>CM066162.1:46309220-47596720 GCA_033629205.1 Lithocarpus polystachyus | reverse complement strand
TCATGGTAAGTCAGACATTAACATCAACATTTTGTACTAACAACAACGTCTAATGCTCGTAGGTAGAAATTTTTGAAAATCATCATTGCTTGAATCTGAAAAGTCTGAAAGATCTCTTTCATCATCTAATGCAGTAATTTCATTAATAGACTTCATGGCTCACTCTTGCGCCTTCCCCTTTAGATGCTTCCTAGCTTTTTGGATTGCGTGAAAACAGTCTAGTCGCCTTTGCATTTGATTTTTCTCTTTTTCAAGACAAGCAAGTATGTTAGCAAGTTCATCTCTAGGTAACTCAGCTGAGCGTGCCTTAGGAACTTATAACCTGTGCCATCGACAATACACCTCCAACTCACACCTCTTCTCATATAGAGTTGACCATGGTGGTTCTGCTATGGTGAACTCTGTTGCGGTGGTGGTATTTGTACTTAGTTTTGTAGGTTTGCCGATCATGATGTTCCCGACGCTTCTAAGACTCTCGTACGTGTATATTGGCATATTAACGAAATCTCTCTTCTGTCCAACCCATTTCCCTCCATAGTGGTCTGTGTATGTCTGTAGTTGTTGATTTGCTAGAACTTGTGATGATCCACATGTTGAAGTAGATCCAAACTTGTTTCCCATTTTATGATTTGACGTTGAGGTGTTGCGACTCAGCTTAGAAAATCTACGAAGTTACTGGGGTAGAAAGAAGATTTGGCATTGTGGTGCATATATAACCTCATTCCATGGTCCTAGCATTACAATCCAAAGTTATTAGGGCTTGTCATGTCAATACAGGCTGGAAAAGCACTATATGAACAGGACACGTCTTGTTGACAATGTCACATGTCTAGCTGAATGTGGGACCACACCAGTTTAAATATGAAATTGGTGTCTAATTTTCCTCCATCTGTCTAATTGTAACTATAGCTTCATTTTGTTCTGGACTGTTTACATTTAAATAACACCCGTGATAGAAAATATAGATGCTCTTTTTAAAAATTTCTTTCTCTCACTATATGTATCGACACCCAAATTAAAATACATCCATATGAATGTTTGAAAAAACAGTCGAAATCCAGTCTGTTTTGAATTAGCAATTGTTTAGATTTATCTATTTAATTGTGGAGCTAAATAGGCTAGTTCCAATAGCTACCAATTATATATTTGACATTCTAACTAAAACCTGATTTTGTTCTACATTCTTTACATTTAAATAAAGCCTGCGAAAGACTTTATTTATGCTCTTTTTAAAAATTACTTCCTCTCATTAGTTGGTAAATAGTTTAGTTGTGCTCACTGTTGGTTCTGTACCCTTTTCTTTTAGCTGGCCTCCTTCTCACACCACATCTCTTGATTGATAGATTTAGTTGTGATCACTATTTTCTAAGTTACTATTTTCTCGAGTCTCTCATATAGGGTTTCAACGCATGATGTCTAAATCATTGTAGGCAATGGAATGTGTTGCAATTGTCATTAGTGGGGGAAATATCACCTCACAAGTAAGCCCAAAAAACCCTTTCAAAGTGACAGAATTTTCAAAAGTGCTCGTGGGGAAACTTCTTTCTACGAAGTTATTCTCCACATTATTATGTTCAGATAAAATTAGTTGTCCCATGAAAGAAAAAGATTTTGATTTTCGTCTTTCCATGGTCCAAAACTTTTTCAGTTTAACTCTGTCTATTTTTATATCAAATTAGTTAATATTAGTATATATTCTAAAACCTTTAGCATAAAAGAGTTTCTAGCATGTGCGTAATATATTAGATAATTTATTTGAAAACTGATTGAATTAAAAAAAAAAAAAAAACAAACACCTCCAGCAACCGAATCTAAAGGTTAGGTTGGGAGATAGATAATTTTTTCCCAATAATTTTACTATCTTGTGGTATTTTTTTCACCGTTCATATGCTGATTACGTTAGGTAAATCCTTTATCTGAATTGATCAAATATGCACATATTATAACTTTTGCAAATTTATTTTAATTATTATTATGTTAGGTTCTAAAAGTTTAGAACAATTGGCAAATCGTGAGCACACAAGAACATGTAAGCTGCAAAAAGAAGAATTCCGAATCTGTCTGGTTCGATCGATCGAAAGACAGGCTCGATCGATCGAGAATCGTATCTGCAGAATTTTAAGTTGGCCCAAACAGCAGTTCTAGCCCATTAAGGATTAGGGTTTCAGATCTACTTCTCCCACTATATAAAGGAAACCCTAAGCACGTTTTTTATAAGGCTTTTTAGAGAGAGAAGAGTGTACCTCTTTTGTATTTAGGGTTTTGTTCCTAAAACCTCTCTTATTACTTCTACCGGTGTTGTTCCTTGAAGAATCTCAAGATCCGGTATTGCTGAAGTTGCTGCCTTCTCTATTCATCAAAGGAGCTGATGATCTAAACCTTTAAGGGTGGTCTTGGAGTCACAAACAGGTGAGTTTGTGTTGCTAAACCTTTGAGTGGGATCTCAAAGTCACAAACGGTGGTGTTTGTGTTTTTGCAAAGGTCAAAGAAAGAAGGAGTCCGTGGATCTCGGAGCTATCATGGGGTCATGGTAGTAAGTTTCCTACACTTGGGTAGCAATAAGATTTTAGTGGTCTAAGTCTATTGTGTAAACTTCAATTCTTTCTAGTGGATTTGCTATTTTACCTTGAGGATAGCTAGGTTAAATCCTCCCCAGGTTTTTTTACCGGTTTGGTTTTCCTGGGTCATCATATCGTTGTGTTGTTTATTTTTCCGCTGCTTTACTTGATATGATTGTTATTGTTTTAACCTAGATCTGAATAATAAACCTAAGTATTCACTTGGTTAATTAATTAGGTTAAACAATCTAGTTTACAGGGGTCTAAACGATCTTACATATTATTTTATAAAAATGCATGTATAGAAATTTAATTCTTAGATTTTGCTAATAAGTGTTTATTTGATAATATGTTTTGGGTGGCTGACATTATAATTTCTGCAAAGAAAATAACCTTAATAGCGAGGGAGAATAAAAAATTTATAGTAATATTGGTTCAATTAATCATTGTTAAGTTTTATTAATTTTTTTTTAGTTTACGTTTTTTTGGTGTTTTGGCCCCCCTCCATCATTTCATTTATGATTGTTCCTATAATAAACTAGTCGCTAACCCGTGTGATGCACGGGATAATTCAATAATAATCATATATGTTTAATTTGCTTGAAGGTACATTGATAATCAATTTGCAAAAAAGAAAAAAAAGGTACAATGAAACCCCTAATTGACGGAACACCCTAACATCAATGATAGTAAAAGACTTAATTAAATTCAGTTGGGTTTTAGTTAATAGGTGGGGAAACTAAAGCATACCTTGCTTAGAAATTTTTTTAAATTTTGATAAGACCAAACCTTGAATGTCACGAATGGATTAGGCCAATGTTCTTATCTTCAATGCAAGCTCTCAATAGAAATTCCCAATAA
This sequence comes from Lithocarpus polystachyus, assembly GCA_033629205.1. NCBI lineage: Eukaryota > Viridiplantae > Streptophyta > Magnoliopsida > Fagales > Fagaceae > Lithocarpus > Lithocarpus polystachyus. Next base: position 47,593,301 of record CM066162.1, on the reverse strand, counting down.
GTTTAGTCACTCCAAGCCTCCAATTAAGAAGAGGTTAATTTGAACAATTAAAACAAACATAATTCATAAACTATGAAAGAAGTAACCAAACACCAAAAATTATTTGAATACGTTGGCTAGGACACTTGCAATGCAAGCACTTGTCCATTCACTTACAATAATTGTATCAAAACATGAAAATCACTATAACAAAATACAAAATTGCCTTTGCAGAATAAAAAAGTGCATTAACCTATATTTTACAATAAATACCCATAGCGCAAATATAACAGAGAAATAAATATGTTTGAAGAATAAATATTGAGCAAAAAATAACAAAGGAAAAATAGTTCACATAAAAAGTCTTTAACGTCAGATTAGTCACAAACACAAACGAAGAGAATGGTTATTTGTACACTATTGAAGGGTGAAGTACAAGAAACCAATGAATACTTCAGTAATTAACTGTAGCCTAATTTTGTCTATTGCTACTAAATTCAATCTAAATTATTGCCAAGACTCCTCTTTCCATGCTACATGTTTTCATAATCCATATTATGCATCTATACAATTAATACTACCTTAGTCTTTGGCAATTCTAAATAAATGTATACTGTCATGTGGCAACTTTATATTACTGATCTACTTTTACAAACATCATTTTAGTGTTGTGAAGCTATGAAGGTAAACATGTAGAATTTCATGTTCAAAAAGTCATATAACTGAAGGTCTATCTAATAGTAAAGATATAATTTTGGTACACACATATCTTTCTTTCAACTCATCTTCTGGCCTCCAATTCTTTCTCAACATCTTCTTTCTTCCAAGTTGTTTATTCTTTTGCAGTCTCTTTGTAGCTATATGACTTGAATACTCTACTCCTAACGAAGATTAGATGTACAATTGAAAACCCATTCCCTAACGTTGAGCAACTTTGCTGTCCTTGTGGTCGATGCTGTGTAATCTGCAGTTGTCTTAGTTGTGCTTACAATAGTGTCCTTTACTTGTGTTCCCTTCTCTATTGTAGTGTCTTTCATAGCCTCACTTTTCTCTACGACTGTATCCTTTGCTTGTGCTGGTACCTTAGTCTCTATTGCAAACATTTAAAATATATGTATATAGTGATAGTACAGACTTCGAGAGATTGAAGCCAGAGAGAGAATAAAGCCTTTGGAAGGCATAACAGCTTGCTCGGAGGCAAAGGGAGATGCTGGCTACAAAGTTTAGGTTTTTGAAGGTTTAGGGTTTATGGAGGGAGCTTTTATTTAAGTCAATGATGAAGTGTGGGTTTTGGCAAAGAAGGATTAGGAAAAGAGAGAAATAAAGACGTGTTCTAATTGGAATTGGAGAAAAAAAAAATAAGAATGATGTCGCAAATAAAAAGAAAAAGGAAATAGTGGTGACGTGGAGAATTGTGGGAGCTCCAGAGGTTCCGGTTTTATATATATACTAGTTAAAGGCCCGTGCAATGGATGGTTCTATCATAAAGTTATATAATATATATTTTATTTGATAAACAATAACTAAATAAATAGTTATTATAATAACAAAAGGAATATATTTATGCTTATATAGACTTGCATATTTTGAAATTAAGTTATGTCTCCAACTTGCATGTTAGGCATGTATCTAAAATATTATTTTTCCATTTATGTACAAATATGATTTATATATATATCAAAATTTTTTGAAACATAAATATTAATATATATATATATATATATATATATTCAAAGTTAACTAATAGTAAATATATATTCAAAGTTAACCAATGGTAAATGTTAACATAATTTCAAGCCCTTTAGTGGAAATTATAAATTAAAAACATATTATAATATATAATTAAAAAAAACATCAATCACAAATTCACAGACTAAGAGTTATTGCAAAATTAGCCTATTAATTTCTTAGTTAATTTTTTTTTACGTGTATCAATAGGTGTCACATTTGAGTGAAAGACAAATTGCTTTAACTTGACGTACGACTACATTTCAATTAAATATCACTTTTTTTTTAATGTGTAGCAATAGTAATTTAAATGGAAAAAAAAATGGATTAGATGAAGATGAAGATTTTGGATTGTAATCAAATTAAGAAGAAATAGAAGAGGAAAATTTGCATACTAATTAAATTAAGAAATTTTAGAAGAAAAAGATAAGGAAAAAAATTTATATCCATTTTTTCCTTTTAAAATATAAAAATCTAAGAAAATTTCTTCAGTTTGGTGCTGCCACTTGGCGCAATCACGGCGTCTAAGCCCATCTTTTATTATATATAATATGATATAGATAAAAATATAAGGCAGAAAGCACATTTTAGTCTCTACATTTTCAGGCTATTCCCATTTTAGTCCCTACATTTTATTTTTACCGCTTTTAGTCCCTATCTTGAAAAACGCTTCCCGTTTTGGTCTTTGCCGTTACATCAGAAACAAAGAAAGCTGACGTGGCAAATGGTAGGAATAAATAATACTAAATTAATGTCCACGTGGCCTAAATTAATAATAAAAAATGCCACGTCAGCATTTAAATTAAAAAAAAATTAATTTATTAATTTTAACTAAATAAGAAAAGTTAAAAACAGAATTAAAAACTAAAAATCATATGCATTGAGATCTAAGTGTGTCTTGAACAAGAACAATAAGAACACAAACCCAGATCCAAGAACACAACCCCAAAAATAAAAAAATAAAAAATAAAAAATAAAAACAAACAAACAAACTGACACATGCATTAACACAAATCCATTCCACTAAAAATTCAACAAATCAACCAAAACCATTACGTGTTCGAGTCCGAAGGTCTAACACAGATTAACTAATCCATATTTGAAAAAAAAAAAATAGCAATAAATTTGGTGGCCTGATCTCTAAACGCACTGGACCACCACCAGATCATAAGAGATCCACTTGAACTCTAAACGCATTGGACCACCACCAGATCAAACCAAGAAATGGGCGACCTTCCGACGAGATCAGGGTCGTGGGCAATCTGTGGTTGTGCTGATGATCGGTGTAGGTTGAATCTGTGGTTCTATTGGTGCTCGGTGTGGGTTGAATCTGTGGTTCTGCTAGTGCTCGGTGTGGGTTGGCTTGGTTAAATCCATTGCTTGGTGTTGAATCGGTGTGGGTTGAATCTGTGGTTGTGCTGGTGCTCGGTATGGGTTGGCTTGGTTGAATCCATTGCTTGGTGTTGAATCAGTGTGGGATTGGTGAGTGGTGGTGGTGAGCGGTGGAGGGTTTTTTCTAGGTTTTGATGTTTATGGTGGATGGTGGTGGTGGTGGTGGTGGTGGGGGGTAGCAGTTCCGATTTGGGTTTTGTTTTTTGTTTTGTTGTTGTTGTTGTTGTTTTTTTTTTTTTTTTTTTTTTTTTTTTTTTTTTTTAAATTTCTGGGTTTGTGTTCTTGTGGTTCTTGTTCAAGACACACTTAAATCTCAATTCATATGATTTTTAGTTTTTAATTTTTTTTTTTAGTTAAAATTTATAAATTAATTTTTTTTAAAATTTAAATGCTGACGTGGAATTTTTTATTATTAATTTAGGCCACGTGGACATTAATTTAGTATTATTTATTCCTACCGTTTTCCACGTCAACTTTCTTCGTTTCTGATGTAACGGAAGGGACCAAAACGGGAAGTGTTTTTCAAGATAGAGACTAAAAGCGGTAAAAATAAAATGTAGGGACTAAAATGGGAATAGCCTGAAAATGTAGAGACTAAAATGTGCTTTCCGCCGTATATTTTTATCTATATCATATTATATTTAATAAATGTTGGGCTTAGATGCCGTGATTGCGCCAAATTGCGTGAGTTCGCGGCTACTTCAGTATAGAAGTCATCACACATTGTGGATATGGTCATATTATCATCAAATTAAAACCATGTTTGCAGACCTTGAAGAGTACATATAATAATATACAAATACTTGAAAATCACATTAAATAACTTTCATATAATCTACAGAAGCTACAAAAACTACTCTCCTCCTTACGCTACAACTCCTACTTCCCCTGTCAACTGTGTATTGCCAAAGGCAATCATCAAGAGTCGGAGGGTGGAGGAGGTGGAAAAGCATTCCTATACTCTGAAAAATCCGCTCTCAAAGCAGCAACCTCAGCAATGAGCCCATCTAAAAGCTATCCATGAGTTGCTTGAGTTGTCATAAAGGTCTCCATCATAGCACGAAGAGGGAGAGGAGGAGGAACGGTGGGGTCCGCAGCTACGCTGTCAACATGTACCTCATCATCACGATCGTCAGCAACAATAGTTGTGGGATCAACAGGACTTTCCTCTGCATGAACATCTCTAACAGTGGATTGCACTCGAGGTCTTTTTGATGAACCAACACTCGGTCCAACATTCTTCTTTTGTGCACTCTGCTGTTTGAGACAGCTAGAGGGGGTTGTAAATCTTTAAACAGAGACAACCAGTTCCTACACTATAGATTCCTATGGACAGAAAGAGGTAATTCATCTAGATTGATTTGTCGTTCCGGCCAAATATTCCTATACTGAATTACGTTCTCAAACCTTTGCTCATTTGTAACTGTTTCAAACCTTGTTTGATCAAACGCAATTGCAGGCTCAGATGAGGAGGCAGACACACTTTTGGCTTTGGGTTTAATGGTTTTAGACTTTTTCGGGGCCATAACTAGGATCTATAGAGAAAGAACGAAAGCAGAACAACAAAACCAATATTTAGAACTGTGTTAGAGACACATAAAAACAATGTACATATGCATGAGAAAAATACTACATGATGCATGGATACAATACCGATCGAAATGAATGAATTCATTTAAACTCGTCAATTTCTTGGAAATATACGAACATTGACGCATGCAATCAAGTTATAAGAAAAAACATGCGAATCCACACTGCACATTGTGCTGTGGGTGTAAAACCAGTGACTAACAATCCATCAAACTTATAACTTGACTGTAGTCAATTTCAGGTAATTATACCCAATTCAACACAAACCCAAATTCAATGAAGAACAAGATTGGCTAATGAACCAACATGCATACCCAAATGCTAAAAATTTGAATATAAACGATAGAGAATGTGTCACCAACATGCATACACAACAACCCATAAACCAATTCAAATCAAAACTACTCATATTCATAAAATTCCCAAATTCCCAATATGAAGACATGAACTCTAATTTCCATTTTTTCACAAATCATGAGTTTTTCAAAGCATTAAAGTGTAGAGAACCTATTAACAATATCCATACAAAACCAACTCATTACATATTTCACGTCAAAACTACTCATCAATAAAAATCCCCAAATTTCATATGAACACATGACCCTAAATTCAATGGGCTTTTACAAATCAGCTAATTTTTATGCAGTTAAAGGGTACAAATCATATGAACAACATTCATACGTAAAACTCATGAACCATTTCAAACCACAACACCCAAAATCATGAAAATCCCCAAACTTGCATAGTTCGAAATTTCAGGTTTTAGAGGGAGATTAATGCAGAATTTTCAGCAAAATTTGAATTAGAAACAAGGGTAAAAGAGTCTTACTACAGTTGAGGATCGATGTTTGGAGCCTGGGAAGTCGATTTGAGCCTGAGCAATCAGGTGCAATCAAACTGCTGCTTCTGTGGGGACTCGAGTGCAGCAGTTAAACAACAGAGAAGAACACAACTTAAAGGTGGAGAATCTACATAACTCGATTTTAACAAACTCGAGTACTCCGCTACTCGCTCTTAGTGGTACCGAGTTTTAGTGGTTTGACCGACCAAACACCAATTGAATACCAATCCTTTTTTACAGAATAGTTTGGCTGGACTCAGATATTCAAGCGATAGGTCGATCTCCAGTTCGACTAATCGAACAGAGGGAAATGAGCCACAGTACTCGACTAATTAGGAGTTGAGTTATTTAATTATAACTCACTGCCTCTAAAAACGAGTACTAGAACCAAAAACTACTATAAAACTCGATATTTAAATAACCAAGTAGTAAAATACTCGTTATTTGTAAACCCGAGTTTTATAAAATAGACCGATCCACTACCGATCAGAGACCTATCGAGTTTTACAGAGAAGTTTGGCTGGACAGTTGCATTTTCGATGGGTCGAAGCTTGGATTGACTAATGAACCACATAACTCGAGTACTTTGTTTTCGAATTCTGCACTCGTTTCCTCTGAGTCCGAGTACTGTTTGGTGGAGACTAACTACGGTGTTCAGATAGTATTGTACATTACTCGATATCCTTATTTTTTATTTTTTTAGAAAACCTCTAAACACTATACATGAAATTGTTGTCAGCTGTAGCTCAGTTTTATCAATACATCGGGTAGGTCATGTTTATTAGATGAAGAAATGAAGCACTTGTGCATATTGCAATAAATAGACTTGTTGCTTTTGAGATTGGCCCTGCTCTAAATAAATCATACATCAAGTTCTGGAAGCTGGAAATCATACTAAACAAAAGGCAGTGGTTGTAATAATATGATATACATGTAACTAAATTGTTCGCTTGACCAGTTTATAGTCTTACCCTATCTAGTACATAATATTAATGCCATTAACAAAGTGCATGCCCACATAAGTACATAACAAAGTTCAGAACTTAGTATCAACTTCCAAGCAAAAAATGACCACTCTAACTTGTCCATGTGTCACGTGCCTGTTCAACAACTGTCGTTTGGGTGCTTTATCAGGCGGTAGGGATCATCCTGGCTGTGCAACGTACGTCCATTATCACCCATCCACCTTAGCTGTCGTACCTACTGTAAACAGTTCAAATATTTTATGTACACTGGACCCTATATAAGTTATTAACAAGCAACATAGCCACAACAATGCTCAAACCGATCACCACTTACGATGAATAATGTAACAGAACTATTGATCAACCTCATTTCACGATTCTCCAGTGACCATCATATTTAAATACCAATTGGACTCATTTTCCTACCCATACATTCACACCAACGTTTGTTTCATGATTGAACTACTTACTATTGCAATAGAGAACAATTTACTACTACTGAGTTGTTAACAGTCACGTAACGATTTATATGACAAAAGTTGTTAAAAAATGGAAGCTTTACCTATGATGCAGCTCCATCGTTCGTTGACTCCGCATTTCGAGTAGGACATGTTCTACGGTTGTGCCCCTCTTGGCGACACAACCCACATCTTGACTTTGGTCCATTCTCGATCCAGAGGGAGCTCGACAACTCCCTATCATCCTCATCCATCTCATTGCGGATTCGTGTCAACTTTGGCCGACCATTGTTCCAGATCAATCGTGGGTTGGGCATCACTACTCTAGTTTCTTCTGGTTTCGGCCATGCTAATTTGTCTTTCGACGGTTGGAATATTGGTTTGTAGTTGTGGTACCTATGAGTCACGCTATAGCAAGGATCAATAAACTGTTGCGCATCATGCTTATACTTAGCATAAATCGCTATTACGTGTGAACATGGGATCTTGTACGCTTCCCATTTCCCACATGTGTATGTCATACCCTGAAGATCAACCTTATGCGTGTGTTGTCCGCCCCCATTACTTAGAGGATTACCCAGTGTGTCAACCTGATATAACCGCGCTTGTGCACACATCTGTGTCACCATATGGTCCTTTGCTTTCGCTTGATTTTTTTCAAACTTGTCCATGGCATACTTGCACCAAGTCATACTTGTGTCATCAAAGTATGCTTTTATCCCCGAATGTCGGTCAGAGATGATTTAAAGATTGGTCCGGTCCGTAACAAATCGTGTCAAGCATGCCAAGAACCATCCCTATGTCTCCTTGCTCTCACTCTTAGCAACGGCAAACGCGAGCGGATAAACCTCATTGTTAGCGTCTGTTGCCATTGCTATCAACAACTTCCCCTTATACTTGCCATAAAGGTGCGTTGCATCGATGCTTATCACCTGCCTACAATGCTTGAACCCTTCAATACACAGACCAAAAGCCCAAAAGGCACAGTTAAATGTGCATGTTCCTGGCACACCACAGCTGTCGCACTTTAGCTGTGTCACTGTGGTTGGATCTGCATCTTTTAACACTGCCAGAAACCGAGGCAATTCTGCATATGACTCATCGAAATCCCCGTAGATGGCCACAACCACCTTTTGTTTTGCATCCTAAACCTTATAGTGAGACGCCTAATGGTCGTGCTTCACATGCAGAAGACTACGCAAGGTTGCTATTGTTCTTGAAATGTCTTCCCGGACGTACGACTCAAGTGTGATGGCATATATGCATGTACATTTGGTTTAAGTTCTACATCACATATATGCATGCATGCATGCTTCTCAGCTTATTGTTAATTTAAATAACATTAGTTTAAGTTCACAAGGAGTGCATGGTATTTACCGTCACCGGTCCAATAACCAGGGGGATGTATGTTAGTGTGGAGTGATCTTCGTAACCCGGGTACCCGCTCAATATTTTCGCTCCCTATCAGTTCAATTTGTGTAGCCGGTTCGTCAGGGTTAGGAAGTGAAGGTTCCTGGGTGGGCTCAGGCTGAACTATAGGTGGGGTTGTTCGGCCAGGTGTTGGTATAAATATACAGTCGTCGTCGTGGGTAGAGCCACTGGCCAATGGGGGAGACAGCCGCGTGGGTAGTGGGGATCGAAGGCCGACTTGAGCTTGGGTGCCGAGTTCTGCATTATCGTCATGGCCAGTGGGGTGGGATGGCTAGGCAGTAGCGTCAGATGTGCATCGCGATGACCCAGCGCCATCCATGTACATGTCCCATTTGCCGTCGAACGCCTCATCATCTATACTAAAACAGTTGTATTTATTAAGATGACAACAAGTGATTGAGTCAGCATAAATAAAGAAGATGAAGAAACAGGTTCGCATGTCTTACATTTCAATACATATATATTTTGCTTGAGAGAAACAAAATAAATAAAGAAGACAAATAAAGAGTCAATAAGATTTATAAAAAGAGATTGAACACAAATAAGCCCTTAGGGATTAAGATTCTCAATATTTTAAAGAACACTAAGATGTCATTACTTGTTACTTTATAATGCAAAGTGACAGTACACACATATTGTCACTACTTGTTACCGTATAACATAAAGTGACAGTACAGACATATTGGTATGCAACACAAAAAAAAAAAAAAAAAAAAAAAAACAGTATCTGATAAACAACTTTGAAGTTTTTGTTTGTTTGTTCTTTTTTGTTACCATATAAATTTGAAAGTACTACTACTAATACGATACACACAACTTTTAGATATAAAGTGCGATACACATCCTGTATAGGGTAAAACAACAAACAGCTCTCCCTCTCTCTTCTTGGACACTTGGACTGGACTCATCTCTACTGCATACAATGTGACACTATTATTTGAAAGATTTTTTCCCTTTTACTTTATGAAAAGAAAATACATATACCATATGCTAAGAAAGAGTATAGAGCATACCCTTTAGGATGTCCACCCTTAATCAAGTACTTTGTCTCTTATGAGTTAAGATTTCTCTCTAAATTGTAGGCAAAATTGAATTTAATAGTTTGGGACAAAGTGCTTATTCCCACTGGTTACAGAAGATATGCTTAGTTTTAATTTTTCAAGTTTGGGAGAACATTGTAACTCATTATACCATAATTACGTCCATCTTAGTGCAAATTAACCCTAAAAACTACTTACCAAGCAATATATACTTTGCTACTATAATACGTCGTCTAGATGAATTGCAATTGAAAGTACTAGAATTGGAAGTCAGTAAGAATCGGAGGTATTAGAGGTGGAAGTTACCTGACTCACGCTCATCCTCCGAATTACGTACGGGCGCAGGCGCAGGCCCACGACCACCTCTACGACCTCCAGTGCCTCCACGCCCTCCCGACCCACCACCTCGCCCGCCACGGCCTGTGGCCTGTGTTAGGATATGTGCCCTTAAATCCTATTGTATGATGCTATGTATGATATTATGTATGACATGACATTATGTGAGAAATGATGTATGACTTAATATTGTGTTTAATAAAGTTGTTTTATTCTTATCTAAAATAATGGTAACATGAATATTTGGACATTATCAAATAGTCCATGAGATGCATAGTATGTGATTTATGTGATTTAGTCAAAGAATATATAGATCACAAGTTCTTTGTAAACTCAGAATTTTGGTTCGTAGTCGGTGATGAAATTGGGCATTTCATCTGCGAAGACTATAACATATTAACTACGATGATTTGTCCTGATCATGGAAGTGGTGACTTCTAGTTAATATGTTGATATGTTTTAAGAGTTAAGACACATTGAACTGGACCGCTGTGAGATTTATTATTCTCCTAACGACTGTCAATTGAATAATATATCTCACGACTTGTATTCACATGAACTCTTAATCCTGAGAGAATAATGGACCTGATCATGAAATGTAGGTTGCTTTGATATATCAGGAGTGAGATCTAAAGTAACGGTCAAAACCTCAGTTTGTTGGGCAGCCACATTTAGTGTTGATGGAACATATATTCTCAAGATGGAATTCATAGTCTCTTAACGGAGATATAAAATATTCCCTTGAGATAAGTTTAATGGATACAGTTATTCAGAGAGTTAGGCCTAACCACTTTAGTAAGAAAAAAGTATATATTTATGAAATTGGATTTTATAAATATATGGTGAATAACTCAAAAGGATTAAACCGGGTACTCAAGGATTAAGATATAGTAATTTACAAAGTGGCAGTCTATATTCATGACTTTGTATTACTACGAATATTTTATGAAGGGTTTGCATGTATAATAAAGTCTTGGGATATAATTTATTAATGAGGCCTAGAGTACAATTATATTTATATAGTGGTATTAAATATAATTAATGGTAACTTTGGACTTGTCAAGAGTTGATAGAAAGCCCAAGGCCCATTGGAGCTAGTGTCTTATTTGTTCCCTTTTGGTCCCACTCCAAGCCACACACTAAAGCCCAATTGGGAAGGCCCAAAAGGCTAGCCCAATTAGATAATCAGTTGTGTGGAGAGAAACATACAGAATTTTATATAGAATAAAATGGTTTTTATGTTTAATGAATAATTAGAATATGATATAAGGAAGAGAGACACTCTTTCATATATTCTCTCTAGAAAACATAGAACTGATTGAGAGACCACACATCTTGGGTATCAAGTGGAATTGGAGTGAAGATTGAAAGTCTTCCCGAGTACTTCTTCATTCGGTTTTGAATTTCACCGCATCAAGGTACACTCTCTTGTTTTTATATTCTGAAACATACATCATGCATGTTATCAATTGCGAATGAAGTAGATCCGTTTATTTTCCGCTGCGTATGTTTTGTATGCGATGCAAACATGTATATTACCTAACAGCCTGTGTGTTCGCCTCACTCGCCGCACGCGCATTCTCCAATTGCACTCAGCTCAACTCTCCGACAAGATCCAGCGTACATAGAAGCTGGTTGTACAGTTCAGATCCTGGTTCGCATTGCAATAGTGATGCAACATTTGACTTAACCTGTGAAATAAATGAGTCACGTTAAAACTTTTCTGGTTACTTTACTGTTGTGCAAAACTATGATCACCTTATTCATATATATCGAGTTTGTATGAAATGGCTATTGAAATGGCACACCAGTACATATTGGTTGCGACAAATGCATATCTAGTGGCAAGAAATGAAATGTTCTCTACAATGAATGTTAAAATATTGATTCAATGGCTCCATAAAACATAATTTTCAGAATGCATGCAGCAACACACATATATTGTTGATCCATAAAAGAAGCATGGAATTGTTGCCTTACCAACATATCCCAATACGCCGACTCTCGTGTAATGTACCGTCTGGTCATCCTTCGGTACGACTCCATGTAAGCAACAAGGTACGTCGTGTCCCCATCCAATCTCGGTGCCTCGGCAACATGTTCCCCTCTATGGGCCCATCGCTCAATGTAGCCAGCATGTTTTTGCGGCCAAGTCCTCTCTAATTTACCTTGGAGGGATATTCTATAGAGATCAACCGACGTATCCACAATCTCCGGTGGCACTTGCTTCATCCCAAACTAACGAAAGACACGTTCAGGATGATGCTCCTCTATTATCCAGAAATAGATCAACGGAACAATGGCCCTCCATATGTGTCGGCCGACAGTGCAATATGGGGGCAGTGAGTCTAGGACATCCCTATATTAACCTGAATAAACGGTTAACAAAAAAACAAATCAAACATGTACTAATTTATGTCAATCCTCAATCTGAGCAAATATGTACAAGACCATTGAAGAACCACTTGACTTAAAATCCTAAGAAATTCTTGACCTATTTCCCTATCTTATTGGATTTGACATGGTAAGATGCACCCGGATACTACTGGTTGCACTAGCTGAAAGTGAGAGAGAATTTTTAAGGATTCGCAGCTAAATATGTACGGAATCAAAACCACAAACATCAATGTAAATATTGACTATATTGAATTTGTGGAAGGTTCGTAACTAATTCCCTATATATGTGGTCTAATCGACAAAAGTTACATTATTAACTATACACATGCAGTAGTTGACAACCCTACCAAGTGAAAAACAAAACTAGGGAGAACTATATAATCATGGCATGAAGAGGTAGAATACCTATGTGTGGCATGCTCTGTCGTGCTCTTCGACCCCTTCCATCTAGTAAACATACAATTTCAAACAATGCCCATTAGTTAATATCAAACAACAATGCTGCCGTAAGACTAAAATGCTTCGCAAAAACCATTTCACTTATATATATATATTATTTTGCTCAGTAGGGACAAAAGCCTAGAATCTCCTTGGATTGTTGTTATTTTTTGATTCGGGTCGAAGATTTTATTTTGACTCCTTGTATATGTCTATTGCATTCACCCATTTTGTATTGTGGACTCTACTTGCTCCTCCTCTTAGGGGACTTAGTAAAAAAATTTATAATTTTCATCCAAATCCAAATGCACACTTAGTGTATGTTGTTACTTTTATGTTGCTTTTGTGTTTGAAATCCAATTGCTTTGCAATTTATAATTTTCATCCAAATCCAATTGCTTTTGTGTTTGTTAAGATTTGCAATAGTTTTACAATTATGATTTGCAATTTATAATTTTCATCCAAATCCAATTGCTTTTGTGTTTGTTAAGCTTTGCAAAAGTTTTACAATTATGTTTGTTAAGCTTTTGTGTTTGAAATCCAATTGCCATGTGAAAGGGGCACCTAACAACAGTAGATACTATGGATTAAGGGTTACAAAATTTGAGGCAAAGGTGGATACTTTCCAACTTGAATGGGTATTAAGAAAGATATGGTATTTTTAGAAGTATCAAAGAGTATGATTTTGGGTAAAATAGATTGATGAGCGAGTGCTAAGAGCCATTGACAAGATATCCTGTAAATAGATTTAATTTGTAAGACTGTATGGGTTAGTGTTAGATTTGTAATCTCAAATATTTTGATATTATTGTGAAATTTTGTTGTATTTCAATATCCCTCCCCCCCCCCCCCCTCCAATACATAGGTGCAACATTTTAGAAAAGGTTGGTTCATGTGTATGTATGTTGGCTGATGCAATTTAAGATGCTGATTCGGATTGGGTGCATGATACATATAGTAAGTTCTTATTTAGAAAAGGTCAAGAAAATTGTCTTTTTGAATCTCCAATATACATTTTCTTTGTCTTTGCAAACAATTGAATTGTTGGATTAATTGCCACCTTAGGATATCTGCTTGGAGCCGGAGGTTAGGCAAATCGGAATTTTATATATATTTTTATTTTTTTTCACAAAGTTGCCTGTGCATTATTCAGCAAGAATGAGGACCATTTCTATATTTGATTTCGGATCCGGTTAATGTATACATTAGTCTTCTAGGTATTTGTTAATGTATACTTCATGGTATTTGTCAATATAATTATATTAACCATATAATTAATGGAAATTATATTTTGGATTGTGGATTATACAATATGCCATAAAGGTCACTGTCATAAAGGTCAAATATGTCTTAACAAAGCCCTAGCTGGCTTTCTCTCTCACACAAACAGAAACGCATTCAAGGCAATATTTGTAAAAAGCTCTCAAAAACAAAGTCTTACTACAAAAATATTGCCTTGAATTTTGTTTAGCCATCCAAGGGCTATATTGTTCCTGATGTTGCTGATCAATTAGTTGACAACATTTTTCACAGTTTCCAGAAGTTTTAATATTCATCAAAAGGCAAGTCTAATTTTCGAAATGCCATTAGAAATACTAAGAGCCAAGAACACATATGATGCTAAAATGACTTGAACTTGAAATTCCAGCCTAATTTGCTAATATATAGACACATGCACAGTGAATGACAAATGACATGACAATTCTACCAAGTGTATTAATCAAATAACATACCTCCTGGCGAGGGGACCTGCCTCCACTGGTGGTTGTGGCGGCCTTGTAACAGGGCATATAAGTGGGAACCTTGAATACGCCCACAGCGGCACCAACATCAGTGCTCCTCCAATTTGCTTCACCTTCGTCTCCGATGCCTTGCATAGGTGCCTGTACAGCCAGGCTAACGCTTCACTACCCCAACTGTACCTCTTTGCATCGCTAATTGGGTTCAGGAACTGTAGAGGCATGACCGACGCCTGGTCTGCTGACTTGTCCATAAATAGAATGGACCCTAACCACACTAGTATGTGATAGCGCGCATGTTGCTGCACTACCTCATCAACTGCATTCGCAGGTAGGGGACCTCTAAACTATTCCTTCAGCCAGATGACTCTTAACCTTGCCCTAGCAAGGATAGACATGTTTTTATGGGGATGCGGTACTGGGTCTGGAGGACGATGACCCAGTAAATCACGACACAACGTAGGCCACTCCAACTTGACACTCCCAGTCTCTGGCAACCCATCAACCGGAACCCCTAGCATCGCTTCAATGTCTTGTAAAGAGATACCCATCTCTACATGCGGTAAGTGAAACGTGTGCGTCTCCGGACGCCATCGCTTGACTAGAGCTATGATCAATATGTGATCAACTTCCATGTTTGGAACCTTAAATAACCCTTTGAAACCCGCCTCAGCTATGTAATGGGCAATCCGTGGGTCTAGCCCATGCTGGGGTAACTGGTAAGATCGGCGTCTACACTTTAGCACGCCTAGCACTACCTGCACACGAAAGAGTGTTATCTTATGATAGTGCACATGAAATAACTATAAGAATGCTACATAATAATAATATACAATAAACAGTAGGCTAACTGGTTAGTTACGAACATTTTGCAATATTTTAGTTGCGATATTAACAGTTATTCACTCTAGCTCAATAGCAGATAGGATCAATTCAAGATCAATGACATTAAATAGAAGAAGATTCTCCAACAAAAAAAAAAAGTAAATAGAACAAAACTAAAGAAAGATAAATACTACGATATCACACCTAAGTTTTCTTAAGCAATCACACTTAGCAAGGAGAAGAAATCACACTCTCAAAACTTACAATGAGCTGTCGGAATTTTATTAAACAATCTCATATCTATGTTATGAATTTTATTGACCACAATATTTGCTTTTGTATAGGCTATTGCTAAATCATTTCCAATATAACTTTTAAATGAAATCTATTGACATTGAATATTCCTTTTCATTAGCCACTACTGATGTTTAATATTTTTTTTAGCATTATAGTTTCAATATACCTCGTCATAACACTTGATGCTGTTAATGAAATCGTCGTTTTAAATTCACGATTATTTTTGCTTCATACCATTTTCTCATTGGATTAAATAAAATTCTGCCTAAACCAAAAGAGAAATGATACCATTTCCAACATCTATTTACAAGTAATCAAAGAACCATACAGAAAGAAAAAGAAATGATTTCGACATGTCCAAAGTTCATTACAACTATGTACCTCACCGGCAGCAGGCGTCTCCCACAACGTCGTGGATCGATGAGCCAGCTGCTGCGTCAACTGTGTACCAACCGCGGGTCCACGATCCATATTTGGCAGTTGCTGCATATCTAACACGCATGCAATCATGTTGATAAACCATTGATAATGAATATAGTTCAAGAGTTAACAATCTTGAGATTATGGATAATGAACCTTAAATTATAAACTTAGGTCATGAAAGTGAAGTCTCATGCTAGCTTTCAATTTGAATATTATTGTTTAAATTATAAAATTCAGGCTACCTATTCCTTTTGTTAGATAAATCAAGAAACATAATAGAGACACAATCCATGTGTCTGATTGGTCAATGCAAAAGCCCGAATCTGAGTACGGATCTGGGGATTTGGAGAGCTATAGCATGAACCCACTTGGTGGTCACCCTGACCAGTCCTACGATGGATCTTTGACAAGCTCATGGCTTCAGAGAAAATCCAAAGGCGTTGAGGTTGATGTTCATGACCATCAACCACCTCCATGACTCCTACTCATATCAAGCACCTCTATGACTCCTTTTGATCAAAACCCTTAATCCAATTTCCCTCATTGTAGAGGTCAACTTTTTCTAACTAGCTTGTGTAACTCATACAAAAATGTGTAAGCTATTTTTTTTAAACAGTTGTGATGGAATAGGTTAATATTTGCTATTCCATAAAGCATCAAATAAATGAGGAATCTTTGCTAGTAAGTTTAGCCAACCAAATACTAGGCAACAGAGACTGTATAAACAATTGGTTACCACCATGGGTTGTGCTTTATAAAAAAACACTCTGTTTTTCTTTTGTTGTATCATGATTTTAGTTGGTAGCGGGTTATAAGACTTCTTGTGGAGCTAAAGGGGATTAATTATGAACTCCTACAGATTCTAGAAAGGCTTGTGTTTCTGAAAATGAATGTGTCAATTGAAAGAGGTCTTGTAAAGGATGTGATATACTTTTTATTCACTTTGTTCGTCATAATATATTTTTATATAAATAGTTCATCATAAACGAGTATAGGACCTGTTTCTAAAATAAATAAAAAAAGAACTAGTATAGAACCTATAGGTGAAGTTTTACTGTGCTTAGTCTTTAAAACAAGGCCCCCCTCCAATGTTTGCTTTGGAACATGTACCTTCATTGTGGCTTCTTTGTGAATTGTGATTCTTACACCTCGCAGTATTTGTGTCACCAACTAATCATAGCAGCTTATTCTTTGATGTCTATTTGCCAAACAAGACAAATCAAATTTTTTCTTCTCAATGTATACACAAAGCAACATTGCTTTTGGTGTGGTGGAGAGTTTACTCTATAGTCCCCCCCTCCACAACCAACCACTCTTTATGGACATTGGTGTGTGGAGTTTGTTTGGTCTTCTATTGGTTATGCTACAGAGGGTCTCTGATTTGTTTGCAGCTTGGAAGGTCACTTTGGTAGACATTGAAATATAGTTTTTTGGAGGGCTGTGTAGTGTTGCATTATGTGATGTCTTTGGCATTTCATTATGTGGTGCCTTTGGAGTGAATGGAATGCGAGATGCTTTGAGGGAAGTATCTATTCATGAGATTAAATCCCTCTTTTTCAATTGTTTACTGATCCTACTCATTCATTTTGTAATAGAATCTATATCAAATTCCTGGACATTTTATGGATAAACTTAGATACAAATCTGAAGTTTTTCTACCTTAATTTCACAAATTAAATTTAATCATTTGTTTGCATTGACCAATCAGGCACATGATTGAATTGAATTGAATTATTATTGGAAAAGATGGTACTATTTTTGCTACAATAATCAATACAATCACATGTAGTTCAACTCTAGTCAGTTTATTATGTTAGGATATGTGCCCTTAAATCCTATTGTATGATGCTATTTATGACATTATGTATGACTTAACGTTATGATTAATAAAGTTTTTTTTTATTATTATCTAAAATAATGGTAACATGAATATTTGGACATTATCATATAGTCCATGAGATGCATAGTATGTGATTTATGTGATTTAGTCACAGAAGATATAGATCACAAGTTTTTTGTAAACTCAGAATTATTGTTCGTAGTCAGTGATGAAATTGGGAATTTCATCTGCGAAGACTATAACGTATCAACTAAGATGATTTGTCTTGATCATGGAAGTGGAGACTTCTAGTTGATATGTTGATATGTTTTAAGAGTTAGGACATATTGAACAGGACCGCTGTGAGATTTATTATTCTCCTAATGACTGTTAAATAAATAATAAATCTCACGACTCCTATTTGCATGAACTCTTAATCCTGAGAGAATAATGGACTTGATCATGAAGTGTAGGTTCCTTTGATATATCAAGAGTGAGATCTAAAGTCATGATAAAAATCTTAGTTTGTTGAGCAGCCACATTTAGTGTTGATGGAACATATATTCTCAAGATGGAATTCATAATCTCTTAATGGAGATATAAAATATTCCCTTGAGATAAGTTTAATGAGTTTGGTTATTCAGAGTGTTAGGCCTAACCACTTTAGTAAGAATATATGATGAATAACTTAAAAGATTAAACCGGGTACTCAAGGATTAAGATGTAGTAATTTCAAAGTGGCAGTCTATATTCATGACTTTGTATTACTACGAATATTTTATGAAGGGGTTGCATGTATAATAAAGTCTTGAAATATAATTTATTAATAAGACCTAGAGTGCAATTATATTTATATAGTGTTATTAAATATAATTAATGGTAACTTTGGGCTTGTCAAGAGTTGATAGAAAAACCCAAGGCCCATTGGAGCTAGTGTCTTATTGATCCATTTTGGTCCCACTCCAAGCCACACACTAAAGCCCAATTGGAAAGGCCCAATAGGCTAGCCCAATTAGATAATCAGTTAGTCATAAAAGGGAGAAACATACAGAATTTTTCATAAGAAAAAAAAGAGACATCATTGTGAAGTGGTTTGTATGTGCGAGTGAAGTCACTTAATTATTCTCCCTTAGAAACTGATTGAGAGACCACACTTCTTGGGCGTAAAGTGGAATTGGAGTGAAGATTAAAAGTATTTTCAAGTACTTCTAATCTTTTGTTTTGAATTTTACCGCACCAAGGTACGCTATTTCGTTCTTAAATTCTAAAATTTACATAGTGCATGTTATTAATCATGAATAAAATAGATCCATGTTTGTTGCTTCCACTGTGTGTTTTGTACAAGATACAAAACCAGATTTTCATATCATGATTATATAACATGTGTTGTATTCTAGAATAAAAGAAAAATGGATTTTAACATCATATATATAGATATATAAATATATATATATATATATATATATAATATACCATACGGATTGGAGTATGAAAATTTGCGAAAGGCTTGGCGCATATATATATATATATATATATATATATATATATATATTAAGATGAATGATGGCCATTTTATTAAGATGTGCTAATAGCCATGGAAATAGTGAATCCGTATATTATATATACGGAACATGATATTGAAAAACACAAGCATGGCATCAAGCCATGCAAATGACGGTTACTATAATTTTCATTAACTGCCGTGTGCATGTGTTTGTAGCATTGGTTGCAATGCATGGCTATATTTTGATTGCACCTTTTGGATTCATGCTAAAGCTTATATCCGTATATTATAATATATATTTTGGCTATATATTGGTTGCACTGTATGGCTATATATTGAATCCAATGCTAAGGCTTGCATGTAATATATATTTATATTTTTTAATATAAATATATAAGTATATTTATTTATATTAACGCTAGGATTAAAGTATTTGTTTAATGAAATTTATTCCTAATGAGATTAGGATTATGTTTTCAAGGTTTCTAGCGTTATTATGGTTCTTGATCTTAAAAACCTTTAATTTAAAATATCTAGTGGGAGAGAGATACAAGGCTTAGATCTCACGGCCTCCATTATCGGTTCATAGTAGTGTGGGTAAACACCTTGTCTTGGCGTATATGCCTCGCGATCCCAAAGGAGGGTGTTTACTTCATAGTACTACAAGATTGAACTAACCCATTTAAAGTAGTGTGAACAAGCACGTCGTCTTGGCGTATATGCGTCGCGATCCAAAGGAGGGTGTTTTGTTTTATGATACTACAAGTTTAAACACTGTATAGGGAGATGAAATGTGGCTACACATGATTCTAGATAATGGTGTACACTAGACTAAGTGTAATGTCAACCTGCCAAAAGAGCTATGTCATTATTACTTAAAGGCTAAACGCAAAACGGCATATTATTTTTGTTTGGTAAGAGTTTACCATGATAGCATTAATAATGAGAATATTTCTCAACCAATTAATGTGTTTATAATAAACTTGCTACCAAGGAATTATAGACATGGACTGGGTTGTCGTTGCATATATTATTTTATGGTTTTATTGAGGTTCCATATTATATGCTTATATGCTAAATTGATAATGTCCAGTTTACTTATTATATTTATGTTTGTTATTTTCAGTTTTAAATCATGGCATCATTTAGCCCACTTGTTGCTATTCTTAATCAAAACAAACTTACTGGACCCAACTATGTTGACTGGAAAAGAAATTTGGACATTGTTCTTATTGCTGAAGAGCACAAATATGTGCTTACTCAACCATGTCCTAGCTTTCCATCATTAGATGCTCCTCTTGAGGAAAAACAACGATATGATCGTTGGAAGAAATCTAATGAGATTGCCAAGTGCTATATCCTAGCATCTATTTCAAATGTTCTACAGCATCAAATGCAGGATGTAGAAATAGCTTTGGACATTATGCTAAGTCTGAAGGAAATGTTTGGTGAGTAAGGTCGTTCTGCAAGGCAAGAAACTATGAGGCAAATTTATAATACCAAAATGGCTGAAGGTACTTCGGTGAGGGAGCATTGTCTTAGGATGATCTCTAATTTGAATACATTGGAAATTTTAGGTGCCGATATTGATGGAGAATCCCAGCTGGATATGATACTCCAGTCACTACCAGAATCATTCAAGGAATTCAGGCTTAACTATAATATGAACAAAAAGGTTTATACATTGTCTGAATTGATGAATGAGTTGGTAGCAGCGGAAGGCATCTTTGGTACTTCTAGTGTTGATGCCAATATGGCTGAAGCTTCTACTTCTCAACCTAAGTCGAAAGGCAAGGGTAGAAAGAAGAAGAAGAAAAAGGACTTCACCAAGAGAGATGGTAAATAAGTTGCCTTAAGAGTTTCCAACAAAGGAAAGAAAATTAAAGGAAAGTGTTTCCATTGTGGTGAGAAAGGACATTGGAAGAGGAATTGTCCAATATTTAAGGCTGCCAAGAATAAAGGTATGAAAAGTACATTCCTTCTTGAAATATGTTTGGTACAGAATCCCACGGATTCCTGGTGCGTGGATTTAGGTTGTACTAATCATATCTGCAATACTTTGCAGGGGTTCCAGGAGACCAGAAAGCTGAATGAAGGGGAATTGTTTCTTACTTTGGTTGATGGGAGCAGAATACCAATTGTAGCTGTTGGAGTGTTTAATTTATGTTTTGAGTCTAGGGTTTTAATATTGGAAGACTGTTTGTATGTACCTAATGTTCGTAGGAATTTAATTTTTGCAACTTATTTAGGTAAACATGGATATTATGTTATCCACAAAAACAATGTTGTAATAAAGAAGGATAAAGTGTTTATCTGTTCTGACAATATTGTGGATGGTTTTTATATTTTAACTCCTGACAAACATGAATTATACAATTCTGAATTAGATAGTAGCTCTCATGTAAAATCATTCAAGAGAAAATTTCCTTCTACTAGTGATGCATATCTATGGCACTTGCGTTTGGGTCATATTAATTCAAATAGGATTCAAAGACTAATCAAAAATAGACTTTTACAGCCCATGGACTTTGATGGATTTCCAATTTACGAATCTTGTTTGGAAGGTAAAATGACCAAACTACCTTTTAATACAAAAGGTAGAAGAGCCCAAGAGTTGCTTGAATTAGTTCATATAGATGTATGTGGTCCTATGTCAACCCATGCAAAAGAAGGTTATAAGTACTTTATCACTTTTACAGATGATTACTCAAGATGTGGTTATGTGTACCTAATGAGATGGAAGTCCGAAGCCTTTGAAAAGTTCAAAGAGTTTAGGGCTGAAGTTGAAAATCAATTAGGTAAATGCATAAAGGCCATTCGATCTGATCGAGGTGGCGAATACTTTCTTGGAGATTTCATGGATTATCTAATTCAAAATGGGATCGTCTCCCAATTGACTGCACCTAGATCTCCCCAACAAAATGGTGTAGCGAAAAGAAGGAATAGAACTCTTTTGGAAATGGTTAGATCCACGATGAGTTATTCAACTTTACCAATTTCCTTTTGGGGATATGCACTAAAAATTGCTATGCATATTTTGAATTTAGTTCCATTAAAATCTGTTCCCAACACACCTAAGGAATTTTGGTGTGGGCGCAAGCCTAGTATGAAATATCTCCACATTTGGGGATGTCCAGCACATGTGTTGAAAGGGAAGTCTGATAAGTTGGAAGCTAAAATGGAAATATGCATGTTTTTAGGATATTCAATGGAAACCAAGGGTTATTTATTCTATAATTATAAGGATAACAAAGTGTTTGTTAGCACCCATGCCAAATTTTTGGAAGATGATTATGTGAATAATTTAAATCCTAGAAGTAAATTTGTATTGGTTGAATTAGATGAACCTGAAATTGAACAACCAATGGATGAAACTAGGAATGATGTGGCTATATTGGATACACCACAAGACATTACTCATGAGTTGACTAGTACACAGGTGCCTCGTCGTGGTGGGAAAATTGTTCGGCCTCCTATAAGATTTATAGGTTTTGGAGAAAGTTATGAAGCTATCCCAGAAGAGGCTGAATTGGATCCCTACACTTATGAGGAGGCAATGAATGATATAGATGCACATCATTGGGTACAAGCTACGAAATCTGAATTGGATTCTGTGTATTCCAATCAAGTATGGGATCTTGTAAGGGCACCTAACGGCATTATACCTGTTGGTTGCAAATGGGTTTACAAGAGAAGGAGAGGGATAGATGGAAAGGTTGAAACCTTTAAAGCAAGACTAGTGGCGAAAGGGTATACATAAAAAGAAGGTATTGATTATGATGAAACTTTTTCGCCAGTAGCCATGCTTAAATCTATCAGAATTCTCTTATCCATTACTCCTCATTATGATTATGAGATTTGGCAAATGGATGTCAAGACTGCATTTCTTAATGGCAATCTTGAAGAAGAAATCTATATGATGCAACCAGAAGGTTTCATAGCAAAGAACAAAGAGCATATGGTATGCAAGTTGAAAAGGTCCATTTATGGACTTAAGCAAGTATCTAGGTCATGGAACATCAGATTTGATCAAGCAATCAAAACATTTGGTTTTGAACAAAATCTTGATGAACCATGTGTGTACAAAAGACATCAAGATAAAGTAGTAATGTTCCTAGTGCTTTATGTTGATGATATTCTACTCATTGGAAATGATGTAGGGGTAATGTCATTAGTAAAGGTTTGGTTGTCAAGCCATTTTGAAATGAAGGACTTGAGTGAAGCTAACTTTATTCTAGGGATCAAGCTTTGGCGAGATCGCAAGAATAAGATGTTAGGTTTATCACAAGCTGGGTATATAGATAAGGTTCTAGAACGGTTTAGCATGCAAAATTCCAAGAAAGGATTACTTCCTTTTAGACATGGAGTTCCTCTGTCTGATGACCAAAGGCCTAAGACTCTTGAGGAGGAAAATATGATAAGACAAGTTCCTTATGCTTCTGCAGTGGGAAGTCTCATGTATGTCATGCTATGTACTAGACCAGATATCTGTTATTCAGTTGGCATGGTCAGCCGATATCAATCAAATCTAGGACTTAAACATTGGCAAGCTGTAAAGCATATTCTCAAGTATCTACTGAGAACAAGAGATTATATGCTTGTTTACCATAGTGAGGATTTGATTCTCATTGGTTATACAGATTCAGACTTTCAGTCAGATCTTGATTTCAGAAAGTCCACTTCAGGTTGTGTGTTCATCTTGGGAGGTGGAGCAATTTTCGATACACTTACAGTTTCAAACTATATGAATTAAAAAGCAATTTTCCCAAATAATGAACACCATTGTCATGCCAACTGGGTTTTGTGCCCTCGTTATGCATCAAAACCCAATTCAAAACCAAACCCAACAAAGCTAAAACGGCAACAATAATAATGAATAGATAAACAGAGACAAACTTAAGAAGCCACACTCAAATCAGAGTACATGCACAAGCCACGCTTAACTCAGATTAAATTCAAAGGGAAAAAAAATTGAACTCAGCATTTACAAATTACCTTAATATGCTTCTAATCCTTTAACTCTGAAGATGGATTGGGTAGACCTTCGGCTATGGTGAGGGTTATGGTGACAGTTTTCGGCGTGGGTTTGCGTTGAGCTTCGGCCTACGAACTTGGAAATAAGAGAAGTTGAAACTGCAAACTTGGAAAGGATCAACTCTGAACGGACTAAGGGAGGGACAGAACCGATTGAGGGTGGGTGACAAAACAGATTGAGGGTGCTGAGGATTTTTGTGAGGGAGGAAGACAAACTATTTTAGAGACGTTACATTCAAAATCCCAATTTATCTTGCATATAACTTGGTTTCCCTATTGCCGAGTTTCAAACAGTTACGCGGGAATATTTTATTGCAAAAAAGCCACGTTGGATTGCCAGTGTGGCAAGAACCTGCCCATAACGAGGCTTCAGAATGGTCGAGTTACTTAAGTAACTCGATTACTATGTGATCGAGTTTCAAAACAGGGGCACGCCCCTATATAGTTTCAAAACAAGGGCATAATGCCAAATATTTTGTCAAATCAGGGCAAAAGGCTAGAATCTCCCACCTTATTATCCCCCCATCCCCCCACCCCACTTTAACCGTCGTAGAATTTCATTGATGTCACAAAAAAATTGAGGAAATCTAACGTTAAATTGAAATGAAAATCAGAAGCTCTAAACTTTCCAATTACCACAATTCGGTGATAATTAGACAAACTAGGATAAACGTAGGGTTTTTATCACAAAATATGATATTTGACTAAGTTTGACCGACTTTGACCAAAATTTGATTGAGTTTAGTTAGAAGACCCGACCTCTGGATTGAAGCAAATGTTGGACCAAAACAAGATATTTAATTTTCAAGACTAGTGTTAAATCATAGACATTAGACTTAAATCGAATGAAATATTGTAAAAACACAAAAAAACTTTCACAACTCATAACTAATTTTGTTGAAGTATAGGACAGTAAGTTTTTCTTAGATCAAACTTTGGTCATTCTATCAAATTTTTAAAAAAGGATTTTATTAGTAGGTTAAAAAAATGCAATTCTTACTTCTTATGCATGCAAAACTTCCACTTAAAACATACCTAGAAGTTTAAGTAATTATTTGTTAATTAATGTAAGAATAATGTTCTTTCCATATGTCACATAATAGTATGTCTTATTATTTAAATTCATGGCGGGACACACTATTCTTGAGATGGGTACATTGTTAGGATTACTGCTCTTAAATCCTATTGTATGATGCTATGTATGATATTATGTACGACATTATGTTTGACTTAATGTTGTGATTAATTAAGTTGTTTAATTATTATCTAAAATAATGTTAACATAAATATTTGGACATTATCATATAGTCCATGAGATGCATAGTATGTGATTTAGTCACAGAAGATATAGATCACAAGTTCTTTGTAAACTCAGAAATTTAGTTCGTAGTCAGTAATGAAATTGGGCAATTCATCTGCGAAGACTATAACATATCAACTAAAATGATTTGTCTTGATCATGGAAGTGGAAGTGGAGACTTCTCGTTGATATGTTGATATGTTTTAAGATTTAAGACATATTGAATTAGACCGCTGTGAGATTTATTATTCTCCTAACGACTGTTAAATGAATAATAAATCTCACGACCTCTATTTACAAGTGCTCTTTATCCTGAGAGAATAATGAACCTGATCATGAAGTGTAGGTTGCTTTGATATATCAAGAGTGAGATCTAAAGTCACGATCAAAACCTCAATATATTGGGCAGCCACATTTAGTGTTGATGGAACATATATTCTAGATGAAATTCATAATCTCTTAACGGAGATATAAAATATTCCATTGAGATAAGTTTAATAGGTTTGGTTTTTTAGAATGTTAGGCTTAACTACTTTAGTAAGAAGTTACAAAAGTATATATTTATGAAATTGGATTTCATAAATATATGATGAATAACTTAAAGGATTAAATCGGATATTCAAGGATTAAGATGTAGTTATCTTCAAAATGGCAGTCTACATTCATGACTTTGTATTACTACGAATATTTTATGAAGGGGTTGTATGTATAATAAAATCTTGGAATATAATTTATTAATCAAGCTTGGAGTGCAATTATATTTATATAGTGGTATTAAATATAATTAATGGTAACTTTGGACTTGTCAAGAGTTGATAGAAAAGCCCAAGGCCCATTGGAGTTAGTGTTTTATTTATTCCCTTTTGGTCCCACTCCAAGCCACATACTAAAGCCCAATTGGAATGGCTCAAAAAGCTAGCCTAATTAGATAATCAGTTATAAGGAGAGAAACATACAGAATTTTGTAAAAGAATGAAATGGTTTGTATGCGAGTGTTAGACACTCTACTATTCTCCCTTGAACAAATTCATATAAACTGATTGAGAAACCACACTTTTTGAGCATAAATGGAATTGGAGTGAAGATTAAGAGTGTTTTCAAGTACTTCTATCTTTGGTTTTGAATTTCACCGCACCAAGGTACATTCTCTTATTATTGTATTTTGAAATTTGCATTGTACATATTATCAATTGCTAATGAAGTTGATCTGTTAGTTTTCTACTGCGTATGTTTTGTATGCAATATAAATATGTATTTTTCCAACAATTGGTATCAGAGTGGTCTTCAATTTCAAATCTGTATAACATGTTTTGTGAGTTTTGGAATTAGAGATAATAATTTCATGTTGTTAGAAGATTATGTAATTAATTTTCTGAATGGTTGTTGAAATTATTATTTGATGAAAACTGATATTGATGTTATGATGTTGTTTAAGTTTGATAATAATTATGTGAATTTGAACTTTAAGGCCATAGCATCAATGGAATTCAGTTTTGATATCAGTCTCTATCTATTATGTTCATATGATGGTTGTTTGTTCATGAAAAACCGTTGAAAACTACTTCAAAAAAATTCTGGAAAAATTCAAGTTTCACGAGTTTCGATCGATTGAAAATTGCTTTCGATCGATCGAGTGAAACAGTGACCAATCTGTTTGATTAGAGTGATATTTGATTGCTAGTCAATCCATCAAATTTTCCTTTTTGATCAATCGAGCAGTGATCGATTACCAATCGATCCAGGCAAATTGTTTGGTGAGAATTTTTTAATTTTTTTGACCGATTGAGACACATTCGATCGATCGAAAATTGTGAATTTTGAATTTTTCTAAGTGTTTTCACATGGATAAAGTGCAAGGTTGTGTGTGATTAGATTACACATGATTTCTAATTAAAAAATTTTATTATAAAACATCTAGTGGGAGAGAGATATAAGGGTTGGATCTCACGGCTTCCATTGTCGGTTCATAGTAGTATGAAATATATACTTTATCTTTACTTCGAGCTTAGTATTCCATGTGGAGAGCATTTATTTCATGGTCCTACAAGATTGATCTTCTTGGTTTATAGTAGTTTGATCAAACACCTTGTCTTATCCTTGAGCTTTGCATTCTATGCGGAGGGTGATCATGGTATACAAGATAAACCTGCTAATGGTAGATGAAAAGTGGCTACACATGATTCTAGACAATGGTATACACTAGACTAAATATTATAGTATCCTCTATGCTGAGTTCTTACTATTATTATTTAGAGGCGAAATATAAAACAACATATTATTAGTGTTTGATAAGAGTTATCATGATAGCACTAATAATGAGAATAGTTCTCAATCAATCATAGTATTTAATGTTCACTCTATGCTGAGGGATATTGAATATGGGATTGGATTGTCATTGTATATTTTATATTATGGTTTTATTAAGGTTCCATACTATATGTTTATATGCTAAATTGATAATGTCCTGTTTACTTATTATATTCATGTTTATTATTTTCAGATTTGATTATGGAATTATTTAGCCCACTTGTTACTATTCTTAATCAAAACAAGCTGACTGGATCCAACTATGTTGATTGGAAAAGAGATTTGGACATTGTTCTTACAGTTAAAGAGCACAAATATGTGCTTACCCAACCATGTCCTAGCTTTCCATCATTAGATGCTCCTCTTGAGGAAAAACAGCGATATGATCGTGTTAGGACATATGTGAATCATGTTAGAAACATAGTCAATATTTTATGTAATTGGCTAATCCTTTAACAAAACGCACTTTACTTGTAATTGGGTAGATCTAGGATGGGTTTAATACTTCAAGGAACAAGGTTTCAAGTTCAAGTGTTAAAGCCATGCAAATATGTCTAAGAAACAAGTGAAGAAGTGCTGGATTTTAAAGCTTGACAGCTAGTATCTATTGAGGTTTAAAAAGCTGCTGATGCCTGAAGCTCGACAGCTAGCTTGATAGATACCCTATATGTCGAGGTTTATCAAATTCAGTTTTTCAAAGCTGATTTCACTCCAATCTGTGAGTATGTGTTTAGGCTTTCTTTTCTTACAATCCTAAACATATATAAGGATTGTTTTAAGAGTCATCGCAGCTGATGCAACTTAATGCAAAAGTTTTTCACAAGCATATTGTGAATTGGAGACATAGGCCATAGTTCATCTTTCTATTGAAAAAGCTGCTGTGTTTGTACACCATAGGGTTTTGTGACCAAGAAGCTTATTGATCTTCATTGTCTAGATGAACTGAAGAACTTTGTAGCCAACATCTATCTCAAGTTAGTGATTAAGTCGCGTACTAAGATCCGTGTATCTATTGGTTAGTCACATACTAGGAGCTGTGCATCAAAAGGAGAGATTGTCACTACAAAACAAGTTCAATAAGGTATTGGGGTAAGGGTTCAACTGTAGGTTGGTATAAGGTATTGGGATTCCTTTACATGTAACTGCTTGTTTTGATAATAATGGATCCTCGGGAATGGTGACCTTAAAATCACCCGGTAGGGTTTTGCGTCAGTGGTTTTCCCCATTCGTAAACAAATCACTGTGTCAATTTTATTTTCCACTGCACTTTATTTTAGTTGGTGATTTGTTTGTGCTGCCACGTACACTGCATGTTAATTTGATTAATTAATAAACTTGGTTGATTAATCAATTAATATACCACAAGGGGTCAATACATTCTTAACCTATTAGATTGTTAGCAGAAATCTAATGAGATAACCAAGTGCTATATCCTAGCATCTATCTCAAATGTCCTACAACATCAAATGCAGGATATAAGACTAGCTTCGAACATTATGCTAAGTCTAAAGAGATGTTTGGTGAGTAAGGCCATTCTGCAAGGCAAGAAACTATGAGGCAAATTTATAATACCAAAATGACTGATGGCATTTCAGTAAGGATATAAGATGATCTCTAATATCGTAGCGTCTATCTCAAATGTCCTACAACATCAAATGCAGGATATAGGACTAGCTTCAGACATTATGCTAAGTCTGAAGAGATGTTTGGTAAGTAAGGTTGTTTTACAAGGCAAGAAACTATGAGGCAAATTTATAATACCAAAATGACTGATGGCACTTTAGTAAGGGAGCACTGTCTTAAGGTGATCTCTAATGTGAATACACTAGAAATTTTAGGTGCCGATATCGATAGAGAATCCCAAGTGGATATGATACTCCAGTCACTATCAGAATCATTCAAGGAATTTAGAGTTAATTATAATATGAATAAAAAGATTTAATCATTGTCTGAATTAATTAATGAATTCGTAGTGGCGGAAGGCATTCTTGGTACATCTAGTGTTGATGCCAATATGGCTGAAGCTTCTACTTCTCAACCTAAGTCAAAAGGTAAGAGTAAGACAAAGAAGAAGAAGGTCTTCACCAAGCAAGATGGTAAACAAATTGCCTTAGGAGTTGCCAACAAAGGAAAAAAAAAAACCAAAGGAAAGTGTTTCCATTGTGGTGAGAAAGGACATTAGAAGAGGAATTGTCCAAAATTCAGAGCTGCCAATAATAAGGGTATGAAAAGTTCATTCCTCCTTGACATATGTTTAGTACAAAATCCCACGGATTCCTGGTGTGTGAATTCAGGTTGTACTAATCATATCTGCAATTCTTTGCAAGGTTTTCAGGAGACCAGAAAACTGAATGAAGGGGAATTGTTTCTTACTTTGGCTGATGGGAGCAGGATTCCGGTTGTAGCTATTCGAGTGTTTAATTTATGCTTTGATTCTAGGGTTTTAATTTTGGAAGACTGTCTATATGTACCTAATGTTTGTACGAATTTAATTTTTGCAACTTATTTAGGTAAACATGAATATTGTGTTATCCTTAAAGATAATGTTGTAATAAAGAAGGGTAAACTGTTTATCTGTTCTGGCAATATTGTTGATAGTCTTTATATTTTAACTCTTGATAAACATGAATTATATAATTCTGAATTAGATAATAATTCACATGTGAAATCATTAAAGAGAAAGTTTCCTTCAACTAGTGATGCATATCTTTGGCATTTACGTTTGGGTCATATTATTTCAAATAGGATTCAAAGACTGATCAAAGATGGACTCTTAGAGCCATTGGATTTTGATGGATTTACAGTTGTGAATCTTGTTTGGAGGGTAAAATGACTAAAAGATCTTTTAATGCAAAAGCTAGAAAAGCCCAAGATTTGCTAGAACTAATTCATTCAGATGTACATGGTCTTATGTCAATCCAAGTAAGAGGTGGCTATGAGTATTTCATTACTTTCACTAATGATTACTCTAGATTTGGTTATGTATACCAAATGAAACGAAAGTATGAAGCCTTTGAAAAGTTCAAAGAGTTTAGGGCTGAAGTTGAGAATCAATTAGGTAAATGCATAAAGGTCATTCGATCTGATCGTGGTGGCGAATACCTTCTTGGGGATTTCAAGGATTACTTAACTGAAAATGGGATTGTATCCCAATTGATTGCACCTGGAACTCCACAACAAAACGGTGTAGCAGAAAGAAGGAATAGGACTCTTTTAGATATGGTTAGATCCATGTTGAGTTATTCGACTCTGCAAATTTCTTTTTGGGGATATGCCTCAAATACTGCAATGTATCTTTTGAATTTAGTACCTTTGAAGTCTGTTCCTAAAACACCTGTAAAGTTGTGGAATGGGCATAAGCCTAATATGAGGCATCTCCATATTTGGGGTTATCCAGCACATATGTTAAAAGGAAAGTCTAATAAGTTACAATCTAAAACGTAAGTGGTTTTCTTTGTAGGTTATCCAAAAGGAAGAGGACAAGGAAAAAGGAATTGGAACGCTAAGCAGTCGAAAGGGCGTTAAGCTGATTCTGGTTTTGGTGATGTGATGAAGATAATAGATACCATCACTATTTGTTTGGCAAGCTTCAGCCAAAGGTTTGAGAATCACAACTCTAGTACCCAATCCTCTAGGAATATCACCCCAAATGCACGTGCCATGTGGGTGAAGAAGGGTACACATGCATAAGCATTAGACCATGTCCATGCATCAATTCTTCCTATATGTTGTGACTTTGATTGGTTGTTTGCTTATGTTTCTTTTCAAGCTTGTTTTGTACTTGTCATTTATGTTGATCTTACTTTACATGTTATGTTTTTTAGTGTATTTCAAAAATTCAAAAACCCATAAAAATTGAAAAACCACCAAAAAGTTTGATCGCTTGTGTTGTGTATATAACATGGGAGTTTGGCCTAGTACCTTCGTACTAATGACATACATTTACGAGTTTAGTTTGTTATGTATGCATATCTATCTTTGTGGGAAAAATCTTGAATTCTACGTGTGACTGTTGTAAATCAATCTTCAAGCTTGTCATAAATGATTAATCAATAGTCTTGATGGTTTTGATACATGCATAGACTTGTGCCTATATATCTTCCCACATTTTTTTTTTATTTTATGTTTTTGCCTTATAGCTCAACAAATGTCAAATCTCGAAAAAAGATAATGAGTTACAAAAGCCATCACATATACTAGTATTTGACTAGGAAAATGGAAAAACGACTTGTATTGAAATTTATGGTGCCTAAAATACCAAAAGGCTTACTTTCAAAATTGAAATATCAAAAATTTTAGGCATTGATTTTAAAAGGAGATGCATTGTTCTTGAATGATCAAAAGTTATGAGTTGAAAGAAGCCAAAAGGAAAGCTTCAAGATATGTAATCACTTTCTTGGAGGAGGTCATATATGTTCATTTCTATAATTGAGATAGACCACTTGACTTAGTACTAGTTGTGTATGTCGGAAAAATACATGTTTGTATTGCATACGAAACATATACAGCAGAAAATTAACGGATCTACTTCATTCGCAATTAATAACATGTACTATTTAAATTTCAGAATCCAAGAATAGGAGAGTATATCTTGGTGTGGTGAATTTCAAAACAAAGATCAGAAGTTCTTGAGAACACTTTTAATCTTTACTCCAATTCCACTAACACCCAAGAAGTGTGGTCTCTCAATTAAATATATGTGTTTCTTCAAGAAAGAATTAGAGAGTGTCTAACATTTACATACAAACCATTTCATGTTCATACCAAAATTCTGTATGTTTATCTCCTTATAACTGATTATCTAATTGGGCTAGCCTTTTGGGCCTTTCCAATTAGGCTGTAGTATGTGGCTTGGAGTGGAACCAAAAGGGAACAAATAAGATACTAGCTCCAATGGCCTTGGCTTTTCTGTAAACTCATGACAAGTCCAAAGTTACCATTAATTATATTTAATACCACTATATAAATATAATTGCCTCTAGGCCTTATTAATAAATTATATCCCAAGACTTTATTATGCATGCAATCCCTTCATAAAATATTTGTAGTAATACAAAGTCATTAATGTAGACTGCCACTTTGTAAATTACTACATCTTAATCATTGAGTATCCGATTTAATCCTTTTAAGTTATTCATCATATATTTATGAAATCCAATTTCATAAATACATACTTTAGTAATTTCTTACTAAAGGGGTTAGGCCCAACTCTCTGAATAACCGAACCCATTTAACTTTTCTCAATGGAATATTTTATATCTTCGTTAAGAAATTATGAATTCTATCTTGAGAATATATGTTCCATCAACACTAAATGTGACTGCCCAACATATTGAGGTTTTGACCATGACTTTAGATCTCACTCCTGATATATCAAAGCATCCTACATTTCATGATCTGGTCCATTATCCTCTTAGGATTAAGAATTCATGTAAATAAAAGTCGTGATATTTATTATTCAATTGACAGTCATTAGGAGAATAATCTGCAGTCCAGTTCAATATGTCTTAACTCTTAAAACATATCAACATATTAACTAGAAGTCTCCACTTCCATGATCAAGACAAATCATCTTAGTTGATATGTTATAATCTTCGCAGATGAAATGCCCAATTTCATCACTGACTATGAACTAAAATTCTGAGTTTACAAAGAACTTGAGATTTATATCTTCTTTGACTTTTCCCATAAATCACATACTATGCATCTCATGGACTATATGATAATGTCCAAATATTCATGTTACCATTATTTTAGATAATAATAAAATAACTTTATCAATCACAATATTAAGTCATACATAATGTCATACATAATATCATACATAGCATCATACAATAAGATTTAAGGGCACGAATCCTAACAGTGTATGACTTGATTGAATTGATCATTGAAACTTCACTCTAGACTAAGGACTTTTCCACATTTGATACACACACACAGCACATAAGTCTATTGTTCA
Source organism: Lithocarpus polystachyus (assembly GCA_033629205.1). Classification (NCBI taxonomy): domain Eukaryota; kingdom Viridiplantae; phylum Streptophyta; class Magnoliopsida; order Fagales; family Fagaceae; genus Lithocarpus; species Lithocarpus polystachyus. The sequence continues at coordinate 47,559,496 of CM066162.1, read as the reverse complement.
ATGACTACTTATTTCATTTGTGTGATTGTACATGTTCAAATGTGATGTGTGTGTGCTCAACCATATGTGGATCAAACCAAAAAGATCTTTGTTCTTTTTATTTGCTTTTGGAAGTGATTTGTATCACCCATATTTTTCAAAGTTTTTAAGTTGTTTTTATGTGAAAAACATGTTTTCTAGGTGTTTTTGTGACTCATTTCATGAGTAAGCTCAGCTGGGAGTTAAATGGTCCAATTCTCAAGTTTTTCAACTTTGGATAGAGACTTTCACAAATGTTTCGTGAGTAAGGCTTACCTGCGAAAAATTTTGTGAGAAGCAGCTTCCACGAAAATTTCAAAATTAGCTTTTTAAAGGGCATTTCGTGGGACATTTGTTTTAAACTTCTCCCATCTTCTCCCAAACCCCTATTTTAATGCTTCAACATCAAAACCAACTAATTTCAAGTGTTTTACATTCCATAAAGATCTTTAAGGTAATCTTTAACTCTTTTCGTTGATTTTGATCCTTAGATTACGTTTTTGAGGGTTTTATGTTCATAGTTGGTATTTTCTCAAATGAGAGTTGGAAAACTTATTTTTTGTCAACCTTTTTTATTGGGTTTTGTTTTAAATGTTGATTTTATTTGGATGTTGGCCCCTTGTGGCAAAAATAACATGTATTTAGGCAAGATTTTCATATGTTCATGCATTATTTAACATACAGGTGTAGTGTGTGCACTCTAAGTGTTTGATAAAATGCCCAAATGGCATTTTCTCATTGTTTTGGACTCCGATGAGTACTAATTTTTGGGGATCACCATAATTATTCATGTTTTGATCATTGGTTGTGTGTTTTACACACTTTGCCCCATGAGTGCTTGCTCATGCATTGGTCATGCATCTCACATGCACACTAGATGCCCCTTGCTGCACACACTCTAACACTTGACATGTTTTGCACTCATTCTTGTTAGTTAAGTCTTTTTAGATCTTTTAGCACATATAGCATGTTCTTGTGTCTATGTCACGCCTTGGTCTATACTTTGTTCCATCATCTTTAGCATGTCATGTTCTTTATGATTTGTAGCATTTTTTTAAAGATGTTTCTGTCTTTCGTTTGAGCTTCATTTTCTCATTCATCTTACACCCTTCATGCATCATCTTTTACCCTTGCTCATATCTTCTTTTCTTTCCCTCCTTACTCTTAACTCATTTCTCTATTCGTGAGAAAAAGGGGGAGAGTATACTAGAGAGTATACCGGAGTGTATCGTCATTTCTATATGACTCATGTGCACATTCTTAAGGGAAGAATTCTACCTCATGCACATTTATAGGGGGATAAGACATTTCTTTTATGAGAAAACCTTGTTTTGTCTTGTTTTACCTTATGCTTGTTTTCTCATTGCTTTATGGTGCTTTGAGTTACATTTAGTATCTATGCTTTGTTGCTCTCATCGCATCATGCTTATGTGTTGGACATGCATACATCCTTATGCTATTGTGCTCTTTTGGTTACATGTTCGGATGATCATTTGCTTTGCTATATGATCATTGTAGTCATTTCCATATGATTGTTTTGTGTTTGATCAAGTTGCTCATATTTTTTACAACATGTTTACTTGATCACTTTTTACTTGTTACATTATACTTGTCCTTTTATCACTTGATTTACCTTGAGGGTCTAATGCGTTTTGTGCAAGTGTTTTAGGTTACAGGTATTTTGTTCCAAGTTCATCACAGCTTCTAGAATTAGGTGTGAGTGAGTTCTGCCATTGTTCCCAAACTCTCGTTTAAGTTTAGAGTCTGCTATAGGGTGTTTTGTCATGGAATAGCCAAAGGGGGAAATTATAAAGTTGTGATTTACAACAATGTTTTGTGTTGGTTTTATTCCATGACAAAAAGTGTTGTATTTGCTTTAATTTTGTTCATTGTATTTTGTGGGATTTTAATGTATTAGGTTTAGTATTAAGTTGGTGGAGAATCGAGCATGAATTGAAGAACAAGTGGATTTTGCGAGTAGCTCGCGAGAGGCTAACCTACGAAGTAGCCATGTGAGAAGCACATACTGGAAGCTGAAGAGTCATGCCAGCCTGGAGGATTCATAAGTGTCTCGGGGGTAAGGCCTTCCCGCAAGATACCCCAATAACTCTCTGCCTAGAGGATTTTTAAGTGTGACTTTTTTACCCTTCACCCATACTATATATACCCTCATTACCCATAGAAATTGTAAGGAGGCCATTTAGAGAGAAAATCCCTAGATAGGTTTTCTACAACATACACACCCATCTTTTAGAGAGAGAGAGAGAGTTAATTATCCTTAGCGAGAAATCATTCTAGTCTCTTCTCCTTCCCTCTCCCATTGGCATACCTTAAGAGGAGATTTGTACCCAAATACAACCCACACCTTTTCAGAGTGTAGAGAATGTTTTGAAACTTGGGAAGCTTTGGGGATTTGCCAAAAGAAGCCGGTGAGGCTTGGCAGATGCAATCGAGCGTATTGCGTGATCCGGAGAGCTAGAGAAGACAATGCTTCGTTAAGTCAGTTGGTAGTAGGAGCTTGGAGGGCTCAAGTAAACGGGGTAGACTACCCTTGGAGGGTCTTTTGTTATTCGTGTACTCCAACTTTATTCTCTAGTGGAGCGATTACCGCTTGGAGGGCAGCGGAGAGGTTTTTCGCTGAGATCTTCAGTTTCCTTTTCGATAACACATCGTGGTGTTATCTTGTGTTTGCATCTTTCTTCCCTACTCTTTTAGCTTTCATATTATTGTTGTGTTTTGTTTTTTATGGCTTAGAGTAGCTTTATTGTTTGTCGCTCACATTTACTCTATTCCGCACTTAGTTTAAGTTGGAGTAAAATCAATTGAGCAGTAAGTTTTAATTTGGGGGTCTTAACAGCTCTTGTGTTTTCACACAAATTCGAGCTTTCAAGTACAAATGCCAAATTCATGGAAAATGATTATATGAATGATTATACTCCTATAAGTAGAGTTGTTTTGGCTAAAATGAATGAACCTGTAATTGAACAACCAACGGATGAAACTAGGGATGATGTGGTTGTATCGAATACACCACAAGATATTACTCATGAGATGACTAGTACTAAGAGCCTCATCGTAGTGGGAGAATTATTAGGCCATCTATAAGATTTATAGGTTTGGGATAAACTTATGAAGCCATCTTAGAATGGGCTGAAACTGATCCTTACATTTATAAAGAGGCAATGAATGATATAGATTCACATCATTGGGTCAAAGCTATGAAATCTAAATTAGATTCAATGTATTCCAATCAAGTTTAGGATCTTGTAAAGGTGCCTAACGACATTAAACCTGTTTGTTGCAAATGGGATTACGAGAGGAAGAGATGGATAGATGGAAAGGTTGAAACCTTTAAAACAAGGCAAGTGGCAAAAGTGTATACACAAAAAAGAAGGTATTAATTATAAAGAAAACTTTTCACCAGTAGCAATGCTTAAATCTATCAAAATTTTCTTATCCATTGCGGCTTATTATGATTATGAGATTTGGAAAATGAGTGTCAAGACTGCATTTCTCAATGGCAATCTTGAAGAGGAAATCTATATGATGTAACCAGAAGGTTTCATAGCAAAGAACTAAGCGCATATGGTATGCAAGTTGAAAAGGTCCGTTTATGGACTTAAGCAAGCATCTACATCATGGAACATCATATTTGATCAAGCAATAAAGTCATTTGGTTTTGAACAAAATCTTGATGAACCATGTGTGTACAAAAGACATTAAGATAAAGTAGTAATGTTTCTAGTGCTTTATGTTGATGATATTCTACTCATTGTAAATGATGTATGGGTAATGTCATCAGTAAAAGTTTGGTTATCAAGCCAATTTGATATGAAGGACTTAGGTGAGGCTAGCTTTATTCTAGGGATCAAGCTTTGGTGAGATCTCAAGGATAAGATGTTAGGTTTGTCACAAGCTGGATATATAGATAAGGTTCTAGACTAGTTTAGCATGCAAAACTCCAAGAAATGATTGCTTCCTTTCAGACATGGAGTTCCTTTGTTTGATGACCAAAGGCCTAAGACTCTTGAGGAAGAAAGTATGATGAAACAAGTTCCTTATGCTTCTGCAGTGGGAAGTATCATGTATGCCATGCTTTGTACTAGACCAAATATTTGCTATTCAGTTGGCATGGTTAGCCGATATCAATCAAATCCAGGACCAAAACATTGGCAAGCTATAAAGCATATTCTCAAGTATCTATGGAGAATGAGAGATTATATGCTTTTTTGTCGGTGTGAGGATTTGATTCCCATTGGTTATACAGATTCAGAGTTTCAATCAGATCTTGATTTCAAAAAGTCCACTTTAGGTTATGTGTTCACCTTGGGAGGTGGAGCCATAAGTTGGAGGAGTGTTAAGCAATCTTATATTGTTGACTCCACCATGGAACCTAAGTATGCTGCTACTTGTGAAGTGATGAAGGAAGCTGTTTGGTTCAAGAAATTCCTTTCTGATCTTGGTGTTTTGAGAATGGAGCAAGTTCTTATCACATTTTATTGCGATAATAGTGGAGCAGTTGCACAATCCAAAGATCCAATGAATCACAAGAAAGGAAAGCACATTGAGAGAAAGTACCACATCCTTTGAGACATTATTGCTCGTGGAGATGTAGTAGTAGCAAAGATTGAAAGTGCAAATAATCCAGTAGATCCCTTTACCAAAGCCTTCCCCAAAAGGACTTTCAAGTCACATTTGGAGGGAATGAGAGTTAGATTAGTGCACAATAGTCTTTAGGGCAAGTGGGAGATTGTTAGGATTAGTGTCCTCAAATCCTATTGTAAAATGTTACGTATGATATTATGTATGACATTATGTATGATTTAATGTTGTGATTAATAAAGTTGTTTTATTATTATCTAAAATAATGGTAACATGAATATTTGGACATTATCATATAGTCCACGAGATGCATAGTATGTGATTTAGTCACACAAGATATAATTCACAAGTTCTTTGTAAACTCAGAATTTTAGTTCGTAGTCGGTGATAAAATTGGGCATTTCATCTACGAAGACTATAACATATCAACTAAGATGATTTGTCTTGATCATGGAAGTTGAGACTTCTAGGTGAGATTTATTATTCTCATAACGACTGTCAAATGAATAATAAATCTCACAACTTCTATTTACCTGAACTCTTAACCCATAGAGAATAATGGACCTGATCATGAAATGTAAGTTGTTTTGATATATCAAGAGTGAGATCTAAAGTCACGATCAAAATCTCAGTGTGTTGGGTAGCCACATTTAGTGTTGATGGAACATATATTCTCAAGATGGAATTCATAATCATTTAACGGAGATATAAAATATTCCCTTGAGATAAATTTAATGGGTTTAAATATTCAGAATGTTAGGCCTAACTACTTTAGTAAGGAGTTACTAAAGTATATATTTATGAAATTGGATTTCATAAATATATGATGAATAACTTAAAGGATTAAACTGGGTACTCAAGGATTAAGATGTAGTAATCCTTAAAGTGGTAGTCTATATTCATGACTTTGTATTGCTACGAATTTTTTATGAAGGGGTTGTATTTATAATTAAGTCTTGGGATATAATTTATTAATAAAGCCTAGAGTTCAATTATATTTATATAGTGGTATTAAATATAATTAATGGTAACTTTGGACTTGTCAAGAGTTGATAGAAAAACTTAAGGCCCATTGGAGCTAGTGTCTTATTTATTCCCTTTTGCTCCCACTCCAAGCCACATGCTAAAGAACGAATGGAATGGCCTAAAAGGCTAGCCCAATTAGATAATCAGTTATAAGGAGAGAAACATACAGAATTTTGTAAGAGAATGAAATGGTTTGTATGTGAGTGTTGGACACTTTATTATTCTCCTTTGAACAAATTCATATAACCTAATTGAGAGACTGCGCTTCTTGGGCATAAATGGAATTGGAGTGAACATTAAGAGTGTTCCCAAGTACTTCTAATCTTTGGTTTTGAATTTCACTACACCACGGTACACTCTCTTGTTCTTGTGTAGTTTTCCAACATACATTAAGAGTTTTCCAACATACATACCCAAATTTGTTTCACGAAAAAAAAAAAAAAATCCATAAAACTTAGATTGTGTAGTTTCATTACAATTTCTAGGAACCAAAATTACATACATTATTACAATTAAAATTTCCCAAATCTAGCTTAATGTCATCTATAACAAAACCGATGGCTATGGGGGAGTTAGCTTGGGTTCTTAAGACATGGTTTAGGCTCATAAAGGAACGATATAGAATGAGTAAATTATAAAAGGGATAGAAAGGAATGAAATGGAAGAGAATGAGTATAAGGGATAAAAATGGAGGAAATGTAACTAAACTATCTTATTTGGATGTTATAAAATGTTCAAATTTTATAATGTCGGCACATTTTGTGCCAAATTTCATTGTATTCGTAAATCATTTACACATTTGCTATGGAGTAGTTCCTACACCAAAGATCACTTGTAGGAGTGCCCGTGTAGGCGTGTTGGAACTTTGGCATCAAAGATTTGGCCATGCAAACTTCAAACAAGTGGCGAAAGTGTCCAAACTTGAAGCCGTTGTAGGGCTCCCAAAATTTAGGGAGGTAGAGAAGACCATTTGTGTCACTTGTCAAATGGGGAAACAAAAAAAGTCGAATCATCAAAAGGTGAATGTCATCTCAACATCACGTTGCTTAGAGCTTCTTCATGTTATTTGAATGGGGTCCACAAGAACCAAAAGCCTAGGAGGAAAACGGTATATCATGGTCATTGTTGAAAATTTCTCAAGATACATTTGGCTGGAATTCTTAGAGAGAAATCAGAAGCATGTGAGAAGATGGAGAATCTTTGCAAGAGACTTCAAAACGACAAAGGGATTCCAATTGTCAAGATAAGGAGTGATCATGGCAAGGAGTTTGAGAATGCAAGATTTGAGTCATTTTGTGAGAAGAATGGGATCAAGAAAGAATTTTCAACTCTTAAAACTCCTTTACAAAATGGGGTGGTTAAGAGGAAGAATTGGATGATTCAAGAAATGGCAAGAGCTATGCTACTCAACAAGCAAATTCCTCAAAATTTTTGGGTAGAAGCCATGACCACCTTATGTCACATTGGCAATAGAATATTCTTCTGAGCGGGAACAAAGAAGACCGCATATGAAATTTGGAATGGGAAGAAGCCTAAGGTGAAGTACTTATAAGTCTTTGGAAGCAAGTATTACATCCTAAGTGATCGGGAGAATCTTGGAAATTTCAATGCAAAAAGTGATGAAGGTATCTTTCTTGGCTATTCAACCACTAGCCGGGCATATAGAGTTTTCAACAAGAGAACAAAGACGTTGATGGAGTCCATCAATGTGGTGGTTGATGATGCCGTAACAAAAGTAGTGATTGATGATGGTGGAGAAGGACCAAGCTCCAAAGAAACCATCATTGAGGTTGATGCCCAAGATGTTGAAGTGGAAGGACTTTCACTGGAAAAAGAATCTACTCCCATGAATTCTAGAATGGAGACAAGATAAATGTCTAGATCCTCAAGTCTTCTCACCCCTCCGAAATTTCATCCTCCTATCTCCCTAAATGATGAAGTGTCCACCTCAAAGAAGCCAACATCAAGAGTGGTTAAAAATCATTCGGAAAGTAACTGTTTTGGGTCTCTAGATGAAGTTCTTTGTCTTAGGAAGGGAAGCACACTGATTGCAAACCATTTAATGTATCATTGCTACCCTGCTCAATTTGAGCCGTAAAAGGTAGAAGAAGCCCTTTAAGATGAGAATTGGGTGGATTCAATGAATGAAGAGCTGAATCAATTCGTGAGGAATGATGTATGGGAACTTGTTCCAAGGCCTAAAGACGCTCATGTCATCGGCACCAAATGGATTTTCAAAAACAAGACCAATGAGGATGGCAAGATCATAAGGAATAAGTCTAGGTTGGTGGCTCAAGGTTACACTAAACTAGAAGGAGTAGACTTTGATAAATCCTTTGCTCTCATAGCTAGACTTGAGTCTATTCGCATCCTTTTGTTAATTGCATGTACTATGGATTTCAAACTCTACCAAATGGATGTGAAATGTGCCTTTCTCAATGGGTACCTTAATGAAGAAGTCTTTGTTGAACAACCTAAAGGATTCCAAGATCCTCACTTCCCGGATCATGTCTTGCGAATGAAAAAAGGCACTCTATGGTTTGAAACAAGCACCTCGAGCATGGTACGATCGGCTCACAAATTATGTTTTGGATAGAAGATTTAAAAGAGGGTATGCTGACCGAACCTTATTTGTCAAGAATGATGAGAATTATCTTCTTGTATTTCAAGTGTATGTTGATGACATAGTTTTTAGAGCCACCATAAATGCTCATGCTATAGAGTTTTAGGAAGAAATGAAAAAAGAATTTGAGATGAGTATGGTGGGGGAACTAAAATTTTTCTTGGGTCTTCAAGTTAAACAAAGGATGGTTTGTATATTCATTTCTCAAGAAAAATATGCTAGAAATCATGTCAAGAAATTTGGACTATATTCCAAAAAGCGTGCCTCCACTCCCATGAGTTCGTCTACCAAGCTTAGTCTTGATTCTTCTAGGGTAGAAGTGAGTCCAACTTTGTATAGGAGCATCATTGGGAGTTTACTATATCTCATGGCAAGTAGACCGGACATTGCCTTTAGCGTGGGAGTTTATGCTCACTATCAAGCAACTCTGAAGGAATCTCACTTGGCAGCTGTAAAGAGAATCATACGCTATATTAATGGCACTCCCGAGTATGGTCTATGGTACTCAAAAGACTCCAGTGATTGTCTTGCCGGTTACTCAGATGCGGATTGGGCAGGAAGTGTAGATGACTGAAAGAGTACTTCAGGTGGATGTTTCTATCTTGGAAAAAATCTTGTATCGTGGATGAGTAACTTGGTATCCCTTTCTACAGCTGAAGCCGAGTATATAGCTGCTAGAAGTTGTTGTACTCAACTTCTTTGGATGGAGAAACTACTTCATGACTATGGGATTCCTCAAGAAACAATGAGTGTGTTTTGTGATAACATTAGTGCCATAAATCTTTCCAAGAATCCTGTTCAGCATTCAAAGTCCAAGCACATAGAGATTCGTTATCACTTCATCCGGGATTTGGTGGAAGATAAAATCGTATGTCTTGAGTTCATCCACACGGACAACCAAAAGGTGGACATCTTCACCAAACCTCTCGATGGTCGATGGTTTGAATCGCTCCGTAAGACCATCGGTGTCGGTACAATTCCTTGAATCTCATGTGTGTTATCTACTTCACTTATTTATCTTGATTTGGTCTCACTTGAGTAAAGCACACACTACTTTGATTGTAACATGTTTAGCATGTTTTTACTGTTTTTGTTTGTTTTATTAAAAAAGCTTGGAATGTTTGTTCTTTTTGATCTCTTTACTTGTTTTGTGTCAAAAATCCAAAAACATATGTCACATGCATGTTTGGCCTTGTGCCTTTGTACAAATGGCTTTGTGCATTTACGAGCTTAGCTTGTTCTCTATGCACGTGTATCATTGTGGGAAAAATCATGACACCTATGTGATTGTTGTAAATAGATCTTCAAACTTGTCATGAATGATTAGCCAATAGTTTTGTTTTTCTTGAGACATGAATAGACTTGTGCCTATATATCTTCCCACTCCTTTATGTTTTTGCTGATAGCTCAACAAATGTCAAATCTTGAAAGGAGATAATGAGTTGCAAAAGCCGTCGCACATACTAGTATTTGACTAGGAAAAAGGGAAAGCAACTTGTAATGATGTATGATGCCCAAAAAGCCAAAGGCTTACTCTCAAAATTGGAATATCAAAAATTTCAGGCATCGATCTCAAAATGAGATGTTTTGTTTTTAAATGATCAAATCTTATGAATTGTAAGAAGCCAAAAGAAATGCTTCAATGTTATGTAATCAAGTTTTGTGGCAGGTCATATATGCATATTTTTATAATTGAGATTGGTTACTCTACTTAGTGCTAATTGTGTATGTTTTAATTAAATTGATCATTGAAACTTCACATTAGACTAAGGATTATCTCACATTTGGTACCCATACACATCACACATGTTTATTTTCAATGAATTCCTTATTCATTTGTGTGATTGTATTTGATTAAATGTGTTGTACATATTCAATCATATGTTGATCAAACACAAAGATTTTTTAGTATTTTTAGTGGTTTTTGGAAAGTGTTTTATTTTGAAAAATTTCAGAAAATCGAAAATTTTTACAACTTTGTTTTTGGCGACTCACTCGCGGGTCACGCCAGTCACGAGCTTACTCAGAAGCTCTTGTGACTCCCTGGCGAGTGAGTACCCCAATCGCGAAAAACACTTGGAAAAAATTTTCATAATTTTGTTCAAGGAATTTTGGCGACTTGCCCGTGGGTCAGTTGAGTCACAAAAATCGTATGTTTTGCACAAATAGGGTTAAATCTCAGATGGTTTTCAAAAACTTTTCATTTTTCACTCGCATCACGTGCACACACCTTGTCTTGTCCGCCTCTTCCTCTCCCAAAACCTCCATTGTCACTCACAAAACCTCCATTTTCTTCATCAATCTTCAAGAAATGGAATGGGTTTTCTCTTATTTTCAATGTATTTCAAGTTTCTGGCCCTAGTTTTCTTGGATTTTGTATATATGTTGAGATATGGAAATATGGTTGTTGAATATGGTTTTGTTAATGTTTTGATGAGTTTGATTTATGGGTTTTGTTGGTATAATGCTTATTCTACATGTTTACATGGTTTTTTTTTTTTTTTTTTTTTCATTTTTATGCATTGTACTATGTTTTGTGTTGAGTTGTGCATACCATGTTCATGATAAAATGTTTCTTAGATGTTTTTGTGTGTCTCTTTGGATTCCATTGAATACAAAGATTGTAGGGACAATTATGTTTCTTTGATTTTGAAACATCAAATGATTATGTGTTTTTACACTTTGCCCTAGATGCACACTTTTGCATATGAAGCACACACAAGCACACTTTGACATGTTGAGTGCTCAATGCCATGAATCTATCATGTTTTGATATTTTATGTCTTCACATGTCATTTACTTTTTGAATTTCGCTTTAAATTCAGTTTTAGGGTTTTAATTCAAAGTTCATTGTGTTGGTACTAACTTGTTACTAATCAAGTTTGTTACTGTATTTGTGCTTTGTTTTGTGGTATTTGCTGCTCTGTACTATAGATGGCAAAAGGAAAAACCACTGCTCAATGCGGTGACAAGAGGAAACGCATGGATGAGACCCAGTTTCGCTTCACCCAACACTTAGAGCGATACAACCAGTACTTTAAGAAGGCTCCAATCATTCTGGAGTAATTTGTGGAACTTGTCGATCTCAAGGACTACTTCATCCCAAGCTATTTTACAGAAAGAGATTGGGAAAAGCTTCTTGGTGATCTGCCCAGGGTTTGTGAACCACTGATTAGGGAATTCTATGCCAATGCCATACTTCGAAACGATTACATCGATTGTTGGGTTAGAGGCAATGAATTCACTCTTGAAGTGGGGGACATTGATGGTGCACTTGGACATGGAGACTTAGATCATGAAAACTTCGCTCCTTTCAAGGATAGGATGCTTTCTATAAAGACGGTTCAATCCCATATTAGTGGTGCTAGGGAAGGGAAATGCCTCAACACAATTACTTTCCCTACAAATTTGAGATGCCTTACCTATATCATGTTGTTTAACCTTTATTCGGTAAGGAAGATGACCACCATCAACAATGTTATAGCCATCTTCCTTCTAGAGCTTTGGGAGGGAACCTACAACGACATCAGTGCTCATGTATTCTCCATCATTGCCGAAGAAACAAGGACAACCTCAAGGCTAAAGCTTGTTCTCCCTAGTCTAATCATGATGATCCTCCATGAAAAAAGTGTGGAGACTCCACAGGACATAAGCCTAATGAGTGTACCTTCTGCTATCAACTCTCAAACAATTATAAGGAGTAGAGTTCGTCTTCTGGGTGATGAGGAAGCGGATGATCCTGAACAATAACATCCTGTGGCCACTGAGACTGAAGCAAAAGGACAACCATCTTCTCCACGAAGAGGTGGTGGTCGTGGAAGGAGAGGAATCGTCTTCATCAGTACCTCCAGATGCTTTTCAGATCATTCTTGAGAGGATTGATTGCTTAAGAGAAGTCCAAACTAAGCACCCCCACAGGTTGACCACTATTCAAGACCAAATCAACTTGCTCACAGCCAAGTTTGATAGCTTCACGAACCAACCTTAGCCCTTTGGCCATTTCGGTCAAAAATGAGGAGTAGTATGGAGTAGCTCTTGAGGGGAAGCCTTACCTTAAGGGGGAGAACTTTTACAAGTTTTTATAGCTTTTATGTTTTTAGTTTTCATTATGGGTTTTCATAGCACTTATTTTAGTACTTTATGGATTTAGTACTTTGGTTTTTAAGTACGCTATGACTTTAGTATTTGGTATTGAAAATACTTGGATATGGTGTGTTATGAATGCTTGAATGTTTTAGCTATTTAAACTATGCTTAAATATGAACCTTTTTTTGTACCTTTTTAGTACTTTTAAATTATATTTGCATTATCTTTAGTACTCTTGTGCCCTTGTTGGATCTTGTATCTTTAATGCAATAACTTTAGTGTTTTTGCATCGGTTGTGTGTTAGATATGCAAATGATACTTTGCATTGAGTTTATTAGCTTGCATGTCCAGACGTTCATTCATTGTGTGAATGATCATTATGGTCACTATTTATAGTGAGTGTTCTTGTTTGGTCAAGCCATGCTTTTTTGTTATATTCATTATTGCTTGATTGCATTGTGCTTGCTCCATATGCATTTCAAGATTTCTGCTTACAATGAACTTTTTGTGTTATTTTTTTTCATGAAAACTTGTTTGTATGGATCAAGAGCTTCACAGAATCTAGAGTTAGGTGTGAGTGAGTTTTGGCAAATGTACCCAACTCACATTTTAAGTCTAGAGTCTGTTTCAGGGTTTTGTCACGGAATAGCTGAAGGGGGAGATTGTAATGTTGTATTTATTATCCATGAGTTAGATTTATTCTGTACCAAATTTGCTTGTATTTCAGCAATTAGATACCTTGTATTTTGGTGGGATTCATGTAAGGGTTGTGTGTGAGAGAGTGTGAAGAATTCAAGTGTGTGAGCAATCAGAGAGGTTCTCGTGACTAGATCTCGTAAGTGACTCACGACTGGCAACTCGCCAAAATGCCACACATGTGAAGTATGCAAGAAGCTAGAGGGTCACTGTAGTTGGAGCACTACAGGACAAAAAAGGATAGCTTGGCCTGACAGTTATTTTGTGACTCAAACTTGCGACTCATCCTAGTAGCGAATGAGTCACTAGAACACCCCATTTTGTAGAAAAATGTCTTTTTGCATTCCTCACGTACCCTACTATAAATACCCTTATACCCACGAAATGTAGAGAGCATCTAGAGAGAATTTTGAGAGAGATACCCTAGAGAAAAATAAGATTGACTCATTCACAATCTTAAACATTTGATTCTCTAAATTCCTCTACTTTCACCATCTCCATTGACATACCCTTGAGAGGTTCATTAGCCAAACCCTTATCTCACCATACCCATATCAGTGAGGAGGTAATTTGATGCAATGGGCTTATTGCAGGATTTGGAAAGCTAAAGAAGGCACGGTTAGGCTTAACTCTGTTGGAGCAAGAAGCTTGGAGGGCTTAGGTGCATTAAGTAGATTAGGCTTAGAAGGTCTATTGCTATTTGTGTATCCCAACTTTATTCATTAGTGGATCATTTTATCGCTTGGAGGGCGGCGGAGAGCTTTTTCTCCAAGTTCTTCGTTTTCCTCTTCGATAACACGTGCCGGTGTTATCTTTGTGTTTGCATCTCTCTAACCCTTACTCTTGCTTTTTAATTGCTACTGTGTTGTGATTAATTATGGTTTAGAGTAGTTTGTTTATTTGGGTATTGCTTGTACTTATCAAGCCGCACATATATTGTTTAAGTATAAGCTTGTGTTGGTTATTTTGAAATTGGGGGTCTAAAAATTCACTAGTGTTTTCTACACCAAGTGAACTTTCATAATGTATCACAAGTATTGTTACTAGTGGATTGGTTGGTGCTATAGGTCTAATATTTTTTTTTTTTAACTATTGTGAGATTTCTCTTCATAAACACATCTTCATGTTTAAGTGCGTGTGTTTGTGGGATTTGCTACTTGTGTTTGTTTATCCAAGAATAAATTAATCGGCTATATAATTTTTAAATTTGTGGTTTACAATTATGTTTTATGTTGGCTTTATTCCCTGACAAAGTGTTGTATTTGCAATAAATTATTTCCTTGTATTTTGTAGGATTTTATTGTATTGGGTTTAGTATTAAGTTAGTAAAGAATCAAGCATGCAATGAAGATCAGTGCAATTTAGTGGCTAGCTCGCAAGAAGTTCACGAGTAAAGGTTCCCACAAAAAGGCCACGTCAGAAGCATATGCTGGAAGCTAAAAAGTCAAGTGCCAGGCTGCATTTCATAAGTACTTCATGAGACAGGCCATCTCGCGAGGTACCCACGAAACTCTTTGCCTAGAGGATTTTAAGTGTGACTTTCTTACCCTTCACCCATACTATATATACCCTCATTACCCACAAAAGTGTAGGAGGCTATTGATTGAAAACCCTAGAGAGGTTTCTACAACACATCCACCCTTGTTTAGAGTGATCTACTCATCCTTTAGTGAGAAATCATTGTAGTTTTTTCTCCGAGAAGACTCCGAGAAGTTTGTTGGTAGTAAGAGCTTGGAGGGCTTAATTACATTGGGTAGACTAGGCTTAGGGTCTTTTGTTATTCGTGTACTCCAACTTATTCACTAGTGGATCGATTTTGACTTAGAGGGTCGCGGAGAGGTTTTTCGCCGAGTTCTTCGGTTACCTCTTCGATAACACGTCTTGGTGTTATCTTGTGTTTGCATCTCTCTTCCCTTACTCTTTAGGTTTTATATTTATTGTTGCTTGCTTGCTTATGGCTTAGAGAGTAGGTCCGGTGTGAAAGCTAGGATTTGTGCTAAAACACAAAGGCTTGTTTAAACCCTTAATTAAAAATTACGGCTAGATTGTTTTTACTTTAACTTAGACTAAGTGCAGAACAAGAGTATATAAGCGCAATGAACCGATAACACTACCCTAAGCCATATTCATCCATCATCAACAATAAAACGAAAGCTTAAAGAGTAGTGAAGAGAGATGCAAACACAAGATAGCACTGAGATGTGTTATAGAAGAGGAAACCAAAGAACTCGGTGAAAAACCTTTTCACGACCCTCCAAGTCGAAATCGATCCATTAGAGAATAAAGTTGGAGTACACGAATAACAAAAGACCCTATAAGCCTAGTCTACCCCACGTATTTGAGCCCTCTAAGCTCCTGCTACCAACTGACTTCTCAGAGCCTTATCTTCTCTACCTTTTTGAATCCCGCAATTTAGCTGGATTTCATCTGCCAATGGCTTCTTCCAATGCTTCCCAGTTGCACCAAAATCTCACTTTACACTGAGAATGGGTGTGGTAAGTGTTTGGGCTGACAACCTCTCAAGAATATAAAGATGGAGAGGTAGGAGTTGAGGAAAACCACAAGGAAATGTATAGATGATTGTAGGTATGACAATCTTTAACTCTTAAGTGTATTTTCTATGGTCTTCTCTCTAAAAAGCACTCTTTACAATTTGTGGGTAATGAGGGTATATATAGTGTGTGTAAAGACATGGTAAAGCAAAACATAACTTTTTGCCAAACAAAATGTTTCGCAGGTCCTTCGCGGGTTGGCCTTACCTACGAGACACTCGTGAAAAGTATAGTCTAGTAGTACTCTTCATCTTCTAGTCATGTGCTCTACACGTGACTTTTTTCGTGGGCAAGCTTCTCACAAGACAGTCATGAGCTAGTCGCGAAATCCACTTGTACATTCTTTGAAGCTTGAGTCTTCACCGATCTCTCACACTCATCCCCTACAATTAATCCCACATACATACAAGGAAAATGATTGAAGAAATTACAATAAAATTTGGCACGGAATTAAGGCCAACACAACGTAGTTTGAAATCACAACTTTACACGGTGATTACGCTTCATTTACTATTGTTCCACACTTAGATAAGTTAGAGTAAAAGCAATTAAGCCGTAATTTTAATGTTGGGGGTCTAAAAAAGCATTAGTGTTTCACATTAATTTGAGCTTTCAATTGGTATCAGAGTGGGTACACTTGTTTTGGTTAAAATACCTAAGTGTGATCCTTGACCCCGTATGTTTATTACCATGGATAGTGCTTTGTATGCTTCTTTGTATGTTTTGAATGACGTTGATTGTAACATGCCATGTGTTAGTGAGAATGACTCTATGAGTGTTTATTTTTATGCTTATGATGACATGTTATATGAATTTTTCGGTGTTGTTAAAATTCCAAATGTCAAACTCTTAAAGAAAATGTTTAAGAATTTTCATGAGAATTTGAGCAAGTTCACTAGTGAAAAGGATGATTTGATTGCTAAGCTAGTGGACCTAAACCTATTATTTGTCACCATAGTGGACCTTATACCACATCGCCACACGGTTGGTGCTCCCCCTACCCGGAAAAGGGAGCAAAATCTATAAAAGAATGAAAAGAGGGTGTTAGATTTACATTTGGATAAGAAATAGATGAAATAAGAGTTAAAATAGGGTTCTTGACTGGCGACATGCACACGCAGGCCCGTGTCTGCGTGCACAGGCACTGGATACACGTACATGGGTTGGAAACCGCGTACATGTGAACTCAAGAACAAATACGCATACGCTTAAATAGGTCCGCGTATGCCTAAAGGCTAGCAGCACACACATAAACGAAAGCTACGTATGCAAGCTCGAGTCCGTGTATGCATGAACACAGATAGTGCGTTGTTCTTTGACATTTTCAAGCATACTTCTATCAAAATTCATCCTAAACATGTTCCTACCCCTTCTAAGGTCTCAAGTTTTCATCTAAACCCATCCCATAGCAAAATCCAAGCATTTACATGTCCAAAAATGGATTAAGATGGAAGATCAAAGAAAAACTCAATAATAAGAAAAGTTTGAAAAAATTACTAATCCGATCCTCGCGCCCTCTGAAAGATGATCTTATGGCCTGTATGTAAACAGAGGGGCCTCTTTCAGCCTCACTACATTCCAACGTGTGAGGTTGAAGGCTTCGCTAGAAAGCATGTAGGAGGTTATCGTGGACTTTGGTGCCTCGGAGAAAATGAGAGAGCTTGGAGAGGGAGAGAGTTTTAGATGAGAAGATTTGAGAGGGAAGCATCAGATTGTGAGAGGAAGTGAGAAAGAAGTAAGGAGTTTTGTAGAGAGAAAAGACGGAAGTTATGTTAGGATATGTGCCCTTAAATCCTATTGTATGATGCAATGTATGACATTATGTATGACTTAATGTTATGATTAATAAAGTTGTTTTATTATTATCTAAATTAATGGTAACATGAATATTTGGACATTATCATATAGTCCATGAGATGCATAGTATGTGATTTATGTGAAAAATTAACAGAATATATAAATCACAAGTTTTTTGTAAACTCAGAAATATAGTTCGTAGTCAGTGATGAAATTGGGCATTTCACCTGCGAAGACTATAACGTATCAACTAAGATGATTTGTCTTGATCGTGGAAGTGGAGACTTCTAGTTGATATGTTGATATGTTTTATGAGTTAAGACATATTGAACTGGACCGCTGTGAGATTTATTATTCTCCTAACGACTGTCAAATGAATAATAAATCTCACGACTTCTATTTGCATGAACTCTTAATCCTGAGAGGATAATGGACCTGATCATGAAATATAGGTTGCTTTGATATATCAGGAGTGAGATCAAAAGTCACAATCCAAACCTCAATATATTTGGCAGCTACATTTAGTATTGATGGAACATATTCTCTCAAGATGGAATTCATAATCTCTTAACGGAGATATAAAATGTTTTCTTGAGATAAGTTTAATGGTTTTGGTTATTTAGAGTGTTAGGCCTAACCACTTTATTTAGGAGATACTAAAATATATATTTACGAAATTGGATTTCATAAATATATGATGAATAACTTAAAGGATTAAACAGGGTACTTAAGGATTAAGATGTAGTATTCTTCAAAGTGGCAGTCTACATTCATGACTTTGTATTACTACGAATATTTAATGAAAGGGTTGTATGTATAATAAAGTCTTGGGATATAATTTATTAATAAGGCCTAGAGTGCAATTATATTTATATAGTGGTATTAAATATAATTAATGTTAACTTTGGACTTGTCAAAAGTTGACTAAAAAGCCCAAGGCCCATTGGAGCTAGTGTTTTATTGGTCCATTTTGGTCTCACTCCAAGCCACACACGAAAGCCCAATTGAAAAGGCCCAATAGGCCAGCCGAATTAGATAATCAATTAGTTATAAAGGGAGAATCATACAGAATTTCATTTTTAAGAATGAAAGACATCATTGTGAAATGGTGTGTATGCGTGAGTGAAGCCACTCGATTATTCTCCTTTAGAAACTGATTAAGAGACCACACTTCTTGGGCGTAAAGTGGAATTGGAGTGAAGATTAAAAGTGTTCCCAAGTATGCACATTTTTTAAGTGTGAGCAAAATCTAGAAATCTATGCTAGATTGTTGTAAATCGATCTTCAAGCTTGTCATGAATGATTTGTCAATAGTTTTGTTTGATCTTGATACATGCATAGACTTGTGCTGGTATATCTTCTGACATTTATTCTTATGTCAAAAAGCTCTACATACATCAATCTCTAAAAAGAGAGAAAGCTGTGAATGTTCAATTAGTGCGTAAAACACTAATGAATGTTCAGACCCCCAATTTCAAAGTATCCAATACAAGCTTATACTCAAACAATAAATGTGCGGAATGATAAGTACAAGCAATACCCAAAAAAACAAACTACTCTAAACCATAATTAATTACAACACAATAGTAATTAAAATGAAAGAGTAAGGGTTAGAGAGATGCAAACACAAAGATAACACTGACACGTGTTATTGAAGAGGAAACTGAAGAACTAGGCAAAAACCTCTTTGCCACCCTCTAAACGGTCAAATGATCCACTAAAGAATAAAGTTGGGATACATGAATAGCAGAAGAGTGAGGTACTAAAGAATAAGTAGAAATCTTGAAATGCATACGGAGCATGCACAATGCGATCAAGCACCAAAATAATATAACAAAAGAGCATGGCTTGACCAAACAAGAACAATCACTATAAATAGTGATCACAATGATTATTCACACAAGGAATGAACATTCGGACATGCAAGATAATAAGAGAAATGAATAGCAAAAGACCCTCCAAGCCTAATTTACCCAGTGCACCTAAGCCCTTTAAGCTTCTTGCTCAAACTGGGTTACGCCGAACCTTGTCTTCTTTAGCTTCTCACATGCTTTTGATTTCTCCCTAAGAAATTCCACCCAAGTGTATCTCGAGAAATCATCAACAACAACCGTGATATACCTTTACCTCTTAGGCTTTCAGTTCTTGTGGGCCCCATTAGATCAACATGAAGAAGCTCTAAATAACATGAGGTAGAAATCACATTTACCTTGAGATGATTTGACTTTGTTTGCTTCCCCATTTGACATGCACCACAAATGGTCTTCTCCACCTTCCCAAATTTCGGAAGCCCTACAATAGCTTTTAGTTTGAAGACTTTGGCCTTAAGCCCTTTAATGTATAAAACATCCTTCAATAGAGGTAGCCCCGGTATCTCAATAGTCCCTTTGCCAAGTACTTGAGCATGGCTTCCATCGCCAAATGCCACATAATCACCAACATTCTCTTTGTGTGACTTAAACAATGATTTATCTCTTGTTATATGGCGAGAGCAACTGCTATCAAGATACCACAAACAAGAATAGAATACCTTCAAAGATGTGTGCACAAATAAGCAAGCATGGGACAAGCACTCTTGATCCTTAAATAGAAAATTATCTTCATTTTCCAACCTCTTGTTAGATTGAATTTTCTTTTTAAGATCATAAACCTTATCACACAATATTCTATTTCTTCTTTTATACTTTTTAATCAAAGAATGTGACTCACATAGACTATTGTGTAGGATATGGTTCTCATTTTTAAAATATTTCAGCATGTGAACAAACATTCTAGCATGTTTCTTTGTTTTTAATAACTCTAGGAGTTCATTGTTAGGACAGTCTTCAAACATACTTATAGAGTCATTATCACAAACATTTAAACCACAATTCAACATAGCCTTTTCCATAGCTAAAGGAGGGTCTAGATCACACTTAGGTAATGAAACCACAACAAGTGCACCCACTTTGATACCAATTGAATGTTCAACTAGTGCGTAAAACACTAATGAATGTTCACACCCCCAATTTCAAAGTAACCAATACAAGCTTATACTCAAACAATAAATGTACGGATTGATAAGTACAAGCAATACCCAAACAAGAAATACCCAAACAAACAAACTACTCTAAACCATAATTAATGACAACACAGCAGCAACTACAAGGCAAGAGTAAGGGTTAGAGAGATGCAAAC
Source organism: Lithocarpus polystachyus (assembly GCA_033629205.1). Taxonomy (NCBI): domain Eukaryota; kingdom Viridiplantae; phylum Streptophyta; class Magnoliopsida; order Fagales; family Fagaceae; genus Lithocarpus; species Lithocarpus polystachyus. The sequence goes on along the minus strand of CM066162.1, from coordinate 47,538,919 downwards.
GCAAAGATAACACCGGCATGTGTTATCGAAGTGAAAACCAAAGAACTCAGCGAAAAACCTTTCCGACGCCCTCCAAGCGGTTAAATGATCCACTAAATAATAAAGTTGGGATACATGAATAGCAGAAGACCCTCCAAGTCTAATCTACCCAATGCACTTAAGCCCTCCAAGCTTCTTGCTTCAACAGGGTAATGTTGAACCTTATCTTCTTTAGCTTCCCGGATCCTGCAATAAGTCCATTGCATCAACCAAATAAAATGGACCTCTCTGAATTGCGTCCCAAGTACCAAAATACCTCCTCACTGATATGGGTATGGTTAGATAAGAGTTTGGCTAATGTATCTCTGAAGGGAATGTCAATGGAGAGGGTGAGAGTAGAAGAATTTGGAGAATCAAAAGACAAAGATTTTGGATGAGTCAATCTTAGTTTTCTCTAGGGTTTCTCTCTTAAAATTCTCTCTAGAAGCTCTCTACATTCTGTGGGTATAAGGATATTTATAGTAAAGTACGTGAGGAATGTGAAAAGTCAGTTGTCATCCAAACAGGGCATTCTGGCGACTTGGTCTCGCAACTGAAACGAGTCATAAGTTTGAGTCGCAAGCTAATGGCATGGATAGACTGTACATTTTTTCCTATAGTGCTCCAGCTATTGTGACCCTTGATTTCCCTGCATGCTTTACACGTGTGCCACTTTGGTGACTTACTAGTCACAAGATCCAGTCACGAGACTCCTTTAGGTGCACACATCTTGAGTTTTCTTCACACTCTCTCACACACTATCCTTACATAATTCTCACCTAAATACAGGGTATCTAATTTCTAAAATACAAGCAAATTTGGCACGGAATAAAGCCAACACATGATTGTATAAATTCAACCTCACAAGCTGAAAAAGCCTTGCTTTGAAAACTAGTTTGTCTAGGAAAAGGTAGAGTAAAATATATTTAAAATGTATGCTGCCAAATCCAAAGGCTTATTTCTCAAAGAAATATAAAAAATTTCTTGGCATCACTACTTAAAAATTGAGTTGTATTGATCAAAAAGTATGAAAAATAGAAGCCAAATGAAAAGCTTTCAATCAATGTAAACACTTTGTTGGAGAGCTATATATGTTCATTTCGACAAGTGAGATAGGCCACTTGACTTCATGATAGTTGTATATGACTTGATTGAATTGATCATTGAAGCTTCATACCAGACTATGGCCTAATTCATACTTGATTCACACACACAACACACAAGTCTAATGTTTAATGAATGCCTATTTCATTTGTGTGATTGTACGTGCTTAAATGTGATATGTGTATACTCAATTGCTTGATGATCAAACCTAAAAATATTTTTGAGTGTTTTATTTGTTTTTGAAAGTGTTTTTGTGTATCACTTGTGTTTTGAAAGTTTTTCCAAAATTCCAAATCTATTTGGTTGAAAAACTCCTCCAGAAGCATTTTCACAAGTATGTCGCAAGTAAGGAATCTCGCACCTTAGTTGTGAAAATGAGGATGTAAATTTTCATTTCCTCCAAAATTTTACACTGAGAGTTTCGCGACTCCTTCGTGAGTGCTTCGCGAGAAACAGCTTCACACGAAACTTGCCCTATGCATTTGAGGAATTTTGTGAGTAACTCACAAGTACTTCGCGAGTAACTCACAATGGCAATTAGTCAAAAACTCTATTTTGCCTCCCTCGTGCCTTTCTCAACCCAAAACACTATTTTCTCTCAAATCTCAACCAAACCTAGTTGGATTTCATCCCTAAGATTTCTCTAAGGTATTTTTTAACAACTTTTGTCTATTAAATCCTTAGAGTATGTCTTAGATTCTTAAAATTCTAGGGTTCGGGATATTTTGATTGGGGTTGGAAAATTAAATTTTTGTCAATCTTTTTTATTGGGTTTTGTTTTAAAGGTCTATTTGCTTTGGATGTTGACCCTTGTGGCATTCTAAACATGTATTTTAACATGTTCATGCATTGCAATACTTAGTTGTTCATAGTGTGCATGCTAGGTGTTTGATAAAATGCCTCTATGGTATTTTTTCGCTCTTTTGGACTCCGATGAGGACCAAACTTTGGGGTTCTTCATGTTTCCTCATTAGGAACATGTTTGGTTGATTGGTTGTGTATTTTACACACCTTGCTCCACATGTGCATTTCTCATGCTTTGTTCATGCATTGTACATAGCCACCTTTTGCACACACCTTTGCTACCCTTGTCATGCCTTGGTCTATAGCTTGTTTCCTCATCCTTAGCATGTCATGTTTACTTTATTCTTTGTAGAATTTTTTTTAAGGTGTTTTGTCTTTTGTTTGAGCTTCATTTTCTCATTCATCTTTTACCCTTCATGCATCTTCTTCTTGAAGGTGTGATTCTCTGAAAGAGAAACAAGTAAAGATTAGTCATATATAATGTCTAAAAGAGCTCGGAAATGAGACAAATCAGAAATAATAATTTGGTACAAAGAAAAATCTTATAAGATCTACCCACCTACATTACCCGCACTTGTGGGGCAGTGGATTCCATCGGGGTACCAGTTCCCTGAGCTGATTAGAAAGTCTCCTTCAGTCTCCTTGTCAGAATCTGGAAGGCTAGAAATGAGCCTCACCTCCCCGTGTCAGATCTTAAAGTAAAACCCGAAGGTTTTACTATCTTGCAAACTATAGATGAAGTTGATGTGATGCTCAGTAAGCTTCAGTCTGAGCCTTTTATTGAGGGTGTCTACACTACTAACGATCCTAAATACGTTAGGAGTACATTGGTCGGGACAGACCTTAAATTGCATTAGGAAGTTAGTAAGGAGGTCACTCATGGGTATCCTTACTCCCCCCTCTACAATGGCAACGAGTGGGATTACTAATCTGCCTTCCCCTCTTGAAAGTATTGCCTCGGATTCCGGGCAATAACTCACTTCTACATCATTAGGAAAGTTATATTTCCTCCTAAACTCAGCTAATCTCTTAGGGGTGTCAAACATAGATTTAAATTTCCCCATTATAAACAAAAATATAAACTAAGAAGAAAAATATAAAGGTAAAACTAATCTAAAGGAAGAAAAGTTGACGAACTTACAATAGAAAGGAGAAGCAGAAGAAATGGGGTCACTGAAGGCCGCCTAAGGATCGTCGGAGAAGGAAGTGTTGGAGAGAAAAGAAAAGTTTTTTTTTAGAGTTCTGAAAAAATAATAACGAAGGATCCTGAAATAGGGTCTGGGGTCTCCCTTATATAGGAAAAGTGAGGGAGAGGAAGGGACAGATAAGACCTTTCCTTTCCTGCCCATTTTCAGTTTTCCAAAAGGTCCATCTCGCTGTCCATTTAGCAACATGCGTTGATGATTGTGGGGTGAGAAGCACGGGCTTGTTCGCAGCATTTATTGCCTGACACCACCACTGTTCATAAATGCCAATTAATGATTATCATATTTTTCTCGGACCATGATCCCTACGTCAGTTATGATGACCTAGAGATTGTGAGAGGCTATTGTGGGGAGTGGAACAGTCACCACTCAGGCTTTAAGCCCAAGAAGTAATTGGGCCACAAGGAAAGAATTGGGCTTGGCCTCTAGGGAGGAAACTGATAAAGTTAAGGAAAATATCCCTGAAACTCTGGTAGGCAACAGGACAACTGTAGTAATAAGAGCAAGGATTGAAGCTACAAAAGGGAGAGGAGAGGCAAAATGGGAGTTAAAAAATAAGAAGAAGGGAACATTTAGAAGAAAAATCAGTCAAAGAGAGAAAAGGTAACACCACAGGAATGTGAGAGTTATCTATTGTAATATCTAGGTTGAAATTGTAATATTTATGGTTAAAGAAATCAATTGCTTGAGTTTCCTATTGCGGAGTGTTTATCCTTTATTGTTTACTTATATGTTGGTTGTTTGAATAATTAAACTGTGAATCCGTGAAGAACTCCACAGGGCCAGCTTTTGCGTCCCTACACACGTATTAAAAGAATTAAAAAAAAAATCAAATTAAACAATTAGAGAAACTACATTAAGAAACTCATGTGAATCCTATCAAACAAAGAAAGAGTTCATGGAAAGAACACTCACCTTACTGAAGATTATGAGTTTGGAGTTTGTTTAACTTACCCCTTAGTGCCTATAACACAAAGATTAGATTGATGGAACAAATGAATTAAAGAAAATAATAGTTTTTTGGAATCACAGCTCAAGAACAAAGCTTAATTGATTTTTTTTTTTTTTTTTGAGAAATCAAATTAGAACATTAGTTTTTGCCTAAGAACTAACTAAAGAGAGGTTTTGAATGTCTGAAAAGCGTGCTAAGGTGCTATGTGGGAGTTTTAGAAAAGAAAAATAGGGTTTTAGAGAAGATGGAGGTTAAAAAATAACTCTCTCTAGCTAGGGTTTTGATTGGAGAGATAAGGTGAGTATTTATAAGTTAACATCAAAGAATGATGTTTTGGGCCTTTAAAAATGAAGTCACACTACCCAGAAAATGAGTATGTGTACGCATCTTTCGAGAGTGCGCACACATACTTGATTCATGCGTATGCATACCCGAATTCCTAACAGTTTTGATGGTCGGAATTCAAACAGTCATAACTCACTCAATATAAATCAAAATTAGGCAAAATTTGTGTTTAAGTTAAAGCCCAGGATGTCTACTTTTCAATGAAACAAATCTCACTTAAAAAATTTCTTTATGTATCAAAAGTTATGGTTAAAGCAGTGAGCCAAGGTCATTTTTCAGTATCGTTTTCAAAGCGATTAAGCACTTTTGAATCGTGATTACTTCCAAACTATTGTGAACTCTTTAATTACCCTTGTGTAGATATTGCATTTTGTACCCGTTACGACTCGGGCCCCTATTCCCTAGTGATGCCGAAATTCTAAGGCCTAAGGTTGGTTAGAGCTCAATCAGATTACAAATTGACTTGAGAGGTGTTAAAATGGAAAATATAAAGCAAATAAATCTATTTTTAGAAAATAAAAGGCCAAGGAAACCCATGGCTTGCGTACGTAGGTTTGATTCATGCATACACAAGCACGGACCTGCGCACATAGCTAGGCTTTTAGAAGTCCATGAAAGGCAAGTTTTCTGCGTTAAAGAATGAGGTTTGGAATGAATCCCATATCGCCTAGGAGCCATTTTAAACCCCCATTTTTCAACTATATAAAGCCTTACATGGTATATTTCAAAAATATATAGAAAATCCTAAGGGAAAACCTAAGATTTACTAAAAATAGTGAATCAAAGAGGGATATTTTCATAAAACATCCTTAGGTAAATTTTATTTGATTGGGGCCTTTCCTGGTCTTAATCTTTCGAGTTTCAAATTAATGATCACTTTTGTATTTGATTGTGAATAGATTGACAGAGGGAACAGTCAAAATCAAGCTTGAAAAACTTTTTGTTTGAGGCATTGAGTTCTAAACCTTTTCTTTTCATTTCTTCATTTTGATTATATATTAAACTATTTTCTTGCTTTATTTATGTGTAAATATGTTTGTTTAGTGTAAGTTTTGGTAAGGTTGAATTTATTCAATTATGTGTTGGCATGATTTCGTGCCAAATTTGCTTGTAATTTTGCTATTAAATACCCTGTATTTAGGTGAAAATTATGTAAGGGTAGTGTGTGAGAGAGCGTGAAAAAATCTTATGTAGTGTGAAATTCAAAGGAGTCTCGAGATTGGATCTTGCGACTAGCAAGTTACCAGAATGGCACACGTGTGAAGCATGCAGGGGGAGATGAAGGGTCACAACAGTTGGAGCACTACAGGACAAAACTTCCAGTCTAGCCAGACAGTTAGCTCACGACTCGTTCCAGTCGCGAGGTTGAGTCACCAGAATGCCTTGTTTTATTGAAACCTGACTCTTTGCATCCCTCATACACACCACTATAAATACCCTTATACCCACGAATTGTAGATAGCTTGGAGAGAGAATTCTTAGAGTGAAACCCTAGAGAAAAACAAGATTGACTCATCCACAATCTTCATCTTTTGATTCTACAAATTCCTTTACTCTCACCCTCTCCATTGACATATCCTTGAGAGGTACATTTAGCCAAATCCTTATCTCACCATACCCATATCAGTGAAAAAGTATTTTGGTGCTTGGGAAGTAGTTTAGAAGGGACCAATTCATTTGGTTGATGCAATGGGCTATTGCGGGATCCGGTAAGCTAGAGAAGACAAGGTTCGGCGTAACCCTCTTGGAGCAAGAAGCTTGGAGGGAGCAAGAAGCTTGGAGGGCTTAGGTGCACTAGGTAGATTAGGCTTGAAGGGTCTTCTACTCTTGATGTATCCCAACTTTATTCTTTAGTGGATTATTGACCATCTGGAGGGCAATGGAGAGGTTTTTCGCCGAGTACTTCAGTTTCCTCTTTGATAACACATCGCCGTGTTATCTTTGTATTTGCATCTCTCTTCCTTTACTCTTTAAATTTTAATTACTGCTATGATTATATTTAATTATGGTTTAGAGTGTGTTACCAATTTGGATATAGCTTATATTTCATATTCCGCACACATATTATTTGATTATAAGCTTGTCTTGGTATTTTTGTATTTGGGGGTCTAAACGTTCATAGGTGTTTTACACACTATTTGAACTTTCAATTGGTATCAGATCAGGTACACTTGTTAGGGTTTAAATACCTAAGTGTGATCCTTGATTCCTGTGTTTGTTGCCATGGATAGTGCTTTGTATGTTTCTATGCATGTTTTGGATGTTGATGAATGTAACATGCCACGTGTTTGTGAAAATGCCTCTATGAGTGATAATCCTCACGATTGTGATGCTATGTTACATGAATCTTTGGGTATTGTTGATATTTCTAACATCAAACCTTTGAAGAAAAATGTTAAGAAGTTTCATAAGAATTTGTGCAAATTATTTTGTGAAAAGGAGGATTTGATTGCTAAGCTCAACGAGTCCAACAAATTGGTTGAAAAATATAAGAAACTTGCTGAAAATTCTTTTGAAAAGCTGAAAGAGTTTGAATGTTTGAATATGGACTTGGATGCTAAACTTGTTTTGTCTAACAAACTTGTTGATGAGCTAATATGTGAAAATGACTCTCTTAAGATGCATGCCAAGTGTTTGATTGCTGAACCTATTGCCAAAAATGATGAAAATATTTATTGCAATCATGTTGTGGTACCCGATTTTGTGCCTATTGTATGTTCCACCTCAAAGGACAAATCAGTGTACGTTCCTCCACACAAAAGAAATCAAAAGGTGGTGAGAAAGGCTATTAAGTCAAAGCCTCCGTTTAGGTCTCAACCTAAGGCTTTGGATAGATCTAAGTTTGTTCCAACTTGTCACCATTGTGATGTGATTGGTCATATAAGACCTCAATGTCACAAGTTGAAGGGAGAACAAAACCATGTTGCTAGATCCCTTCCCAAAAAGCCTAATGGACCTAAACACATTGTTTGTCACCATTATGGTGCCTTTAGTCATCTAAGACCTCAATGCTCTAAGTTTCATGCTTTTAAAAGAATCAAAAGAAAAGAGAAACTTGAACTTCTTTGAAGTTGTGCTAAAAAAGGTAAACCAGATTTGAGTGAAAATAGCATGTTGTTAAAGAAAGTTTCTCATTCTTCCAACCCCCGTCTCACTTCTTATGAGACACTTATTCCAAACAATCATTTCGTTTGGATGAGGAAGGGTTCCTATGGTTGAGCTTTTGCTCTTTTGGTCCTTGATCTAATTCTTTCGATCTTTGTAGGACCCTTCATGCATTGAATGTCATATCTTCATGCATTTTGTGCATCTTGCATTTATTCATATGCATTTTTTTTTTTAATCTTACTTTTATGTTTTAGTTTTGTGTGAGTAAAAATCCAAAACCACATAAAAAATGAAAAATTCAAAAAGTTTAATCGTATATGTTTGAGCACATATCTCATGTGAGTTTTGCCTTGCACCTTCGTACAAATGGCTTTGTGCATTTACGAGCTTAGCTTGTTATTTATGCACTCATATCATTGTGGGAAAAATATTAACATCTATGTGTGATTGTTGTAAATCAATTTTCGTGCTTGTCATGAATGATAAGTCAATAGTCATGTTGGTTTTGATACATGCATAGACTTATGCCTATATCTCTTCCCACTCATTTTCATTTTTTTGCTTAAAGAGCTCAACCAATGTAAATCTTGAAAAGAGATAATGAGCTGCAAAAGCCGTCATACATACTAGTATTTGACTAGGAAAAAGGGAAAGCGACTTGTAATGAAAATGTATGATGCCCAAAAGCCAAAGGCCTATTCATCAAATTGAAATATCAAAAATTTCAGGCATCGATCTCAAAAGGAGATGTAAAGATAAAAAATGATCAAATATTATGAATTGTAAAGAAGCCAAATAAAAAGCTTCAAAGATATGTAATCATTTTCTTGTGGGAGGTCATATATATTCATTTCTATAATTGAGATAGACCACTTGACTTAGAACAAGTTGTGTATGACTTGATTGAATTGATCATTGAAGCTTCACTCTAGACTAAGGACTATTCCACATTTGATACACAAACACAACACACATGCCTATTGATTAATGAATGTCTTATTTATTTGTTCGATTGTACTTGTTTAAATGTGATGTGTGCGTGCTCAACTATATATGGATCAAACCGAAAATATTTTTGATCATTTTATCACTCTTTGTGTTCATGTTTAGTGCTTACTTTGTTTTTCATTGTTTAAACATGTTTCGTGTTGAAAAACAGGTGTCAGAGTTTTTTGCGACTCACTTACGAGTCGCGAAACTCGAAAAATGTATTTTTCTCACATTTTAAAAGGGCCCACGTCAACGATTTCTCTGAATCAGGAAAAGCAGGATCGTGAGAGGATCACGACTGGCCAGAATGGACCTCGACAGCATGGACAACTCAGGTTGCCCCAACTCACTTGATGCTCGAACATGGCATGGACCCTCCTTTCGACGATGATCAATACCTGGTGCTGACACAATATGAGGAGGAGGAAGGAGATGATGGAGTGATTAATTGTTGGAGTGAAGATGATGGTGACTGGTTTTTCGACGAGGTAGGAAGAGCAATACGGTCCAGGGAATAATAAGAGCAACGATGAAGCCTAACCAAAGGAACACAGTTGTCTTTAAAGACATGGTTGACCATGCCTGAAATGTGCCACCATTCCACTACCCATTTAATATCGATGACATCAATGCGCTTCATGAACTTAGTGAACTCTTCAAAACTCATCTCACCATGTCTGGGCCTATAATCACGATAGTGCTTGGGGAGGTATTGACTAGGAGGAACAATGGAGGGATGAAGCAATCGCAGCCTCTTATACTGCCATATCTGAAAAAGGAAAGGGAAGAGAAGGAAAAGAAAGCAATACTAAAAAGAGGAGAGATAAAATGAAAAAAAATGAAAAAGACAATATAAGGAGCCTCAATGGGTTAAAAACCGAAAGGCAACCCATGCAAAAACTAGAGGAATCCTTCTAGGTTGAGAATCTAGGCAAAAATTATGGATTATACTTAAAGATGGAGAGGACTCCCCGCAAAGAAGTTTGCTTCCTCCCTATGAACAGCGTCTAAGCCATTGAGAGTTTCAGCAAAGATCATACATACTGGGCTTCCCTTGTCCAAATTGTTGACCACCAAACACATCCTTTGATCTACTTGATGTGTTTCATGCACCAAGAAATACTTCGCAAGGAGACATAGGTAGAATAAGTTAAGATAGTGAGAGCGTCTCTTACCAGTCACAGGAATAACCAACCGAGAGAAGTATGCAAAAACCATGCAAATGTTCAAATGGTTAAGTGTACACCATTGCTACGCCACAACTAGAGAAATCCCTAAAAGGTCATAAGAGTGCTAACTTCAAGTTTGCCTATGATTGCACTAAATTCTTCAAGAATGGGGCATATCTCCACACCGTTGAAGTGAAAAACATGTCGAGTAGGAATCCAAAAGTTGGCAGTAGCACGAAGGAGAGGTTCATCTACCTTGATTTAGTGATATGGAAAGATGTAAGAGAGACCAAAAGGAATGAGAGCCTCTTTGGGACTAGGGCCAAGCTTTTTGATTTATGCCGAGACTTCTAAAGGAGAGAATTCTGCCATTGGAAGGCTTTGAAGAGTGTTTTTTGAGCTTAAAATAAGTTTGGTAAGGGTTTTGAGACCCCCAATGGCTATTTTATACTTGAATAGGGTGGCTAGGGATTTTCAGACTCGTGGCACACATATGCAGAGTTAAAGCTGCGTTCGCATGGTCAGTTCCTGAGTACACAGGCACGCGTTCGTGTATGCATGAAGGGAGGTAAAGCCAAGTTCCTTTTCCTACTTGGAATGTGATTCCTCCACCAAGACCCCCATGATTCCTACAGCCTAAAGGACTACTCAAGGCACACTCAAGCTTAGATTTTCAAGCATCAATGATCAAGAGAAGCAAAATTGCATTGAATTGTACAATTATCCTTATGAGATATGAATTAAGTACATGTTCTAAATAAAAGCATAAATGTAAAAGATGTTCTCAAATACAACCCAATGTCTCAAATAAAAACTAAAATGTAGAAATACATGCTAATAAAAAAAAAGAAAAAAAGAAAAAGAAATATGTTGTGTGTTTGTGTCTATGTCTGTTTGTCTGTCTACAGGATCACCGAAAACGCCTCTTCCTTGGCTGGTAGCTAGGAGTCGCCTCTAAATCACCACCACCATCACCATCACCACCATCATCATCATCATCACCAACCGAGTAGGCAAACCCTCCAGGACCATAGATCTGCCAGGAATACTTGGTCATCTTCAACTTGAGGTTCCCCACGAGCCAAACCAGCTCCTCATGCTCCTGAAAAGTGGGTTGAGTTTTGAAAAAAGGAAATGTTAGAATAAGTATTGGGATGCAAGAATGGAAAGGATGGAGAAAGAGGGTCACCGCTCATATACCTTTAAGAAAAGGTTAGCCCATGACACTCGTGTTGTGGCTTACCGCACGCTCACGAGCAAAACCATTAAGAGCATAGACATAGACTGACCACGATAAGTGAGGAGGGTCAATGGGAGCACTAGCCACAAGGCCAGCCTAACATGAGTATCTCATGTGAACATCATTATGCGAAGCTATGAAAAGGAAAAGGGGAAATGAATGAGAAGGGAGAAAACATGCCTTAGGATTGAGGGAAGGCATGAGGCAAGTATCATTGAACTCCTCATAGTCCAGCTCATCTGAAACACACTAGGTATAGGGAATGCCACTCCTCGACAACTGATACTCAGCATCCATCATGGAAAGTGGGGCAAGCATAAACATCGAAGGGCCCATAAAAACCTATGGGGCATCCACAAAAATGGTAGCGTACCCTCTCCACCAAGTAGAGCACCCTCAAGCTAGCACCCTCGGAGGGCTAAGTATTCTTGAAAATGACAATGGCAGTTGCCTACAAGTTTGGATCTGCAACAGGAGAGGCACTCGCCCAAGGACTCCAAATGACCTGTAACGGCATATAGGGTTAGAGAAGAAAAGCCCTAAAAGACATGTAAGAGAAATAACGAGAGGCATTAAATTCCTAACTCACCTCATCAGAAGATAGCCCCTCGAAATGAGGCCTAACCAAAAAGAAGCTCTTCAGATCTACATCCACACCACGAGTAATGAGACTGTATTGAATGGCCCAACGCCGGAAAAAAAAGAATGAGATACAATTTGCAATATGATAGTTTGTAGGATGAATGGATACAAGTTGCAAGATGATAGTTTGCAAGATGAATGGGTACAATTTGCAAGATGAAAATTTGCATGATGAATGGGTACAGTTCGTAAGATGACAATTTACAAGATGAATGAATACAGTCTGCAAGATGATTGTTTGGAAGATGAAGACATATATACAGTTTGTAAAATCATGATGTGTGGTTTTAAACCTAAATAACATGTGGGTGAAAATAATTGCCAAAATGGGAAGTACAAGAGCAACAAAAGAAGAGAAAAGAGAACTAACCTCAAGGAGCTTCCAAGGCCCCATAAGCTGGCGTAGAGTCCCCCGGCTAAGCATGTCTAAGGAAGAGTACAAGTAGGCAAGACACGCCTGCTTCCTTATTGGCCTTCCGAGCCTCCCCAAAGTCCTGGAAGAGTGCTAGCCACCTTAAAGATACCGTCTTCCCTTTGTTGGTGAAGAGATATGCCCCTAGAAGGTACAGAAAGAAGGCCCTAGCCATCTTGGCCCAATCGTCGGCCGTCACCTCTATGAGAGGCCTGTAATCTGCCTTGATGTCGAAATAGTGGATTGTCTCAACGGCGAACCTCCTTCAAGTAATTCTATGCCTAGCTGAGTGCCCAACTCACCATCCAAGTTTATAAGAGCCCCAACGCCCCTAAGGCCGGTCATGCAGTGGAAGTCATGGGGAGTCACAGTCATCTCCCTATCAGCAATGTGGAAGGTGTGGGTAGTGTCCCACCACCTCTCAGCCAAAGTCTACTCCAAAATGGCACTGGAAAATGTCTCCAGTAGTGAGCGGATAATCGCCTCAAAGCCTGCTGCACAAATATGGGCCCTTGTTTCTGTAGTGAGGACCTTATACCATGCCGCCACATGGTTGGTTCTCCCCCTACCTATAAAAGGGGGCAGAATCTGTAAAAGAATGAAAAGAGGGTGTTAGATTTACATTTGGATAAGAAAAAGATGAAACAAGAGTTAAAATAGGGTTCTTAACTGGCGAAATGCACACGCAGGCCCGTGTTTGCATACGCAAGCACTGGGTACACGTACACGGGTTGGCAACCGCATACGTGTGAACTTAAGAACAAATACGCGTATGCTTAAATAGGTCTGCATACGCATAAAGGCTAGCAACACACACATAAACGAAAGCTACATATGCAAGCGCGAGTCCGTGTATGCATCAACACAAACAGTGGGTCATTCTTTGACATTTTCAAGCATACTTCTATCAAAATTCATCCTAAACATGTTCCTACCCCTCCTAAGGTCTCAGGTTTTCATCTAAACCCATCCCATAGCAAAATCCAAGCATTTACATGTCCAAAAATGGATTAAGATGGAAGATCAAAGAAAAACTCAATAATGAGAAAAGTTTGAAAAAATTACTAATCCGGTCCTCGCGCCCTTTGAAAGATGATCTTGTGGCCTGTATGTAAACAGAGGGGCCTCGTTCAGCCTCACTACTCCATTCCAACGTGTGAGGTTGAAGGCTTCGCTAGAGAGCATGTAAGAGGTTTTCGTGGACTTTGGTGCCTTGGAGAAAATGAGAGAGCTTGGAGAGGGAGAGAGTTTTAGATGAGAAGAAGTGAGAAAGAAGTAAGGAGTTTTGTAGAGAGAAAAGATGGAAGTTATGTTAGGATATGTGCCCTTGAATCCATTTGTATGATGCTATGTATAACATTATGTATGACTTAATGTTATGATTAATAAAGTTGTTTTATTATTATCTAAAATAATGGTAACATGAATATTTAGACATTATCGTATGAGATGCATAGCATGTGATTTATGTGAAAAGTCACAGAAGATATAAATCATAAGTTCTTTGTAAACTTAGAATTATAGTTCATAGCCGGTGATGAAATTGGGCATTTCACCTGCGAAGACTATAACATATCAACTAAGATGATTTTTCTTGATCATGGAAGTGGAGACTTCTAGTTGATATGTTGATATGTTTTAAGAGTTATGACATATTGAACTGGACCGCTGTGAGATTTATTATTCTCCTAATGACTGTCAAATGAATAATAAATCTCACGACTTCTATTTGCATGAACTCTTAATCCTAAGAGGATAATGGACCTGATCATGAAATGTAGGTTGCTTTGATATATCAGAAGTGAGATCAAAAGTCACAATCAAAATCTCAGTATGTTGGCAGTCACATTTAGTGTTAATAGAACATATATTCTCAAGATAGAATTCATAATCTCTTAACAGAGATATAAAATATTCTCTTAAGATAAGTTTAATGGTTTTGGTTATTCAGAGTGTTAGGCCTAACCACTTTAGTAAGGAGATACTAAAGTATATATTTATAAAATTGGATTTCATAAATATATGATGAATAACTTAAAGGATTAAACCGGGTACTCAAGGATTATAATGTAGTAATCTTCAAAGTGGCAATCTACATTCATGACTTTGTATTACAACGAATATTTAATGAAAGGGTTGCATGTATAATAAAGTCTTGGGATATAATTTATTAATAAGGCCTAGAATGCAATTAGCAATTATATTTATATAGTGGTATTAAATATAATTAATGATAACTTTGGAATTATCAAGAGTTGACTGAAAAGCCTAAGGCCCTTTGGAGTTAGTGTCTTATTGGTCCATTTTGGTCTCACTCCAAGCCACACATGAAAGCCCAATTGGAAAGGCCTAATAGGCCAACCCAATTAGATAATCAGTTAGTTATAAAGGAAGAAACATACATAATTTTATTTTTAAGAATGAGAGACATCATTTTGAAATGGTGTGTTTGTGTGAGTGAAGCCACTCGATTATTCTCCTTTAGAAACTTATTGAGAGACCACACTTCTTAGGCGTAAAGTGGAATTGGAGTGAAGATTAAAAGTGTTCCCAAGTACTTCTAATCTTTGTTTTGAATTTCACCGCACCAAGGCATGCTATCTTGTTCTTAAATTCTGAAATTTACATAATGCATGTTATCAATTATGAATGAAATAGATCCATGTTTGTTGCTTCCGCTATGTGTTTTGTATGAGATATAAAACCAGATTTTCCAACAATTGGTATCAGAGCCAGGTTTTCATATCATGATTTTTTAACATGTGATTGGTATCCGCTGCAGTGATTGTTCTATATAATCACGTTTATAGGAATTTTAATATCATAATTTATTTTTGGAGATTGACTTTGCATTGATGTGAAGTGAATTCCTTTTTAATATGGAATTCCGTCTTCAAAAGAATTTATGTTGGGCCACGGTTGCATTTTGTAATATAACAAGGATTTAAGACCATTTGGTTAAATAGATTACACAGTTGGCTTTCTATGTTATTAGCGTGCATTGGGTGTAAACTTCTAGATGATATATATGGCTTGGCGCATATAACATAACTGTTATATAACTGTCATGTGCATGCACCGCTTGGATATAAATATATATGTTGGCATGATTTGTTGATTGTTATAAAGCTTTCGATCTTGCATTGTTTCGTGGACCCATGTGGCATTTTCAATCTGCCATTAACATGCTTTCAAATATTTATATGCAAGTTCTTGATGGCCATCTTATAAGCATGAGATAATTGCCTTGGAAGTATTGAATCCGTATATTATATATATATATATATATATATGGTGTGATAATTGTCATATATTATATATATGGGTTTATATGCAAATTGTTTATAAAGGATTCATCATATTGTTGCTTGCCTTGCATTATATATATATATATATATATATTATGATCAAACAATATGCTAATGCCAGGATTATGAAATTTATTCCTAATGAGATTAGGATTATGTTTTCAAGGTGTCTAGCATTATTATGGTTCTTGATCTTAAAAACCTTTAATTTAAAATATCTAGTGGGAGAGAGATACAAGGGTTGGATCTCACGGCCTCCATTGTCTATTTATAGTAGTATGAAATATATACTTTGTCTTAGTCTTGAACTTTGCATTCCATGCGGGGAGTATTTATTTCATGGTGCTATAAGATTGAACTACCTGATTTATAGTGGTTTGATCAAACATTTTGTCTTAGTCTTGAGCTTTGCATTCCATGCGGAGGGTGTTTCATATCATGGTACTATAAAATAAGCTTGTTAAAGGAGATGAAATGTGGTTACACATGATTCTAGACAATGATATACACTAGACTAAGTATTATAGTATCTTCTATGCTGAGGTCTTATTATTATTACTTAGAGGCTAAATGTAAAACGACATGTTATTAGTGTTTGATAAGAGTTATCATGATAGCACTAATAATGAGAATAGTTCTCAATCAATCATAGTATTTAATATTCACTCTATGCTGAGGGATATTGAATATGGGATTGGGTTGTCATTGCATATTTTATATTATGGTTTTATTAAGATTCCATACTATATGTTTATATGCTAAATTGATAATGTCTAGTTTATTAATTATATTCATGTTTGTTATTTGTAGATTTGAAATCATAGCATCATTTAGCCCACTTGTTGCTATTCTTAATCAAAACAAACTGACTAAATCCAACTATGTTGACTGGAAAAGAAATTTGGATATTGTTCTTACTGCTGAAGAGCACAAATATGTGCTTACTTAACCATGTCCTAGCTTTCTATTATTAGATGCTCCTCTTGAGGAAAAACAGCGATATGATCGTTGGCAGAAATCTAATGAGATGGCAAAGTGCTATATCCTAGCATCTATTTCAAATGTTCTACAGCATCAAACGTAGGATGTAGAACTAACTTCGGTCATAATGCTAAGTCTAAAGGAGATGTTTGGTGAGCAAGGTCGCTTTGCAAGGCAAGAAACTATAAGGCAGATTTATAACATCAAAATGGCTGAAGGTACTTCAGTAAGGGAGCATTGTCTTAGGATGATCTCTAATCTGAATACATTGGAGGTTTTAGGTGCCGATATTGATGGAGAATCCCAAATGAATATGATACTCCAGTCACTACCAAAATCATTCAAGGAATTCAGACTTAACTATAATATGAACAAAAGATTTATACATTATCTGAATTGATGAATGAGTTGGTAGCGGTGGAAGGCATCCTTAATACTTCTAGTGTTAATGCCAATATGGTTGAAGCTTCTACTTTTCAACCTAAGTCAAAAGGCAAGGGTAAAAAGAAGAAGAAGAAGAAGAAGAAGGACTTCGCCAAGCAAGATGGTAAACAAGTTGCCTTAGGAGTTGCCAACAAAGGAAAGAAAACCAAAGGAAAGTGTTTCCATTGTGGTGAGAAAGGACATTGGAAGAGGAATTGTCCAATATTTAAGGCTGCCAAGAATAAAAGTATGAAAAATACATTCCTTCCTGAAACATGTTTAGTACAGAATCCCATGGATTCTTTGCAGGGGTTTCAGGAGACTAGAAAGCTAAATAAATGGGAAATGTTTCTTACCTTAGCTGATGGGAGCAGGATTTCAGTTGTAGCTATTGGAGTATTTAATTTATGTTTTGAATCTAGAGTTTTAATATTGGAAGATTGTTTGTATGTACCTAATATTCATAGGAATTTAATTTTTGTAACTTATTTAGGTAAACATGGATATTATGTTATCATAAAAGACAATGTCGTAATAAAGGACAAAATGTTTATCTGTTCTGGCAATATTGTAGATGCTCTTTATATTTTAACTCCTAATAAGCATGAATTATACAATTCTGAATTAGATTATAACTCTCCTGTAAAATCATTAAAGAGAAAGTTTCCTTCTACAAGTGATGCATATCTTTGGCACTAACGTTTGGGTTATATTAATTCAAACAGAATTCAAAGACTTATCAAAGATGGACTCTTAAGGCCTATGGACTTTGATAGTTTTCCAGTTTGTGAATCTTGTTTGGAGGGTAAAATGGCTAAACGACCTTTTAATGCAAAAGGTAGAAGAGCCAAAGAGTTGCTAAAAATAGTACATTCAGATGTATGTGGTCCTATGTCAATCCAAGCAATAGGTGGCTATGAGTATTTCATTACCTTTACTAATGATTACTCTAGATTTGGTTATGTGTACCTACTGAAACAGAAGTCCGTAGCTTTTGAAAAGTTCAAAGAGTTTAGGGCTGAAGTTGAAAAATCAATTAGGTAAACGCATAAAGGCCATTTGATCTGATCGAGGTGGTGAATACCTTCTTGGCGATTTCAAGGATTACTTGACTGAACACGGGATTATATCCCAGTTGACTACACCTGGAACTCCACTACAAAATGGTGTAGCAGAAAGAAGGAATAGGACTCTTTTAGATATGGTTAGATCTATGTTGAGTTATTCAACTCTACCAATTTCTTTTTGGGGATATGCCTTAAGTACTACAATGTATCTTCTGAATTTAGTACCTTCGAGGTCTGTTCCTAAAACACCTGTAGAGTTGTGGACTAGGCATAAGCCTAGTATGAGATATCTCCATATTTGGGGTTGTCCAGCACATGTGTTGAAAAGAAACTCTAACAAGTTACAGTCTAAAACAGAATTGGTATTCTTTGTAGTGTGTCCAAAAGGAATTGTTGGAGGTTTATTCTATAGTCATAAGGATAATAAAGTGCTTGTTAGCACAAATGTCAAATTCATGGAAAATGACTATATGAATGATTATACACCTAGAAGTAGAGTTTTTTTGGCTGAAATGAATGAACCTGTAATAGAACAACCAATGCATGAAACTAGGGATAATGTGGATGTATTAGATACACCACAAGACATTACTCAAGAGATGACTAGTCCACAGGTGCCTCGTCGTAGTGGGAGAATTGTTCAGCCTCTTATAAGATTTATAGGTTTAGGAGAAATTTATGAAGCTATCCTAGAAGAGCCTGAATTGGATCCCTACACTTATGAAGAAGCAATGAATGACATAGATGCACATCATTGGGTCTAAGCTATGAAATCTGAATTAGATTCAATGTATTCCAATCAAGTATGGGATCTTGTAAAGGCGCCTAATGGCACTAAACCTGTTGGTTGCAAATGGGTTTACAAGAGGAAGAGAGGCATAGATGGAAATGTTGAAACCTTTAAAGCAAGACTAGTGGCGAAAGGGTATACACAAAAAGAAAGTATTGATTATGATGAAACTTTTTCACCAGTATCCATGCTTAAATCTATCAGAAATCTCTTATCCATTGCTGCTCATTATGATTATGAGATTTGGCAAATGGATGTCAAGACTGCATTTCCTAATGGCAATCTTGAAGAAGAAATCTATATTGTTAGGTTCTAAGGAATTAGAAACTAATGTATTAGAACTTCATTTTGTAATGTTGGCAAACCATGATCAAAACGTTTTTAGTCTTGTTTAGACTTGCTCAAAGTATGAGGTTTTTATGTAAAGTTGGAATCGAGTTACTGCAGAAGTTACTGTGCAATTCTGCCTGGCTCGATCAATCGAGAATTAGACTCAACCGATCGAAAGTCGTGCAGATTGTTTTTTCTGCAGAATTTCCAACTCAGCCCAAGCCCGTTTAATGTGTAAGGTTTTATGTTTTTCCCTAAGTATACAAGGGAAAACCCTAGCCACGTTTTTAGTGTTTTGAATATTGTGTTTGTGAATATTATTTATGAGATCTAGAGGTGTTTACCTCCACATATACTTAGGGTTTCCAATCTTAAGATTGATGTCAAAAGCCTGGTAATCATTTAGTTGCAGAATCAAGAGTTTCAAGATATACAAGCAGGTGTGCTTGTGCTTTGCTGAGAATTCAAGGAAAGAAGTAGTCCGTGAACTCGGAGCTGTCACGTGGTCGTGGTAGTAAGTTTCCTACTCGAGGTAGCAGTAGGATGTTAGTGGTCTAAGTCGCTATTGTGTAAACTTCAATTCTTTCATAGTGAATTCCTTTTTACCTTGAGGATAGCTAGGTTAAATCCTCCTCAGGTTTTTACTGGTTTGGTTTTCTGGGTTGTCGTATCATGTGTTATTTATTTTCCGCACCTTTGCAAGATATGATGTATTTGTGTTAACCTAGAATTGTTTAATTTACCTAAGTTAATCACTTGGCTAAATATCTAGATTAATCTGTTTGGGTTTAAGGGGTCTAAACTTCTTACAAGTGGTATCGGATCGGGTAGCTTTTCTGTTTTAGATCTTTGGATCTTAAAGCTGATCCTTGTCCTTGGTTGTCATAGAACACGGACACTCTCTTGTAATTCCACCTCATTTTGATGGGAATAATTATGCCTATTGGAAAGTAAGGATGAAAGCATTCCTGAAATCTATTGATGAAAGAGTCTGGAACTCTGTTGAATATGGTTGGGAGAAGCTCACTACTCTTGTGAGTGAGTGGCAAACTTCTTAAAAAGAGGCAGCTGCTTTCAATAGCAAAGCTATGAATGCTATTTTCAATGCTGTCTCTATGGAGGAATTTAAGAGAATCTCTAATGTTGAGGTTGCTCAACTGCTTGGAATATCTTTCAGACTGTGCATGAAGGTACAAAGGCAGTTAAAATAAATAAGTTGTAGCAATTGACTACTAGATTTGAAAGCATTAGAATAAATGATGATGAATCTTTTGATGAATTTTATGCTAAATTGAATGATATAGTTAATTCTGCATATAATCTAGGTGAAATCTATGATCAACCTAAAATTGTTAGGAAGATTCTTAGATCTTTGACTGAGGATTTTAGACTCAAAGTGACTGCCATCATTGAAAGCAAGGATGTGGACTCCATCCCTGTTGATGAACTTGTAGGATCTCTTCAGTCCTATGAGTTGGACCTACCCAAGACTACCAAATCTAAATCAATGGCTCTTAAGTGTGTTGATGATGTTGAGGCTGGTGGATTTGATGATGAACTCTCTGCTACAGAGATTGCCTATCTTGTCAAGAACTTTAGAAACTTTCTTAGGAACAATAACAGAAGGGCAAGAGGCAAGAACACTGCTGAACCTAGAAATTTTAGGAGGAATGATCCCACTAAGGTTAATAACACTGAAAAACCTAAAGAGAAAGTAGATCAACCCTCTAATAATTCTACGGGACAACAATGTTTTGGATGTCAAGGGTATGGTCATGTGAAATTTGAATGTCCTACATACTTGAAGTCTAAGGGTAAGGCTATGGCTGTAACCCTTAGTGATGATGAAGTTTCTGACAATGAATCAGTCAGTGATGAAGATAGAAACTTCATTACTTTCACTGCTACTACTGTAGTCAATGAAAGTGTGTCTGTTGAAGAGAACCCTTCTGATGGGGAACTCTCTAAAGATGCAGATTTACAGGAAGCCTACAATAAACTTTGCAAAGTTGCTGCAAAGGATGCTATGAATGTTGATCTTGGCTTAAAGAAAATTGCATCTCTTGAATTTGATAAGAAAAATTTGCTTGTGAAATTGTTTGATGCTAATGAACCTTTGAATAATGTGAAGACTGAGAACATGCTTTTGTTTGATAAAGTTAAAAATTTGGAACTTGAATTATCTGTTGCTAGAGAATAAACTAATAGATCTGCAAGCTCCAAACTTGATCACATGTTAAGTATTCAAAAGTCTCCCTCTGACAAAACTGGCTTAGGTTTTGTGGAAAGCATCTATGTGCCTAAACCTCATTCCACAAACTTTTTCCTTCTACTAAACTTTCTAAGAGTGAGATTGTCAAATCTTCTGTGAGTGAAGTTGTGAAATCTGTAGAAGTCACACCTCCTAGAAAGATTGGAGTTGATCTTCAAGAGTCAAATTCTAGAACTTCTAATTCTTCTAAGGGTAAGTTGCATGATAAGCCTGCATGGGTTTGTCACTTTTGTGAAAAGTCTGGGCACATTCGTCCAAATTGTTTCAAGTTACAAGCTGCTAAGCGAGAAAATAAACCTAAAGTACCTGTGCCTCAAGCACAAGATCCTATGGTACTTATTGGTGAATTGGTAAAGGCGTTAAACCTTTATTCCAATCCTGGAGTTGCCCAGAATTCTAATGTGAATAATAACTCCAATGTTAGAGTTGCATCTAAAAGGTTTTGGATGCAAAAGGATCGACCTAATTGAGTCTGTCTGATATGGTCCTTGTTCTTCATTGATCTACCTCTTGTGACCATTTTTCTTAGGATTTGCATTGCATAACATTCATGCATTTCATTCTAGGTTTTTTTTTTATTTAAAAAAAAAAAGGTAACAAGAATGGGTTTGGCAATATGTGTTTTGCTGTATTTTTCTTGAATTTGAAGACAAGGTTGGTCAATCTATTTTTACATAACATGTTTATGTACCTTGTTTAGCTTGGATGCACTTATTTTTATTGCACTTTTCTAGTTGAAGTTTTGTAGTGCATGTTGTGTAGGAAGATGTTTATGGTTTTTGATCACATGATCTTGATCTTGAAGTCTCATACCTTTGATTGTTGGACTTGAACTTTTTGAGAAAGGCATAAATAACCATCTCACCACTGTTTATTAGCCAATCATGAACACTTCAGAGCATATCGTAAGATTTTGTGCTTGAGAAAGTGTAGCACATGCATAAAAAGAACATAAGTGTAGCCTCGGTTAAAATGTTAAAATTGGTGTGTACATTATTGGGCTATAATAATTTCACAATTTAAATAAAATTGGTGTGTACATTATCCCGGCTATCTCAATAAGTTTCTGATCAATTAAAATTGGTATATATTATGAGGCAAATCAAGAAACTTACATGATTGCAAGCTTTTATTCTAGGAGATGTGAGAGTTATATGATGTAACTCTTTGAGTGATAGTCTCTTTCAAATTCATGTGATGAATTTTGTAGAAATTGTGATTGGTTACTATTTGCATATCACCTCACATATTTCTCAAACTTTTGCTAGTTGCACACACTACACAAGTTATTCTTTGCTAAACTTTGTACATGTTATTGTGTGTGTTTTTGGTCTGACCAACCAAATTTGAAAATTTCTTGAAAATTGATGCAAAACATGTTTGTTCTTTGAGATTTTGAGGAAAATTAGGTGAAAATCTTATCTTTGGGAAACTGGGATAAATTCTTGTGTTTTTGAAAAACATTTCATCTCAGACTCATGCATTTTATTCATAAAATCTAATGCTTTGATGAGTTTTAGCACTGAAATTGTTTCGTTTTTCAAAAAAAAATTTTTTTTTCAGAATTTCGATCGATTGAATCTGTTTTTCGACCGATCGAAATTGTTTTTAAAATCCCTAGAAAGTTTTTGTGTGTTTCGATCGGTATTCGATTGATACTGGATCAATCGAAGCATTTTCGACCGATCGAATCTATTTTTCGATCGATCGAAAATCGGGCTGAGAGTTTTTAAAAAGAATTTTTCTTCACGTGTTCTTCACTTTTCAAAAGAACTTTTCAAACTTCTTTCTCTCTCACCAACCGGTCAAGCCCCTTTTTGGATTTTTTATCGTTTTCCTTCGAATTTTTTGCAAGGAATCTCTTTCCCAAGGCCAATATGTCTATTTTACCCTTCTTTGTGCTTTTATTTTCATTTTTTCATGCATAATTTCATGCATTTGTTGGGTATTTTCGGACTTCATTTTTTTTGCTATTTTTGTTTATTTAGATGTTTTCTTTCACAATAATTTGATGGGTTTTTGTGGGAACACCATACACAAGTGATCTATGGGGCTTAATTTGATAAATTTGAGGTTTTGTGAAAAATTGAAAATTCTAGGGCTTGATATTGCCGAATTTGGGGCTTTTGTTCAATTTGATGCAATTTGATGAAATTGGCTTGTTAGATTGATTAATTTGATCATTATATTGTGTTTTCTAACTGTTATGATGATCAATTTCTCAATTTGTTGGATTTTGTGAAATTGGATTTTTCAAATTTGAGATTTTTTTATATAAAATTCTTGCTCAAGAGAATTTTGTGATATTGAATCATTTTGGAACTGTGTGTCATTGCGTTAGACCATGCATCATTTGGTTATTCTGCTCTTGCATTATATAGAATTGTTATTTCTATATTTGTGTTGTTCTAACTTGCAGTCTGCCCTTAGTTTTTCTCTTGTTTCTTTTCTTTCTGTGTCTCTTAATCCTGTCCTTAGCATCATGCCTAGGAAAACTGGAGCACATAGGACTTCTGCCTCTTTACCTTCCTTTGATAGTGATAGGTTTCTGAGTGAGAAGCATCAGGAGACATATGAGACCCTTAACCTTAGGCGTACCATTTGGGGTGAGCGTAGGGTTCTTTTAGATGAGGTTGATGATGAGGTGAGGCGTAATTTTGAGCATAGGGGCTGGCTACCCTTGTTAGACATAAATCATCCGCCTCCAACTACCCTGATTAGAGAATTCTACTCGAACCTCTCTATCCACATCTATGATTCCAACACTTTGGTTAAGAGTTGGATACGAGGTGTAGAGTATCGCATTACACCTTCGGTAGTGTCTGATACTCTTGGGGTGCCCGTGGTTTCTTATCATGTCTTTCCCTATGATGAGTCTTCTCCTCTTGATGACGTGATGTCATACATCACTGGGTCTTCTATCCAGTGGGGTTCTGAGCTGCATTATCTTTTCTTTAGGATTGCTTGTCATTCCTTGTGGCCCATTTCTCATCTCCACACTATCCCTCTTGAGCGATGTGTGTTTTTATACGCTCTTGTCACTGATGCTCCTATCAGTTTTCCTCATCTGTTTCTTCGTTCTTTGAACGAAGTGCATCGGAGCAGTTTTACTGCTCATGCTTTATTCTTTCCTATTTTTATTCATAGGATTCTTCTTCACTTAGTTTTAAGTGATTTTCTTGCTTCTGAGCCTGTTCATATTATTGCTCCCATAGGTGCCACCTTTCTGAGGCAAAGGGCTACTTAGCTTCGAGCTATCTCTAAGCATCCTAGGGTAGAGCCTTCCGGTGTGTCTCTACCTTCTACTTCTTCTACAGGTGCTCCTTCGGCAGAGACGTCTACTAATCCTGCTGCTACTACTGATGTTCCTCCATCTTCTCCTTCGGATGTTTCGGACATTCGTCGGACTTTAGACATTGTCATGACCGTTCAGGCGGCTCATGGTCAGCTTTTGGTGGATGTGCTTGACGAGCTTCGAGCATTGAGAGCAGATTTGGCGAGTCTTCGACGCTCTCCTCCGCCGCCTCCTTTTGATGATGAGTGAGTGCCCTTTGGCAATTCGTCACAAAAAGGGGGAGTACATTGGGGTACTTTGCAGGGGAGTTTTTTGTCTTAAGGGGAGTTTTTGTTTCTTTTTGTGATACTGTGGAGCTTGTGGAGCTTTTAGATTGTATCTAAGTGCTTCATTATGTATTTACATTTTTGGCTCATGATAGGGGGAGATATATTTAAGATACATCTTTTGTATATGTTTCTTGTTTCACTATGCTATATTGCTTATTGATTTATATTTATGATGTTATTTATGATATATATCTTTATTTTGTGTTATGTGAAATCGAGAAGTTATTATCTATGTTACTTGTATTTTCCACACATGCGTTTATGTGTTTGTTAAGTATTACAGGAATATACAGGTTGATTTAGTCGTGCTGCTGTCTACTTTTGCAACTGATATATAGTAGTTAGGTTGAATTTGTTTAGTTGGGCTATTGTTTTGTAATGGGCTATTTATTTTGTAAACTTTGAGCTTTTGTTAAGTTTGTGTTTTGTCACGGATTGCCAAAGGGGGAGTTTGTTAGGTTCTAAGGAATTAGGAACTAATGTATTAGAATTTCATTTTGTAATGTTGGTAAACCATGATCAAAACGTTTTTAGTCTTGTTCAGACTTGCTCAAAATATGAGGTTTTTATGTAAAGTTGGAATCCAGTTATTGCAGAAGTTACTGTGCAATTCTGCCTGGCTCGATCGATCGAGAATTAGACTCGACTGATTGAAAGTCGTGCAGATTGTTTTTTCTGCAGAATTTCCAACTCAACCCATGCCCGTTTAATGTGTTGAGTTTTATGTTTTGCCCTAAGTATAAAAGGGAAAACCTTAGCCACGTTTTTAGTGTTCTGAATATTGTGTTTGTGAATATTATTTGTGAGATCTAGAGGTGTTTACCTTCACATACACTTAGGGTTTCCAAAATCAAGATTGATGTCAAGAGCTTGGTAATCATTCAGTTGCAAAATTAAGAGCTTTAAGATATACAAGTAGGTGTGCTTGTGCTTTGCTGAGAATTCAAGGAAAGAAGTAATCCGTAGACTCGGAGCTGTCACGTGGTCGTGGTAGTAAGTTTCCTCTCGAGGTAGCAATAGGATTTTAGTGGCCTAAGTCGCTATTGTGTAAACTTCAATTCTTTCATAGTGAATTCCTTTTTACCTTGAGGATAGCTAGGTTAAATCCTCCCCAGGTTTTTACCGGTTTGGTTTCCTGGGTTATCATATCGTATGTTATTTATTTTCCGCACCTTTGCATGATATGATGTATTTGTGTTAACCTAGAATTGTTTAATTTACCTAAGTTAATCACTGGGCTAAATATCTAGGTTAATCTGTTTGGGTTTAAGGGGTCTAAACTTCTTACATATATGATGCAACCGGAAGGTTTCATAGTAAAGAACCAAGAGCATATGGTATGCAACTTGAAAAGGTCCATTTATGGACTTAAGCAAGCATCTAGGTCATGGAACATCAGATTTGATCAAGCAATCAAATCATTTGTTTTTGAAAAAAATCTTGATGAACCATTTGTGTACAAAAGACGTCGAGTCAAAATAGTATTGTTCCTAGTGCTTTTATGTTGATGATATTCTATTAATTGGAAATGATGTAGGGGTAATGTCATCGGTAATGGCTTAGTTGTCAAGCCAATTTGAAATGAAGGACTTGGGTGAAGCTAACTTTATTCTAGGGATCAAGCTTTGGCGAGATCCCAAGAATAAGATGTTAGGTTTATCATAACTGGGTATATAGATAAGGTTCTAGAACAGTTTAGCATGCAAAACTCCAAGAAAGGATTACTTCCTTTTAGAGGACACCTTCTAGAATTTGCCTTAGTTCATCTTTATCTTGAAGAAATTGCTGTGTTTGTACACTGTAGGGTTTTGTGACGAAGCAACTTCTTGATCTTCATCGTCTGGATGAACTGAAGAGCTTTGCAGCTAACATCTTTCTCAAGTTGGTGATTAAGTCGCATACTGGGATTTTCACAATTGGTTAGTCACGTACTGGGAGCCGTGCATTACAATGAGAGATTGTCATTACAGAACAAGTCCAATTGGGTATTAAGGTAAGAGTTTAATTGTAAGTTGGTATAAAGTACTAGGATTCCTTTATTTGTAACCGCTTATTGTGACAATAGTGAATTCTCAAGAGTGGTGACCTTAAAATCACTCGGTGGGGTTTTTGCCGTGTAGGTTTTTCCCATTCGTAAACAAATCACCGTGTCTATTTAATTTATGCTGCATACTTAGTTATTTGGTGATTTGTTTATCCTACCACGCATATTGCTTGTTAATTTGATTAATTAATTAACTTGGCTAATTAATCAATTAATCTATCATTAGGGGTCAATACATTTTTGGCTTGTCAAGTGGTATCAGAGCAGGCACACTTTGATTAGATTATAATCTTTGTTGTGTGATCCATTGACCCCTGTTTGTCATGGATAGAGGACAGTCTCTTATTATTCTTCCATTGTTTGATGGTACTAACTATGCATACTAGAAAGCACGCATGAGAGCTTTCTTGCAGTCTCTAAATAAGAAGCTGTGGCAAGCTGTAGAGATTGGCTAGACCAGGCTAAAGGAAGCGCCGGCCGATTGTGATAATGGTAAGATCAAGGTGGCAAACTTCAACAGCAAAGCATTGAATGCTTTATTCAGTGCAGTCACAAATGCGGAGTTCAAGAAGATATCCTCTACTGAAACTGCTAAGGAAGCATGGACCATTCTCTAAACAACCTATGAAGGAACCAAGGCTGTCAAGGATTCGAAGCTCCAGAGGCTCACTACAAGCTTCAAAGAGATCAAGATGGAGGAGGATGAATCGTTCGATGAGTTCTATGCCAAGCTCAAGGACATAGTGAACTTAGCTTTTAATCTTGGGGAAACCATTCCTGAACCCAAGAATGTGAGAAAGGTGCTCAAATCTCTACCTGAGAGATTCCATACCAAGATCACTGCGATTGAGGAATCAAAGGATATTGATAAAATTCCTTTCACAAAGTTGGTTGGCAATCTGCAGACCTATGAGTTGGGTTTGTCTAGGATCAGGAAATCGA
Organism: Lithocarpus polystachyus; assembly: GCA_033629205.1. Taxonomy (NCBI): domain Eukaryota; kingdom Viridiplantae; phylum Streptophyta; class Magnoliopsida; order Fagales; family Fagaceae; genus Lithocarpus; species Lithocarpus polystachyus. Next base: position 47,511,149 of record CM066162.1, on the reverse strand, counting down.
ACAAAAGCAAGAGCATGGCACTGAAGGCCAAGAGCAGTGACACTGATGAGTCTTTAGACGATGAAGATTCTAAAATAAAGTCCTACATCACCAGGCAATTCAAGAAGTTCATGAGGAATGCAAATGCATAGGGCTTTTACAAGGACCGTAGGCAGTCGAGTTCTTCTCAGTCTAAGAGCCAAGAAATGAATTAGCTAATGAGAACTTAGACAAGGGTAAGTCTATCTTAGGAGCACCCCCTAAACTTGCTAAGAGAGAGACTAAAAATCCTAGGGCTAAGAAGGGTAATGCTCAAAAGCCTAAACAGAAGAAACAACATCTCTGTCATCACTGTGGAACAGCTATACATACTCGACCCAATTGCTATAAGTGGTTAGCCACTCAACAGAGCAACAGCATGATCGTGTCGGGAAACCAGAATTAGTTTCCATCCTCTTTTGCTCCTCTCGGAGATCTTCTTATAGCCCTCACGTTCCTTTCGAACTTGAACTATTTCAATTCCTCCCCCTCACCGCCTGTTCAAGGGTTTGTGTAAAGGAAAGGTTCTTCCAAGGTGTGGAAGGAAAAAGGCTCGAAGTGATTTAGTCACTTTTCTCTCTCCCTCTTTTTGATCGCATTACTTGTGTGTTTTGCTTTATTGTTTTAAGTCAGTCTAGTTTTATGCATTGCTTTGTTTTGTTTAACATGTTTTTGTGTGCTTATTTCAGTTTTGCTTTATTTTGTTTTCAAAAAAATAAAAAAAAAATTGAAAAATTGAAAAAAAAAACCTTACAAAAACAGTGTGTGTTTGTGTACATTGGTACTTGTGTACCTTGGATGGCCATTGAAACAAAGTTTTCTAAACTTTGTATCTTTTGTAGCTTAGATAAGCGTCTCTATGCACAACTAAGCAAGTGAGCTTTGTGGCTCGTGTTTGTGAAGAGTAAGATTAAGTATTCTCTTATACTTAACACTGGTATCACTCTTTTTGACGGGAAGGGCTAGAAAATCCTAAGAGAAAGGCATAAATAACCATCTCACCATTGTTGCCCGTCAATCATGAAATGACATCTGTATGCTTCGGCATAGCAAAAGTGCAATGTTAAATTGTTAACATCATTGGGTATTTCTTTTCTATCTCTTATATGCCCATGTATGGTTTGCTTAAAAGAAAAATATGCAAACAAAAATAAAAAGAAAAAAGAATAAATATGCTTTATATATAATTGCAAGCGTGTATTCTAGAAGATGTGGGAGTTATAAGATGTACCTCGAAGGTGATAGTCCCCATCAAACAGTTATGATTGTGTGTGAGTTAAAGTGATTTTCTCATATCTCAAATCGTCATAACATGTTGACACTTATGCAATCTTGCGATGTTCTTCACACACAACATGCAATATTCTTTGCTACTCTTGATACATGTGCAGGTACAATGTGATTTGGCCATCACAAGGAATACATGTGTTAATGTCTGATCACTAAACTGTCTTAACCTGTTTTTGAAATATAAAATTGGTTAGACTTGTTGTGTGTGTGTGTGTGTGTGTGTGTGATTGGGGTCTAAAAGCTGATCATTTTTCTTGTTGAGAGATGATTTTGAGAGCTTTATAATGTTGTGTGCTATATATGTTGTCTCATTTGTGTGCTACTAGGTTTGGATTGGGCTGAGCTCATGATGTACTTATGTTTGCATGTCACATGTCCACGCATTTTCATGCATATGTACCTTCAAGTTGTAGTATTGTTATATTCTATCTTGTTGGTGCTTTTTTTATTGTCTCTTTCTCTCCCTCTATCTCTTTTTCTTGCGTTAGTTACTTCATGGTACCCAAACGCAAACTACTTCGTCCTAGAACTCTCTTCGTTTTGAGGCATCTTCTTCCTCTGACCCCACTCCATCTCACGTTCGGTTTCGTGATGATAAAGCTTGAAAGGACTTTTCGGAGAACTTTTCTAAACGAGGCATTCATTCGGAATGCCAAGTCATCCTATCGGACGTTTTTGATATTGACTTTGCCACTGTCATCTACAGTCGGGGTTGGGAGTCATTGTGTGGTACCCCGGTCACATGCCCTTCTGTGATCATATGGAAGTTTTACTCCAACATGCACGGATTTGATACTTTTGTACCTCATTTCTTCTCTCGCATTCGAGGTACGTGCATTGTTGTTACTCTGGAGATTGTTTCTGAGGTACTACACGTTCCTAGGGTAGGGCATCCTAACTACCCTGGTTACGATCATCAGAGGACTATGTCCAAATACGAACTCATGTCTTTATTCTATGAGACACCATGGGGTGATTCTCAAAACACCCGATGCTCGACCGTTGCTAAAGGTCTGAGGTTTCTAAAGATGGTGATGACATTCGTTCTCCATCCTTTGTCTCACTATAACATTATCACAGAGCCTCATGCTTGATTTTTGTTATCCCTCATTGAGCACATTTCTATCGACTTTCTATCTTACTTCATCCTATTCCTTATAGATGTCTATAGGAATACGGCGACCCGTGATAAGCTCATTTTTCCTTCGGCTATCACGCGAATCCTTCACCATTTTTCTGTCTCCTTTCCTCCATCTGATCACTTCTTTGTCATGGGTGCCATTGATGCCGCTACCGTTGAGCGGAGTGATGCACAGCTTCGCTCGAGGTGGACTGAAACCGAGACGGCCGCTCCTCCATCTTTTATCGCTTCATCCACCTCCGCTCCTTCGTCTTCTGTGGTGGAGTGACATTTGAGGCCATCATGGCATAGCTTGTGCGCATGGATGCTCACCTTGTCGTACTTAGTGATGAGTTATGTCAGGTGGACACCCATGTTGGCCGTATTGCACGACGACAGGCTGTCGTGGGTGGTTTCACTATTGCTTCTTCTCCATCTCCACCAGCCTCTGAGGATGAGACTGATAATGGCTCCAGCAGTGATAAGAACGATGGTGCTAGCTCGCCCAGTGATGAGGAGATGTCTACTTGATGTACTTACCCTTTGTCACTCATGACAAAAAGGGGAAGTAGTTTTGGATGAGAGTATTCATACACATAGAGGGAGGGTTAGCATAGAAGACTTTTGTTAGAGGGAGTGTTCATATTTTCTGAGGGATGTAGTGAGGACCTTTGTATTTTTGTTAGGGGCAGTCTTCTTGCCACGAACTCTCTTCTTGCAAAGTTTTTCAAGAGTTTGTGTTAGGATAGATTTTATTGTATTCAACAAGTGAATATGAGTTAAGTGATTTATGATTTCTCTCATATGATCATTTGTTTGTTGTGGTTTTGTCACGGATTGCCAAAGGGGGAGATTGTTAGAACATATGTGAATCATGTTAGGAACATATGTCAATATTTAATGTAATTGGCTAATCCTTTGATAAAACGCACTTCACTTGTAATTGGGTAGATCTAGGATGTGTTTAATACTTCAAGAAACAAGGTTTCAAGTTCAAGTGTTAAAGCCATGCAAGTCTGTTCAAGAAACAAGTGATAAAGTGTTGTTCATTAAATCTCGATAGCTAGCATCTATCGAGGTGTAAAAAGCTGTTGAAGCCCGAAGCTTGACAGCTAGCTCGATAGAAACCCTATCTGTTGAGGTTTATGATAAACAGATTTTCAGTTCTGTTTTGCGTCCAATCTGTGAGTATGTGTTTAGCCTTTCTTTTCTCACAACCCTAAGCATATATAAGGATTATTTTAAGGGCCGTCATAGGTTACACAGTTGCCCAAGTTCATGCAAATTGTGACTAGAGATAGAATTTGCCCTAGTTCATCTTTCTCTTGAAGAAACTACTGTGTTTGTACACCGTAGGGCTTTGTGACCAAGCAACTTCTTGATCTTCATCGTCTGGATGAACTGAAGAGCTTTGCAGCCAACATCTTTCTCAAGTTGGTGATTAAGTCATGTTCTAGGATCCGCGCAATTGGTTAGTCACGTACTGGAAGTCATGTATTACAATGAGAGATTGTCACTACAGAACAAGTCCAATTGGGTATTGGGTTAAGAGTTCAACTGTAGGTTGGTATAAGGTACTGGGATTCCTTTATCTGTAATCGTTTGTTGTGATAGTAGTGAATTCTTAAGAGTGGTGACCTTAAAATCACCCGGTGGTATCAGAGCAGGCACACTTTGATTAAGGTTAATCTTTCCAGTGTGAACCATTGACCCCTGTTGTCATGGCTGCAACCAACATGAAAAGATATTTTGTTTCAAATACATCTTATTTTTTTTATTTATCTATATTTGATTATGTGTCTCAAAAAATGCAAGTCTAGAAGTTATTTGAAATGTATTGTGATGATTATTGGAAAAATTCTTAGCATGACAAAGAAAAAACTAAACTGTCTCAAAATGAAAATGTGCAGAGGAGTTCGTTTAAAAAGAGTGAAAGTTAAAAGCTTTGTTCATAAATGACAGATGAGAGAAAACACCATTCCTACTGATTTGTCATCTAAGCATGAGATGTGTTTTATGATGAAGTCCGCATTTAAGGTAATGGACATATGTTTGTGGTACCTTGACAGTGGCTGCTCAAAACACATGACTGGAGACCGCTCTCTCCTAAAGGTTTTTGGGTCTAAGAAAGGTGGTAAAGTCACTTTCGGTGATAGGAGCAAATCACAAATTAAGGGGAAGGGAACCATCTCTCTACCTGGACTACCAGACATTGCAAATGTGTTATATGTAGAAGGTATGAGAGTGAACTTGTTGAGTATAAGTCAGATATGTGATCAAGACTTTATGGTGCTATTCTCAAAAGGGAAACACCTTGTGTTGAATGAGTCTGGGAAGAAACTCATAAGTGGTGTATGCACTCTAGATAATTGCTATGGATTGGTACTTGATGCTGATATTGTGTGCAATAGCATTCTTTTGCCAAATGAAGATCTATAGCACCAAAGGATGGGACATGCTAGCTACAAACATCTTTCAATTGTATCTAAGCACAAATCAGTTTTGGGGATACCAAAGCTAAGTAGAGTGAACAATGTTGTATGTGGACCGTGTCAGCTTGGGAAACAAACAAAAGCTAAACATCCGGGCACTTAAACATCAACTACATCTAGACTGTTGGAGCTACTATATTTGGATCTCATTGGTCCAACTAGAACTGAGTCTCTTGGAGGAAAGAGATACATCATGGTTGTTGTAGATGATTTCACATGTACACTTGGGTCATTCTTCTAAGATCCAAGTCAGATGCTCCTAAGTACATTAAAGCCTTGTGTACAAGATTGCAAAATGAGAAGAGCTTGAAGATTGATCGAATTCGAAGTGATCATGGTAAAGAATTTGAGAACTCATACATGGAATCCTTTTGCACTAGATCGGGGATATCACAAGAATTCTCTACTCCTATTACTCCTCATCAAAATGATGTAGTAGAAAGAAAGAATAGAGTCATTTAGGAGATGGCTAGAGCCATGTTGCACAATAAGGATGTGGCTAAAAACTTGTGGAGAGAAGTCGTCAACACTGCATGTCATACGGCTAACAGGGTGTATTTTAGACTCGGTACCAAGAAGACTCCCTATGAGTTATGGAAGGGAAGAAAGCCAAATGTGAAGTATTTCAAAATCTTTTGAAGTACTTGTTTTATCCTTATGGATAGAGAGAATGTGGGAAAATTTGATTCCCGAAGCGATGAAGAAATATTTTTCGGATACTCCTCTACTAGCAAGATTTATAGAGTATACAACAAGAGAACCAAGATGGTGATGGAAACAGTCAATGTTGTTATTGATGAAGCTTCAAAGTCTGGTTTTGAGAAAACTAGTGATGAGATCCCTAAGGAAATTCTTCCTCTTGAGCCTAAGGTTGTTCAATAAATAGTTTATCAAGAGCCCACATCTCCAAGTACTCCAAGTGTTGTAGAGGTTTCAGCAGACATTCCTACCTCACCTGCTTTTGAATCTCATGAAGAGAAAGGGCCTTCCTTAAGGATCAAGTTGAATTATCCTCCTGAAGTAATTGTGGGAAATATGAATGAACTTACACTAAGAAAGCGTACAGTTGATAAATATGTTGCTAACTTATTCTTGCTATTTTTCACAAGTTGAACCCACTAAGGTTGAGGAAGCTTTCCAGGATGAAAGCTGGGATAAGGCTATACATGATGAACTACTTCAGTTTCAAAGGAATGATGTCTGGACCCTAGCACCTAGACCGGAAAGAGCACCTAGACCAAAAGGAAAGCACATCATTGGTACAAAGTGGATATTCTGCAATGAGACTGATGAGGAGGGAAATGTGATTCGCAACAAGACTCGTCTTGTGGCTCAAGGATACTCTCATATGGAAGGAGTAAACTATGATGAGACATTCGCTCATGGAATCCATTAGGATTCTCCTAACCCTAGCGTGTCACTTGAAGTTCAAGCTTTACCAAATGGATGTAAAGACTGTTTTCTTGAACGAATTTCTTAAAGAAGATGTCTATATGGCTTAGCCTAAAGGATTCATTGATCCACACTTTCTAGATCATGTGTTGTACCTCAAGAAGGTAATCTATGGATTAAAGCAAGCTCCTAGAACTTGGTATGACCGGCTTACATAATACTTGGTCTCACATGGTTTCATAAGAGGAAAAGCTAATCAAACACTCTTTATCAAGAGGGAAGATGGCGAGTTGATAGTTGCTTAAGTCTATGTTGATGATATCATCTTTGGATCTACAAAGGATGAAGTTGCTCATAATTTTTCCTAACTCAAGCAAGTCGAGTTTGAGAAGGATGAACTTGCTCATAATTTTTCCCAACTCAAGCAAGTCGAGTTTGAGATGAGCATGATTGGAGAGTTGAATCACTTCCTTTGGTTGCAGATCTGTCAACAAGAATCAGGTATATTCATATCTCAATCAAAATATGCTAAAAATCTTATGAAAAAGTTTGGTTTAGAATCTGCTAGTTCTGTTAAAACTCCTTTGAGCCCAAATGTTAAACTCACTGTTGATCTGTTAGGAAAAAGTGTTGATTCTTCTCTATATAAAAGCATGATTGGTAGTCTTCGTTACCTTATTGCTAGTAAACCTGGCATTAGCTATAGTGTGAGAGTGTGTGCTAGATATCAGGCTAATCCCAAATAATCTAATATGATTTCTTTGAAAGGAATCATAAAGTATGTCAAAACCACTGCCGATTTCGGTGTGTGGTATTGCAAGAACACCAATGATTTCTTAGCTGGGTATTCTGATATAGACTGGGCTAGGAATGCTGATGATAGAAAACGTACTTCGGGGGGTTGTTTTTATGTGGGTAATAATCTTGTCTCTTGGATAAGCAAAAAGTAGAATTCTATCTCATTATCCGCTGCTAAGGCTGAATACATCGCAGCCGGTAGTTGCTGCACCCAACTTTTGTGGATGCAAAAACTCCTCCTTGATTATGGTATTCGTCAAGAACATCTTACCATCTATTGTGACAATACCAGTGCCATTAACAAAAAAAATTGAAAAATCAGAAAAATATAAACACAGTGTGTGTTTTGTGTACATTGGTACTTGTGTACCTTGGATGGCCATTGAAACAAAGTTTTCTAAACTTTGTATCTTTTGTAGCGTAGATATGCATCTCAATGCATAACTACGTAAGTGAGCTTTGTAGCTCGAGTTTGTAATGAACACAATTAAGTAATCTCTTATGCTTAACACTTATATCACTCTTTTTGATGGGAATGACTAAAAAATCCTAAGAGAAATGCATAATTAACCATCTAACCACTAAAGCCCGCCAATCATGTATAACATCTCTGTGCTTCGGCATAGCAAAATTATGTGGTTTAAGCTTAACATAATTGGGTATCTCTTCTCTTTCTTATATGCCCATACATGATGTGCTCACAAGAAGGAAAAAATTATGCAAAGAATATAAAAGCAGAAACAATCAAAATGTTTTTAAACATGGTTACAAGCGTGTTTCTAGGAGATGTGGGAGTTAGAGGATGTACCTTAAAAGTGATAGTTTCCATCAAGCAGTTATGATTGTGTGTGAGTTTAATGGATTTTCTCATATCTCAAATCTTCATAACATGAGATGCTTATCCAATCTTGCTATGTTTTTCACACATAACACGCAAAATTCTTTGCTACTTTTGATACATGTGAAGGTACAATATGATTTGGCCATCACAAGGAATACTTGTGTTAATGCATGCTCACTAAACTGTCATAACTTGTTTTTGAAATATAAAATTTGGTGAGACTTATTTAGTGTGTGTGTGTGTGTGTGTGTGTGTTTTGGATCATGAATGCTTTGCATTTTTGTGTTGAGAGATGTTCTTGAGAGCTTAAAATGTTGTTCGGATCTTTGTTTTAGTAGCTTGCTTGATTGCATTCATTTTTTTGTTTTCCTCTCTTTGGAAAACCTATTTTTATCAAGCTCGACAGCTTCTCGAGAGATGCTATCTATCGAGCCCCTTGGACTTCTTTTCTCGACAGATCTTAACGCCTTTTTCTTCTATCGAAGCTTTTTGAAATTTGTCTCGATAGATTCTTAATCCATCGAGAAAGGTTTTGCCTGGCCGATAGCTTCTCGATAGTTGTTCGATCCATCGAGGTACTTTTGATGTCTACAGATTCTCGATAACACCTTGATAGATTTATTTATCGAGAATTAGTGCTCGACAGAATCTTGATAGATCCTCGATCCACTGAGACGTGATTTTAAATTGATTCAGCGTGAAATCAGATTCATTTTTCTACTATCTCTCTTGATAGAAACCTACCCTTTCACCTCCCAAACACTCACTACTCTCTCTAAACCTCAAACCCACTTGGATTTCGGCCTAGTGTGATCATTTATTCTCTGGTATGATCTTTCTTTCCTTCATTCTTCTTGCATTTCATGCATTTAGACCTAGGTTTTGGGTTTTCTTAAAAAAATTTGGAGTTTTTGAAAATCTGAGTATTTTATGAAATTTTTGGGTTGGGTTTAGCTTATATGTTGTTACATGCTCATGCATTGCATTACATTTGCATTTTCACAATTTTTCATGCATTTAGATGTGTGTTTCTATATTGGAAACTTATGTACTGATAGGATTGGATTGGGTTAAGCCCACGATGAATTTTTCTTTGCACGTCACATGCTCATGCATTATTCACGCATACGTACCTTTTTTTTTCTCATATTTGGTACTCTTTTTTTATAGTGTTTTTCTGTTTCTCTCTCTCTCTCTCTCTCTCTCTCTCTCTCTCTCTCTTTCGGATAGTCTACGCATGGCACCCAAGTGCAAAACTACTCCATCCTAGATAGAGAAGGCCCGTCAGGACTTCTCAGAGAACTTCTCCAAACGTGGCATTCATTTGAAACGCCATGTGATTTTATCGGATTTTTCCGATACTACTTTACCCACTGTCATTCACAGTCAGGGTTGGGAATCTCGATGTAAGATACCCGTGAGTTGTCCCTTCATGATCATACATGAGTTTTACTCCAATATACACGGTTCTAATTCTTCTATGCCTCGGTTTATTACTTCTGTTTGAGGTACATGTATAGTAGTCACTTTGGAGTTTATCTCCGATGTGCTACATGTTCCGAGGGTATCACATCCTAATTACCCCGGAAGTCCACGTCTGAGAACTGTGTCCAAAGATGAACTTTTGTCTCACTTTTGTGAGGCACCTTCTTTATGGGGTGATCGTCAAAACACCTTATGCTAGGGCTTTGCAAAAGGTCTAAAGTTCCTTAACATGGTGATGACATTTGTTCTTCATCCCTTGTCTCAATATAACTCCATTACAGAGATTCGTGCTCGATTTTGCTTTCCCTCATTGAGGACCTTACTATAGACTTTCCCTCTCACTTCATTTTATCTCTCATTGATGTCTATAGAGATACAGTGACCTGTGATAACCTCATTTTCACTTTGGCTATCACACAAATCATTCGCCATTCTTCTGTCCTTTATCCCGAGACTGCTCATTTCATCGTCATGGGTGCCATCAGCGTGGTGTCTATTCGACGCAGCGAGGCCCAGCTTCGATCGAAGTTGCCACAAACCAAGATGGAGACTTCTCCAACCCATTCCACTCCATTTACCTTTTCTCCTTCCACTTCTTCGAGTGGTGGTGTGACTCTTGTGGCAATTATGGCCCAACTTCAACACATAGATGCCCACCTTGGCACTTTCACTGATGATATGAGTTAGGTGACTACCCATGTGGGTCGTATTGCACGACGTTAGGCTCACCTTGGTGGCTTCGTTTCTTCTCCCTCTCCATCTCCCTAGGCTTCAGAGGACGAGGACGATGATGATGGCTCTGGTGATGATGACATTAATCAATCTTTAATGGATTTCCTCATATCTCTTCTGGTGATGAGGAGATGACTGCTTCTCAGTGACTTGCCCTTTGTCATTCGTGACAAAAAGGGGAAGTAGTTTTGGGTATGAGAATAGTCATGTACTTAGGGGGAGGGTTAGTATAGGACTTTTTGTTAAGGGGAGAGTTTATATCTTTTGAGGAATGTAGTGAGGATTTATGTATCTTTTATTTTCTTTCTTTTTAGATACATTATCTTTTTGTATACCGATCTAATGACCATTTAGTGATAGCAAACATTGTACTCATTTATCTTATATATATATATATATATATATATGATGTTGTTATCATTTTCACCTATCTCTCTATGTGTTGTTTCTCTTCTCTCTCTATACATATGTTTCTTATGTATGCAATCTTTTATTTCTGTTTCACACTAAGATGCCTTGATAAGTTTTTTTTTAAAGTGTTTTCGAAAGGCAGGTTGTCAAAGTTTATCATGCCATGAACTCTCTTCTTGCAAAGTTTTTAAAGAGTTTGTGTTAGGATTAGATTTTATTGTATTCAACAAGTGATTATGAGTTGAGTGATTTATGACTTCTCTCATACTTCATTTGTTTGTTGTGGTTTTGTCACGGATTGCCAAAGGGGGACTTAGGACATATGTAGAACTTGTTAGAACATATGTCATATAGAATTGGCTAATCCTTTGACAAAACCCACGTTATTTGTAATTGGGTAGATCTAGGATGTGTTTAATACTTCAAGGAATAAAAGTTCAAGTCTAATATTGAAGCCATGCAAATTTGTCCAAGAATCAAGTGAAGAAGTGTTGTTCATTAAAGCTCAATAAATAGTTCGACAGATGTATCTATCGAGATTTAATATGTGATTCTCGACAGCTCTTGACAGAAGCTATATTTATCAAGAATTACGAAATTTAGATTTCTAGATCTGTTTTTTCACGCATATCCAAGTTCTTTGTGTAGGGTTTCTTTTCTCACAACCTTAGACATACATAAGGATTATTTTATGGGCCGTCAAAGGTGATGCAACTTGATGCTAAGTGATTATTCACTCAAATTGTGACCAGAGACAATTTTCCCTTGTTCATCTTTCTCTTGAAGAAACTGTTGCGTTTGTGCACCAAGGGTTTTGTAACCAAGGAGCTTCTTAATCTTCATCGTGTGGATGAACTAAAGAACTTTGCAGCCAACATATTTTTCAAGTTGGTGTGTTAGTCATGTATTGGGATCCGTGAATTGATTGGTTAGTCACATACTTGGAGCCGTGCATTGAAAGGAGAGATTGTCACTACATTACAATTCCAATTGAGTATTGGGGTAAGTGTTCAATTGTAGGTTGGTATAAGGTACTAGGATTCCTTTACTTGTAACTGCTTGTCTTGATAATAGTGGATTCTTAGGAGTGGTGACCTTAAATTCACCTGGTGGGGTTTTGCCTCGGTGGTTTTCTCCATTCGTAAACAAATCACCTGTGTCAAATTTAATTTCCGCTACATTTAGTTATTTGGTGATTTGTTTGTGCTACCACGCTTATTGCGTGAAATTGAATCAAATTAATTCACTTGGATAATTAATTAATTAATTTACTAAAAGGGATCAATACATATCTTGGCCTATCATTCTTCATAAAAGACTGAAGTTTGGAATGAATCTCACATCGCCTGGAAGCCGTTCCTCCAAACCCCCATTTTTCAACTATCTAAAGCCTTACATGGTATATTTCAAAAACACATAGAAAACCCTAAGGGAAAACCTAAGATTTACTAGAAATAGTGAATCAAAAAAGGAGTTTTTCACAAAATATCCTCAAGTCAATTTTATTTGATTGGGACCTTTCCTGGACATAATCTTCCAAGTTGAAGATTACTAATCACTTTTGTATTTGATTATGAATATTAACTGAGGGAAACAGTCAAAATCAATCTTGAAAAGGTACTTGTTTAAGGTATTGAGTTCTAAACCTTGTCTTTCCATTCTTCATTTTGATGATGTTTTAATCTGTTTACTTGCTTTATTTATTTGTTAATATGTTTGTTTAGTTTAAGTTTTGTTTTTCCTCGTGTTTAAAAGCATGCTAGGTTGTTAGATTTTAGATCAGTTCATTTTCAGTATTTTTTGTTCAAGGTTATTGTTTCTCAGCAAGTTTGCATACGCATGCTTTCTGCATGCGCACGTAGGCTTGAAGTATGCGTACGCAAGCCTATATATGTGCACGCATACCCAAAAACCCTAATTTAGGTTTTTTGCTTTTGTTTCTTTGTTTCTTTCACATCATATGCCTTTGTTTGGTTCCTTTGTTTCTAAGTTTCTATTTGTCTTTAACATGCTAGATTAGGGTTTTCTCTTTGTTTCTTGCTTTGATACCATGAACATGCATTAATATGATCATGCATTGATGCTATAGGTGTTGTGATGCAATGAGGTAAGTAAGGTAAGACATGCATTGGTATGAACATGCATTTTAATGATGAATATGATTGTTTGATGCTTGATTTCTTCCCTAGATGCTTGGGACATATTTAATGATTAATACCTTGTTGCCATGTTTTTACCATCATTTGTTTGCTGCTTTGGATGAGATAATTGTCATGATAGATGTATGCTAGGGTTTATGATGTGATGATATGATGCCATGAGATGTTTTGATAAGAACATGTTAGGGTTTATGATGGTTGATAAGCACGATAGATGTATGTTAGGTTTGGGATGAAATGCCATGTTGTATGCTTAGATATATGCTAGTGTTTGTGTGAGTTTTAAGATGCAATATTAAACATGCCTTTAATGAGATTAAGACGTAAGACACAATGAGTGGAAGCCGACTCACAAGTTGAGTGGTGTTGGGTGCCTAACACCTTCTCAAAATCGTACCTAAACTCTGAACCCATACTCTAGTAGTAAGATCAGTCCTTCCACGTAAGAGCGCTATATTCATAATTCCTAGACCATAAAACTAGGTGGCAACTCCTTGTTTCTCCACACCGGTTCCACTTGGCCGAGGTGTACCACCCCAAAAGGCCCGACTGCATATTGCACCCACACCTTGGTTGACGTATGTCAAGTTTATCATTGGGGCCGGGATCGAAATATATTAACGGGTATAAAATGAGGTGCCTATAGGCTGGTTTCAAATAAACAAGGTGATTGCCTTACTTGTTGGTAATCTTTTGATTTTTTTTGCCACTATATGTAAAGTTGATTTGCTATCTTCTCGTCATTTTTCTGCTTATTATGTTATTATTATTAAGGAATTGATTCTCAAATGCGTGGGGACTGGAACTTTACACAGCTCTTAGAAGAAGGGTCTAGCATTTATGATGGACTCTCCACAACATTAAATGCATACTCAACGGTCTCCACCTGAAGTTCAAATAGATTTTTATTTATTTATTTATTTATTTTTTTTTTTTTTTGAGAATCAAACTGAATCAGCTATTATTAAATGAAAAATTAGCCAGCATCAACTAAAAGTACAGGTAAAATGTGGGAGGGAACCTCCTCCATCCAAACCACTAAACCGCCAACATGTCTAGCATGTCGAGCTAGGTATGAGCTACAGAATTCCCTTTTCTTTTAACATGAGAAACTGTAAAATTGAGAAAAGAGTCTGCATGGAATCTGATCTCCTCAATGAGATTACCATAAGAAGCTAGGGACTGATCCTTTACTTGAACTGCCCGAGTGATGATCTCCGAATCTCCCTCTAATATAATAGAGCTGAGATTAAGATCTTTGGCAAACAGGATGGCTCTTTTCGCAGCTGTTGCCTCCACATCTGCCATTGTCTGAGGAAGAGGAATCTTCTCTGCTAGGGATGCAAGCACTCCAACCTCACTATCTCGGATCATTGCCACTATGCCTACATTATTAGAATCCCGGAGAACGGCTCGTCATAATTAATCTTCAGGAAAGGGGCGTGTGGAGGAGTCCAAGTTACTGCTGTGTGGAGATTGGCATTTACAGTCGTTAGCTTCACTGGTTGCACCTGGTAGTAGTCTTGCAATTATTGCTGAGCTCGAGTAACAAGCTGACCAAGCGAAGTGGCTGAACTGCCTACTCTAATCTGGTTTCTCCGCTGCCACAAGAGTCAGACAATCATGGAGAACAATTCTAAATCGTGCCCCGCTTCTTCAACGTGTAATATGAGCTTTCGAAAATCAACCCAACGTTCTATGTTTCTGAAACTCCAAACAATATCAGATTCCCATACCTCAGTCAAACACGGACACATCCATAATGCATACAACACATCTTCTGAATGTGACTAACAGTGATCACAAGTTGCTTCCTGAAGCACCTACCGTTTGACTAAATTAGTTTTGACAGGAATGGCATTTTTGGCAGCCCTCCACAAAAAGTTCCGGACTTTTGATGGGACCAAAAGATTCCAAATAATCTTCTAGAGCTTCTGTGATGGGGCTAGAGTATTAGTATCACGGTTTGATTGTTCCTTCTCCTTTGACAGAAAATAATATCCTGATTTCACCGAATAGGAACCTGATTGTGTGTGAGGCCAGACCGCTCTATCACAGGCTGAAGCATCACCTGGTGAAATACCCCAAATCAATTGAACCTTTTTAGGCTTGAACAAAGATTGCAGCAAGTCCTCATCCCAGCTTCGTGTGTGGGCATTGATTAGAGAATTTACCTTCACTTCTGGAAATTCAATCCCCATCGGATTACTGACCTTAGGGGTAGATTTAGAGGGCAGCCAAGCATCACTCTCCATCGTCCTCATTTTTTCAAAAGTTCCAAAAAATTTTCGCATTCTTAAGGAGTAGATTTACAAAATAACAATCTATCATCTGCAAAGAAAAGATGGGTTAGTTTTGGGCCATTTTTGCAAAGTGAATAGCCATGTAGTTCTCCTTGGCTGGCTGCTTGTGAGATGAGACCATGTAGACCTTCAGTGCACAACAAAAATAGGAAAGGAGAGAAAGGATCTCTTTGCCTAATTCCTCGGGTTGACTTGATCATGCCTTTGGGCTTACCATTCTCCAATATAGAATAGGATATTGTTTTTACACCCATCATCACCAACTGAATCCTCTTTTCTATAAAACCCATCCGTCTCATAACTGCTTCCAAGAAAGACCATTCCATTCTATCGTACACTTTGCTCATGTCTAACTTCACTGCCATATAGCCCTCCTTCTTAGACTTGTGAGTCTACATACTATGAAGACTCTCAAAAGTAACCAAAATATTATCAGAGATAAGGCGACACTTTGTAATGGCTCTTTGATGTTCCATAATGAGAGTAGGTAAGACTTTCTTCAACCTATTAGCCAATACTTTAGAAAAAATCTTATACAAGACGTTACAAAGGCTTATAGGTCTAAATTCAGAAACTAACTCTGGATTTTTTACTTTGGGAATTAGGGAGATGAAAGTGTGGTTCAAATGACATGGGAAAGTGGTTGTATTAAGGAATTGTAAGACAAAAGCTGTTACCTCATCACCAACCAGCGACCAAAAGTGTTGGAAAAAGATTGGAGGCATTCCATCTGGACCTGGTGCCTTGAGAGGGGCCATTTGTTTCACTGCTTCATGTGCTTCCCAAGCCTTAAAGTCTGCTGATAGCCTATTATTCATTTGTGCACTAACTCGAGTATTAATGGTCAATAAAACTTCTTCAGGAAACGTGGGATTAGATGAGGTAAATAGTTCTTTATAATATTGGATAAGGATGTCTGCTACTTCCTCCTTATTTGTACTCCATTGCCCATTCAGATTTCTAAAGCTTATGGATGAAATTTTTTCGGTACCTGTTGGTTGCTTTGCTGTGAAAAAACCGTGTTACGATCTCCTTGTACTGCCCATATAGTTTTAGAACATTGCAACCACATCCGGTTCTCTCTATTCCAAAGAATTTCAATTTCATTCTTCAATTCCCTCACCTGAGTGTTCAGCCCAGAATTCATTGCAACCCTTTCGGCCTCAGCTAGTTGTCTTCTCCTTTTTTCCAGCTTAATCCTCACATTACCAAAATTCTCACAACTCCACTTAATAAGTTCAACACCGCACTTTTCAAGTTTTCTGAGGATCCAGTTGTTAATGTAATTAGAATCACTAGACAACCACACGGCTTTGACTGTATCAGAGCAACCTTTGTCGGAGAGCCACATCTCCTCAAATCTGAAAATTTTCTTCTTTTGAACCACCTCCAAACCTATGGGAGTGATCAAGAGTGGATGATGATCAGAGGAATCCGAGTAAAGGTGATAGACTCATGGCCCTGCAAATCTTGTCAGCCACTCATAGTTGGCTAACCCTCAATCAAGTCTTTCCCACACTGAATGTCCCGCTGCATAATGCTTGCTCCATGTATATTGAGGTCCTATAAAGCCAAGATCAAGAAATCCACATTCGTCAATAACATCTCAGAAAAGTTGCATTTGAGATTGTGATCTCATGCTTCCCCCGTGCTTTTCATTGCTCCTCAAAATCTCATTAAAATCTCCTGCACAAAGCCAAGGAAGATTAAAATGAGAATTTAATTGTTTTAGCTTCGACCAATATTCATGCCTCAAATGTGTTACTGGTTCCCCATAGAAACCTGTAAATCTCCATGCATCCTCCTTTCCTTTGTTTATAATTGAGTCAATGTGATTTTTAGAGAAAGTCTCCACAATGACATCGGTAGAATTTTTCCAAAGCAACGCTAATCCTCCTCCCCAATGTTCACGGGGTACAACAAACAGGTGATCAAATTCCAATTTCCGCTTAATATCTTTTAGCCTTGCTTCATCTGACCATGTCTCGGCTAAAAACATGACAGATGGATCTTTTACCCGGACTAAAACACCAAGCCCCTTCTCTGTATGTAGGTTCCCAAGCCCACGATAGTTCTACACTAAACAACTCATTGCTCCTGGCAGGGCTGAGCATCAACCACCACCATTTGGAAAGGAAATTCATCTTCATCCATCAAAACCTGCTTCTTGCTGCAAGGTAAATCGGAATGATCATCGATTATTGAAAAGCTTCGTTTGCATGGACCTGTGAAATCTGCCTGAGGTGCTTGCTGCGTGATCTTGCCTTTGTCCAACCTAGTCCACGTTCTTGTTTTTTTTGGTCATCCTAGCAACTTCATGCCCCTCACGTGACATAGGGTTAGGAGTGAAAACGTTAGCATTAGGGTTTGAATGAACCACCTCCTTGACTTAATTGCTACTGATGGATTTACTCAGGTCAATAATCTATATATATATATATAAAACCGAAGCCTCTGAAGCTCCCACAATTTTCCACGACAACACAACACTTAAAAAAAAAAAAAATAACAATTTCCACATCAGCACAACACTTAAAAAAAATAAAAATTTGAATCGCCTAACCTCAGCCCGATCTCTGCCTCATATCTCTCACAGTACACCATCTCCTTCCCCCATCAGATCTCTGGCTCCTCCATCAGCTCAAGGCCAAATCCTCCTCCATCAGCCGCATCAGCTCAAGGCCAAATCCTCCTCCATCAGCCGACAGCCAACTCTTCTACCAGCTCTACCGACAACCAAATCCTCCTCCATCAGCTCTATCAACGCCAAATCCACAGCTCCCACCATACCCATAAACCCAGCCACAAACCCAGCTTCTTCCCGCCCATCCTCAGGCTGCCCATGGCCCAACTCTACCGCCTCTACCAGAGTCCCATTTGCCATGGGTGCCCACCATACCCTCAAACCCACAGCTCCCACCATACCCATAAACCCAGCCACAAACCCAGCTCCTTCCTCAGGCCGCCCATCCTCAGGCCGCCCATGGCCCAACAACAATGTCGGTTTAGAACTCTATAATTTTTTTTTTTTTTTTTTGAATCCGAACTCTATAGCTATTAGGACTCTATAACTATTATAAATAGTTGATTCTTATTAATATTCTTTCTTTTTTTTTTTTTCACGGCTGTTTAAATTTTCTTTCTCTGCATTGTTTTCCTCCATTCAAATCAGGGTTTAAGGTATGTTATTAGTTTGCCTTCTGATAATTAATTGCCTTCTGATAATTAATCGCACGGGTTAGAAGTATTCAATAATTCAATACATGTCTATACGTTTAATAGAATTTAGTTTTGGGCATGGTTGGTTGGTTTTGCAATTTGAGTGCTTAATTTTGATTAGGTTTTGCATAATATATAATAGACTTCTGTGTGTGTGTGTTGTTGGATTGTAAGTTTGTTATGGGCTTAGTAATTTTAATGCTAAACGTTGAGTTGTAGTTGAATTGCTCCATACTCTATATGACGTGATTCTTCCCAGAGGAATGATGCTCAAGGAGATGGCTTTTCCGTTGTTTCTGAGGTTTCATGTGTTTTTTTTTTTTTTTTTTTTTTTTTGCCGTTGAATGTGTTGTTGTTTCTGTTGGACTGCTGAGTGCTTTGAATTGATCTAATATGTTATGTCCTTAATCCTAATAGGAGTCTCTTTTTTTTTTTTTCCGTTGTTTCTCAGGTTTCATGTTTTTTTTTGCCATTGAATGTGTTGTTGTTTCTATTGGACTGCTGAGTGCTTTGAATTGATCTAATATGTTATGCTATTTTTGATTTCTTTGTAGGGATTTGGTAAGCTATCTTTGGCTGCGGCTGCTACGGCGTAGTCGGCTGCCACTGTTGTCCAAGCTGGTACAAAAGAGATCTCTACTAAGGTATTTGGAATTGGTTCTGTTGATAATTTGACATGATCATCTATCTGTATTTATGTTAGGGCATATTCATTCCATGTTCTTAGTTTGTGATCTCTAATCTTGATGTTTAGGATTAATAGTAATACACATCATGATTTAGGATTGTAATGCATCCTTTCAACAAATTAGAATTAGAAAGAACTATGAAATCTAAAAAAAAATATTTTATTTTTTGGCTGATAAATTACAGATTTTTTTTGAAACAGGGGGGGGGGGGGTGTAAAGCGCATATACATAAGAAGTGCACAATGACCCACAATTAAACTAGGAAGTTACAATGATTAATCAAATCCAATAAATGTCAATAAAAATAATCCTGACCATGCCATCCATTCTAGCAAAGTTTTTATTTTTATATTTTTTTGAATGGACATTATAACAAATATATGAACAATTCTAAAGGGAGTTTCAGATACAGATTGAGAAAAGAAAAGAAATGATAGGTTTCTAATAAATAGAATATTTTTTACCCTCTTTTTTCTTAAATCCCGCTTTTATGGTGTGGATAGAAATCTAATATATCTCAGATTTTTTGTTAAACAACTGGCTTCACCAACTGAGCTAAGGTAAAATGAACATAATATATATATATATATATATATATATATATATATATATATTTATAAGTGCCTTAGATGTTCGCATTTTTCGATAGTGGAATGTCTTAACTTTGTCCTTAACCTGTTGGGATGTGGGATGTATGGTAAGATGTTTTTTTGCATAACCCATTTTAATGCATTATTGTTTGCATTTGTGGAATGATGCACCATTTTGCATAGTACAATGTCCTTTCACATAGTGGGATGTCTTTTTGCTACAAAACATGATGTCTTTTTGTTATTGATTTGTAATACTCAATTCACCACATTTATATATTTAAGAGGCAAAGGAATCAGAATTCAATAACCCCTTCAGGGATAAACTTGCCAAGAAGCAAGAATAAGCCACCAGGATGCTGAAATTGAAAACAGCATAATTTTGCCACTGCTCAGTTCCTATGCTTCAGGGGCAACAGTATGTTTAGCACTTTGAATTCAAGGGAAAAAGAAAAGGAATTAATCATGTTTAACCCCTTTAAAAAAAATATAAAATTCCTCAATGTTACAAATAGCATACCTTTTTTTTTTTTTTTTTGATGAACAAATAGCATACCTATAACATATGCATGTAATTGGATTACATTTTTGCTGATTTATCTATAGGCATAATGTTTGAATTGTTGTTTTAGCACCCAACTCAATCTCAATGCAGTATTGTATTTCCATTATTATTGAGAAAGGCATGCAACTTTGAGATCCAAGTTTTTTGTCAAATGCAAATACCATCACAAAATTGTTCTCTAAAGTTCTACAGATATTAAGCCCCAATTAGTCGACCTTGAAAATTGGCATAACAATTAACAATGACCAAGTATAATTTGATGATACTGAGAACTTGCAAATATAAAAGAGATAACAAAAAACTATTTTACTATATATTGGTAAAGAAGATTGATCTACACACTCAAAAAAGATTGCTCGCTCTACACTCTCAAAATTAATAATCTCTCCCTCCCATCCAGGCCTGTTCATGTGAGTAACAGTGACATAAAGGTGTAGATATTCATAAAGATTATCCCTCTTATTCAATTTTATTTTCACTAATTTTTTTCTCAATGTCCCTCAACAATACATACATAAAACTTATGCGCCAACACTTTCTTTTTTGTCACCAAATATACGTTGGGTCTTCAACCATGAGAGGAAGTCCACTGCGAAGAGACACAATTGGGTGCCACCCAAGAAGCTCTCTGGCCTTAGTAATATCTGGCTTTCTCTTATGTGGGTCATCCTCAGTATTGGGCCTGAACTCTATCTTTGCATAATGGTCTATAGTTTCCTGTACCACCTGCACAAACCCAAGTTCAATTCCCTCTTCTTAGCTTTGTTCTTCTTCTTTTTCTTTTTTTTTTTAATCAATAAAAAAGAAAATGGAGCGAGGCCCAAGAATGTAGGAAGTAAACTTAGAACACTTCAAATAAGAAAAAGAAAACAAAAATTCAGCAAGGTACAAGCTATCCAAGGATGCTAAAACATCTTAATCGAAATCAAAAGAAGGCCAATTACCTTTGTTCCTTTCTTTTGAGTTAATCTTTAAGAAAATATGTAACTTGGTTATATTTCATCTCTTTAATAAGTTTAGTAATAACTAACGAGTATAATGGTCCTATTATCTTATGATAGGTCTCATTCTTCTACCATTTTTAGAGAGTTAATGGCTATTCGTAGTTATTATTTTAATGCCAAAATAATAATTTTGCACATAAATATTACATATTTGATTTCATTCATAAATCTATTTTTTTACTCTACAAGTTTTAGTGTCATAAACATGCTATTTTTTTAACTTTGATAATTTAACAAAGGTTGTGCCTGTTAAGATTTTTTTTTTTTTTTTTTAAATAGCTTTTTTTTCAGATGATGGATTTGTTGGTTTAGATTTTGGAATTTGAGTTTGTTTTAAGGGCCCAATTCATGATGAATTGTAAGGTTATCATGAGCTTAGTAATTTGATGCTGAATTGTGGATTTTCCATGTAAATTATTTGGTGAAGATTGATTGGGAATGTACTTTATGTAATTATATAAGGGTGTGTTTGGACATCCTTTGATAATCAAATTGCCCCATCCTGATTGTGTTTTGCAAATTTTTTCATTATATCATATCATGATCAATAAGAAATATGGTGGATATCGAATAGTTTTGAAGTACTGTTAAAGTTTTGACATGGGAATTTCATGGTAATAAAAAATTATATCTTATAATGATAACCCAATAGTGTTTGTTTTTTTTTTTTTTTTTTAATAGCTTATTTTCAGATGATGGATTTGTTGGTTTAGATATTGTAGTAAAAATATTGGGGAATTCAATTGCATTGGGGTGTCCAAAGATTGCTTCCTTTAATTTGTTTTTAAATTTTAGTTATCCTAATTTGCAATACCATTTTTTTTTAAATGTAGGTCCTATTTTCATTGTAAAATATTTATCCATGCCTTTGGACTAAAGTAATAATTAATTATCCTAATTTGTAATACCATGTTTTTTTAAAATGTAGGTCCTATTTTCATTGTTGGGTTATTATTTTAATGTGTACTGTTTTAGCTGCGTTTCTTTTGTATCTGTAATTAAGTTTGTGCACACACTTAGATAAGTCTTAGGTTTGGAATAAATTGGATTCTTACTATTTTGTAGGTAGGGATTTAGCATTTTGATATTTGGCTTATTTGGTAATACAACTACAAGACGAGGAAAGTTAGGTATTTACCAGTCTTTCCTTTATTACGTACTATTTATTGCAAATTTATTGGTAATATGTTTGTATTAATTTTTCCCCGTTCTATAACATATAACCGTTAATTTGTAATATATTTTTTTACTATATAGTTATATTTATGAATTAAAATTTTATGAATGCTTTGCTTTTAGTTTATTCCCCAAGCATGGAGTCTGCTTTCTATGCAAGATTGAGACGAAGATTAATTTTATCTGAAAAGAGAAATAGAAGGGGTATGATATTGAGATATTAAAAAAATATTTTTCTTTAAAAAACTCATAATTGGTATGTAACCTAATAGTTAGTATGTAACCTAAGCCAAACAAGAACAAGAGATGACGAGCCATTTGAAAGGAGTATTCGACGTAGACAATATAGCACTAATGATGAAAGCAGAAAACAACGTAAGTGCTATATTTTTTACTTCTCCAAAAAAAGTTCTAAAATTAGGAAGAAAAAGTGAATTTTTGTTTTTGTTGTCATAGGAAAATTTACAGAACCATTGGATTTAGGACCTCCAACAATAGTATGTGAGCATTGTGGAGCTCAACTTTGGTATGAAGAGAGAACTATAAAGTCAAAAACGCCTACAAAACCCAAGTTTAGTTTGTGTTGTTCTGAAGGAAGAGTTGAACTCCCTCTATTGAAAGAACCTCCACCCTTTCTTGGAAGCTTACTCAATATTAATAGTGATCAGAGATCAATAAACTTTCAACTAGGGATAAGAATCTACAACTCTCTCTTTGCTTTCACTTCTTTGGGGGGTAATGTTGATAGATCGGTGAATAATGGTTCTGGTCCATATGTGTTTCGTGTAAATGGTCAAACACATCATAGAATTGGATCCCTTCTTCCTGTCCATGGCCAAAAACCTAAGTATGCACAGCTTTATATTTATGAAACTAATAATGAAGTTAAAAATAGAATTGATGCAGTTATACATGAAGATGATAGAAATTATGTGGATCCAGATATTGTTACCGGGTTGATGGAAATGTTAGACCAGTGCAACCAATTGGTTAAATATTTTAGAATGGTCAGGGACAGATTTGATGAATCAGATATACATAATGTTCGAATTCGTTTAATTCGAAGTCGCAATTCTGGTGAAAGGCAATATGACTTACCTGTAACATCTGAGATAGCTGCTCTTATTGTTGGAGATTTTAATATTGAAAGTTCTGATAGAGATATTATTGTTGAGAATCGAAGTTTAGGATTGCAACGTATAAATGGGACTCATCCAAGCTTTATGGCATTACAATATCCATTACTTTTTCCGTATGGTGAGGATGGGTATATGCTCGGTATACCTTATAGGAATTTGAATGAGAGCAATTCTAGAAAAAGGGAATCAATAACAATGAGGGAATACTATGCTTATAGGCTTCAACAACGCTTTCATGAGGGCAAGACATTGTTGCTTGGTAGAAGGCTTTTTCAACAATTTATAGTGGATGCATACACTTCTATCGAAGAAGAAAGACTACAATGGGTTAGATTAAATCAAAAAAAATTGAGGTCAGAGTTGTACTATGGTTTGAAAGATGCTGTTCTTCGTGGTGATACAGATCCCATTACTGTAGGCAAACGAATAGTCCTACCATCCTCATTTACTGGAAGTCCAAGGTACATGGTTCAAAATTATCAAGATGCAATGGCGATATGTAGATGGGCAGGTTACCCAGATTTATTTCTTACATTTACTTGCAATCCAAAATGGCCAGAAATCAATCATTCTTTGGAATTTATAGAAGGCCTGAAATATGAGGATCGGCCAGACATTGTAGCAAGGGTTTTTAAGATAAAATTGGATGAACTATTACATGATTTGAGTCATAAATCTCATTTTGGAAGAGTTATTGCAATTGTGTATACAATTGAATTCCAAAAAAGAGGACTCCCACATGCACATATTTTTCTATTTTTGGATCCAAAGGATAAGTGTCCAAGTCCAACAGACATTGATGGTATCATTATGGCTGAGATACCAGATCCAGATGAGGATCCTGTTGCTAATGAAGCTGTAAAACAATTTATGATGCATGGGCCATGTGGATCTGCAAAACCGAAATCACCGTGCATGATAAATGGTAAATGTACAAAACATTTTCCAAAAAGATTTTATGATGAAACAATAATTGATGAAGAAGGCTTCCCAATATATAGAAGGAGAAATGATGGAAAAACAATAGAGAAGAATGGAATACTTTTGGATAACCGATATGTTGTACCTTATAATGTAGATCTTTTGGTGAAGTACCAATCCCATTTGAATGTAGAATGGTGTAATAGATCTCGATCGATCAAATATTTGTTTAAATATATAAACAAGGGATCAGATAGAGCAACAGTTGTTGTAGAAGAGAATTTGCCAAATATTGGGAGTGATGGACAAGAGACCAACATTGTTGTTGATGAGACAAAAGCATACTTGGATTGTAGATATATTTCAGCTTCTGAAGCGTGTTGGAGAATATTTGAATTTCCAATTCAGTTTTGTTATCCACCTGTTGAAAGATTAAATTTTCATTTGGAAGATGAACATCCCATCATTTATCCGGAAAATACAAGCTTGGATAATGTTTTAAATATACCTGGTATTGAAGAAACAAAGTTTACAGAATGGATGAAAACAAATGAGGCTTTTGAAGATGCTCGACAGTTGACTTATGCTGAATTTCCTACAAAATGGGTATGGCATAGTAATGACAAGCAATGGCAAAGAAGGAAATCTAAATATTGTATTGGAAGAGTGTATTAAGCACACCCTTCAAGTGGAGAAAGATTTTATTTGAGAATGTTGCTTAATATTGTCAAAGGTCCAAGAAACTTTGAAGAATTAAGGACTATAAACGATGTTACTTATCCAACTTATAAGGAAGCCTGTTATGCACTTGGACTTCTTGATGATGACAAAGAATGGCATGATTCCCTAATTGAAGCTTCGAATTGGGCCAGTGGGCAACAATTGCGTCAACTATTTGTTACAATGCTATTGTTCTGTGAAGTAGCTGATCCATTAAGTCTTTGGGAATCCAACTGGAAACTAATTACAGAAGATATACTAAATAGGCAAAGGCGTATCCTCCAATTCCAAGAATTGATCTTATCAGATGACCAATTGAGAAATTATGGATTGTATGAAATTGAACAAATCCTCCAACAATATGGACGATCGCTTAAAGATTATCCACAAATGCCTCAGCCAGACATGGATCTTATTCAGAATGGGAATAGACTTATTCAAGAAGAATTGTCGTATGATGTATCAAGTTTGAAAAGAGAACATGAGATCCTAATTTCTGGCCTAAATAATGAACAAAGAGTAATCTACAATTCTATATTGGAAGCTGTTGCTACTGAAAGAGGGGGAATGTTTTTTGTCTATGGACATGGTGGAACGGGTAAAACATATCTTTATAGAACCATCCTATCTGGTATAAGATCAAAAGGTAAAATTGCTCTTGCTATTGCGTCTTCAGGAATTGCTGCTTTGTTGCTTCCTGGTGGAAGGACTGCTCACTCAAGATTTCATATCCCAATTAATGTAAATGATGACTCTACCTGTGACATAAAGCAAAGAACACAAGCAGCGGAACTTATCTCAAAAACAACTATTATACTTTGGGATGAAGCACCGATGGCACATAGGAATTGTTTTGAAGCTGTTGACCGCACGTTACGAGATATGCTACAAATTGAAGATCCTCAAAATGCTGAAAAACCTTTTGGTGGTAAAGTTGTAGTTCTAGGTGGTGATTTTCGACAAATACTTCCCGTTGTGAGAAAGGGAAGACGAGA
This sequence comes from Lithocarpus polystachyus, assembly GCA_033629205.1. Taxonomy (NCBI): domain Eukaryota; kingdom Viridiplantae; phylum Streptophyta; class Magnoliopsida; order Fagales; family Fagaceae; genus Lithocarpus; species Lithocarpus polystachyus. The sequence goes on along the minus strand of CM066162.1, from coordinate 47,485,090 downwards.
AGATATAGTCCAATCCTCAATTAGCAAGTCATATTTATGGAATGATTGTCATGTCTTTAAACTCCAAACAAATATGAGGCTTCTACAGAACAATATGAGTGAAATAGAGACATCATCTATAAAGGACTTTAGTGAATGGATTCTTAAAATAGGTAATGGTGAATTGGGAGAAGGAGATGGGGATAACAACATTTCAATTCCAAGTGATCTGATTATCCAACCTTCAGAGAATCCAATGCAAGATATTATTGACAACACATATCCAGGCTTGGAAAATAAATTTACAGATCCAAATTACCTACAGGATAGGGCAATTCTCGCCCCTACAAATGAAGTTGTAGAAGAGCTAAATGACTACATTGTGTCATCCTTAAATGGAGAAGTTCATGAATATCTAAGTTCAGATTCTATATGCAAGGCTTCTTCAAATGGTCCTGACCAAGATATCCTGTATACTGTTGAATTTTTGAACACGTTGAGATTTCCCGGATTGCCAAACCATAAACTGACATTAAAAATAGGTTTGCCTGTAATGTTGCTTAGAAACCTTAATCAGAATGAAGGTCTTTGTAATGGAACAAGACTCATTATAACAAGATTGGCTACATGGGTGATAGAAGCAGAAATCATAACTGGCACTAATATAGGCAAACGTGTGTTCATTCCAAGAATAACATTATCTCCAAGTGATTCAAAATGGCCATTCGTTTTAAAAAGACGACAAATTCCAATTTCAGTGTGCTTTGCAATGACTATAAATAAAAGTCAGGGACAATCATTGGAACATGTTGGAGTGTATTTGCCAAAACCTGTTTTTAGTCATGGGCAATTGTATGTTGCAGTGTCTAGAGTTACAAGCAGAAATGGACTAAAATTCCTCATCATTAACGATGAGATTGAAAAAAAGTTTGAAACAAAAAATATTGTGTATAAAGAAGTTTTTACCAATCTTTGACTCAAGAAACCAACTACTAAAGGTAACATAATTTTATATATTATTTATTTTTCTGTTTATCTCCTCCAAATTAATTTAGCCACTTCGTATATGCTTACTGTTTTGTTAAATTTCATGTCTATAAGATAATTGAATGCAAGCTAATTACTATTTTCTATCTTTAACAAGCTTATTACTTTTTAGTGTTTTTGTTATACTGCTTTGTTTTGTTTTATTCTATAAAGTATTTAAATGAAAGATTGAATTTATATGAACTTTCAAATTTATTAATCCATACAGGTAGGGATCCAAGATGATGCAATATTCTCTCCTTAATCAGCTTTGTATAGACAAACACAAAGAAAATTGGAAAGTCAAGATCAGAATATCAAGGATGTGGAATGCAGTCAAATCAAAAAATAATAATATTATTAGTTTAGATATGATTTTAATCGATGAGCAGGTTTGTTTGTTTGTTTGTTTTTTTCTTTTTTCTTTTTTTCCTATTTCTTTTAATATTGTTCGATTTTTATATAAACCATGAACTCTATTTATATAAAACTGATGCACTTTACTTGCAGAATAATGCAATACATGCAATCATTCGAAATAATATTGCCAAAAAGTTCAAGCCTCTTTTGCAAGAAGGAAAATTGTATGAACTCTGTTATTTTCAAGTGGTTGATGGCAATGCATTGTTTAGACCAGTAGACAATGACTTCAAGATTATGTTCACATTGAAAACTAGCATTAAGGAAATAAAGGAGACTGATGTTGCTATACCGCGTCATAAATTTGAATTTGTTGACTACAATAAAATACATGAACGCGTTAATAAACATGTCCAGCTATCAGGTATGTAAATTATGCATTATATTAAATTTTTTAATAATTATGTATTATATTATTGTTATATATGAAAATAATTACATACACATCTTTGTAATGCCTAGATATCATTGCAAATGTGATTGGTGTTGGACCGATTGAGCATCCTTGCATCAAGGGATCAAATGTCTCAATGAGAAACATAAATGTCATGACTATAGAGTATGTCTTTTTCTTTTTTTTAAATATTTTGAATACTTGCGCTTTTTATTATTTTATTTTTGATAAGCCAATACATGCACTTATACTATATGAACTTACACTATAACATTGGAAATTTTGAACAGAGGAAATGAAATAAAGCTTACACTTTGGGGATCAATTGCAAATCAAGTTGAGGAAAGCTTCTTTACTGAAAATCAAGGCCCTTTTATCATAATAGCTACATGTTTGACTGTCAAGACTTTTAAAGGCAAGTTCATTTCTCTCCTCTATTTCTCTTTATAACCATCTTTTGAACTATATAAGAAATCATCAAATTGTTTGAAATACAAAGTATTTTGTCTAAATCATTATGTAAGCATCCTATTAAGAAGTTGTATATCTGGCTGGAAACTCATATTTAGTTTGTTATTTTCTATTTGATTATTAAATGCCCTGTAGATTTTATAATTTTGAATTTGGTTGGAAATTTTTATTATTATTTGTGAATTTGAAAATTTTGGAGTGGAGGCTGATATGGGACCTAGAACATAATCCTATTGAGGAAGAGATGATGTGTGTTGCTTATTGTGGTATGGCTGGACTCTTAGTGTGTTAGTCTCAATTGTTTCACTTAACTTCAATTGGCTATTGTGTTGCTTTAAATACAAAATTTCTATTTGTAAAACCAATTCTGAATTGGGTTTTTGTTTTTAAATGGTTTATCACATTCTGTTTCCAACTAAACTGTATATTGTGGTTTTTATCCATTTCAAGAGCATGGTTTTTGGGGTCCTTAATCTTTTTCGCAGATGCAGAACTTTCTCATCCCACCTTATTAGTAAATTATAGATATCCCATTAGTAAATTACAATTTTCTTTTTGGTTCATATACTCATATAGTATAGCATAGAAACACACTAATGTTTACCGCTCATGATTAGGTAAAGATTAAACCAAACAAACCTTTACTCAAATGTCATTATCTTTAGCATCAATATCTAGCACAGCAAAATTGGGCAGCAGTAGAGCGAGACTAAGAGATAGAAGAGAAAATAAGCTTAAAAGCAATTGGAGACGGTTGGTTTGTTTGGCTGTATATTTCATTGGAGAGCAAATCCAAGAGACAAATCTACGTAGAAGATAGATTGAATATGTGAAATATTTTGAATTATTAACACTTTTTAAAATAATTACTATTTTTTAACAAATAACTTTGTTTACTATTAGCAAAGTTCAAAGCATATTTATTTATGTTACTAAAGCTGAAGGTTTAGAGTTTAAATAATTAAAGATTGGAATAAGGCTGCTATTGCTAAACATGTTTAGAGTGTCTTTGCTAAAATTTTTTCAATATGGGTTACTTGGGTTAATACTTCATAGGTATGTCTGTAAGGGAATGAAGTTTTATGAAGTCAATCCCTTAAAATTCTTCCCGGGACTGGAGGTAAATTCTCAAAGTTAAACATGGAGTTAGGCCTTTCTTCAAATGGCTCATAGGTGATAATTCTCATATGTCAATGTGAGATCATTGACTGTTTTAATTAATGCATGGTAGCGTGCATTGGAGACCTCATTGAACATATACAGTGAGATCAATTTAAAAAGATTGTTGTAAGTTGCTGCTCCAAGAGTGTGATAAGGTGAATTGATCACATGGCGCTTGCAGGGATGTTTACTGTGTGTCTTCTATGGAAATAGGTTAGAGAGTACATGTTTTTTGACTACTTTTTCTATCAAAGGGTCTGGGTTGGTGTTGCCTCGGTAATAATTAATAGAGTAAAACTATTATCTATTTAGAAACTTCAATGTACTTTTTTTTCTAATGAATCCTATGCATTGTAGGAGAGTATAACTTATCATCAACAAGTGGAACAAGAGTTTATATTGATTTGGACATTCCTGAAACTGCTGAGTTCAAAGATCAGTAAGTGCTTTGTTTTGAATTCACATTTTTACTATATTTACAGTTTCTACAATACTATGTCTAATATCTTTATGTAATATAACAGGTTGGTGGAAAATAACCAACCAATAGTACAAATGCCAAAGCAGTTCAAACCACAAATGACAATTCAAGAAGAGATGAACATCAACAGAAGAACCATAAGTGAAATAACAAAAATTATGTGGGACTCTGATAATGAGGTAAGAAAAGATAAATACCTTCAACAATAACATTGTGTCCTTAACATTGCTTTATGTACTATAAACTTGCTTTTACAAAATTCAACTATAAAATTATGAATTGATTGATATTAAATTCAATTTCTAGGAAACTATCTTTACCCTTCAAGGAAAGATTATAAACATTGATATAGATAATTCCGGTTGGTACTTTGTCTCTTGCGAAGTATGTCGTAAAAAAGTAAAGTCAAGAGATGAATTTTTCTAGTGCGACAATTGCAACAAAAAGGCATGCTTCCCAATCCCAAGGTACACAAAATGAGAATGTTTACTTTTTATATTAAAATACACTAACTATTATAATATTAACATTATATATGCCATTTCATTTATCAGGTATAGAATTCAATTAAAGGTTGAAGATAGCTCAGGAATGGCCACATTCATTTTATTTGATTCAGAAGCAGAAAAGTTACTCAACATATCAGCGAAAGACCTTCTAAACAAATCTTTAGAGGTGAGAAAGTGGAAGATAAAATAAGTATTTAATATTTACTAAACTTTACTTGAGTGTATAATTTAAAAAATGTTACTTTTGTTAGGAGCCCGATGAAGTCATCCTTCCTGTGCAAATAGAAAATCTGAAAGGAAAACAATTTGTTTTTCAAATACAACTAAATGACTATAATCTCAAGTATGGATGGGAATTCTACACCGTCAAGAAACTTTTTGACTCTTTTGAAGAAACTGACAAAGCTATTCAGCTTGATAAAATGACAGAAGTACGTATTTTTTAATTTAACAAAATTACAAATATGATATTTAAGATGTATATGTTATAATACATTCTTCAACCTGTTTTATTACCAGGCTTACATCAGTGATACTTCAAATGAATGTAGCAACAACTTATCAACTGAAGAAGATGGTGATTGTACAAAATTTCACAAACTTGATGATCAAAGCAATGTGCAACTTACACCAACATCAGTACTCAAGGAAAACAAAAGGGCATATTCAGGGACTACTACAAAGCAACAAAGGAAGAAGATACAAAAAACACTTTAAAGTTGTCTTTCAATCTCTAACATTTTCTATGCACAATTTGTTTAATGGATTTGTGATTTTGGTACTAAAGATATTGAAACAAAGAAATTTTTTTTTTTTGCTTTTATGCACAATTTGGTTTTAAATTGAAACAAAGAGAAATTAAACTCTTATATTTAGTTATTTTAAGATACAGTTTTGCTTCAATATTTTTTTAAATATTATGAATACATTGAATACTATTATGGAGTAATATTATGGAGTAATAGTTTAATGTTTGCTGCAAAATAAGTATTATGAATTTGTAATACTTATTAAATCAAATGTAAAAGCACATTATAATTATTGTAAAATATTACTCCATACTATTTCTATTTATCTCATTTTTAATATTATTTCATAATATTACATGTTTTATTTTATATTAGAGCCAAATTAGCTTTCAATAATTGAAATTACAGAGATGACTTAGCTTGAACATGTTAACATTTTATTTAAAACTATCCCGTGCATCGCACGGGTTAGCGACTAGTTAGATTAATTTCAATTTGTGCCATTGGGAGTAATGGACAATTAACACCAGAATTTTCAGGAGCATTACTCCCTATAATTTTTGCATTTAATTTGTCTGGATTTTGTGGAGAGTTAATGGGGTTTTGAGATTTATTACCCATGAAACCGTTTCTTGAATAAAGAGGAGCATTAGATATATCAATTTTCTCCCATAAATAAGGCTTTAATGCGCTATCAGCTAAGTCCACGTTGTGCACCACCGTGATCTCCTCCCTAACTCATGAATCATCATTGATTTCTCCGCCATCCTTAGGTATAGCTTCAGGAGCCTGCGATTTTGGGGCTGCACGTTTCTGGCTGTAAAAACCCGTGATAGCCACCACACTTCGCTTTGATGGGAAAAACGGTGGAGCACGTAGTGATGGCTTAAATTGTTTTTGTGTTTCTGCTAACCTTCCTTCACTGTCCAGCCATATCTCATAATCATGGTCCGAGTGATCCATTTTGCCACACCAATAACAAATATTAGGTAGGCGCTCGTACTTGAAAGTGACCCAAGATTTTTTGCCATTCTCCAAAGACACAACTCAACCACAACAAAGGGGTAAAGATATATCCATCTCCACTCGAACCCTCATAAAATTGCCCCCCTCCGTTTCAGCTGGATCATTAGAGTGAACAACTTGTCCAACAACTTCACAGATTTTCTCGCCTACTTTAACATTCATGAACTTATAGGGGAGTCCATGAACTTGAACCCAGAATCGAGTCTTCTCAAATTTCAGTTCTTCCATTGCCATGCTCTTATTGTATTTCTGCATGATCACCAAGTGCTTATCAAAGCAGCGTGGTTCAGCACTGAGGACCTTCTCCACTTCAGTTTCATTTTCAAAAATGAAAAGAATCACATGATCACCTAGGTTTTTAATCTTGAATCCGCTCCTTGAATGCCATAATGGAGTAAATGTTTTTGCAATGGCGTCAATGTTAAGAGCCCTTTTCGTGAGAAACTTTGCCTCTATGATATGTTCTTTCGAGCTAAATTCTTCTTCCAGGCAGCATCTTGGTCCTTCTCTCTCCAAAAGTGACAGTTTCATCCAACTTTGTGATAATTCCTCCATTATCTAAAATTTATCTAGGCAGTAGGAAGAAAAATTAAAGAAAGATAAAGTGTTTCCCTATTCCCTTGAAGAAAACCCAACTAGCCACCGAACTAACACTGTTAGAACGTGGAGAACAAAAGAGCCTTCGTAGAAGGCACGGCTATTCTACTGCCTAAGATAAGTTTGGAGGACTTTCTTAGCTACAGAGAAACCCCAAAGATGTTTTTAAACTTTTTAGATTTTGTTATAGAGGAGTATGTGTACCATTTTTTGGTCCATCTTGATTTTGTAATAACTGTCATATGTGATTGGAGTTTTCTTTGTCTTGTTCTTAAAAAAGAACTTGTTAGACTTTGCAAGTTTTATAAACTAATCAGTTCTTTTTTTTTTTTTTGTCTTTTTCTTGTTTTGTTTTGTTTGTATATATTAATTGATACTATAAAGGGAAAATACAGGTCTATACATTTTGAAATATAAATTATGTAAAATTATTTATGGGTGATTGGGGTGGTTGGGGTGGGTTGTGAATTTTTTTTGTTGGATTGTAAATGTGAATGTAATAGTATTAAAAAATAATATTTAATTGGAATATTAATAGAGTAATTAGACTAATGTATTTCTATAAAAAACATAGATAGCTAAACTAGTAAAAGTGGAGTTTTTTAGGTTAATTTAGCAGAAAATTTGATGAGGTTGATGTGAATGCTCTTAGGATTCAAGGTTCTTCCAAGTCAATTTTGAAATCCCCTACCAATTCCAGTGTTCATAGCAGTAGTATGTTATATATATGAAAGTGTTCATACTTATTCATACCAGTAGTTTTTGGTCATAGTCTTTCTGTGGCTTCCTTTCGTCACAATAAAAAGAATAAAAAGTCAAAAGAAAAGAAAAATATAAAGGACTTACAAAGAAATAGGTGTTCTACACCACAACATGACTTAATTTTGGCTTTGGCCATACTCAGCATTACCTACTACTTCTCGTATTCAAGAAGCACGACCTTTTATATTTAAACTACTCTATGTTTGAAATTTCATTTTCATTTCTTATTAGTATTTCTTTTATAGTCCAAGGCTACTTTTCCAATTATTTTTTATGCAAGAGGAGAACATGTAAGATGTAACATTATGCAGACAACAGCTCAAGTGTGGACAAACATGAACGTGAAATTTATAACTGTTTTGGAAAATTAAGAGGCATACGTTTTATTTATTAAAATTTCAGTTTCATTGTTTTGATTAAAACTGATGATGAAATGACAGCGAAAGAGGACTGCTAAACTTGATACTTTTCCTGTCAACATTCGCAGGCTAAACTTGATGCCGCATCGGAATATTGGTGCTTTTCATTTGTTTGACAAGCTATATTTTTTGAGTAGTCAATCTAAACCCCACCCACTATTAGAGTATATACATCTCATTTTGTGCTAATTCCATTAGCTCCCTTGTCTTTTCACCCTTTGTTATGAAGGTTGTGAAATGTAATGAAAAAAATTAAGAAGAATTATTATTTTAATGAAATGTAATGTAAAATAGATAAAAGTCAGTATGTAAAATAGAAAAAGTAAGTTTTTATATTAAATAGACATGAATTTTTGCACAAATTGATGTAAATACTCTAATGTGAAACAAGATCCCGTGCAATACCTATCAATAATTCCAATACAACAACCTATTCCACATACTTTGTTACAATTATCTTATGCCACAATTATACTATGTGACAGACTTTAATTGGTTGTTTGTCATTATCATATAAATCCACCACTTTCTCTTTATCCTCTAAGTTAGCAACATAGGAGAGTTGTGGCAAAATCTATGTAGTAAGTTGTGGTCCTATAATTTTTTATATCCAACAGGTGTTTGAGATGAAAAATTAAATTCTTAAACTTTTATCTTAACTATCTGTCTGACCATTAATGATATATATATAATTGAGATCATGTGCAATTGCAATGAATGGGTTGAGATTAAGATTTGGAAAAAGCAATTTTCAATCTTAACCATTACATAAATAAAAAAATAAGTTAAAAGAAGTGAAAAGTTAAAGTTAAAAAGTTAAGAATGTAAAACTTTTTGTGAAGGAAGTGGGGTTATTTGCATGGTGCAATTACATTGGATCTCAATCCATACATGTCTGTGTGTGTGTGAATATAAGGAAAAGATAAAGAGTCTAGCTCTATGCTATAAGCAATTGATGCGGCCACCTAAGGCTCCAAATTTTACCAATAAGGTTATTTCTTTCATTGTAATAATATTAATTAAGCCCAAATACTAGTCAATAAATAAAATATTTTTTTAATAAATGAAAAACAAAGAAAAAGAGAGAATGCTATGTTTATAACATTTTTTACAACATTTTTACAACAAATCCTAAGTAGCAGGTTATTATAGGCTATTATTGATGGCAAAAAACTAATTTTAGTAGTAGGTTCAAATTAGAATTAGTAAAATTTAACACCTGGGATTTGTTGTTAAAAAAATTGTGAATGTAGCACTGAGAGAGAGAGAGAGAGAGAGAGAGAGAGAGAGAGAGAGAGAGAGAGAGAGAGAGAGAGAGAGAGAGAGAGCATTGATGGATCCTGTGCAATAGTTTGCACACAATACAATACTCAATCATCCATGAGTATTTACTATAGCATATTGCGTGATTTCTTGATTCATCAATGAGAGTCCTCCACAATACAATACTCAATCATCCATTAATTACGTAAAAATAAAACAATAAAATGAAATCCAATAAAAATAAAACCAATAAAAGAGAACTAATGTGATTTGGGGTGGTAGCCTACGATTGGAGAGTCTCAAATAACATCTTTACTATTCTGAATTATATATTACAACTTTATATCTCGGATGTTCAACTTTTTTCCTCACCTCATGGAAGGAGTTCTCTCTCACCTAGGGTGAGTCTTTTCCTCTGCTACTGTCACTAGATACAATTTTTTGCTTTCTCTTTTCGTACTTTCGACACTACTCTAGTCTCCTCATGGATTCTGATTTTATTGAACGACTACAACGGATTGAGTTAACAACAGAGGAAGGTGAAGTTATCCAGGTCCGTCCTAGCCAAAGGGAGAAGATCCTCGAGGAATGCTCACTTAGCCTCATTGGGAGATTCTTAACTAGCAGACCAATTAACCTAAGGGCATCTAAGAATTTACTTCGTAATAGTTGGAAATTTGGACCCGAGCTAAAGATAATAGAAGTTGGGGAAGGGCTTTTACAATTCAAGTTCAGCATGGAAAGCCAATTGTAGTGGGTGCTGAATAATGGGCTGTGGAGTTTTGAAAATTCTTTCCTGCTATTGAGATGATGGGAGAAAGGAATGACAGTAGGAATGGTTTCTTTTACTCACTGTCCTTTGTGTGTGCAAGTATGGGGACTTCCATTTGATCTTTTCACTGAAGAAGTAGGCCCGGACATTGGAATGGGGTTGGGACAAATTGTGGAAGTTGACTATAAGGGATTCACCTCAAATCAAGCTAGGTTCCTTCAGATATGAGTCGAGATCCCATTAGACAAGCCACTTTGTCGTGGGAGTCAAATTAAGAGCCCGAAGGGAGAAATAGTATGGGTGGCTTTCAAATATGATAGGATGGTTAGTTTTTGTTTTCATTGTGGAGTGATCGGGCATGAAGTAAAATAATGTGAAAGGTCAATGGATAGGGAAATGCAAGACTACCGGTATGGGGAGTGACTGAAGACCGGTTATCAGAGATAGGACTGAGCACTGGACCCTGCCCACCCGAAAACCCGACCCGACCTGAAAGGTTTGGGCGGGTCTGAGAATATTCGGGTCAGGTTTCAAGTCTTATTTTCAAATTCGTGTCGGTATCGGGTCGGCTTCAGGTCATAGATATATACTGTCTGAACAAGATTTTTTTTTTTTGGTAAAACCCTACTCCAATAAAGGTCTCTCTCTGCCTCCCTCAGCTCTCCACCTCCCTCAGCTACCTCCTAGTCTCAATCTCACAAAACATTACAGCCGCCTCTTTTTTGTTCTATCTCAGAAATTGCTCAACCAAGGTCTGCTTTCTTTTTCAATTCTTTTGGGTTCTTAGGTTCCTTTCTTTCTCTTATTCCTCAATCCTCAGTGTATATGAGTGTGAGTATTTATTTGTTTACAAAGTGTTTGAATTTATAAAATGGTGTAATGGGTTTTGAGATTTCAGCTGAAAAGAACAATTTTTAAGCTCATTCAGTGATTAAATATAGAAAATGGTGTAATGGGTTTTAAGATTTTAGCTTAAAGGAATGATTTTTAAGTTCATTTAGTGCTTTTCTTGATGTTTTTGTTGATGGGTATTCTATTGTTAGACACTCAAAAATAGGGGTATGTTTAATATAGTAGATTATTAAAGGGGAATTAAAAATTTTATGGCTTCTCAAAATGGTTTTGATCTCACTTGTGAAAAAAAAGAAAAAAGAAAAGAAAAACTACAGATTGCTTGAATGTTTGGGAGTTGGCTGGTTTGTATACAATTAAATGTAAATATGAAACCTTGGAGGTTGTATTGATGCATAGTTAATTTAGTGTAATAGTTTAAGCTTTGATTCTATTATGTAGTTTATGGGTGCTCAATCAAGGCCAGGCATGCTAATATAATGTAGCTAAAGATTAGTTTTCCCTTAAGCACGTTAATTCAATAAGAAGGAATACCATATGATCTAAATTCTTTATTACAAGCTACTAAACTCCTGCTTAAAACACTTCTTTACTTGCTTGTTTGAGAGGTGGGGGTGTTAGACTGAGTGCCACTTCATCTTGTAACAAACGAGCAGACTTGGGATGGAGAAAAAAAATCATGAGATTTATGCCATGAGATTGTTTGTGAATGCATAAACAATCTTTTGATTGACTAATTAACATTTGTATGGAACAGTGATTTTGGAGTTGTTTGTTATCTTTTGATTGACTAATTAACATTTTTAAAGTAGTTTGCTTTTAGGGGTTGTGACAGCAGGAGTAGTTAGAGTCATTCTTGTCTCGGGCCTTGCATTTGCAGCGTTCTCGTTGAGTAAATGAAACAGGTTAATTAAGTTTTCATTGCCTCTTGTAGTCACATTAGTAGCTGTTATTTTGTTCTAGATGTGCTCTTTTTATAGTATTTATTGTTATACGTCAATGTGGGGTTTGAACAATTGTTTCTTACAATTGTTTCGGGTCACAGTAAACCCGACCCGACCCGACCCAAACTCACACCTAATCAGAGAGCTGGAGAGGTTCATAGAAGCAAAAATGAAGGCCAAACAGTGGCAGAAGCAGCGGCCAGACCTGATTCCGATCCTAGGGTTATGCCACAAGGTGTCCCACTGCCAACAGTTGTCTCAGGTAACAGTTTTGGAAATCTCGAAAATCATGGCATTGTTATGGAAATCACCACGTTTCATGTTAATGGTGGGGAAGCTAACAGAGATAGAGGTTCCTTTCCTAATACAACGAGGGTGCAAAATACGGATAAGGCAGAGAAATTGGTGATAAAGGAAAGTGCTGAGATTGTGGTACATCTTGATTTTGCTAGAGAAAACTTATTCAGCATACCTATCCTTTATGTAGGGTCCACCCAAATCCCTAACCCAGGGGTACATGGAACCATGGAACAAGCACATGAGGCCATAAGTGTGAAATGAGTAGTGCAAAACGCTGAAGGCAAATCTAAAGCAACAACATGGAAGAGAGCTTCATGCAAGGTGGGGAATACCCAGTCTAGACTAAAATAGGGAAAATAGTGGGGACCAAAGGAAGCAAGAGGAAAAAAAAATACATAATCTCAATACAAATAAGTTTTCAACGACAAAGGCTGTTATTCAGCCCTGCCGAGAACAATAATCATCCTTAGTTGGAACTGCCGAGGGCTTAGGAACCAACGTGCAGTGAATGTCCTCTCTCACTTGGTGAGAGAAAAAACTCCCCAAGTTTTTTTTTTTTTTCCTCGTAGAGACAAAACAAACTGTTGATGAAATGAGATGGATTTAGGACGATTTACATTATGACTCTATGTTGGCTGTTCCTTGGCTTGGGTAGGAGGGGCAGCTTGGCAATGCTATGGAAAGCAGATGTGGATTTGCATATGCAAACTTACACTCAAAATCACATTGATGCACTCATTCTTATAAACCCGAATTTGCCTTGGAGGAATGGGAAACTAGAAGGACATCTTAAACATGAAAGCATAATCAAGTCCGAACTAGAAGAATCCTTAGACTTTTTGAGGAAAGTTGGGACCCATCCAGATTGTGAAGCTATAATCCATCATGCCTGGACAACTGTGGTGGCAACGAGTAGTCCAATGTACATTCTTTTTGAAAGAAATCAAGCAATGCAAGATGGCCTTAGTGGGTTGGAGTAGGGTCCCTTTTGGTATTTCAAAGAATAAACTCAAAGAAAAAAAATCAGATTCTACAAGAACTACACAGTTCCAACAGGGCCGCAAATTATCAAGAAATTAGAAGAGTTAAAGAGGAGAACAATACACCGTGATGAACTGCGTTGGCGCCAACGATCTTGATCCATTTGGTTGCAGGCTTGTGACAAGAACACTAAATTTTCCCACCAAAGAGCTAGTCAATGGCAAAGAAAAAACCATATCTATAGGGTTTATGACGGAGGAGGAAATTGGTGTGAGAAAGACATTGCAAGAGTGGCCGAAGGTTACTTCTAGGAGTTGTTTAGCTTTGCACACCCATTCACCATTGAAGGAGTGTTGGAGGTAGTGGATAATGTGGTCACACCGGAATTGAATCAACACCTTCTCCAACCAGACGCTTCAGAGAAAGTAAAAAGGACATTAGTCCAAATGCATCTGTCTAAGTCACCCAACTCGGATGGTATGTCTCCTTTTTTTGTTCAAAAATTCTGTCATTAAGTAGGTGTGGATGTTACAAATGTTGTTTTGTCTATTTTACACTTTGGCCATTTTCTACGTTAAATGAATTATACACATATTGTTCTCATTCCTAAAAGGAATGAACCACAGTATATATCTAATTTTCCCCCCATCGGCTTAGTAAATGTGATCTCCAAAACTGTTTCTAAGGTTATAGCTAACAAATTGAAAGTCATCTTGCCAAACGTGATCTCGAATGCCCAAAGAGCTTTTGTGCCTAATAGGCAAATAACTGATTACTGTAGTTTTGGAGGTGTTACACAGGATGCAGAATAAAAGAATTGGGAAAAAAGGGTAGATGGCAGTAAAGTTTGATATTAGTAACGCCTATGATCAGCTAGAGTGACCTTTTCTTCGACAAGTGGTGATTAAATTAGGGATGGACGAAAGGTGGGTCCAGTTGGCAATGGAAACGGTGTGTACAACATTTTACTCAATCCAAGTAAATTGGGAGCCTAAGGGTTTTGTTCAACCAACTCAAGGGATAAAGCAAGGAGATCCTTTGTCACTATATTTATTTCTTCTTTGTGCGAAGGGGTTATCAGGAATGATAAGAAAAGCATAAAAAAAAAAAAAAGACTGCTACAAGGAGTTTTATCATGTACAGGTGGAGTACATATTTCTCATCCACCATTTGTTGATGATAGCTTGTTGTTCTGTGAAGCATTAGTTGGGGAATGTCAACGCCTTTTAGACATCCTGAGTTGGTATGAAGAGGCATCTAGTGAAGCCATTAATAGACAAAAGACTTCTTTTTTTTTTAGTAAAAATACAAGAGGTGTGGTAAAGTGAGATATACTCATTTGTTGGGAGCAAACTGCGAAAAATACCTTCGGCTACCAATGGCTAGTGGAAAATCAAAGGTAAATATGTCATGCCCCGAACCCATAAAGGTCCAAAGCATGAGAAAAGAACCATTAAGAGAGAAACTGTAGGAGATTTTTCTTTTCTTTTCCACATGATAAGAATATATAACCACACTAAAATCTCTACATTACAAGTCAAACCTCTATAGCACATTTACAAAAAATAACTAAATATCATATGCCTCTATATAATACATGAATATGTTACAAAACTCCAAATAGATTACACAACGTCACAATCTTAACAAGAATAGGCAACCTCAACATCGAATCTAGGCCTACCATGCCTAAGGCTAACAAACCTTAAGTGCCCAACCTCCAATAATGTTAATTACGGCCTCGTTGAACATAGCAAGATTAAGTCACCAGCCATTTACAGCAAAAGTCTTCCAATTTAACATAGCACTCAAATTACCACCAAATAAAGTAGCTCCATATCCAAGGTATAACTAATTGATTTGAATAACTGTTGGAGAGTGTGTTAAGCTAAAACTCAGTAAGTAGCGTAATTAATGAGAGTGGGAAAAATGCAAGTCTCATGATAATGAGCATTTTACAAAATGTTTTATAATTTGGAAATTTCCATTTGGATCATGCAAAACCATTTTTCTTAACAAAATGACAACAATGATTAAAAGAATGTAGCACTAAGTTTTCTCAAAATATTTCAACATGAAACTACATACTATATACTATAAGCTATCAAAACACTATTCCAAAACCTGAAAAACCCAAGGCCATATGACAAGCCACCATAAAGATGTTAGCTATGCCACGAAAACATCAGTTATGCCACAAAGACATCGATCATGCCACGAAGACATCAAATTATTCCATAAAGACATCAAATTATGCCACGAAGACATCAGTTTATGCCACGAAGATATCAGTTATGCCACAAGGACATCAAATTATGCCACGAAGACATCAAACTGCCACAAAGAGGTGCCAAGATACCAATGTCACAAAGATTACGGCATCTGGCTGGGGTAATCACACTTGTCACGGCACAAGGATAAAGACAACATAAAGCTCAACGCTAAATGAAATTAAAACTCGTAGCTCATTTCCAAGTAGTTTCATAAAACTTTATAATATCCAAGCATTTCACAAAGTTCCCAAATTGTTCACAATCATTTCTTGTCAACAAGATGTTTTATCAATTTCCCAAATTATACAAGTTAAGATAACACATCTTTAGTATTTCCAAATAATACCATAAATCCATGAAATCCATTATCAAAGGAATTCAAAGATGCTTATCTTTTTCCATGCCAAATACTCTGCATTTCCCCATATGCAATATTAAACATGACGCGCTTTCATATTTAATCATATATAGTAAGGTCACAACACAACACTTTTTAAGAAAACATAGTTCCACAAATAATTTTCCAAAATGTTTTTAACCCAAAAACAATGTTTATGCGACATGACTATTTTCCAAAAATCCCATTAAAGAGCTACCTACCTTGTAACCCGCAAAAAGTCTAATTCTCCAAGCTCCAAAGAGATTAGCTAGAACCTAAATAATACCAAGCAAACCTATCGTGATAAGTATCAAGGTTGATATTGCATCTAGCTACAAATTAGAAATCACTAAATAAGAAATTACTTAGGCAATCCGAAATATTTAACCTCACAAATAATGTATTCCACTTCCAAAGTTTCTCAACAATTTAATTTACAAGGCATAGACTCCAATTTATAAACTTAAATCATTCAAAGTATTTACCCTAACTTTATAAGTAGTTCCCACAAGATTTACACCAAATCAATAAGAGACCCATGATACCAAAAATCACAATATCCTCCAAGACTAACAATTTAAATTTTTAACTAGCTCCAAATAAACAATAATAATTATATTTACCATCTATTTCACATTAGAAAGCCAAAAGCCCCAAATCTTTACCATGGGTAAACCTCAAATGGCTACCAATGTACAAAATCCAAAAACAATTCACCAAATATGTCCACCAAAACAAAACCCATATACATAAACACATGAATATCACTACCAGAACTTAGATTAGAAGAACCTTTAGCAAAAGCATATAAACCCACCAAAAATATTAGAAATTTTTACCTCAAATAAAAGATGTGATGATGCAAAGGTTCCTAAGAAGTTTTTCCAGAAATCTTGCCGGAAAAATGATGGTAGAGATGGTGATGTGGAGTGGGTACTGGTGGGAGAGTGTGTGAGAGTGAAAAGAGTGTTGTGTTTTTGAAAAATGAATAGAAAAGAGAGCAAAGTGAGGTATGGCTGGCCAAAGAGAAGAGAGTGAGATATTTTGTGAATATGTGGCGGGGAATTAAAGGGGTAGGTGGGGCTTATGTATGGGTCAAAATCTGACCCTCCCTTTTTTTTTAATAATAGGCTGGGGCGTTACAAAATACCTTTAAAGAGTTGCATGAACGAATAAATAAAAGAGTCATGGGATGGAAGGAAAGGTTTTGATCAAGGTGGTTGCACAGGCCATTCCAACATACTCTATGAGTCTCTTTAGAATTCTAAAGGCAGTAGAGAACTCTTCCTTACTTTGGCTAAATATTTATGGGGTCAAACAAAAAATGAAAGGAAGATCCATTGGATTAATTGGAAGAAATTGTGTACTCCAAAGAAAAATAGAGGTATGGGTTTTTGAGATATACATGCTTTAAAATTAGCTATGCTAGCTAAACAAGCTTGGAGATTGATACACCACAGACATTCTCTTTTTTATCGGGTTTACAAGGGAAGGTATTTTCCTAGTTGTTCATTCATGAAGGCTGAGTTAGGATATAAACCCTCATATGTTTGGCAGAGTTTGCTAGTTGCTAGAGATGTCATTTTAGAAGGCTCAAGATGGACAGTGGGGGATGGTACAAAGATTGTGGCTTTGTACTCAAAGTGGTTATCCCATATATTGGTGCTTATTGGGAAGAGAGGCTTTCTATTAAGGTGTTTGATCTCATTGACACCAACACATG
Organism: Lithocarpus polystachyus; assembly: GCA_033629205.1. NCBI lineage: Eukaryota > Viridiplantae > Streptophyta > Magnoliopsida > Fagales > Fagaceae > Lithocarpus > Lithocarpus polystachyus. Next base: position 47,467,609 of record CM066162.1, on the reverse strand, counting down.
GCAGTGGGATAGATTTAAGGTTTATGAAACCTTTACACCCAGGACTAGGAAGGAAATATTAGCTATACCACTTACTCGAAGCCATACGAGGGACACACTAATATGGAAAGAAAAGAGAACACATGAGTTCACTATTAAGCCTGCATATCATGTTGCTCTTCCGTTAAAACAGTAGGTAGAAGTTGAGCATTCAAGGGCACAGGAGGATAGTAAACGGTGGAAAATGATCTGGGCTTTGAATGTACCTCCTAAAATGAAAACTTTTTTATGGAGAGCTTGCTCCAACATCCTCCCTACAAGGGATAATCTTCATTGGAGGAAGGTACCGTTGGGATTTATGCCCTAAAATCCAATCTATTAGCATGTCATAAATAATTAAATTGTTTAATTATATGAGACTATTTATAAATGAACTAATGGGACATTATCTTAGTCCATGAAATGCATCGTATGTGATTTATGTGATTTAGTCATAGAAGATATAAATCACAAGTTCTTTGTAAACTCAGAATTTTAGTTCGTAGTTGGTAATGAAATTGGGCATTTCATCTGGGAAGACTATAACATATCAACTAAGATGATTTGTCTTGATCATAGAAGTGGAGACTTCTAGTTTGTATGTTGATATGTTTTAAGAGTTAAGACATATTGAACTGGACCGCTATGAGATTTATTATTCTTCTAACGACTGTCAAGTGAATAATAAATCTCATGACTTCTATTTACATCAACTCTAAATCCTGAGAGAATAATGTACCTGATTATGAAGTATAGGTTGCTTTGATATATCAGGAGTGAGATCTACAAGTCACGATCAAAACCTCAGTATGTTGGGCAGCCGCATTTAGTGTTGATGGAACATATATTCTCAAGATGGAATTCATAATCTCTTAATGGAAATATAAAATATTCCCTTGAGATAAGTTTATTGGGTTTGGTTATTCAGAGTGTTGGGCCCAACCACTTTAGTAAGGAGTTACTAAAGTATATATTTATGGAATTGGATTTCATAAATATATGATGAATAACATAAAGGATTAAACCGGGTACTCAAGAATTAAGATGTAGTAATTTTCAAAGTGGCAGTCTATATTTATGACTTTTGTATTACTACGAATATTTTAATGAAGAGGTTGTATGTATAATAAAGTTTTGGGATATAATTTATCAATAAGGCCTAGAGTACAATTATATTCATATAGTGGTATTAAATATAATTAATGGCAACTTAGGACTTGTCAAGAGTTGGCAGAAAAGCCCAAGGCCCATTGGAGTTAGAGTCTTATTTGTTCCCTTTTGGTCCCACTCCAAGCTACACACTACATCCCAATTGAAATGGCCCAAAATGCTAGCCCAATTAGATAATCAGTTATATTTAAGAAGAGAAACATACAAAATTTTATAAGTGCTTTTTCACATGTGAGTTTTCTAAGTGGTTTTTCAATATGATCACATGAGAACATGAAATGGTTTGTGTGTGAGTGTTGGACACTTTCTTATTCTCTCTTTAAAAACTGATTGAGAGACCACACTTCTTAGGCATTAAGTGGAATTAGAGTGAAGACTAAAGGTGTTCCCAAGTGCTTCTAATCTTTTGTTTTGAATTTTACCGCACCAAGGTACGCTTTCTTGTTCTTAAATTCTGAAACTTACATAGTACATGTTATCAATTACGAATGAAGTAGATCTGTTAATTTTCTGCTGCGTATGTTTTGTATGCAATACAAACGTGTATTTTCCTAACAGGTACAAGTAGAATCGGGGTGTGAGTTGTGTTGCCAAAAGCTAGAAACTTGTGCTCATTTGCTGTAGGAATTTGCTTGGAACGTGTGGGCGATAGTGAAAGCTGGAGTGCAGAAGTGTAACAATGAAGTCCAGGATTTTTTTCATCTTTTCGCATCTTGGTGGAAAAAATAACAAAGAAGGAACTTGAACAGTGGGCTGCATTGTCATGGGAAATTTGGAATGCTAAGAACAAGGTCTACTTTGAGAAAGTCCAACCATAATCAAAGGTAATAGTGGAAGGGGTGTTGGCGATATTGGACACATACCAATGGGTTTCAGCTTCTCAAGAAAATCTCTAAAACTGGGTTGAAGACAAACATGATACTGTGCAACTTTCTGAATGTATAAAGTGGGAGTGGGTCTGTCTTGCTATTAAATTTTCCTTCTCGCTTAGTGGTGCGTTTGGCTTTCTAGAGTAAGCACAATTGGTGCTTCTTCTTTTATACTTCGTAGTTTGCATACTTTTTATTAATAAAAAGGTTCTATTATTTATTTCCAAAAAAAAAAATTATATATTACAATGAACTCAACTTAGAATATATATAAGAATAAATTAAACTTAGTATTGTAGCCTTTTTAATAAATAAATAAAATATTGTAGCCTCAACATATTTATGGTAATAATCTAAGGCTAAAATGTGAACATAGCCCTAGAATTTGGATCAGTTGCAAACACAACCCCTAAAGTTACAATTTTAAGTTATTGACCCTTGAACTATCAAAGTTTTCAAAATTGACCACTCTATTAAATTTCTTTCGGTTGTAACTAACAAAAGTGGTCACCACTTTAACAAACAAAATTCGTTTTTATTATAAATTATAATAAAAATTAATACGTAATTATAATTTTAGTAAAAAAATCATAAAATTAAATTTCCAAAACTTATTTTCTTTCACTTTCTTGCAATTTCTCACCAACCAAATAAAGACAATTACTTATAAAGCCACAAAAAACAATAACATTTTATTTCAGTTTAACCCACTTTTCCCATATTTTGTTTTACATCTATTTTATGATAACTCTTTCATTCCCATTCACTTATTTCTTCGCCTGTTACTACTTCATCATCTTCTTCTACCTATATACCTGGTAGTTCAGTCTTCTACCCTATCCATTATTCTGTGTTACCTGTTTGATATTTGTGTTTTCCAGTTTGTGTGTTTAACCCCAAAATTGTTGCAAATGAGTACAGTTGTGACCAGTAAGTCCCAATCAGTGCAGGTTTGACCTTGTAAGTCTTGGATATCCTTGGAAGTACCCGCTTTAGCTGGAGATAGGCATTTAAGGGAAATAGGATTAGCGATTGGTCATGGTTAGCACAAGAAGGCAGTTGTCGTGGATAGTACCTCTGTTACAGATCTAAGGTTAGATCCAATAGCTTAAAGATAAAGGTGATTAGGTTTTGATTGTTTAATTTAAGCTTTCAATCCAAAACAATGAATAGGTTGTTTAGAAGTAGCTCTTCCACCAGTTATAGGTCATCCCTCCCAAAAATCCCCCCTAAGATTCCAGAAGATGGGATTCTCAATTCAGAATGTTATGAGTTACCAGATGTAGACCTCAAATTAGGAGTTTGGAATATCCCTAAGGTCCCCACCAACCAGATCTATAAGTCTTCATGAAGTCTTAAAAAGGCATTTAAGATAGATTACCATGTTAGGACTATAGAACAAGTCTACAGCATCAACAAGGAGTACGAAACGTGCTACTTGCTCACATTTTCTGCCTTGTTAGCACACAGGAAGGAAGGACACAATTACTTGCATATAGGTTTAGTCCAAGTTGGAGTTAAACCTTTGATCGGAGAAGGGTTGAATTGTTTAATCCTCTTGGCCCTTAGAGACACCCGTCACATTAGGTTTGATGACGGTCTCCTAGGAACCATAAAAACTAGTCTTAGGTGTGGACTAGTCTGTTTTGATTGTTTCCCTAATTTCACAGTCAGCCTTCATGACCTGTATATCATGAAAGCTCTTACCTTAAATATCAAGACTCATGGAACCCTCATGGGGCAGGGAACCTAGCAGATAGCCTTGATATACAGAGTGTATTATAAGTTAGCCGAAGGCACGGTTAGACTAAGTTTTGACCAGTCTAGATTTAGATCACCCTTAGACTACCACCAACTAGGTCTACAACCCCCTTTCCTCCTTAGAGATAGACCTGTATCTCGGTGTAGTTCATCCAAATCTCACCCTCCACCCAAGCAAAACCCAGATCTAGAACTCTAAGGAGTTAGAGATAGATCCCAGGTTAGCACACCTTGCTATACAGCAAAACAAGACTTAGTTGTCGATCAGGATGACGACAATAGTCAAAAGACACCTTCCCTTAGTATATCTGAGATGGAGCAACCAAAACCTCCACCAGGTCACCAACTCATGGTTATCAGGAAAGAGTTCACCCCTAACCTAGTAGCCTTAGGCAAAGAATTTGATTCTGAAAGAAACAGAGTCAAAAGAGAAGCCTATAAAGCCAACCATACCCTAGAACAAAAGAAAGAAGTGCTAGAAAAATGGTAAGAATTCATGAAAAAGATATCTAGCAATGTCCCTTTCTTTGAATATTTTGAGAACCATTTTGAATGGCACAAAAAATCTAGTGTTCTAACCAAGTCTATTTGGACCAAGGAAGACAAAAGTGTTGTCCAGTCTACCCATCCACCCTTAGAAAACTTAACCATTAAACACCAAGGACATGAAGTAGTTGCTACACCCTTCAGATTCCCTTCCAGTGAAGAGAAACTAGTCAAAAAGATGATAGAACAGAACAACTACACCAAACAGTGTTTAGGTGTCATAGGAAAACAGCTTGATAGGATTAAGGAACAAATAGAAAACAAGGTACTCCTTCAGCCAAGAAGCCTTAGCAAACCTGTCCCTTCCCTAGAAAAGCCTTTAATAAAGTTGCTAGTAACCAAGCAAACCAGTCTCAAGTCTAAGGACAAAACAGCCTTAGAAATAGTCACCCAAAAACTTAAGGAACTAGTCAAAAGGGAACCAGTCACCTCTTCGTTTAGCAAGAACCCTCAGCTTAGTGTCTTAGACATCCACACAGCCTCTTGTAGTTTTAGTAGAACCTCTTCAGAAAGTAAAAAGGACATAGAACAACTAAAAAACCAATTTCAAGGTTTACAGATGAATAAGCTTCATCATCCAAGAGTAAACCCGACAAGCTTAACCAAGAATTGGTATTCTAGACCAACACCCCCTGACCTCCAGTTTGAGGAAAGGAGTGTTAGCAACCAATTCTCTGTATCTTCTGGTAAACTCTATGAGTGGAACATAGATGGTTTATCAGAGCAGGAAATCCTAAACAAAATCCAGCATATGTCCATTGTGGCCAATAAATACCAAAATGAGAATAGAACCCATTTAGAGGTCATAAAGCTTATTGTTTTAGGATTCACAGGGAAACTTCTGCAATGGTGGAACAATTGCCTAACAGAAGAATCCGAAGAAGATATCAAGCATGTTGTCCAAAAAGATGAGGAAGGTCTCCCTATCTTTGACGAAAGCATAGGAAAATGTATTCTTGATGGAGTCAACACCCTGATCTATACGATCATGAAACACTTCGTAGGTAAACCTAGCAACATCACATCTAGGATTTACGACTAGTTAAGTAACCTTAGATGTCGAACCCTTGGTGACTACAGGTGGTATGAAGATGTCTTTACCACTAGAGTCATGCATAGAAGTGATTGTAACTCTCCATTTTGGAAGGAGAAGTTCATCAATTGCTTACCCAGACTCTTTGGCAAAAAGCTCAAAGAAACCCTTAGCAGTCCCTTAGGTATCATAGATTATGATAACCTAACATATGGAGATTTCTCTAGCACAATCCGTAGTGAAAGAATGAAGATGTGTAGAGATATGAAAATCCAGAGTCAAGCTAGTAAGAGTAAAGCCAAGTACGAAGTAGGAACCTTTTATATCCAGTATGGCTTACCCTCCAGAGCTAGAGGGTTGGTTTCAAGTTACATTAAGTGTAACTCTATGTAATGTTACACTACTCAATATTTTTTAATTGGATGTGAATTTTGACAAATCAATTGTTGGATTACATTATCTTTGTATATTCTCCATGTTTGCAAAGTTTCAAAGTAATCAAAGATCAATAGCCATGTTATCAATCAATAGTTTAAATTCAAATTTTTGTAGTTTACAATATTGCATAAAATATGAGTTTATGGATCGAATAGTAAATAACATCCGATTGGCATAAAAACTGGCATGCATGTTAAAAACATATAGAACATGTAATCCAACGATAAGATTTTCAAAATATAAATTCAATAACAAGTTATTAGGTGGTGTAATATTACTTAGAGTTATACCAGGTGTAACTTGAACCCAACCCATATATATATATATATATATATATATATATATTCTTTTACTTTCTCACACTTTTGCATCAACCAAACATGTACAAGTCACAAAAGAAAAACAAAATTTTATTTCACTTTGTTGCAATTTCTCAACAACCAAATAGAATCAATCCTAAATACATGCCTAGGAAAAAAAAATTAACTTCTAATTCTTCTATATGGATGAGTGCGAGTCCTACTTTCTAGCCTCAAAGACTTAAATCCAAAGGCAAATTAAAGCCAACAACGATAAAGAATTGTTATAGACTTACAGCGACTCACCCTTTTAGTTCAGTCGGCCACTTTGCTTCGAGCTCAATGACCCACCTGAGACACCTCTATATGCCTCTCCCAAGGCCTTGAATGTTATGGAGGTAGGTCCAATAAGTGACAGTGAGGAGATTTAGAGATAAAGAATAGTACCCATGATCATGAGGAGATCAAAAAGGGAGTTGATGGTGAAATTGGTGATGATTATTGATAATACCCAGGTTGGAGTGTGGTGACTCCTTTGATTGTCACAAAAGTTGATGATGGCTTTTTTGAGAGAGAGAGAGAGAGAGAGAGAGAGAGAGAGAGAGAGAGATTTGTAGTTGCATGACCATGATAGAGATTGATGGGTGTTGACGACCTCATCCTGCCAGCTTTGACGGAGGTTAGTGGTGGTGATGTTTTTTTTTTTTTTTTTTTTTTTCCCCTAAAGGCCAAGGGTATACAAAGTGAACTTCATCTAGTGCCCAAAGGGGTTGATACGATTGAGATGCTAGCTGCTTGTTATATAATATGACTACAAGCGAGAAGGATGGTTTCCTACTAGTTTTAAAGGAAGTAAGAGTGCCCGATGGGTACGCTTTGAATATTTCACGTGGTGTCCATCTCAAACAACCGATGATTTCTGGTTTAAAAAGCCATGATGACCACATCTTGATGCAGCAACTCCTTCCAATAGTTTTACGCGGATCGTTGCCTTCTCTAATGACCAACCCTTTAATCAAGTTATCCTGTTTTTTCCGTGAAATTTATTCCAAAACACTAATTGTGCCAGATCTTGAAATACTTGAGTAAGACATTGCAGTCATGTTGTGCGAATTAGAGAAGATATTTCCTCCATCATTTTTCACAGTTATGGTACATTTAGTCATGCATTTGGCAAATGAAGCAAAGCTTGTTGGACCAGTTCATTATTGTTAGATGTATCCTATTGAGAGGTAAGCCTAATATTTTACCGAGGATTGAATTGTTTTTGTTTACATAGTACATTGTTCAATTGTTGAGTTCAGTATTGTGTTTGGGTACCTATCATGACTTAAGTCTTTACGTGCAAAATAAATCCGCTCCTAAAGGATCTATAGCTGAAGGGTACGTAGTTGAGGAGTGCATAACATTCTGTTCAAGGTAAATGGATGGCATTGAAACTATTTTCACTTGACCTACTAGAAAAGTTGAAAAATTATACTAGTGTTGTGTCTTACATGACACTAGGTCACACAAAATTTACCCAAGCTCATCGTTACATTCTTTTCAACTGTGCTGACATTAGACATTTTTTAGAGTAAGTTAGAGTTGATTCAATAAGTTTAAGTTTGTAATCCATCACTTTCAATCATGTTTTCTTAACAGTAACACAATTACATGCACAGTATGCACAAACAAGTGATCGAGGATGATCTAAGAAAGGTCTGCCATCATATAATTGATGTTGTCATTTATAAGCACCACATGGAGAAGTTTTGTGACTAGTTTAGAGATCTTGTAAGTATGAAAGCTAGATTAAACAATTTATGGTCGTAACAGTAAAGTAAATAACTTATTTATAATATGTATGTATAAACGTGCTAGGTGGTTTCCATGAATGATGATGATAGGCAGAAACTTAGTGTAACTCTTAGAACAATTGCTACATGTCCATATACTAGAGCCAAGCGAATGAAGCACTATGTCACAAATGGTTTAAAATTTCAAATTAAAGATTCTGAAATGAATAAAAAAATTCAAAACAGTGGAGTAAGTGTCGTGACTGAAGGTGGTGTTGCTTACTATGGTATTCTAACTGATATTATTGAGTTGAATTATTCAGATAAAAAAAGACGTGTTATTCAAATGTAAATGGGTCAACGTTCATAGTAGGCAGGGTACAAGATTGATGAGTTAGGGTTTCCTCTTGTGAATTTTACCCACTTGATACATGTAAGGGATGAACTGATGGATGAGCCATATGTATTGGCATTTGAAGCTTTACAAATGTTTTATGTGGAAGAAAAAAGGGATAAGGATTGGTTTGTAGTTGTTAAAACTAAAGCACGAGATGTGTTTAATGCTGGCAATGGTCCCTTGTTTGGCAATGATGACACGGATACTTATTGCGAGAATGTTCCCTACAATATCATTGCTGATAATGCGGTTTCTGACAACATTGGTTTGGCTTGAGCTAATGTAGAAGGAACCACACTTGATGCAATGATCATTGCCAAGAAGACTTGTAAGAAGGGGACTTCATTTATGATTATGACTTTATTGATGACGAAGTCAGCGATGAGGACTATAGCGACAATGAGTACAATGACGATTAGTAGTGTAATATACTTAGATTATCCTTTGAACTACTATATTCCTGTTATAACACTTCAAATCAGAATATGAATTTTGATTTCCACCTATCCTGTGTTTTGACTTGTGTAAATGGAAACTCAATTCTTTCCCATATGTGTGGCCTGGTAATGTGCTTGTTGTGTGCTATAGTGTAAAGGGTTTGTTTTTGATTGGTTTTAAACATTGTAAAGAAATAGTAAAATCAAGGTGGACTGGTAGAGACAAAGATGACGCACTATTGTACTAGATTCATGGTGATATATATCCTCCAAATGGTCATGACTTGGTTAGTATAAGTAAACTAATATTGATTCTCGGTGGATTGTATTGTGAAGAGTAATTAAAAGTAAGTAAGAGTAAATAAATGTAAGGAAGAATAGGCAATATCAATTTCATCTTTTTTTGAGGATTGTTTTGTGACTTTTTCCCCCTTATAATTATATTGGTTCAGTTTATGAGTATAAGGCGGTTAATATCTAGCATATAGGGTTGGTTTTTTCTAGTCTGACAATATGATCAATGGTAGCTTGGTATACACACACACACACACACACACATATATATATATATATAACATTATGTTTTTTTATAACTATCAAGCTTGTATTGTTTAGTTATTGCACACAGGAAAAGGAAGGAAATGGCAGCTTGAGTTCGTTGATGTTGGTTAGTGCTCCTCACAAGTAGAATCCAATGAAAACCATGCAGTCCTAGAAACCCCTCCAACTGACGATGACAGATGACATTCCCCTGGGAGTGATGATGAGACATAACCACCAGGTTTGGGTTATTTTTTATGATCTCAAAATATATACTGATGGAGATAGGTGGACTAACCAATATCCTCAGATTTTTTAAAATTTTTTTATTCATTTCAAATATTAAAAAAAAATAGAAAAAAAATGAAAGAAAAGACTTGCATTTTGAGAATACAAGTTATGTGTGTGTGTGTGTGTGTTTAAATTGGTTAAGGTTCATTAGAACTTGCATTACTTGGAAGACTGAGCTTTAAGTTTTTTTTTGCTGAATACTTGGAAGAATGAGTTACGAATGCAACTAGTTGCAATTCACACTATGAAGCAAAAACAGTAATATTCAACATGTTTGAAACAAAATTGATTGACTATTGGGTAATCAACAAAAGTTCTTTTGTACATAGTGCAACTAAATTTGCCACTTTGTTATATTTTCAAATTCTCAAGTTCAAAAGTATATTATGTTTTGAAATTCTCAAGTTTTGTCATGCAGAAATTATTGGAAACCTAATGGCTTTTTTGATCACCTTTAAAGATAGTTGAAAACTTTTAGCCAAAAAATTTGATGTGGTCAAAGAACCATCTGAATATATTGATGATTTTGTTGACAATTCATTGTCTTGGTATCATTGTAATTTTAGTTTTGTTTGTTGGCGTTGTATTAGAAACTAAGGACGTACCCATAGCTGGAGCAGATAATGCACGTAAAAAACATGGGCCTAACAGGTTTAATGACATTTGGCATCTTCTCCCGAGTAAAAAACTCTTCTTGGAAGTAAATAGAGTGGACCAACCGATTGGAATAAATGCTAGATCTTGAAAAGGTGGTTGGGGACACTATCTAGGATGTCAACCATGTGCCCAATTAATTATGTTCATTGGCCTTTAGTGCCGCAATAACACAAGAATCTGTGTTGGGCAGCCGTTCAAGTATTAGACTAAAAAGTAACATTGAAAGGGGTTTCTTTATTACTTTTTCTAAGTATTATGCAAGTTTGTTATTATGTTGAAAATGTGACGTGTGTTAACTCAACTTTACAAATGGTAGGAGTGATGGATAATTCCTGCAAACTGCATCGAACCTGCCAAGCAGAGGAAGTGGGCTTTGTCACAAATTAGGAAGATGTAGAGGAGCCACAAAGCAGAATTGAAGGAGAAGTACTGCATGGAGGGCATCCGAAAGGAAAAGTTACTGTAAGATTGTTTAGACCCCTTAAACCCAAACAAATTAACCTAGTTATTTAGCCAAGTGATTAACTTAGGTAAATTATTCAGATCTAGGTTAACACAAATATATCATATCATGCAAAGGTGTGGAATAATAAAGAACACATGATATGATGACCCAAGAAAACCAAACTGGTAAAAAAACCTGGGGAGGATTTAACTTAGCTATCCTCAAGGTAAAACGAATTCACTATGATAGAATCGAAGTTTACACAATAGAGACTTAGACCACTAACATCCTATTGTTACCTGCCTGTAGGAAACTTACTACCACGACCACGTGACAGCTCCGAGACCACGGACTCCTTCTTTCCTTGAATTCTAAGCAAAGCACAAGCACACCTACTTGTATATCTTGAAACTCTTTTGTTCTGCAACTATATGATTTACCAATCTCTTGACATGAATCTAGAGTTTGGAAACCCTAAGTGTATGTGAAGGTAAACACCTCTAGATCTAACAATTAGATTCACAAATACAGCATTCAGAACTCTAAAAACGTTGCTAGGGTTTTCTCTTATATACTTAGGGCAAAACATAAAACCCTACACATTAAATGGGTTAGGGCTGAGTTGGAAAATTCTGCAGAAAAACAATCTGCACGACTTTCAATCAGTCGAGTCTAATCCTCGATTGATCGAGCCAGGCAGAACTGCACAGTGAATTCCGCAATAACTCGATTCCAACTTTACATAAAAAGCCATACTTTGAGCAAGTCTAAAAACAAGACTAAAGATTGTTTTAATCATAGTTTGCCAACATTACAAATTGAAAGTTGAAGTGATGATGATGAGGAAAATGTTTTCTCAACTCAACCCAATGTTTACTATCTCTTAGGTAAAAAGTTTGAATTCCATTTGCCACATTTTTTAAAACTTGGACTTGTAGCAATATTTATAGTGTTGCCAAGGAATATTGAGATATAGGTGGATTGCACAAAATATAACAAATTGCACCACCGGCATTGATAGCATATATAGCATAGAAATATATATAGTGCTACCAAATTATTAAGCACATTGATAGCATAGAAACCACGTTCAAAGCAAAAATATTTGATATTTGGCTATCATTTTTCACTGTGTTGCGTTGAGGAATAGGAGATGGATTTTTTTATGCGAGTTTGATTCTTGCTTATGTTTGCTACGAGTTTGATTCCATGCAAAGTTCAATTAGTTCCTTTGATGTAAGTTTGATTCCTGGCAAAGTTTGATGTGTTCAACTGAATTTGCCACGTTATTCATGTAGTTATGTAATGCATGTTAGACTGGTGATATTATGTCATTCAGCTATTAACATTGTTATTAAATATACTAATTCATTATTTGTTTATTAATTAAGAGGATGCTGATGATGACTCAGCAGTGGATGTCCATTCTCCCAGTGATCAACGCTTATCATCCGATGATAGGCATTAGGCAATGACAATGTAGGATGTGGGCCTTATTTTGGAGTAGCTAGTGTTACATTTTGATATTTATAATAAAGTTTCAAACTTTGATATATGTCATAGTTGGAAACTTTATTATAACATTCTAGACAATTGGAATGTATTCTTTTGTGTGTAACATTCTACATAGTTGGAATGTATTATTTTGTTCATAACATTCTACACATTTGGGATGTATTATTTTGTGCATAACATTCTAGATATTTGGAATGTATTGTTTTTTATATATTTATTGATATGGTATTATTAAATATAATTGGTTCATTTGTTTAAAATGGTATTGTATTAGGGATTTGGTATTGTATTTTAATTACATTACAAGTACTTGGAAAATATGTATTATAGGTTTATTACAAGTGATTGGAAGCGCAAGCATGGGCAATATTTATTACAGCAGTTTAAAACTGCTGGTATAAGTTGTTTTTCTATTTCTATAAATACCCTGTAGGGGTGGTTTTAAAACTGCTGTTATAGATACACCTATACTAATGGTTTTCATTTTGAAAAAGCGCCGATATAAGTTTTGAAATTGTTGATGAAGAATGTCCCGACACAAGCAAAAAAAAAAAAAAGCACCGAAATAGGGTCTCAAAACCACTAGGACTTATACCGGCGGTTTGAAAAAGCGCCGGTGTAGGTCGGGTGGACCTATTGCCATGCTCATTGCGTAGCGGTAGAAAACGCCAAGGAAAAGAGTGCCAAAATAGGTGTTTTTGGCCTATACCAATGCTTCTTTGGGCTATCCCAGCGGTTTTGTAGTGAGTGCAACTAAAAAAGCATATAATTTGGGATAAATAGCATAGTTGGTTAGAAGGGTAGGTTTTGGGTTTCAGGCACATAGTGGAGCACCGGGAGTGAGACATGAGATTTTAAAATGGAATGGTGCAATTTCATGCTTCTATCTCTCTGACGTATTGATTATGTGCTTTGGATCAATCTCAACAAATTTTGAAATATATATATATATATATATAGGTATTTATGAACATTCTTCACTCATCATAACCTTTGGTTTTTCTTTTTGTTATTACCATGTGCATCCTTCAACTAATTACATATATCAATAATCAATGTCAAATCTAAAATGTATGTATTATCCATATATCTATTACAATTATTACTTCCCCAACCCTGGCCCTTACAAGTTCAAGTGGATTTATCAATTTGTCAAATCCTAGTGTTCACTAGTGGCTATGTATGTATATGTACGCGAGTGAATATGCTTCCTAATTGGTTACTTACAATTCCAAATAAACTAAGCATTTCCAATTTGAAGCATGAAATTTTCTCACTTGTGTTGTAAACTCAAGCTGACATGTTCGAGGGCACAAGTGGCACAAGTATCGCATTTGGTTTTACTGTCTAGTCGCTACATAATAGCATCTATGACTAAAATTTTAAAGATAGAAAACAAATGAATACATAAAATTAAATGTTTCTTTCAAACTGAATCCAGATAAGATCATTTTCATTTATATAATATAAGTTCTTAATCACATGACTAATTATATATAGTTACACAACTTATATAGTAATTAACTATATAATAGTTAGAGCAATTCTATTGTAATGTTCTTAAAATTCCAATCAATCATAGTTTAATGAAATGTTCAAATTTGAACACATAATCAACTTTTAAATCAAAATATTATATGCTAAAATACAAAGTTCACTCTTTAAGTTTGGCTAAAATTTATTTAAATTCTCTAACTTTACTTTCGTTCAATTAAATTGTTTAAGTTTCAAATTTAATTAATTCAAGCATTCAGTTCAATTTCATTAAAAATTTTCCTTTAAATATACAATTAACTAATAAAAAAAATTCAAAAAAAAAAAAGAATAAAATTTCTTACATGCAAAATTTTTTAAATTTTTTTAAAAATTTTATTAGCAACAAATTTTGAATGGAATTAGATTAAAACACTACAATAAAATGTATTTTTAGCGAAGAAAATTTTTGTCACTAAAAGTCCAATATTTCGTTGCCTAGTACTTTTAGTGACAAAATTCGTTTCACCGCTATAGCCCCGTCGCTAAAAGTATTAGCGACGAAAACTTTCAACAAATTTCATCACTAAAGATCCGAGTTGTTTTAAAATAAAAACCCCTTTAGCGACGAAATAATTTCGTCGCTAAATGTTTTCCTTGTTGAAAATACTATTCAGCGACGAAACTATTTCGTCGCTACATGTACCTTAATTTATTAGATAATTTTTAGCGACGAAAATACTATTTTTAAGAATATCTAGGTAGTTATAGCGATGAATATTTTCGTCGCTAAAACTATTGTCTAAAAAATTCAACTATATTTAGCGACAAAAATTTTCGTCGTTGAAAGTTTTTTTTATAAATTCAGTTACATTTAGCGGTGAAAAATTTTGTCACTAAATGTAGCTAAATGTGATGGACAAATTCGTCGCTAAAGCTACTTATCAATTTTCATTTTTTTTCCTGTATGTAACCTGTCATTACATTATTAACTCCTTACACTTGAATAACACATTTATGTCAACTACACATTTATAAGAAATTGATCCATACATTCCAAATGTAAAAATAAAACAAGTATTCTATTCAATCCATCCATACAAATTGTTTCCAACACATACAATAATACAAGATGTTTTATAACATACAATAACATAAAATACTATGGGCTAAAAGAAGATGTCCTCAAACGTCTTCAAGTAGTGCCAAAAGAAAATTCCCTAAAAGCCACCAATAAGAAATCTGTACAAATGTAAAAACAATACTACATTAAAACTGTAAAGTAAAACCATTCACTATGTTATAAGAAACATCTCTATTGAATATTTGTATAAATATATATATATATATATATATATATGTTCATCCAAGACACAAACTTCAAACCCAATTTGGTTGTCAACCTCACATTGCATAATTCAATTACCACATATTTGCTAGAACTAAATCATTTACTCTATAATTCAATCAAAGTAAACAACAAAAACCCAATTTCCCATTAAAGCATAGAGCCATAGACTACAAAGACAAATAAAAAATAATCCCAATTATCAGATCTAACACAATTCAAGAACTTAAACTAAATATCCACATAAACATCAATACAAAGCAAAATTCAAGCTTTATCACAATGACCCATCAAATCTAAGTCAATCAGAATGAAACAGAAGCAACAAATTTTAGATTTAAAACAGAATCAATGGCCACAAAAAAAAAAAAAAAAAAAAAAAAAGTGATCCAAAGGACCATAACACAACCAAAGCATTTTAATACACTACTACTAGTGATTAAATCAAATCATTATTAAAATTAGCTAAGTAAAACACATGTTGAGGATAACGTAGGAATTTACAAGCTAACCCAATCAACAAAGTTCTCAAGTAAATTCCACAAAATTCCAACATACCCGTCATACTTTCAGATTCACTACAAAACAAGTCAGCCCTTTTGTAAAAATCATTTGGTCCATGAAAATTATCTAATTAACTTGAAATTAAATAGAGATAAGCTCTTATATGTGTAGAATGTACCATAAAAAATTTAGCAAAAAATAATTTTTCTATAATTTATCAAAAATCATGTATTTCAGCTGACTCAAATTTTCCCTTGATAGATTTAGGTTCACAAAAGAAAATTGCTATAGTTTTAAAACTAGCCCAAATGCTTTGAGACCTTATTCACATTAGAACAACATGTTAAAGAATATTAAAAACATGGAATGAAACCCTTTATCTCATATTAGCAAAGTTTACTAGGGAGGGTAAAATGCCCTCGCAAAAATTCAAATATTGTCGCAAAAGGTTATTAGCAAGGGTATATGGCCCTCGAAGGCCGTCATATTTACTCTTGTTGCTAAAAGATATTTTGCGACCACACCTTCGCAAATAGATAATTTACAAGGGCAATTCACCGTCGTTACTGAACAAATCCGCCCTCACAAATATATTACCAAACAACGAGAAAAGTTGACGACTTATTTTTAGCGAGGAAAAGTAGTCAATGTTAACAACTATTTGTGAGGACCTTTATACCCTCACAATTAGTTATTTGCACTACAAAAAAACTGTACTATTGTGGTGGGCCAAAAATACCACTATAGGTCTTCAATTATATTAAAGTGTTAGTCCTTCAGTGGCAGTTTTTGCCTGCCGCTATAGGTGATTTTTTTTTTCCTCCTGCATTCTAAACCCACATATCTATTACAAATAACCTGTAATAATTTTAGCTCTACTAAGACAATACCACAAATGTAACTAGATAACACCACAAATGTCTCCAAACTAACATTATATTAACATAAAAATATATTATCAAATATAAAACATTGTCTATAACCATTATCAAAGTTTCAAAGTATTTAAACAAATACACTTCCAAAAGATACAGTCGTTTAAATGTGGTTCTTTGTACACAAAAAGCCATCAAAAAATTATAACATCTTCATTATTGTAGCACCATCATTAGTAATTGTCACGTCTCCAATATCATCAACAAGCATCTGAAACCATCAACCAGAAAGCAAATCAAAATTATACCCTTTGGCAAAACCACATAGTCCAAATAAACCACCTGTAAACGAATGAAATTGTAATTAAAAAGAAAGAAAGAAAAAAAAAATCATTGTGTTGCTTTGAAATCATAGATTGAAAAGTATAATTGTTACCATGCAAACATTTTCTCAATGGTGATAGCTTGACCAAGTTGACAAAATATCAAACATGGAAGTAAAAGTGGAAAGACCAACTGCATTACACAAATAGTGGGAACAATAAGTTATGATGCTCAAATTTGCCGATAGGTAAATCTAAGTTGCAGAGTAAGTTAACAATAAATGAGTATCAGCATGACATATTCAACAACAACAATAGCAACAATAAGCTTATTTTCAACAAGGTACATAGTTCCTTATTTTTCTTCTTTGTGTCTGGTCAATCCTGTTAGGATATGTGCCGTTAAATCCTATTGTATGATGCTATGTATGATATTATGTATGACATTATGTGAGAAATGATGTATAACTTAATATTGAGTTTAATAAAGTTGTTTTATTATTATCTAAAATAATGGTAACATGAATATTCGGACATTATCAAATAGTCCATGAGATGCATAGTATGTGATTTATGTGATTTAGTTACAGAAGATATAGATCACAAGTTCTTTGTAAACTCAGAATTTTGGTTCGTAGTCGGTGATGAAATTGGGCATTTCATCTGCGAAGACTATAACATATTAACTACGATGATTTGTCTTGATCATGGAAGTGGTGACTTCTAGTTAATATGTTGATATGTTTTAAGAGTTAAAACATATTGAACTGGACCGCTGTGAGATTTATTATTCACCTAACGACTGTCAATTGAATAATAAATCTCACGACTTGTATTCACATGAACTCTTAATCTTGAGAGAATAATGGACCTGATCATGAAATGTAGGTTGCTTTGATATATCAGGAGTGAGATATAAAGTAACGGTCAAAACCTCAGTATGTTGGGCAGCCACATTTAGTGTTGATGGAACATATATTCTCAAGATGGAATTCATAGTCTCTTAACGGAGATATAAAATATTCCCTTGAGATAAGTTTAATGGATACAGTTATTCAGAAAGTTAGGCCTAACCACTTTAGTAAGACTAAAGTATATATTTATGAAATTGGATTTTATAAATATATAGTGAATAACTCAAAAGGATTAAACCGGGTACTCAAGGATTAAGATGTAGTAATTTACAAAGTGGCAGTCTATATTCATGATTTTGTATTACTACGAATATTTTATGAAGGGGTTGCATGTATAATAAAGTCTTGGGATATAATTTATTAATGAGGCTTAGAGTGCAATTAGATTTATATAGTGGTATTAAATATAATTAATGGTAACTTTGGACTTGTCAAGAGTTGACAAAAAAGCTCAAGGCCCATTGGAGCTAGTGTCTTATTTGTTCCCTTTTGATCCCACTCCAAGCCACACACTAAAGCCCAATTGGGAAGGCCCAAAAGGTTAGCCCAATTAGATAATCAGTTATGTGGAGAGAAACATACAGAATTTTATATAGAATAAAATGGTTTGTATGTTCAATAAGTGTAATAAAAAATAAGGAAGAGAGACACTCTTTCATATTCTCTCTAGAAAATATAGAACTGATTGAGAGACCACACATCTTGGGCATCAAGTGGAATTGGAGTGAAGATTGAAAGTCTTCCTGAGTACTTCTTCATTCGGTTTTGAATTTTATCGCATCAAGGTACACTCTCTTGTTCTTTAATTCTGAAACCTACATAGTGCATGTTATCAATTGCGAATGAAGTAGATCCGTTTATTTTCCACTGCGTATGTTTTGTATGCGATACAAACATGTATATTTCCCAACAATGGTATCAGAGCGGTCTTCATTTCGAATCTGTATAACATGTTTTGTTCGTTTTGAAATTAGAGATAATAGTTTCAAGTTGATAGAGGATTATACATTTAATTTTCTGCATGGTTATTGAAACTATGATTTGATAAAAACTGATATTGATGTTATGATGTTGTTTAAATATGAATTTAAGAATGTTAAATTGATCTTTAAGGCTATAGCATCAATAGATTTCAGTTTTGATATCAATCTATGTCTATCATGTTCATATGATGGTTGTTAATTCATGCAAAACCGTTGAAAACTGCCTTAAAAGAATTTCTGGAAATTCGAGTTTTACGAGTTTCGATCGATCGAAATTTACTTTCGATCGATCAAGTAAAACAGAGACCAATCTTTTTGGAATGATTGATATTCGATTGCTAGTCGATCGATCGAATTTTCTTTTCGATCGATCGAGAGGCGATCGAGTATCAATCGAAAAAGATGGAAGGTCAAGTTCGAATTGTTTAATTTTTTCGACCGATCGAGGGGCACATTCGATCGATCGAAAGAAAGAAAATCTGAATTTTTTCTAAGTGTTTTCAAACTTAAAAAGTGTGTGATTAAATTTAGTGTGTGATTAAAAAAAGTGTGTGATTAAATTTTTTCTAAGTGCTTAGTATAAAGTGCAAGGCTGTGTATAATTAGTTTATGCATGTTTAAAGATAAAAACCTCTAATTTAAAACATCTAGTGGGAGAGAGATACAAGGGTTGGATCTCACGGCCTCCATTATCGGTTCATAGTAGTGTGAGCTAAGCACCTCGTCTTGGCGTATATGCCTCGCGATCCCAAAGGAGGGTGATTACTTCATAGTACTACAGGATTGAACTTACCCGTTTAAAGTAGTGTAGACAAGCACCTCGTCTTGGCGTATATGCCTCATGATCCCAAAGGAGGGTGTTTTGTTCTATGGTACTACAAGTTTAAACACCATAAAGGAAGATGAAATGTGACTACACATGATTCTAGATAATGGTATACACTAGACTAAGTTTAATGTTAACCTCCCAAATGAGCTATGTCATTATTACTTAGAGGCTAAAGATAATACGGCATATTATTAGTGTTTGATAAAAGTTATCATGATGGCACTAATAATGAGAATAGTTCTCAACTGATTGATGTGTTTATAATAAACTTGCTACCAAGGAATTATAGACATGGATTGGGTTGTCGTTGCATATATTATTTTATGGTTTTATTAAGGTTCTATATTATATGCTTATATGCTAAATTGATAATGTCCAATTTACTTATTATATTCATTTTTATTATTTCAGATTTGAACATGGCATCATTTAGCCCACTTGTTAGCATTCTTAATCAAAACAAACTGACTGGAACCAATTATGTTGACTGGAAAAGAAACTTGGACATAGTTCTCACAGCTGAAGAGCACAAATATGTGCTTACTCAACCATGTCCTAGCTTTCCTTCATTAGATGCTCCTCCTGAGGAAAAACAACGATATGATCGTTGGCAGAAATCTAATGAAATGGCCAAGTGCTACATCCTAGCGTTCATCTCAAATGTTCTACAGCATCAAATGCATGATGTAGAACTTGCTTCGGACATTATGCTAAGTCTGAAGGAGATGTTTGGTGAGCAAGGCCGTTCTGCAAGGCAAAACATCATAAGGCAAATTTATAATACCAAAATGGCTGAAGGTAGTTCAGTGAGAGAACATTGTCTTACAATGATCTCTAATCTGAATACATTGGAAGTTTTGGGTGTCGACATTGATGGAGAATCCCAAGTGGATATGATACTCCAGTCACTACCGGAATCATTCAAGGAATTCAGACTTAATTATAACATGAACAAAAAGATTTATTCTTCGTCTGAATTAATGAATGAGTTGGTAGTGGCGGAAGGCATCCTTGGTACTTCTAATGTTGAAGCCAATGTGGGTGAAGCTTCTACTTCTCAACCTAAGTTGAAAGGCAAGGGTAAGAAGAAGAAGAAGAAGAAGGACTTCACTAAGCAGGAGGGTAAACAAATTGTCTTAGAGGTTGCCGACAAAGGAAAGAAGCTAAAAGGAAAATGATTCCATTGTGGTGAGAAAGGATATTGGAAGAGGAATTGTCCAAAGTTCAAGGCTGCCAATAAGGGTATGAAAATTCATTCCTTCTTGAAATATGTTTGGTACAAAATCCCACGGATTCCTGGTGTGTGGATTCAAGTTGTACTAATCATATCTGCAATTCTTTGCAGGGGTTCCAGGAGACCAAAAGACTTAAAAAAGGAGAGTTGTTTCTGACCTTGGCTGATGGGAGTAAGATTCCAGTTGTAGCTATTGGAGTGTTTAATTTATGTTTTGAATCAAGAGTTTTAATATTAAATGACTGTCTATATGTACCTAATGTTCGTAGGAATTTAATTTCTGCAACTTATTTAGGTAAAAGTGGATATTGTGTTATCCTTAAAGACAATGTTGTAATAAAGAAGGGTAAAACATTTATCTGTTCTGGCAATATTGTGGATGGTCTTTATATTTTAACTCCTGATAAGCATGAATTATATAATTCTGAATTAGATAATAACTCTCATGTAAAATCATTAAAGAGAAAGGTTCCTTCTACTAATGATGCAAATCTTTGTCACTTGCGTTTGGGTCATATTAATCCAAACAGAATTCAAAGAATGATCAAAGATGGTCTCTTAGAGCCATTGGACTTTGATGAATTTCCAGTTTGTGAATCTTGTTTGGAAGGCAAAATGACTAAACGACCTTTTAATGCAAAAGGCAGAAGAGCCCAAGAGTTGCTAGAATTAGTTCATACGGATGTTTGTGGTCCTATGTCAACCCAAGCAAAAGGAGGTTATGAGTACTTCATCACTTTCACCGATGATTACTCTAGATTTGGTTATGTGTACCTAATGAGACGGAAGTCCGAAGCTTTTGACAAATTCAAAGAGTTTAGGGCTGAAGTTGAGAATCAATTGGGTAAACACATAAAGGCCATTCGATCTGATCGTGGTGGCGAATACTTTCTTGGGGATTTCAAGGATTACTTAACTCAAAATGGGATTGTATCCCAATTGACTGCACCTGGAACTCCCCAACAAAATGGTGTAGCAGAAAGAAGGAATAGGACTCTTTTAGAAATGGTTAGATCCATGATGAGTTACTCAACTTTACCAGTTTCCTTTTGGGGATATGCACTAAAAACTGCAATGCATATTTTGAATTTAGTTCTATCAAAATCTGTTCCCAACACACCTATGGAATTGTGGAGTGGGCGCAAGCCTAGTGTGAAATATCTCCACATTTGGGGATGTCCAGCACATGTGTTGAAAGAGAAGTCTGATAAGTTGGAAGCTAAAACGGAAGTATGCATGTTTTTAGGGTATTCAAAGGAAACCAAGGGTTATTTATTCTATAATCATAAGGATAACAAAGTGTTTGTTAGCACTCATGCCAAATTTTTGGAAGATGATTATGTGAATAATTTTAACTCTAGAAGTAGAGTTGTCTAGGCTGAAATGAATGAACCTATAATTGAACAACCAATGGTTGAAGCTAGGGATGATGTGGCTGTATTGGATACACCATAAGATACTACTCATGAGATGTCTAGTACACAGTTGCCTCGTCGTAGTGGGAGGAATGTTAGGCCACCTATAAGATTCATAGGTCTTGGAGAGACTTATGAGGCTATCTTAGAGGAGGCCGAAACTGATCCTTACAGTTATGAAGAAGCAATGAATGATATAGATGCACATCATTGGATCCAAGCTATGAAATCAGAATTAGATTCCATGTATTCCAATCAAGTTTGGGATCTTGTAAAGGCACCTGACGGCATTAAACCTGTTGGTTGCAAATGGGTTTACAAGAGGAAGAGAGGGATAGATGGAAAGGTTGAAACCTTTAAAGCAAGGCTAGTGGCAAAAGGCTATACTCAAAAAGAAAGTATTGATTATGAGGAAACCTTTTCACCAGTAGCAATGCTTAAATCTATCAGAATTCTCTTATCCATTGCTGCTCATTATGATTATGAGATTTGGCAAATGGATGTCAAGACTGCATTTCTTAATGGCAATCTTGAAGAGGAAATCTATAAGAAGCAACCAGAAGGTTTCATAGCAAAGAACCAAGAGCATATGGTATGCAAGTTGAATAGGTCCATTTATGGACTTAAGCAAGCATCTAGGTCATGGAACATCAGATTTGATCAAGCAATCAAATCATTTGGTTTTGAACAAAATCTTGATGAACCATGTGTGTACAAAAGACATCAAGACAAAGTAGTAATGTTCCTAGTGCTTTATGTTGATGATATTTTACTCATTGGAAATGATGTAGGTGTAATGTCATCAGTAGAAGTTTGGTTGTCAAGCCAATTTGATATGAAGGACTTGGGCGAGGCTAACTTTATTCTAGGGATCAAGCTTTGGCGAGATCGTAAGAATAAGATGTTAGGCTTATCACAAGCTGGATATATAGATAAGGTACTAGAACGGTTTAGCATGCAAAACTCCAAGAAAGGATTACTTCCTTTCAGGCATGGAGTTCCTTTGTCTGATGACCAAAGGCCTAAGACTCAAGAGGAAAGAGATATGATGAGACAAGTTCCTTATGCTTCTGCAGTAGGAAGTCTCATGTATGCCATGCTTTGTACTAGACCGGATATCTGTTTTTCAGTAGGCATGGTCAGCCGATATCAATCAAATCCAGGACCACAACATTGGCAAGCTGTAAAGCATATTCTCAAGTATCTACGGAGAACGAGAGATTATATGCTTGTTTACCGTTGTGGGGATTTGATTCCCATTGGCTATATAGATTCAGACTTTCAATCGGATCTAGATTTCAGAAAGTCCACGTCAGGATGTGTATTCACCTTGGGAGGTGGAGCCATAAGTTGGAGGAGTGTTAAGCAATCTTGTATTGCGGACTCTACCATGGAAGCTGAATATGTTGCTGCTTGTGAGGCGGCAAAGGAAGCTGTTTGGCTCAAGAAATTCCTTTCTGATCTTGGTGTAGTGAGAATGGAGCAAGTTCCTATCACATTGTTTTGTGACAATAGTGGAGCAGTTGTACAATCCAAAGATCCAAGGAATCACAAGAAAGGAAAGCACATTGAGAGAAAGTACCACATCATTCGAGACATTGTTGCTCGTGGAGATGTGGTGGTAGCAAAGATTGAAAGTGCAAATAATCTAGCAGATCCTTTTACCAAAGTCTTGCCTCAAAGAACCTTCGAGTCACATTTGGAGGGAATGGGAGTTAGATGAGTGCACAATAGTCTTTAGGGCAAGTAGGAGATTGTTAGGATATATGCCCTTAAATCCTATTGTATGATGCTATGTATGATATTATGTGTGACATTATGTGAGAAATGATGTATGACTTAATATTGTGTTTAATAAAATTGTTTTATTCTTATATAAAATAATGGTAACATTAATATTTGGACATTATCAAATAGTCCATGAGATGCATAGTATGTGATTTATGTGATTTAGTCACAGAAGATATAGATCACAAGTTCTTTGTAAACTCAGAATTTTGGTTCGTAGTCGGTGATGAAATTGGGCATTTCATCTGTGAAGACTATAACATATTAACTACGATGATTTGTCTTGATCATGGAAGTGGTGACTTCTAGTTAATATGTTGATATGTTTTAAGAGTTAAGACATATTGAACTAGACCGCTGTGAGATTTATTATTCTCCTAACGACTGTCAATTGAATAATATATCTCACGACTTGTATTCACATGAACTCTTAATCCTGAGAGAATAATGGACCTGATCATGAAATGTATGTTGCTTTGATATATTAGGAGTGAGATCTAAAGTAAGGGTCAAAACCTCAGTATGTTGGGCAGCCACATTTAGTGTTGATGGAACATATATTCTCAAGATGGAATTCATAGTCTCTTAATGGAGATATAAAATATTCCCTTGAGATAAGTTTAATGGGTACAGTTATTCAGAAAGTTAGGCCTAACCACTTTAGTTAGACTAAAGTATATATTTATGAAATTGGATTTTATAAATATATGGTGAATAACTCAAAAGGATTAAACCGAGTACTCAAGGATTAAGATGTAGTAATTTACAAAGTGGCAGTCTATATTCATGACTTTGTATTACTACGAACATTTTATGAAGGGGTTGCATGTATAATAAAGTCTTGGGATATAATTTATTAATGAGGCCTAGAGTGCAATTATATTTATATAGTAGTATTAAATATAATTAATGGTAACTTTGGACTTGTCAAGAGTTGACAGAAAAGCCCAAGACCCATTGGAGCTAGTGTCTTATTTGTTCCCTTTTGGTCCCACTCCAAACCACACACTAAAGCCCAATTGGGAAGGCCCAAAAGGCTAGCCCAATTAGATAATCAGTTATGTGGGGAGAAACATACAAAATTTTATATAGAATAAAATGGTTTGTATGTTCAATAAGTGTAATGAAAAATAAGGAAGAGAGACACTCTTTCATATTCTCTCTAGAAAACATAGAACTGATTGAGAGACCACACATCTTGGGCATCAAGTGGAATTGGAGTGAAGATTGAAAGTCTTCCCGAGTACTTCTTCATTCGGTTTTGAATTTCACCGCATCAAGGTACACTCTCTTGTTCTTATATTCTGAAACCTACATAGTGCATGTTATCAATTGCGAATGAAGTAGATCCGTTTATTTTCCACTGCGTATGTTTTGTATGCGATACAAACATGTATATTTCCCAACAAATCCACAGTTTAGGCATAGACAATAATCAAATTCTAGTGTGCTCACAATTTAAATCTAGGAGGCATAGACCTAGCAACAAAACTGGAATGCCAATGGATGAAAATCAATCCAAAAACATACATACCATCCATGAACCATCCACCATCAGAGATGTAAGCCTTGGTAATAATGAGATCAAGATCTGTCAGGATTTGCACAACTTCCAACAGAATTCCTGGTTTATTAACACTGTCAACCTACAATCATTTTCCATATCCTTGATGGTAATTCTTATAAGAAGGGAATTGGGGAAATAATTGCAAACAAGAGAATCTTGTAATATGATATTGTGCAGATGCCATTTGCAATCCATAAGGTAAATTAAGCAAAAAGGGTCTTTTGGCATTGGTTAATTGAGGTTCTTGCAATTTGGAGTCCTTTTTAAAAAAAAAAAATCATTTTTGTTCAAATTTGCCTCTCTAGATTTCGGCTGTAATTAGGAAGTCAATTTTTCTAAAGCAATTTTTACACAGGAAAGACATAGGCAACTTATTGCAACATAGGTGGGTTAAGCGTGATCTGCTTATTATGTGAAGCAATTGTGTTTCTCTGGTTCACAAATTTTAAACTCACAAGAGAGAAATTTAAAAGTAACTTCAATAGGGAACTTCATCTCCTCATATTATTTCTACTTGCAAAAGAGAAATTGTAACTAAAAATGTTAAAAACCTTTGTTTCAGGCAGTGGCTGATCTTGGAGGTCAAAATGAAGCATAATTCTTATATGTATCAAAATTTACCTTGATTAGAGCATAGTCACAACAACTAACGTCGTCTACAACACCCTGAAAACAGAAAAAAAGAGTTACTATACTTTATGAAAACAACATAATATGGCAGTATAAACTATTTTTAAGGAATTGATAAAAATCAGAAAATAAAATGAGCATTACCCTTAGTTTATATCATTATGACCATGTTGTTAAGGTGATTAGACCATTGAGATTATTTAACAAGTTACATTTGAGAACTATGCTCACTAGAGAATTGAGGCACAAGAGAGAAAGAAAACCTTGGAGGATTAATTCTGGTGCTGAAGTTCTCAACTCAGAATCAAAGTATGACCAGCAAACTTTTGCCATTTCGTTCAAACCTTTAGCAAATCAAGTTGATGTCTTTCAAGAGGAATTAGCACTCGCTAGTTTGCTAAGCCAATATGGCAGTATAAACTATTAGATTTCCTAACAATATAGTATAAGCCAAGATGCAATTTCATAATTATGCTTTTGTACACTGGACAAAGCACATCAGCCTTGGCAAAGTAAAAACAATCAATCCCAATCTACAATACTATAAACCCAAATATACATCTAACACAGTACCAGAATTCTCAATTTGTCATTTAAATCTCTACAATTAAAATAATTCTTTTCTATTGGTAACAGGATTCAACTATTATTAGATTGCCAACTTGCCAATTTTGCAGGCCAAGCTTTTGGAGGAGCACCTAATGGCCATAATTATAATACGAAATTTAACAAGTTCTGCTTGTCATCTAATATAGGTAGCCATCCACACACACATAAGAAATTACTCCGAGGAAAGAGTGGCCACTTAAGGCAACCATCCACTCACACAGAGATTATATATATAATGATACTACCAACAAAAGCATGAAGACTAACCATTTAAACAGATTGCTTCACAAATCTCCACCAATAAGACAAACTTTCTCATATTGGTCAAACAACAGTTTCAAATGTATATGTGGCTGAATTCAACTTTTTTTTTTTCTTCTAAATTTTTTCTAGTGAAAACTCAAAGCAAATATATTGGAGTTTTTTTTTTTTCTTTTTTCTTTTATACAAATATATATCAGCTTTAAGGACCTTAAAACACTTCAGCCAACTAAAAGAGGTTTTAACTCCATGCACAACCACTGATCCAAATACTCCACCAATAACCCCACAGATCGCCAAGTACACAAAAACAAGCCCAAAGGCATAAAGGGTCTTTCCCTTCAACAACTCAGCTCTTTTTAATAGCAGAAAACCCATAAATGGGTTCCAACATAGAAACCACGCTAGCCAAGTGCCATAGTGCAGTGATATAGGCATGAACAAAAAGAAAGAGTATGAACAAACCATAAAAAAATGCCGCCTAAACACAAAAATTAAAATATGCATCACAAAAATTAAATTACTTCACAAAATACAAACCCAAATTTCACAAAAATCATAAAAAAAATCAAATTAAATAAAGTATCTACATATTGCACCACAAAATCCAAACCCAAATTTCACAAAAATCATAAAAAAAATCAAATTAAATAAAGTATCTACATATTGCACCACAAAATCCAAACCCAAATTTTACAAAAATCAAAATTGAAAATTAAATAAATAACCTAATGTTAAGTATCCAAATCCAAACCCAAAATTTCATAATAATCAAAACAAAAAATCAAATAAATAACTTACCAAGAAAAATCGGAATGGGTATGGGTATGAGTATGGTTATGGTGAGGAAAAATGAATGGGTATGGGGGTGGTAAGGGGAGAGAGGGAGAAAGGGAGAAAGGATCTTGTGGTGAGGGAGAGAGAGCCGATGGGCATGGGTTGACGGTAGAGGGATCGAAGAGGAGAGGAGTTGATGGCTGGGCTCAACCTTGTTAGCATTGTCGCTGGGCTAGGCTGGGCTCTGCTCGTCGGTGCCGGTGGGGTTGTGTGTGTGTGTGTGTGTGTGTGTGTGTGTGTGTGTGTGTGTGTAAATGTGAGAGGCTGTGTGAGAGATGGAGAGAAAATGAGAGAGTTTTGTGAGCAAAAACTGTGTGAGAAATGAAACTTTGGAGTGGGAAATGAATATGTAAGTGGGAAAATTTTTTTGGAGAATTTTGTACAGGAAAGGTAAAAAAAAATTGGGGGAAAGAGTATTTGGTTAAGTGTGAAATGAACTAGTAATAGCATTTGGTTAAGTGTTCCCTTGACAAATGACAATGTCTATTCAACTTTTTTGAAATTTTTTTTTTTTTAGTTAAGATTTTTTTTTTTTTGAAAATTTTTATCCTCTGTCTAATTGATAATGTGTTGTGCACCACAAATACTATTATTATTATTATTATTATTATTATTATTATTATTATTATTATTATTATTATTATATTATTTATTAAATAAATCAACTAAAAAAACTATTTATTAAGTATTTATTAAATAGATAAACTATCTATTATTATTAAAGTGAGCTAACATTTTAAGTTTTTAACTAAAGTTTAGCATATTAATTAAGATATAGACTTATAATTGTAAATATTTTTAATAAATTATATGGATTTTGACTAATGAACTTATAAAAAAGTAAATAAATAGTTATTTATTTAATTTTATATATAAATATATAAAATTAGTGGTAATCTCAAAACAGTACACCGGTATTAACTGATACCGAAATATTTCATTTATTTGACCAAATCGAAATAGTCTTTAGCACGATATTGATTCCCTTGTTTTTGGTCCCTAAAATGAAAAATGCATTCCATTTTGATTCATATTGTCATCTCACTGATGAAAATTGCTTACATGGCAAACGGAGTGCATTGTTTGCATACTAAATGCTGACATGACCATTAAAAAAATGGTCCTGAGACCATTGGACTTGGTGAAATTCATATTCAAATCTTGATCAGTAGGATTGAAAAGTATGGTTACATATTGGTGTTGATGAAATTTGAGACCAATTGGATAGTCAGATTGAGTAAACATAACCATACAAGTATACAGCACATGTTCATCATGCGCCATACTTAGATTTGAAATCTAACCATTAGATTTGAAAAGCATAATGAAAAGTTAATTATAGTAAATTATTGTCACAATCAAATTATTGAATTTAGAGAAATGTGTGGTCAAAGTTGGTCAAACCCGATCAAACTTAATAAATGGTCATGATACCACTGGACTTGGTGAAATTCATATTCAAATCTTGATCAAGAATTTGGTGACATATTGATGATGGTGAAATTTGAGACCAATTGGATGGTCAGATTGAAAGAATATATATAGCTATATAGGTACACAACACATGTCCATCAGGTGCTATACTTAGATTTGAAATCTAACCATTAGATTTGAAATCTAACTATTGAATTTGAAATCTAACCACCAGTAACTTATTATTGAATTCATATTTTGGAAATCCAATTGTTGCATTACATTTTCTATATGTTCTAAACATGCAAGCCAATTTTCATGCCAATCGGATGTAATTTACCATTTTGTTCAATAAACTCATCTTTTATGCATTATTTTAAATTACAAAAACTTGAGTTTAGATAATTGATTGATTACATGCCTATTAATCTTTGATTACCTTCAAATTTTGTAACCATGAAAAATGTATGAAGATAATGTAATCTGACGGTAGATTTGTCAAAATTTACATCGAACTAAGAAATATAGGATTGGGTTCAAGTTACACCTGATGTAACTTTAAAAAATGTTACACCACCCAATAACTTATTATTAAATTCATATTTTGAAAATCCAATCGTTGCATCACTTTTTCGATATGGTCTTAACATGCATGTCTATTTTCATGCTAATCGGATATAATTTACCATTTAATCTATAAACTCATATCTTATGTATTATTTTAAACTACTAAAACTTGAAATCTAGACAATTAATTGATGACATGGCTATCAATCTTTAATTACTTTGAAATTTTGTAAGCATGAAAAATAGATAAAGATGATGTAATCTGACGGTAGATTTGTCAAAATTCACTTCGAATTAATAAATATAGGGTTGGGTTTGAGTTACAATTGACGTAACATTAAAAAATGTTACACCACCCAATAAATTATTATTGAATTCATATTTTGAAAATCCAACCGTTGGATTACATGTTCTATATGACCTTAACTGGCATGCCAATCGGATGTAATTTACCATTTGATCTATAAACACATCTTTTATGCATTATTTAAAAATACAAATACTTAAATTTAAACAATAATTTGATGACATGGATATTAATTTTTTATTACTTTGAAATTTTGTAAGAATGAAAAATATATGAAAATAATGTAATCTCACGGTAGATTTGCCAAAATTCACATCGAACTAAGAAATATAGAGTTAGGTTCAAGTTACACCTGACATAATTCTAAAAAATGTTATACCACCTAATACCTTTTTATTGAATTCATATTTTGAAAATCCAACTGTTGGATTACATGCTCTATATGTTCTTAACATGCATGCCAATTTTCATGCCAATCGGATGTAATTTACCATTTGATCTATAAGCTCATCTTTTATGCATTATTTTAAACTATAAAAACTTGAATTTAGGCAATTGATTAATGACATGACTATAAATCTTTGATTACCTTGAAATTTTGTAAGCGTGAAAAATATATGAAGATAATGTAATCTCACGGTAGATTTGTCAAAATTCACATCGAATTAAGAAATATAAGGTTGGGTTCAAGTTACACCTAACGTAATTCTAAAAAGTGTTACACCACCCAATAACTTATTATTGAATTCATATTTTGAAAATCCAACTGATGGATTACACGCTCTATATGTTCTTAATATGTATGCCAATTTTCATGCCAATCTGATGTAATTTACCGTTTTATCTATATATTCATCTTTTATGCATTATTTTAAACTATAAAAACTTGAATTTAAGCAATTGATTAATGACATGACTATTAATCTTTGATTATCTTGAAATTTTGTAAGCGTGAAAAATATATGAAGATGATGTAATCTCACGGTAGATTTATCAAAATTCACATCGAAATAAGAAATATAGGGTTGAGTTCAAGTTACACCTAAGGTAATTCTAAAAAATGTTACACCACCCAATAACTTATTATTGAATTCATATTTTGAAAATCCAACTAATGGATTACATGCTCTAAATGTTCTTAACATGCATGCCAATTTTCATAACATGCATGCCAATTTTCATGCCAATCGGATGTAATTTACCGTTTGATCTATAAACTCATCTTTTATGCATTATTTTAAACTATAAAAACTTGAATTTAAGCAGTTGATTAATGACATGACTATTAATCTTTGATTACTTTGAAATTTTGTAAGCGTGAAAAATATATGAATATAATGTAATCTCACGGTCAAAATTCCCATCGAATTAAGAAATATAAGGTTGGGTTCAAGTTACACCTAACGTAATTCTAAAAAATGTTACACCACCTAATAAATTATTATTAAATTCATATTTTGAAAATCCAACTGATGGATTACATGCTCTATATGTTCTTAACATGCATGCCAATTTTCATGCCAATCGGATGTAATTTACCGTTTGATCTATAAACTCATCTTTAATGCATTATTTTAAACTATAAAAACTTGAATTTAAGCAATTGATTAATGACATGACTATTAATCTTTGATTACTTTGAAATTTTGTAAGCATGAAAAATATATGAAGATAATGTAATCTCACGGAATATTTGTCAAAATTCACATCGAATTAAGAAATATAAGGTTGGGTTCAAGTTACACCTAACGTAATTCTAAAAAATGTTACACCACCCAATAAATTATTATTGAATTCATATTTTGAAAATCCTACTGATGGATTACATGCCCTATATGTTCTTAACATGCATGCCAATTTTCATGCCAATTGGATGTAATTTACCGTTGATCTATAAACTCATCTTTTATGCATTATTTTAAACTATAAAAACTTAAATTTAAGCAATTGATTAATGACATGACTATTAATCTTTGATTACCTTGAAATTTTATAAGCGTAGAAAATATATGAAGATAATGTAATCTCACGGTAGATTTATCAAAATTCACATCGAAATAAGAAATATAGGGTTAAGTTCAAGTTACACCTAAGGTAATTCTAAAAAATGTTACATCACCTAATAACTTATTATTGAATTCATATTTTGAAAATCCAACTAATGGATTACATGCTCTAAATGTTCTTAACATGCATGCCAATTTTCATACCAATCGGATGTAATTCACCGTTTGATCTATAAACTTATCTTTTATGCATTATTCTAAACTATAAAAACTTGAATTTAAGCAGTTGATTAATGACATGACTATTAATCTTTGATTACTTTGAAATTTTGTAAGCGTGAAAAATATATGAAGATAATGTAATCTCACGGTAGATTTGTCAAAATTCACATCGAATTAAGAAATATAAGGTTGGGTTCAAGTTACACCTAACGTAATTCTAAAAAATGTTACACCACCCAATAAATTATTATTGAATTCATATTTTGAAAATCCAACTGATGGATTACATGTTCTATATGTTCTTAACATGCATGCCAATTTTCATGCCAATCGGATGTAATTTACCGTTGATCTATAAACTCATCTTTTATGCATTATTTTAAACTATAAAAACTTGAATTTAAGCAATTGATTAATGACATGACTATTAATCTTTGATTACTTTGAAATTTTGTAAGCATGAAAAATATATGAAGATAATGTAATCTCACGGTAGATTTGTCAAAATTCACATCGAATTAAGAAATATAGGGTTGGGTTCAAACTACACCAAGCGTAATTCTAAAAAGTATTACACCACCTAATAACTTTTAATTGAATTCATATTTTGAAAATTCAACTTATGGATTATATGCTCTACATGTTCTTAACATGTTTGCCAATTTTCATGCCAATCAGATGTAATTTACCGTTTTATCTATAAACTCATCTTTTTTGCATTATTTTAAACTATAAAAACTTGATTTTAAGCAATTGATTAATGACATGACTATTAATCTTTGATTACCATGAAATTTTGTAAGCGTGAAAAATCTATGAAAATAATATAATCTCACGGTAGATTTATCAAAATTCACATCGAAATAAGAAATATAGGGTTGAGTTCAAGTTACACCTAAGGTAATTCTAAAAAATGTTACACCACCCAATAACTTATTATTGAATTCATATTTTGAAAATCCAACTAATGGATTACATGCTCTAAATGTTCTTAACATGCATGCCGATTTTTATAACATGCATGCCAATTTTCATGCCAATCTGATGTAATTTACCATTTGATCTATAAGCTCATCTTTTATGCATTATTTTAAACTATAAAAACTTGAATTTTGGCAATTGATTAATGAAATGACTATAAATCTTTGATTACCTTGAAATTTTGTAAGCGTGAAAAATATATGAAGATAATGTAATCTCACGGTAGATTTGTCAAAATTCACATCGAATTAAGAAATATAAGGTTGGGTTCAAGTCACACCTAACGTAATTCTAAAAAGTGTTACACCACCCAATAACTTATTATTGAATTCATATTTTGAAAATCCAACTGATGGATTACACGCTCTATATGTTCTTAACATGTAATCCAATTTTCATGCCAATCTGATGTAATTTACCGTTTTATCTATATATTCATCTTTTATGCATTATTTTAAACTATAAAAACTTGAATTTAAGCAATTGATTAATGACATGACTATTAATCTTTGATTACCTTGAAATTTTGTAAGCGTGAAAAATATATGAAGATGATGTAATCTCACGGTTGATTTATCAAAATTCACATCGAAATAAGAAATATAGGGTTGAGTTCAAGTTACACCTAAGGTAATTCTAAAAAATGTTACACCACCCGATAACTTATTATTGAATTCATATTTTGAAAATCCAACTAATGGATTACATGCTCTAAATGTTCTGAACATGCATGCCAATTTTCATAACATGCATGCCAATTTTCATGCCAATCGGATGTAATTTACCGTTTGATCTATAAACTCATCTTTTATGCATTATTTTAAACTATAAAAACTTGAATTTAAGCAGTTGATTAATGACATGACTATTAATCTTTGATTACTTTGAAATTTTGTAAGCGTGAAAAATATATGAATATAATGTAATCTCACGGTAGATTTGTCAAAATTCCCATCGAATTAAGAAATATAAGGTTGGGTTCAAGTTACATCTAACGTAATTCTAAAAAATGTTACACCACCTAATAAATTATTATTAAATTCATATTTTGAAAATCCAACTGATGGATTACATGCTCTATATGTTCTTAACATGCATGCCAATTTTCATGCCGATCGGATGTAATTTACCGTTTGATTTATAAACTCATCTTTAATGCATTATTTTAAACTATAAAAACTTGAATTTAAGCAGTTGATTAATGACATGACTATTAATCTTTGATTACTTTGAAATTTTGTAAGCATGAAAAATATATGAAGATAATGTAATTTCACGGAATATTTGTCAAAATTCACATCGAATTAAGAAATATAAGGTTGGGTTCAAGTTACACCTAACGTAATTCTAAAAAATGTTACACCACCCAATAAATTATTATTGAATTCATATTTTGAAAATCCTACTGATGGATTACATGCCCTATATGTTCTTAACATGCATGCCAATTTTCATGCCAATTGGATGTAATTTACCGTTGATCTATAAACTCATCTTTTATGCATTATTTTAAACTATAAAAACTTAAATTTAAGCAATTGATTAATGACATGACTATTAATCTTTGATTACCTTGAAATTTTATAAGCGTGAAAAATATATAAAGATAATGTAATCTCACGGTAGATTTATCAAAATTCACATCGAAATAAGAAATATAGGGTTGAGTTCAAGTTACACCTAAGGTAATTCTAAAAAATGTTACATCACCTAATAACTTATTATTGAATTCATATTTTGAAAATCCAACTAATGGATTACATGCTCTAAATGTTCTTAACATGCATGCCAATTTTCATACCAATCGGATGTAATTCACCGTTTGATCTATAAACTTATCTTTTATGCATTATTCTAAATTATAAAAACTTGAATTTAAGCAGTTGATTAATGACATGACTATTAATCTTTGATTACTTTGAAATTTTGTAAGCGTGAAAAATATATGAAGATAATGTAATCTCACGGTAGATTTGTCAAAATTCACATCGAATTAAGAAATATAAGGTGGGGTTCAAGTTACACCTAACGTAATTCTAAAAAATGTTACACCACCCAATAAATTATTATTGAATTCATATTTTGAAAATCCAACTGATGGATTACATGTTCTATATGTTCTTAACATGCATGCCAATTTTCATGCCAATCGGATGTAATTTACCGTTGATCTATAAACTCATCTTTTATGCATTATTTTAAACTATAAAAACTTGAATATAAGCAATTGATTAATGACATGACTATTAATCTTTGATTACTTTGAAATTTTGTAAGCATGAAAAATATATGAAGATAATGTAATCTCACGGTAGATTTGTCAAAATTCACATCGAATTAAGAAATATAGGGTTGGGTTCAAATTACACCTAGCGTAATTCTAAAAAGTATTACACCACCTGATAACTTTTTATTGAATTCATATTTTGAAAATTCAACTTATGGATTATATGCTCTACATGTTCTTAACATGTTTGCCAATTTTCATGCCAATCAGATGTAATTTACCGTTTTATCTATAAACTCATCTTTTTTGCATTATTTTAAACTATAAAAACTTGATTTTAAGCAATTGATTAATGACATGACTATTAATCTTTGATTACCTTGAAATTTTGTAAGCGTGAAAAATCTATGAAAATAATATAATCTCACGGTAGATTTATCAAAATTCACATCGAATTAAGAAATATAGGGTTGGATTCAAGTTACACCTAAGTTAATTCTAAAAAATGTTACACCACCCAATAACTTATTATTGAATTCATATTTTGAAAATCCAACTAATGGATTACATGCTCTAAATGTTCTTAACATGCATGCCAATTTTCATGCTAATCGGATGTAATTTACCGTTTGATCTATAAACTCATCTTTTATGCATTATTTTAAACTATAAAAACTTGAATTTAAGCCGTTGATTAATGACATGACTATTAATCTTTGATTACTTTGAAATTTTGTAAGCGTGAAAAATATATGAAGATAATGTAATCTCACGGTAGATTTGTCAAAATTCACATCGAATTAAGAAATATAAGGTTGGGTTCAAGTTACACCTAACGTAATTCTAAAAAATGTTACACCACCCAATAACTTATTATTGAATTCATATTTTGAAAATCCAACTGATGGATTAGATGCTTTATATGTTCTTAACATGCATGCCAATTTTCATGCCAATCGGATGTAATTTACCGTTTGATCTATAAACTCATCTTTAATGCATTATTTTAAACTATAAAAACTTGAATTTAAGCAGTTGATTAATGACATGACTATTAATCTTTGATTACTTTGAAATTTTGTAAGCGTGAAAAATATATGAAGATAATGTAATCTCACGGTAGATTTGTCAAAATTCACATCGAATTAAGAAATATAAGGTTGGGTTCAAGTTACACCTAACGTAATTCTAAAAAGTGTTACACCACCCAATAACTTATTATTGAATTCATATTTTGAAAATCCAACTGATGGATTAGATGCTTTATATGTTCTTAACATGCATGCCAATTTTCATGCCAATCGGATGTAATTTACCGTTTGATCTATAAACTCATCTTTAATGCATTATTTTAAACTATAAAAACTTGAATTTAAGCAGTTGATTAATGACATGACTATTAATCTTTGATTACCTTGAAATTTTGTATGTATGAAAAATATATGAAGATAATGTAATCTCACGGTAGATTTGTCAAAATTCACATCGAATTTAGAAATATAGGGTTGGGTTCAAGTTACACCTAACGTAATTCTAAAAAATGTTATACCACCCAATAACTTATTATTGAATTCATATTTTGAAAATCTAGCTGATGGATTACATGCTCTATATGTTCTTGACATGCATGCCAATTTTCATGCCAATCGGATGTAATTTATTGTTTTATCTATAAACTCATCTTTTATGCATTATTTTAAAAACTATAATAGTTTAAATTTAAACAATTGATTGATTACATGGCAATTTATATTTGATCACCTTGAAATTTTATAAGCATAAAAAATATATGAAGATAATGTAATTTAACGGTAGATTTATCAAAATTCACATCGAATTAAGAATTATAGAGTTGGGTTCAAGTTACACGCGATGTAACATTAAAAAATGTTACATCAGCCAATTACTTATTTATTGAATTCATATTTTGAAAATCCAACCATTGGATTACATGTTCTATATATTTTAACATGCATGCCAATTTTCATGCCAATCGGATGTAATTTACCATTTGATCTATAAACTCATCTTTTATGCATTATTTTAATGGGAATAAATTTTTATTCACTTTTGAGAGAGAGTACCAAAGGCTAAAATTCTTGAATTTTAGGCTATCATTTTGAAGTTGAAACTGCTATCATTTTTTTATGAGTACAATTGTTCAGAAAATAAGGACAGACCTTTCTTATATAGGATGTACATAAAAGGTTTTTTTTTTTTAGATTGTAAACAAAAGGTTCATATAAAGAATACAAAGTGCTATATGTTTATACGATTCTTTTTATTTTTCTTTGAATTTTAGAATAACTTTTATCTCCAAAAAAGATTAATATTTTAATGACTTTTTGTGAAGGTCAATCGTGGCTCTCGCAAATAATTTAGTATTAGTAAGGGCATATTTTTAACCCACACAAAAAATAAACTTTTTGCAAGGAATTTTTATTGTCCCTCGGAAATAATTTGGTGGGAACATTTACCTCCAAAATTTTTGACATTTTAATGATTATTTGTGAAGGTCGATCCTAGCTTTCGCAAATAATTTAGTATTAGTGACAACTTTTTTTTACCATCACAAATAATACACTTTTTGGGAGAGATTTTTAGTTGTTCCTCGCAAATAATATGGAGGGAAAATTTCACTCCGAAGTATTAGTATCTGTGATGGCTATAACACATAATTGCAACAGATTTTCTTGTTGGTCACAAATATGTCACATTTTACCAAGTAATTGCGAGGGCTTTATTTTGCCATTGCAAATAGGATTTTTTGAGAGGGGCTTCTGGGTTCGTCAAAAATTCTTGGTCGCTAATAGGCATTTTTCTTGTAGTGAAATACCACAAGAACAAATCA
The DNA here is from genome assembly GCA_033629205.1 of Lithocarpus polystachyus. Lineage (NCBI taxonomy): Eukaryota > Viridiplantae > Streptophyta > Magnoliopsida > Fagales > Fagaceae > Lithocarpus > Lithocarpus polystachyus. The sequence goes on along the minus strand of CM066162.1, from coordinate 47,429,251 downwards.
AGAAACCAAAACTCATAAATCATAGAGACAAATAATCAAGGAAAATTACCTTGGAATCATGTTGGGAGAAGGCAAAAGTTTTGTAGGGCAGGTTGATAGCCGAATATCCCATTGCAAGAAACCAAAATGCCAAGAGAAAGAAGAGACACTATAGGACACTTAAACTTTCATGGTTAACACTTCATTTCCCATTTGTCTTAAAACAGGTTCATAGCACCCAAACCATTAAATTATCATATACTCACCTCTCCACACCACCAAGAGCTCCTAATGCTTCAAGTATTGAAAAAAAAAAGTAATCAACAAATATAACTCAATCAAAACCTAAGGCCCTAAAGCCTAACTTTACCATCCTAAGACAAATACCCCTACCCAAACGGGAACCAAGCAAGCATACAAGAAACTTATAGGCTTTAACACAACCAAAACCTTTTATTTCCCTACCACAAACAATGTGCAGTTACCAACTTAATACAAAGCATGTCATTACCAAACTATGATAAAATTAGCCAAAGTAAAACACTTGTCAAAGAAAGCACGTATGAACTTACAAGATAGACCACACAACAAAAGCTTGTAGTAAATTCCTTATAGTCTCAACATTCTAATCATACTTTCTGATTAAATTTGCAACAGATCAGCTCTTTTTAAAAATTTGTTTGGTCCACTTAGTTTTATCCAAAAAGCTTGAAATTAAATAGGGAGAAATCCTTATATGTCTAGTATGTACCATAAAAAATTTAGTTCAAAATAATTTTTCTATGATTTATTAAAAATCATATAGTGCATCTGACTCAAATCTGTATAGAGTCACAAAAGAAAAATACTATAATTTTAACCCTATACCAGAAGTTTTGAGACTTGATTAAACCTTAAAGCTACATGTGTTAGTACATATAAAAAAACTAGGATTACAACCCATAACCTCATATCACAATCATCACAACACAAGTCAAGAAATTCAATCTTATAACTCATATAAACAATTTATCGAACACTTGGTAAGCAAAAGACACATGCTCATATTACTTGCACAAATTTATATTTAACACCACAATCACAACCACATATGCCAAAGACATTTCAAAATGCAAAGAAACCATTTTTCTAAAATTAACCTAATCTCCCATATAAATTAAAAATCCAAATGATTTCTCAAGAATCCTAACTCACATGGTTGTCAAACAACAAAATCCATTTCATAACTCATATAGGCAATTTGTCAAACACTTGGTAAGCAAAAGACACATGTTCATATTACTTGCACTATTTATAGTTAACACCACAACCACAACCACATATATCAAAGACATTTCAAAATGCAAGGAAACCTTTTTTCTAAAATTAACCCAATCTCCCATATAAGTCAAAAACCCAAATGATTTCTTAAGAAACCCAACTCACATAGTTGAAAAACAACAAAATCCATTTCACTCCATTAAATTAAAACCTCCAATAAGATTTTGAATGTACCAACAAACACAACAAACTACTTCTAAAACAAAACTCACAACATAAAGAACAATCCTAACAATATAGGATAAAAACCCAAAGATATTAGAAGGTGGGTCATGGAGATTTTACCTTAGATTCATGTTAGGAGAAGTCAAACCATGGATAAGAATTTGATGACTAAAAATCTAGTAGAAGCTAACCAAGAGACCAAGAGGGAGGAGAGACTTGGTAGAGAGAGAGATAGAGGGATGTGTGTATTTGTGCTTGTATTTGAGTTTGTGCTTGTTTTAGGAGTGAGTGATAATGAGAGAGGGAGGGCTGAAATTTTTTTAAGTGAGTGGGTGGGAGAAATGAAATTTTATGTGGGAAAGGAAAATTTTTTTGTTAAAATTTAAGCTGTACTCTTTAGTGACAAATATAATTTCGTCACTATAACATACTTTTAGCCAGATTCTGTTACGATTTTTAGCGACAAATATAATTTCATCACTATAGCTTACTTTTAGCTGAATTTTGTTACAATTTTTAGGTACAAAATTTAGATTTCGTCGCTATAGCATACTTTTAGTGATGAATTATGATTTCGTTGCTAAAACTATGATATGAAAAACCTATTTTGCATGAATATTTTTAGCAGCAAAATTCAGATTTTGTTGCTATAACATACTTTTAGTGACTAATTATGATTTCGTCGCTAAAACTATGAAATGTAAAACCTATTTTGTGTGAATATCTTTAGCGACGAAATTCAGATTTTGTCGCTATAGCATACTTTTAGTGACGAATTATGATTTCGTCATTTCAACTATGAAATGAAAAACCTATTTTGTGTGAATATTTTTAGCGACGATAGTTTTTCGTCGCTAATGCTCCCTTTTAGCGACAAAATGATTTTTGTCGCTAATACTATTCATAGCAACACCTACAGTGACAAAATCTTTCATCACTAAAAATTTAAACTTTTGGCTTTAGTGATGAAATATTTCGTCGCTATAGATTAATTAAGTCCCTGCCACAATTTTCCCCTTTGGCGCTCATATTTTAGATCATCAATAGTGACGAAAATTACTTTTTGTCGCTAAATGTTATAATTTTTTTTTCATTATTAGAGACCAAATCTATATTTCGTCGCTTAATCTGTATTTTTAGTGACGAAAAATATTTCTTCACTAATTTTCGTCGCTCGCTTAATCTGTATTTTTAGTGACGAAAAATATTTCCTCACTAATTTTCGTCGCTAAAAATACATTTTACTGTAGTTTTTTGAATTGAATAAATTTAAAATTTAAAGAACTCAATTAAACAAAAATAAAGTTAAAAGCCTAAAATGAATTTTGGTTAAATTTAGATAATGTAATTTACATTTTAACTTATGTTATATTTAATAACACCATTTCGATATTCATTTTAAGAGAATTATCACACGCATTTAAAACACAGCTGAATGATCTCAAGAGGGAAAAAAAGCAAAGAGAAGAAAATAGTATATACATTGATAGATTATCTATACATCTCTCCCTCCACCAAAAAAAAAAAAAAAAAAAAAAAAAAAAAAAAGAAGAATTCCTACTACTTTAGACAACTACGGTGCCTCTGTCGAGCCAACGAAGACGCCGAAGTGAACAACTAATTGTAGCGTCCAAAAGCTTCTAACCGCTAAGCTTTAATATTTCAATACCTTATATCATACTCTTTTTTATATGTATGTATAAAATATGTATATATGTATGTATGTCAACGGTCAGAATCGCTGGCTATAAAAATCTTCTTGATCTCTATCTCAAACAAACCTCCTATATATGCTCTATACTCTCTTTTTATTCCTCTTCATCTCAACAAACCCTTCCATTATTTATATAAGACAGCCTTTTCTTTTGTCCATATTTGGATCAAAGAAAATCTCAACAATGAGCCCTCCAAAGTTTCATATTGATCATCTTGACGAGGTTCCAAGGTGGGAGATGATCAAAGGTCCACGTCCATCTCCATTGAAGATCAACAAGGAGTCTCATGTCATTCACAAACCATCTTTTTCTTCGTCACCTTCTTCGGTTTCTGATTGTGTTGCTACCACAATGTACAGGCAGCAACAGAGGCAACCGGTTATTATATACACTCATTCTCCAAAGATTATCCACACTGAGGCTCGGGATTTCATGGCTCTTGTCCAGAAGCTCACGGGTCAGACAGGATCCAATGGTGATGATGATCAAACTGCTGCACTGCCAAAAGCCCAGAAGAGTGAGAAGAGTTTGTGTACGAAAGGAAATGATCATAATAAGGTGATGAAGCCTGTTGGGCATGATGATAATGAGTCATCTTCTGCTCTTACTGATGAGAATTGTGGTGACATTAAGTCAAGTTCGTCATCCATTTCACCAATTCTAGACCAAAACAATCCATATTTTGCTGATAGTCCTTTGTTTACCCCGAATTCAACTAATTTCTTCTGCTCACCTCGGCCGGTTTATAGATATCCTGATTCAGCCTTCGTGTCTCCAAACATAGGTAACTTGATGTCACCATCTGTTTTAGAATTTATAAAAGGGCTACCAGATCATTGAGATGGAGTGGACTGTTTTAGGTATTGGATTGAAGAGGCTTAAGTCAGTTTGTTTGCAAATTGCAATTTTTCCTTTGCATTGTTCATAGATTTGTTTTTGTTTTTGTTTATGTTTCTGTTTCTGTTTCTGTTTCTGTTTTTGATGTTTCCAATGTTATAGATATCGGTCAGATAGAGGTTAGATAGCATTGGATGTGAATTATCAAGAAATAAATTTGATTCTTTGGCCACCAAAGGGAAGATATATTGATCTCCCTCTCCTGAATCCCTAATAGGTGGGGCATTGATTTCTAATAAATAGCGTAGTGCATGCTTTTGAAGATCAAGTTTTCATGCACATCTGTCTATTGCTCTTCTTCCTTATTACATCTTCATGTCTTGGGACTGGTAGGATCCATTGATTCAGTGAAGAAATAATAAAATACAGTAATTAGTGGTGGAGCCAAAACCATTTTTCAAGGGAGGACAAATTAAATTTATAAAAAAAAATTTAAATTCAAAGAATTATATATATATATATATTAATTATATATAAAATATATATGTACCTGATTTTATATGTTACTTTTTCATACATAACAACCAATTCCACAACTCCCCCTACATGTCATGACACCTCATCACACAAGGCCCACCAACACAAAGGTAAAGTAAAAAAGCCTTCATTCGGTCATTCCTCATTCTAACTTGAAACTTCACAATTTTATCTGCTGAATTGCGAAATCCCTGCTAGAAGAAACCTGAAAAAACTCAATGCAGTACCAGCTAAACAAACAAAATCTCTTATTCTAAACTCACAAACTCATTAATCCCTCCTCCCCTCAACACAAATTCCTAGACCAACAAGATAAATTTTAACCTTCAAAGCATCCGATTGATACCTACCACTCCACTCCCTTAAATCCCAATGTGGTACAAGTTGAGAACACAAAATCTCTTATGATTAGCTCACATCCTGAATCTATGAGATAATTTTAAAGTTAAATTAAAACAACTATCCTAGAGGTTTATCGAAATGGCACCCTTCTATCAAACATTTGTATAAATAATACTTCTTTTTGAGGTTTCTATAAATATAAGTTCACTTTCTAGCACGTTGTTACGTCCTTAACAAAATATCTAATTTAAAAAAAAAAAAAAAGATTTGTTGTCATTTCTACAAGTCTAGAGGAGGGGGAATTATATATACAAATCTTACGAGATGAGAGTGTTATTTTGTCCATATTTAGGGTATGATTTTTTTATTTATTAAATTTTTTTTGATATATTCTGTAGTTATTGTGCCCACGATAAACACTGGGTAGCCAAATATATATTGTTAGGAAAGTTAGTTATAACCTTATTTTCCATAGTTATACAAACCTCAATCGAGAAGTTTCATTTATACGATCAAACACATTGTATTTACCAGCTACGTTAACATAGAAACTTAGCTCTTAAATGGTATACAAATCAGTCACCAAATCCGCTTCACATGGATGGAAGGCATGTTCCAAACCCATTTTGCATGAATTAACTATAAACAAATTTTATCATTTAAAGAAATAAGGAAATTCTTATTTTTAACTATAAATAACTCAATTACAATAATTTAAATAATAAATGTAAGGACACGAATCCAGCTCACCAGCCCAAACTGGATGGGGCAGCCCAAAATGTCTCTAAACAATGAATTTTTAGAGAATAGGATGTAAAAGCTAGGCTAGATTGATTTAAACGGTCAATACAATAGATCAAGGCCTCCAGCGTAGTGAGGCAACAAGTTTGAATTCAATAAACTCATTCTCAAATAAGAATCCGAGAAGGTCAATTAAAACACTTGCTATCCCTTTTTTAGAAAATAAGTTACCCTTTGTCCCTCCTCTCCAAGTAGGATTTCTTCACTCTATATAGTTCTTTCAAAATCATCTTCACCCTCCACTTGTCAACTATCCCAATTCTTATTTGAGTACATATCCCATCATGCACCTTTTTTTGGCTTTCTGTGAGTTGCGGTGGCCAAGATTACACTGTTCAGGGGTCTTCTCCACATAAATGCGGTCAGAAGAGTAGCTGCGGTACATTTAATGCGGTAGTAACAGCCTTTGTTTAGATATTTTTGGGGACTTTCATTCTTTCAGTCATAATACACGTCCTCACAACTAGGGTCATCCGAGGATCTCTCCTCGGACTATCACTGTTTCTCCCAAATGTGGCAAGTTCTATTTTAGGATTCCGTGTATGCATTCACTTCTCCTCGAACTTCACCCCGTCCTCAGACGAAGCTTGGGGCCCAACATATGATGTTGAACCTTTATCCCTACAGGGCCCAGTACTCGCTTTTGGGCCATTAGCTCCTCAGGGCCTAATACACGGTTTTGGGCCTCCTGTCCCCACAATAGCCCCTCAAAATTCCAATTTTTTTCCCTTTTTTCCAAGGAGAAAATGTGGGATTTTGATCTCAAAGGGACGGACCTATTTATTTCTACACTTCGCACGTGCCAATCTATCGTTTCGCGCGTTCTCACGATTGTAATTGATGCCTTGGAATCCGCGAGGCGTCATTAATTACTCCAGGCGATGCTATGTGTCTTCTATCTAACGGTGAGAAATAGATCAAAAGGTGAGCATCTCATCTTGAATTTTGAGCGGGACAACCCCAATTCTATTTCATTCCCTATAAATAGGCCCCCAGGGAAATCATTTCTTCCCATTTTTCAAATCTTCAACTTCTCAGGAAAACCTCAAATATCCTTTCCTTAAGACTTTCTAAGTACTTCAACTTCCCGAACCACTTTTTCTTTTCGACAAAACTTGCTTTGTCCTTTTGAGAGTTCGAAGGTTAGTATCCCTGTCATTCGTAAGTGTTAAAGTGTGAGTTTGCTTTTTGTAGTTAATTTTCTCCTCAGCCAAACCCCTCGGCCCCGTAGATCTTGTTTTTTTGGGTAGCCGATTAGACTACTTCCCCTTAACTGGTCCATATGGGTAGATTTATGGATTTAGTGGATTCCCCTTTAAAAATAGAAATTTTTAAGGATAAATACCAGATTCCCCAGAAAGTAGGTCTGCGATATTATCATCCAGACCAAATAGATTTGGATAGAAGGGAAGGGGAGGTTGTCATCCCCGTGATAGCCTTCATAGAAGGGGGGATGACACTCCCTATAGGTAGGATCACCCGCGATTACCTCTTTCACCATAGGCTATGCCCTCAGCAGTGAGCGCCCAATGTTTTCAGGATCTTAGGTAGTATTAATGCTTTAAACAAGCATCTAGGTCTAGGGCTCACCTGGTACAATGTGGTACATCGCTATGAGGGCCACTCACAAACCGACGAGGGGTATTACCTTAAATCCCGATTGTCTGTCGTTAGGCTCATTTCCTGCCTTCCTAGATCCAATAAAAATATGAAAGACGACTACCTCATAGCCTCTAGAGCGTGGCATGATGGCGTCCACTGCCCTGTTAAGGAGGGGGACCCAGGTAGGAAACCTCGGAGTTAGGCTTGTTAGTTAAAATCTTAGATTTTTTAGCATTGGTTGCGCCGTCGTTCCCTATCTATTTTCATTGCCATTTGATGAGGTATTACGATTTTCTAATTGTTTGCTTCTCGTCGGTTTTGCAGATAAAAACATAGTAGCTCCTCGACTCAGCCATACAAACGTCCCTGCCCTTAATTTTCTACTCTAGTCGAAGATTTTCGTGAACAAAGACGGGTAACTACGTGCTGTCCACAAGATCTTGGATTTCGAACCTATTTCGAGGTCATTCCAAGAAATCGGCAATAGCATAAGGGCTGGTGATTCTCGGATCAACAGGATCGACGTGTTGAAACTGAATTTCCTAGCTTCTCGTGATCTTCCTCCGGTCGTGCTGTCGATTCCCCAAGGTGTTCCATTACCTGTGGCTCCTCTTCAACAAGTTCCGCCCAGAGTGGTAGAGGCAGCCGAGGAGGAAATCGCTTCCTCACGTCTATCATTAGAAGAGGAGATAGATCATTTTCGATTCGAAGAAGAAAATCCGGCGCCTACATCGGTTCACATTTCGGATACCAAGGTGGCAACCGACAAACATTCGAGTATTCACGTCCCAGTCCACGTGATCGCTTGCTCGGACAGTGCTTCTGAGGAAGGAGAAATGGCTTCCAATCAGAAAGGCAAGGGGTTAAAGGAGCTGATGGCCGCAAGGGGGAAAGGGGCTCCTTCAAAAGGAGTTACCAAGCCCACTGCTCCTCCAACACTTCCGTGTCCCCCTCTGCCTCCTATAGACCCTGCCCTGAAGGTCATCCCGAACCTAAAAAAGAAGAGGCCAATCCACAACCTCGAGGAAGGAGAGGTGGGGTTCCAGAAGGGGAATAAGCAGCGGAAGGTGTCCGAAGAGCCTTGTGGCAAGAGGGCTTCTTCTACGGACAGCAGGGAAGAGGCCAACAGAGCAGGCATGCGTCTCCCGCAGAATGCCTGGTCTCCTTGGCTCGAGGTTGACGGCGCCGCAATTACTTGGGATGCCTCTATTCAAGAGTACCGAAGAGGGCATAGCGCATACATGGTGGAGGCCTTGGAGCAACCAATCCTCTTGCCCAAGGATATGGAGGCAATGAGGAAATTGGGCCAACAAGACCTCTTCCTATCCCTCAAAAGGGATCTCGCCATGGTAGGTTCCCTACCGAATCTTCTTTTTCTTTTTAAATTTTTATGAAGTTTTGTTCTAAAGGGTTCATTGTATTTTCCTTGCGCAGGTCACCCAGGAGGTTTTCGTGGCCGAAGAGTGGGTAAAGGAGGCCGGAAATGCTACTCGGCACGAAATTAACCTCCGTCTAGATGCTGACAGGGCACTGGGGGCCGCGAAGACGAAGAATAAGGAGTTGCAGTCCAAGCTAATAGCCAAAGGGTGGGAAAGGAAAAGTGCCGAGGCGGGATTAAAAACCGCCGAGGTGCAAGCCGAGGACCAGCGCAAGCTGCTTTACAAGACTGAGCTGGAGTTAACCACTTCAAGGCAGGTTGTGCTGGATTTGAAGGCTCAGCTGCAGAAGGCATTGGATGTAGCCTAGTTGGCGAAGGAGGCAGCCGAGGCCGAGAAACGGGCATCCTACATGCTCGATGTTGAAGAAACGCAGATAAGACTCACTGAGGAGTTGGCTGAAGTCTGTAGGGAGTACAGCAGCGCAACATGGGAGGAAGCTCTTAACGCTGCTGGTGTCCCTATGGATTCAGCCTTGAGGTAGCCTGGCAGCATATACTACCATCCACACATTCGTGAAGTTGCAGATGCTGCCTCCGCAGAAGTCCCTGATGCTCCAAAGGCCAAGAAAGCTGAGGACCAGATTGTGAACCTTGACCCCAAGGCGACGATCATTTCAAAATCAAAAGAAACAGAGGTAAGACCAAGGGAGATGTTCCTAAAGCCAAGGATGATTACACCTCTCAGCCGGGTCAGAAAGAGAATCCTCCTGCGCCCAAGGCTTAGAACTTAGGGTTTTATTATTACTACTTTTTTTTTTTAATTTCACTTTCTGTTTTCGGTTCTGTAGCAGATGTATGGTATTGTGAACAGAAATGTAATGTTTAATTCCATGAATGCAAGTATTTTCCCTTCTTTTCTCCATGTGTGCCTTCGCTATGTTTTGTGTCTTATTACTTCCAATTCCTCTCAATAAGTATTTGTTAGTATAATATGTCAAGTTTTGCAGCTTAAAGTGTACTTTGCCACACATTTATCAAATTCCAGGAAGTTGTTGGTACGATTTACTATATACTCAAAAATACTTACCCGAAAAGCCAGGCATAAAGAGAAATTATCTAAGAACATGGTATTAAGTGTATCAAGGCCTTTGGCCTGAGAAACTAAGGGAAAAAGGGTATGACTGAGGGTATGACTAAGGGTTTGTTTAACACATGGAAAAATTATGTGTAGTGTTAAATTTTCCAAAGCATGTGGTCTGAAGGACCAGGCATAGCTTAGGATCTATTTAACACTTAGAAAAAATTTCGTGGAATGTTAAATTTTCCAAAGCAGGTGGTCAGAAGGACAAGGCATAGCTTAGGATCTGTTTAACACTTAGAACAATTACGTGTAGTGTTAAATTTTCCAAAGCAGGTGGTCCGAGGGACCAGACGTAACTTAGGGTCTGTTTAACACTTAGAACAATTACGTGCAGTGTTAATTTTTCCAAAGCAGGTGGTCCGAGGGACCAGACGTAGCTTAGGCTCTGTTTAACACTTAAAAAAATTACGTGGAGTGTTAATTTTTCCAAAGCAGGTGGTCCGAGGGACCAGACGTAGCTTAGGATATGTTTAACACCTAAAAAAAATTTCGTGGAGTGTTAAATTTTCCAAAGCAGATGGTCCGAGGGACCAGGCATAGATTAGGATTCGTTTAACACTTAGAAAAATTACGCGGGGTGTTAATTTTTCCAAAGTAGGTGGTCCGAGGGACCAAGCATAGCTCAAGATTTGTTTAACACTTAGAAAAATTACATGGAGTCTTAATTTTTCCAAAGCGGGTGGTCCGAGGGACCAGGCATAGCTTAGGATCTGTTCAACACTTAGAACTTAAAATAATTAATCGTCATACATGATGTAATGAATGCAAAAATACGATAAAGTACGTTTTCATTAATAATAATACCTTTTCAGGTTGTTTACATTCTAGGGATGTAGTGTTGCTTTATTTTCTAAATCCTCCAAGTAGTATGCACCTATCCCAGCCACAGACGTAATTCGATATGGTCCTTCCCAATTGGGTCCCAATTTTTCCCAAGAAGGGTTCTTTGTGGAGCCGACCACCTTTCTCAGTACCAAATCTCCAGCCGCCAAAAGCCTTAGCTTCACGTTTGCATCATATCCTTATTTGAGTTTATGCTGATAATAGGTCAATTGGACCATGACACTTTCCCTTCGTTCTTCAATTAAGTCCAGATTTCTCTCTAATAAGTTGTCGTTACTGCTCGGAGTGAAAGAGCTCGTTCTTAGTGTAGAGAACCCCGTTTCCAATGGAATAACGGCTTCGGCTCCATAAGTCAACAAAAAAGGGGTTTCACCCGTAGACTTCCGAGGAGTAGTCCGGTAGGTCCATAGCACATGTAGTAGTTCCTAGACCCATTTTCCTTTGGAATCATCTAATCTCTTCTTGAGCCCGCTTACTATAACCTTGTTTACAGCCTCGGCTTGCCCATTCCCTTGAGGATAGGCTGGGGTAGAATACCGATTAGTAATCTCTAGCCCACAGCAATATGTCCGGAAATATTTGTTGTCAAACTGAAGTCCGTTATCCGAGATGAGGGTATGGGGGATCCTGAACCGAGTGATAATGTTCTTCCAAATGAACTTCTTCATATTTGTATCCCCGATGTTGGCCAATGGCTCTACTTCAACCCATTTAGTGAAATAATCTGTGCCGACCACCAAATATTTCTTATTTCCTGCTGCTTTTGGGAGAGGACCTACAATGTCTAAGCCCCACTGGGCAAAAGGCCAAGGGTTGGATAAAGGATTAAGCTCTCCTCCTGGTTGATGGATATTCGAGGCAAATCTCTGACATTGATCACACTTTCTTACATATTCTTGGGCTTCTCTGTGCATATTGGGCCACCAATATCCTTGAGTGAGGGCTCGATGAGATAAAGATCTCCCTCCGATGTGACTCCCGCAAATTCCCTCGTGTAGCTTTTCCAGGAGAATTTCAACTGCCTCGGGATGTATGCACAACAGATACGATCCAGAAAAAGACCTCTTGTATGACTTCTGGTCCTCGGACAACCAGAACCGAGGAGCCTTCCTCCGTATCTTATCAGCTTCCAGCTTGTTCTCAAGTAGAACATCATCTTTAAGATATTGGGTGATAGGGTCCATCCAGCTAGGGCCCACCCTTGTCTGATGAATGGTTGACACTTCTTTTCTCGACCCAAAAGGTTCTAGGATATCTTCAACGAGAATTACCCTTGGTAGACTCTGCGCCGAGGAGGTTGCCAACGTTGCAAGTGAGTCTGCATGTGCATTTCTGCTTCTAAGAATTTGCATCAAGTTGAAGGACTCAAACCCGGATTGCAAATGCCTAACTCGGCTTAGATACTCTTGCATTCTAAGGTCCCAAGCCTCTAACTCCCCTCGGACCTGGCCGACCACTAATCTGGAATTCGAGAATATGTCCACAGTCTTTGCTCCCATCATTTGGGTCATGGTCATCCCTACCAGTAGAGCTTCGTATTCCGTTTCATTATTCGTGGCGGAGAATCCCAGCCTTAGCGATTTTTCAATGGTGATGTTCTCGGGGGAGATCAGAACTAGCCCCACTCCAGATCCTTTAAGGTTTAAGGCGCCATCAACATAGACCTTCCACAATGGGGCTCACTCTATGGAGATTACCCCAACTGAATTTTCATCCACATGGTGTTTATTCACGTCTTCTTCTATTGGGGCCTCGGCAAACTCAGCTAGGAGATCGGCGAGGGCCTAACCCTTTATGGAGGTACGAGGCATGTACTTGATGTTGTAAGCCCCCAATTTTGTTCCCTATTTCGCGATTCTTCCTGTATAATCAGCACTTCGAAGAAAGGCCTTGAGTGAAAATTGGGTCAGGACAACAACAGTATGTGCCTGAAAATAATGTGGAAGTTTGCGTGTGGCATGCACCACGACTAGGATGGCTTTCTCCAGTGGCAGATATCTGACCTCGACCTCATATAGGGATTTGATCACATAATAAACTAGCTTTTGTAGTCCATTGTCCACCCTTACTAACACCAGGCTTACTGCATAAGAGGCCACTGCGATATAAGCAAATAAGACTTCATATGCTTCAGGCTTAGACATGATTGGCGGCCGAGAAAGGTAGTCCTTCAATTGTTGGAATGCTGAAGCACATTCCTCTGTCCATTCAAAGTCCTTCCATTTATTTAACAATCGGTAGAAGGGTTTACACCAATCTGTGGATCGAGATATGAAGCGATTCAGGGCAGCAGTCATTCCTGTCAACCTCTGTACTTCCTTGGGGTTCCGAGGTGGCTGCAGTTTATTAATGGCCTCGACCTGGTTTGGGTTAACCTCGATTCCGCGGTGAGTAACCATGTAGCCTAGAAACTTTCTTGACCCAACTCCAAAAGAACACTTGGAAGCATTGTCGTAATCTGTGCCTTTTTAGGACTTCAAAAATGTTTCGAGGTCACCAATGTGCTCGGACTCTTTCTTGCTCTTGACCACCATATCATTAATGTAAATTTCGATGTTCTTCCCTAACTGCGGTTTGAACATCCTTATCATCATTCTTTGATAAGTAGCCCCCGCGTTTTTAAGCCCGAACGACATTACTTTGTAATGATAGTTTCCAATAGGGGTGACAAAAGCTGTTTCCTCCTGGTCCTCCAAGGCCAGAGGTATCTGGTGATAGCCTTGGAAAGCATCCAGGAAGCTCATCCGAGGATGTCCTACAGTTGCGTCCACCAACTGGTCAATCCGAGGCATGGGAAAAGGGTCTTTTGGGCAGGCTTTGTTCAAGTCTGTATAGTCCACGCATACCCGCCATTTGCCATTCTTTTTCTTCACCACCACAGTATTAGCTAGCCAATTGGGGTAAAACACTTCCTTGATAGCCCCAACCTGCTTAAGTTTTGCCACCTCTTCCTTGACGGCATCAGAATGTTCCTTTAAAGAGCGCCGAGGAGGCTATTTTTTAGGGGTAGCAGACGGATTAACGTTCAGATGATGACAAACGAAACTCAGATCTACTCCCGGGGCCTTGTAAGCATTCCAGGCAAAAACATCAATATTCTGCCTCAGAAATTGCACCAACTTTTCCCTTTCTTGAAGAGGCAACTGAGTGCCGACTTGAAAAAATTTCTTCGGATCATTATCAACAGAATCCTTCTCCAGCTCCTCACATCTTACATCGTCGCCCTCACTAGTAGAAGCTGAGGCCGTGGACTCTAATTGCTAGAATTCTTTATCGGCTGTGGCCGAGGACTCTGTCTCAGGTCGATGCGTGATAGCAGCCACCAAACATTGCTTGGTCATTATTTGACTTCCAATCAACTCCTTAACCCGATCTCCAGACGGGTACTTCACTTTAAGATGAAGGGTGAATGAAACAGCCCCAAGGGCATGGAGCCAGGGTCGCACAACAATAGCCGTGTACGGGGAGAAGGCATCTACCACTATGAAATACACCTCTACCACCTTTGAGCCGGCCTGAACCGGCAGTCTGATTTGCCTCCGCGGAACAACAACCTTCCCGTCAAAGCCAACCAAAGGTGAATCATAACTGGTCAAGTCTTCCTGTTTAAGGTTAAGCCCTTTGTATAGGTCTAGATACATAATCTCTGCCCCACTGCCCTGGTCTACTAGTACCCTCTTCACATCATAGCCACCAATCCTGAAAGTTATAACTAGGGCATCATCGTGAGGCTGTATGGTTCCGGCTTTGTCCTCATCCGAGAAGCTTAGTACTGGATGAGCCTTTATTCTAGCCCTCTCCGGCTCATGGCCAGAGTCTCCGGTATAGGGCCCAGCTATAGTCATTATCCTAGAGGGGCATGATCTTGTTCTACCTGGCGCGACGAGGATGACATGAATTGTTCCTAAAGGGGGCCTTGAGGAGTTATTGCTTTGAACCCTCGAACCTGTCTAGCCTCCTTACTCATTAGGATGATTTAGTAATTGTTTCAACCTGCCTTCTCGGATCAACTGGTGCAAATTGCTCCATAGAGTCCTGCAGTCCTCTGTCGTATGCCCGCGCTCTCTATGATACTGGCAATGCATACTTTAGATATGCATTGCCAGTATCAGTTGAGCGCTTTACTCATGGTGTCATTTCCCAAACCCCTCGAAGATGAACCTCTGCCCTTGCGCTCTCGGCGATAGTCTTGCTCATACGAGAAGGTTTCACTTAGGGGTGTTCTTGATCTATGTCTATATTCATCATCCTTCTCGCTATCTGAGGAAAGGTCAGAGACTGAGGGACTCCACCTTCTCCGCTCTTGGTGCAACTTCTTCTTCAGGTAGTCAATCTCCTTCTGCATAGCCTTGACATGTTCATCTTGAGAAACATGGCTATCGCCTCTAGACTGACTTTCACTGGAGTGGATGGTGTGCACACTTCCTTCCTAGCCCTCTCGAAGGAGTTCTTCTCGTTGAGATCCCATAGATTCCAAGTGGTGTGGACCTGAACCTACCATGACTGAGAATCTAAAACTCTAACCAATCAGCCTCCCCACAGACAGCGCCAATTGTAAGGACACAAATCCAGCTCACCAGCCCATACTGGATGGGGCAGCCCAAAATGTCCCTAAACAATGAATTTTTAGAGAGTAGGATGCAAAAGCTGGGTTAGATTGATTTAAACGGTCAATACAATAGGTCAAGACCCCCAGCATAGTGAGGCAACAAGTTTGAATTCAATAAACTCATTCTCAAATAAGAATCCGAGAAGGTCAATTAAAACACTTGCTATCCCTTTTTTAGAAAATAAGTTACCCTTTGTCCCTCCTCTCTAATTAGGATTCCTTCACCTTATATAGTTCTTTCAAGATCATCTTCACCCTCCACTTGTCAACTATCCCAGTTCTTATTTGAGTACATATCCCATCATGCACCTTTTTTTGGCTTTCTGTGAGTTGCGGTGGCCAAGATTACACTGTTCAAGGGTCTTCTCCACATATATGCGGTCAGAAGAGTATGTGCGGCACATTTAATGCGGTGGTAGCAGCCTTTGTTTAGATATTTTTGGGGACTTTCATTCTTTCAGTCATGATACACGTCCCCACAGCTAGGGTCATCCGAGGATCTCTCCTCGGACTGTCACTATTTCTCCCAAATGTGGCAAGTTCCATTCTAGGATTCCGTGTATGCATTTACTTCTCCTTGGACTTCACCTCGTCCTCGGACGAAGCTTGGGGCCCAACATATAATGTTGAAGCTTTATCCCTACAGGGCCCAGTACTCGCTTTTGGGCCGTTAGCTCCTCAGGGCCTAATACATGGTTTTGGGCCTCCTATCTTCACAATAAATTTCACAATGAGAAATAATAAGCACTCCATTAAAAAAAAGAGTCACTAGTTAAAGGGAAAGTTACTTCCAATAGATTCACCAAAATTTTAAAGTTGTGATACCTGGAATCGATATTTAGATACACAAATTAATTCACTACAACAAAACTTTTGCAACCAACCCAAGTTATGAATATTTTAATATGGTTTAAATTTCTGTACTCAAACAAATCAATGAGAGAGTACGAAAAAAATGAGGTTATATGTGGAACTATGGTAAGACTATCATAAAATTTTACCTAATAGGAAACAACTTATTAATGTCTTTAATGTTTTAAGAACTACAACTTCCCGGGTGAAATTTGGCCAAACGTGGGATTCATTATTCTTGTTTTGGTGAGTGACATAACAGGCCTTTATTAAACTTGATTGTGCATTAGAGTGAGTCACATTCTCCCTTAGCCATATGGCTCACAAATGGCTTTGTTAGTAACCCTAATTTCCATAAATTTTCTCCCTAAAAAAAATCCATAAATTTTCTAATTTTTACAGATTTTCTTTGTTGTATTTTTGCTACAACTTTTCACGAACCATATTAGGTTCCAACTCGATGTTTTAAGTAGAATCCAAATATACAATTAGGGTCCGTTTAGATACCACTTATATATTTTAATGAAAACTGAAAACTGAAAATACTGTAATAAAATAATTTTTAAATGTGTGAATAGTACCATGAGACCCATTTTTAATGAAAGTTTGTGTGAAAAAAGAGATTTGTGGGTCCCGTGAACAGTGCACGGGACCCACTGGGAAAGTATTTCAGCCACAGAACATGCTTAAAAAAAAAACACAGATGCAAACGTCTACCTTTTCATCCGTATCCAAACCCAGCTTTAGTGTTACAAAAATCTACTATTAATATCACATTTAGGGAAAATTTAAATGCTAATATATCCCCCCCCTCCCCCAAGATCAAGTTATTAACATCCTAAAGTCAATAATCTAACTTTATAACCTTAAACTCTTTAAAATATGAAGTCATATACACTCTCAAATGGCTTAGATCATTCTAATTATAAAAATTTTCAAAATTCTAAATCCTAAACCATGAAAATTTTATAAGATTATTTGTATTTGGAAGGATTTCTTAACTTAGAGAAGACTTTTATTGATCATGACACCAAAATTCAACTTCAATCTTCTACCCATTGTATACTTTTAGGAATCCTATCTCTATAACCCCTTTCAACTTCGATTACCTTGTAAAATGATGGGAGGTTATCAGACTAACTAGTTTCTCTAATAATGTAAAATTGATTGATTTACCAGGTATGGAGTTCGAGGAACTTAGCTCTGTTTAATGGGGTTCAGCCTGACTTGGAAAGAACTATCCTTAAATTGATGAGGCATTTTCAGGAGCATTGAGAGCTTCTTCTTCACCTAACCTATCACCAATTCTCAAAGGACAAGGCAATGGGCAAGCCCAAACTGTGGATTAGACTAGTTTAACTGTGATGCAGCTGTAGGATCAGACAAATCCTTTATAGGTATTGTCACAAGAGATTGGAGAAGGGAATTGGTTTTTGCTCATACTAAGCGGGTAGAAACTCCCTGTCCAAGCAGAAGCAGAAGCTTTGATTGGACCACTCAGCAAGTAATCAACCATAACATTAGCCAAGCATTGATTGAGAGCAATTCAAAAGTGTGCATTGAGGCACTTCAAGAGCCAGTCTCCCATATTCCTGATGGAAAAATATATGTTTGTATCGCATACAAAACATACGCAACGAAAAATTAGCAGATATACTTCATTCACAATTGATAACATGCACTATGTAAGTTTTAGAATATAGAATCAAGAGAGTGTACCTTGGTATAGTGAATTTCAAAAATGAAGATGAAAAGCACTTGAGAAAACTTTTAATCTTCACTCCAATTCCACTTGATGCCTAAGATGTGTGGTCTCTTAATCAGTTATATGTGTTTGTTCTAGGGAGAATGAGAAAGTGTCCAACACTTACATACAAACCATTTCATTAAGAAGTCTCTCTCCTTTTAAAATTATATATGTTTCTTCTTTAATAACTGATTATCTAATTAGGCTAGCCTTTTGGGCTTTTCCAATTGGGCTTTAGTGTGTGGCTTGGAGTGGGACCAAAAAGGAACAAATAAGACACTAGCTCCAATAGGCCTTGGGCTTTTCTGTCAACTCTTGACAAGTCCAAAGTTACCATTAATTATATTTAATACTACTATATAAATAAAATTGCACTCTAGGCCTTATCAATAATTATTTCCCAAGACTTTATTGCACATGCAACCCCTTCATAAAATATTCGTAGTAATACAAAGTCATGAATGTAGACTGCCACCTTGTAAATTACTTCATCTTAATCCTTGAGTATCCGATTTAATCATTTTAAAGTTATTCATCATATATTTATAAAATCTAATTTCATAAATATATACTTTAGTCTTACTAAAGTAGTTAGGCCTAACTCTCTGAATAACTGAACTCATTAAACTTATCTCAAGAGAATATTTTATATCTCCGTTAAGAGACTATAAATTCCATCTTGAGAATATATGTTCCATCAACACTAAATGTGGCTGCCCAACATACTGAGATTTTGACCGATACTTTAGATCTCACTCTTGATATATCAAAGCAACCTACACTTCATAATCAGGTCCATATTCTCTCAGGATTAAGAGTTCATGTAAATATAAGTCGTGTGATTTATTATTCATTTAACAGTCGTTAGGAGAATAATAAATCTCACGGTGGTCCAGTTCAATATGTCTTAACTCTTAAAACATATCAACATATCAACTAGAAGTCTCCACTTCTATGACCAAGACAAATCATGTTAGTTAATATGTTATAGTCTTCGCATATGAAATGCCTAATTTCATCACCAACTACGAACCAAAATTCTGAGTTTACAAAGAACTTGTGATCTATATATTCTGTGACTAAATCACATAAATCACATACTATGCATCTCATGAATTATCTGATAATGTCCAAATATTCATGTTTCCATTATTTTAGATAATAATAAAACAACTTTATTACTCATAATATTAAGTCATACATCATTTAATAAATAATATCATACATAATATCATACATGGCATCTTACAATAGGATTTAAGGGCACTAATCCTAACAGTTCCTTAGAATCTCAACTATAATTTTAGATACATTAAGGTTGAAAGCTCTTTCATATAATGTGAAGTTCAACTGAGTTCCTAGAGATCTGAATAGGGTGGTTCATGTTCTTGTAAAGTGGTATCTTAATAATTGCCTGGCTAGCATTTTTGTTTTAGGCTTTGCTCCTATTTTTATTGATGTAATTCTTCTTGAGCAGAACCTTGATATTGATATGTAGTTGTTTGTTTTGGTTTCTGTTTTGAATAAAGTTTTTCAGCTTTCCATCAATAAATTTTTTTTTCCTTTTGCATTGCAAGTTACAATAGGTACGAGGACCTTTGAAATTTGAAAGATAAAGGGATTTATGTCAATTAGGCAACACTTCCAAAACACGCATTAAGCAAAAAAAACAGACAATAATTAGCGAGCACAAGTATAGATAGAGACTTCATTTGAGAGAAGGATACAATTCAACTCCATGCCAAAACCTTTCTTGTTATGCAATTTCCTTTAGATAAATATAGTCTCGCTTTTAATGTGGTTTTGTTTATATTAGAAATATATCAGCCCAATATGTCTGTGTGCAAGTCAAGTCTCCTATTTGTGCTAAAAATTTATTAACTATAGTTAATGTATGGTTAGTCTAGGGTTTAACTTACTATATATTATGTTCATTATAATACAAGATTTGTACTACACTCTCATATATTAAAAATGTAGTTTTTCTTCCATGAACGTAGGCCATTAAACTGAGCAACGTAACCTCGTGTGTTCTTGTATTATATATTTTATACTTCCGCTTCAACTTCCGTTTCCGCTTTTGCTTTTGAATCTATCCTAGCACATTCAACATAGTATACCAATACTAATATACATTTACCAGTTTCATTATTATAATTCTTTCTGAGTTCGTTTGTATTCGTATTCAGATACATATAATTTAATTTCAGATCAACTGTGGACAACGACAACCATCAACTTGAAGTTGTGAATGGCTTTAAAAACTAGAGATACAAAATTTATTTATTAAAAATTCTGTATCATTGTTTTGATTAATACTAAATTTGAAGTGACGGAGAAAGAGCACAGCTAAACATTCTCCGTATTATATTTGGTCTGTCAACATCGGCAGCATTGAAATATTAGCATTTCATTTGTTTGACTAGCCGTGATTTGAAGTTTCCTCAGCAGTGTAAAGTCAAAATCCACCCCATAAAAAGGCACAAAGATGACTTCTAACTTCTAATTCTAGCTCTATAAACTCCTACGTCTTTTTCACTCTTTCTTTTTGTCTATATCAATATCAGCCCTGCACGTTTTATTCCATTCATACGCTCTTATCTTTTCTTTATTTTCATACACACACAAAAAAAAAAAAATAATAATAATAATAATAATAATAATTAATTACCTAATTGAGTTTTCCTTTGGTGCTACTAAACCTATAGTTGGAGGCCCATGCGTTGGATCCTGAATCAATTGCATCGTGCTATTGCTAGCAAAGAACAATGTGAACAGAGCTCATTAATCAACTAAGCTTCAGTTGACTTTTATTTAGCAAACTGATTAGAAATAAAATCGTACAGATATATAAAATTATCTTTGTTTTATCTTCAATTGATAACATAATGATAATAAGCTTTTTATGTGCTTTTTAAAGTCGAAGGTCTTGATCAACCTATAAATAAAACTTCTGAAAGATTGACTTTTGTTACTTACCAACCATACGTTTGAATGAGTGTTTCAGATTTGATCCAAATAAAAGACGTCGGAGTAAATTAGCAAGTTGAATCTTGAAGAGACAAGAATTACAGAGGTTTCCCCACACGATTAGAGATCATTTTTATACAGTAAGGCAGGGTAGGGGAAATGAGATATGAAATTGTACTATATTAATTGGACTTTGGATAGAGGGAGATCGACCTTTCTTCCCCTTCCTTCTCCTTTCCTTCCATCTCCTTAAGTCCAAGGGAATTAATTAGTGTTTGACCACTTTTGTGATATGAAAAAACACAAGAAGAAAACAAAAACAAGTGTGTAATTACCACGTATGTCCAGTGACGGCTCTAGGATTTTTTTCTAGAGGGGTCAATAAGAAGATACATCTTAGGTAAAATATGAATCTTATAATCTAAATGGCTTTCTTATTACAAATTTTTCTATAGTACGTACTAGTAATAGAATAAAAAATAAATTATAGATTCATTTGACATATTTTTTCTTAATATAATAAACATGTTAATTGTTGTTATTAAGTGAATTTTAATTATTACTGCTTAAAATACTTTTATTTATTAGTTTATAACGATTATATGTTTACATTGTACTATCAATATAAGATTTATATTATAGATAATTATACTATACACATTTGCAAAAACTATACAATATTGTACACATTTATTTAGAAACAATGTAAATATTACAATGATAGTATAATGTAAACTATGAATTTTCCATTAGTTTATTTCAAATTTATTAAGATCTAAATGGGCTTTTTAAAACAATTTTAGATGAAAAAAAATTTACTTTGTTGTTGGGCTTACTAATTCTCCCAGATTTTAGATAAAATTGGATTGTTGTTAGGCGTTTTTTGTATTTAAAAAGATCAAAATATTGTTAAAATAATCATAATTAAACTTATTTCAAGTGGGTCTTAAAAAAATTTAGAGACAGCGTATTCAAATTTTTATTTAGGAGGGTCAAATAAAAAAAACAAAATATTATATATATATATATATATATATATATATATAAATGCTAGCTCAGGGGGTTCATTTGAACCCCCTGAACTATACATGGCGCCGCCCATGCGTATGTCAAACTTGGATCAAGCCTTAGCACATTGTAAGCTTTGTTTGTTATGAAGTTTTAAGCAATGTTAACCCGCAGTGCCCTTTTGTCCACTCTTTCACTCCTCACCTTCGCATTCTTTGGTTCTAAGTGCATATATTCAAGTCAAATTATATATATATATATATATATATATATATATATATACATGACAAAATTTATTTACAAAATTGGTTGTAACCTAAGTCTATAATCTTACTCAATATATTTTTATTAAAAGTGAATTTTGAGAATTCCATCATTAGATTGCATCTTCTTCTTATATCCTTCATGCTAGTAAAATTTCAAGAAAATTAAAAATCAGTAGCTATACTATCAATAATTTTTTTTAATTGTTAGTTTTTGTAGTTTAAAATTATGCTTAAAATATAAGCTTATAGATCATATAGTAAACAATATCCAATTGACAAAAAATTTGACATGTGTATTAAGAGTGTAAATAACAAGCAATTCAGCGGCTATATTTTCAAAATATATGATAATGTTTATTTTATTGTATAAAGTTGTAGTCTTAGACTACAACCAATTTTGTAACTAAACTTTGTCTATATATATATATATATATATATATATATATATATATATATATATATACACGCGCGCACATTCAAGTAGTGCATCACATGTACTATTACTTCCCCAACTCTTTACAAGTTCAATTTGGATTTATCAATTAATCAAATCCAACATACAAGTGGCTTCTTCCCAAAAATAACAACAACAAAAAATTACAAGTGGCTTATCTAATATCTATGCATTCACTTTAAATATGATCCCTATAATTGGTTACGCACAATTCAAAACATAAACTGCACATTACGAATTTACAGCATGAGCTCTTCTCGCCTGTGTTTAGTAAAGTCAAGCTGGCATGTTTCAACTTTCAAGCCACAAGTGGCACAAGTAGCAAATTGTTTAACAGCCTAGTTGCTACATAATTGCATCAATAACTAAAATTTTGAAAAAAAAAATTAAATCCAAATTAATTGCACCATTTTAGTTGGGTGAATTCTTCTAAAAAAAATATGGTGAATTGACATAAAATTTAACCTTTATGTTAAATCAGTCATTCCTTCTATTGTTTTCTATAAAAACTACTAAGTCTAATTCAAAGACTTCCATTGTGAATAGTGGCAGTTAAATGTAAGGCAATGGGCAAACACTACCAAAAACAAGGCCTTAGGCCGCGTTTATAAAACGCGGCTTAAGGTACTAAAACCGTGGCTATAGACTATAGCCGCGGTTTTTCAGGCCGCGGTTCTCACTGCGGCCCAAACCCTGCGACTATAGCCCGGTGGGGTCTATGGCCGCATTTTTTAAACGCGGCCTAAGTAATAGGATTATGGCCGCGTTTAAAACGCGGCCATACATCTCATCTAAGGCCGCGTTTTAAACGCGGCCGTAATCCTGTTACTTAGGCCGCGTTTAAAAAACGCGGCTATATTGTTTCTATTAAGCCGCGTTTTGAACGCGGCCTATGTCCCGTCGTTATGGCCGCGTTTTAGCAAGTGCGGCCACAGGCATTCGGGTCAGCACCTGTGTTTAAATTTCAGCCGCGTTTAAAACGCGGCTAAATTCTGATATTATAGCCGCGGTTTGCGCGCGGCCTAATATTGGGCCTATAGCTGCGTTTAAAACGCGGCCATAACCACCTCAACATTACATTGAAATTTCCTATAGCCGCGTTTACAAAACGCGGCTATAGTTATTTATTTTTTTTTTTTTAATTTTTTTTCCCCCTTCTTTTCCCTGTCTTTATAAGTCCGCAAATGCATACAAACGCTGCTATAAGTTTTTACAATTGCTACTATAAGTTCTAGCCTATGGCCGCGTTTTAAACGTGGCTATTGACTAGAACTATGGCCACTTTCTCAAACCTGTCAAATCTTTTAACCAAAATTCCTAGAACCAAACTTATACACAGTCAAACCAAAACATATACACAGTCAAACCAAACTTATACATAATACAAACTTATACAAACTTACACAAAAAAACATATACACAGTCAAACCAAAACAGAGGCATCTCTTTTGCCTGATCGGAGAAAAATGAAAACAGTGCACCCTATATATAAATTGCTGTCACACCAACACCTCTAGTCTGTTCTCCCAATCTGCACCCTATATATTACTCAAAGTTGGACCAGCCTTAACAACAAACTGAGGAAGCTCCTTGAAGAAGTCCACAATGCTATGAAAAACAAAAATATGAGGATGACCCCAAAACACAAAAAAGCAATCGAGCACAAAATAAAGGAAACATACTTCAGCTTCGCAGCTCTCAATATCTGGCATAGCGTATATCCATTATCATCAGACCCTTGCTGCCCACTATCCAAATTCTTCTCACTTAACCTTTTAATAGAAAACAGACCAAAAGCAAAACAAAACCTTTCTGCTTCATCAAGCTGGTACAGACAAAACAAAATTCTGTTAGTTCATAGAAAGACCTTTCCTTACCATATCTTCACATTTACGAGACAATACAAACCAATAATACATACCGTTCTGTTGCCAAAAGCTGAAACATTAGTCTGTACAAGGTGTTTGGTTTCTTTGAACAGCTTCATAGCTGTTCTCATCCAACGACATTCCATTCTGTCATCAAAGTCCACATTCAATTCAAGAAAGCCCACTCTCTTTTTTTTTAATAACATTACAATATAGAACCAACCCGCCAAACCTAAATTTAAATATAACATTAATAACAAGGAATGAAGAGAAAAATAAACCTTACAAGCCTAAATTCACAGAAGAGTTCAATTCACCCAAATTACAAGGAGAAGCATAATAAGGGTAACCATCACGAGCCATGTACACAGTGCTGTAAGTTCCTTGTCCAATCTGCATTATTGACGAGACCCATCATTTTATAAAGAAAAGGGGAATAAGCCATAAACATAGGGTGTTTGCCCATAATAGCATGCAAGGAGATTAGCAAACATAAGGTTTCTTGGAGGCAGAAAATTCAAACATTGTATTAAACTAATTCACACAATCTTATGTTCTTTATGAAAATAACCCCTTCTTTATGAGTTTAATCTAGCGCCTAACAACCAGATTAGCACTTCAATCCATGATTCACTTGTGTAATTTTCTACACAATTAGACAGACCTACCTGATTCTAATTTAAAGAGATGCAAAATTAACTTTTCTACTCGATGAGATACATAATAAAAAAGTACTTGACAGTGGTCACCAATTCCAAATATAAGTTACAATTCCATTGATAAATTATTAGCTAAACTTCTACTCAAGTCACCTACATAGATTGTAAAGGCTTCTAACCAAGTTTGCAAACAAGTGAACGCCTTATTACAATGTTTAAATCTCCAAGAAATAGAACGTGGTATTAAGTGCTACCTGAAAATTTGAAAATTTTTCCTCTTGTAATCTAGGTTCCACATAACTAGCACAGTGCATCCTTCCCTTTATAAAACGGCGCAAATGGGCTTCCTTTACTGACACATCGAAATGTAAATGCTGTTAAATCATTGTACCAATTGTGATTGAACTATATACACAAGCAGGTCATTTACACGCATGTACACACACTTACCCACATTGTTTTGAACTTAATCAACTTGACTTGCACCCTAAAACTTGCTTCCATGAGAAACCTAACAGCTTCTTGTTCAAACAAATCATTGACTGTTTTCTCATCACAGAGTTAGACACCGAGTCTATTATATCTGACATTTTAATTAAACCAAATTGAAAATTCAAACCCTATGAAGCGGAAAAGTTGTTCTTCAGTTTGTCAATGAAAAAACAACGCAATATTTACATACATTTAAGAGCAATAAATTTCGAAGTTTCTTATATAATAGAAAACCTTATAGAAGGTTCTCTCTTTGTACACAATCTATAATGAAGATGGAGTAATAGATTAGAACCATAAGTATGCAAGTACATGAAATTTTGTTAGAGAAATCAGACTTGACAATGATAATGAGTTTCATACACTGCACTACCAATTGCATGGGAGTCAACAAAAGAAACAATACAGTAATTGAGCTATCATAATTTCATATATACAGATTTAGAAATAGTTAGCTGACCTTTTCCATGAACTAATACTGAAAATCACAACAGCCCCAACATTAAAAACATGCTCAATGTTTAACTAGGACTATCTTCTATACTATATTGGTTCAAACAGACAAGTTGGTCCTTCTGTGATGCTCGTTGAATTTTTTTTGAAGGTTTAGTACGTAGGAAATTCCAATTACTAGGTGCAGTACAGCAGAAATCAATCTAATTCCATAAAAGTTAGGAAATTATGAGATTATACTCTACCTTAGTAAGAAGGTCCCGGTGCACCACACCCTAGACATGGCAAAATGCAGCTACATGGCTCTATCTGTACCATGACAACCTTATCATCATCTTCCATTGGTCTTCCTCCCCCCCCCCCCCCCCTCCTGAAGAAGAGCAAGATCATATATGTATAAGCTATGAGTTACTGATCCATTTTCCCTTTAACAAATTTCATATACATATATATATATATATATATATATATATGAAATACCTTGATAGTATTCTATATATGTATAACCAAGATCATAAAAGCCAGACAAATTTCATATGTATATACATATGTACCATCTGTGTGTGTGTGTATATATATAAACACATATATATCCTTCTTTGCCCATCAACTGTAATAGGCTGAAAGAGTACTGCATTGGATCTTGCAATTTAAAAAAGAAATACCTTGATCGTACTCATTCTAAGAGCTCCCCTCCTTCGCATAACCTACAAGATGCAAGACAATATCAAGTTCGCTCATTACTTCAGAATTCCATACAAGCAAATAATGATGAGGACTCTTGCTACTAACCAGTCCCCAACAAAGCGAAGGACGAACTCCAACGATATTTCCAAGTAGATATAAAAATATTAACTAAAGTATCTACTTCAAAGCAAAAGGTTGCAGTCAGATCTTACTCCATTACTATATACACGTTATCACGGTCTTCATGTGTACAATTACATCTAATTACATGCCAAAACTCCATACAACATACAATCACAAAATACCCACGAAGAGTTGTCCTTATCGTTGTGATGCAGCGCCATCCTGAAGAAAATTATGCACATTATATTAGTAGCACATAACAATGCATTGCAATTAAGACGCTATATTCATTACATTAAATACTACATTTTTAGTACCAGACAACGCAGTGAACCACTGAAATCTACTCCTGGCGTCAGGCGGTCTAACATGGCTCTCATGCTCGACATCATTTCATCCATGTGCTTCTTATGCTGTGCATCTGATTGTCGCTTTGCTTCGGACAGTGCTTCGGCAATTTGCTCATCATGCTTCGCATGTAATTCCGCGATTTCCTCCTTATGCTTTTGCTCTGACTGGGCAAGTTGGTCCCTCAAACTCTGGTACGAATTTTCCAATGACGTCATCCTCTGGGCCGTTTCGGTGGACGATGGTGGAGTCAATGTATAACATGGAAGGTTGGCCCCACTTCTTCCTGATGGGGTTGGTCCAAAACCGACCCCTCGTACACGTCCAGATCGTTCAGCCCCCATCACTTGAGCAAATGCATCGTCTTTTGCCCATAGGATTCCTTCGCGACGCTCTCCTTGTAGTGTGCACCCATTGTCTAAAATTTCTTTCATTTTATCCTGTTTTCATAGAATAACCAAATAATATATTAGTTGCAATACACAAGTCACGCACAAAATAGAAAAGAACTAGGTTACGATATAGGGCTTACAATCTTCTCTTTCACTGTATTACTAACTGGAGACCCATCTTTGGTGCAATATACTTTCAGAAAAACTGTTGCACGCTCTACTGCTTGCCCACTTTCTTTTGCCTACATCATAGTCAACCGTCTCATTAGAATGGTGAAAATTTAGGTTGGTCATATGAAGTGGCAATCAACAACCAAACATCGCAAATGGACTTTGGGACATAACATGCAATGACAGTGGAGTTCAGAATATGAACTTTTAAATACGATGAAACACGACATGTTCCTATCAATAAATATGATGCGAAAATTAAATTACTTAAAACCAGGAGTACTTCTTGTGTAATACATTTCTTACCATATTGTCCGCAATTTGGGCGAAACTTATAGGTCCTGATCTCGCTATGTTCTTCTGAAACCCACGACTTCGCTTGTTTGTATTAGCTAATGTCTAAAAACACATTCCCGCCAATAAATAAAATCAAACAAAGCAGTTAAATAAACTGTACTCGGTAAATTCAAATACCCCATCATATGTATATTACCACTAAAAGACAATAAAGCAAGAAAATGTAAGAAACCTGCGTATCAGGATCAAACCAATAGTCAACTAGCACCGCGTAGTCCTGCGTATCAGCCCAAGCGGGTTTGTTTTCTATAACTTCTTCTTTCAATGCATCTTTTGGGTAGCATTTCTTTTTCAACTTGGTCCTGCGGTTCCTCCGCAATTCCCCTAGCAAGTGCATTGCCCAGTTCATTTGATTGGCCGGGTGGATAATTTCAAGGTCAATAATCCACCGTTTCTGAAATGCAAAAATTAAGCACGTCATTAAGCACACATACGGCTGTACATAACAATGCATAGTAGCTTAATTTCATAATACCTCAATCTCGATCCAGCTATCTTCTTTGTTTTTGTGCGGAACAAGCGTCCAAGCAACAGGCACAAGTAGGCACAAGGCACGGCTGAGGCAGAAAGTGCCCAACCACCTTTTGAATGTTTGTCCGCTCTCCCCAATCGGTTGGCCGCGTACATTTAGCCCACATTCAATTTTCAAGTTCGGTGGAAGACTCCATATTCGCTGCATTAACGTTGTCCCACGCGTTTTCCGCACTGTACTAGATGCAGGGGTTTCTTGAACCAAATTTTCTGCACGCCCATTGCCAGATGCCGGGGTTTCTTGAACCAAATCTTCTGCATATAGTAAACCACCATTAGAAATGACACTGTAAAGTTGACATTTACAGAGAAGTAAAAAATCTTATGAATATATAGCGCAAGTGATATATATATATATATATATATATATATATATATTGGTTCGTGATGTTGGTAAATGTAGACATTTTGACCCACATTGCTTTCGGAAGAATCTTCTTTAATTTTGCCCCATTCGTTTTGTTAATTTCCTTAGTACTCAGGATAACCCATGAATTAACGCGTTCATATTAGAAACAAGAAGCATGTTTACTAACACGTTTTGACTAAGAAACAAATCAGTCCTAACTAGATAAAGGAAGAATATTACACTGATTTCATTTTCTTTTTTATATTTTTCTGAGAATGAGCGAGAATGGATTATCTGTAGACAACTATATAACCAATTGAAATAAGTCATGAGTAATTTATAGATGCATCTATAACAACATTCAATTACGACTAAGTTTTGACATAGACGAATAATGGTAATAATCATACAATATATTGAACGAAATTTGTACACTAGCATTTCAAAATGTCACTCGCCGCACATAAGGGATTTATATATTTATTTATTTTTTAGATTTTTTCCACAAATATGCCTAACACTTCACACATAATCATCTGGTTCAGTTCTTCTATGACTACAACGGCCCAAAACAATGTTATGAAAATATGGCAAGACATTGTCCTACCGACGAAATTAAATGCATTACATGCTATCCGTCGCCCGAATATGTTGATCATTTCCCACAGACGAAACTCTATTAAAGCTTCAACTGTCTCACAAAACTATATACGCTTTAATGGACGGGCGACGGATAGCATGTAATGCATTTAATTTCGTCATAAATGCTATCCGTCGCCCGAATATTAAAGCTTCTATATTCGGGTGACGGATAGCATGTAGTGCATTACATGCTATCGTCATAATGAAGCTTTAATTGTGTGTTCACTTCAAAAGACCGAATATGTTGATCATTTCATTACACACAATTGTTAGGTTAAATTACAAATTACATCATCTAATTTCGTCATAAATCCTTTCAATATAGGATTACGAATAAGATTGAATAAACATTTCCATGAATAAACAAATCCTCTCTTGATATTGAATAAACAAATTTTGTCGTCTCTTGTAATGTATAGTAATTTGGCGTTTGGGCTTTGAGGGACAACTTTTGCTGGTTCACGTAATTGTACGCATGTCAAGGATTCTTGGACAAGATTAGTATTGTATAAGTCCCTACACATTGAGTAAATTATATAAACAATTTAAAACGTCATACACACTCTTTCAATTAAAAAACCATCTACCATAAAGTATTCTTTTCTAAAGAGGTCACAGACGTATACATGAGTACCATGCCGCAAATATTAACAAAATGGCACATTGCACCTCCTTAAGTATAAACCAATTGCGATATCCCCTCTAGTTTAAAACAAAAGTTGTGTCTCCTTGTTCGAAAATATCCCAAAAATTATTTAAAAAACCAAAAATCCTCAGACCCCACTACGAAGAAAATAATAATAAATTAATTAATTTAGGAATTACGGAATTCGAATCTCACCGAGAAGCTTGCGATGTGGAAGCTTGATGATATTGGTTTTTCCTTGAAAGATTATTGAGCTGTCCACACCTTAATTCCAAAAAGTAGAGATTAAATTCTATTTGGTTAAAAAAGTGAGCAAATGTCACAAAATTAATCTACAATTAAAATTTAATTCAGTTCGAATTTAGTTGAATTTTCTATCAAATTTGAATATATATATATATATATATATATATATATATAGACACAATGAATGGACCGAATAAGGCCGAAGTGGACAGAATAGAACTAGACAATGAAATAACGTGTAAGTAAAACAACCATTCACTTACCTCATATTATACTTTTTACTAAGTTAATTAGAAGGACCAAATCTACCCTCAGTGAAACCTCTACAATACTAATCCTACACCTTACATGATTATAATGGTAAGGGATGATAAATACAATAAATTCCAACCTTTCTGTGTTGGAAGCCTCGTGGTGCTAGAATTTTATGGAATAAAACATTTTGAGACTTCTTCTGGAGAACTATCCATGGTCCAACTTGTAGGTCAGGCCATTAAACTCCATTAACAACTTTTAGTAACAATCCTTGAAGGAACTTTTCTCTATTTACATAAACCCTGGCAAAATCACATCCTCTGAGTTATCTTGTTAGCCTATATATTCATAATTGTGCAAAGTGTTTACCAACTGGAGATAACTAAGGCTAGATGCGCACTAATTGTTATGTAAGGAAATACAAAGATAAAATGTGACCATAACTAAGCACATATTGACTCAAAGTACGTAACAAATGGGACTATTGGCAGATTTTACATAACAGATTTCATAATAGAGAGCTTATTTTAATACTTCCTTGTAAATGTAAGCTTACCATCAACTTAATGGGGCTCTTGGCAGATCACTTAGCCTCTGGAGGGTATGCTGCATGTAATCCAGACCTCATTAGATATATAAGCTATGACTGAAATCATTACAATGGCTGAAAATCTTAGATAATGGAAGTCAGTAATATGAAATGGAAGTAGAACTTCAAGCATGTAAAACTCTTAAGCAAGCAAAGAGAGGGCTCAGCAACTCCATAAGACAACATATAGTTAAACTCTATTGATAAACTATCATTTGTCCCAAAAGTTTACATTGCCCCTCCTGACTAGGCCCATACTTCGCCCAATAAGTGAGGCCGAACATGTAACTTTAACTTCCAGAAATAGGGTGGATACAAGGTTTTAACTGAAGACCACTTGCAAGAAAATATGAAAATAAAATGCAACCATAATTAATTGACTCAAAATACATAGGCTTGGGTGCATGTTTATCACTAACTAGACAATGAAATAATAGAGAGCTTGTTTTACTAGGGTACAATTACAAGGTACCAAATTAAGATTTTCAGCTAAACAGCATCCAACTTTAGTCAAATTAATCAAGGAAGATGGGTGAAAACCTTCAAAACCCAAAACTCACTCTTGGAAATACCTTGAATCCACAAGGTACAGATCTTTTATTGATGTTACAGCCAACACAAAGGCTCCAAATGACAGTTGTAATTATAAAAATGTCAAAGTAAAAATCTTTCAGTAAAATAAAGGACAACTTGAGTCTGTCTAAAGACCAAAACACCGGCGTTTAGGTCTTGTTATGCAAAGATTACAATCTATCATTCTACTTCAAATTTTCGTGTGATCAGCGCCCTATCTTACGAATGGATGCATTTTCAATCACTTCAAGATCACCCACAGTTTGGATAGTACTTTCTTCTCAATTACGGAACCGACTACACAAAAGTGTTAACTGTTTCTTGATATAGGATTTGTTAGAGTTAGACTATCAATTTGAAGGAACTTTATTAAATTAGAAAATTATGAGGAAATTCCTCTTTCATTTTTGCACTAAAAGACAAAAATTGTAATCAATCACAAAGTGTTCAAGGTCATGGTGTTAGGAAGAGCAAATAATTATTGTGAAAGCAGCAAGGAAAATACATTATCTTAGTTACTTACAAAACTAGTTAAGGGCACCACAGGAATAGGATTAAGGTTCCGTGCGTAAGATTCCAAGTTTGGCATGCATATTCTAGCCCTTAAATAATAGGATTTCAAAGATAACTTAATGGTAGACAACTTGCTTGCAATGCCTGAATTGATGGAAACTAGGATTGTATACAATTTTCTAACACCTTTAAATGCTACAATCGGTGCTTGACACCAATAAAGAATTTTGAAAACTTTGATGATATGGGTGCATGACAGTCAATTTTTTGATAGTCTAAAGTTCTAGTGGCTGTATTTCAATGGTGGCAACTATTTAAAACCATTGTGATTGAAGAGAAGCTTCTCAAGAAGAAAAGGGAAGCCAACTTTTGTTATTAAAAAACCCTAAACCTTACCAACCAGGGCAGTGCAGTGCAGTGCATGAACGCAAATATCCACAACCTAACATAAGCCTCTTTTATGATTGTATACATTCTCAATTCTTTAGTTTAGATACGAATACTTTTTCTGTTTCTTTTCAGCCATGTATAAAAAAACTATGTTCCTTTCAAGTTATTGTGGGTGGAGAGAAGCACATGTTTAGCGTAATAGTTATTAGGGAGAGGGTTAATCAGCAATAAAAACATGTTTCATGCCCCAAACATAAGTATATTGCTTAGTGAATTATATAATTAAATAGAGATACGATATAGTTCGAATCCAATCATATAATACAATCTGTAGCTAGGTTGTTTTATAAAAGACTAACATGTTTTCGTAGTGTCAATGTCATAGGTAGTATCTTGCTAGTTTATTAAAAACACTGCGTAAAATAAACGCTAAAACTCTTAGATATCCATAATTTATTGTAACTTTATAAAAATCATATACCAACTTCTTCTACTTCTTATCGTCAATATTATTTGTCTCTCATGGTAAGCCACACGTAATGTAGTGAAAATGATTCCTAGAAAGAATCACTTTTTGACATAATAATTTGGAAAAGAAAGAATTATGAAGGTAATGATGTGTTTAAAAAGTAAAAAACACGAAGTAATGAAAAATTAAAATCAGGTAGGTCCAACCAAAAGGGTTAGAAACAGTGGTGTCAATATTAGGCCCGCGTTTTTAGTAGTGTCAATATTATATTCAATTAACAAAAAAAAAATTGAAATAATTTGTTTCATGTTCTCTTAGGTAGATAAACTCTCACCAAGAGCATTTAGTTCAATGATATTGTTCAGTCTCTTTTATGATGAGAAACAATGTTCAAATCTCTTTTCCTCTATTCATTTTTTCAATTGAATGATAAAATTTTAAAATTTTAAAACTGATGTAAAAAAAATTAAAAAAAAAAAACCCATATATATGAACTTTCAAATATGATGAGTGCTGACAAAATTTTATACTATGATTTTAAAAAATTATTCATATAATTGAAATGAATGAATCAAATTAGAGGAAAATAAATAAATGGTAAAAAATAATACATATTTACGTCTTAAAATTTAAGTATCTTGTAGGTAGGAAAATAAGTGATACAACATTTGACTTTTCTGAAATTAATAATGGGTGAGAGGAGAAAAGAAAATTATAGAAAGAGGCCTCTCTCTTGCCCCAGCCAATGCTATAGATGGGGTCAAGAAACTCGAGTAACTAGAGGCTTGTAATGAAGTGACAAAACTAATCAAATAAGTTGATGCAAATGATGTTGTGGCATTTGTTTAAGTCTTGGGAATTTTCTTTTGAAAATTTAATAGTTCGGAGATAAGGAATTTTAAACTTTAGTTGTATTTGCTGGAAAATATATGAATATGTTAATCAGTTAAATTACAAGACTTTTAACAAATTTTAAAAAATATTATTTTAGGATGAGTGTCATAGGTATAGGCCAATTGATTTTTCCATTTTTTGAAATATCTTTAGGCCCATCATAATTCTTGAGGAGTTACATAAACTTTGAGGGCCAAAAAATATTAATCTTTTATAAAATAATTTGAAGATTAAAATTCAAGTTACACTCTTTAACTTCAGGTCAATCATAAATTTTTTTCTCCCTCAAAAGTTTTATTTTTGTTATTTTCGATTCTAAAGCTAACCTGAGTTGCCAAGTTCATTCTTCCATTTAGAAATTATGTTTTCTAGATGCATGATACTATAGGCACAAAAAATTTTACTATAATTTTCACAATAATTTAGTTAGAAAACTTTTACTAATCCATCACATCGTCAAACTCATTTTTTATATATTGTTAACAATTTATTAAGTTAAAATGTTTTTTTTTTTTTTTGTGCCTATCACTTTCTTTTTTTTTGTGCCTATCAGGGTGTGGTCTTTAATCATTTCTCTCCCCTCTCGGACCTGGGTAGTGAGATGGGTCTTTGTTTGGGAGAGAGTTTTAACTCCAAGGTGGTTCCAGGTGAGATAGGAGAAAATCAAAGTAATTCTGGTGCTGAGCCAGTGTCCCTGAGTGAATTGGAGGGGGTTGAGGGGGTTGAGCTGTTACAGGAAGGGTCTGAGCAACTTATGCTTCAGTGGAAGCACAGTGAAGAAAATACTAGTGGTTTTATTCACAGTGAGGAAGATAGTGGACTTTTGGAGTGCTCACCTCTATCTAAATGGCATCCTAATGAACAAAAGGAGTTGGAGGTGATCCAGGATGTTGTTGAGGCTGAATTTCGGGGATCAGAGGTGAACTTCAGCCATAGAAACCTGTTTTGCACCAGAGAAAAAAATCCTTATCTCTTTCAGAAACAAGGACCAACCAGCACGACTAGAGCTAGCTGGTATCATGATGCATCGTCTCCTAGACCCTCCAAAATATTCAGCAATAACTACAAAAAGACCAGCTCTGTTAGAACTCCCACAAAACTCTAACAACTTCCCATTTTCCCTAAATCTCTTACATAGTACAGCTTTACCCGGCACCCAATCTCGTATATCCGCAAGACAAGTAAGGATCCACTCAATACCCTTATGCCCAACGTGAATAGAACTCTTAATGTGCCGACGTGACTCATGAATCGCATACGAATCAGACCTTCCCCCGTCAAAAGAGAAAGAAAAGAGTTTGGCGTCAATGCGACCTCTTACTGCCCCCATGGGCCGAGGAAAGGGGTTTGGGAGGGATATTTTGTGTGGTTTCAATGGTGGGGGAATCAAGTTTAGATAAAGGTGCAAGTGCATGATTAGACAGTTTAGGCAAAACATGGTTAGGCCCCTGAAGTGAAGGGGATGAAGGAGGCAATGTTGGAGGAGGGGGGTAGGGGTAAGGGAAAATCCCAATCTGTGGAGGGAAACAAGGGAGGGGAGGAGGAGGAAGACCATGGAAAGGCGGTAAAAAAGGGAAAAAAGATGGAGATGGTTGAGGGAGAGGGAGGAGGAGAGGTGGAGGAGAGTGGACAGGTTGAGGGAGGGGTGGGGGTGGGGGGTGGGGACGGGAGGCTTTCATCACTATAAACTCTCCATCAACTGCTGACTTCCATGCACATATTCTTGTAGTGCATTTCTCTTATGATCCTACGTGCCCAACTATCTCAAACTATCACTTTCTTTCTAAATTATATGAAAAAGAAGATCCGAGGGCATCAAGAACTAAGTGCATAAGTACGTTGTATTTGTGAAGCAAAGTTTTTGCATTCAAAGGTGAAGAAAAGACTTAGTGGGACGACGAAAACCCCCCAACTAAGGGTGTTAAATTTGAAAGTAATATGAACCACCGAAAATATGCTCTTCTTGACTTTGAATTCTACTGCCTAAGGTATCTTATTTTCTTTCATTTGGTTTTCAGTCATCTGGGTATAATTATTCCACGGTTTACTCTCTACTCACAAATGCAAATAAAGTCAAACAAAAGCAAACTAAACCCAGAAATTGAATAAGCAGTGCCACAACAACCATAACCCAGAAATTCTTTCATACACATATACACAAAAAACCTTAATTTCATTTACACACACATCTATAGACACAGAAAGAGTCTTACAGTCTCACTCCTATCGCAGCTTGAATCGCCAATCGAGATCCTCGAACTGATCTGAAAATTGGAAGATTTTTTTTTGTCAGAGAGAATTGCTAAGGTGTATTTTGTTATATGGAGCTTATCATGATATAATATCTCACTTGATTCATTAAATACACAAAAACAAAAGTTTTCCTAGATTCACACTGTACCAACTTAATCTAAAGCAAAATAAAAAGATGAAATCACAAGTCATAACCTAAAACACACAAACAAAAGCACTGCCCAATTCATAAAGCAGAACATTCCTAAATCATAAATAAATTCAGCAAAACCTAAGGTACAAAATGAATGAATCATAGTTTACAAAACCCAGGTTCCTAAAAATCAAAGGCACCATACCATATTCAAATAAATAAATAAAAAGTGAGCATAATAACTTACCGAAACTGTGAAGGAGTAAAGTGAGGCAGAGAGAGAAATGCGAAGAATGGGTCGGAGAGATATCTCTCCGATGGAGAGTGAGGGCTTGAGAGTGACGGATGGACGGTGAGGACCTGAGATGAAGGCTTCGAGTGTGAGAGTGAGGATCGGAGATGGAGGAGGGCGAGGGTGAGGGTGAGGGCGAGGGCGAGGATCGGAGATCGGAGATGGAGGAGGGTGAGGGTGAGGGCGAGGGCTAGGATCGGTGATCGGAGATGGAGGAGGGTGAGGGCGAGGGCGAGGATCGGTGATCGGGGATGGAGGAGGGTGAGGGTGAGGGCGAGGATCGGAGATCGGAGATGGAGGAGGGTGAGGGTGAGGGCGAGGGCGAGGATCGGTGATCGGAGATGGAAGAGGGTGAGGGCGAGGTCGAGGATCGTAGATCGGAGATGGAGGAGGGTGAGGGTGAGGGCGAGGATCGGTGATCGGAGACGGAGGAGGGTGAGGGTGAGGGTGAGGACGAGGGCGAGGATCGGTGATCGGCGATGAGGGATGAGGGCTGAGATCGGCGATGAGGCGATGGGATGAGACGATGTAGGCGATGGGATGAGACGATGTGTGGGAGAGGCGATCGATGTAGTGTGTGGGAGAGGCCGGCCAATTTTGACCCAGTGTAATATATACAAATCCTATAGCCGCGGCTTTAACCCGCGGCTACAGGAAAAACCCGAGGCTTTCAATTTGGTCTGAAGCCGCGTGTTTAAAACGCGGCTTCAGACAAATATAAAGCCGCAATTCAAACACGCGGCTTCAGACTAAATTGAAAGCCGCGTCTAAAAAACGCGGCTTTAGGAATACTGAAGCCGCGAGTTTTAAACGCAGCCTTCATTAACGAAAAAATAAAAAATAAAAAAGTATTTCCCAAAAATATTGAAACGCGCGGGTCCTTAGGCCGCGCGTTTTAAACGCGACTACCGCACCGAAACGCGGCTTTAGGACTAGGACTATGGCCTCGCGTTTAAAACGCGGCCCAACTAGGGAACTGAAGCCGCGTTTTAGAAAACGCGGCTTCAGTGAAATTTGGGCCGCGTTTTTACAAACGCGGCCCAAAAAAACGCGGCCTTAGGCCCGCGTTTTTAGTAGTGAAAAGAACCAAACTTATAGAAATACTAATGTGCTCAAAGGCTCTTCTATTTTTTTTTTTTTTTATAGAACAAAATTTTAGGAGAGTGATGAATATTTAAAAGGTTAATAAAAAAAATACCTTTCTTAAAGAGGAGATGGTGTATAGTAAGATAAAATTAGAGGAAATCAATGGAGTTCTGAAAGGAACTTGGAAAAGAGAGATAAGAGTTATGAGAAAAAAAAAAAGATAATAGGAGATTAAATCAAACAAATGAAATTAGTTTAAAGAAAAGGAAAATACAATGAAAAATACAAAGTAATAATTAAATTAAACAATATCAAAGGAAATGTAGCTTCTATAGATATATTGCAGTTTAAGAACTAAACTGAGAGAGAGAGAGAGAGAGAGAGAGAGAAGGTATTAAAATGAAAATCCACCCCATAAAAGGATGTAATTTGGATTTTAGTCTAAAAAATAAAAATAATATGTTCTTCTAATATAATAATTTAAATGA
This sequence comes from Lithocarpus polystachyus, assembly GCA_033629205.1. NCBI lineage: Eukaryota > Viridiplantae > Streptophyta > Magnoliopsida > Fagales > Fagaceae > Lithocarpus > Lithocarpus polystachyus. The sequence goes on along the minus strand of CM066162.1, from coordinate 47,390,786 downwards.
CCATCAAGGTGCCAAGAGCTTTGTACTCAACTTGTTGATATGTGTTGGTGTTTTCAAATCAAACATTCAAGGTTTAAATCATTTTCTCCAATTATCGAATTAAAAAAAAATAAAAAATAAATAAGAAAAAGAAGACCGCTAAAATAACTTTTTAGGGCTTTTTACATATATCATTCTTGAACTTTGACACGAGGTCAATTTAGCCCTTTATAATTTCCATTTGAGCAGTTAATCCCTTGAACTTTAAATTTGTGACAAATTAGATATTTTATTGGTGTTTTCAATTAATGATTAACAAATTTAATCACATATTTTGCAACTAATTAATCTGCCACATCATTTATAAGTTTGAAAATGATATTATTACCGTATACATATCATGTGATTATATCCATTAGGTTTTTTGTAAAATATACTGACATGTATGATTTGCCACAAAAATAAAGTCTAGAAAATTAGAGTGTGTTTGGAAAAAGCTTTTTTTATTTTTACCTTTACTTTTTTTCACACATTTAACATAAAAGTTACTAAAAGTTATATTTTTTGATAAATATTTTGAAAATTTTTTTGCCCCAACTTTTTTATTTAGCTTTTATCTTGGGAAAATTATTAGTTTGCATAAATATATAGTACTATGTAAAGTGTACATTGTAGAAAAAAATGTGGCTAACATTTGTTACTTTGGGAAAATGTGACTAACATTTGCCACATTTTTTTTTTTTACGGTGTACACTTTATATGATACTATTCATGTAAGCAAATACTTGTCTTTTTTTCTTTTAGTTTTTATGTAAAATATTTTAAAACTTTACTTTTTAAAATTATAAATATACTTTTAACATATTTTGAGAAAAAAAAATCATCAAAAAACTAAATAAACTGATTTAAACGCACATGCAAATAAGTTATTCCAAAACGCATATGTTCTAATCTATATCTAAAGATAACATTGACAATTATATCAAAGTATAATGATGGTATTTGAAAAACTCCAAAAGTTTATAAAACTAGTATAATTTACAAATTACAACATCCATGACGTGTCTCTTCTTTTTCTTCTTCTTTTTTATGGAGCCATGACGTCTCTTAAAAAGATATTTATATATATATATATATATATATATATATATATATATATATATATAAAACATTATAGTTTTTAAAGTATAGTTAACTTATCTTTTATTTTGGGAAGACTATAGTTAACTTATCTATATTTCTAATTTTCTATACTACTACAGCTGAACCAATTGCGAGGTCGCCGGCGAGCCGACAACGACGCCCAAGTGAAAGCGTCTAACACCTTCTTTCCATTAAACCCTAAGACTTTATATCATCCCTTTTATTTTATATACAATATATTACACATAAAAATATGTATTATATATCTATGGATGTAGTCAACGGTCAGAATTGCTGGCTATCATAAATCTCCTATCTCCAATTCCAACAAATCTCCTATTTATGCTCCTATGTCTCTTTTCCTTCTTCTTCTAACCCCCGACAAACTCTCCCACTATATCTCTCTCTCTCTCTCTCTCTCTCTCTCTATATATATATATAACACAACCCTTTTTTGCTTTTTCCATATTTTGGTTCCAAGAAGATCTCAAACATGAGCCCAGCAAAGTTTCATGGTGACCATGAGATTTCAAAGTGGGAGATGATCAAAGGTCCACGTCCATCACCATTGAATATCAACAAGGGGTCCCATGTCATTCAGAAACCATCTTTCTCTTCATCTTCATCTTCTTCTTCGGTGGTTTCTGATTGTGTTGGTTCCACAATGTTCAGGCAGCAACAAAAGCGACCAGTTATTATATACACTCATTCTCCAAAGATAATCCACACACAAGCTCAGGATTTCATGGCTCTCGTCCAGAAGCTCACGGGTATGTCACAGCCCAATGATGATGATCAAACCCAGAAGAGTGAAAAGAGATTGTCTGCGAAAGGAAATGATCGTAAGGTGATCAAGCCTTTTGGGCATGATGATCGTAATGATTCATCTTTGGCTCTTACTGAAGAGAATTGTGGTGATGTTAAGGCAAGATCGTCATCTTTGTCACAAATTTTTAACCAAACCAATCCTATATTTTGCTGATATTCCTTTGTTTACCCCGAGTTCAAACAATTTCTTCTGCTCGCCTAGGCCTGTTTATAGATATCCTGATTCTGCATTCGTCTCGCCAAACATAGGTAACTCGATGTCACCGTCTGTTTTGGAATTTATAAAAGGGCTACCAGAATTTTGAGATTGAATATTGGAGGGGCTTAAGTCAGTTTGTTTGCAAATTGCGACATTTCCTTTGTGTTGTTCATAGATTGCTTTTTGACTTTTATTGTTTTCAGGTTTTTTATGGTATTTTTTGTTTTTTTGTTTCCAATGTTATAGATTTCGATCATATAGAGGTTAGATAGGATCGAATATGAATTACAAGAGATTTATTTGATTCATCGGCCATAAAAGGGAGGATTGATCTATATATCTATCCTACTGGTTGGTGTGTGGCATTGGTTTGTTATACATAGAGTGGTGCATGTTTTTGATGATCAAGCTTTCTTGCACATATCTTTCTATTTCTCTTCTTCCTTAGTAAATCTCCATTTCTTGGGATTGGCAGATCCATTGAGAGTATAATTTATGTCTATGCACAAGATAAAATCATACAGCCCCCGTGGTGACGCCAAGGTCTGCCGTTGTTAGTGCTACAATTCCATGGACAAAAGTTGTACAAATTTGAAAACTACAGTGATGGCAGGTTGTGATTTATTACATCACCTTCACATAGGATTATCAATGAGATTAACTTTATTGTACACCAATTATAATTTGCCAGGTCAACCGTTTTGTGAAATTTGATTTGGCTTTCAACTTACTGTTGTTAGTTTGACTATACAAATGTGTTTTGTGCTTTAATCCATATATTAGGTGAGAACTTCATCAAGCACAACGCAGTCAGCAAGTCCTTTGTGTTGTAGAGTATTAGTTTAGGAATTGGTTGAAAGAAAGAGAGTTTACAATGCGTCAAGAGTACTGTTATAATCACAAATTATTTTACAATATTTTTATTGCTGTATTCAGTTGTTACTGGTTTTATTTATTTATTTATTATTATTATTATTTTTTTTTTTTTTTGAAGGGGGACTCAATATCATTTATCAACTCAAATTAGAATCCAGGTACAAAGCTTGAGCAGCTGGTGGAGGATCTTCCTCCATCCATACAAGCTCATTCTCTACTAGTTTAGCATGTTTAGCCAATACATGGGCTACATTATTTGCACTACGTCTCACACAACTCACCCTTATTGAATTAAAGCTAGCCAACAGACACCAAATATCCTCATAGATCAGACCAAGCCGAGAATAGGACTCATGCTGAACCTGTGCAATAGTCTTCATCACAGCAACGTTATCTCCCTTAATGATCAGGTCCATAAACCTAGTATCTACTGCAACCTTAAGAGCCTCGCGACACGCTAATGCCTCCACCTTTTCACTATCACTAACAGCCCCTCCCTTTGTCAAAATAGCCACCACCACTTCTCCTTTTTCATTACAGATAACTGCTTCATAACCCAAACCATCGACATCATCAAACACAGCCCCATCAAAGTTCAGTTTGTACTGCAAACACGGCGGAGGCTGCCATGCCTGGATGACTTCATCTGGGCTGGAACCGATCACTACAAGATAGTCTAGAGCGTCACAGTACTCTTTAAGATAGTCCATCGCACATCGGTTTAACCAAGAAGGATGATGGAGGACACCACCACGTGATACTGCATTTCTTTGTTGCCAACTCTGCTAGCATGTAACCCAGAAAAGATCAACTTCTTCTGCTGTTTTCTTCTCCATTAAGTCCTCTACCAGTTGCCTAAAATCATGAAAAACCGTCCCACATTTTTGGAAGCAAACAACACTCCCTGCCCAAACATCTTGTGCAACCCCACAACCCCATAAAGCATGTAATACTGTCTCCTCATCGCTCTAACAAAAAATACAAGTTGCATTCTCAATTACTCGCCTACGATTCAGATTATCCAGTGTTGGCAATGCATTCTGACCAGCTCTCCATGCAAACACTTTTATTTTGTTTGGAACATTGGCTTTCCATATCTTAGCCCGAATTGGGTTTGGCACTCTCTGTGCCAAACACTCCCCATCATTGCAGTCATCCAACTTCAGTTGCTTAGCCATATGATAGCCCGACTTCACCAAATATTTACCATTCTTTGTATGGATCCATACAATCAAATCTTGCACCACTCTCCTACTCAAAGGGATTTTGAGAATGGCCTCCGCATCAAACTTGTGGAAACTTGCCTGAATTCTTTCCTTATCCCACTTGTGTTCCTGCCAATCAATTAAATCCGATACCCTCCACTCCTATTCCACCTCAGCTGGCTGAATAAGCACTTTATGTGTTGGTTGAGAAGGCAGCCAACAATCCTACAAAACTCGAATTGAGGCACCATTACCTACCCTCCAACAACACCCTTTCTTCAGTATTGGTTGAGCTGCCAACAAACTTTTCCATACATATATGGAGCTGTTTGGACAATCAGCCACCTCAAGAAAGCTACACCGAGGGAAATATTTAGCCTTGAAACAGCCATACAGCAACGATCCATGGTCTTGGAGCATCTGCCATCCTTGTTTAGCTAGCATTGCTAAGTTGAAAGATCTCAAGTCTCGGAAACCCATACCTCCCATTTTCTTTGGTTAAGTTAAGAAATTCCAACTCTTCCAATGTATTTTCCATTCTTCTCCAACTTGGCCCCACTAAAACCTTGCACACATAACATCCAATTCATCACATAGTTTCCCCGGAATTTGGAAAGCTCCTATGGTATAAGTGGGAATAGATTGAGCCACAGCTTTTACTAAAACTTCCTTCCTCGCTCTAGATAACAACTTCCCTTTCCATCCTTGAATCTTTTTCCATACCCTCTCTTTCAGAAAGAGAATATATCATATTTTTTCCTCCCAATCAAAGTAGGCAACCCCAAGTAAGAATCAAACCTCCCCACTTCCTACACCTTCAGTTTGTCAATAATCCACACCTTTTTCTCAACTGAAACATTGCTACTAAAGTAAGTAGAAGACTTTTCAAAATTAATGAACTGTCTAGAAGCATCAGCATACAACTGAAGAGTATCAGAGTTAACCTGCACTTCAATTACATTAGCTTGGCAGAAAATTAAAGAATCATCAGCAAAGAGAAGATTTGTGATTTTAGGTGCAGTCTCATTTAGCTTTCCATCCATCTCTGCTTTTGCCAATAGAGATGTGAAGCCTTCTGCACATAACAAGAACAAATAAGGTGATAAAGGATCTCCTTGACGAAGACCTCTAGATGGGGTAATATTGCCATAAGCTTTACCATTGATTTTGACTGAGAATGAAGGTGTAGAAACACAACACAACCCTATCCACCCAAACTTCCGGAAACCCCATTTTTATCATCATCCCAGAAAGGAAGGCCCATTCACTCAGTCATAGGCTTTGCTAACATCCAATTTTAATGTCAAACCCCCTTTTTTACCCTCCTTCTTAAGATGCATAGCATGTAAGGTCTCATAGGCAACCAACACATTATCAGTAATAAGACGTCCTAGCACAAAGGCACTTTGAGTTGGGGAGATCAATTGAGATAGAATCAGTTTTAACCTATTTACCATAACCTTAGATATGATTTTGTAAATTACATTACATAGGCTAATAGGTCTGAAGTCTGACATTTTATCCGGTTTCTTTACCTTTGGAATTAGAACAATATGCTTATAATTCATTTCAGGCACCATATTACTAGAATGTAAAAATTCTAACACCGCATCCGTCACATCACTACCAACAATATGCCAAAATTTTTGATAAAAAAGTGCATTCATACCATCGGGTCCAGAAGCCTTTGTTGGTCCCATTTGGAACAACACTGCTTTAACTTCTTCTCTGCTATATGGCCTGGATAGCACTTCCGGCATCTCATCAGTCATCTTGTGAGGAACTGTGTTGAGACATTCCTCCATTCTGTCACAAGTGCCTGCTTTAAAAATATTCTGAAAATAATCTGAAGCCACCTCTGCTACCTCCTTAATCTCTTCAACCTAGTCTCCATTATTTGTTTTGATGCCTTGGATATAATTCCTTTGTCTTCTTTGAGAGGCTTTATTGTGAAAAAATTTTGTATTCCTGTCTCCATGATTTAACCAAGAAATTTGGGATCTTTGCCTCCAAAAAATTTCTTGTTGCCTCAACAGAGCATCCAATTTTTTACTCTCCACCAAGAATTCCTCCTGGCTTTCTTCGGTTATCTCCCTCTCATTCAACTCCTCCAACCTTTTTTGCAATCTCTTTATTTCCTCCGTTTCTGGCCTGGTTTTGGAAGAACCCCAAGCATGCAACTCAGCTCCACTTATTCGAATTTTCTCCATTATAGTCTCCAAACTGGAACCACCTACACCCCCTTTTATCCATGCCTCGGCCACCACCTCCCCACAATCATCCCACAAAAGCCAACTCTCCTCAAACTTGAAACTCTAAGGACCCCTACCTCGTTTCGATCTATCTTTCATTGTCTTTAGTAAAATTGACATATGATCAGATGCATGGCTAAAAAAATGGGTCATTGAGCTGGCCGGGAACTTCTCTACCCCATCTCTATTCGCCACGGCCCTATCCAATCTCTGCTTTGTGTGCACTTTACCTGGTCTTCTGTTAGTCCATGTAAATTTGTTCCCATAAAAGCCCAAATTAGCCAGCTGGCATACTTCCAATGCTATTCGAAACTCATCCATTTGGCTATAAGGAGGCGAATGCAAGCTCTGTTTTTCAAAAGAATAGAGGATGGCATTGATATCCCCAATGCAGCACCAAGGACCATTCACAAAAGATCTTAAATGGGATAAAAGAGCCCATGATTTTTTCTTCTCACTTGCATCAAGCCAACCATAGAATCTCGTGAGAAACCACACAAATCCATCATCTTCTACCACTTATGCCAGAATATGATTATCCATAAAATTTATGACATCTAAATGTACATCATTCCTCCATAATAACGCCAATCCTCCACCCACCTTTGGCTTTTTAACTATCAACTTATTTTTAAAAGGTAAATCACCACCATGCTTCTTAAACCCATCCCTGTCCAATCGTGTCTCCATCAAGAAACACACCTCGAGTGCTTATTCCCTCACTAGTTTGTGAAGGCTTTGAACTGTCTAAGGGTTCCCAAGCCATTGGCAATTCCATCTTAAGAGCCTCATTGTTCTCGGCAAGAGTGTTGCAACACCCCCGCCACTTCAATAATTGTAAATCCATCATCAACCTTGCCTCTCTTAGCTTCACTATGCTGGCTGTCTTCCATGTCATCCTCATTCATGGGCTGCGAACTTCTCTTCCCCAAAATGGACTTTGCCCCTTCCTTTAATAACTCTACAGGCCCACAATCCATTCTGACTAACCTGGTCCATTTGGGCTGTTTCTTTCCCTCAACCGGTCCACTCTCAGCCTCATTAACTAGCACGTGACTCCCTTGTGCTGTTGGAACCAAATCATTCACCACTTTTGAATTTAAAACTGGAGCATCCAATGTTTGAGCCTGTAAATCCCTACTTTCCTTATCTGCTACCACAATCCCATTATTCATGCCTCTTTCACCGTTGATACCACAATCCTCTTCTTCAATCTCAGACTTTCTTTTCCCATTCTCAGATGTCGCCTTAGTAGGGTTTTTCCTGGCGCCGCTACCATCCTTCACCACCCCACTTTGCCGAGGTCCACTCTGTTTCTCGTTCTTCTCCGCTTCGGCCTCCCTTCTCAACGGTGGTTGTGCTCTCCCCCCTACCGTCTTTAGCCACTCCCCATAACAGCAATCCACCACTTTTCCATCCTTCATATGGCATGAAATATTGAGCACAATGACGTAAATTGTGTCCTAGCAAACCACAAAAATGGCAGAAAACTAGGAGTCTTTCATACTTTAGGTCCACCCAATGTCTCAACCCATCAGAGCCTGCTAGAAAAGCCCCCCTTCAAATGGCTTTTGCAACTGGTATGTCCACCTTCACACGCATAAAAAAATTCTAAGAGTCATTCTAACGCCGTTTCTCGACTTCTAAAACCTTTCCTAATCGTTTTCCCACTTCCTTTGCCACCTTAGGTGATCTCATGTCAAAAGGAGCCCCCCATATCTGTACCCACAGCCGCACTATTTCAAATCTGACATTTGCGGCCGTCATCCCCACCTCCCACATGGTTAACAGCAGAGCTTGATTATCAAAGCTCCACGGTCCCCCTGTGAACACTCTACTCAGATCAAACTCCTCTTTGAACTTAAATTGAAATAGATTAGACCCCACTTCAATGATTTGTACTTTTTCTTCTAGTCCCCACGCATTCTTTAGAGTGACCTAAGCCGTTTTCTTGTTGAAGGGTCTGCACGTAAGGAACTTCCCTATCAGACTTAACGCACAACTCTCTAATGCCTCCTTGCGCCCCTCATCTGATATAGCTATAGTTTCTTCTTCCTCTGACGTAAGATTCATCTTTTCCAGTACATTTGAGACCTCGTCTACCATGAAGCTAACACTAATAGGAAAAGAAAAGAGCAAAGTCAAACCCTTAGTGACCCTAAGGGAGGGATTTTTCGCAATAGACGAGAGAGAGAGCTCCTACCAACGAGGAGAGTTGTTACTGGTTTTATTTGGATCAACCACTAATATCACTTTTTTATTTACCAATAATTACTCACCACATCAACAGTTTGTAAAAAAGTTTATGACTCTAGCATTTTGGTTAATGCAAACTCATGAGCTGTAGTACGTGAAATTAAGAGTCTTTTGAGGCTATGCAACAAACAACAAATTACTTAGATGCTCTGCCTAACTAGAGAAAAAGTAAACTCAAGGCTAAAGAAAACTATATTGTAGGAAATATTAAAGTACAGCAGGAAACTTATGTTCATTAATGCAATCAAATGAGTATAACAATGTGAGAACCAAGTCCTAAAAATGACGGGGCGATCAAGTCTTCATTGTGATTACTCAACCAACAATGTAATACCCCCTAGTTTTAGTGTTTTAAAAGTGGAATTTCCACTTATTTTAATTAAAAGAAAAAAAGAGTTAAAAAAAATCTTATTAAATAGCTCTTTTTTGAATAACAATGAAATTTACATCATTGTTCAAGAAATTGTCTAAAATAAAAAAATACATGACTTTTGATCCTTCTGACATTTTAGAAGAAAAATAAACCGTTTGTTTTTCTAGTTACAATTTAAAAAACTAAAATTATATGGCTTGTTTTCCTAATTGCAATCTATAAAAATGAAACTGACACTAGTAAATAACTAGTCCAATTATAACTCCAAGCATCTAAATTTGGAAGTTATGTTGTGAAATGAGAAGGTGTTAAACACCCATTCCACTTGATTCGGAGGATGATCTTCTAATAATGAATGGATATATCATGTTACGCACAAAACATATGCTCCTTCATATCATTATCATGTATATCACGTATCATTGCTTACTAAAGTTTATGCTCATCATATGATCATCAAAATATTTTTGCAGCATATATATTAATTCCATAGCCTGTTCATAATATGACCCTAACATATGCATTCATCACATATCTCATGCAGCCGCCGCACATGTACAAAAACAAGTATGTGGCTTAATTATCTCCAATATAATTAAAATTGCTATGATTTCAAAACTTTTTAATTCTAGATCAAAACTTTTTAATAGATCAAAATTGCTATGATTTCAGGATTTATCCTCATGTGACAATGTTGCTATACTTCTTAGTTCTTACAACCCAATGCCTAATAGGGACGCATTTTGGCAATGGAACATATTACATAATTAAGTGATGTTTGCAAAGAACTCAATGTCTGTAATTTCAAATTAATCAACATTAGAATTGTGGCCGTGCGGATTAAAAAATTTTATTTTTAATAAATCCTGAACTTCATTATTTGTCAGCTTTCATCTAGAAATCATAGCAATTTTGATCTATTAAAAAGTTTTGATTCGCGCAAGCAATCATCATTAATTCCCCCTAATGTTTGTGTTAGTTATAACTCGATTGTTCAAAAATTGAGTTTTAAATTGAAACTTGATTTTTAGAAAATCAAATTTCAAAACATGAGTATTTTCTTAAATAGTTTCAGATATGAGGCATTTTGCTGAATATTTATAATAAAAAAGAAAGGGCAAAAGCCCATTTTCTCTTGAACATGGAGAACTTTTATTTTACTATTCTATTTTAATTTTGAAAATCAGTGACCAAGACCAGTCGTAGATATTTATTTAGAAAGATTTCCAATGTTGGATTTGTTTCAATGAAAGAGGAGGCTTTGGTTTTTCCTTTTGTCTCGAGTAACCTTTTACAAACGAGATGAAGGGTTGGAGAAAACGTTACCTTGAATATACACCAACCTAATTAGGCGCAACAACCAACTTACAGGTCCAAGAAATTATTGTATGTCCACCCAATACAATAATGTAGCACTTCACTTCCAAGTACTCTTACACTTAACGCACTCTTCTATAATTTATTATCTAGGAGCTGCATATTATCCACGCAATTGGTGAAATTTCCATCCATCACCATGGATCAAGTAATAGAGTTATGCATTTATCCTAATATTATTTTTTTAGTAACTGTGTAATTTTTTTTTTCTTTAAGATAGTTTCATCGTATGACATACATTCTTGTTAATTATTATTTACCATCACACCAAGACACTAATTAGTTTTTTATGCTGACAGAAATAGAACTTTAAATATCTTATTTGATGACAAGAGACTTTGTCAGTTAAACCAACTAGAATCCACTTGCGTTGTTTATTATATATTCAATTCATGAGATTTCTTTCAAATATCATCTCTTTCTATCCCAAAATATAAATATATATAAAAAGCCTTGAAAAGGCCTTGTTTAGCATGATTCTATTTATTTCCATTATTTATTCTAGCGTATTGACATTAGTCATCAGGTGTATGTTAGTAAATTATTTGTAAAAGCAAAAGGTCCCAAAAAAAAAAAAAATCTATCGTTGGCATAGTTGGCATAACCGCTGATTATTGAAGCAAATTCTAATTAAAGGCATATTTGCATGACATTCGGCCTTTAAAGGGCATAAAAATCTATTATGTTCTAAAGATTTAGGATTAAATGTTTAGAATTATATTTTGTAAGTGTTGGCAAACCAAAAACAAAACATGTCTATTCTATGTGTTAGGCATTGCTCAAAGGTGTATGTTTCAAGCTACAAGTTCAAGCTGACTGCAGAAAAGAAGTGTCAAAATCTACCAAGCTCAATCGATTGAAAATTAGGTTCAACCAATCAAAAATCGCAAAAATTATATTTTATAGGATTTTTAAAAAGGCCCAAGCCCGTAAAAACGTTTAGGGTTTCAATCCAACTTGTCCACATATAAAAGGAAAACCCTAGTTATGTTTTGGAGATCGTTGGAAGACTTGTGTGTTACTGCTTGTGAAATCTGAGAGGTGTTGTACCTTCTAACCACACATGCGTCTATTGGAGCAAGGTCTACAATCAAGCATTGAGTGAACCTAGTTGCTGCTGCAAAGATCAACAACTTAAGATGCTCTGAAACCTTTGAGTGGGATCTCAAAGTCACAAGCGTGGGTGCTTGTGTTGCAGTAAGTCCAAGAAAAGAAGGGGTTCGTGGATTCGGAGCTTGCACGTGGTCATGTTAATAAATTACTACTTGAGATAGCAATAGATTTAGGGTTAAATCTGATTATAAAACTTCAATTCTCTTATAGTAGATTTTATTACCTTGAAGATTGCTAAGTCAAATCCTCCCCAATTTTTTACCTTGAAATGGTTCATTTCATTAGTTTTCCTAGATCATCATATTGTGATGTTATTTTTTTTCCGCTTTTGTGCATGATATGATTTATTATTGTTTAACCTAGATCTGAATAATTAACCTAAGTAATCACTTAGATAATATATTAGGTTAAACAATCTGGTTTAATGGGTCTAAACAAACAAACAAGTGGTATCAGAGCAAGTTAGATGTTGTTTTTAGGTTTCTATACCTAGAGTTGATCCTTGACCCCTGCTGTCATGGAACATGGTCACTCTCTAGTGATCCCTCCTCACTTTGATGGGAATAACTATATTTATTGGAAGGTTAAGATGAAAGCCTTCTTGAAATCTATTGATGAGAAAGTATGGCTCTCTGTAGAAAACGGTTGGGAAAGACCAACCACTGCTATTGGAGAATGGACAACTGCCCAAAAAGAAGCAGCAAGCTTTAACAGTAAGGCTATGAATGCAATATTCAATGCTATTTCTATGGAAGAATTCAAGAGAATCTCAACAGTGGAGATTGCTCACATTGCATGGAACATCTTGCAAACAGTGCATAAAAGTACTAAGGCAGTAAGAATTAATAAACTGCAGTAGTTGACCTCTAGATTTGAAAGCATTAGAACATCTAATGATGAGTCTTTTGATGAATTCTATGCTAAGTTGAATGATATTGTCAATTCTGCTTTTAATTTTGGTGAAGTTTATGATCAACCTAAAATTGTTAGGAAAATTCTTAGATCATTGAGGACTTTAGACCAAAAGTAACTACCATAACTGAAAGTGAAGATATGGACTTTGTTCTTGTAGATGAACTTGTAGGATCTCTTCAGTCCTATGAATCTTACTTACCAAAAACTAACAAATCCAAATCTATAGCTTTAGAATTTGTTGATGATGTTGATGATTGTGGATTTGATGATGAACTCCCATCTACAAAGATTACTTATCTTGCCAAGAGCTTTAGAAATTTTCTGAGAAATAATAATAAAAGGACAAGAAATAGAAACAATGTTGATCCTAAGAATATGAAGAAGAATGATACAACTAAAAACAACAATTCTGAAAAATCAAAAGATAAAGTTGTTCAATCTTCTAACAATTCTTTAGGACAACAGTGTTTTGGTTGTCAGGGGTATGGTCATCTAAAATCTGAATGTCCCACATTTTTTAGATCTAAAAAAAAAAAAGCTATGGCTGTCATCCTAAGTGATGATGAAGTTTCTGATCATGAGTCTAAAAGTGATCGAGAATGAAACTTTATGGCTTTCACTGCTACTGTTATAATAAGTGGAACTGAGACTACTGATGAGAACCCTTCTGATGGGGAACTCTCTAAGAATTCTGACTTACAAGTGGCTTATAACAAGCTTTGCAAGGTTGTAGCAAAGAATGCCATGAGTATTGATTTAGGGCTGAAAAAGATAAAGACCCTTAAACAAGAGAAGAAAATTTTGTTGTTGAAATTGTTTAATGCCAATGAACACTTAAAGTTTGTTAAGATTGAGAACATGTCTTTGATTAAGTTAAAAGTTTAGAATTTGAATTGTTTGTTGCTAGAGAACAACTGAATAGGTATTCTACTTCTAAATTGGATAAAATGCTAAATATTCAAAAATCTGTTTTTGATAAGACAAGATTAGGGTTTGTTGAGAGTGGTTCTACTTCTATTGTTCACCCTCCTAAGTTTGTACCTGCTACACCTACTTTTGTTGTTCATCCTTCTTTATCTGAAGTTAAGGTACCTAAGGAAGAAGTTCTAGCTTCTAGAAGAACTAGGGTAGGTCTAAGTGAGTCAAAACCTAAGAATCTCAATCTATCTAGAAGCAAGAAACAACACAAACCTCAGTGGTTTTGTCATTTTTGTGATGGAGCTAGGCATACATAGTCAAATTGCTTTAAGCTGTAAACTTCAAAGCAAGCATCCAAACAAAAAGTGCCTGTGCCAAAAGCACAAGATCCTATGACACTTATTCATGAATTGTTAAAGGTTCTTAACCTTTATACCAATATTAGAGCTGAGATTAGGGCTAATTCTAATAGAAACCCCAACTCCAAGTTTGCATCTAAAAGAGTGTGGATGCAAAATACCCAATCTCAGTGAGTTTGTCTGATATGCTCCTTATGCTAATTCTTTCAATCTCTCGTGACCAAAAATGTTTTTCATTAGAGTTTGCATTTGCATTACATTCATGCATTTCATTATAGGTTTGCCTTTGATATTTTTAATAAAAAATCAGAGAAAAAAAAATTGTATAACACATCTGTAAAGTTGTGATTTACAACTATTTTTTATGTTGGCTTTATTTCATGACAAAAAGTGTTATAATTGCTTTAATTTTGTTCCTTGTATTTTGTGGGATTTATTGTATTAGGTTTAGTATTGAGATGGTGAAGAATTGAGCATGTATTGGATGAACAAGTGGATTTTGCGAGTGTCTTGCTAGAAGCTAACTCATGAAAGAGCCACATGAGAAGCACATGCTGGAAGCTAAAGAGTCGTGCCAGGCTGTCGATTTCGCGATTGTCTCGTGGGTAAGGCCTTCCCGCGAAGTACTCGCGAAACATTCTAGCTGAAGGATTTTTTAAGTGTGAGTTTCTTACCCTTCACCTATACTATATATACCCTCATTACCCACAAAAGTATGAGAGATCATTCAGAGAGAAAAACTCTAGATAGATTTTCTACAACACATACATCCATCTTTTAGAGAAAGAGCTACTCATTCTTAATGAGAAATCATTATAGCCTGTTCTCCTTCCCTCTCCCATTGGCATACCTTGAGAGGATATTTGTACCCAAATACAACCCACACCTATTCAGAGTGTAGAGAATATTTTGGAGCTTGGGAAGCTTTGGGGATTTGCTAAAAGAAGCCGGTGAGGCTTGGTGGATGCAATCGAGCGTATTGCGGAATTTGGAAAGCTAGAGAAGACATGACTCCGAGAAGTCCGTTGGTAGCAGGAGCTTGGAGGGCTCAAGTACGTTGGATAGACTAGGCTTGAAGGGTCTTTTGTTATTCGTGTACTCCAACTTTATTCTCTAGTGAATCGATTTACCGCTTGAAGGGCCGCGAAGAGGTTTTTCGCCAAGCTCTTCAGTTTCCTCTTCGATAACACATCGCAGTGTTATCTTGTATTTGCATCCTTCTTCCCTACTCTTTTAGCTTTCATTTTATTACTGTTATTTGATTAAAATGGCTTAGAGTAGTTTTATTGTTTGTTCGCTCACATTTACTCTTATTCCCCACTTAGTTAAGTTAGAGTAAAATCAACCGAGCCATAATTTTTAATTTGGAGTCTAAACAAGCCCTTATGTTTTTACAAAAAATCGATCTTTTAATTGGTATCAGAGCGGCTACACTTATTTTGGTTTCATTACCTGAGTGTGATCTTTGACCCTTTGTGTGTTTTGCCATGGATAGTGCTTTGTATGCTTCTATGGATGTTTTGAATGTTGTTGATAATAACATGCCATGTGTTTGTGAAAATGCCTCTATGAGTACTTATCCTCATGTTTGTGATGGCATGTTACATGATTTCAAATTTCAAACTCTTGAAGAAAAAGGCTAAGAAGTTTCATGAGAATTTGAGCAAGTTCTTTTGTGAAAAGGATGATTTGATTTTTAAGCTCAATGAATCCAACAAATTGGTTGAAAAGTATAAGAAATTTGTTGAACATTCCTTTAAAAAACTGAAGGAGTTTGAATGTTTGAATATGGACTTGGATGCTACAGTTGTTTAGTCTAACAAACTTGTTGATGGTCTTAAATGTGAAAATGAATCTCTTAAGATGCATACCAAGTGTTTGATTGCTGAACCTATTGCTAAAAATGAAGAAAATATTGAAGGATAATCTGGTTTTGTATCTCATACAAAACACATAGCGGAAGCAAACAAATGGATCTATTTCATTCATGATTGATAACATGCACTATGTAAATTTCAGAATTCAAGAACGAGATTGTGTACCTTGGTGCGGTGAAATTCAAAACAAAAGATTCGAAGTCCTTGGGAACACTTTCAATCTTCACTCCAATTCCACTTTATGCTCAAGAAGTGTGGTCTCTCAATCAGTTTCTAAGGGAGAATATTGAGTGGCTTCACTCACACATACACACCACTTCGCAATGATGTCTCCTTTTTTCTTATGAAAAAATTCTGTATGTTTCTCCTTTTATAACCAACTGATTATCTAATTGGGCCGGCCTATTGGGCCTTTCCAATTGGGCTTTAGTGTGTGGCTTGGAGTGGGACCAAAAGGGAGCAATAAGACACTAGCTCCAATGGGCCTTGGGCTATTCTATCAACTCTTGACCAGCCCAAAGTTACCATTAATTATATTTAATACCACTATATAAATATAATTGCACTCTAGGTCTTATTATTAAATTATATCCCAAGACTTTATTATACATGCAACCCCTTCATAAAATATTCATAGTAATACAAAGTCATGAATATAGACTGCCACTTTGTAAATTACTACATCTTAATCCTTGAGTACCCGGTTTAATCCTTTTGAGTTATTCACCATATATTTATGAAATCCAATTTCATAAATATATACTTTAGTCTTACTAAAGTGGTTAGGCCTAACTCTCTGAATAACTGTACCCATTAAACTTATCTCAAGGGAACATTTTATATTTCCGTTAAGAGACTATGAATTCCATCTTGAGAATATATGTTCTATCAACACTAAATGTGGTTGCCCAACATACTGAGGTTTTGACCGTTACTTTAGATCTCACTCCAGATATATCAAAGCAACCTACATTTCATGATCAGGTCCATTATTCTCTCAAGATTAAGAGTTCATGCAAATAGAAGTTGTGATATTTATTATTCATTTGACAGTCGTTAGAAGAATAATAAGTCTCACAGCGGTCCAGTTCAATATTTCTTAACTCTTAAAACATATCAACATACCAACTAGAAGTCTCCACTTCCATGATCAAGACAAATCATCTTAGTTGATATGTTATAGTCTTCGCAGATGAAATGCCCAATTTCATTACCGACTACGAACCAAAATTCTGAGTTTACAAAGAACTTGTGATTTATATCTTCTATGACTTTTTACATAAATCACATACTATGCATCTTATGGACTATTTGATAATGTCTGAATATTCATGTTACCATTACTTTAGATAAGAATAAAAAAACTTTATTAAACACAATATTAAGTCATACATCATTTCTCACATAATATCATACATAATATCATACATAGCATCATACAATAGAATTTAAGGGCACATATCCTAACAAATATATGTTGCAATATGTTGTTAGACCCGATTTTATGCATATTGTGTGTTCTAGCTTAAAAGAAAAATCGGTGTACATTCCTCCACATAAAAGAAATCAAAAGTTGGAGAGAAAGACTCTTAAGCCAAAGCCTCCATTTAGGTCTCAACCTAAGGTTTTGGATGGATCTAAGTTTGTTCCAAATTACCACCATTGTGGTGATTGGTCATATAAGACCTCAATTTCCTAAGTTGAAGAAAGAACAAAACCATGTTGATAGATCCCTTCCCAAAGAGCTTAGTGGACATAAACACTATTTGTCACCATTGTGGTGCCTTTGGTTATCTAAGACCTCATTGCTCTAAGTTTCAAGCTCTTAAAAGAATTAAAAGAAAAGAGAAACTTGAGCTTTTTGGAAGTTGTGCTATAAAAGCAAAACCGGTTTTGGGGGAAAATGGTAAGTTGTTGATGAAAGTTTTTGATGTTCTTACCTCCTTGTCTATGTGCATCTTCAGTTCTGTTCTCATTCTTCCAACCCTCGTCTCACTTCTCATGAGATACTCATTCCAAACAATCATTCCATTTAGATGAGGAAGGGTTCCTATGGTTGACCTTATGCTCTTTTGGTCCTTGATCTAATTCTTTTGATCTTTGTAGGACCTTTTATGCATTAGATGCTTCATTGTCATGCATTTGTGCATCATGCATCTCTTTATATGCATTACTTTGTTTTTGGTGTTGATCTTACCTTTCATGTTCTGTTTTGGTCTTGACATCTATGTGTGATTATTGTAAATCGATCTTCAAGCTTGTCATGAATGATTAGTCAATAGTCTTGATGGTTTTGATATATGCATAGACTTGTGCCTATATATCTTCTCAAACCTTTATGTTTTTGCTCTATAGCTCAACAAATGTCAAATCTTGAAAAGAAGTAATAAGCTGCAAAAGTCATCGCACATACTAGTATTTGACTAAAAAAAAGGGAAAGTGACTTATATTGAAATGTATAGTGCCCAAAAAGCCAAAGGCTTAGTCTCAAAATTGAAATATCAAAATTTTAGGCATCGATCTCAAAATAAGATGTATTCTTCATATATGATCAAAAAGTTATGATTTGAAAGAAGCTAAAAGTATAACTTCAAAGATATGTAATCATTTTCTTGTGGGAGGTCATATATTTTCATTTCTATAATTGTGATAGACCACTTGACTTAGTACTAGTTGTGTATGACTTGATTGAATTGATAATTGAAACTTCACTCTAGACTAAGGACTTTTCCACATTTGATATGCACACACAACACACAAGTCTATTGTTCAATGAATGCTTATTTCATTTGTGTGATTGTACATGTTCAAATGTGATATGTATACTCAATTGCTTTTCGATCAATCCTAAAAAGATTTTTAAGTATTTTATATATTTTTGAAAGTGTTTTTATGCTTTCGTGTTTTGAGTTTTTGTTCATATTGCATATTTAATGTTTTTCATCAAAAACTCCTTCAGAGGCATTTTCATGAGAAGCTCACGAAATGAGATAGGCAAAACAAGAATTTCAGACAAAAACTTTTGTGACTGTCTCACGAGTAAATCTTACTCGCGAAAATTTTTGTGCTTCTGAGGCATTTTTCGTGAGTAACTTCGCGAGAAGCTAACCTGTGAAAATCGCGTGTTTTCAGTTTTTAAAAGCTGAACATGATAGTTTTTCAAAATCACACCCTTTGCCTCCCTCGAGCCTCTCTCAACCCAAAACCAATTTTCTCTCAAAAACCCAACAAAAAGTTAAGTTCAATCTACTTTAAGACTACACTAAGGTATGTTTTAACACTTTATACTCTTTGATTCCTTGGTTTAAGCCTTAAATTCTATGTTTTTCATGAGTTGGGTATTTTTTTGAAAAAAGGTTGGGAAACTTCATTTTTTTGCAAATTTTTTTCAATTTATTCATTGGGCTCTATCCTAATTGCTTTGTTTATGTTTGTGTTGGCCCCTTGTGGCATTTTAACTTGTTTTTAGGCAAGATTCACACATGTTCATGCATTGCTTACATGTTAGTTGTGTTGGTGCATACCAAGTGTTTAATAAAATGCTCAAATGGCATTTTGGCATTGTTTTGGACTCCGATGAGTACCCAACTTTGGGGATTACCATGATTATACATGTTTATCATGTTTTGATCATTGGTTGCGTGTTTTACACACTTTGCCCCGTGAGTGCCTTGCTGATGCATTGGTCATGCATCTCACATACACACTAAATGCACCTTGCTGCACACACTCTTACACTTGACATGTTTTGCATTCACTCTTACTCGTTAAGTATTTTTAGACCTTTTAGCACATATAACATGTTCTTGTGTCTATGTCATGCCTTAGTCTATACTTTGTTTCATCATCCTTAGCATGTCACATTCATTTTATGCTTTGTAGCATTCTTTGTTTTTGTCTTTTATTTGAGCTTCATTTCTCATTCATCTTGCACCCCTTATGCATCATAGCCTTGCTCATATTTTCTTTTCTTTCCCTCCTTCCTCTTGATTCATTTGTCTATTCGTGACAAAAAGGAGGAAAGTATTTGTGCACATTCTTAGGAGGAGAAATTCTACTTCATGCACATTCGTAAGGGGAGAAAGCCATTGGGGTGATGCATATACCAAGGGGGAGAACACATTTTTTTTTTTTTAGAAAACCTTGTTTTGCTTCTTTTTTCTTTATGCTTGTTTTCTTGTTACTTTATGGTGCTTTGAGTTATGTTTAGTATCTATGCTTTGTTGTTCTCATTGCATCATGTTTATGTGTTGGACATGCATACATCCTTATGTTATTGTGCTCTATTGGTTGTATGTTCGAATGATCATTTGCTTTGCTATATGACCATTGTAGTCATTTCCATATGATTGTTTTGTGTTTGACCAAGTTGCTCATATGTTTTACAACATGTTTACTTGATTGTATGTTTACTTGTTACATTATACTTGTCCATTTATTACTTGATTTACCTTGAGGGTCTTATGAATTTTGTGCAAGTGTTTCAAGTTACAGGTATATATGTTCCAAGTTCATCACAAGCTTTAGATTTAGGTGTGAGTGAGTTTTTCCATTGTTCCCAAACTCACGTTTAAGTCTAGAGTATGTTATAGGGTGTTTTGTCACGGAATAGCCAAAAGAGGAGATTGTAAAGTTGTGATTTACAATTATGTTTTATGTTGGCTTTATTCCATGACAAAAAGTGTTGTAATTGTTGTAATTTGGTTCCTTGTATTTTGTGGGGTTTATTGCATTAGGTTTAGTATTAAAATGGTGAAGAATCGAGCATGTATTGGATGAATAAGTGGATTTCACGAGTGTCTTGCTAAAAGCTAACCCGCAAAAGAGCTACGTGAGAAGCACATGCTAGAAGCTGAAGAGTCGTGACAAGCTGTCGATTTCGCGACTGTCTCGCAGGTAAGGCCTTCCCACGAAGTACTCGTGAAACATTCTGCCTAGAGGATTTTTGAAGTGTGACTCTCTTACCCTTTACCCATACTATATATACCCTCATTATCCACAAAAGTATGAGAGGCCATTTAGAGAGAAAAACCCTAAATAGATTTTCTATAACACACACACCCATCTTTTAGAGAGAAAGCTACTTATCCTTAGTGAGAAATCATTGTAGCCTCTTCTCCTTCCCTCTCCCATTGTCATACCTTGAGAAGATATTTGTACCTAAACACAATCCACACCTATTCAGAGTATAGAAAGTGTTTTGGAGCTTTGGAAGCTTTTAGGATTTGCCAAAAGAAACTAGTGAGGCTTGGCGGTTGCAATCGAGTGTATTGCGGGATTCGAAAAGCTAAAGAAAACAAGACTCCGAGAAGTCTGTTGGTGGCAGGAGCTTGGAGAACTCAAGTACATTAGGTAGACTAGGCTTAGAGGGTCTTTTATTATTCGTGTACTCCAACTTTATTATCCAATGGATCGATTTACTGCTTAGAGGGCGGCGGAGAGGTTTTCATCGAGTTCTTTAGTTTCCTCTTCGATAACACATCGCGGTGTTATCTTGTGTTTGCATCCTTATTCCCTACTTTTTTAGCTTTTATTTTATTGTTGTTATTTGATGAAAATGGCTAAGAGTAGTTTTATTGTTTGTTTGCTTGCATTTACCCACTTAGTTGAGTTAGAGTAAAATCAACCAAGTCGTAATTTTTAATTTGGGGTCTAAACAAGCTCTTAGGTTTTACACAAATTCGAGCTTTCAACATCTTTAACTTATGTAATTGAGGTTGGCCAATGAAATTTGTATTTTTCAGCACTTTGCTAGCTTGTGCAATGTAGTGCTTAATTTGTGTAAGTTGTTTATGGTTTTTAAACACATGCTCTTGATTTTGAAGTCACATTCTTTTGATTGTAAGGACTAAAAAATATTAGGAGAAAGGCATAAATAAACATCTCACCACTGTTACTCGCCAATCATGAAAACCTGTGTGCAAATCATAAAAGCCGTGCTCGGTAAGGTGTACCACTTACACAACAAGATATTTAAGGTGTTGCTTTTAAAATAAATAAGAGAAGCAAAAAGAAAAAAGAAAAACAAAGAAAAATATGCCTCAAAAGAAAAAGAAAAGTAAAAGAAATTAAAAAAAAAAAAACAAAAAAAAAAATTTTGCATGGTTGCAAGCATGTTTTCTAGGAGATGTAAGAGTTATATGATGTAGCTCTTTAAGTGATAGTCACTCTCAAACTTATGTGATTGATAATGTGGAATTTGTGCTTATTTACCATATACATATCACCTTTCGGGTATCTCATACACTTTCTAGTTGCGCACATCATAAGCAAATCTTTGTTAAACTCTGCACATGTGATTGTGTGGTAATTTTTGTGGCCATCCAAGATTTAACTTCTTGATATGTCTAATACTTTTTGGGGGTGTGAGGTAAGAAGTGTGTGATGGAATTTGTTTTGGCTTAACAAAGAAAGTTTCTTTTTTGAAGGGAAAGATTTTTTTTAAACCTTTGGACTCATTAACATGCACCCCATATCATAAAAACCTATTTTCCAAATGGTTTTATAGAAAATTTCTAGGTTTTTCAAAAATTCTGATTCTTCACGATTTGATCGATCAAACCAGTTTTTCGATCAATCAACAAGAAAAAGAAAAAAACCAAGTTTTAAGGCTTAAACTCTCAGGTTGTCTCGATTCCTCTTGATTAGTCGAATCTGTTTTTACTTGTTTTTCGATTCCTGTCTCAATTCCTCTCAATAGAACGAAAATCGTATTTTAAAAACAAGTAGAAAATCAGATCACAATTCTTTAGAGCTTTTTTTTCTTCTTCTTCTTCTTCGATTCCTTTCTCGATCCCTTCTCACTCAAAGTTTATTTTTGTTCTTTTTCTGAGTCAAAGTCTCAAAGGTTTTCTTCATTAACACCAAGTAAGACTCTTTTACCCCTTCTTTTTGTTTAAATTACATGCATTCATGCATTTTCATCAATTTTTTAAAAAAAAATTCGAACTAAAGAGATTTTAGGGTTTTTGATAATTTTGAGTATTTTGATACAATTTGTTGGATGGGTTTTTGTTCATACATCATATTAACATGATCCTCAGGCTTTAATTT
This sequence comes from Lithocarpus polystachyus, assembly GCA_033629205.1. Taxonomy (NCBI): domain Eukaryota; kingdom Viridiplantae; phylum Streptophyta; class Magnoliopsida; order Fagales; family Fagaceae; genus Lithocarpus; species Lithocarpus polystachyus. The sequence goes on along the minus strand of CM066162.1, from coordinate 47,368,063 downwards.
CAAAAATTTCACGATTTATTCAAAATTTCAAAATTAGGGTTTACGTGTTCTTGAGAGAATTGAAGATTTTGTTCAATTGGACTAATTTTATTGAAATTGACCCTTGATATTGCTTAAATGAGTGATTATAACATACTTGTTGTGTTATGCAATTGATGAGTATAAAATTTTTGAAAATTAGGGTTTTCGAAATTGGGGATTTTGCTAAATTTCTAATTTTCTTGGTCAATTTTTATGAATGAAATCTCTTCTTTTGTTTGAAAATAATCAGATTTGTTTTGATGATAAACAAAATTGGTTTTTGACAATAGAAAATTCAAATCTGTTTTGTAATATAAAAGGAAAGAGGTTTTTGGAGATGAAAATTCAAATTTGTGTTGTAATGATAAAAAAAAATGGTTTTTGATGATAAAAAATCAGATCTGCTTTTTATATGTTTTAAAATAACAAAAAAGATTTTTTTTTTTTTTTAAGAAGAGAGTTTCACTTATAATTTAAATTCATGCAAAATGAATAAAACAAACACAAACATAACAAGGTTTTATCTTTCTTTTTTTTTTAATTTCAAAAATTTGCATATGTTTTAAGAAAAATCAGATTTGTATCTTAAGAAAGATACAAATCAATTTTGACGTGATAAAAATTTAGATCTGCATCTAAGGAAGATGCAGATCCCTATTATTTTGAAGAAAAATTCAGATCTATATCTAAGAAAGATGCAGATTTGTTTTATTTGAAGAAAAATTCAAATCTGCATCTACGAAAGATGCAAATCCGTTTTATTTGAAGAAAAATTCAGATCTGCATCTAAGAGAGATGCATATCTATTTTATTTTGAAAAAAGAGTTGACTACATGCAGATCTTTAAAACTAAGAAACAGATTATATCAACAATGAAGGAATCAAGAACATATTTTAATGAACTAAATTAACAAGGTAAAATAAGAATATCTAAAACAATCAAACATGCATCATCATGATAAAGAAAAGCATAAAAATAAAAAGGGTTAGAAAACAACCTCTTGCATGAGCACACTTTGTTCCTGAGAGGATATTTTAAGGTTTAAAGAAACTTATTCAGTTATCTTTGAAACCTAAAAACTTTAATTTAAGCAGCAACACTCAGAAAGAGGATCAAAAAATATGAGCAATTTAAAAGTCTAAAACGTATGCCTCTCAGAGCATAAAAAATGTGCTGAATTATGAGGTTCAGTCTCTAATTATAGAGGTCAGAGGACTCTAAAAAATAGTCACAGATGATTAATATGTGAATCTGGACTCATCCTTTCGTGAAAAGGTCGAAAAGGGCGTGCCTTATCGTCACTTGAAGGCCGTTGGGCCAAAGCCCACATGATGGCAATTCGGCACTTTTAAAGTGTTGTTTGACACTCAAAAAGTGCCGTTCAACATTCCAAAAGTGTTGTTCGGCACTCCAAAAGTGTTGAATTGGCTCTTTGATGCCGAACGCACTTCCGTGTTCGGGTGTCATTTGGACTCTCCCTCTAGGGTTTTTTGACCAGTCCTTGTATCTAGACATGTTTTCATCCTCCTTCTATGATTTTTTTTTTATCTCTTTTCTAGATAATTTAGGCTTTTATGAACAATTATCCTGTGGATAAATCCCTTAAAATAAATCTTGATAAAGTTCAGATTATCCACAATTTTATTGTTATCCAATCATCCCTTTTATTCTTATGCATGCCTCTCTATCTTAAACCCTATTATCAACCAATCACAAAATTATTTAATTAACTTTAATTTTTCAACTAATCAGAATTAATTTAAATTAACCATGTGTGGTCGACTCTTCTTAGACACAATGCATATGGATCGTGCAATCTTAGTCTTGTGATATCTTTCGATCCGATGGTTCGATTTAGAAATCGGACACACTGTTGCGACCGTTAGAATCTCAAGATCATTTTATGATATGTCATGAATGAATTGATGTATGCAATGCAAGAACAAATTGTGATGCATGTAATGCAAGAACAAAATGATGCATGTAATGCAAAGAAAAATTGATGCATGTGATGCAAAGATGATTTTTGGGGTACATGAATGGTCATTCGAGTCATTCTCCTTAATTAAATCATGAGTGCAAAATCGAGTGTCTACACCAAGGTTGGAAGGGAACACTTTGCACAAAAGTCTGTCGTTCCGAGAATAAAGAGCCATAAGCTGCATGTAATGACTTACATGCTCTACTGGGTTCGTATTATTGTCGTAACAAGTAAACGATGGATGCGTGAAATGTCTCAGCATCTCAATACGCTCTATTTCTTCAGGAAAAGGTGATCAAGCTATCCTTTTAAGTGCTCGGCTTATGGCATCCATGGTGGCATTTTGGCGTCCTCCCTTTCTCTTCTCGACAATAACGAATTTCTATCTCTAGAATCATTCAACCTCTCCCTTGACCATAGATAGCAGCTTTGGTGAGACAATCTTTCTATATAACTACAGTCCAAGTCTTGGTAATAGGATGATCTCTCAAGATTCCTCCTTTCCTTCATCATGCCTCCAACTCCAACTCTTTAACATGCCTATGCAAACTCTCCCATTCACGGTCCCGATCACTATGATATGAACCTTTCGGTTCATACGAGACCGTCCTCTCTCCTTGGGATGAAGCTGCATGCGAATCGTCCTGAGTCTCATGCCCATCATGGCTACGACACTCCCTCTTCCGCTCTTGTTCCAACTGCCTAAGAGCTCGAGAGGAGCCCCTAGACTGGTTTCCACCAGATCCCATCGAACCTTCATTTTCATGTCGCTCCGCCATTCCGTAGTCCTTGTCACTACCTCTAGACCTTCAACGTAGTAGGAAATTCTCACAGACAGCATCGATTGTGATGACCAAAACTCAATCACCATGGGCTTTTGAGCTCAGACCCTCAACTTATTTGTGTTTTGGGTTGGGTTTCTCCCTCAATGGGAGGTCCAAGAAGTGACTTCACCCTTTACTGATATAATAGAGATGTTATTTTAGCCCTTAATTTTCCTTCTCATGGCACAGCCGAGGTTACAATCACGCAGCTGTGCCCTTTTCCTGAGATCCGAGAGGGATCTCTTTGTTCCCGAGGTGTTTTTCTCCCCGATTTTTTCACCTCCAATCCCTATTCCTCTCTTTCTATTTATAGCCTCCCTTTAGTGTGGTTGTCACGATGAAGGGATTTTTCCATGTCAGTGGGTCCCTTTGCCCCATAATCCTGATCAAATGGGACCCATTGCCTACTACTGATGTGACTTCTTAGTAACTTGTACTTAGCACCGATTATTGCTTGATAGGCGGATTCTCTTAAACATTATACTTGGTTCACAGCAAACTCTTGGGTATGTGGACTGAAGATTCATAGGCCGTTCTCGGCTTGGCCTGTGGACCGAGGCAGGCCGATCATATCATTGCATGAGCCTACATTTTGGGACTGGGCTGGCATACTCGGTCCGTACATATATTATTTAGGGGGGGGAAAAAAAAAAACCATGCCTTCCTTCCAAAATGGCAGTAAATGAAGCAGCTGCGTGTCACATTTCTGACTGTGTGACTGCATCTTTGTCTTTTCTTTATGGCGTGTAAGCAACATATTAATTTGAGGGGAAAAAAATGAAACCTCATTACTCATCCACATAAAACATAATTCATTCATAAAACTCTGAAGAAAAACTTTTGTCAACACGACATAATATTGGTTCAAATTTGCAAAAGTCTATTCTATTCGGCCGTGTGTTTTGGACTTCTAATTCTAAGTTCTATTGAATTGAAATTTTGATTCTCAAAAAAAAAAAAAAAAAAGAATTAAAATTTTTGACCCAAAAATTAAAAAAAAAAAAAAAAAAAGGAAGAAAGAAAAAGAAAGAAAGAAAGAAATGGGTTGAGATTACTACGTACTATTAATTTACTATTAATTAAGGCACACGTGATTCATGTGTCAAATTTCTTTATAGTTTCTTTTCTATGAAGAATTGAAGGAAGACGGTTCTAGGTTGTACTTGGTAATTCATTAAAAAAAAAGTTGTACTTGGTAATTGGCTAATTGTAGTTCAAAACTTCAAATGGACCTAAATTTGTTATATATTGTCAACAAGTTTTTGCAATATTCTCACCGTCAGAATTAGAAAAATCTCGAAAACCAAAACTTGGGTCAGCTCTCTGATTTTATTTGAAAATTTGGAAATTACCTAAATTGAGTCATACTACACAAAATCAACTCGTTTTAGCAAAGACTTGTTCGTATAGTGATTTTACTTGCCCGCTTTTGCAACTTTAATTTCAAGGAAGCAACCAAGAAGCAAAATCCACAAAGCTTCGCCATCAAAATACTAAGAAATTTTTTGTAAAAAAATAAAATAAATAAACGAAGATAATTATAAATTATTTACAAATGGACATTCCAATCAAATATTCCACAAATTTTTGTCCAAGACGCGTGAATACAACTCGTAATTAATTTAATTATTACAAGTTACAACTCGTCTAGAGCAATAAAGGCAGCGGCGTCACACCACGTGTCCACATCAGACACCGTTAAATCCATAACGGCGATGTAACGTTCCTAATGTCCCCAATAACCTCGCTGTCGTCATCTCTGACGTGCACTTTTCCGACACCGCCGTATCCAACGGCCACGATCTTTTTCCCAAGCTGTGGCCCCCACTCGGCGAGTATCTCCGGTATCCCACACCGGACACGCGTGTCCCACACCTTCAGCGACACGTTTCCAGACACGCCCTTTTCCGCCGCTGTCACAACAGACCCCGAATTTAACGGTGACACGGCCATCACAACCGATCTCCCGCCTAAAAGAGACGTTACCCTTTGTTCCCTGTTCATATCGTAAACGGAGATGAGGTCGCCGTCAACTTCGCCGTCAAAGTCTAACCCCAAACCCAAATGGTCCCACAGCTTCACAACGCTACCACTAGCCAAGTCTGTCCACGAGAACCGTTGCCATTGCTTCGAATTACGACTTTGCCCTTGACTTCTTCCGAAGTATCCACGACCCGATCCGGAGACCCGGAAATCTTCATCCATGGGTTCTTCTTCTTCTTCTTCTTCTATAGAAGACGACACAGAAGAAGTGTCGTCGTCGTCGTCGTCGTCGCTACTGTAAATATCGTCGTCGTCGACGAGTTTTAAGAGAGGTTCAGAAGCTGCTGAACTTGCTCTTTGGAATTTCACGATTAAAATCCTGACCCTGTTCATTATTGTGCTAAACGAGGCGACTAGAGCAAGAACCAGAGCACCCCATTTCCAAAATCGAATGACTTCGAAGCCAGAAACCGGAAAAACCCGAGAAAACATTGATGGGTTTTGCAATGAAAGCTCCAAATCGCTTATCCTGTTGATCACTGGGATCTCCATGCTATGATATTTACAATGTATCGTCTATCAAAGTTTCTGAATTATCAGCTCAGCTCAGCTCAGCTTAGCTTTGTATACAAGAAATTAAAAAAAAAAAAAAATCACAGATTTAATACAGAGAGAGAGAGAGAGAGAGAGAGAGAGAGATATGAGTTTTTATGTGAATGGGCGTTGGCGAAGAAAATAGGAGGTTTTGGAAGGTGAGGTCGTGTAAGGTTTTTATAAGGGTGTTGAGGTAATATAAATTAAGAGAATGGTACGTACAACTAATTAAAATAGTAAAGATTTTTTCAAAGATGGTGATGTAGAGGATAATTATTGGTTAATTGGAATAGAATATTGGGAGACACGTCAGAAAAAGGTTAGCGGGCTTTTTGGAAAAATAGGAAAAGAGATTGGGACGGCTGAGTCAGGATGAGACCCTCCCAATTGGGCAACATGCTCAAATACCACAATTTTTAGAAATTTTTAGCAAAAAATATTATTTCAAAAATAAATAGGTATGTAGCACTTTTTTAGATCTCAAGTTTTAGAAACTCGAGTTCCAAATGGTACTCGAGTTTAAGAAACTCGAGTTCCTCATCAATTTTGTCACCATAGCGGTGCTGAGCTGAGATTCGGGTGATTAAAAAAAAATAATGTGGTACTCGAGCTTGGTAAAGTCGAGTTCCATGCAACACAGTACTCGAGTATACTAGACTTGAGTACCTATTATAAATAAAATTATGTTTATGTTTATTTCTATGGTACTCGAGCTTAACAAGCTCGAATTCCTTATAACTTTTTTTTTTTTAAGATAATCGACAAATAAACATAAACATAAGCAGCTTTTTATGTTTTTATTTATTTAAATAGAAGGATTGTAAAGTATAGAGATTTTAATTTCAAAATATGAATTAATTTCTACATTAATTAAAACTATTCATTGTTTTCTTATAAAAATTGTTCTCTGTTTTCTGCATAAACTATTTCTACGATTTTGAATAAAATTATTTTCTCTTCAGCATTATTTAAAAAATTGTTCACTCTCTTTTCTATGTAAATTATTTTCTGTTCACTATTTAAAAAATTATTCACTGTTTTGTCATAAAATACCTAGTGAAATCGTGTTTTCTAAATTTAAACGCCAAATCTGAATGCTTTTTCAGTATTTTGAATTTCACAATAATCGAATCTATTTTTCTGCATTGATAAAATCTACTTCTACGTTAATAAAATTTGCTCTCTGTACATTATGTTTACTGTATATTTGAATCTGCTTACTGCATTCACAAAATCTATTTTCTGAATTAACTAAAACTATTCGTTGTTTTCTCATAAAAATTGTTTACTGTTTTCTGCATAAACTATTTCTATGATTTTGCATAAAATTATTTCCAGTTCAGCATTATTTAAAAAATTGGTCACTCTCTTTTCTGCGTAAATTATTTTATATTCACTATTTAAAAATTGTTTACTGTTTTCTAATAAAACACCTAGTGAAATCGTGTTTTCTAAATTTAAACGCCAAATCTGAATGCTTTTTCAGCATTTTGAATTTCACAATAATTGAATCTATTTTTCTGCATTGATAAAATCTATTTCTACATTAATAAAATTAGCTCTCTGCACATCATGTTTATTGTATATTTGAATCTGCTTACTGCATTCATAAAATCTATTTTCTGTATTAATTAAAATTATTCGTTGTTTTCTCATAAAAATTGTTCACTGTTTTCTGCATTAACTATTTCTACGATTTTGCATAAAATTATTTTTAGTTCAGCAATATTTAAAAAAGTGTTCACTCTCTTTTCGGCGTATATTATTTTTTGTTCACTATTTAAAAATTTTTTCTCTGTTTTCTCATAAAACACTAAGTGAAATCGTGTTTTCTAAATTTAAACGCAAAATCTGAATGCTTTTTTAGCATTTTGAATTGCGCAATAATCTAATCTATTTTTTTGCATTGATAAAATCTATTTTCTGCATTAATTATAACTGTTCGTAGGAAAATCAAAGAACGTAGGTAGCACATGCAACACTGTGAACATCAGTGTAGCAATGGTGGACATTAACAACAACGTCTATTGTTCGTAGGTAGAAATTTTTGGAAATCATCATTACTTGAATCTGAGAAGTCTGAAATATCTCTTTCATCATCTAACGCAGTAACTTCATCAATAGACTTGATGGCTCGCTCTTGTGCCTTCCTCTTTAGATGCTTCCTAGCTTTTTGGATTGCATGAAAACGGTCTAATCGCCTTTGCATTTGATTGTTCTCTTGTTTAAGACAAGCAAGTATGTTAGCAGGTTCATTTCTAGGTCACTCGGCTGAGCGTGCCTTAGGAACTCATAACCCATGCTATCGACAATACACCTCCAACTCACACCTTTTCTCATATAGGGTTGGCCATGGCGGTTATGTTACGGTGAACTCTATTGCAGTGGTATCTGCTCTTAGTTTTGTAGGTTTTCCGACCATGATGTGCCTGACGCTTCCAAGAGTCTCATACGTGCATATTGGCATATTAAGGAAATCTCTCTTCTTTCCAACCCATTTCCCTCCATAGTGGTCTGTGTATGTCTGTAATTGTTGATCTGCTGGAACTTCTGATAATCCATTTGTTGAAGTGGATCCAAACTTATTTCGCATTGTACGATTTGATATTGAGGCGTTGCAACTCATAGCTTAGTCAATCTACAAAGTTAGTGGGGTAGAAATAAGATCATTATTGTGGTGCATTTTTAATTTCATTTCATGTTCTAAGCATTATAATTTCAGTTATTAGGGCTTGTCATGTCAATATAGGCTGGAAAAACACTACATGAATAGGATTTTAAATGTTTCCAATGTCACAGTGAGATTTGAAGATGTGGGCGGTAGTTGCAGTGTTCTTGAACAGAGCATCATATTTAATTGACACAGTGCTATGTCCCTAGCACCAGGGTACGATTATTCATATATTTAAGTATTCACGTGAATGTGAATGATATGACTGGACAATGTGTGAAATTGTGCCGAGCTGTTGAGCGGCACGTGTGAAATAGTGGCATCTGTTGGCGCATGTGGTTCGTATGACTACAGTTGGTGTTACAGCAGCGGGCTGGTGACGTGTCTTCAAAAAACTACTCATGCCACAGCTGGTGCTACATCATGTTTACTGTATATTCAAATCTGCTTACTGCATTCATAAAATTTGTTTTCTGCATTAATTAAAATTGTTCACTATTTTCTCATAAAAAATGTTCACTATTTTTTGCATAAACTATTTTTAATATTTAATTAAAACTGTTCATTGTTTTCTCATAAAAATTGTTCACTGTTTTCTGCATAAACTATTTCTACAATTTTGAATAAAATTATTTTCTGTTCGGCATTATTTAAAAAATTGTTCACTCTCTTTTCTACGTAAATTATTTTCTGTTCACTATTTAAAAAATTATTCACTGTTTTCTCATAAAATACCTAGTGAAATCGTGTATTCTAAATTTAAATGCCAAATCTGAATGCTTTTTCAGCATTTTGAATTTTACAGTAATCGAATCTATTTTTCTGCATTGATAAAATTTACTTCTACATTAATAAAATTTGCTCTCTACACATTATGTTTACTGTATATTCGAATCTGCTTACTGCATTCATAAAATATATTTTCTGTATTAATTAAAACTATTTGTTGTTTCTCATAAAAATTGTTTACTGTTTTCTGCATAAACTATATCTATGTTTTTGCATAAAATTATTTCCAGTTTAGCATTATTTAAAAAATTGGTCACTCTCTTTTCTGCGTAAATTATTTTATATTCACTATTTTAAAATTTTTTACAGTTTTCTCATAAAACACCTAATGAAATCGTGTTTTCTAAATTTAAATGCCAAATCTGAATGCTTTTTCAGCATTTTGAATTTCACAATAATCGAATCTATTTTTCTGCATTGATAAAATCTATTTCTACATTAATAAAATTTGCTCTCTGCACATCATGTTTATTGTATATTCGAATCTGCTTACTGCATTCATAAAATCTGTTTTTTGCATTAATTAAAATTATTCGTTGTTTTCTCATAAAAATTGTTCACTGTTTTCTGCATTAACTATTTCTACGATTTTGCATAAAATTATTTTTAGTTTAGCATTATTTAAAAAATTGTTCACTCTCTTTTCGGCGTATATTATTTTTTGTTCACTATTAAAAAAAAATTTCTCTGTTTTCTCATAAAACACCTAGTGAAATCGTGTTTTCTAAATTTAAATGCCAAATCTGAACGCTTTTTTAGCATTTTGAATTGCGCAATAATCTAATCTATTTTTTTGCATTGATAAAATCAATTTTCTGCATTAATTATAAATGTTCGTAGGAAAATCAAAGAACGTAGGTAGCACATGCAGCACTATGAACATCAGTGTAGCAATGGTGGACATTAACAACAACGTCTAATGTTCGTAGGTAGAAATTTTTGGAAATCATCATTACTTGAATCTGAGAAGTCTGAAATATCTCTTTCATCATCTAACGTAGTAACTTCATTAACAGACTTGATGGCTCGCTCTTGCGCCTTCCCCTTTTGATGCTTCCTAGCTTTTTGGATTGCATGAAAACGGTCTAATCACCTTTGCATTTGATTGTTCTCTTGTTCAAGACAAGCAAGTATGTTAGCAGGTTCATTTCTAGGTAACTCGGCTGAGCGTGCCTTAGGAACTCATAACCCATGCTATCGACAATACACCTCCAACTCACACCTTTTTTCATATAGGGTTGACCATGGCGGTTATGTTACGGTGAACTCTATTGCGGTGGTATCTGTTCTTAGTTTTGTAGGTTTGCCGACCATGATGTGCCCGACGCTTCCAAGACTCTCGTACGTGCATATTGGCATATTAAGGAAATCTCTCTTCTTTCCAACCCATTTCCCTCCATAGTGGTCTGTGTATGTCTGTAATTGTTGATCTGCTGGAACTTCTGATAATCTATTTGTTAAGGTGGATCCAAACTTGTTTCGCATTGTACGATTTGATATTGAGGCGTTGCAACTCATAGCTTAGTCAATCTACAAAGTTAGTGGGGTAGAAATAAGATCATTATTGTGGTGCATTTTTAATTTCATTTCATGTTCTAAGCATTATAATTTCAGTTATTAGGGCTTGTCATGTCAATACAGGCTGGAAAAATACTACATGAATAGGATTTTAAATGTTCCCAATGTCATAGTGAGATTTGAAGATGTGGGCGGTCGTTGCAGTGTTCTTGAACAGAGCATCATATTTAATTGACACAGTGCTATGTCCCTAGCACCGGGGTACGATTATTCATATATTTAAGTATTCATGTGAATGTGGATGATATGACTGGACAATGTGTGAAATCGTGTCGAGCTATTGAGCGGCACGTGTGAAACAATGGCATCTGTTGGCACATGTGGTTTGTATGACTACAGTTGGTGCTACAACAGCGGGCTGGTGACGTGTCTTCAAAAAACTACTCATGGCATAACTGGTGGTACATCATGTTTACTGTATATTCAAATCTGCTTACTGCATTCATAAATTCTGTTTTCTGCATTGATTAAAACTGTTCACTATTTTCTCATATAAATTGTTCACTATTTTTTGCATAAACTGATTTTAGCATTTAGCATATAATTATTTTCGGTTCAGCATTATTTGAAAAATTATGCACTGTTTTTCCTGCATAAATTATTCACTGTTCATTAGGTTTTTTATGATTAGAATGCTTTAATACAAATGGCTACCCAGGAGAGAGCAGAGCAGTAATATGGAAGCATAAACAATGATAAAATAGATAATAAAGAGAGTAAATAGCAAAATAGATATATTCAAAATAAGGTTAAAATAGAGTAAGGAATCTGAAAACAAAAACTAGTTAAATCTTACTTGAGTAAAAACTTCAGTCTGTGATAAAATTTAAAACAAATTGCTGTCTTTGATACAAGCTTGAAAATAAAACTGTCTGTAGAGAAAGGTTACAAGATTACAAGAGGGGGAGAGAGTACAAAAGTCTTTCTAAGGGAGAGGGAAGGCTATTACAAAAGGCTTTCTAAAACTTGGAACTTAAAAGCTTAGAATCTTCGAAACTTGAAACTTAGAAACTTGTCTTTTGTCTTCGTAGTTCGTCTCTTTTATAGGTGATATGAACCATGGTAAAGTAACCTGAGTTGGTAAATTTAACTCAAGTTAATTTGTCGGTGGTATGGAAATTAGTACTGAGATTAATAGTCTGTCTGCGTCTGTCTGGGAATCTTTCAGATCTCGAGAATCTATTAGATCTCTTTTTACACATGCTAGTAAATAGTAGTAACTTTTGAACATCTGTCTGTATAAGTAGAATCCTTTGTCTAATTCTTTCTGTATCTCATAAATCTTATTACTCATGAAATTAGACCATTCTTGAGCTAGAGCATTTGGTCATTAAGTGGTAAATAAGTATCTCTTGTACACCAGTTGTATTTAAGGATACAACCCCAATCATGAATAAGAACCAAAATGTGTGCTAGCCGAGCTTCCATATAATAACTACTGTCCCAAGCTAGAAGAGTACTCCAGATAGTGATCTTCATATAATTAAGTCCTCCAATCTGTGCAACTACTTCTTGGATGACTTTGGGAAATAAACTAATCTGAATTCTAGAAGTTATGATTAATTTGCTAATAAACCTTGCTTCTAGCATTTCAGATAACCATAAAGTATCACGAATTATTGGATCTTCTGTCACTGTATTGATAAGTAATCCTAGATAGGGATTGTATCTGTCTCCTGTTCCTTTATAAACTTTGTCTACTTCTTCAAAACTTTCATACCATATAGCTTTATGAGATAGCCATATGTCGTCTGTCATGTGTTCTGTTCTGATAAATGCTGTAGAGACTAATACTTTGAAAAGGTACGTCCATCTATCATAAGAACTTGTTATGGCTTTATGGGTTAGTATATTATGTTGGATTTTAGGGGGTAAGGTTCTAATGGCAAGTCTCGTTTTTTGCTGAATCTTAGGGTGGAGCTTTGAAAAGCTTGTTCCTATAAGATAGCTTTTAGGGGACTATGATTTTGTCTTTGTGGAGCTTGAATCTCCAACCTCCTTGCCAGGGAGTTGACAACCAGATGCTTCAGTAAATGCACTGGTGTTAACAAGATGTAATTCCAAAGCCTTTCTATCAATGTCCTTTTGTAAAGTCCTTTTAAAATGTTTTATAAGAAAATCATTGTTAGGTTTTAAGGAATTAGGAACTAATGTATTAGAACTTCATTTTGTAATGCTGGCAAACAATGATCAAAACGTTTCAGTCTTGTTTAGACTTGCTCAAAGTGTATTTATATGTAAAGTTGGAATCGAGTGTTCTGCAGGATTTACTGTGTAAATTTATCAGGCTTGATCAATTGAGAATTAGACTCGACTAATCGAAAGTCGTGCAGATTGATTTTTCTGCAAATTTTTCCAACTTAGCCCAAGCCCGGATTAACGTGTAAGGTTTTATGTTATGCCCTAAGTATAAAAGGGAAAACCCTAGCCACGTTTTAAATGAGTTCTTTATGCTGTGTGTGTGAATCTTTTGTGAGATCTAGAGGTGTTTGCCTTCACATACACTTAGGGTTTCCAAACTCAAGATTGATGTCAAGAGCTTGGTGATCATTCAGTTGCAGATTCAAGAACTTAAAGATATACAAGCGAGAGTGCTTGTGCTTGCTGTAAATTCAAGAAAGAAGTAGTCCATAGATTCGGAGCTGTCACATGGTCGTGGTAGTAAGTTTTCTACTCGAGGTAGCAATAGGATGTTAGTGGTCTAAGTCGCTATTGTACAAACTTCAATTCTTTCATAGTGAATTCTGTTTTACCTTGAGGATAGCTAGGTCAAATCCTCCCCAGGTTTTTTACCGATTTGGTTTTCTTGGGTTATCATATCATGTGTTCTTTATTTTCCGCACTTTATATTATATGATCTATATGTGTTAACCTAGAACTGCATAATTTACTTAAATTAATCACTTGGCTAAATAATTAGGTTAATTTGATTATGTTGTAAGGGGTCTAAAAACGTTCAATCATCTTTAAAATTTAAAGCATATATAATAAAAAAAAAACTTTTTTTTCTGTAAACCTTTGTGCTCTTGCTGAGTAGTGGTATAAAAGTAGCCATAATGATCAGGGTGACTGGAATTCAAAATCTTTACAAATTCTACCATGATTCTATCTATGTGACAGTGAACAATTTATGTAGTGAACAGAGAATAATTTACACAGAAAAGAGATTGAATAATTTTTTAAATAATGCTGAACAGAAAATAATTTTACGCAAAATGTTAGAAATAGTTTACGCAGAAAATAGTGAACAATTTTTATGAGAAAATAATGAACAGTTTTAATTAATGCAGAAATATACAGTGAACATGATGTGCAGAGAGAAAATTTTATTAATGTAGAAATAGATTTTATCAATGCAGAAAAATATATTCGATTATTGTGAAATTTAAAATGCTAAAAAAGCATTCAGATTTGACGTTTAAATTTAGAAAACACGATTTCACTAGGTGTTTTATGAGAAAACAGTGAACAATTTTTTAAATAGTGAATAGAAAATAATTTTATGCGAAATCGTAGAAATAGTTTGTGCAGAAAATAGTGAACAATTTTTATGAGAAAACAATGAATAGTTTTAATTAATGTAGAATACAGATTTTATGAATGCAATAAGCAGATTCGAATATACAGTAAACATAATGTGCAGAGAGCAAATTTTATTAATGTAGAAGTAGATTTTATCAATGCAGAAAAATAGATTCAATTATTGTGAAATTTAAACGTAAAAAAGCATTCAGATTTGGCGTTTTAATTTAAAAAACACGATTTCACTAGGTGTATTATGAGAAAACAATGAACAATTTTTTAAATAGTGAACAGAAAATAATTTACGCAGAAAAGAGAGTGAACAATTTTTTTAAATAATGCTGAACAAAAAATAATTTTATTCAAAATCGTAGAAATAGTTTATGCAGAAAACAGTGAATAATTTTTATGAGAAAACAATGAACAGTTTTAATTAATGTAGAAATTAATTCATATTTTGAAATAAAAATCCCTGTACTTTACAATACTTCTATTTAAATAAATAAAAACATAAAAAAGCTGTTTATTTTATGTTTATGTTTATTTGTCGATTATATAAAAAAAAAAATAGTTATAAGGAACTCGAGTTTTCTAAACTCGAGTTCCTTACAAGGTATTCGAGCTTTGTGAGCTCAAGTACTATAGAAATAAACATAAACATAATTTTATTTATAGTAGGTACTCGAGCCTAGTATTCTCGAGTACTGTGTTGCATGGAACTCGAGTTTACCAAGCTCGAGTACTACATTATTTTTTTTTAATCACTCGAATTCCAGCTCAGCATTGCCATGGTGGCGGAACTGATGAGGAACTCGAGTTTCTGAAACTCGAGTTCTAGAAAAGTAGTACATTCCTATTTATTTCCGAAACAATATTTTTTTGCTACATTTTTTTAAAAGTTGTGGTATTTGGCCATTTTGGCCCTCCCAATTGTGTAGAAAGAGGGACAAAGGGATCTTTCAAAGAGCATCCACAACTGATGTGGTATAAAAAATGTCATTTTAGCACACTAAAAGTCTACTTTATTATTTTACCATATTATTTACAACATCTCATTTATCAAATGTTTTATCATTTAATTCTATACATTAAAATAATATTTACTACCCATTAAAATAATATATTATCTTTTCCCTATTATAATCAACAATAGCAACAACATCAATGGCACAACCACTAGCCACCAATCTAAAGGCTAAAAAAAAGTCCCACGTCATTCTCTCAATACGGCCTTTCTTTCTCCAACTTCGGCACTCTCTCACTCAGCACGCTAGAAACCCATATCAAATTTGATCCAATTTTTTGAAACAACCGTCTATAAAACACAGAAAACCAAGAAAAAGTCACCGGTGACCCATCAACCACCCTCAACGGCCGACTTGTATCAGTAAACCCGAAGTGATTTTCGTCACTGATTCTTGTGCCGCTGCAAACCCGAAATGTGTCACCAGCTCCACGGGCCTGACCCGAATAAAAACCGGGTTTCACCATCGTCGACAAGCATGATCGTGACGAACACTCCGGCGGCGGACCTTGCCCTCACGAACCTCGCTTACTACTCGCATGTCGATCTTCATGGCTTCGCCGTCCCTGGCACTAAGCTCTACCTCACCTCTATCGCTGATTCCTTTGTTCTTTCTCTGACAGGATGAAGATTTGTTTGGTTTATGATGATTCCATTTTTGGGTTTTGTTTTGAACTGGGAATTGGAGTTTGATTTTAGGTGCAAAGAGAGAAAAAAGAAGATTTTTGCGTTTGATTTGAGGTGCAAACAGAGAGAAAGAAGTTTAAGGTTGAGGGAGGAGCTGGGAATCATACCGGTTGGGAGAGAGAGACAGCTCGAATAAAAAAATAATAAACAGAAATGCCATATTCGTCCGTACTGTAGCAAAATACAACAGCACTGTTCATATGTGGCAAAAATTATGAGATTTAGAACATCTGATAAAGGGGTTATTTGGTATTTGATGTGCCAAATGTGCCAAATATTTGGCATTTGGCACATTTAGCACATCTAGGGTGGATGCTCTCCTTAATTGTAATATGCTATATGCGATCAGTGAGGTGAGTCATGACCTATAGACATAGGTACATACATCAGAAGGCTGTTGACACGTGCTGAAAGCAAACATTGCTTGCGCCTACTTTCTTTTTTTCTTTCCTCTTTTTGGACTTGGCTTCTGGCCTGTTAATCTTTCTCCTAACTCATTATATGATAATTGAAAGCCTATTGTTTTTTAATGTGTAATGTAGTTTTTTAAAATAACACAAAATTCGTAGTTTTATTTTTATGAATTGTCGCTTATTGGGTTGGAAGAAGCTCCCTCTAAACTAGTTTGGATTTATTTTTTATCCTTTATGATATGTTATCACAACTCTTACGACAAGCTGTAATTGTTAATAATAAACAATAAATTTTTTATAGATCTATTTTATTTTTCCACTCATTAATATTAGACAACCGTTTTTATATGGACATTATTATTTCTCCATCGCTCATTGTATTAAAATTATAATATCGGTGTCCAGGAAAGAAATTGTTGCAAGATATGCGGTCCCTTGCCTTGGATGTTAACTTATGCAAGATGTATAACTGATTAGTTTGTATTTTATGTTGTGGTGGCCTACATTTCCCAACCAAACCACCAACAAATTGACGATGTCAAACAATGAACCGGAAGTGACCAGTGAGTAAAAATTTTGGGACTAACCCAAATAATTCTTAATAGTGGTCCAAACGAAGAAAATTCCAGTTTTTTATCATATCATATGGGTGGTCCTAGCTAGACTCCTAGTAGCAATACCAAGCTCATGGATCATGTGGCATTTAAATATTTTCACAATTGGATAGTCTTCTTCCACGAAACATTTTCTGTTTCACATAACATAGGGGTAGCGTGCTCTACTACATTTACCACTACATTTTTCGTTTTTCACGTGTGTAAAATCATTAAACTTTATTCATATAAGCTATTGACTTCAGCTTAGCATTAAAAACTGTGTGAAACCAGACTCCAATTTGTTAGGCTTGTTTTAGCTCAAGCATTTTCCAAGAAAGCAATGTACCACAAATTTGAAGCATTAATTTAAGTTAATACAACTAGGTCACGTACTTTATTTAGTGGAAATGCCAAATGTTTGATTGAAATTTTGTTTTTTCTTGTGGAATTAGATTGAGACTTTTTGGTCGTGCTTTATTTTTGAAATTAACATTTTGTTTTGTTTTTGTTTTTTTTTTTTTTTCTCTTACCAACTTGATTTGACCATGCCATTCTATCCACATATAATCACCCACCATGGAAAAAAAAAAGTATAAATAAAATTAAATCATGATTATAAGGTGGTCGGAGTGGCAAATCACCATCTTGAAATGATACCTTTAATATTTTTATAAATTTAAGGAAAAGTGTCTTGGCCGGGTGGGTTCCACTTGTTAGTTAAGTATTAGACAGGAGATTATGGTCTGTTTGAGATTCATTTATTTTGCTGAAATTGAAAATTTTTTACTAAAAGTACTGTAGATAAAGGTAAAAGTTAACTGAAATAGTATTGTGTGAGCCATGAATAGTACCAAAAAGTGAAGTGAGACCCATAAATAGTTGTAAAATAAGTTGAATAGTAAAATAAGTTGATAAAATTAATCATGTCAAACAGACATTAATACTTTAAAAAAAAAAAGAAAAAAGAAAATAAAAGAAAAGAGAGGTAGGAGATTAATAGATTATTGGCTGAGTATAGTATAGGCTTAGGGTCCCTGTCATCTTGTGTAATTAATTAATTATTAATTTGATGCTTGAAACTCCCCAATTTTCTTTCAAAGTTTCCTAATAATTGCAATGAGCAATTATGTTGTCGAGTTGTGCTGTGTTGCAAAATAAAAGGCTTGCATTATCATACGAAATCCGGATTTAATTATTTGGAAGATAAAAAATATATTCTTACAATAGCTTAGATGTCTACAATGTTATACCATTTTCATGTTTTGCTTTCTCTTTTAAATATAGAACTCTACCCTTTTGGGATCCGTCCGGTGGACGCCTGGTTTTTTTCCGGCCCGCCTCAGAGGGGTCATTGCACATTGGTTCCTAGTGACGTAACTCTTGTGTGTTTGTGTATTTAAAGTGGGGTGTGTGTATGAGTCCATTTTTCTTATTTTTATTTTAAGAGTCGCACACCAACCATTAGTTTTGTATTAGATGTGATTGGTCACCTAGATGTCTAAGTTAATTTAAGTTACCTAATTAACTAAACCAAAATTTAAAGGTTTATTAATTAAGGTAAACCAAAAGTCTTTGAACCAAAAATCTTGGACTCGGAAGTTTGGTTGTGTGGGAAAGTTGTTAGGCACCTCACAATGTCTATCTGAAGATAGTACCTTATTTTAATTTACTCCAAACGTTAACTTTTTTATGAAGAAATTGAATACTTGACATTTTGATTTTTTGTTTTTTAAAGATTTTTGCAAACAATATACATATATACATGTGAGTAAATATTTACGTAAAACTATCATGTAAATAGTAACTCCAACAAATCCACAAACTACCATTGTTCTAAGAAAAAACTTGAAAATGTTTTCAAAGACTCAAGAGAATGAACCTTAAACACAAATTCACAAACTACCACTACTCAAAGAAAAAGCTTGAAAATAAAAGTTACAATGCTAACTTTATTATTTTGAAAAAAACACAATTTTCTTAGAAAACATTTTTTACATGGTAGAAGTGTTTCATAAAAATGTTTTTCTCTTTTTTTAATTTTTTTTTGAAAACGTCTTTTTTAAAACATGTACCTCTTTTTAAAAAATCATTTTTGACATATTTGAGAAATGCCTTTGAAAACATTTTTGAAAAGAAACATTTTAAAAACACTTTGGAAAAACGTATTGTGGCAGGCAAAAAATATTTAGCGAAGAAGTCTACAGGATTAACCTTAAAAACACTTTGATTTGATACTTTTGCTCACACAATTAATTTTTAGAGGTGGAATACATGATCGACCTTAAATACCCGTTATAAGAAAGATAATGAACGTAGTACTAGTTCCAAACAAGATTTGAGTATATTCAATTAAGGAAAACCTTGAAATGATAAGGTTGGTGTCCTCGGTTTTAGGCCGAGGATGGTGTTACAAGTAATTTCTCTCTTTTTTCACAAAGCAAAAAGGACCCCCTTATCCAGGTGTGTCTTGGCTTTATATAGTCAGCCAAAATGCATCTAAACTCTACATTTAAAGGGTTAGGATCGGACTTTCCTGATACTTGTCCCATTGGAGCCTTGCTAGAAGGATTTTACACTAAGGAATGAGCTGTGTGGACACTATTCATAAGTCATTTAATGCGAAGGGGATGAATGCTTTGTCCGTCCTCTTTCCTCTCTTCTTTGCTCAGTGCCAAGTAACCCTTTTACACCCTCGGTTTGCACCGTGCTCCCCTTAGCTCTGATTCTCGACTTTCTGAGGGTAAGTTGGTGTCCTTAGAACCCTTGTCAACTGTGGTCTTTCTGCCTTTGCATAAGGTAGCTGGGATATTTCCGAGGGCATTCTATTGATGTTTCCCAATGTCTGCTTCCTCGGATATGTCCTTAATTTTTTTATTAGTAGTTTTGGATCCTCATCCCCCCACACGTCTTTTGAAAACATTTGAAAACATTTTTTGTTTACTTTTTTTTAATGTTTCAGCCCTATTTTAGAAAACAGTTTTTTTTTTTAATTTTTTTTAAAAAGTACCGTTTTTGAAAAAAAAAAAAAGATTTTGAGTTTTTGAAAAACAGTTTTGAAGAGCAGAGTAATTTTTTTAAAAAAAATTAAAAAAAAAAACAGTTTTAAAAAGAGATTTTTGTAAAAAAATACTTCCGTAAAAAAAAAAAAAAAATCGTTCATAAAAAAACAGTTTTGTAAAAAACAGTTTTCAGAAAGACATATGCCACAAAGTGACTCCCAACCCCTATTGTAGATGATAGTGGGAAGGTCAGTATCAAAAAGTCCAATAGAATGACTTGGCGTTTCGAATGAATGCCGCGTCGGGAGAAGTTGTCTGAAAAGTCCTTAAGGGCTTTATCATCATAGAACTTGACATGTGAAGGGGTAGAATCAAAAGAGGATGCCTGGAACAAAGAGGGTTTCAGGATGAAATAGATTTCCGTTTTGGTGCCATAGAGTAACTAACGAGAGAGAGAGAGAGAGAGAGAGAGAGAGAGAGAGAGAGAGAGAGAGAGAGAGAGAGAGAGAGAGACAAACAGAAAAGCATCAAACAGTTTAATATCAAAAAGATAGAAACAAAAATGGTATGTATGCATGAAGAATGTATGAACATGTAACATGCAACAATAAAAACATCATGGGCTCAGCCCAATCTAAACCTACCAGCACAAAAGCTAGCAACAAAATAAACACACATCTAAAATGCATGAAGCATTGTTAAAATGTAAATTTGATGCAATGCATGATGATTTAAACTCATTTAAACAAAAACCAACCTAAGAATTTTGTGAAAAACTCATCAATTTTGAAAAACCCCAAATTTTTCAAAAAAAAATCCCAAAAGTTAGGTCATAAAGATGAAATGCATGATAAGATGAGTGAAATGAGATCATACTAGAGGAAAAGGAAGATCTTTAGACCGAAAAGCTTTTACGTTTGAGGTTTAGAGAGAGAGAGAGAGATGAGTTTGGAAAGGTGAGGAGAAAAGTTCTTGTTGGGGTTTATGCCCTAAAATCCAATTTATTGGCATGTCATAAATAATTAAATTGTTTAATTATATGAGACTATTTATAAATGAACTAATGGGGCATTATCTTAGTCCATGAGATGCATAGTATGTGATTTATTTGAAAAGTCACAGAAAATATAAATCACAAGTTCTTTGTAAACTCAGAATTTTAGTTCGTAGTCGGTAATGAAATTGGGCATTTCATCTGCGAAGACTATAACATATCAACTAAGATGATTTGTCTTGATCATGAAAGTGGAGACTTTTAGTTGATATGTTTTAAGAGTTAAGACATATTGAACTGGACCGCTGTAAAATTTATTATTCTCCTAAATACTGTTAAATGAATAATAAATCTCATGAATTTTATTTACATCAACTTTAAATTCTGAGAGAATAATGGACTTAATCATGAAGTGTAGGTTGCTTTGATATATCAGGAGTGAGATCTATAAGTTACGATCAAAACCTCAGCATGTTGGGCAGCCACATTTAGTGTTGATGGAACATATATTTTCAAGATGGAATTCATAATCTCTTAATGGAGATATAAAATATGCCATTGAGATAAGTTTAATGAGTTTGGTTATTCAGAGTATTGGGCCCAACCACTTTAGTAAGGAGTTAATAAAGTATATATTTATGGAATTGGATTTCATAAATATATGATGAATAACATAAAAAATTAAACCGGGTACTCAAGGATTAAGATGTAGTAATCTTCAAAGTGACAATCTATATTCAAGACTTTGTATTACTACGGATATTTTAATGAAGGGGTTGCATGTATAATAAAGTCTTGGGATATAATTTATTAATAAGGCCTAGAATGCAATTATATCATATAGTGATATCGAATATAATTAATGGTAACTTTGGATTTGTTAAGAGATGACAGAAAAGCCCAAGGCCCATTAGAACTAGAGTCTTATTTGTTCCTTTTTGGTCTCACTCCAAGCCATATACTAGAGCCCAATTGGAATGGCCAAAAAGGCTAGCCCAATTAGATAATCAGTTATATATAAGGAGAGAAACGTACAGAATTTGATAAGTCTTTTAATAACTACTTTCATTAAGATCTTACAAGGAATGAAATGGTTTGTATGTGAGTGTTGGACGCTTTCTTATTCTCTCCTTAGAAACTGATTGAGAAACCACACTTCCTAGGCATTAAATAGAATTGGAGTGAAGATTAAAGGTGTTCCTAAGTACTTCTAATATTTTGTTTTGAATTTCACTGCACCAAGGTATGCTTTCTTGTTCTTATATTCTAAAATTTACATAGTACATGTTATCAATTGTGAATGAAGTAGATCAATTAATTTTCCGCTGCGTATGTTTTGTATGTGATACAAACATGTATTTTTCTAATAGTTCTGTCGAGAGAGATCGGGGAGAAACGAGAGAAAATGGTGCTGACCCTATATAGAGATAAATACGCAGCTCGATGGATCGGTAGGTATCGAGAAGTGTCGAGAATTAAAAAAGGCTAGAAGGAGCTATCGAGAAGCTATCGAGGAGTTATCGAGAGGTGTCCATAGCTAAGTGACCTCGATGGATCGAGAAGCTATCGAGCATCTATCGAGCATACAGAAACATCCACGATGCTATCGAGAAAAGAAGATCAAAGGGCTAGATAGATAGCCTAACTATCGAGAAGAATCGAGAAGTTGTCGAGATTGCTTAAAAATAGTTTTTCAAAGAAGAGAAAACACAGACATGAATGCAATCAAACATGCTACTCAACCAAAGATCCAAACAACATTTTAAGTTCTCAAAAACACTCTTAACAAGAAAAATGTCAAGCATTTAGATCCAAAACATACACACACACACACACACACACACACACAAAAAACAAGTCTAACCAATTTTATATTTCAAAACCAAGTTAAGACAGTTCAGTGAGCATTCAATAACACATGTATTCTTTGTGATGGTCAAATCATATTGTACCTGCACATGTATCAAGTGTAGCAAAGAATATTGCGTGTTGTATGTGAAAAACATCGCAAGATTGCATAAGTGTCTACATGTTATGACGATTTGAGATATTTGAAAATCACATTAACTCACACACAATCATAACTGCTTAATGGGGACTATCACCTTCGAGGTACATCCTATAACTCTCATATCTCCTAGAAGACACGCTTGCAATCATATATAAAGCATTTTGATTCTTTTTGCTTTAATTTTTCTTTGCATATATTTTTTTTTAGCATATCATGCATGGGCATATAAGAGAGAGAAGAAATGCCCAATGATGTTAAGTTTTTGACATTGCAATTTTGCTATGTCGAAGCATACAGATGTCATTTCATAATTGGTGGGCAATAATGGTGAGATGGTTATTTATGCCTTTCTCATAGGATTTTCTAGTTCTACCCTTAAAAAAGAGTGATATGAGTGTTAAGTACAAAAGATTACTTAATTTTACTCGTCACAAACACGAGCCATAAAGCTCACTTGCTTAGTTGTGCATAGAGATGCTCATCTATGCTACAAAAGATACAAAGTTTAGAAAACTTTGTTTCAATGGTCATCCAAGGTACACAAGTACCAATGTACACAAACTTTGTATTTTTCTGATTTTTCAATTTTTTTTTTTACTTTTATGAAAAACAAAATAAAGTAAAACTGAAAACAAACAAACAAAAACATGTTAAACTATGCAAAGCATAAAACTAGACTGACTCAAAACAAGAAAGCAAAACACACAAGTAATGCAAGAAAAAATAGAGGGAGAGAGAGAGAGAGAAAAGTGACAAAATCACTTCGAGCCTTTTTCCTTTCATACCTTGGAAGAACTTTCCCGTTTAATGGACCCTTGATTTGGCGGTGAGGGGGAAGAATTGAAACTGTTCAAGTTCGAGAGGAACATGAGGGCTTTGAGTAGATCTCTAAAAGGAGCAAGAGAGGATGAAAACTGATTCTAGTTACCCGATGAGATCATACTGTTGCTCTGTTGAGTGGCTAGCCACTTATTGCAATTAAGTCGAGTATGCCTGGTTGCTCCACGGTGATAACAAAGATGCTTCTTTTTCTATTTAGACTTTTGAGTATTACCCTTCTTAGCCCTAGGGTTTTTAATCTCTTTCTTAACAAGTTTAGCAAGTGCTCTTAAGATAGATTTACCCTTGTCTGTGTTCTCACTAGCTAAAACAGTTTTGACATCAGTGTTCTTAGACTCAACATTAATAGCAGGAGAAGCAAAAATAGCAGTACTAGAGGAAGCAATATTAGGAGAAAAGAGAAATCATACCCTAAACCTGTCCGATCAGAAGCAGATTTCTGTAAACTGAGAATCTCATCAAGCTTTGTACTTGAAGTCCTTTCCAGCTGAGCTCTGACTTGAAACAGCTCCGCTTTAAGCTTCTTGGTCTTCTTAGCCAAGAAATTATTTTCAAATCTTAGTGCTTCAATGGTCTGATTTTCTTCATCAAACTTCGTGGAGATATCTTCTCGTTCAAGCTCCACATCACTGAGCTTCTTGGTGGCCAACCTATACAACTTCTCATGCTTTTTTGATACTTTGTATAGTTTTGCATAGGCTGTGTGGATGTCATCTTGCTCATCCATCTTTTCAAACTTAGATTCCACTAATTCCTCTTCTTCATCCACATCTTCAACAATCCCCTCAATTGGATTTATAGTGGTAGTGAAGGCATTTAGGATTCCATCATCCTTATTATCCGAATCATCCTTAGGTTCAGTGTCGCTCAGTGTAGCAGCAAGTGTCTTGCTCTCCCCAATGGTCTTGAGATACGTAAAGCACTCTTGTTTCGTGCGTCCAAAGCCTTGACACTCAAAACACTTAGGTCTTGAAGGAACAGTGTACTGACCGCCATCCTTAGCATCCTTCTTCCCTTTGTCTTGGCACTTAAACTATGACGAACTGAACTACTTGCGGTCTTTGTCAAATACTTTAGCATTGGCATTTTTCATAAAATTTTTGAACTACCTTGTGATATAGGATTTCATCTTATAATCTTCATCGTCAGAAGACTCATATGTGTCGCTGCTCTTGGCCTTCAGTGCCATGCTCTTACCCTTACTAGATTTCCCAATCCTTGTCAAACCTAACTTATAGGTCTGTAGGTTGCCAACTAGCTCTATCAAAGGAATTTTGTCAATATCCTTTAATTCCTCAATTGCAGTGATCTTGGCATGAATCTCTCGAGTAGAGATCTAAGCACCTTTCTAACAATCTTGAGTTCTGGAATGGTTTCCCTAAGATTAAAGGCTGAGTTCACTATGTCCTTGAGCTTGGCCTAGAACTCATTGAACAACTCATCCTCCTCCATCTTGATCTTTTCGAAGCTTGTAGTAAGCCTCTAAAGCTTCGAATCCTTGACAGCCTTGGTTCCCTCATAGGTTGTCTAGAGAATGGTCCATGCTTCCTTTGCAGTTTCGATAGAGGATATCTTTTTAAACTCCTCATTCGTGACTGCATTGAATAGAGCATTCAATGCCCTGCTGTTGAAGTTAGCCACCTTGATCTTAGCATCATCCCAATCGGCCAGCAATTCCTTTGGCTTAGTTTAGCCTATCTCCACAGCTTGCCATACCTTTTCATCTAATGATTGCAGGAAAGCTCTTGTGTGTACTTTCCCATAAGCATAGTTAGTGCCATCAAATAAATGAGGTATAATTAACGATTGTCCTTTATCAATGACAATAGGGGTCAATGGATCACACAGCAAAGATCAACCCTAATCATAGTGTGCCTGCTTTGATAACACTAGATAGGCCAAGAATGTATTGACCCCTTGTGATAAATTAACTAATTGATTTAGCCAAGTTAATTAATTAATTCAATTAACATGCAAAACATGTAGAAGCACATACAAATCACCAATTAAGTTAATATGCCACAGAAAATAAAACTGATACGGTAGTTTGTTTACGAATGGGGAAAACCATCGAGGCAAAACCCCACCAGGTGAATTTAAAGTCACCACTCCCGAGAATCTACTATTATTACAACAAGCGGTTACAAGTAAAGGAATCCCAATACCTTATACCAACCTACAGTTGAACCCTTACCTCGATACCCAATTGGACTTATTCTGTAGTGACAATCTTTTTTTCAATGCACGGCTCCTAGTATGTGACTAACCAATCGATGCGCAGATCCCAGTACACGATGAACACGATGAAGATCACGAAACTCCTTGATTACAAAACCCAATGGCGTACAAACACAGTAGCTTCTTCAAGAGAAAGATGAATTAGGGCAAATTCTGTCTTCAGTCACAATTTGCATGAACAAAACTTTTCCCCACACTTGTGCAACCTTTGACGGCCATTAAAATAATTCTTATATATGTTTAGGGTTGTGAGAAAAGAAAGCCCAAACATGCATACATGGATTGGAGTGAAATTAGAACTAAAAATCTGATTTTCATAAATCTTGATAGATAGCTTATCTATCGAGCAATTGTCGAGCATCGGGCTAAACATGCATTTTAAACCTCGATAGACGCTATTCGTCGAGCTAGCTGTCGAGCTTTAAAATCCAGCACTTCTTCACTTGTTTCTTAGACAGATTTGCATAGATTTAACACTTAGGCTTGAACTTTTGTTCCTTAAAGTATTAAACACATCCTAGATCTACCCAATTACAAGTAAAATGCGTTTTGTTGAAGGATTAGCCAATTCTAAATGACATATGTTCCTAACATGATTCACATATGTCTTAACAGTTCCTAAGGGAGAAGCCAGATCCTTCTCTATTATTGGGAGAAAATTACTCCATGTTTTGGTTAAGTCCTCCAGTTGAGCAAGTCAAGAGAAAGGAAACTGTATCCCAATAACCCTAGAAAGAGAACCCACTAGCTTAAGAGACATACTAGTTAACTCTAGAGGACAAACCACCTTCAAAAGAGAAGGGCCAAGTCTATTCTACAGCCTAAGAGAAGATGGGAAAAACCTATCTTTCTCAGCGATAGAGAAACCTTTTGTTTAGCCTATGATTACAAAGTATTTACATTAAGTATGTATATAACATTGATTATAACAAAGTATTCTTAACTCCTAATCATGAAATCCTTATTCATTATTTCATCTAAAAAGAAAAAAATAATGTTAGTATCTATATTTTTCTAAAAACATTAAAAAATAAATAAATAAGGTTTTTATTAAAAAAATTCACTTATATATTTCTAGGATGTCTCCTATATATTATTTAGTTCAATGGGCTATTATGACATAAGAGTAATTAGGGGAAACAAATAGTGTATTAATAATTTATAAACTTTCGTATTTTATGAAATACATTAAATACACTTTGAATTAATGGGCTATGTATGGTATAAGAGTAATTTTAGGAAACAAAAATGATACATTAATCAAATTTAGGGGAATCATTATTTAAATTTATACATAAATTTTTATTATCTATTCTACAGCCTAAGAGAAGATGGGAAAAACCTATCTTTCTCAGCGATAGAGAAACCTTTTGTTTAGCCTATGATTACAAAGTATTTACATTAAGTATGTATATAACATTGATTATAACAAAGTATTCTTAACTCCTAATCATGAAATCCTTATTCATTATTTCATCTAAAAAGAAAAAAATAATGTTAGTATCTATATTTTTCTAAAAACATTAAAAAATAAATAAATAAGGTTTTTATTAAAAAAATTCACTTATATATTTCTAGGATGTCTCCTATATATTATTTAGTTCAATGGGCTATTATGACATAAGAGTAATTAGGGGAAACAAATAGTGTATTAATAATTTATAAACTTTCGTATTTTATGAAATACATTAAATACACTTTGAATTAATGGGCTATGTATGGTATAAGAGTAATTTTAGGAAACAAAAATGATACATTAATCAAATTTAGGGGAATCATTATTTAAATTTATACATAAATTTTTATTATCTATATATACTATAATGAGATTAAATTCAATAAGAAAGTGGTGTAAAACCCAAGTTTTACCCCTCCAATTCTAACATGTCACATTATCATATTACATATTAAAGAATAGATACAGCCACATTCAATCAATTCTAATATTCATTTGAAAATCTAACTTAACTATGAGTTTATTGAGATGTTTATGTATAGTAGGATGTATTGAGTTTTAAGTAAAAAGCTGATATAAAAATCTTTTATTAGATGGTGTAAAACATGGGTTTTACGTCCCATCCTTACCAAATTCTAACTCTACTATAAAACTGAAGCCTTTGACTTATTTTTGACCTTCTAATATTGTGCCACATCAGATTTCTGGCTTCACAATTTTAGGCCTCAGCACTTATTTTTTAATTACGTTATTAGTTCAGCTTTTACCCGATATCTTTACCATTCCACACCAAATGAGAGCTTCTTCTTCTTCTTCTTGCTCCAACTTATAGGCATAAGTTAGAAACTATCGTTGCATAAGCTAAACAGACTACTCCTCTAACCAATCACTCAAGAGTTGACCAAACTTTTGCAAGTTAAATTGGCCTTATGCAAGCGTTGAAGCACTTGCACTACATCTGTTTCGACGTTGCATTCAAAACACCAATATCCATGGCAATTGCATTGGACTCAGCCATGACAGATGAGATTACCAAAATTAGGACCCTTGGTTACCTTCGTGTGGACCCCGTAATGATATGACCAAAATCATCTCTTATTATTATTCCTACACCATATAAGCCCCATATATATATATATATATTCAATAGCTTTAATAGCCCAATTGACTTATGATAGGCCCGGCAATATCCTCATCCAAAAGAGGAGACACTGGACAAGGGTAACATCAGTCTTCGTCCTCATAGTATCTGTCAAACAAAGAAAATATCATTCACTCACAATCAATGCGAAGTGTTACATAACATTAATGAGCTTTCGTACTGTTGGAGAGACGAAGATCTTATCATTAACACCTCACAGAGGCGTTACAGATACCACATTGAAACCACCATTAAAACACCTCCAACGGCTAAAAGGAGGAAGCAAGTGTATATATACTAGCACCCCAGGACCTGAGGAGGTACTGAATTTCTAACTAATATACCCTCATGTTTTGGTATTGAACCTTCTTTTCTCTCCCAGCTATCTGACTTTACCATTAGAGGCTTTGTGGCAGGCACCACACTGGTGATCCATATTCCTTCCATTCTTCATTTACTCTTGTAGGACTTTTGGCAGTTTTGGACGGCTCTCCCTCTGAATGATCATTCTGACTGACGATCCCAGCATCATCAATTTGGCGCTATCTGTGGGAACAGAAATTTTCGCACCTAGGTTCGAGAGCGTATTTCCATTCAACTCACAAGTCTAGATGGAGTCCAACACTCCCCAAGATCCTACAGCTCTAGGTCTGCAAATCAAGACACTCATAGCCGGCATAGAGGAGCTTACCAGACAAAACCAAGAGATGAGGCTGCGATTACAGCAAGAGAACAACTGCTTTGAGGCCAATCAAGATGACAATGGAGACAGCTAGAAAAGGGATGAACGTCAACGACCAGCTACTCCGGAAGGAACAAACTCAGACCTTCTTCAGGAAATGATTTGGGAGATGGATGAGCTGAGGAGTGCAATAAAAAAAAAAAAATAGACCGGAGCCTAGACCAAATGGTCAGGAGGGCAGATTCACCCTTCACCTCGACAGTCCTAGAATGCCCGATGCCCTCAAAGTTTCGTCTACTACAGCTCAAGCCGTTTGACGGATTGAAAGATCCCTTGGACCACCTCAACACCTTTACGACGACTTTGGGTCATTAGCAGCTCCCTGACGAGATATTATGCCGTTCTTTCCCAGCCACTTTTTCCCCAACTCTCTTAAAGGAGCAGCAAGGGAATGGTTCACTAAGCTACCAACATCATCCATTGATAACTTCGAGCAACTAGGCAATTCCTTCTTACGCCACTTCGTCGGGGGACAATGCCCGAAGAGGCCGACAGACCATTTACTAACCATTAGACAACGAGAAAAAGAGACTGTGAGGTCGTACATAAAGCGTTTCACTTGAGAAACTTTAGAGATGGACGAAGCAAATGACAAAGTACAGCTAACGACCTTTAAAGCTGGATTGAAGACCAGGGAGTTCGTGGTTTCTCTCGTGAAGAATCCTTCTCGGACAATGGCAGAAATGCTCCTAAAGGCGCAGAAGTACATGAACGATAAGGATGCCTTAGCAGCAATAGAAGTGATAGAGAAGCCTAAGGAGGAGGAAAGAAAGGAAGATGACCAAAGAGGACAAAAAAGGGAAAGGACTGATCATCAGAATACTGACGGGAACAGACGGAGAGATGATAAAACTCCTCGAACGGTAAAATTCACTCCTTTAGTTATACCTGTTGACCAAATTTTGGCGTAGATTAAAGATGAGAACTACCTCAAATGGCCCTAGCCATTGCACTCGTTGCCCAATGTGCGTGACAAGAAGAAATATTGCTGCTTCCACAAGGATCACATCTATTACACAGAGGACTGCAGAGACCTAAAGGAATAGATAGATGAGCTCATACGAAAAGGAAAGTTGCAAAAATTCGTGAAGAAGGGAGATTCCAGCAGGTTTAGGGATGATAACAAAGGCAAGCACGAAGCTTCTTAGAGGGACGAAGACCACATATCCCTTTGTCGACAGAGTGCAATAGAGGAGATAAAGACAATCACAGGAGGACCTTCCACAAGGGGATCATTCAAATCCCTCAAGAAGTCATACCAGAGGCAAGTGAACAGCATTCATAGGATACCAACCCTGAAGCAAAGGCAGACGAACAACAATATCCTGTTCTCGGAAGAGGATGCTAAAGGAGTGAAACAACCTCATGACGACCCGTTGGTTATTATGCTCGTAATTGAGGGATTCAACACTTAAAGAATTTTGGTAGACAATGGGAGCTTGGCAGATATCATTTACCTTTCTGCCTTCTAGCAGTTAAAGGTAGACTCAAAAAGACTTCGTCCATTCAAATCCCCCTTGTCAATTTCAGCAGAGACAAGGTGTACCCAAGAGGGATAGTAACGCTGACGGTCACAGCTAGCTCGTACCTCCTCTAGGTAACCAGTTGACACAACTTCTTGGTAGTGGACTCACCTTCATCCTGAAATGTAATTATAGGAAGGTCCACCCTCAATTGGTGGAAAGCAACTACTTCCACATATTGCCTGAAGGTGAAGTTCCTAACAGAATGAGTAATCGAGGAGATAAGGGGAGACCAAGTGCTGGCACGAGAATGCTACCAGGCAGTGCTGGCATCAAAGGAAAACCATACATGGATAATTGAAGAAAAGACGACAGAAATTGTGGAAATGCTAGAAACAATTGAGTTGGTAGAAGGAGATCTTGCAAAGACGACCCAGGTAAAGATGAGCCTAAACCTTTAGATGAGGAAAGAAATCATCAGCTTTCTAATGATAACCTGGATGTGTTCGCCTGGACTCATAAAGATATGCCTGGTATACTGGCTAGCATCATTCAACACCGCCTAAATGTGGATCTTGAGAAGAAACCTGTCCAGCAGAGAAGAAGAGTTTTTGCTCCTGAACGAAACAAAGCAGTCATGGATGAGGTGGACAAGCTGTTTGCTGCTAACTTCATCAGAGAAGTCTATTATCCTAAGTGGTTGGCCAACGTTGTCATGGTCAAAAAGGCAAACGGGAAATGGAGAATATGTGTTGACTTCACAGATCTGAACAGCGCCTGCCCGAAAGATAGCTTCCCCTTGTGCAGGATCGATTGGCTTGTAGACTTAACAGCTTGGCACAAGCTTCTCACCTTTATGGACGCTTTTGCCAGATACAACCAAATACAAATGGTTGAAAAAGATCAAGAGAAGACTGCCTTCGACATTAGCTAGGGGCTTTACTATTACAGGGTCATGCCCTTCGGGTTGAAGAATGTAGGAGCCACATACTAGAGGCTGGAAGAGGAGAATCATCTAGACAATCTCAGGGAGACATTTAACATGCTCAGGCAATACGATATGAAACTAAACCTAGCAAAATGTGCTTTTGGGGTATCCTCGGGGAAATTACTCGGCTTCATGGTGTCACAGAGAGGAATAGAGGCTAACCTAGAAAAGATGAAAGCCATCCTCAAGATGTCCTCCCTAAAGATGATTAAAGAAGTGTAGTCCCTCACAGGAAGGGTGGCAGCCCTCAACAGGTTCGTCTCCAAAGCAACAGAAGTGCCTCCCTTTCTTTAAAACCTTGAAGCAGGCTTTCGTCTGGACAGATGAGTGCAAAATGGCATTCCAAGAACTAAAGTGTTACCTGAGCAATCCCCTACTCCTAAGTTTGTCCAAAAAAGGCAAAGACCTGCTCCTATACTCAGCAGTATCTGCGACCTCAGTAAGCTCGGCCTTGATCAGGGAAGAACAAAGGGTGCAAAGCCGGTGTATTACATCAGCCAGGCCTTCCAAGGAGCTGAAGCCCGGTACCCATGAATAGAGAAGATCACCTTTGCCCCGATAGTGGCCTCTAGAAATCTTCACCTGTACTTTCATGCAAACCTAATCATAGTAATGACTGATTAGATATAGAGAAGATCACCTTCGCCTTGCTAGATGAATAGTACAGTGGGCCATTGAGCTTAGCCAATTCTATATAGAGTATTGACCTAAGACGACCATAAAAGCCCAAGCTCTGACAGAGTTCATAGCAGAGTTCACCTCCCCCGAGTATGAAGACAGCCCGGAAGAGATAGTTCTTTAAACGATCCATACAGACGGGTCATCCACGCAGAAGAGAGGAGGGGCAGGCGTCGTCATCACCTCCCCTGAGGGGGACACTTTAAAGTACGGAGTTTAACTTCACTTCCCTGTAACCAACAACAAAGCGGAGTACGAGGCCATATTGACAAGGCTGAAGATCGCCCAGGCACTTGGAGCTAAAACTACCTTGCTAAAGAGTGATTCACAGCTCATCATAGGGCAAGTCAATGGAGATTTTGAAGCAAAGGAGTAAGGATGCAGAGATACCTAAAGTTGAAGAATCAATTAATCGGCAAGTTTGATCGGGTAAAGTTTGCTCAAATCCCACGGGATCAAAATGTGGAAGCTAACGAAGTGGCCAGGAGTGCATTATCAGATGATTAGGTGAAGGCGACATATTGGAGAGTGCAAGAGCAGAAGTCTCCCAGCATCAAAGAATTCCAAACATTCCTGGTGCACACCCATTCCGGCTGGATGAACCTAATCCTATCCTTTCTTATGGATGGACTATTATTGTCTAATCCCGACAAGGCCAAAAAGATCAAGAAACGAGCGGCCTAGTTCACTGTGATGAATGACGAGCTCTACAAAAGGGGCTTCTCGCAACCCTACCTGAGATGTGTGGAAGAAGAAGAAGCCAAGTACATTTTGGAAGAAGTTCATGAAGGCATTTGTGGCGACCACATGGGGGCAAAGTCTTTCATAAGGAAGATCATGAGAACAGGGTATTTCGTAAAGAAATGTGACAACTGCCAAAGGTATGAGAATGTCCGATGAGTCCTAAGGAGAAAATGACGGCTATCACTTCACCGTGGCCATTTGCATAATGGGGGATTGACATCATGAGGCCTCTGCTACAACGAAAGAAGCAAGTAAAGTTCTTACTTAGTGCTATCGACTACTTCATAAAATGGGTGGACGCGGAAGCGCTAGCCACGATCACAGAAGAAAAGGTACGAAGTTTTGTGTGGAAAAATATTGTATGCAGGTTCAGGATCCCACAAACGATCATCTTGGATAATGGTCGTCAATTCAACAGTCAGAGATTCAGATTGGTTTGGTCAAGCCTTGGCATTAAGAACAAATATTCATCCCTAGGACATCCTTAAGCCAATGGATAGACTGAAGTAACGAATTGAACATTGCTGAATATCATCGAGGCCTGATTAGTGGGGGGTAAAAGGAGCATGGCCTGAGGAGTTACCAAGCGTTTTATGAGCATACAGAACTACAGTAAGAACCCCAATAGGAGAAAAACCCTTCAACCTGACATATGGCACAAAAGTAGTCATCCCCGTTGAAATAGGGTTCACTAGCCTCAGGAAGGAGTTCTTCGACGAACACAGCAACGACGACCAATTGAAGCTGAACCTAGATTGTTTGGACGAAGTCAGAGACCATGTCTCTCAAAGAATGGCTAAGTACCAGCACTGAAGATGGCTTAGTACTACAACCAGAAGGTAAAGCTCAAAAGGTTCAACATCGGAGACCTTGTCCTACGAAAAGTGACGCCTGCAATGAAGGATCCAGCACAAGGCAAGTTAGGGCCAACATGGGAAGGACCATATAAAGTCGTCCACTACTTTCAACGAGGAAGCTATCACCTGGAAGATGTGGATGGGAACAAGTTACCTTGTCCTTGGAATGTTGAACATTTAAAGAGGTATTACAAGTAGGAACTGTAGCTCGTTTGTAAGCAGTAAATGTTGTCTTATGCTTTTTAAAGCAAATCAATAACGTATTATTCAGTGTTTAACATATTGTAACTATCTTTTTCTTCACGTTTGAACTAAATCGCTGACTGGATGCAAAATTTCCAACCAAGTTAAAATGATAAGATTCCTCAAAAGGATGTAAATCATTTTAACCAAGAAAAAGAAAGGACGATAAGATTCCTTAAATGGATGTACATCGTTCACACCAAGTAAAGACGATAAGGTTCCTTAAACGAATGTAAATCGTCCCAACCAAGTTAAAATGCTTAGATTCCTTAAGAGGATGTAAATCATTTTAACCAGAAAAGGCGATAAAATTCCTTAAATGGATGTACATCATCCTCACTAAGTAAAGACGATAAGATTCCTTAAAAGGATGTAAATCGTCTAAACAGAAGCCAAGTTGATAAGATTCCTTGAATGGATGTAAGTCATCTAACTAAAAACTAAGGCCGAGGCGATAAAACAGAGAAATAAAATTCTTAAGGGGGCAAAATTTTTTTCTAAGTCCCAAAATGGAAGAAAAGCATGCCCCAGCAAAGCAAAGATGTCGAAGCACAAGTCATGGCAAAACAAGAAGTGCAAACCAGAAATATTCACAAACAACATGAACACAAAGAAGGTATATATATGAAAAAGTTGTAAATTGTTCAAAATCCCTAAAACAGGTAGGGCACCTAAAAAAAGAAAAAAGAAAAAAAAAAAAGGAAATCATGTAATAAAACTATGTCGTAGGAGCGTCGATCCCTCCTTTTTCAGGCATTGGAGGATCCTCACCAGCAGCTACAACAGCCTGCTCAACCTTATCTGCCTCTATCTCCTTATCAATGGCTTCAAAGTCTAGATCCTCGAAGTCTGTCTCTGGACCATGTTTCACTAGGTATCTTCTCAATAGTTCAAAATCCTTGAAGTACCAGCCAAATAAAATTGCATTATATTCGTTCGTGAGTTGAAAGGCATGGATGGCCTTGGCAATGACGCTTTTCATCTTTTGGTTGGCTGCCGCGAGTTGTTCGTCCTTCTGCTTCACCAGCAGCTTCTTTGAGCTCAACTGCTCAAACAAAGCCTGGATCTTTTCCTTGGACGTGTTGTTGGCGTCCATTGCCGCTATCAACTCCTTCCTCAGACCATAAGCTTCAAACTCTAGCACCTCCGCCTTGGAAGTGGCTACCACAGCCTTCTCCTGATTTACAAAGTATTGGGAGGTAATGTGCATCGTCTCTCCCAACACCTGGCAACCAAAATCACACAATAGTCAAGATCAGTTGAGATAATTGACGCTTAAGGACAAAAGAAAGAAGAAATGGAAGAAAGTTACCTGGATGAGTTTATGAACATGGCAGTTAACCATCTCATGAGAGGGCATGCCAGAAATTTCCTTTAACTCCTCGGGCATCACAACCTTATTAGCCCGAGCCAAAGCCATCCCAGCATCTGCCTAGACACTGACCCTTACCTTCTCCTTTCCATTGTCTCCTATCTTGTGCTTCTTTGCATGAGGAGTAACCTCCTCGATGGAGATGCTCGGGGAAGCAGCATGTCTTTCATTTAGGGCAGGGGTGGACAAAACTTTCTCCGTCGCTTCTTTATCCTTCTCCTTCTTAATGACCCTCAGCCTTCATTAGCCAATGCTGGAGAGGGGCTTGTTCTTCTTCAACTTGATCTTAGCATACAACTCTTGGTTAAACTTAGTCGTCATCTCTGCAAAAAAGCAGAAACAACAGAAAAGTCAAAAAAGAAGAGGAAAGGAAGAAAGGCAATCCATTTTCGTCTTAAGATAACTTACTTTTCTTTTCTTCTCGACGAATGGCACGAAAGGCGTAGTAAGAAGGCTCCGGTCCCAAACAATGACGAGCTAAATTCCAGGGATCAACTAGCTCGTCAAAATTGTCAATGGTACTTGCGTATTTAATAGCTTCCCGAACACGCTCCTCGAACCTACTCTCAAGCTTGGGATGCTTTTTAACTACAAAAACATAAAAAAACACTAGGTTAGAATGGACAATCAAAGCAAGTAATAAATTGAAAGAAAGGTGTCACTTAAAAGGCAAACACACCAAGTTGAGGGGCCTCCCACCGACGCAGTAGCCTAGGGACATCCCCTTAAAAGTCGTCAGAAAG
The DNA here is from genome assembly GCA_033629205.1 of Lithocarpus polystachyus. Taxonomy (NCBI): domain Eukaryota; kingdom Viridiplantae; phylum Streptophyta; class Magnoliopsida; order Fagales; family Fagaceae; genus Lithocarpus; species Lithocarpus polystachyus. Next base: position 47,331,870 of record CM066162.1, on the reverse strand, counting down.
GATCTCTCAACCATCACCCGACACAAAGAAATATCTAGACGTCCAATAACAGAAGGACAAAGGGAGATTGAGGATGAGACGAGACCTTCTATCCCAAGGCACAAGCTCATAATACCCAAACTCTTTAGAGTCTTTTAGATGGTAAAGGTAGATGAACTCATTTAACATGATTATATCCCCGTCAGCTATGGTCGTCCAAATCACCATACAGCTTATGATGATTCTCCATGAATTTGGCATAAGCTATCCCAGATCTAAGTTCAGATGATGAAGGAGTTCCATTATAAATAGATGGACAGGGAATCTAAGGCTACACAAGAACGCAGCCTCATAAAAACAAACCTCAACATAGGCAAAAGCACAAGACTTCTCACCCTTTCTAGGAAGACAAACCCTGGTCTCCTCAAGGAACTAGAACCTATCCCTGAATCTACTAAAGGTATCTCCCTTCAGAGAGCACTCTTCCTTGAAGGCGTGAAATGATCGAGGTGTGGTGAAAACGGAAGGGTGGAAAGACGAGGGTATAGAAGAAGGAACGGTGGTACCTATGTCCATCTTGGCCCCAGCTGTGCTAGCACTGGATGACAAGCCAGTCTCTAAGTCACCTAATCTAACCTCAGAACCCATATTTTCCTTCCTTAAAGCCTCTTGCCCACACCTAAACCAATCCAAGGATTGGCGCAACAATGGGTATAGTTTACCTAACACTAGACCTAGGTTACTATCAACTAGAACAAAATCCCCAACCTGTGGGTAATGGTCACTAAAGGAACCTAAAAACACACCCAAGCAAGCCAAAAAGAAGGCAACAGAGGGGGAAGTGCACCTAATATCAGAATAATCAACCATCAAGGGAAGAAATAAAGCTCTAAAAGGAAAAAGGAGCACAAAGAAAGGGAAGAAATAAAACTCTAAAAGGAAAAAAGGAGTAGAAAGGGGCATACATTGAGAAAGGAGAAACTGGGAAATTAAAGAGCAAAGTGTAGAAGGAAAGTGAAGAAATGATAAGGGGAAGACAAAGGGTTAAAAAGGTTTCCTTGAAAAATATAGGAAAGCTGAAGGGTCTTATTAGAACCGAGATCCCTCAGCTAGTCTGGACGTGACACATCGCCTTGACGCATGCCACGCCGCCACTGTGCAATTACTGCGGAGGGGTGGAACCCTAAGTGCCATAATCGCAAAAAAAAAAAAAAAAAAAAAAAAAAAAACTCTTCATATTCCCATAGTCATCCCAAAATTGGATAACCTCGGAATGGGGGGTAGCTGATAGGCCCGGCAATATCCTGTCCAGAAGAGGAGACACTGGACGAGGGTAACATCAGTCTTCGTCCTCATAGTATCTATCAGACGAAGAAAAGACCATTCACTCACAATCAATGGCGAAGTGTTACATAGCAGTAATGAGCCTTCGTATCGTTGGAGAGACGAAGATCTTGTCATTAACACCTCACAGAGGCGTTATAGATACCACATTGAAACCACCATTAAAACACCTCCAACGGCTAGGAGGAGGAAGCAAGTGTATATATACTAGCACCCTAAGACCTGAGGAGGTACTGAATTTCTAACTAATATACCCTCATATTTTGGTATTGAACCCTTTTTTCTCTCCCAGCTATTTGACTTTACCATCGGAGGCTTTGTGGCAGGCACCACACTAGTGATCCATATTCCTTCCATTTTTCATTTACTCTTGTAGGACTTTTGGCAGTTTTGGACGGCTCTCCCTTTGCACGATCATTTTAACTAATGATCCTAGCATCATCAACTTATACCAATTTGGAGGTGGATTTTTCCATCTAACCTCAAATGGACCAAACTCAGTCCAATATATATATATATATATATATATATATATAATAAGAATAGCGTAATTCTATTAATAAGAAGATAAAAGCATTACATCTTGAGCCTACATGGACTCAATAATAATAGGACTTTTCTCTATCCAAGTTACAAAATCAACACAATTCCTAGCATATTGAGCTAAAATGTGTACAAGACGATTTCCTTGCTGCTAAACATAAGATACTTGTACTCCCTGAATTCCTTAAGCATATGTTGGATTCCTTCAACGATATTGCGAATAGCTACTAGTGGTTCACATGATCCATTCACAGCCTCAACCACAATCTGTGAATTGCATTCAAAGGTCACCTCTTGTACGTTGACATCCAATGCAAAAGACACACCCTCCTCAATGGATTTGGCTTCAATCTCTAAAGAACCTAGTGGGTAAGATACCCGTGAAACTCTTTGCTTGGAGGATTTTAAGTGTGACTTTCTTACCCTTCACCCATACTATATATACACTCATTACCCACAAAAGTAGAAGAGGCCAATTCATAGAGAAAAACCCTAGATAGGTTTCTACAACACACACACCCATCTTTTAGAGAGAGACCTACTCATCCTTAGTGAGAAATCATTGTAGCCTCTTCTCTTCCGTCTCCCATTGTCATACCTTGAGAGGAGATTTGTACCCAAACACAACCCACACATTTTCAGAGTGTACAGGGTGTTTTAGAGTTTAGGAAGCTTTGGGGATTTGCCAAAAGAAGCCGGCGAGGCTTGGCAGATGCAATTATGCGTATTGCAAGATCCGAAAAGCTAGAGAAGACATGACTCCGAGAAGTCCGTTGGTAGCAGGAGCTTGGAGGGCTTAAATACATTGTGTAGACTAGACTTGGAGGGTCTTTCATTATTCATGTACTCCAACTTTATTCTCTAACAGATCGGTTTCAACTTGGAGGGTCGCGGAGAGGTTTTTTGCCGAGTTCTTCAGTTTCCTCTTCGATAACATGTTTTGGTGTTATCTTCTGTTTGCATCCTTCTTCCTTACTCTTTAAGATTTTCTTTTATTGTTGACATTGGATGAATATGGCTTAGAGTAGTTTTATCAGTTGTTTGCACGCATTTACTCTTATTCCGCATTTAGTTTTAGCTAAGAGAAAAACAATTGAGCCATAATTTTTATTGGTGATCTAAACAAGCTCTTGTGTTTATACATAAATCCGAGCTTTCAAGCTTAAACCATGGAGGTTTCAGTGGTAACCACCGAGTTTCTTCTTTGTCCACAGCTAATTTCAGCTTGAAATTTGTCATTTGAAACTTATCCAAGAGGAAGCTAGCTTTTTGCACTATGGCCGAGCCTTGCTGTCTTCCCTTATCCAGTTGAGCCTCATTTCTATTGAACCATAAACACCAAGCCACCATGACCATAAACTCTAGCATCTAATTTCCCAACCTAACCTTAAACATCAGGTGCCAAAACAAGTCTGCAAATTCTGGGAAAAACTGTTAGGACATATGTGATTTGATGTTAGGAACATATGTCAGTATTTTATGTAATTGGCTAATCCTTTGACAAAATGCACTTTACTTGTAATTGGATAAATCTAGGATGTGTTTAATGCTTCAAGGAACAAGGTTTCAAGTTCAAGTGTTAAAGCCATGCAAGTCTGTCCAAGAAATAAGTGAGAAAGTGCTGCATTTTAAAGCTCGACAGCATGCATCTATCAAGGTTTAAAAGCTGCTGAAGCCAGTGGCTTGACAGCTAGCTCAATAGATGTCTATCTATCGAGGTTTATAAAATTTAGTTTTCAGAGCTGATTTCAATTCAATCCGTGGGTATATGTTTGGGCTTTTTTTTTTTTTTCTCACAACTCTAGACACATATAAGGATTATTTTAAGAGTCGTCACAGGTTACACACTTGCCCAAGTTCATGCAAATTGTTACCGGAGACAGACTTTGCCCAAGTTCATCTTTCTTTTGAAAAAGCTGCTGTGTTTGTACATCATAGGGTTTTGCGACCAAGCAATTTTGTGATCTTCATTGTTTGGATGAACTGAAGAATTTTGCAGCCAACATCCTTTTTAAGTTGGTGATTAAGTCGCGTATTGGGATCCATGCAATTGTTTAGTCACATATTGGGAGCCGTGCAATAAAATGAGAGATTATCACTACAGAACAAGTCCAATTGGGTATTGGGTTAAGGGTTCAACTGTAGGTTGGTATAAGGTACTGGGATTCCTTCACTTGTAACCGCTTGTTATAATAATAGTGAATTCTTGAGAGTGGTGATTTTAAAATCACCCGGTGGGGTTTTTGCCGTGTTGGTTTTCCCCATTTGTAAACAAATCACCATGTCAATTTAATTTCTGCTGCATTTAGTTTAATTGGTGATTCGTTTGTACTGCCACGCATTTTGTATGTTAATTTGATTAATTAATAAATTGGCTAATTAATTAATTAATTCATCACAATGGGTCAATACATTTTTGCCCTATCAAAAACAATCTGTGGACATCAAAAGGAATACCAGTGAGATTTCAAACCTCACGGGTTTTTTCACAATCCCAGAATAGATGACCCACTCACTCGGCTTCCATCCCAGATGCTTCACACATTGGATAGTCCAAAACCTGTCTATGACATAAATTAGCCTTTGTTGGTAGGATGTTGTTACTTGCTCGCCATGCAAAGGATTTCACTTTGTTTGGAATGTTTAATTTCCAAATCTTCCTCAAAAAAAGCCTATTATTTTGGTTGGACGAGGTCTCCCCAGAATTGTTGCTCGGCTCTAAAGTTAGCCGTACCTTACAGGCACTTCGCACTGTGAATAATCCTTTTGGGTTGTATGCCCATACTAAACGATCTTCAGCAACCTAGAGCTCAATGGGATACTTAAGATCGCCAACGCAACTCTAGAGAGAAAAATTGTTGTATCATGTTAGTCCTCCATGCTCTAGTGTGTGGGTCGATTAGTAGGGATACGGTATTTAGTAAATGTTGGCAACACTGCAACTATTAAACATATTGCTCATATAAACATATTACTTCAGTTATCTTTACAACATAAATTGCCAAATAGGTTTTTTTTGTTTTTTTTTTTTTTTCATAAAAATTGCCAAGTAAGTATTTATTTATCTAGGGGGAAATATCAATATATAGTTTCGTATTAGTCTAAATAGATATTGATGGTGAAAGAAATTGTTAGTTGAGTCCTCATCATTGTGGATGGACAATGAAGCGTGAGCCGTCCAAAGGCAAAACCTATAATAAGATAAGAAACAAAGAAAGAGTTGACACCGGTGTAGTGCTTCCAAAAACCCTTTGTGGTCAAGTTAGATGAAACTCAATTGAATTGTCTATCAGTGGAAACTCAATTTAGGGGCTTTTGGAGTGAAGAATTGTGTACCTCTTTGGTTCTGTTTTGTTCTAGTTTTATAGCCATCTTGCTTTTTAATGAGTAACGGATCTCTGCATTCATTCTCTTGAGTAACGGATGATAAAAATTAAGAGTGGGAGCCTTGATTGTGTAATGGCTATTCTCCCATTACTCTATCTATTACTCCTACCTTGAATGCTGACTAAAAATGTTTTTATGCATTTTAGGGTTCATCCATTATGATAGAGAAAACCAATGGAAATGGATCTCATCAATTGCCCCTTCATTTATATCTTCGTCTATATGGAAAGAAAGGAATGTGGAACATCTTTTTCTCTTCGTTTTCCATGTTCGTTGCATTTAATGTGAGATGACGTTTCATCTGCCCTCATGACACCTATAGGGCTGTGATCACTTTGTCATGCCAAAAATGCCTCGGGATTCCCGTGCATAATCTGTCTCATTTGCTAAAGTATGTCAAAAACTACTACAAAAATATGGATTGATTTTGACTCAAGCATCGGAGTCTCTCCCAATGGGCATAACCTGGTAGTCTCTTTGATCAACTTTCTTTATCTTACAGATACTACAAGATCGTCAAAAACTCTAGATTATACAGGATCAAATTGATGACTTTTGGCATAATCAGATATTAATATAACTATAAGGTTTTTTTTTTGTTTTTTTTTTTTTTTTTTTGTATTTTATAATTTGATGGTTGGGTTGAAGAGATTTGAACATTGGATGTATTTGTTGGAAACAATAGAAGATGCTAAAACAAAAATTACTCAAAGAATTGAAGAAGAGATAAATTTGTGCATTGCATGGATTAGCGCCTAGTTTTATTAAAAATAGGGGTAAATTGAAAATTACACTCTTAAAGTTTGAGGGTGTTTAAATTTTACATATTGAAGTTTTCAAATTTGGATTTTACCCATTTGGGGTTGTTTGGATTTTACACTATAATGTTTCAGAATTTTAGATTTTACCCCCTAAATTTTAGGGGTGTTTGGATTTTACTCTCTAAAGTTTAGGAGTGTTTGGATTTTACACCCTAAAGTTTTAGAGTTTGAGGTGTAAAATCCAAACACTTCCAAACTTTAGGAGTGTAATTTGCAATTTATCCTAAAAATAGAAGAAGGAAGAGCAATTTTTGGAAATTCAAGGGTGGCCCCCCTCCCTTAGCTCCACTTCAAATCCTTTAGCCTCATTGTAACTATTGAATTATTAAAAAAAAAAAAAATGAAAGGGATTAATATGAACTCTGATTTTAATAGGTTCAGATACTTGGTTGACGTTCAATTCAAATCAACATGTATTGTCCACATTTTGATAGAAGTTCAGAAGAATCCATTTCAAAAGAAAGGTCGGATTGTTTACGTGTAGGATAATACTAGCGTATCACATAGGTTCTTTTGGCTTGAGGCAATCACGTAGCTGGTGAGGTTTTAAAGGAGCTATATGCTGGTTGAAAACTATTTCAAGACAAGTAATGTAATCATGCAAAGGATATTGAGTATTATTGAGATCTTGGGTTCAAAATCTCTTGTCAACACCTTTGAGCTATTTTCAATAGATTCTTCCATGTAATAACATGATGTGTGTGAGACAGATGATTGCACATACCCAAAGAAATAGTAAGATATCAAAGATGTTTGGATACACTTGTTTATATATATAAAAAAATTGATGTATCAATTTTTAAAAAAACATAATAGAATAATTATATTAGAAAATTTAAGTTATTTATAATGTTAAGTTACACCAATTATATTTATTGTTATGTCAAATTTGTAAAAATATTTTAAATTAAAATTGATTTAGTATTTTCTTTTTCTAGTTTTCCTCTTTGGCCTTGTCCAGGCCAGTTAGGATTTTTGGAATTGGGACGTGTCGATACTGTATTTTGTCCGGCCCCGATTAGCGTCAAAATAAAGACCAAAAAAATTAAAAAGTTGCAAAATCATGAATTTCAAAGTCAAAATGGGTAAAAATAAGTACAACATGTTTGAACGGTGAATCAAAAAGTCATAACATTTGAAAAATCCATTTTACAGCAATCAAGACAAAACCCTAACTAGGTATGGTCAAAAAGTTGACTTTTTAATCCGACCATTGGATCATGTTGAACTTTGAACCGCCTTGTAGGACATATTTTTCCTTTAGAAACAATTGTTTATGGACCAATATCAGAGCTAAAACAAATGAAATATCAAAACAAATATTGAAACCCTGATAAATTCTTCACTGTATTTTTCAAGAAAACTAGCAGTTTTTTTACCAGACTTTGTGCAATAAACTGTACCGATTGGGCAAGAACTGGAATGAGCGGGCTGGACTATCTTCAATAACAAGGTCTTAGCTAATTTTCACCAAAATTTCTTCATGATATCTGCTTTGGATTGGAGGATATGAATTTTTCAAGAAAAGACGTCCATAATTTTTCAACTTTACGTCACCTTCTTTGCAAGCGCGATATCTCGACAAATGTAGCTCCAAATCAAACGAGTCAAAAACTGTTGCAAACTAGACATCTAAAGCTTTCCATGCATATAGATTAGAAGAAAACGGAGCTCGAAAATTCCTTCTAACTGCCACATGAAGATTGGGCTAGAAATCAGAAAAAGACAAAAAGGGCTGATGATGTGGCAAATAGAGTAGGCTAGTATTGGTGTATCAAGATACACCAATGCTAGCCACTGCTTTGAATATGGGGCTAGCACTAGTGTATACTGATATACTAATGCTAGCGTCCCATCTCCCATTTTCCACCTCTCCCATCTATCTCTCTCTCTCTCTCTCTCTCTCTCTCTCTCTAGGAAATCCTACACAAAAAAGCCTCATCCTTTTTCTTTGTAGTAATCTTTGTGGGTAAGGCTTTTGGGATGGGTTAGTTTCTTAATAAGTAAACCCATCCCACCCCATTTACTATTTGTAATCATCCTTTCATATATATAAAAGTCTTTTCTTTACTTATTGTTCATAGTTGCTTTATCTTTACGATGTTTTTATTCATATTGTGTTTATATCTAAACCTTTATTTCAACATACATATTATTGTTGTTGGTTATTATTGTTTTGTTGGTTATCCTAGATAGGTATTGGACCATCTCCTAAGCTATGTATGGAAAGTACTCTTAGGGGGAAGAAATCACATCCTACTTAGGCATCTAGGGATTTTATTATTGCTTTTTAGTTTCTTGTCATCCCATTTACTTTCAAGCAATCCCCATTTCCTTTTAATTTCTTGCAGATTCCCACTCCCCCTTTATTTTGTTGCACTTATATATATGTATGTATGCATGCATGCATGTATGTATGTATATTATATTTAGACACCTAAAAAAAAGATTTTCTACTATCTCTCTTAAATGGTTTTTAAACCTCCATTGAAGCACAATATGAGTATGTCTCATAAGAGGGGTGATGGCTTAGAACTCCCACTTCTTTGTGTCAAAAATGTTTTCTTTTAAAAAGAGGTACATTTTTTCAAAAAGAGGTTTTCCAAAAAAAAAAAAAAAAAAAAACGAGAGAAAAACGTTTTCATGTACACTTTTACCATGTAAAAAGGTGATTTTCTAAAATAATAAAATTAACATCATAACTTTTATTTTCAAGCTTTTTTTTAAAATAGTGGTAGTTTGTGGATTTGTGTTCAAGGCTCATTCTCTTGAGTCTTTGAACACCCTATAAGCTTACATTTGTCCCTAACATTCTCGGCACTAACAAGTTTCTTTTTGTCATCTTTTTGCATGAACAAAAATGAGAAAATGGCAGATGACAACAAGGTACTATTCCTCCAACCCTCTCCTTTCATTACATTTTGTTTGTTTTTATATAGTTTTTAGTATTCACATGCTAGCTATATAATAAATAAATTCTCACATGTCATTGTATAGTATACTTGTATGCTCCCTCTCACATGTTACCTATGTATATATCTTACATGTTTTGGTTGTATATATCTTGTTGGAGTTATTATTCACATGATAGTTATACGTAAATATTTACTCACAGGTATATATGTATATTTTTTGCAATTTTTTTTTAAAGAATCAAAATGTCAAGTATTCTATTTGTTCATAAAAAGTAAATTTTTGGAATAAATAAAATTGAGGTACTATCTTTGGATAGGCATTGTGGGGTGCCTAACACCTTCCCCACGTGTAATCAAACTTCCGAGTCCAAGATCTTTGGTTCAAAGACTTTTTGTTTACCTTAATTAATGAACCTTTAAAATTTGGTTTAGTTAATTAGGTAACTTAAAATAACTTATAAATCTAGGTGACCAATCACACCTAATACAAAACTAATGGTTGGTGGCCACTCCTAAAATAAAAATAAGAAAAATGGATTCACACACACACACCCCACCTTAGATACACAAGAACACAAGAGTCACGTCGCCAAGGACCAAATGCGCAACAAGTCCCCCCTCCCCCCTAAGCCGATCCGAAAAAAAAACTGGGCATCCATAGCGTGGCGACTCCACTAGAGATGATTAGAGAGTTTAGGCATAGAAATTTTAATTTAATTCCAACGTCATCTTTTTTGTAAATAAATTGTAAACTTGGCTTTTGAATCGACTATTTTTGTATATATAGTAACTTTCTTTTTCATGTAGATACCATGCTCACATGTTGTTTGATGTTTGTTATAATCTTTCCATATTGTGTGAAAACCATAGGATAGAGACTTAATTTCTGCAGCACTTTGTATATTTTTTGTGTCAAAAAGCTTTCCCCTTTATCTTTCAAAATTGCATGACATGTCCCTTTGCATATGGGTCGAACTTGGGCCCGAGGAGACACTGGATAAGCTAACCTCTAACCTTAGATAATTTTGGCAATCAAAGTAGGTAGCCTCATGTAGCTATCTATGTAGCCTTGAGGTGATTTGAAACTATTTTCCCTTGATCCGCTCTATCTCCACAACCTCTATGAGGGGCAGATTACGATGATCAAGGTGCCCATTCTCTAGGATTCTAAGTCCTACCCTTAACCAACCTTGCATATAGTGAACCCAGTCAGCTTAACCCGTGAGGATTCTGCCGAGTGAACATCCAAGCCTAAGATAAGATCACCTTGTAGGATTGTTTTTCAAAATGAGTCAAGGGGCAAGTGTGTTTGTTTCCTTTTTTGCAGGTGCATTCAATTTTAACAGGTTTTCTCTTAAATTTATTTACTTGTTTCATACCATCAACCCTTAGAGAATGAACCAAGGTTCATTCACATGATAGGATCCCCACCCATACCCTAAGTGTTTACAACCCTACAAGGGTCTTTATGCATTCATCCTCAATCATTTTTGGAAAAAGATAATAAAATGTGACAAAGAACTTTGTTTTTATACAAAGAGTTTGTCTTTAGCCCATGTTTTCAAAAACCCCAAAAGGGAATAAGTTTTACAAAATCCATGTGTCATACCCCTAAAAAATAGTAAAAAAAATTAATAACAAACCTTTTCCAAAAAAAAAAAAAAATGTATATACACTCATATATCTGTATGCATACATGTATATTGATATGGATGTATATATGCTCGTATCTACACTTGTTTCCATAAAAGCAAAACTCAGTTTTACCAAGAAAAAATAAAAAGCCTTTTTTTTCAAAAATGTACATACACCCATATATACAATCATAAATACGTACACATACTTGTATATTGATATACGGATTTATATATGCGTGTATGTACACGTGTTTTCAAAAAACAAGAATGGATTTCTACCACACAAAAAAAAAAAAAAAAAAAACTTTTTCCCAAAAATGCTTGCAGCATTTTTTTTTTTTTAACATCATGTGTTTTTCAAAAAGGTCATGCCCCAGTTTTTCAAAAATACCTTGCATTCTTTTTCAAAAGCACATAGTTTTCAAAAACACGTACGTAAATACGTCATTACGCTATCCGTTATTCTAGAAAAAAAAAAGATTTTCAAGTTAAAAAAAAAAATCTTCAAAAAGTACCCTTTTTTTTTAGAAGAAACACCACTTTTCAAAAAAAAAACTTGTTCAAGTAATTTTTTTTTTAGTCACCATCATGATTTTCCTTTAAAACTCCAAAATTTTTCAAAGAATATAGTCATGATGGCCAAAAAACCTTTTTTAAAAAAGAAAAAAGAAAATCATTTTCAAAAGAGTGTTGCCCTTTTCAAAAATGTACCTTAAAAAGAAGAAAATAGAAGTCTTTTCAAATTACCCATTTTCAAAAAAAAAAAAAAATTTCTCAAAACCAAAAAAAAAAAAAAAAAATATATATATATATATATATAAATATATATTCTTTTTAAAAATCCCTCACCCTTTTTTTTTTCAAATTTACCTCATAGCTTTTCAAAACAATAAAAAATATTTTTCCGAAAAAAAGAAGTGATACATTTTACAAAAAAACCATGCATCATTTTGCATTCCTTTTTTTTTTTTTTTAATCCATGGCATGACCATATTTCAACCATCATTTTTTTCAAAAAGCATACATACCCCCCCTTTTTTTTTTCTTTTTTTTCTTTTTTAAAAAAGAGCGTCATTTTCTCAGAAAAATCATTCCTTTAAAAAAATTTTCAAAAATATGTGGAGTTTTTGTCAAAAAAAAAAAAGACCTTTTTCAAAAAAAAAAAAAAATCTTTTTAAAAATCTTTTCCAAAAAAAAAAAAAAAACCATGCATATGCACTGTTTTCTTAAAACTATTTTTCCTTCATGCATTCCTAAAAACAAATCCTTCATCATTTTTCAAAAAACTCATGCATGTCATGTCCTTTCCAAAAAAGTCATGTTTTCAAAAAAAAAAAAAAAAAAAAACACAAACAAACAAACAAACTAAAGGTATGTTTGGTAACCGTTTTTTCCTAAGTTTTCTGTTTTCAAAAACAATTTTCTGTTTCCTAACGCAAAAAACTTGTTTGGTAACTTATTTAGGCAAAAATCAAATACTATTTTCAATTTTTATATTGCGAAGGAAACTGAAAACTGGTCTTGAGCTGTTTTTATTTTTCAGTTTTCACTCACCTCAAAACACAAGCTCAAACATGCTTAAAACAAGGCCTATTAATGAACCAACGCACTGGTTCAATCCACATGACTGCCAATTCTTTTTCTCGCACTTCCTCTTTTTTCACTCAATATTTAGCACCTAACATATCTGAGAACCCTTTATATCTTCCTCTGCGCCTCCACTGCCTCCATCTTCCTTACAGAGAAAACCTTGATTGAGAGAACCACTTGTAAGGTAAGTGATTGGTCTTCACCGGATTGTCCTTCATGACTTCCTCTTGTTTTTCATTTAGATTCTACTATTCCTTTTCTATTCATTATCTCACTCTTTTTTTTTTTTTTTTTTTTTTTTTTTTGTGCGTGATGTAGCAGGTCTGTGCGGGCCTGTCAAATTTGGGGAAGTATTTCATAATTTTAGGGACCCAATCACTCAAAGGTATGGGTCTTTTCCTCTTTTCTTTGTTCATGGATTACTACGAAATTGCTTGAAGTTTGCTATGTATTTTATGTAATGCAATCTGTGTATGTGTGTTGAATCTAGGTATGTGCGTTGAATTGGGGTTTATTCAAAATGAGTATTTTCAAAGTGTGTTTGGTTTAGGATTTTGGGCTTTTGGGTTTGCTTTGGTCATGTTGGTATGCTTGTGGGCTCTATGATGTAGCCGTGTGTCTTGCATTCATGTTTTCTCCTCTTTTTGGTGTTACCCCCCTTGTTTTATTGGTCATTAGCTGAAAAGGAACAAACTTTTGGTTAGACTGTGAACTAAAATTGGGAAAGAAAGAAAAATGAGGGTAAGAATAGAGTGAGAAAAAATTATTGGCTGGTTTGAATTAACAGTATATGTTATTTCAATGTAACGGTATATGTGGTTTGAAAAAATTGTTGTTGTTTTGTGTTTGTAGTTGTTGTTGTTGTTGGTTGTTGTTGAGAATGGTTTGAATTAATAGTATATGTGATTCGAATTTAAGAGATTTTGCTTCTGCTTTTTTTTAAAACCTCAAGATCCCAATTCTTACTGTTGAGTGTCAATTGTTAATGTGAGGTTAATGGTTATTATCAAATGAGTATTTCCGTATTTCATATGAATCTGTCCAATTATAAAGGTTATAAAGGTTATCAGTCCAATTTAAATCATTATGAAATTTTGTGTATCCTTGGACTTACTATTTTCCAAATGACGTGACCAACATAAATGCATTTTTTTTTCTTCTTTCTTACAAATGTCTTTTTACATTTAAATTCAAAATGTGATCTTGTGGGAATTTCACTAAAAGGGGCGAGGGCTTGAATTTCATGTGGTTTTGCACAGTTTTTAAAATAGGAGATGATAGTATTTAACATGAGATGTCCACTCATGAGAATGTAGGTTCCATGTTGTCCAAATAATACAAATTTCTTTACCCTCGAACTTCAAACAAAGAATTCACTTAGTCCCCCAGTTTATACTACATAAAATCTTCTATCATTTATGACACTTTATCTAGAATGTAAGTATAGAGCAGAGAATGTAGTCCCTTAATTAGGTAAACCATTTAGCCAATAATAAGGAGAATGGCATTTTGGTTAGGTTGGGTTTCATGGTCATCAAAATGCACTATTAATTAGAAGCTGTGTCTGTTTGAAGCTTGGAAGCTATTTCTTAGTTGTATTTGATGGTTGTGTTTATAAAGGTTGTTCCTTAGTTGTTTTCATGTTTCATTATATTATAATAGATGAAAGGAAACTGTTCAATTGATGAAGATAACCTTTGGACACCACAACTTGAGAAACTATTTATTGACATAATGCTGAAAGAGATCAATAAGAGAAATACGGCAGATGGGCAACTCAGTTTCGATACTTGGAAGAAAATGTTGGCTACATTGAATGAATTAGGTAAACGGAGTTTTAGAATGGCTCAATTCAAAGGAAAGTTTAACAGGATGCGTTTACTACACCGTGAGTTTTTAACACTCATAAATCAAACTGGTATTGGTTGGGATGCTGAAACCAACACTGTTCATGCACTTAAGGAGTCATGGCTAAATTATTGTCGGGTAAATATCGTTGAATACAATACAATGTTTTATTTTGAAACATTATCCCCCATCATTTTTTTTTCTTACTAGATGTCTTTATATTTTTAGGCACATCCCAAGGCAATGATGTTTCGAACCAAAGGACTTTCAAATTATAATTTGCTTGAACTTATATTTAGTAAGTCTACAGCTACTAGGGTCCTACACTTTGCATCCACTCAAGACCCTCCTTATTTAGATGAAGAGAATGCATTGGAAGAACGACTCATCCATGGGGGAGTTCATGTTAATTTAGAAAGTCCTACCCAAGACCCTGTCATGGCAATCCTTGAGTTTGACATTACAACCCGATTGAGCAAGCGTCCTAGTGATAGTTGTGACGAGCATTCTAGTAAGAGTAAGCGAGAGTTAATGAGCTCCCAAATGAATGATGCCTTACAATTAATGGCTGAGGCCGCTAAGGCTAGGATATAGGCATCTAAAGCAAAGGCTGAGAGATATAAGAGGTATACCATTGATGAATTTAGAAGTAGTATTGCACCTACAAATGACTTCTCCTTAAAAAAATGCATTAATATCCTTGAGACCATGGAAGAAGTCAATGATGAAATATTTATGAAGGCTATTGAGAAGTTCAAGCAGGATCCTGATGATAGAGAGATCTTTGTTAACATGAGTTTCGCTAGGAGGATGGTTTGGCTAGGCAGGCTATAGGGGGGTTATGTCAAAACAATAATTTCCTATTAGATTATGTTTATTTTAATGTTTTTGAACTATGATTTGGTACTATTCTATTGATATTTAATGTTGTTAAATGATGGTTTATTATTATTTTATGGTAATCTTTTTTTCTTTCTTTCTTTTTTTAATGTGAATAATGTTTTATTTATGTTAATAAAAAGCACTATTTGAGAACAAATTTGCTATTTAATTCTCCAGGATGAATGTTGAACTAAATTATTATAATAGTTCATCCTCTTCAGGTGAGGAAGATGACGATGATTTGTTCTTCCTACTAATGTTTGTTGAGAATAAAAACAACTATATTTCTAAGGAGCCTCAACATATCTCTATGTTGACTGGTGATGCATTTATAAAAGAGATATTGAATGGCAATCCTCGAACATGTTACGAGTTATTCCGCATGGATAGACCAACATTTACAAGTCTCTGTAACTATATGAGAACACATAAGTTTTTTAACAAACTCACGCTGGATCATAGTGGAGGAGGCAATTGGTATGTTCCTATTAATAGTGGGACATAATGTGTGGATAAGGGTAATAGTAGATCATTTTCAACACTCAACTATGAAAGTGGACAGGCAATTTAAGGAAACTGTAAGAGCAATATGCCGCATGGGAAAATTCATTATACATCCTTCTCAAAGCAATGAAGTGCATCCACGTATTGCTAACAATATCAAGTTCTTTCTATATTTCAAGGTAATCCCAAGTTACTGTTCATTTTATCATACAAATATTATTTGCTCGCATATGTTTATACTTGTGTTTATATTTTTTCTAGAAATGTATAGGTGCAATTGATGGAACATATATCAATGCATGGGCTCCTGCATCAAAGCTAGTCAGCTATAGGAATAGAAAGGCCACAATCACCCCTAATATAATGTGTGCATGTCATTTTGATATGAAGTTTACATTTGTTTACACGGGTTGAGAGGGTACAGCCGATGATTCGTGAGTATTCTTAGATGCACTTCAAAGGCCAGAAAATAATTTCCGATGGCCTCCATCTGTTAAGATATATTGTTGCCTCACTTACATATTTACAATTTTCAAGTTTAATCCATTCACCGTGTCATACGTCTCTTTATCTTTTTTTTTTTTTTTTTTTTTTTTTTTTTTTTTTTTTTTAAGTGGCTATTATTTAGTGGATTCTGGTTATCCATGCATCTTGGGGTTTCTACCTCTGTACCGTACTGAGAGATACCATCTACAAGACTTCTGAGTTGGGGATCGTCCTAAAGGTGCTAAAGAGCTTTTTTCAATTATAGACATTCCTATCTTCGTAATGTAATTGAAAGATGTTTTGGCGTTTTAAATGCATAATTTCCAGTCTTAAAAATGATGCTCCATTATAAACCATGTCGACAAGGGAATGTGATGAGAGCCTATTGCACAATTCATAACTTCATTCGAATGGCAACAAGAAATGATTGCTTGTTTACTCAATTCAATATTGATAACCTTACTGTTGAAGGTGAAGGTAGAGATAATTCTGGTGAGCCACCGCACACTGTTAACTTAACTGATCAAGCTGCTGAAGCTATGACAGCTTATAGGGTTCAAATCGCAGGATTGATGTTGGCAAATTATAGGCATCATTAATGCCACATTTTTTTTTTATTATGAAATTGATTCCTTGGCGTTGATGCCATGTAGTAAACTTTTTAGTTATTGATTATCTTTTATAAAACTTGATAATTGTTATAGTTTCAGTCTTACTTATATGGTTAAAGTATTAGGCTTGAATGTTATATACAAACAATTGATTTATAATTTCTTTAGGTGTAAGGATATTAAATACTTTGAAACAATCGTGTTTTTGAATTGGAATAAATATAATTTAAAAAAAAATAACCAAAGAAAACAAAATTCAACTTTCTTAAGAACAACTACCAAACAAATTTCTTGAATTTTGTTTTTGAAAAATGTGTTTTTCCTTTCATCTAACCAAACGAGTTTTTCATTTTGAAAATAGACAATTTTTTTTTTTCTTTTTCCCTTGAAAACAAGAAAACGAAAATAAAAAATGAAAATAGTTACCAAACATGCCCTAAGGTTTTTTAAAAAAATAATAATAAATTCAAACTTTGGTCCAGTTTTTGCAAAATTTTACTCCCATATTTTGAGAGTTGTTGTATACGATAATATTTGCGGAAGTAATATAAAACAAAATTTATATTTTCATTTAAAGATCGTTGTACTACACAACCATAGATTCTAAATAGAACAAAATTGCGTACCTCTCTTAACAACCCAAGTGTGTTGCCTCCCAAGGTATTCACGTCTCTCTCCCTCTGTTTCTTTTTGAGTTTTCAGAAGATTACAGTATCACTCAGTAGTTTTGATGGCCAACTACTAATATGATATATTAGAATCTTATTTTTATTTAAGACTTCTAAAACCCAAGAGAGAGATTGGACGTGAGATCCTTAGGGATCTTAATCTTCAGCTGTAGGATTCATCAATACCTTCTTGAACGTTATTGACTTATCTTGAAACTCTTTCAAAATTATTCCTTAATTTTCTCAACCATATCAAGAAAAATATATGAACTTCTACAGATTGCAATAATGTCCATCAACACATTGCAATTGACCCCCGAAGATTAGAGAATTACAAACGAGGTCAAATTACTTACAATTTTATATCTATGTCCTTCCACCACACTATATTCCCACAGGCCACTAGGACTGGATTAATATCGCTGTCATTTTCATGTCCCTAACTTATGTGACCCTTAATTTCTTGATTTCATAATTTCTATTGGACTCCAAAATATCTTTGAAAAACTCTTTAAATATATATATATATATATATATATATATATATACACAATATTATATATATGAAAAATATTTTTTTGAAAAATGTCACCGGCTGGTTTTGTTTTGAGTCCAACTTCAATATGAAAATCAACTGAATATACTATCTTCTTTAGAGACTGGTAGATTCATTGTTGAGCATTTATATATTTTACTCATTATACACATAACCCAACGTGTCTGTATATAGCCTTTAAAATTAGCATCATTAGTTGACACTATCAAAGTTATGTGTATAATAAATAAATATAGACAAACCTCTCATGTTTAAGAACAACAGAAAAAAAAAAAAAAAAAATTGTGATAGAACAACCTTTTAATTAACAGTGATCAGTCCATAAGGTGTTCTTGATCGGATCCAATTCAGTATATGTACTTGTTACATTACACCCACTTGTCTGCATAAAGTCACTACCTCATTGATGGAGTAAATCATCCTATCATATAGCAGCACAACAAGTGTAGGCTTCAGTGGTAATATTCAATTAATATCCACAGCCTAGAACAATTTAATAATCTATGAAAAATCATTACTCCCTCTCTTTGGTTCCTTAACCATTAACATGATTTTTCTACTGAGGTGACATCACATGCCACATTTAAACAATAAAATATACCTATAAAAATTATGAATGTGAAAATAAAATTTTTATTATCATATAAACAAGCATAGTATTTTTTTTTAGGGCAAATAATTCTAACAATCTCCCACTTGCACTCAAAACCAATCATACATGTATTTAATACCCATTGCTTCCAAATGTTTCCTAAACATCTTTTGAGACAATGCCTTTGTGAGTGGATCTACAACATTATTGGAAGAGGCAATCTTTGTTATTACTACATCACCTCTATGTATGATATCACGTATCAAGTGATATTTACGTGCAATATGTTTTTTCCTTTGATGAGCCCTTGGTTCTACTGCATTTGCAATAGCCCCACTATTGTCACAATAGATAGTAATGGGTGACTCAATAGAAGGAACAACTTCAAGTTCTTGAATGAACTTGCGAATCCACACAGCTTCCTTTGCAGCTTCACTTGCAGCTATATACTTTGCTTCTGTAGTAGAGTCTGCAGTAGTATCTTGCTTGCAACTTCTCCAACTTATTGCTCCCTTACCAAGAGTGAACACAAATCCAGAAAGTGATTTTCTATCATCAATATCAGATTGAAAATTTGAATTTGTATACCCTTGGATAGTCAGATCCTCACCACTAAACACCAAGAAATAATGTTTGGTCCTATTTAAATATTTGAGGATATGTTTCACTGCTATCCAATGCTTAGAACCTGGATTGGATTGATATCTACTCACAATGCTCACTACATAACAAATGTCTGGCCTAGTGCTAAGCATTGCGTACATGAGACTTCCTACAGCCGAAGCATAAGGACAATTTCTCATTTTTTCTCTCTCTTCTTGTGTTTTAGGACACATTTGATTAGAGAGATGAACTCCATGTCTAAAAGGTGAAAACCCTTTCTTGGAATCTTGCATGCTAAACTTAGCCAATATCTTGTCAATATAATTGACCTGTGAAAGTCCTAATAACCTATTCATTCGGTCTCTAAACAATTTGATTCCAAGTATATAGGACGCTTCACCAAGATCTTTCATTGCAAAGTGACTAGATAACCATACTTTTATATATGACATTGCTCCTACATCATTACCAATGAGTAGTATGTCATCTACATAAAGAACTAAAAATGTAATAGTGCTCCCACTAACCTTTTTGTAAACACAAGGTTCATCCATATTTTGTGAGAAACCAAATGATTTGATTGCCTCATCAAAACGGATGTTCCAACTGCGTGAAGCTTGCTTTAGGCCATATATAGATCTCATCAACTTGCACACTTTTGATTCTTGACCATGAGATATGAAACCTTCTGGCTAGTCCATAAAAATTTCTTCTCGAATGTGTCCATTCAAGAAAGCTGTTTTAACATCCATTTGCCATATCTTGTAATCATAATGTGTAGTAATTGACAAGAAAATCCTTATGGACTTTAGCATGGCTACTGGCGAAAAAGTTTCCTCATAATCAATTCTAGCCTTTTGATTATACCCTTTTGCCACTAGCCTAGTTTTATAGGTCTCCACCTTACCACTAGGTCCTATGTTCCTTTTGTAGACCCATTTACAACCAATAGGCTTTATACCTTCTGGTTTGTTTACTAAGGTCTAGACCTGGTTGTTATACATTGAATCCATCTTTGATTCCATGGTCCATTTCCAATTCTCAACGTCCTTATCAGTCATTGCTTCTTGATAAGTAAAAGGATCATTATCATGCTCCTCTGACTCCATTATATAAATCTCATTTAACAAGGTGAATCTAACTGGAGGCCTGATAGTCCTTTTACTACATTGAGTCTCTTGTATTTTTCTTGGTTCAGTAGGCACTATTACTTGCTCTTCATTATTCTCATTCAACTCAGCCATTGAGTTATCAGTTTGTTCATCAAGAGAAACTTTTGCTCTACTTTCATCTAAGCTATAATCTTCCTCAAGAAAAATGGCATTCCTGCTCATAAAAACTTTTTGCTTACTAGGATTGTAAAAATAGAAACCAGTAGACATTTTGGGATAGCCAAATAAATAAACATCTATCACTACTCAGTCCTAGCTTATCCATATTAGACTTTCTAACATGTGCTAGATAACTCCATATCTTTAAGTGATTTAGACTTGGTTTCTTACCAGTCCATAACTCATATGGGGTATTAGGAATTGATTTGGTGGTGACTCTATTTAATAAATAAACAGCAGTCTCCAAAGCATAACCCCAAAATGAAATTGGCAACTCTGACATGCTCATCATGGAACGAACCATATCTAATAAGGTTCTATTTCTTCTTTCAGCTACACCATTATGTTGAGGTGTGGTAGGGGGAGTCAATTGAGAAATAATCCCATTTTCTTTTAGATATTCCTTAAATTGATCTAAGAGGTATTCTCCTCCTCTATTAGAGCGAAGAACTTTTATGCATTTTCCAGCTTGTTTCTCAACCTCATTACGAAATTCTTTGAACTTTTCAAAGGATTCAGATTTATGTTTCATTAGGTACAAATAACCATACCTAGAATAATCATTAATAAAAGTAATGAAGTAATAGAAACCACCTCTTGCCATGTGATTCATAGGACCCCAAACATCAGTGTGCATTAATCCTAATACATCAGTGGCTCTAGCTCCCTTTCCTGTAAAGGGACTTTTGGTCATTTTTCGTTGTAAGCAAGGCTCACAAATTGGATAAGGCTCTACCTTCAAAAGATTCAATGGCCCATCATTTACCAATCTATTGATTCGATCAATATTGATATGACCAAGCCTTAAGTGCCACAAATACATAAGATTAACATCTCTTTTTCTTTTAAGAGATAACACACTGGCAGCAATATCATTCTCAACACAATTAATAGAATTATCAATAGAACTCAAAAAATAAAGACCATCTTGTAAAATGCCAGAAGTTACATATTTATTATTAAACTTAACAACAAGTTTAGAAGTAAAAAGAAAAGAATATCCTGAACAACCAAGTTTTGAAACTGAAACTAAATTTCTTCGCACTTCTGGCACATATAAGCAATCCTTTGAGACAAGAGTTCTACTAGAAGATAATTCTAAATAAAAAGTTCCAATGGCAGTGGCTGCAACAGTTGCACCAGGCCCCATCTTTAGGATCACTTCCCCTTCATTTAGCCTTTGGGTCCCTGCAATATATTGCAAATGTGTGAGATTGTACTAGAATCCACACACCAAGAATCAAATGAACCAGCCACTAAATGTTTTTCAATAATGAGCAAATTAGGCATACCTTCTGCGGGTTTGTCATTCTTTAGAGAAGCCAAATAATGGCGACAGTTTCTCTTCCAATGACCAGGCTTACCGCAATGGAAAAAATTTCCTTTTGCTTTCTTTTTCTCAGTGTCCTTATTCACTTTGTCACCTTGAGCCTTATTGAATGACTGAGACCCTTTTCTCTTAAAGTTCTTACCCTTAGGCTTCAACTTAAGAGAAGAATCAGATTTTTCAGCCAACATTACAGTAAGCTTTTCTTTCTGGATGAGATCCTTAGTTGCTTTCAACATATTAAGCAGCTCTGACAATGTCACTACCATCTTATTCATGTTATAGTTCATGATAAACTGATTAAAAGAATCAGGTAAAGATGCTAGGATCACATCAACTTGGGTCTCACTATCAATTTCTGCACCAAGCATATCCAGTTCGTTGATGAAAGAAATCATCTTCAGCACATGTTCCCGAACTGGAGTTCCTTCCACCATTTTGGTGGACATGAGATTTTTCATAGTAGTTTGCCGTGCACTTTTGCTTTGTTCTCCAAACATCTCTTTGAGGTGCAGCATCATATATTGTGCTGTAACTAGGCCTTGGCATTGTTTTTGCAACACATTGTTCATAGAGGCCAATACGTAGCATTTAGCCATTTCATTAGCCTCATGCCACTTATTAAATGCATCTCTCTGCTCCTCAGTGGCATCAACTAAAGCAAGTTCTGGTGCTTCAGTGTTAAGGACATGAGTTATTCTATCAGCAATGAGAACAATGATTAAGTTCCTTCTCCAATCTACATAGTTTGGTCCAAACAATCAATTTTCATCCAAAATCTTAGCTAAGGGATTAAAATTGGTCATGGTGAATCTGCAAAATAATATAAAATAATATTTTCACATACATATATCCATCATATTCAGGTTTTTGAATAACTAATGGTACCTCCCACAAGAACAAAATATCATAGATTCCCAGAACAAAATATAACAATTATATTCATAAATAGTTCAAAGTGGGCATCGGGAACCCTTACCTTGCATGCTCCAATAATTTCTTTTGAAATATACTGTGCACACCATATAAAGGCAAATAGATACTATTCATCACGATTTCATCTCATGTTTCTAATTTTATTTAATTTATCTATGACTCCCGATTAACTTTTGGCTTCCAAATCAAACATGTTTTACACTATTTTAGTGGTCATGTTTATTTGGTTAAGTGCAAACCATTATCTGAGTGAGATATATGTACTAGTATGATCATGTTACTATTTTAGCCACACTCCCACTAGTCATACATACACCTATCTTCCAAAGAAGTAAAAAAAAAGAACTACTAAACCAAAATCAAGTCTATCCTTTTGGCTTTGACAAAATTTTAATTTAATAGGACCTTTATTCACTGACAATGGAGGGCCATAGGAATTATTCTGTAAAATAATCCTATTTAGCACTTAATATATATTACTACTGGGACTATTTAAATATCATTCTTCATGTATCTGATACAACTCCCACTAATTGAGATTCAATACCTTAATTCGGCAATACTCAAGGTTTTATCAACAAAAAAAGGTGAGTCAATGAACTAAAACATATCATCATGGGTTACACATATAATCACATATACATGAAACCATAATAGACAATCTATAAAGCAATTATAGCACTACGGCACACAACTCAAGAGTAGATACAAAAGACGTGCGACTTCAGTAACATATTTGTCAAATATAATCAAGAATACGGAAAATGAATCGGAACCAAACAATCAACATATCACATATATCAATCACAGCACAGATTTTTGTCGTTCTCTACTTCTCCGAATAAAAACAATTAACATATCACATATATCAATCACGACATATAGGAAATAAATCTCGGCAAACATACTAATATAAATAACAATTTCAAATCCATGATTAAGTGTGGTTTGCTCAGATACCATCGATAGTATTTGCGGAAGTAATATAAAACAAAATTTATACTTTCATTTAAAGATCATTGTACCACACAACAATAGATTCTAAATAGAACAAAATTGCGTGCCTCTCTTAGCAACCCAAGTGTGTTGCCTCCCAAGGTATTTACGTCTCTCTCTCTGTTTCTTTTTGAGTTTTCAGAAGACTGCAGTATCACTCAGTAGTTCTGATGGCCAACCACTAATATGGTATATTAAAATCTTATTTTTATTTAAGACTTCTAAAACCTAAGAGAGAGATTGGACGTGGGATCCTTAAGGATCCTAATCTTCAGCTGTAGGATCCTTAAGGATCCTAATCTTCAGCTGTAGGATTCATCAATAACTTTTTGAACGTTATTGACTTATCATGAAACCCTTTCAAATTATTCCTTAATTTTCTCAACCATATCAAGAAAAATATTTGAACTTCTATAGATTGCAATAATGTCCATCAACACATTGCAATTGACCCCTGAAGATTAGACAATTACAAACGAGGTCCCATTACTTACAATTTTATATCTATGTCCTTCCACCACACTATATTCCCACAAGCTACTAGGATTGGATTAATATCATTGTCAAGTCCCTAACTTATGTGACCCTTAATTTCTTGATTTCATAATTTCTATTGGACTCCAAATATCTTTGAAAAACTCTTTAAATATATATATATATATATAATATTATATATATGAAAAACATTTTTTTGAAAAATGTCACTGGCCGTTTTTGTTTCGAGTCCAACTTCAATATGAAAATCAACTGAATATACTGTCTTCTTTAGAGACTGGTGCATTTATTGTTGAGTATTTATATATTTTACTCATTACACACATAACCCAACGTGTCTGTATATAGCCTTTAAAATTAGCATCACCAGTTGACACTGTCAAAGTTTTGTGTATAATAAATAAATATACACAAACCTCTCATGTTTGAGAACAATAGAAAAAAAAATGTGATAGAACAACCTTTTAATTAACAGTGATCACTCCATAAGGTGTTCTTGATGGATCAAATTCAGTGTATGTACTTGTTACATTACACCCACTTGTCTGCTTAAAGTCACTACCCCAATGATGGAGTAAATCATCCTATCATATAGCAGCACAACAAGTGTATGCTTCAGTAGTAATATTCAATTAATAGCCACAGCCTAGAATAATTTAATAATCTATGAAAAATCATTACTCCCTGTCTTTGGTTTCTTAGCCATTAACATGATTTTTCTACAGAGGTGACATCACATGCCACATTTAAACAATAAAATATACCTATAAAAATTATGAATGTGAAAATAAACTTTTTATTATCATATAAAAATGCATAGTATTGTATTTGTGGGCAAATAATTCTAACAGTATAAAACACAAATTCTATATCATTCTTGCATTAATGCATCATGCATCATTCCTAGAAACTCATTTAAATAAATAGCCCAATTGTTGAGCTTTTCCCATTTTAATTGAAAAAAGTTAGGAGCATATTTCTCCTTTTCTTACATGATATCACACATCTTATTTCTCCCCATTGTCGCCCGGGATCTTTTGGGGAAGAAGATTCTGTGGGCAACAATGGGGAGGATGATCCTGAGAAGCTTAAGGAAAATATGGTGGCCCGCTTGTCATACTTAGAGTCTTAGATGGACCATGTGATAAGCGCACTCAGCTCATACATTGGGGAAGTGAACTTACCACGAAGAAGGGATTGCACTGCTTACCAAGAAGCCCGGTTCTGCGTACGTTTGGGCTAGTTTTATTCGTTTTTATGAAATAAAGGACAACTTTCGATAGGCCTACCAGGACCGTTTTTCTACCTCCCAAATAAGTACAATCCACCGGAGGCCTGCAAATTCCACTCTAATACCACAGGTCATGGGAAGATTGCGAAGGATTGAAGGATGAAGTCTAAAGCTTGACAGATCTGGACATAGTGGCATTCGACAATGGGAATAATCCTCAAGATGTCATCATTACACTCATAGGGAAACCGACTTATGAAATGCCCGAAGTTGCTCTACCCACATCCATTCGTCCATGCACTCTAAAGGAGGCCAAAGAGTTTTGGGCCGCTAATCCATCAGAGGAATTATTCATTTTTTTGAAAAAGTGAAGCCCATCCCCATTCATCTTTGCAAACCAGGAGAAGCTAAGGGTTTCTTGAACACTGAACCACTGACGGACCTGTTCATCTTCCAAGCTAAGTGAACGGTGTTGTTGCAAGTGTCCTCATTTTCCTTTGCTTGAATCAAGATCCTTTCTACTTTATCATGCATTTTTATTTCAGTATCATTTTGTAATTATGGCTTCCCTACTTTGAGCACTTTGTACAAACTATCTTTACATTTTATATTTATAATATTTGAGCTATTTAAGTTATTGATGATGCCGAAATATTGTCAGTAAGCTACAAGGTTCTCACGTACTCGAAATAACCTGCACAACACAAAACAAGGAGACCTCAAGAGGGTACCGGTGTGATACCAGCCAAAGACCCTCCAAAGGCTAAGTCAGAGAATGCTAACAACCCTAGAGTGCTAGAGTTGGGAAAAATTATGCGTATGTTGGTTTGTGAGGGTCTCGGGGCTTTTATAGTAGCGTAGGGTTAATATCCGTTCCTTGGTAAAGAAGATGTTTCCTTGTGGGAGAGATCCTCCTTAAGCGGCGTATCTTACGGAGTTTTTTCCTTATAGGACTCTCTTGATTAGGGTTGAGCGTGGCACACAAGGCGTTTCCTTATATGCATGCGTGGGGATCAAGGCAAGCCACATCAGACCCGTCAGAAGTGCACCCTCTTCAGCCTTTTTCCCATTGGCTTCCTGCTTTATTGCTAAGGGTGCCCTTGTCAACTTAGAGGTGAAGCTGTAGATTCTATGCTGTCGTTCTCTTTCATGGACAAAGCTAACGGGTTTGTTAATACAGTTGACTCATTGCGATCATGCATCAATACTGCAAAATTACCCTTATCAGTTATATCTTGTGCATATTACCTGCTTAACCTCTGCACTTGTTATTTCATTTTTATTGCATACATTTGTTCCTAGGGCAGCCCCGAATTCTCAAAAAGACATGTCCTTTGTCCATGGTATCTGTGAAGTAGAAGGACATTAAAGCTCGATCACAACTCTGGAAACTATTGAGAAGTGGGCCAGTACATACAAAGATTGCCACAACCTTTCACCATTCGTGCCTCAATTAGAATATTAGCTGGCACCATACATTATTAACTAGTGTATGGGATGGAGGTAATGGTACCAGTAGATGTCAAGGTGTCCTTCACCGAATTCAGGACCAAACGGACACTACAACAAAATGTATTTTTAGTGACGAAAATTAGTAAGGAAATATTTTTCGTCACTAAAAATACAGCTTTAGTGATGAAATATGAATTTCGTCACTAATAATGAAAAAAATTATAACATTTAGTGACGAAAAATAAATTTTGTCACTATTGTGATCTTAAAAATGGGCGCCAATGGAGGGAAATTTTGGCGCAAGTATATTTAATCTATAGTGACGAAATATTTTGTCGCTAAAAGTTGAAATTTTTAGTGACGAAATATTTCGTCACTGTAGGTATTGCTGTGGATAGTATTAGTGACGAAAAATATTCGTCACTAAAAATAATAGTTTTGCACTTATATATTTTTAGTGACGAAATCACAATTCGTCACTAAAAGTATGATTTAGTGATGAAATATGAATTTCATCACTAAAAATCTTAACAAAGCCCGGTCTTTAGTGACGAAAAATATTCGTCACTAAAAAATAATAATAGTTTTGCGCTTACATATTTTTAGTGACGAAATCACAATTCGTCACTAAAAGTACGATTTAGTGACGAAATTCATATTTCGTCACTAAAAATCTTAACAATGCTCGGTCTTTAGTGACGAAATTGAAATTCGTCACTACAGATATAAAAAGTTCAATACCCAGCTAACCCATACAAAACTTAAAAACCATTTGCTTTTAAGTTACACGCCACTTCACCAAAAAAAAAAAAAAAAAAAAAAAACCAGCGACGCTTCAGCTCCCAACGTCATTGATCAAGCCACGTCGCCGATCAAGCTCAACCGTCTCTGATCAAGCTCAACCGTCTCCGATCGAGCTCAACGGCGACGATCAAGCTCAATGGTGACGCTTCAGCTCAAAAGCCATCGCTTGAGCAAGCCAATGTCGTTGATCAAGCCAACCGTCGCCGATCAAGCTCAACTGCGACTCTTCAGCTCGCCGATCGCGACGATTCAAGTTGCCGTTCACGACGATTCATGGCGATCACGACGATTCACGGCGACGCGACGATTCAGCTCGCCGATCTCAACGGCGATGCCTCAGCTCACCGATCGCAACGATGACACCTCAGCTCGCCGATCGCGATGATTCACGGCGATGCTTCAGCTCCCTTTCACACCGGCAACCCTTCGCCTCCCTTTGGGTTTGTGCTATCTTTTTTTTTTTTTTGTGCTATGTATTGTTCATATTTTTGTTTAATGATTCTAAATGCTTGATGTTAATTTTTCTGCCTTGTCTATGGTGTTCGTGTAAGAACTCCAGTTTTTTTTTTTTCTTGTTTGGGATTTGTTCTCTGTGGTGGGATGGTTTGTCTAAGTTGTGAAACCATTCTCATTTTGTATAGATTGTTTTGGATGAGGGCTGTGCTATTGTTGTTTGTGGTTGTGGTTGTGGTTATGGAATGGTGATTGTTATAGCATTTTGGTGACTTTGATGGTATCCTTTTTGGGTTAGTTGAAATTGTTGTGAAATGTTTTTGGGTCTCAGTTTTGGGTCTTCACTTTGATAAAGTTAGAGATGTTTACTCTAAACTTATTAGAGCTTTGGGTCTTCAAATGGGTAATATTTGGTGTGCGTTTAGATTCTGAGAAATTTTCGTTTGGTTTAGGTGAGAAATTTGATTGAGAAATGATAGATAGGTAGTTGTCATTGTGAATAAGAGGAGAAAAAAATTGTGAATTTTTTGCTATGATGCTTGTGTTAGAATTCTAAGAAAATTTTGTGGTTTAGTTAGTTATTTTTTTTTTATTTCTCTCTGTTTTATGGTTTAGTTAGTTATTTTAGATTATTGTTTGTGTTCCTCAATTTTCAATTTTGTTTCTCTTTCTGGAGGAAAGCATTTCAACAGTAAGTGTCCCTTTGGCAAAAACTAGTGATTGATCACTCCTGGCCTGGTGCCTTCGCTTCTTGTGTCCCTTTAGATTTTTTCTAAAAATTGTAAGCTTAGCTTGAGCAAAGTAAGTAAATTTTAGTTAAAAACTTATAAAACTCTATACTTGTGATGTTGGAAATTGGATTTGTTGTGGTATGTTGTGTTGGAGCAAACGGGTGGCTTGCAATGTGTTATAAGGTGGTTTAAATATATATTGAGAGTGTTTTTTAAATTCTTGCAAATGTGAATGAGTATTGTTAATTAGATGTGATGAATATTACTAACGCACGCACATGGAATGGAAAGCCTGATTTCAAATATATATATATATATATATATATATCTCTCTTTTTCGTTTATTTTTGGCTACAATATCTTTTACGCTATTTAAGTTTTGGTTGCTTTTGAGTCTGTCCCTTGCCTTTGAGTTTTTTATTTTTCATTATTTATTTTTAAACTTCAATAGTTACTGTATTAATAAAGCCAATTTTTAAAATTCAAAAGAAAATTTTCATTTTCTTTTTGGACGAGTAAGAGTAATTGTATTAATAAAGCCAATATTTGTATAATGATTCAGGTAGCAATTTAAGTATACTGTGTACATGTTATATACTTAGGTTCCAACATTTTCTTTGTTAATCTAATAATGTCTTGTTTGGGGTTTGTTTGATTTGGCTTCTTCATTTTTTCTTCTCTGCTATATCTCAGTTGTTCTTTCAGATTTGTAATTTCTCAAATGGGTATTGGTTGGATTTGGGACCCTGGTTAACTGCATGTACCAGTCAGACCAATCAGTGGTGACATGTGCAATAGTACTTGTACAATATCCACATTCTTGTTACTTTCTTTCTTTCTAACCTGCACTGAAGCTTTGTTTAGAACATACAATGTTTTGAATACACTTGTTTGTTTGTGTAAATTCTTGGGTGTAGCAACCTTGAAATCAAAGGGAAAGGAAGATAGTTTTAAAGGGAAGGATGACAGCTCAATGAAGTTTTAAGTATGGAAGGAAAGTTCATATCAATTTTGAAGGTTAATGTTTTCTTCTTTTCCCTTAGTGTATATTAAGTTTGTTACTGGAATATGGTAGTCATAAATATGCTTATCCTCTTAATCTTGAACAATCATTTGAAGGAAACTTAGTCATATTCATTAATTTTCTCTAATTGGTGGTCTTGCTTTTATAGGTTCCCCTGAACCTAAAACTCTTTCTTCACCAAATTCCTAGGAAAGCATTTGGTATTGCAATTAAAACACTTATTAGTTTCTACAGCTCTACTGTGGATTCTCTCTCTCTCTCTCTCTCTCTCTCTCTCTATATATATATATATATATAGAGTTGTAGTTTAATAGGTCAATGTTGAAGGAGACCCAAGTTTTACTGCTACATTCAACAATTTAAGAGACTTTGTTCAGCTCACTGAGTGCCAGTCTACTGGAAGAATTATTTATGGTTATGTTCTTTTGTGTTGTGGTTTTAAAGCTACTATTTGGGGTGACAACTTGCTGTAACTATTTTTTATTTCAATCATTTGAACATGCTACACTACATATTTTCTCACAGGCTAAGAGAAGCAAACTTAGTGAACCCCTCAAAGGTGTACTAAGTGAGCTAGCTAAGCTTAAAGAGTCTGCTAACTTAGCAAGTCAGCATGAGGAGGAAAGTCAACATGGGGGAAAATCAACACAAGGAGGAAAATTCACATGAGGATGGGATTTGGTATTGCAGCTGATATGAAACTTTTGTTAAAAGAACTGTGTAGCTTGGGATTTGGTACGCTTATATTATGCTACCTTTTTGTATTGTTATAAAACTTCTTGAGTTATTGTATGTATTGCAAACAATTATTGTATGGAAGGAGTTTGAATTGGTTACTTGTTTTATTTTTTACTTGTAGAATGTATGGATCCATTTTTATAAATGTGTTGTTGAAATAAATGTGTTATTGAAATGTGAGGTTTTAATTATGTAATGACAGGTTACAAGTTAATATCAAATCCATGAAAAAAATAAAAACAGAAAATAAGTTTTAGGGACGAATTTTTTCGTCACAAATACAGCAACAAAAAATTGTTTTAGTGACGAAATATTTCGTCACTAATTGTAGCAAAATTTCGTAAGAAATAGTTTTAGTGACGAAAATTTTCGTTGCTATATGTGTCTGGATTTTCTTAAAAATAGTTTTAGTGACGAACTTTTTCGTCACTATATGTACCCGAACATAGCTTTAGTGATGAAATTATTCGTCACTAAATATGATTTAATAAACTAAGTTGTTTTTAGTGGCGAAATATTTCGTCATTGAATAGTGTTTTTAGTGAGGAAAACATTTAGTGATGAAATGTTTTCGTCGCTAAAAGTTTTTTTTTTTAAATCAAATCGGACTTTTAGTGACGAAATTTTTCGTCACCAGGACTTTTAGTGACGGGGTTTCAGTGACAAAATCAGTTTCGTCACTAAATGTTCGATTTCGTCACTAAAAGTTCTTAATGACGAAAAACTGGACTTTAAGTGACAAATTGTTTCGTCACTAAAAATACATTTTGTTAAAGTGGGACCTAGAAGAAGTTGAGTGGGTCCACATCCATTTTGAATAGCTAAACATGGGAGAGGAAGAGGAAATGATCATCATCAGAAAATAGCTCTGGCCTTCAATGAAAAGGCTCGATGCGCCATTACCCAACTCAAGAGGAATGTTCACACTAACTTATGGAGGACTATATCCTAGTTGACACCGATGGAGGAGAATTCCAAATGCCCATAAATTCTAGCAATGTAAGTTGATACTATGTTTTGTGTCATCTTTAGACAATCAATAGAATATTTCGAATTAGGAGATTCACAAAAATTGTTTTTATCACGAAGTTCATACCCTTTGGAAAACCATACAAATGAAAAAAATGGTTTGTACCAGGCCTAGCCTTGATCACCGGTGGATTATCCAAACTATTGAAAAAAGGAGCTGAGTTCACATGGGGGACTAAACAACAGAAGCCTTCCAAAGGATCCTGCAAATCATGAACTATTTGCCTACCCTAAAAGCACCAGTACGTGGGAAACCTCTGTTATTATATTTGGCCTCCAACTCTCAGGAAATTGGAGCGTTGTTGGCTTAGAAAGATGACAAAGGAAATGAACAGCCCATTTATTATGTGAGTAGGGCCTTAAAGGATGTGGAGACAAGGTATCCCAAGATAGAGAGAGCATGCTCGGTGGTTATTTATGCATCTCAAAGGCTGAAATGCTACTTTTCAACCCATCAAATCTTCCTAGTAAAAAATTCTCACCCTATAAAGGCCCTCTTCCATCAGCCCTTGTTGACTGGAAGGGTGGCCCAATGACTAGTTTTGCTCTCTCAATACGACATAGGCCTAAAGACCCTTAAGGCTGTTAAGAGTCAGGCCATAGCAAATCTACTAGCCTAGTTCCCTATGGAAGTGAAGAGATCCCGGGAGAAGTGGTAGTGGTAGAGCTCCCGGGAAGGAAGTGGACCATGAATTTTGATGGGTCAGCAACGACAACTTCAAATGGCATAGGAATTGTACTGAGTTGTAAAGATGGGGACACCATACCATTCTCCTTCAAACTTGAGTTCCCCTACTTAAACAACGCTGCTGAGTATGAGGCATACCTAACTGAGCTGGCCATAGCACTTGGCGTGGGGATTAAGCACATAAGAGTGCTAGGAGATTCCAACCTTGTGGTCTCTCAAGTCAAAGGAGACTTCACATTAAAGGAGCCTAGCTTGGCATCCTATCGAACTTGGGCCCAAAAGGTAGAAGAGAGGTTCCAAACCTTTAATGTGGAGTAAGGCCAACGAAGTGAGAATTGGTTCACTGACACACTGGCCACCCTGGGATCCAAGGTACCTTTTAAAAAAGAGAGTACACTGATAAGTGTAAGCAAGCAGCAAAGCTCCATCGTAGAAACTCTCAAAAGGGTGTTCCTAGAGGAACTAAGTAAAGATGATTGGAAGAGTGTGATAAAAAGAGAAATGGGAAAGATAGAGCATGGAGGTAGTATCAAGGAGTTAAAGGACTATACCTTGTTAAAAAGGAACCAAGTGGGGTGTTCTTCAAGGAAATCAGCATATCACAAAGGAGCTCTATCAAGATGTTCCCTAAGAATGCACCTTCTATAAATCCATTGGTGAAGTCCCCATGAACTTTGAATAATCCCTTCAAAAGTGGCAAACCTTCAACGAACATGGAGAATTGGAGGAAGTTGGTGTAGGGTGGTCCAAAATGATGGAAGTAGCTTGCAGGGAGGCTGTTGAACTCTAGAGAATCAAAACAGGTCAAGAAGGCAGGGAGCCTTACACTAGGATCCGTGACAGTATGCCCACCAAAATACTTGAAAAGCTGCTCCTTAACTGCAAGATCCTCAACAAAAAGATGGATGTCAAAGGGGCT
Organism: Lithocarpus polystachyus; assembly: GCA_033629205.1. Classification (NCBI taxonomy): domain Eukaryota; kingdom Viridiplantae; phylum Streptophyta; class Magnoliopsida; order Fagales; family Fagaceae; genus Lithocarpus; species Lithocarpus polystachyus. The sequence continues at coordinate 47,298,750 of CM066162.1, read as the reverse complement.
TTCATCACCAAAACATAGGAAGCAGGAAGTTGTTGACCACGTCCTCTAAAGTGATAGAAAGTTCATCCATAGAAAAGAAGAATGTATAGAGAGAATGAGACCAACAACGAACCAGGTGCCTAAGACCTTTGGCATCCTTGAAACCTTCTAAATTCCTAGTTATCGCCACTAACTTCAAGATGTCAGCCCGTTCCAAGCACCAAGCGAAATCCCCATTAGCTAGCTCCTCGTCCGCCCAGTTGGCCCAACCATTAATTCTCCCAAGAACGAAGTCAAAGAAAAGGGGGACAGCTTATCGGGATCCTCGTTTGATCTGAAGTTCCAAAATCTCTTTTGGGTTTGGAATTTGAGCAGAACTAGCAAACCCAGATTTCCCAGAGAACACCTAAGTGTGAGGAAGGGGAGGATCATCACCATGAGCAACCTGAGGGAAGAATAGGCGGGGTGTGTGCCATGGATCTCGTAGGGGAAAGGCTGGATGATCTGAGACATCTTTTGCCTCCTCTTGCTCTGATCCCACTGGGGAACTCTTACCCTTAGATGGGGTGGGTGAGCGTTCCTTTCTCTTTCACGAGGAAGAAAAAAAAGACAAGGGAGTATCTCTGTGTAGCACAGCAAAACAAAAGAGGAAAGAAAGGAGAGAGAAAGAACGATAAAGGAGAGTAGAATGGGAGAATGAAAGATTTGAGAAGAGACTTTAGTCTAGGAAAAGGATAAAAATTTTTAGAGAGGAGATTGAAGTGATAGTAATAATGGCATGAAGTACGGAAAAACGTGCCAATTGCCAAATTTTGCGGAGGAGTTGGTTGTTAGTTATTAATGGGAGTGATGAAAAACGTAAAAAGGGGAGGGGGAATTATCCAGTCGCCCAACCTTTTAAAAAAAAAATTGACACGTCCCTTAAAAATAAGGAGGAGTTACAAGAAGAGTGAGATATAGAAGGTAAAGGTCTCAAAGTAAAACGTAGAGGATGAGGATCCTTGAATAAGAGGAGAAATGATCCTAGAGAAATAAGAGGTTTATTCACTCGTATAGCAAGGAGCAAAAGGAGGACTCTAAAGGAATACAAATGCTATTTACTCACGCGTGGGCTGCAGGCAACCTATGAGCTTGAGGGGCTAAATGTTGAGTTTCAAAATGTTGCAAGTATCAAGATCCAAAGCAAATAGGCCCTCAAAAATAAGGAAGTCCCAATTCGTGAGCCAAGGCCCATTAAGAATGTGTAAGAGGAGGCTCAAGCCCATGAATGGGTAAGCCTTGGGCCTTAGAGGGGAAAGAGAAAAGCAATAGAAGTTTGGCCCAGCCTTATGTAAAAGGGGAACCTAAGGAGCCCAGGGAGAAGAAAGGGATTGGACCTAGATATCTTGGAACTACTAGAGCCAAATGGGATCCTCGAGAAGCATAGGGAAGAATTAGTTAGGATTTGGATAGCTTAGGGAGGCATGCCCATGGGCACAAGGAACGAAGAAGGTAATGTTTTATCAGCCACCCACAACTTAGAAGAAAAGCTTTGGAAAGAAATGATGGCACCTGATGAAGGGAGCCTAATACCTGGGGAAAAGCAGGAAGGGGAACTATGAAGGAATGTGGCTAGGGATCTTTCAACATGACAGGGGGGAATCTAACTATATGAAGAAAAAGGAAAAAGGCTCTGAAAAGTCCCTTTAGAAGCTTTGAGAAAAGAAGTAGAAGCCAGGCCCATCAGAACCCCCCAAAAGAGGAAGTTCAGCTAGGAAATTTTGGAAGGGAAACCTCAAAAGAAGAATGCAATGAGAAAATAAGGAAAGTACTAGCCACCGATGGTGCTGACACAACATTGGTTCTGGTACCCAGGGCAGCAAAAGGATGGAATCAATGGCATACCAAAAACCCTAAAAAGGTACTATATAAGGAGGATTAAGTCATTAGCAAAAGGCATTCAGCCATTATTAATCAGAGTGTGAAAAGAGCATCAGAGAGATTTACCAGGTTTCAGAAAAATAGAGAGAAAACAAAGGCATTATGAAGGATTCTATAGCTAACGCTTGAAGATATGCTTGGATTCAAGGAAATTCAAACCTCACAAGTCTTGGAAGCCTAGAAAGAGCTATCCAAGTCTGTGACTTTTGAACATATTTGAACCTCGTGGCATATTCCAGTAAGAAATAGGATCCAATGTACTTAAAAAACTTAATATAATGAACTACCCCTCTATTTTCTAAGGATCCCTAACATTCTTGCTCACATTTTTCCTTATTATTCCTTTACTGTTCCTCAGCCACTTATTTTACAATATATATGTGTGCATGTATGAATATATATGTGTTAAGGGGCCTATGTTTTGTGCACAAATTGGTTCGTAATTAGCCCAACACAGCTGCGGTGAACCAAGCCCAGTCCACAAACCACTAAACATTATTTTCTTTGGAGGCCCAAGATCCTTATTATTATTTGGGCCTAGGTATTGTCCAAAATAGGAACTTGCAATATGTTAGATTAGGGTTTCTTTCCAATTCTAGTTTTGATATGCCATGAACATGCATATGATATGACCATGCATTGATGCATAGGTGCTATGGTGTAGGAAGGTAAGTGAGGTAAGTCATGCATTCATATGAACATGCATTTGTTTGACTTATGATCTTGATCTTACATCGATGAACGTGAATGACATTTTCCAATGCTTTTCCTTGGGTATGATATATTTTTGTTTGTTTGCTGCATTGGATATGATATGATGAGATGTATGATAGGTGTGTGCTAGGGTTTGAGATATGATAAGTTGCATGAGAGATGTATGTTAGTGTTTTGGGATGAAAATGTCATGTTGAATGCTAGATGTATGCTAGTGTGTGTGAGAGTCTTGAATGATGAATGTTGAATGTGCCTTTATTAGATTAAGACATAAGACACAATGAGTGGAAGCCGACCCATAGGTCAGGTGGGGTTGGGTGCCTAATACCTTTCTATCCCCATACCTAAACTCCTGAAACTTGCTCTGGTACTAGATCTGTCCTTCCATGAAGGACGCTATATTTATGGTTCCTAGACCTAGTCTAGGTGGCAACTCCATTTCTTTTCTTTGTCCCAGTCCACTTGGCTGAGGTGTACTCTCCAAAACCCGCTTGCACCCACACTTTGTATCAAAAACAATTTTTGGGTTTTTTTTAATTATAAAAAGTTGTTCTAGTACCACATAAATTGTCACAACTATCTTGCGTGTTAAACTGTGACTAGCTCCTTGTCATTTTCACATAGTCCCACTATTTTTTTTTTTTACCATTTAAAATCTACCATGTGGATAGTCGAGGCACAAGTTGTGTCATTTTATATGATTTTAAAAATTTTCTTTTTTGATTAGTTCTAGTATCACATAAATTGTCACAACAATCTTACATGTCAAATTGTGACTAACTTCTTATTACTTTCACGTGGACCCACCACATTTTTGAATCATTAAATATGAGAAAAGTCAGATTAAGAAAATATTTAAGGAAAGTCAAAATGAATTTTGACACGATTTATGTAGTGTATTTCTTTTCACAAAATCATAGAGGGGGGGCCAATAAGTGACATTTATGAATATTTATTATTTTATTGCCTTTTTTAATGGAAAATCGATGGAATTTTAAAGAGCCAGCACCTCAAAAAAGTATTTTATATCAAATGATATCACGTAATTCGTATCAAAATTCAATAAATAAAAGACATGTGTGCAAAAATAACTACCTACTAACACGTCTTTTATTTGTTAGTGGGTTAGTTATTTTTTACTGACATGTCTCACACTTATTAGATTTTGATACCGTTGACCTGGTATCATTTGATACCAAATACCTTCTCAACCCCCTCCCCCATTGGTTGTTAGCTATATGCACCTTTCTTCGCATTGTACTTGCAATTAACACAAAATTAAGGAGCTTACAATTGCATGTCTTGGCCAATTGTGGGCAAATAGTGGACGAGGTAGGCCTGACTAAACCGACCAATAACGTAAAAAAGAATAGTGAAGAACACAAAGTCCATGATATTGGATCATATAGTGTTATTTTTGTATTAGTATGGTATAATATTGTAACTAAAATATTATAGGCTACTATTATAAGAAGCCATACACCATGTGCTCGTCCAAAGCTCATACTTTCATTTTTTTGACTATATTCATAGCTTTGCATTACAAAATCATGACCTTTGTCAGTTCAAGGTAAAAGGAAATTTGAAATCAAGAATTGTGTTTGACAAGAAAGAAAATTACAGCATCACTTAAGCTATTCAGTACCCAAAAATAAAGCAGAAAATGTGGTGTATATGTCAGCCAACACTTACTTATTCTCTCTCTCTCTCTCTAAAGGAACGAACACGACAAAACTTTACCATGGCAAACACGGTAATCATGGAATATATGGAATATATTATGATTTAAAGAGAATTGACCACAAAATAAACAACAATAGAAGCAATTTTTCATGAGACCATAACCTAAACCAAAAAACTTATGGTAGGCTTGTTAGAAACTAATTATCCAACAAATCTACATGACATTTTTCAATGACAGCAATAAACACTCTTCATAAGAGAATGTTAGTTCAAATGGTCAAATTTCACCTTTGTTTAACCCTTGAAAGCTTGAAAGTGTGTGAAAACACAAGAGCTATTTAGACCCCCAAATTAAAATTTACGGCTTGGTTGATTTTACTTTAACTTAAACTAAGTGCAGAATAGAGTAAATGCGAGCGAGCAAACAATAATGAAAGCTAAAAGAGTAGGGAAGAAAAATGTAAACACAAGATAACACCACAATGTGTTATCGAAGAGGAAACTGAAGATCTCGGCGAAAAACCTCTCCGCTGCCCTCCAAGCGGTAAATCGAACCACTAGAGAATAAGTTGGAGTACTCCAAGCCTAATCTACTCCATGTACTCAAGCCCTCCAAGCTCCTGCTACCAACCGACTTAACAAAACCTTGTCTTCTCTAGCTCTCCAGATCATTCAATTCAGCCTGATTGCATCCACCAAACAAATGGCTTCTTCCAATGCTTCCTAGCAGCACCAAAACCTCACTTTACACTCAGAATGGGTGTGGTAAGTGTTTAGGCTATCAACCTCTCAGGGATTTGGATATGGAGAGGTAGGAGTTGAGGAAAACCACAATGGATTGTGTAGAAGATTGTGGTATAACGATCTCTAACTCTCAAGGGTTGTGGCTAGGGTTTTCTCTCTAAAAAACACTCCTTCAATATGTGGGTAATGGGGGTATATATAGTGTGTGTAGAGACATGGTGAATCAGATATGAAAAAATAGTAAAACAGAATGTTTCGCAGGTAATGTGTAGATGATTGTGGGTGTGACAATCTCTAACTCTCAAGTGTGTTTTCTAGGGTTTTCTCTCTAAAAAGCACTCCTTACAATTTATGGGTAATGAGGGTGTATATAGTGTGTAAAGACATTGTAAAGCAAAACATAACATTTTGCCAAATAGAATGTTTCGCTGGTCCTTCGCGTGTTGGCTTTACCCGAGAGACACGCGCGACATTTACAGCCTGGAGCGGCTCTTCATCTTCTAGTCATGTGCTCTACACATGGCTCTTTTTATGGGTAAGCTTCTCGTTAGACAATTGCAAAATCCACTTGTACATTCTTTGAAGCTTAAGTCTTCACCGATCTCTCACACCTATCCTTTACAATTAATCCCACATATATACAGGGAAAATGATTGAAGAAATTACAATCAAATTTGTCACAGAATTAAAGCCAACACAACATAGTTGAAAATCACAACTTTACAATCTCCCTCTTTGTCTATTCCATGACAAAACCCCTAAACAGACTCTTGACTTAAACATGAGTTTGGGAACATAGGCAAAAATCGCTCACACCTAATTCTAGAAGCTGTGAAGCACTTGCACTATATACACATGTATCCTGAAACATTTGCACATACAACAAACTTTCATTAGGCTCACAACAAGTAGAACACAAGGTACGTATAGGAATAAGTAAAATGTGATCAAGATACCGAAAGAAATGTAAGCTATAAAGCATAACTTGATCAAATATGAACAGTAATTAAGAAATGACCACAATGTACATTTATCAAGTAAATGATTATCCGGACATGCAATGCAATTAAGAGCAATGCAAAAATCAATTGCATGTCCAACAAACATATGATGCATTAGAGAAACTATGACTATGAGCAATAGAAAGCGATAAACATCAAGAAATGGCTATAAAAACCAAGATACATGATAGTACTAATGAAAAAACTAAGTTTTGAAGTAAAGTACAAGAAAGCTTTAAACGAAAGCATAGTAAATATCCAAAAGCTATAAAAACTTAAAGTAAATTAGAAACCACCAAAATAAACCAATGTATACTAAAATATGTTCCTTTGCTACTTCACTACTCCCCCACAAACTACACCCCCTTTTTGACTGGAATGGCCAAAGAGACTGGAATGTATCAGACTCCAAATCTGATATCGGCTCCGATTTCCTCATCATGTCATCAATCTAAGATGAGAGAGTATTGAACTGGCATTTAAGTCTGAATTGAGATATGGAGTAGCTGATGTGTGAAGCTAACATGACATGCATCTCTTCAACCCTTTCGAGTAGACAATCAAGGCGATCAGGAGCTCTTACACGTGCTTGGAAAGAAGGTTGTGCAGTTTCCTCCGGAACTGAAGTGAAATGCTCGATTTCCTCTTCAGTGTCTCCTCCTTCTTCAACAACATCATCTCTTGGAATTTAAGAGACACCAACAATTGGTTTGGGGATATGAGCTTTACTTTGGATGATGGTTTACTCACTTATAGGATCTTCTCATTGCATCACTTGAAGTCCACTTGGAATCTTCACCCTTGCCCTTAAAATAAGAGACATGACAAGACTTGAGAATGGTAGAGTTAGCCTTGAATTCCTTTTTATGATGCATTTGATGAAGGGGTGATAAATGTGACTGCAGATGTCAATCTCCTTATGAGTGAAAAGATCAAATGGGAATATGGTCCTTGGTGCTAACAAGTTTGTCAAGTTCCTCACTGGGTAGAGGTTGAAGATCATGATATAGGCCAAGGCTCGAATTTTCGGGGTGAACGTAATGGTGTGCAAGGCCTTTTTGTTGAGTTGTCCACCAACGATTTCCAAAAGGGGTTTTGGTTTCTCCCTTCTCTCATCATATTGTAGAGATGTGTGTGGAGTCGTCAGTCGATTCTACAAAACATCTTGAATCAATTCCCTCGTGATTGAGAAATCTCTCCCCCTTAGCCAATAGTTGATATGATCACCTTCCACAATGGCATTTGCAAAAAATTCTTGAATGATAATTTCAAAGACATAGCCCCTTGGATTAAGCAACTTCGTCCATGTCCTTGTTGGGGTTTATGCCCTAAAATCCAATTTATTGGCATGTCATCAATAATTAAATTGTTTAAATATATGAGACTATTTATAAATGAACTAATAGGACATTATCTTAGTCCATGAGATGTATCGTATGTGATTTATGTGAAAAGTCACAGAAAATATAAATTACAAGTTCTTTGTAAACTCAAAATTTTAGTTCGTAGTCAGTGATGAAATTGGGCATTTCATATACGAAGACTATACATATCAACTAAGATGATTTGTCTTGATCATGAAAGCGGAGACTTCTAGTTGATATGTTAATATGTTTTAAGAGTTAAGACACATTGAACTAGACCGCTGTGAGATTTATTATTCTCCTAGCGACTGTCAAATGAATAATAAATCTCACGACTTCTATTTGCATCAACTCTAAATCCTGAGAGAATAATGGACCTAATCATGAGGTGTAGGTTGTTTTGATATATCGGGAGTGAGATCTATAAATCACGATCAAAACCTCAGTATGTTGGGCAGTCACATTTAGTGTTGATGGAACATATATTCTCAAGATGGAATTCATAATCTCTAAATGGAGATATAAAATATTCCCTTGCAATAAGTTTTATGGGTTTGGTTATTTAGAGTGTTGGGCCCAACCACTTTAGTAAGGAGTTATTAAAGTATATATTTATGGAATTGGATTTCAAAAATATATGATGAATAACATAAAGGATTAAACCGGGCACTTAAGGAGTAAGATGTAGTAATCTTCAAAGTGGCAGTCTATATTCATGACTTTGTATTACTACGAATATTTTAATGAAGGGGTTGTATGTATAATAAAGTCTTAGGATATAATTTATTAATAAGGCCTAGAGTGCAATTATATTCATATAGTAGTATTGAATATAATTAATGGTAACTTTGGACTTGTCAAGAGTTGACAGAAAAGCTCAAGGCCCATTAGAGCTAGAGTCTTATTTGTTCCCTTTTGGTCCCACTCCAAGCCACACACTAGAGCTTAATTGGAATGGGCCAAAAGGCTAGCCCAATTAGATAATCAGTTATATTTAAGGTGAGAAACATACAGAATTTCATAAGTGCTTTTTCACATGAGAGTTTTCTAAGTCGTTTTCATTATGATCACATGAGAACATGAAATGGTTTGCATGTGAGTGTTGGACACTCTCTTATTCTCTCCTTGGAAACTGATTGAGAGACCACACTTCTTGGGCATTAAGTGGAATTGGAGTGAATATTAAAGGTGTTCTCAAGTGCTTCTAATCTTTTTGTTTTGAATTTCACTGTACCAAGATACGCTTTCTTGTTCTTAAATTTTGAAACTTACATAGTACATGTTATCAATTGTGAATGAAGTAGATTTATTAATTTTTTGTTGCATATGTTTTGTATGTAATACAAACATGTATTTTTCCAACTGTCCTTTCTTTGAACACATCCGGAATGAAGGTGCCCTCTAGAGAATCTAAGTCCACAGTCCTCTCTAGAATGATTGGGGCCTGTTTGTAATGGTCAATGAAGGTCATATCAGCATTGTTGTTTCGGAACAAGTCTGAGGAGGTACGAGGACGCTTTGTAGGCTTCTTTGTGGCCGTTTTCTTAATAGGAGACATCTGCAAAACCAACATAAACACAAAGAAACAAAGATAAACGCAAACAAGGAAAAAAACTTAATTAGATACAAGTTAGTCCATACAAATTAACAAAAGTCCTAAGAAGAACATAAAAATAGGTAAACAAAGTCAACAAACCATGTTTTAAGTGTTGAAAGTCTAACTAGACTTATCTAGCATGAATGAAATACAAAACATGTCAAATGATCACATGTGTGCATCAAGTGTGCATGTGGTGCGCATGAGAGATGCATGAGCAACGCATGATAAGGCACTCATGGGGCAAAGTGTGTGAAACTCACAAACAATTTTGAAAACATGTTAAGAATGTAAAAACATAGTAAGCTTCAAAAATTGGTACCCATCGGAGTCCAAAACAATAAGAAAATGCCATTTGGGCATTTCATCAAACACTTAGTGTGCATACAAACCACTAACATGTAAAACAATGCATGACCATGATGAAAACTTGCCTAAATACATGTTAAAAATGCCACTTGGAGCTAACACAAACACAATGGGATAGCCCAATCAAGAAAATTAAAAATTTTGCAAGAAAAGTAAGTTTTCCTAACCCTTTTCAAAAATAACCCAATCCTAGACATCCTAGAATCTAAGACTGAATCTAAGGAAACAAGAGTGAAAAAATGTTGAAACATACCTTAGATGAGTTTTAGGAAGGATTGATTTTGAGTTTTGGGTGAGATTTTGAGAGAGAAAGTGTTTTGGGTTGAGAAAGACACGGAGGCGGCAAAATATAGACATTTGAAAAACCGTCACTGTTTGGCTTTAAAAATTGCGAAATCGCTCATTTCGCGGGTAAGCTTCTCATGAAGATACTTGTGAAATCGCCTTTAAAGCGCCTTGACAAATTTTACGAGTAGCTTTTACTCACGAAACAGTCGCAAAACTCTCTGTGTGAATTTCAGAAAATACTGAAATTTGCTTCCTCATTTTCGCGTGTAGATTCTTACTCTTAACTTACTAGCGAAAATGCCTCTGAAAGATTTTCTTCAACAAAAATGAAATGGACAATTTGAAAGAAACACTGAACACACAAAACACATAAAAACACTTTCAAAAACATTTAAAAAAAACTCAAAAATCTTTTTGGGTTTGATCATCAAGCAATTGAGTATACAGATCACATTTGAACACATACAATCACACAAATGGAATAAGCATTCATTGAACATTAGACTTGTGCGTTGTGTGTGGATCAAGTATGAACTAGTCCATAGTCTAGTATGAAGCTTCAATGATCAATTCTATCAAGTCATACACAACTAGTACGAAGTCAAGTGCCTATCTCGCTGTAGAAATGAACATAAATGACCCCTCACTAATGTGTTTACATTTTGATTGAAAGCTTTTCATTTAGCTTCCATTTTTCATACTTTTGATAAAATACAACTCAAATTCTTGAGAAACGATGCCATGAACTTTTTGATATGTTTTTGACAAGTAAGACTTTGGGTTTGGCACCATACATTTTAATACAAATTTGCTCCACCTTTTCCTAGTCAAACAAGTTTTCGAAGCAAGGCTTTTTCAGCTCTTTTCTCCTTTTAGAGATAGACATTTGTAGAGCTCTTTGAAAAAGAAAAAAAAAATATGTGAAGAGACATATAGGCACAAGTCTACGCATGTATCAGGATCAAGAAAGACTATTGACCAATCATTCATGACAAGCTTGAAGATCTATTTACAACAATCAAACGTAGATTTCTAGATGTTGGTCACACTTAAAGAATGTGCATATATAACAAGCTAAGCTCGTAAATGCACTACGCCATTAGTATGGAGGTACTAGGCCAAACTCACATGTGATATACACAACACCAACGATCAAATTTTTTAATATTTTTCACTTTTTATGGGTTTTAAAATTTTTCAACACATTCAAAAACAGATCAGAAAAAGTAAAATCAACAAAAAAACAAGGTAAACAAACAAAAACTTGAAAAAGAAACACGCTTAAAACGGAAGCAATGACACAAGAAGATTGCATATGTCATGATTCATGAACCTATAACACTAATACGTTGGAAGTATTGATGCATGGGCATAGTGAGTGATCATGCATGAGTACCCTTCTTCACCCACATTGTACAAGTTTTTTGGGTGAGATCCTTGGAAGGAGGGGTACGACTGACATAACTCTCAAACCTTGGGGTGAAGCTAGCAAGGCATGATGAAATGTTCTTCAACAACTCCATAACATCTCCAATGAGTTTTCCCTCATTTTCTCCTTTAGCTTGAATTCCCTTTGGCATTCTTCTAGAGTTGTCTTGGCCATGCAAAGAATCAGCCCTCATGAGTGCTTAAAGCTTGAAACAATTTGGTCTTGTGTGCCCTCGCACACCACAATGATGACCAAAATGCTTCACTTGAGGTTCCCGTTGACTTTTGGGTAATGACTTCTCCTTTTCCTTTGGTTTTGGACCAATGGTTCTCTTTACAACAACAAGGGTCTCAATCTTGGGCTTCTCTACTTTAGGTTTTTCTACATTTTTTGCCGACACAAACTTTACTTCCTTCTTAGGCCTGCTGCTCGAGCTTCCTTCACCAGTATAGCCTAAACCGGTCTTGTCATTTGAAGATTTTTTAGAAGAAAGAACACTATCAAGTTTCTTGGTAGAAATGCACTCCACTTTGACATTTCCTTGGATTATTTCAAGTTCAAGGAACTTGATTTTAGAATACGCATTCAGCAAATCTTCCTTTAGCTCTTCAACTTCATAGTTAGCTTCCTTAAGTTGCACAAGTGGATTTTGTTGGGAAAAATACATGTTCGTATCACATACAAAACATACGCAGCGAAAAATTAACGGATCTACTTCATTCGCAATTGATAACATGCATTATGAAAGTTTCAGAATTTAAGAACAAGAAAGCGTACCTTGGTGCGGTGAAATTCAAAACCAAAGATTAGAAATTCTTAGGAAGACTTTTAATCTTCACTCTAATTCCACTTAATGCCCAAGATGTGTGGTCTCTCAATCAGTTTTCAAGGAGAGAACAAGGGAGTGTCCAACACTCACATACAAACCATTTCATTCCTTGTGTAATCTTGATGAAAAACACTTATGAAAAGACTTTATTTTTTTGAACCACTGAAATTCTATATTTTCTCTCCTTATAGACAACTGACAACTGATTATCTAATTGGGATAGCCTTTTGGGCCATTCCAATTGGGCTCTAGTGTGTGGCTTGGAATGGGACCAAAGGGAACAAATAAGACTCTAGCTCCAATGGGCCTTGGGCTTTTCTGTCAACTCTTGACAAGTCCAAAGTTACGATTAATTATATTTAATACCACTATATGAATATAATTCCACTCTAGGCCTTATTAATAAATTATATCCCAAGACTTTATTATAAATGCAGCCCTTTCATTAAAATATTCGTAGTAATACAAAGTCATGAATATAGACTGCCACTTTGAAGATTACTACATCTTAATCCTTAAGTACCCGATTTAATCCTTAATGTTATTCATCATACATTTATGAAATCCAATTCCATAAATATATACTTTAGTAACTCCTTACTAAAGTGGTTGGGCCTAACTCTTTGAATAACCAAACTCATTAAACTTATCTCAAGGGAATATTTTATATCTCCGTTTAGAGATTATGAATTCCATCTTAAGAATATATGTTCCATCAACACTAAATGTGGTTGCCCAACATACTGAGGTTTTGACCGTTACTTATAGATCTCACTCTTGATATATCAAAGCAACCTACATCTCATGATTAAGTCCATTATTCTCTCAGGATTTAGAGTTGATGTAAATAGAAGTCGTGAGATTTATTATTCAATTGACAGTCGTTAGGAGAATAATTAACCTCACAGCGGTCCAGTCCAATATGTCTTAACTCTTAAAACATATCAACATACCAACTAGAAATCTCCATTTCCATGATCAAGACAAATCATCTTAGTTGATATGTTATAGTCTTCGCAGATGAAATGCCCAATTTTATCACCGACTACGACCTGCATTCTAAGTTTACAAAGAACTTGCAATTTTTATCTTCTGTGACTTTTCACATAAATCGCATACTATGCATCTCATGGACTAAGATAATGTCTCATTAGTTCATTTATAAATAGTCTCATATAATTAAACAATTTAATTATTTATAACATGTCAATAAATTGGATTTTAGGGCATAAACCCCAACAGATTTATGCTCTTCTTCAATTTTCTTCATCTTTCTAACTACATTCTTTGCAACTTTGGCATAATTGCCACAATCTTCAAGCAACGCTTCATACACCACTTAAAGGTTCTTCTCACCTTCATTGAGGCACTCCTCATCTTCCTAATCATCAACTTTTTCACCTTCGGAATGTACACCTAGCTCATCAACCAAGTCGCTTAACTTATATCTAGAGTCAACTATGGTAATTGCCATGAAAGCTGAATAGTTTTCCTTACTATCACATTCTCCTTCCGCATCAGAATTTGAGCTTTCTGAATTACTAAAGGTGGTTGCATACACTTTACCCTTTCCACTCGAATAGTTGGACATTCTTTCTTGAGATGTCCATGCCCATTACATTTATAGCAGACAATTCCTTAAGTTGATGTAGAGTATTTCCCATCCTTCTTCTCAAACTCCTTATTGTCATTTTTTGAGGATCAAAATTTTCCTTTGCCAAATGACTTCCCATTATTCTTCATCTTGAGAAATTTCCGGAAGTTCTTTGTAAGAAACACCACTTTCTTCTTTACGTCGTCTTCATCGGAGGAATCACCCTTTCGCTCATTTATAGTTTTGAGAGCAAAGGATTTGCTGGACTTGTGAGAAGGCAGTCCGAGCTCATAGCTTTAGAGAGATCCAATGAGTTCTTGAATTTTTATCCCATTCAAATCTTTGCTCTCCTCTATGGCGGTGACCTTAGCCCAAAAGCTTTCGGGTAAGGATCTCAAGATCTTCCTCACCACCTTGGTGTCTTCAATCTTCTCCCCAAGATTAAGCATGGCAATCACTATCTCATTAAGTCTCCCATAAAAGGAATCAAACGACTCATCATCGCTCATCTTTACTTTTTCAAACCAAGTAGTGAGCATTTGAAACTTGGTGTCCTTAACCTTCTTGGTACCTTCATAGGTTATCTCAAGAATGGTCCATGCCTCTTTGGTGGTCTTCACATGCGAAATCCTATGAAACTCTTTAATAGAAACACCACAAAAATAGCGTTAATCACTTTGCTGTTGGCTTGCCAAAGCAAGAGCAGCCTTATCCCATTCGGATTTGGTAGTAGCGGGTCTTACATACCCATTCTCAACAAAACCCCACATTGTCTCGTTAATAGAACAAAGATAAGCATGCATACATATTTTCCAAAAAGCATAGGTACTCCCATCAAAGTATGGAAGAGCATTAGGGGATTAAGATCTATCCATCTCACTTAGGGTCTAGGATCAAACTAGGATAATGAACTCTAATAAGTGTACCCACTCTGATACCAATTGAAGGCTCGAATTTGTACTAAAACACAAGAGCTAGTTCAGAACCCCCCCCCCCCCTCTGAATAAATAATATGGCTAGATTGCTTTTACTCTAACTTAGACTGTGGAACAAGAGTATATAAGCGCAATGAACCGATAACACTACCCTAAGCCATATTCATCCATCATCAACAATAAAATGAAAGCTTAAAGAGTAAGGAAGAGAGATGCAAACACAAGATAACACCGAGACATGTTATTGAAGAGGAAACCAAAGAACTCGGTGAAAAACCTCTCCACGGCCCTCCAAGTCAAAATCAATCCACTAGAGAATAAAGTTGGAGTACACGAATAACAAAAGACCCTCCAAGCCTAGTCTACCCCATGTACTTGAGCCCTCTATGCTCCTGCTACCAACTGACTTCTCGGAACCTTGTCTTCTCTTGCTTTCTAATCCCGCAATTCAGCCCGATTGCATCCACCAATGAATGGCTCCTTCCAATGCTTCCTAGTAGCACCAAAATCTCACTATACACTCAGTATGGGTGTGGTAAATGTTTGGGCTAGCAACCTATCAAAGATATAGAGATGGAGAGGTAGGAGTTACGGAAAACCACAAGGAAATGTGTAGATGATTGTGGGTGTGACAATCTCTAACTCTAAGTATGTTTTCTAGGGTTTTCTCTCTTAAAAGCACTCCTTACAATTTATGGGTAATGAGGGTATATTGTGTATAAAGACATGATTAAGCAAAACATAACTTTTTTCTAAACAGAACGTTTCGCGGGTCCTTCGCTAGTTGGCCTTACTCGCGAGACACAAGCAAAAAGTACAACCTGGCACGACTCTTCATCTTCCAATCATATGCTTTACACATGGCTCTTTCGCGGGTTAGCTTCTCGCACGACAATCGCGAAATCCACTTGTACATTCTTTGAAGCTTGAGCCTTCCCTGATCTCTCACACTTATCCCTTACAACTAATCCCACATACATATAGGGAAAATAATTGAAGAAATTACAATCAAATTTGGCACGAAATTAAAGCCAACACAGCATAGTTGGAAATCACAACTTTACAATTTCCAATGTTTATCAAATTTCCCTTTCATTTTTTTTGTCTAGGGTATTAAAATTACTTTATTATCATTTTCCACCTATTCTAAAATCCATAACTGGATTTTTCAAACACCATGAAAGTATAGGTTTGTAATGGGGTATTAAGTGCTTGAAAAGGGGTGGTAATGTCATAGAATGGCTTCAAAAACTTTTTTATCTTATCTTTCCCATCCCATTTGTCATTTGAGGAAAAACAGTGAAAATTCGTATCAACTATACTTAAAATGGAAAAATGCATGTGGAAGTGTAAGGGCATTCCTAATTATTAAGTATGTAGAATTCCATCTCATTGACCAATGATAAGGATGAATTGTTAAGAGGGTGCCGTCAGCCTCTACCACACCGACGGCATGATGAAGGCTGACGGCCCTACGCTCCCGTCATCCAAGGCTGACACCCCCAGGGCGTCCCGACGGAATAGCCTACCAAACCGACGGGATGAATAAGTGTCGGGACAAAGGTGAAGGAACCAACACGTACCTTGTCATGTACGCTTCTACAAGGGGAAGAAGCTTGTCACATACGCTTATGCTCGAACAGATACCTTGCACAGCACGATTACTCCCAAGGTGATGTCTTGCCCAACACGCTTGTTGCCCAAGAAGTATCTTGCGCTCCACGCTAACCAAGGGTAAATCCGGTAAAGGGATATCTTCCCAAGTACGCCTTGGCTAAGGCCCTACGCTACTATAAATACCCCAAGTCCTTACGAATCAAGGTACACATGATTCTACCCGACTTTGGCACTCTAGAGTTGTAAACAATACTAACTTAACTGTCGGAGGGTCGTTGGCCGGTACCACGCCGATGCTTCCCTTTGAGGTTCTTTTCATTTATGCAGGTTCACTCGAAGCGCGTGAAGGTCCTGCAACTTACTGAGCAGATTCTTGACATCATCAGTTGGCACCGTTTGTGGGGAGTACGTTACCTGTGCCCCGTGCTTTCCGGACAAAAAGTTGCATGGTACTCATGCGTTCAAGGGCAACCACCATGAACGATCAAGGCAATGAACAGCGCACCATAGCTCTCAAGAGGCAGGTCCAAACCCTAGCGGCCGCAGTAGAACGCCTCACAAAATATAACCATGACTTGGAAGAACAGTTGCGACAGAGAAATGCGACGATCGACAATCAAGGAGAGAATTAGGAGGCAGACAGTGCCGAGAGAGGGAATCCTGGGGGTCCAAAGGGCAGCAACGCCTTGAGCCGACCTGAAGGGCAGGGGACGAGTCGTCCGTCGGCCACTGACCACGTGCCATCCCACGTTGTTGCCGAGATACAGATGATGATGGAGCGCATGGATTTCATGATGAACGCCCTTCAAGGGATGAGTATCCAGCGACCTCGACGACCTCGTCCACCGCACGGACTCCCCCTTCACTACACCTGTCATTTTGTTCCCGCTACAGCCAAAGTTCTGTATGCCCCAAATGGAAAACTATGACGGGTCCAGAGACCCGTTGGACCACTTAGAATGCTTCAAGACGTTGATGCACCTACAAGGTGTCTCGGGCGAAATTATGTGCCGGGCCTTCCCAGCGACGTTGAGGGGCCCCACAAGGACCTAGTTCAACAGACTGACACCCGGCTCTATAGGTAGCTTCAAAGAGCTGAGCGCTCAATTCACCTCTCACTTCATTAGGGGACATCGACACAAAAAATCCACCGCGTGCTTGATGAATATCAGGCAACGGGAAGATGAGACGCTGAGGGCCTACATAGCCCGTTTTAACAAGGAGGCACTTTTGATCGATGAGGCCGACGACAAAATGCTGGTCGCCGCATTCACAAACGGACTACAGAAAGGTAAGTTCTTAATCTCCATTTACAAGAACGACCCGAAAACTATGTCGGATGTACTTTACAGGGCAACTAAATACATGAATGCGGAAGGTGTGCTACTGGCCCAGGACGAGAAGCCTCCCAAGAAGAGGGAAAGGCAGGAAGGCGTACGGCAAGACAAGGGGCGAAAGGTAGCTCGGACAAGAGAAAGCCGAGACAACAGACGCCCGAAACCCCCTACCGGGAAGTTCACAAGCTTCACCCCGTTGACGGCTCCAATCGACCAAGTCCTGATTCAGATCAAGGACGAAGGGTCCTTGACGTTTCTGGGAAAACTGAAGGGGGATCCCAATAGGCGACCCAAGGACAAGTACTGCCGCTTCCACTGAGACCACGGTCATGACATCGTCGACTGTTACGATTTGAAGCAGCAAATTGTAGCCCTGATTAGGCAAGGAAAGCTGCAAAGGTTAGTCAGCCGAGAAAGAACAGAAGCACCTCGACAGGAACAAGTCCCCTACCGGGATAATGAGCACCCCAGACCGCCCATAGGGGATATAAGGATGATCATTGGGAGTACGGCAGCCATCGGCTCAATGAAGAAGGCTCGAAAATCATACCTCAAGGCAGTTCAGAATGTCCAAACTGCAGGCGTGGTCCAGAAGAAGCCACGAGTCAACAGCCCCACTATTGAGTTCACAGAAGAAGATGTCCAACGTCTTCATCACCTGCACGACGATGCTCTTGTTGTCAACGTCCGACTAGGGGACTATAACACGTACCGGGTCTTGATCGACAACGGAAGCTCCGCAGACATCCTCTACTACCCAGCGTTCCAACAGATGCGGATCGACAGAGAACGCTTGGTACCTACCAACACTCCGCTCATCGGGTTCGGAGGAACGAGAGTATACCCCCTTGGCACCATTACCTCGCCAGTCACAATTAAGGAATATCCCCGACAAGTCACCAAGGATGTCACCTTCCTCGTCGTCGATTGCTCATCCGCCTACAATGCCATCATAGGGCGACCCACCCTCAATGCATGGAAGGCTGTGACTTCAACCTACCACTTAATGGTCAAATTCCCCACCGATAACGATGTAGGGGAGCTACGGGGAGACTAGGTGGCTGCGCGAGAATGCTACGTTGCGATGGTAGAAATGAACAGCCACTTACAAGTAATGAACATAGAGCAGCGAGTGGGGGCAGAACCCATATAGGAGCTCGAAGAAATAGCCCTCGACAAGTCCAGGCCAGAGAAGACCACCGAGATTGGTGCTCTCACCAACTCTGCGGCCCGCCAAGTGCTCGTGGCTTTCCTCAGGGAAAACCAAGATGTGTTCGCATGGAGTCACGAAGACATGTCGGGGATCGACCCTTCAGTCATGGTACATAGGCTGAACGTATCACCCACCTTCCAGCCCGTCCGGTAGAAGAAGCGGGTGTTTGCCCTAGAGCGAGACCGAGTGGTAGCGGAAGAAGTTGGCAAACTACAAGAGGCGGGTTTCATCCGGGAAGTATACTATCCCGACTGGCTAGCCAATGTGGTGATGGTCAAAAAAGCTAGCGAGAAGTGGCACATGTGCGTTGATTTCACGGACCTGAACAAGGTGTGCCATATGGCCCGACACCAGCTGCTAAGCTTCATAGATGCCTTCTCAGGGTATAATCAGATCCGGATGGACGTGGTAGATCAAGAGAAGACCTCATTCATTACCAGCCAGGGTATTTTCTGTTACAAGGTGATGCCATTCGGACTAAAGAATGCGGGGGCCACATATCAAAGACTTATGAACAAAATGTTCGCCAACCAGATAGGAAGGAATGTTCAGGTATACGTCAACGACATGCTAGTAAAGAGCCGAATGGAGGAGGACCATTTGAAAGACCTCGAAGAAACATTCGGCACCCTCCGCTCTTACAACATGAAGCTCAACCCGACGAAGTGCGCGTTCGGAGTGACGGCGGGAAAATTTCTAGGCTTTATGGTGTCTCAAAGAGGCATCGAGGCCAATCCAGACAAGATCCGAGCCATAATGGAGATGGCTCCCCCGAAGAACGTAAAAGAGGTACAAAGCTTAAATGGGAAGGTGGCCGCCCTGAACAGGTTCATGTCAAGGGCGACGAACAAATGCCTACCCTTCTTTCGCACACTGAAGAAAACTTTTGAGTGGATAGACGAATGCCAAAAGGCGTTCGAGTAGCTGAAGGCCTACCTCTCTTCACCGCCATTACTAAGCCCTTCGCAGCCGAGAGAAGAGCTTTTCCTCTATCTGGCCGTATCCCCAGCAGCTGTTAGTGTGGCCTTAGTCAGAGAGGAAGACAAGGTCCAAAAACCTGTGTACTACGCCAGCCGGGGATTTCGCGGGGTGGAGGAAAAGTATCCACCCATGGAGAAGCTCGCCTTCACCTTGGTTACAGCGGCCCGAAAGCTTAAGCCATACTTCCAAGCTCATACAACAGTTGTCCTAACCGACAAGCCCTTGTGGCGGGCGATGCACCACCCAGAAGTGGCTAGTCGCCTGGCCCTGTGGGCAATCGAGTTGATTGAGTTCGACATTCGGTACAACCCACGCATCGCCATCAAGGGACAGGCCGTCGCTGACTTTATCGCTGAGTTCACCAGCATGGAAGACCAGGGGGCAAATGGATGCCTTCCATAGAGTATACATACAGACGGGTCGTCAACTAGGTGGGCCGGTGGAGTAGGTGTCGTACTTCACTCCCCCAAGGGAGATCGGATTGAATGCATGATCGTACTTCACTCCCCCAAGTGAATGGATACTATGAATGTAGGGGCGACAGGATGAAAAAATATCTCCATCAAGAAAAGAGAAGGGTGGACGAACTGAAGGCAAAGATAGTCCAAATCCCCAGAGAAGAAAATGAGCAAGCCGACTGCCTTGCCAAAACCGCTTCATCTGAACATATGACCACGCCTAACGATGTGCTCTCTTTTGTATAGGTTTCTCCGCTAATAGACTTTGTCAATGTGCAGGAAATAGGGTCCGCAAATAATTTGACCACGCTATTAGTCTCTTATTTGAAAGATGGCGTCCTGCCGAAAGAAAAAGAGGCCACCAGAAGGCTGAAGGTCCAAGCGGCGAGGTTCGTATTGATGAAGGATGTCCTGTATAAAAGAAGTTTCTCTCGCCCATACCTAAGGTGCTTGGGTCCTGAGGAAGCAAACTATGTCATGAGGGAAGTGCACGAGGGAATATGAGGAAACCATTCAGGTTCGCGATCACTGGCGCACAAGCTGATTCGAGCAGGATACTATTGGTCCACGATGCAAAAAGACACTCAAGCTTATGTCAAAGCCTGTGACAAGTGCCAGAGGTTCAGCAACATCATCAGACAGCTGCCCGAAGAGCTGACCCCCATGACAGCCCCATGGCCGTTCGCTCAATGGGGACTCGACATTATGGGCCCATTTCCAACAGCGATGCGATAGCTGCAGTTCCTAGTGGTAGGTATAGATTACTTCACAAAATGGGTAGAAGATGAAGCTCTGGCCACCATCACAGAAAAAAACATACGGAGCTTTGTCTAGAGGTCCATCATATGCAGGTTTGGAATCCCGAAAGTCCTAGTCTCGAACAACGGGAAACAATTCGACAACAGTCCCTTCTGAGAGTTCTGTTCGCAGCTGGGAATAAAGAATCATTACTCTTCTCCCGCCCACCCCCAGGCCAACGGTCAAGTAGAAGTAACAAACCGATCCTTGCTTAAGATTATCAAGACTCGGCTCGAGGGGGCAAAGGGGATATGGCCTGAAGAACTACCAAGCGTCTTATGGGCATATAGGACAACGACGAGGACCCCTACCGGAGAAACACCATTTCGGCTAACCTACGGAAGTGAAGCAGTCATCCCGGCCGAAGTAAGACTCACAAGCTATAGGGTGAACGCCCACGATGAAGAAAGGAACGACGATGCCATGCGTCTACAGCTCGACCTGATCGACGAAACAAGAGCCGCAGCAGAATAGAGGCTCGCGCAGTATCAAGATCGCATGGCTAAACACTATAACTCTTGAATCAAACACAGGGACTTCCAGGTCGAAGACCTTGTTCTAAGAAAAATCATGGCGCCACCAGAGACCCCGCCCAAGGAAAGCTCGACCCTAACTGGGAAGGACCTTATCAGGTCACGTCATGGCAAAGAAAGGGCACTTACCACTTGGAAACCCTGAAAGGACAAAAACTGCATCATCCATGGAATGCCGAGCACCTACGAAAGTACTACCAGTAAGAAGGAATGGCAACCCCTACTTGTAGTCTACTTTAATGTATTCTGGGAACCTAAAGGGCATGTTTCCCCCCTTCTTA
The DNA here is from genome assembly GCA_033629205.1 of Lithocarpus polystachyus. Taxonomy (NCBI): domain Eukaryota; kingdom Viridiplantae; phylum Streptophyta; class Magnoliopsida; order Fagales; family Fagaceae; genus Lithocarpus; species Lithocarpus polystachyus. The sequence continues at coordinate 47,277,086 of CM066162.1, read as the reverse complement.
AAAATTATGCAAGATTCAGAAGTTTATTCAAAATCTCTCCTATACTTTACTGAATGTTGAACATGAAAACTTGTCCAGTATAAAAGGCAACAACATGATCCTAAATGGATGCAAGGCATAAAAGCGTCAAGCATAGAAGCTGACGGCTTAAAAGCCAACGACACTATCCTAAAAGGATACAAAGCATAAAAGCCGGTCAAGCATAAAAGCTGACGACTCAATCCTAAGTATGCAAGCTGACGGCTTACTAGCTGACGGTTCTATCCTAATTGGATAAAAAAGGCACAAGCCCGTTAAACATAAAAAATGACGGCCACGCCCTAAACTTTGTAACTTTAAAACTCATCAAGGGATAAGTTTTCAAACCTTGCCTTAGAGTGACTATAAATTACTCTAAAGGGAGATAAGTGTCGGATATATGGTAAATTGTCTTTGAAGGCAAGTGGGAGGTTGTTAGGGTTTATGCTCTAAAATCTAATTTATTGGCATGTCATAAATAATTAAATTGTTTAATTATATAAGACTATTTATAAATGAACAAATGAGACATTATCTTAGTCCATGAGATGCATATTATGCGATTTATGTGAAAAGTCACAGAAAATATAAATTGCAGGTTCTTTATAAACTCAGAATGTAGTTCGTAGTTAGTGATGAAATTGGGTGTTTCATCTGCGAAGACTATAACATATCAACTAAGATGATTTGTCTTGATCATGGAAATGGAGATTTTTAGTTGATATGTTGATATGTTTTAAGAGTTAAGACATATTGAACTAGACCGCTGTGAGATTTACTGTTCTCCTAACGACTGTCAAATGAATAATAAATTTCACGACTTCTATTTACATCAACTCTAAATCCTGAGAGAATAATAGACCTGATAATGAGATGTAGGTTGCTTTGATATATCAGGAATGAGATCTATAAGTTACGGTCAAAACCTCAGTATGTTGGGCAGCCGCATTTAATGTTGATGGAACATATATTCTCAAGATGGAATTCATAATCTCTTAACGGAGATATAAAATATTCCCTTGAGATAAGTTTAATGGGTTTAGTTATTCAGAGAGTTGGGCCCAACCACTTTAGTAAGGAGTTGCTAAAGTATATATTTATGGAATTGGATTCCATAAATATATGATGAATAATATTAAGGATTAAACCGGGTACTCAGGGATTAAGATGTAGTAATCTTCAAAGTGGCAGTCTATATTTATGACTTTGTACTACTACGAATATTTTAATGAAGGGGTTGCATGTATAATAAAGTCTTGGGGTATAATTTATTAATAAGGCCTAGAGTGCAATTATATTCATATAGCGGTATTGAATATAATTAATGGTAACGTTGGACTTGTCAAGAGTTGACAGAAAAGCTCAAGGCCCATTGGAGCTAGAGTCTTATTTGTTCCCTTTTGGTCCCACTCCAAGCCACACACTAAAGCCCAATTGGAATGGCCCAAAAGGCTAGCCCAATTAGATAATTAGTTATATATAAGGAGAGAAACATACATAATTTCATTAGGTTCTTTTGATAAGTGCTTTTTCATATGAGTCTTTTCATAAGTGTTTTTCATTAAGATTACACAAGGACTTCTGATTGTGAGACCACACATCTTGGGCATTAAATGGAATTGGAGTGAAGATTAAAAGTCTTCCCAAGAACTTCTGATCTTTGGTTTTGAATTTCACTGCACCAAGGTACGCTTTCTTGTTCTTAAATTCTGAAACTTTCATAGAGCATGTTATCAATTGCGAATGAAGTAGATCCGTTAATTTTCCGCTGTATTTGTTTTGTATGTGATACAAACATGTATTTTTACCAACAGTTTAAACCACTATTTGCCTATTAGATTCAATAATCAATATATCAGCTTGGATCACTGAGAAGTCTCTCAAAATATGCTTCAAAAATATATATGGAGGAAAAAATAACACAGCTTTACCTTTTCAATTTGCTATTGCTGGAATTTTTAGACAGCTTCTAAACTTTATAGGTTCAGTCCTTCGCTGTGCATGGCAGAAAGCAGAAAATAAAAGTTAGTAGTAGGAACGAATCTTAGCTTCCATGGTTATACCAAAATTTAAAATACAAACCTTACCATAACTAACAAATAAAATTTGTAGATAAACAACGAAGCCAAGGTTGCTGAAGGAGTACATTGGAAAAGAAGCTAGGGTCTGCAAGCAAACAAAGAATCAAACAAAACCCCCCTCAAAAATCTAGATGCGGCTCTTAAAGAAGATTCTTATTAAATTTTTTTTTTTTAAAAGCATGATTCTTTGATAAAGTACAAATTCTACATACCCATAAAAATTAGATAAAGAATTAATAAAGACAATGGTAAACTTGAGATGAAATAATAATTAAACTAAACACAAAACATTCACGGGGTAAACAATTAGTTTTTATTTCTTTGAAATTGAACCAAAAAATAGAACTGTACATATGTGAGAATAGTGAAAATGATGTCGAATATTATCGTGATGAAGAAATTGGAAATTCACAACTACCTTAAATTTAAAGAACAAAGATGTTTATTTCAAAGCATTATATTGAATGATTAAAACCCTTAAAAATGAGTGAGGAAGACAAAAAGTTGGGCAGACCAAGAACTTAAAGTAATTTGGTAGAATTGTAGAGTAACGCCTTCTTTCATATGCAAACATATCTCCAAAATACAAAGCATCTAATGGAACCATAGAACAATAAAATATATGTTCTTCTCACTAACATTAAAATAGCTTAATTAAATTTATGACTAATCAACAACAACATGGTGTGGAAATTGTTTACCAAAGAAAAAAAAAGGAATATCTAGCGATCAAACATATGTATCTAATAATTCTAACCTTAAAGCAACTACAACATGAGAATCTGGTTCAAAGTATCTAAACAATAACTAAATTTACAAAATGCCCTTTATATATATTTATAGTGATGGTGTGATGCCCCACCAACAGTGATAGGGCCTCACCTATTCCACATATGCTCATTGTCCATGGAGGTCTTCCTAGAATTCCTGTTTTGCACTTCACTAAGCATCTTATTTGCATCTCTCTTCCTTAAAAAGAAAACAGAATGAACATCATGAATAACATTCTCCAATGAGGGTTTCAATTACAAAAACTCATCAAGATTTACCAAAAAAAAAAAAAAAAAGAAAGAAAAGAAAAGACAAAACTAAACTAAACATTTGTTTTTAAAAAAAAAAATAGGGTATTAACAAATTACAAATTCAAAGCATGAAATAAACTACTAAATACCAATTATTATTGAACATCATGAAAGCTATGATAAATTGATAACATATTTTAAAACTCCTAGTAATAAAGAATGGCAACCACCCAACTTAACAACATTTTTGCCAAAAAATGCATATTGCACATCAAATAGTGTATTATAACTATCACACTGAAATCTGCTGTCGATTTATTCAAGTAAAAAAAAAAGGTCAACTCTCCAAACTGTTAATTTTTTTAATTTCAAAAACCTCCAAATATAAGAAAGACATTTAATTAAATTAATCATTCACAATGGGAACAATGCATAACCCACATATAAATTTAGGGTAGGACAAACATTAAAGGGTTTTTGAGCTAACCATAACATCACTCTTAAAATAAACTTAAAAATCTTTTGCTAATGTCCATATCATACTTGATGTTGTAGAGAATCAGCAGGCTGAATGTTCCGGCTTCGATGACTAACGGTTGTTGCGAAGACCTGTAAGGAAGAATACACAATCAAAAGGCGACCAGAGTAGACTGGCCAAGTCCCCTCCGATGACTAAGTTAGTTTCTCTCTTGAAGAGATTACGTTCTGACTTAGGGGAGTAATGTTAGGAAAAACTTACTTTGATTTGATGCAGGCCGGTCTTTATATAGAGAACCTTGGAGCGTTTATTCACTTTGTAACTGCCCCAAGATTTGCGGGAATCAATGAATTCTGACATAACTTCCTCAACGGCTATAGAAGTTACAACTACTTAAGGAAGTTAAGCATTTGTGAGGAATTTGCGGCGACATGTACGGGTTTGGTTTTTGCTCCTGAATTCTGTGGTTTGAATTCCGCGTCATATGGTCATCTATGTGCTTCGTCTATGGACGACCCCTTTGGTTATAGACGGCACACGTGAATCTTTCGCCTTTGGCTCATGGACGACCCCTATGGACGACCAAGATATAGTAATTTTTTGCCATCCCATCAGTTGCCCCCTTGTCCAGGGGTCGTCCAAGGAAATTGTTGGGATTTGTTGAACATCTTTATGGTCCTGGCCTAAACCCTTCTCTTTTTTTTTTAGGGCCACATGTCAAGATTCTCTTGGTTGACTTGCTTCGTCGATTGCTCTTTCCAAAGGAACTGCAACGTGTCATCTTCTTAATGGCAGGCATCGTTTCGCTGACCTCGCCTCTAGGACCTATAAATAGGTACATTCCCTTTCTTGCCCCTCACCTTTCTCTTAATCTCTTCAGCTATCTCGTCCAAGATCCTCGTCTACCCCTCGTCCTAGATCTTTCAAGTATTCCCTCTTCCTTCTTAGGTTTTCGTCTTAATCCTTTATTTGTCATGTCTTCATTTAGTAGTAGTTTAGAGAGAGATAGACGAGTACCGGGACGTTTCTTTAGGGAGTTATGAGAGTGGTGAGGATAGCACGAGTTATAGTAGCAGTTCCTCAGACGAGCTTTACTTGTCCGAGGTTCCTGGTATTCCCTTAGAAGAATTCCAGGAAATGCAATGCAGGATGGCCTCTAAGGCTGGGACTAGCTCGTCCAGAGAACCACTTAGCCCTTCTCTGGACGAGGAGGAGGAAGAGAATGTGATCTATAGTTGTGCTCCTGAAGTAGCATCCACCCTAGACACCTTTAAATTAAAAACTCTTGTAGATAGATATCAGATTCCTAGGGAGTTCGAACCTCGTCTACCCAAGGAAAGTGAATGGTGTTGTTCTCCTTCTTCTAGTTTAGGGGTATATACGTCTTACCTTTTAGCTGGCCTTAGGTTTCCCTTAAATTCTTTTTGTAGAGGTCTTTTCCATAGGTTGGGTATTGGACCTAACCAGCTCAACCATAATGGATGGAGGACGGTAGTTGTCATGCAAGTGTTATGGCGTGAGGCATTGGAAGGGGATTGTCCTATCACAGTGGACGAGTTCCTCTACTGTTATAAGCCCTCAGAGATAAAGAAGTCTGCTGGTTTTTACCAGTTCTCATCCAGAGGCTTTCACTATAGTTTGATAAAGGGTCGTAGCTCGTCTGACAGGCTTTGGAAAACAGAATTTTTTATTATTTCTAGAAATTGGGCTTGGGACCCAATTGACGTGAGTAATGCCCTTTTCCTACCTTTTACCAGCCCTCTAGGTCGTCTTCGTCCTGAGGGTATGTTTCCTTTCCATTTTATTTTGTCTTTTCTCTTTCTTTTATATATATTCTCAAACTTTTTGTCGTCTAACCCTTTTATCTATCTGTGCAGCTGTTATTCGTCCACGCTTGGACAAGTTTCCTTTAGACCGGATTGACCAAGTCCGTGCCTTCCCTGGGAGAACCTTCCACGACCTAGTCATTCTTAGTAGTCTAGCTGCATGGGGTCTCGGACCAGTACCTACTGTTGAAAACCATGGACACGAAGAGACAACTTGTCGAAGTAAATGCCATCCTTTTCCTTTTCTCATTTTTTCATTTCATCATTTTTTATTATTATTTCTAACTTTCCTTGTTGCAGGAATGACTACAATGAGAGAGAACAGGGAGAAGAATGTAACCAATGGGGACGAGGATGTCACCACTCCTCCCGTCATCCAGAAGTCCGCCGTCCCTGGAGGGAAGAAGAAGTCTAAGTCTATTTCAAGTTCAGTGGATCTTGATGACCTTCCAAGTCGTCGAGGTCCTAAGAAACAAAAGCCAAGTAAGACTCATCTTCCCAAGGTTCCCAACTTTACACCTTCAACGGTCAACTTGGACAATCCTGTGGATGACGTGGAGCTCGTACAGATAATTCCACTCATCCAAACTGGTCCTACTCCTCCAACCAAGACTCCTCTCAGGCCTCATCTTTTTGAGTCGTCTGAGTGTCCTCCTAACCTAGTGTTGGACAAGAGTTATGCTTGGAGGACGTTCAAAGGAATTATTTCTGACAACGAGGTGAACTCATGTTACAACATGTCAGTAAAAGACTTTGAACGTTCTGCCATCCATGACCTTTTCAAGGTAAGCTAGTTTTACTCGTCTTTGTGTATCTTTAAGTTCTGAGTAAAATTTTTTAACTTTTCTTCGTCTATGTGTAGGCTATGTCCAAGTTTTATATAGGAAATTGCCTGGCTAAGGAACTCTCTGAGGAAGCCAAGACGACTAAGGAGAAGACTAAGGAGCTAAACACTAAGGTTTTACTGAAGAAGGGAGAGGTGATTAGGTTGACTGCGGATCTTAACCGTTTACAAGGAAGTGAGATGAAGTTGAAGGACGAGGTGGAAGAGCTCAAAGCAGATGTCATTGAGAAAGACACTCACATTGCTCATTTGGAGGGACAAGTTTCTGAGTTTACTTCGTCCCTAGAGAAAGCACGTGAGGAAACCGTTGCAGTTTTCAAAAAGTCTGATGAGTACAAGAATCGTCTAGATAGCCACTATGCAGCTGGTTACGAGGACTTTCGTGCTGATGCCAAGGACATTTTTCCTGACTTAGACTTTGACTCCTTTAAACTTCCTCTTGCCACAAAAAGCTCCCTGCTGCAAACAAGTTCCGAAGACGTCAACGTGATGGACGACGCCAACAACGAAGTGACCCAGGACGATCCCAAGTCTGGAGGTAATGCCCCCAGTGGTTTATCCAAATGAATTTAACTTTAGAAAATTTTTCATTTTATTTCACTAGTGCCCGTTGTTTTGGGCTTTGCTTGCTCTTTTTTTTTTTTTTGGTTAAAAAATTTATCCAAGTACACTTCTCGTCCAAGCTTGTGGACGAGCTTGATATACAATTATTTACATTGTCTAACTTTTTAAGGGTTTTTTTGGACGTTGGTCGTCCACCCTTCTTTAAATGAATGAATGTCTTCTATTCACTTTATTAATGTCGTCCATATTATTTTTATGGCTTTGTGGTTCGTCCATTTAGGAAAACATTTTATCTTGTCTTGACCCTATGAACAAATTTCTTATTACATCGCCAAAACTAAGTACAACTCGTCCATGAATGACGTGTCTTTTTGCTAGCTCTACTCGTTTCTCAAGCTTGGGATCATTTGTTTTTAAAGAAATTGTTCCCAGCGTATGCTCGTCCATGTACTGGATTGTTATGCTGGTTAGATTCGTCTATGGGCTTGTGGTGTTATTGCACGCACATTGTTCGCCCATGATTTAGATGATTGTACCATTGGTGTTATCTCTTCTTGAGCTTAGACGGACATGCCTTAGGTTATTTGCCTTTGGCTACTTGCCTTCTGTTGATTATTTTGAATGAAATCACAAAAATGAAGGGTTACCATACAGTCATACATGTACTTGAAAATACATCATATATATTCTAGGAAATTCATAATGTAACCATTCGTCCATAGGCATGGCACATACTTAAGAGCTAGTGCCTTCAGGGAGTTAAAAATATTTAAACACAAATTCGTCCATGAGTAATACAACATACTTATGCATCTAAAACATAGTAGTAATAATAAGCAAATATAAGAAAATTACTGTAAACAAATCACTTCAAGCGTCCATGGCTTTCGTCTTATGGCACTATTCGTCCATGACCACCCTTTATTGGTAGTACCTTCTTAGGTGTTCAACATTCCAAGGGTGTTCTAGCTTCCATCCGTCTAGGGCTTCTAAATAGTAAGATCCTTGCCTCTTGCAGTTGACGACCCTGTAAGGCCCTTCCCAATTTGGTCCCAGCTTCCCGTGGGCCGAGTTTCTGGTGGCCAACGAAACCCTTTTTAGGACGAGATCCCCAATGTTGAAACGCTTGGGTTTAACCATGGCATCATACTGCTTCGCCATAAGACTTTTGTACCTGCTGTTCTCTGCTCCGCATCCATCCTTACCTCGTCCACAAGATCGAGGATAAGACGAAGTTGCTCCTCGTTTTCTCCGTCTTGGTACTTCATTACCCTATGGTTGGCCATGTGTACCTCTGCAGGTATAACTGCTTCACTCCCATAGGTTAGTTTTAAAGGAGTTTCTCCTGTAAGGGTCTTCACTGTTGTTCTGTAAGCCCATAAAACACCTAGTAACTCATCCGGCCATACTCCCTTTGCCCCCTTAAGCCGAGTCTTGATGATTTTCAACAAGGATTGGTTTGCTACTTCTGCTTGTCCATTGGCCTATGGGTGGGAGGGTGAGGAATAATAGTTCTTGATTTCAAGTTGTTCAGAAAATTCCCTGAAGGATGTGTTGTTAATCTGTCGTCCGTTGTCAGACACTAGAACTCTTGGCACTCCAAACCTGTATACAATGCTCTTCCAGACGAAATTTTTGACATTTTGTTGTGTAATTTTCGCCAAGGGTTCAGCTTCCACCCACTTGGTGAAATAATCTATCCCTACCACCAAAAACTTTATCTGTCTAATCCCAGTTGGAAAGGGACCTAGTATATCCAAACCCCATTGTGCAAAAGGCCATGGGCTATCATTGGGTTAAGATACTCCGACGGCTATCTAGGAACGTTGCTGTAACGTTAACATTGATCACAGACCTTAACATATGCTTTAGCATCAGCTTGGATAGTAGGCCAATAGTATCCTGCACGTACGACTTTGTGGACGAGTGACCTGGCTCCTGAATGGTTACCACATGCTCCTTCATGAATCTCCCTCAATACGTAGTTGGCTTCGTTTGGAGTTAAACATCTTAGATAAGGCTGGGAGAAACCCCTTTTGTAGAGCATTTCATCCATGAGGATGTACCTGGCTGATTTGACCCTGAGCTTCCTGGCCTCGTCCTTCCCCTCTAGAAGCCTTCCGTCCTTCAGGTATGATATTATCGGGGTCATCCAATTTTCCTCCCCTTCTACTTGCAATATCTCTGGAAGGTCTATTCGTGGCATATATTGTACTTCATCAACTTCGCCCATTACTTCATTCGCTGAGGCTTCTTTTGCTAGAGTATTTGCTTCCACGTTGTCTTCCCTTAGGATTTGAACGAAATCAGCTTCCCTGAACTTCTTCATTAGGCGTATCACCTTATTTAGGTATTTCTTCATTCGATCTTCCTTAGCTTCATATATCCCATTCACTTGGCCTATGACTAACTGAGAGTCTCCCATGACGAGTATTGACTCTGCTTTCAGAGACTTAGCCAACTCTAGCCCTTTAAGAAAGGCCTCATACTCAACTTTATTATTAGTTGTTTGGTACTGTAAACGAACCTTATACTTCAATTTATCTCCTTCTGGTGATTGTAAGATGACTCCTATTCCCCCTACGTGCAGTGTAGACGATCCATCTACATGGACAATCCATTTCTTACTCTCTTCCATTCCGCCTTCATCCTCATAACTTGGTGTGAATTCTGCAATGAAATCTGCCAAGGCTTGAGCCTTTATCTCACTTCTTGGTTTGTACCTAATGTCGAATTCACTGAGCTCAACAGTCCACTGGATCAGTCGTCCTGCGGCTTCCAACCTATTCATTGTCTTCTTGAGCGGATGGTCTGTCATAATGTTGATGACATGAGCTTGGAAGTAGTGCCTCATCTTTCTGGAAGCTGTTATTAGAGCAAAAGCCAATTTCTCCATTAGCAGGTAACGTCCTTCCGCTCCTCTAAGTGCTCGGTTTGTGTAATACATAGGCTTTTGTACTTTCCCTTCTTCTTTGATTAAAGCTAAACTCACGGCATGTGGGGACACCGCCAAGTACAAATACAGCTCTTCTCCCAGCATGGATGGACTTAGCAGTGGAGCCGTCATTAGATAGTTTTTAAGATCTTGGAAAGCTTGTTGACATTCATCCGTCCATTCGAACGCTTTCCTGAGGACCTTGAAGAAGGGTCAACACTTGTCAGTGGCTTTTGATACAAACCTGTTCAAGGCTGCAACTCATCCTGTGAAGGACTGGACTTCCTTAATATTTTTAGGTGGTTCCATGTTCAATATAGCTTGGATCATATCTAGATTCGCTTCAATTCCCCTCTGTGAGACCATAAACCCTAAAAACTTTCCTAATGACGCTCCAAATGCACATTTGCTTGGATTCAACTTCATTTTATATCGTCTGAGTGTTTCAAAGGTTTCCTAAAGATTGTCCAAGTGTCTTTCCTCGTGCAAGCTTTTTACAAGCATGTCGTCGATGTACACCTCCACATTCTATCCTATCTGTGGTCAAAACATAAGATTAACTAGCCTTTGATAAGTTGCCCTTGAATTCTTCAAACCAAATGGCATTACCTTGTAACAGAACAAACCTTAACTGGTAACAAAGGAGGTCTTCTCTTGATCTGCCTCGTCCATTTTTATCTGATTATATCCTGAGAAGGCGTCCATGAAGCTTAGCAACCGATGACCAGCCGTGGAATCTACCAATTGATCAATGCGTGGCAAAGGATAATTATCTTTAGGGCAAGCCTTGTTTAAGTCAGTGAAGTCTACGCACATCCTCCACTTGCCATTTGCCTTCTTCACCATCATTACGTTGGCCAACCAATCTGGGTAATAGACTTCCCAGATAAACTGCGGTGTGGTTAACTTCTGGACATCTTCCTTAATAGCATTATCTCGCTCGAGGTCGAACACCCTTTTCTTCTGACGAATAGGCTTGGAGGAGGGGTTTACATTCAAACGATGAGTAATTACACTTGGATCAATTCTTGGCATATCGTGATCACTCCATGCAAAAACGTTGATATTCTTCTTGAGGAATTGAACGAGGTCTTTTTTTGTCTTCTCTTTCATACTTGTTCCAATTCTAGTAAACTTTTCAGGATTACCTTTGTCCAAAGGAATGTCCTGAAGAACTTCGGTAGGCTCCTCGACAACTCTTCTCTCCTCGATGCTCATTGTCTGTATGTGCTCATCCATAGCCAACATTGCTAGATAACACTCCCTTGCTGCTGATTGATCTCCTTGTACTTGTCCTATTCCGTACTCTGTAGGGAATTTGACTGACAATTGGTAAGTAGATGTTACTGCCTTCCAACTGTTTAAAGTAGGTCTTCCAATGATGGCATTGTAGGAAGATGAACAATCCACCACGAGAAAATTCACTTGGCTATCTGTTGTGGATATGATTCCGCTACTACAGGTAAAGTAATGGTGCCCACAGGTTGCACCTTCATTCCTCCAAATCCTATCAATGGTGAACATACTGGACGAAGTTGCTCCCGTCCTAGCCTCATTTGTTGGAAGGCAGGGTAATACAATATATCTACTGAACTTCCATTATCCACCAACACCCTCCGGGTCATGTACTATGCGATGAGTAAGGTAATGACGATTGCATCGTCATGTGGGTGATGGATCCTTCTAGCTTCCTCGTCCGTGAATGAAATACCTGGCTCGTCTATACCTCTCGTCCTTGTGGATCGTCTAGAAAGCTGGACGTTTTGCACCACTTTGAGATACACCTTTTTTGATTTGGAAGAATGTCCCGTAGAAGTTCCCTCTATGATAACTCTTATTTCTCCAAGTGGGGGTTGTGATGACTCTTCCATCTTTCCTTTCAACTTCTAGTCTTTGTGGTCCCTTCCAACGAAATGCATCAACTTTCCTTGTCCAATGAGATTCTCTATCTGCTGCTTCAAGTGATAACACTCGTCCGTGTCATGCCTATGATCCCTATGGAAGCGACAATATTTGCTCTTGTTGCGTTTGTTGGGGTCTCCCTTCATCTTCTCTGGCCATTTCAAGGAAGGATCATCCCTGATTTGTAGGAGTACCTGATCAAATGGGGTATTTAGGGGCGTGTAGTGCTGATTCCTTCCTGAAGACGAAACCATCTTCCTGTTGTCTCGATCCTTCCTCTCTTCCGTTCATCCCTTCTTTGGACGGGGACCCTGTTCGGAGTGATGCATGAGGTTCGCTTTTGTTTTCTTAGCTCTCTTCCTCTTCTTAGCTATGATCGCGTCTTCTGCATTCATAAAGTTTTGAGCTGAATGGACAAGTTCAGCCATAGTCTGTGGCTCTTGCTCAAAAAGCTTGTAGATGAATAAGTCAGAATTAACCCCGTTATGGAAGACTGCCAATAGTAGTTTGTCATCCATCTTGTCCATGGTCAGGGCTTCTCTGTTAAAGAGAGTGATGAAAGATCTCAAGCTTTCATTCTCTACTTATTCTATGGTTAACAGGCTGGATGAGGAACGTTTGTGCCTTTGCCCTCCAATAAAATTGTTGACAAATAACTTACTCAACTCTTTATAAGAACTCACCGTATTCGGGGGTATTTTACTGAACCACACTTGTGCTGGTCCTTTGAGGGTTGTAGGGAAGGCCCTGCATATAATCTCATCCGGGACTCCCTGAAGATGCATCGTAGTCTTGTAGGTTGCGATGTGATCGCACGGATCGTGCGTCCCATCGAATGAATCTAGGGAAGGCATTTTGAACTTAGCAGGGAGAGGGTGACTGTTGATGGAAGTTACAAAAGGAGAGTCTGTGTGATGAACTAAATCATCTACGGGATTCGCCCTTCTCATGTTCTCCTTCATTTCGTCCATAGCCTTCTTCATTTGATCCATCTCTTTCTCCAAGTGTGGCACCCTCCGTGAAGTAGTACCTCACGATTGGTTCTCAAGTTTAGTATTTACTCTAACTTCTTGACTCTGGGCTTGTCCTTCAAAGTGCTGCCTCCCCCTACTAATTTCTCTAGTCAACTCTTGGTTCTGACGGGTTAATTCCGCCATGGCGGCTGCCATAGACTGTATGTGTTGGATGGAAGATGGCTGTGTGATAGGCACTGACTGGTGATCACGGTAGGGAACGCTAGAAGCATTCCTACTTTCCTGGTGGCCTGGGCTAGTGGCCCTTGATTTTTGTCCGAACCATGCAGCCTTTTGTCAAAGGAAGACAAAACCACAAATTACGAATTTAATGTTTCCCACAGACGGCGCCAACTGATGTTGTAGAGTATTAGCAGGCTGAATGTTCCGGCTTCGATGACTAACAGATGTTGCGAAGACCTGTAAGGAAGAACACACAATCAAAAGGCGACTGGGGTAGACCGGCCAAGTCCCCTCCGATGACTAAGTTAGTTTCTCTCTTGAAGATTACATTCTGACTTAGGGGAGTAATGTTAGGAAAAACTTACTTTGATTTGATGCACTCCCAAGCGAAACCCTAAATCAGATTTAACAACCAAAAATGAAACCCTAAATCATGTTTGTGAAAAGAATCTGGTCTGAAAAGACAAAAAAAAAGAAAAAAGAAAAAAGAAACCCCTACAAAAGAAAGGTCAATACAATTGAATTACAAATCTAAAAGAAGTGAAACAAATTACCATAGCATAGAGATTGGAAAAGACATTATCCAAAGTGGGTGGCGTTGCTGAAATTGTGAGCATAGAGTGAATTATAGAGGGGATGAAACGTAGATTTTGAGAGAGGGAGGGTATTATACTATTATTGTATTAAGGGTGAAACCCAGATTATGCATAGGGTTTGGTTGAGTTGAATCCACCATCAGAAACTTATGAGAGAAACGAATTAGAGAGAGGTTAAAGGGGAAGGTCTGTGTTTAGATGAGAGCGAAGAGAGAGAGGAGGAATTGCCGAATGGTTAGGAAGGAAGTGAAGTTGTGAGAAGAGAGAGTTTATTATTATTTTTTTTTATCGAGTTTTGGTTATAGAAGAAGTATTATTGGGTTTTGTTTTAAGTGGCAGAGAATTTTTTTTCAGGTTTTATAGCAAAATCAAAATTTTTGTTATTTATTTATTTATTTAAGTAATGCTGACATGAAAATTTGTGGGAGTTTCAGATTCTTCGGTTATATATATATATATATATATATATATATATAGATTACACAAGAAATGTAGTTAGCATAAAAGAAAAATGAGTCCTTAAAATATATTAGCCATACCCATATGATACTAAAAATATTTATATAAACGGTGGGTTTTAGTTAGTTAAACTAGTAAAGTCTCTAATGGTTGAGTAAAAAATCTGGGGTTCAATCCCCGCCTACACCAAAAATTGATTGGTGTCTTGGCTTGATAATAAAGAGATGTTATTGGGAGTGGACGCTATAGGTTGAAAATATCTCAAAAAAATATTTATATAAATGCATAAGACATATATTGTGAGAGATCGAAAAAGTTCCTCTAAAAAAGGAGAGATATTTGAGTGCTTTTAGGGGCACCGCTTTTTTTGGGCAAGTGGTGTGGAGTCGCCACTTATTTTTTATACAAAACAATAAGAAAAAAAAAACTAAATACAAAATACAAAATTGAATTGTTTCATTCTCATTTAATTAAATAAAAAGAATACATGCTTGATAAATTGAGTATTACATGGCTTTGGGTCTTATTTACAAACTACCAAATAATTGCATGGGTTTTTATCCTAGTTACAATCTACCAAAAAAAAAAAAAAAAAAGATAAAGCCTAGGTCTACCTATCCAAAGACACTAAATTCGGAGGCTAGATTACGGAATGAGAAAGTGTTAGGCACCTATTCCGCCCAAACAGAGTTTGGCCTTCTAGACACTTGTGACCAATGTACCCCTTTATGCATAACAGGAACGATATGTTGCACACATGAAAAAAACCAAAATTACACAAGTTTATTTATGAATGCATCCTCGTCTTTGTTAAACAAAACTCAAATTTGTTGTTGTGGTAAAAAATTGAATTGGGTTTAGAAAAATTAGATCTGTTTTTTGAGAATTAAAAAAAAGTGGGTTTTTGATGAAATCAAAATCAAATTTGATTTTAGGAAATAGAAAAATTGGTTTTTTCATGAAAGAAAAATTAGATCTATTTTTTTATATGTACAAAAACTATGAAAAAGATTTCTTGAGAAGAGGATTTAATTCATGAAATAAATTTGTGCTACATGCACTAAATAAAACAAACACAACCATTCATGAATTTTTTTATTTATTTTAAAATCTGCTATGTTAAGAAAAATCAAACCTATATTGAAGGAAGATACAAATCATTTTTTTTTTATATAATTTTAAATTTTAGATCTACATTTAATGAAGATGCAGATTCATTTTTATTTTGAGAAAAATTTAGATCTGCATCTAATGAAGATGTAGACCCATTTTTAATTTAAGAAAAATTCAGATCTGCATCAAATGAAGATGCAGATCCGTTTTTATTTTGAGAAAAATTCAGATCTGCATCTAATGAAGATGCAGATCCGTTTTTATTTGAGAAAAAGAAGTGATAACATGTAGATTTTTGAAACTAAGAAATAGATCATAACAATAATAAAAAGAATCAAGAACATGTTTCAACAAAATAAACCAACAATTCATGATATGAATATTTGAAACAACTAAACTAAAATAATATATAAACATGCATCATCACAACAAGAGAAACATAAGAAAAAAAAAAGGGTTAATAAGAAGCAACCTCTTGCATTGAGCACTCTTCTTCTTGAGGGGATATTTTAGGGTTCAAAAAGATTT
This sequence comes from Lithocarpus polystachyus, assembly GCA_033629205.1. Taxonomy (NCBI): domain Eukaryota; kingdom Viridiplantae; phylum Streptophyta; class Magnoliopsida; order Fagales; family Fagaceae; genus Lithocarpus; species Lithocarpus polystachyus. The sequence continues at coordinate 47,261,524 of CM066162.1, read as the reverse complement.
ATGCAATTATCTTTGAAACCTAAAAACCGTAGCTTAAGAGAGAATATAAAAAAGGGAGATAAAAAATGTGAGAAATTTTAGAGTGTGAGAAAGTGTCTCCCCTAGAGCGTAAAAGAGTGTCTTGAATTTTGAGATCCAGTCTTTATTTATAGAGGCTGAAATACTTTAAAAATAAGCAACGACGATTAGAATATGAATCGGGATGATTCCTTCTGTGAAAAAGTCGAAAAGGATGTGTTTTGTCATTACCCAAAGTGCATCGAGGCAAAGCCCTTATAGGTACCATTTGGCACTTTGAAAGTGCCGTTCAGCACTCCAGAAGTGCCGAGTGGCACTCCTGGATGGCAATCACGCTTTTGTGTTTGGGTGCGTTTTAGACTCATTTTTTAGATTTTCTTGAGCCGGGCGTTGCACTTAGTCATGTTTTCAATCCGTATTCTAAGATTATCTCTTTTCTAGATAATTCAAGTCTTTTCAGTAACAATTATCTTGTAGATAAATATTCTAAAATAAATCTTGATAAAAGTCAAATTATCCACATTTATTGTTATACAATTATCCCATTTATTCCCATGCTAGCAATCCTATTTTAGACACTAATTATCAATGAATCACATAATTATTTAATTAATTTTAATTGTTTAACCAATCAGAATTAATTTAAATTAATCATGCATGGTCGACTCTACCTAAACACAATGCATGCTGACCGTGCAAACTTGATCATGCGATATCTTTCGATCCGAAAATCCAATTTAGAAACCAAGCATACTGACGCGACCGTTAGAATCTCAAGATTATTTTATGATATGCAATGAACAAGTTAATGCATGTAATGCAATCATGATTTTTGGGGTATATGAATGGTCATTCCAATCAGTTTCCTTGATTAAATCATGAGTGCAAAATAGAGTGTCTACATAATGCCCCTCATTGATAGAGCTTGGAAAATGAATGTCAATGTGAAACAAAGACACTAATTTTGGTGGCCATGATTTAATTGAGGTTGAATTTTCAAAGATTACCTAGCCCTTAAACCTAAAACTTTGGAACATAGAACTAGTGTCTTGCCTTTGAAAAAAAAAGAAAAAAAAAAAAAAAAGAAAATTCTTGACCTAGCTAATAGCTGATGAACTTTGAAATGATTCTTGATAATTGTTGTGACCAAGAGGATTTTCAATCCTAATCTTGAATGAATGGTAATTGAGGTGACCAAGAGGATTTTCAATCCTAATCTAGAGTGGATGGTAATTAAGGGGACCAAGGGGCTTTCCAACCTCGATCTTGACAAAGGGAATCAAGGAACTTTTCAACCTTAGAACCGGAGCCGTGGCGACCAAGGGGCTTTTCAACCTCGATCTTGATGAATGGTAACCAAGGGGCTTTTCAACCTCGATCTGAATGAAAGGGAACCAAGGGGCTTTTCAACATCGGAACCGGAGCTGTGGCGACCAAGGGACTTTTCAACCTCGATCTTAATGAAAGGGAACCAAGGGGCTTTTCAACCTTGAAACCGGAGCTGTGATGACCAAGGGGCTTTTCAACCTCGATCTTGAAGAGAGGGAACCAAGGGGCTTTTCAACATTAGAACCGGAGCTGTGGCGACCAAGGGGCTTTTCAACCTCGATCTTCATGGAAGGGAACCAAGGGGCTTTTCAACCTCGGAACCAGAGCTATGGTGACCAAGGGGCTTTTCATCCTCGATCTTGATTTATGGAATGTCGATTAAAAGGATTTTCAACTTCGATCTGGATTGCTGGAATGTTGATCAAAGGGCTTTTCAACTTTGATTCGAGTTGTTGGAATTTCGATTAAAGGGCTTTTCAACTTTGACCTGGGTTGCTGGAATGTCGATCAAAAGGCTTTTCAACTTTGATCTGAGTTTCCACTTTGATTTTTTTTCTTCACCTCACCATTTCTTCTCCAAAAAAAAAAAAAAAAAAAAAAACTTCTTTAAGCTTCTCAACCTTCCTTCACTCATCTCCCTCAATATTTCTTTAGATCCTTGTGTTCTTGAGCACTTTTGCCACACACCCATATTTGGTGAAACCCATTTTCAAATCCATCTTTTCTTTGCACCAACATGTCTTCTTCTTCTTCTAATGGATCTTCTTTTATTACTTTTCATGGCAAGAAATATGATCTAGCATTTTATTGGAATGATGAGGAGGGGCTCCTTCAAGACCCCAAGACCCATGCTCCAAATTCTCATATGGACATCAAGGTGAGTTTTTCTTTGGTTTCTTTGCTTGGAAAAATGTTGTTTTATGATTCATTGAAAGTTTGATGGTGAGACATTATCATTTTGTTGTATGATTGTTGGAATTTAGGACATTGTATGATTGATCATGTTGTAATGTTGGCTTTGGAGCATTTTTTGAAGTGTTGCATTTTTGGTCATGGTGTAATTTGGACAATGTTGATGGCTTATGGAATTTTTGGTAAAGTTGGCAATTTGTGATGTTGTCAGATGAATTTTGTCTTGGATTTTGGGCGGCATTGGCATTGTGAAAAATTTGTGTTGTAAGCTTGCATGAACATATTCTTGATGCATGTGGGAAATTTTGTTGGCATGTGTAAATTTATTTCATGGACATGTCAAAATTTTTGTGGGTATGGAAAATTTTCCTGGATATGGAAGAATTTTTATGGGCATGAAATTTTGGTAATGGAAAAATTTTGTTGGGTATGTGATGTTGGATCATGGAAAATTTTATGATTTTGGATATGTGGGAATTTATTTGTGCATGGACATGGACATGTGGGAAATTTTTTTTTATGGCTATTTTGGTCATGTAGGAATTCTTGATGGATATTTTGGGCATGTAGGGAACTTATTGATTGTGTATAGTTATGGGAAAATTTTGGTACATGCGAAAAATTTTTGATTGCGGTAAAACTTTTGGTGTGTGCATTGATTTTTTTTTTTTTTTTTTTGTGGGAATTTTTAGACATGTGATTTTGGTCATGGAAAATTCTTTGGACATGTGATTTTGGTCATGGAATAATCGGCTAAATTTTTATGTTGCAGAGCCTCAAGAGTCAAGGTAGTCTCCAAATGTTGAAAAGCATATGGGAAGCATTGTCTCCTGCTATCAGGAATATCATCAATGATGTGGGATTTGGTACTTTCTTTGAAGCTTTACTAAATCAGGAGACTCATGAATACAAGGACCTCTAGCCACTCCTCGCTTTGTCAGAACACTTCTGGGACACCACATGTACCTTCCATTTTCCAGGCATTGGTGAGGTAATGTTGACACCTTATGACTTTTCTGTCAGCACCGGCTTGAAGTTGGGTGGTGAGAGAATCCATGTCAATGACTCCCTTTCTTCAAATGAAATCAAGAAACTTCTAGGTATAATGCCTTCCAAAATGAGGGGTAAAAATGTTCCTCTGTCATGGCTATGTAAGAACATTACCAAATGTGATACTATGGCAAGGGATACCCGCATGTTCATGCTTCTTATCAATGAGACTTTCTTGTGCCCAGATTTAGGTAGTACAGTGAATCTGCGTTATTTATGGAGCTTGAGAAACATTGAGGAAATCAAGAATTATGACTGGGGCGGTATGGTCTATGCTACCCTTTTGCATTTTATAACTCAACTTTCTAGGCGTAGCCTTTCAAGCTTGGGTGGTGCTCCATTTGTCTGGCAGGTGAGCTTTGAAATTTTTGGTTATGTGTGAATTTTGGAAAGTCATTTTGGCTATGTATGGTAATGGTGTTGTGAAATTTTTTTCAGGTCTGGATGTATGAATACTTTGGAGTTGGCCCTAAAATTCATGAGGAGGTTAATGACATTTTTCTTGGATTTCTCTGTTGGTTGCCTAAACACCGTTTGTCAACACCCTCTTGGCGTTCTTTGGAAATTTGGCGTTTGATGATTGACAATTTGACTACTGATGATGTGAGTCCTTTCCACTTTTTTTGTGGGATCTTTAGCGCTTAGTGGTGGTTTGGTCATTTCTCATTTTGGGTTCTTTGGTGATTTTTCATGTGTTTAAATCCTTGGGTTGGATGTGAGGAGTATGCAGAGTGTGAGCGGGCTTTGGAGCTGAATAACCATCAGGTATTGTTTGAGTGTGGGCATGGAAGGTATTGGTATCTTGGTAATCGGGTGTTGCCCCAAGTTCAACATTTATACCCTCTTACAACAATTCTAGTTCCTCCTTGTCCTTCTATCTGGTTGGCTAACATTCTGACTAACGAAGAGATTACTTCGGCTCGTGTTGGCCTCGTGGTTTCAAAAGTAGCAAGGACTTTTTCTAAATTTATTCAAACTCATCTGCAAGGTTGTCTGGTCAGTATATCGGTATTTCTCTTCCCTTCTGAAGTCAAATTTTCATCTTGCATATTCCTTTTCAATATTTTTGCTTGGTGACAACATTTGCATGTTGGACTTTCAGGCTCCATCTTCTAAAGGAGAGGAAAAGGGAGAGGGAGAAGAAGAAGAAACTCCTTCCCTTCACCATGCTGATAGCTCTTCTAGTTCTTTTAGGGAGACTTATCCCCATTTTTTGGCATGGCAATATGAAGTGATGAATCCTGATGGAACATATAGTTCCATGCCTTTGAATAGGCTAGAGCACACACCAAACGTCCCTTAGCCCAATCCTGCGTGTTCTTGAATTTTTTAGTTCCTTGTCTTTATCTCTTCTTGGCTTACTGAATGGCACCTAATCTTGGTTGATTTGTGTTTCAAGTTGATGTTGATCTTGTAGAAGAAAGCATGCTGATGATTGGAAGCTTGCAATTGGTAGCACAAACTCAGTCTTCCTGATATGTGATTAATGAGGTGAGCTGGGTATACAACGATACTTTCCAAGTGGCTTTTGCTTGTGAATGTTCAATAAGTGTGAAAAACACCTTAAATGTTTAGACCCCCAAAAAACAAATTACCAATTCAAGCTTAATATCAAACAAATTATATGCGAAAAGTGAACATAAGCTAATACCAGAATTGATAAACAATCTAAACCAAATAAAATCACATTCACAGCAGAAATTAAATGGTAAAGATTGAGGAAGAGAGATGCAAACACAAGGACAACACAATAATTTGTTATTGAAGAGGAAATCGAAGCCCTCGGCATAAAACCTCTCCACCGCTCTCCAGGCAGTCAATAGTCTACTAAAGAATGTAGTTGGGATACATGAACGGAAAAAGACCCTCCAAGCCTAATCTACCCAGTGTACCTAAGCCCTCCAAGCTCCCATTCCAACGAGGTTACGCCAAACCTATTTCTTCTTTAGCTTACCGGATTCCGCTATAGCCCATAGCATCAACCAATATCAATTGGTTCCTTCCTAATTGCTTCCTAAGCACGAAATTGCCTTCTCACAGATATGGGTAAGGTGAGAAAAGGTTTTGGGTAATGTACCTCTCAAGGATCTAACAATGGAGAGGATGAGAGTAGAGGAATTTGAAGAGTCACAATGTAAAGATTGTGGATGAGTCAATCTTGTTTTCTCTAGGGTTTCTCTGTCAAAATTCTCTCTGGAAGCTCTCTACATTTCGTGGGTATAAGGGGTATTTATACTGGAATGAGAATGGAATGTGAAGAGTCAGTTTTTCCAAAACAGAGCTGGCTGGCGACTTGGCCTCGCAACTTGACTGAGTCGCGAGTACAAGCCGCGAGCTAACTGAATGGCTAGGTTGGACTTTTTGTCGTGTAGTGCAACAGCTGGCAGACGGTTCAGCTTCTCTGCACGCTTCACTCATCTGCATCTTCTGGCGGCTTGCCAGTCACAAGCCACCCACGAGATCTAGTTGCGAGTCCCTGCTTCACTGCACAGTCTTGAGCATTTCTTCACACTCTCTCACACACTACCCTTACATGATTCCCACCTAAATATAGGGTTTTTAAGTGTTGAATTACAAGCAAATTGGCATGAAATAAAGCCAAAAAAATGGTTGATAAATTTCAACCTTACAGCTTGGATTTTTCTTAATAAATAACACTTGATTTTGCTGACTTTTCAGGTGATTTGAATGAAAGCGACTGATTCCACTAGAAGAACTTTGGAGGACAGGATCAGAAACCTTGAACTTGAGAACCGTCAGTATGATCCTCGATTCTATGCAAGTCAAGAGGGAAATACAGAAGGCGGTTCCTTTAGAGGTGGGTTGAGGAGGTATTCTCGCAGGTGAACATAGAGTCCCAATGATACTTGATTTGTATTTTTAATTTTTCCTGCAAAACAAAAGGAAGTGTTCTTTAGACAATCCTTTATTAACTTGCATGTTTAGCTCTTTATCCTTGGAATGGCCCTTGATCATGTAGAAAGTTTAACTGAGACAAGTTTAGAATTCACCTGATGAGATCATGTAGTACCAATTTAAACTTATCTTGATTGGCTCTGATGAAGGCTGCACTTACTTGAATGAGGCGGAGCCAAATGCCCCTAGTTTAAAATGAGTGCATGATCTTTTTTGAAATCTTGATGATCTGATTTGTTTGAAAAGATGATGATGGTAGTCTTTATATATATATATATATATATATATATAAAATGAATGAGGCATGGGCGAATGCCCCTAGTTTGAGACATGTGTTCATAAGTTTGGGAAAATCTTGATTTGGTCAATTTTTAAAAATAATGATGCAAGTGATGATTTTTGAAAACAAATAAGTTAGGCATGTCTACATGTCCCAGTTTTACAAAAAAATAAAAAAATAAAAAAATCTTTTTAAGTGTATAACAGTCCTTGAAAAAATGCTTGAAAATGCAAAATTGCTTGAACTTGCACGAATGAGCGATGTCGGATCTAAGTGCCACTCAACACTTGAGGAGTGCTGTTCAGAACTTTTAGAGTGCTGAATTGCACTTGGCCACGCCATGACACTTACACCATGGCGGGCCAACTCCTCATGCTTTTCTAATGTGTGTTTCGCGTTTTCGTGTTTTTTGAAAAATATTTTCTTCGTTTATGATCATGAAACACTCTCCTACACAGCTACAAACTCTTTGAAACCTATTTAAACCTGATTTAGGAACTGATGTGGCTTATATTGATGATCACTTCTACAACAAATCTCTGCATCAAGGTTAGCAAAACATAATAATCATAAGCAAAAGTCACTGATGGCTATCAATCAAAATTTTTCTCATTCAACAATTCATGATATCAATAGATGGGTTCGTAGCTTTGATTTCAGTACCAAGACCAATTTTACAGCCTACAAACTGGAGGGAATTAAAGGTCTGCGGAATGTCAAAATCAAGTGGGATTTCCTTCGTGCTGTTGTGAAATTCTGGGATCTCAAAGATCACGTGTTCCGGTTTAAAACTGCTAAACTCTGTCCCACAATAGAAGAATTTTCCGCTATCTTTGGCTATAATCCAAGCAAAAAATCTATAGCGGTTTCTTGTGATCCTAGGCATAGGGAGTCTTTGTCTAATGTTCTCGGTCTTCCTACTTCCATCACTAGTAGTATGGTTGAAGGAGATATGGTTAATCCTCGTGCAATTATTTCCAGGCTGATTAACAAACGCACTTTTGGAGTGACTGGCAATATGTAGAAAAATTTTGGCTTGGCCCTATGCTTTGTGGGAGAATTTTTTCTTTGCTCTGGAAGACACGATTTTACGGATGCTCGAGCCATAAGTGTGGTGAGTGAAATTAAGTATGGTAATAATCCTGTTTCTTTGATCTTGGTAGAAACTCTTCTAGGACTGGACTCTGTATTTCATGGTGCAGAATCTCAAAACTTCCTTGGGAGTCCCTTGACTTTGCAAATATGGCTGATGGAGCGACTGGATATGATTGCCAGGCCTACAACTGGTAATTATGGTCCTAGAGTTTTCTTAGCAAAACTGTCATCAAAACTGAGTGCCAAACTAAAAGCAATTGGATGAAATTTTTGAACTAGAAATTCAGTGCCTCAATCCGATGGAACTGCTATTAGTGGAAGTGCTCACCCCCTCTACTGTGGTCTTTAGGATCAGATCACATCTTCATGGTTGGATTACAGAGGGCAACTTTCTATAAGGCAGATAGACTCTTGAGGCAGTTCCAATATGAGCAAGGAATGCCCGATGGAAAAAGAAGACCTTTCACTCCTATGGACACAAATCCAACTTCTATAAGGAACGTGTTATTGGGCTTGGAGATGGCTGACCTAGTGGATCAGTCTTTTGTGAAGGTTCACTTTCATAAGATGACTACAGAATACTCTAACTAGTTGGTGGACAAGATTGCTAACATGTTTGCTATAAGAAAGTAGTTTCTTAGAGATCGGGAAAGGCATGATGATGACAACTATGAATTTAAAAGAAGGGACAAAGATGACAAATTACCTATCAACGAAGAAATCAATGATCAACCAAAAGAGAAAAGACTGAAGACAAAGTGACCTTCTTATTTTTGGCTTTAAACATGTTTATTTAAAAGTTGATGTGAAAAATCTTATGTTTAGGAATTATTTAGGACTTGTAGGTTAAGGGTTCTGTTTAAGATGTAGGTTTTTGGGGTTTGGTTTTATTTATTTATTTATTTTTTCTATGGTTTGGTTTAGGGTTTGGGTTCTTGAGGTTTGGTTTGGTTTCGGGTTTGGCTTCTTAAGGTTTGGTTTTTTGGATTTTGTGTAATGACATGGTTTAATGGAATGGTTGAATTTTGGAAAATTCTGTTGAATGGGCAAATGGTGGTTTTGGGAAATTATGACCAGAACAATGCATGCTTGCCTATGTACCCCCTTTGTAGAAGGATTAGGTCATCACGTAATTCATTGATTTTTTATTTGTCTTAATTTTTGCCTAGGCCGCCCTTTTGAGTTTTCAGCTTAGCAGGCTCTCTCACTCTTTTATTTTATTTTATTATTTTTTTTTACTCTTCTTATGCGTAGATCGCCCTTTCAGGTTTTCAACCTACCTTTTTTTATTTTTTGTTTTTTGCTCTAATTTTTGCATAGACTTCCCTTTTGGGTTTTCAGCCTAGTGAGTGCTCTCTTTCTCTCCCTCTCTCTCTCTCTCTCTCTCTCTCTCTCTCTCTCTTTTTGGTATCAAGCCCAAGAAGGGAAATAACATAATTTATGACCACCTCAGACGTGGTGCTTTTAGATTACCACCTCAGATGTGGTATTTCTTCCATTGATCCATGTTTGTTGGATCGGTGAAAGGGTTTGCATCTAAATCCATCAACATTACTACTCCCCTAGAGTATATCTGCTTGATAATGTATGGGCCTGTCAAATTTTACTTGAACTTCCCATTTGCATCTTGAACCGAGGCTTGGATTTCTTTCAACACTAAATCCTCAACTTCAAATCTCTAGTTCGTACTTTCATGTCAAAAGCTTTCCTAAGCCTCCTTTGGTAACCTTGAATATGATACAAGGCCTTAAGTCTATTTTCATCCAGCATGCATAACTAGTCATATCTGCTTTGCAACCAATCTGCTTTAGGAATTTCACTTTTCAATACTGTCCTTAGTGAATGGACACCCATTTCAATGGGAAGGACTGCATCCATCCCATACACCAATGAATAAAGAGTGGTTCTTGTGGAAGATCGAATTAATGTTCTGTACCCCCAGAGTGCATAAGGCAATTGTAGGTGCCAGTCTTTGTAATTCTTTGTGCTTTTCTTTAAGATTCACCCTATATTTTTGTTAGTAGCCTTAACTGTTCCATTGGTCTGAAGATGGTAAGGTGAAGTCTTGTGGTGTTGAATATTGAACTGTCGTAGCAGCTTCTCTGTTTCTCCCTAGAAATGCTACCCATTGTCTGAGATAATTTCATGTGGTACCCCATATTTATAGATGATATTGGTCCGAATGAATTGAGCCGCTTTCTTTGAATTCAGAACCTTGTATGAGGTGGCTTCTACCCATTTAGTGAAGTAATCAATGGCTACAAGTATGAATTCATGGCCATTGGATGCTGTTGGGTGAATCTTTCCAATAATGTTTATCCCCTATGTAGAGAATGGCCAAGGTGATGTCATGGTATGTAGCAGTATGGGTAGCATGTGTTAGGATATGTGCCCTTAAATCCTATTGTATGATGCTATGTATGATATTATGTATGACATTATGTGAGACATGGTGTATGACTTAATATTGTGTTTAATAAAGTTGTTTTATTCTTATCTAAAATAATGGTAACATGAATATTCGGACATTATCAAATAGTCCATGAAATGCATTGTATGTGATTTATGTGAAAAGTCACAGAAGATATAGATCACAAGTTCTTTGTAAACTCAGAATTTTGGTTCGTAGTCGGTGATGAAATTGGGCATTTCATCTGCGAAGACTATAACATATTAACTACGATGATTTGTCTTGATCATGGAAGTGGTGACTTCTAGTTAATATGTTGATATGTTTTAAGAGTTAAGACATATTGAACTGGACCGCTGTGAGATTTATTATTCTCTTAACGACTGTCAATTGAATAATAAATCTCACGACTTGTATTCACATGAACTCTTAATCCTGAGAGAATAATGGACCTGATCATGAAATGTAGGTTGCTTTGATATATCAGGAGTGAGATCTAAAGTAACGGTCAAAACCTCAGTATGTTGGGCAGCCACATTTAGTGTTGATGGAACATATATTCTCAAGATGGAATTCATAGTCTCTTAACGGAGATATAAAATATTCCCTTGAGATAAGTTTAATGGATACAGTTATTCAGAGAGTTAGGCCTAACCACTTTAGTAAGACTAAAGTATATATTTATGTAATTGGATTTCATAAATATATGGTGAATAACTCAAAAAGGATTAAACTGGGTACTCAAGGATTAAGATGTAGTAATTTACAAAGTGGCAGTCTATATTCATGACTTTGTAATACTACGAATATTTTATGAAGGGGTTGCATGTATAATAAAGTCTTGGGATATAATTTATTAATGAGGCCTAGAGTGCAATTATATTTATATAGTGGTATTAAATATAATTAATGGTAACTTTGGACTTGTCAAGAGTTGACAGAAAAGCCCAAGGCCCATTGGAGCTAGTGTCTTATTTGTTCCCTTTTGGTCCCACTCCAAGCCACACACTAAAGCCCAATTGGGAAGGCCCAAAAGGCTAGCCCAATTAGATAATCAGTTATGTGGAGAGAAACATACAGAATTTTATATAGAATGAAATGGTTTTTATGTTTCATGTATGTACAATATATGAAATAAGAGAGAGAGAGACACTCTTTTATATTCTCTCTAGAAAACATAGAACTGATTGAGAGACCACACATCTTGGGCATCAAGTGGAATTGGAGTGAAGATTGAAAGTCTTCCCGAGTACTTCTTCATTCGGTTTTGAATTTCACCGCATCAAGGTACACTCTCTTGTTCTTATATTTTGAAACTTACATAGTGCATGTTATCGATTGCGAATGAAGTAGATCCGTTTATTTTCCACTGCGTATGCTTTGTATGCGATACAAACATGTATATTTCCCAACATTGGTATCAGAGCGGTTTTCATTTCGAATCTGTATAACATGTTTTGTGCGTTTTGGAATTAGAGATTATAGTTTCAAGTTGATAGATTTCTGCATGGTCGTTGAAACTATGATTTGATAAAAACTGATATTGATGTTATGATGTTGTTTAAATCTGAATTTGAGAATGTTAAATTGATCTTTAAGGCTATAGCATCAATAGATTTCAGTTTTGATATCAATCTCTGTCTATCATTTTCGTATGATGGTTGTTTGTTCATGCAAAATGGTTGAAAACTGCCTTAGAAGAATTTCTGGAATTCGAGTTTCACGAGTTTCGATCGATCGAAATTTACTTTCGATCGATCGAGTGAAACAGAAACTAATCCTTTTGAATCGATTAATTTTCGATTGCTAGTCGATCGATCGAATTTTATTTTCGATCGATCGAGAGGCGATCGAGTATCAATCGAATCAGACAGAAGGTTTAGTTTGAATTGTTTAATTTTTTCGATCGATCGAGGGGCACATTCGATCGATCGAAAGAAAGAAAATCTGAAATTTTCTAAGTGTTTTCAAAACCTTATAAGAAAAAGTTTATGCATGTTTATGCATGTTTATTAGTTTATGCATGTTTATAATTAGTTTATGCATGTTTATAAGATAAAAACCTTTAATTTAAAATATCTAGTGGGAGAGAGATACAAGGGTTGGATCTCACGGCCTTCATTGTTGGTTCATAGTAGTATGAAATATATATTTTGTCTTAGCTTTGAGCTTTGCATTCCATGCGGAGAATATGTATTTTATGGTCCTACAAGGTTGAATTTCTTGGTTTATAGTGGTTTGATCAAACACCTTGTCTTAGCTTCGAGCTTTGCATTCCATGCGGAGGGTGTTTTGTATCATGGTACTACATGATAAGCCTGTTAAGGGGATGAAATGTAGCTACACATGATTCTAGACAATGGTATACACTAGACTAAATATTATAGTATCCTCTATGCTGAGTTCTTACTATAACCATTTAGAGGCCAAATGTATAACGGCATATTATTAAGTGTTTGATAAGAGTTATTATGATAGCACTAATAATGAGAATAGTTCTCAATCAATCATAGTATTTAATATTCACTCTATGCTGAGGGATATTGAGTATGGGATTGGGTTGTCGTTGCATATATTATATTATAGTTTTATTAAGGTTCCATAGTATATGGTTATATGCTAAATTGATAATGTCCAGTTTACTTATTATATTCATGTTTATTATTTCAGATTTGAACATGGCATCATTTAGCCCACTTGTTAGCATTCTTAATCAAAACAAACTGACTGGAACCAATTATGCTGACTGGAAAAGAAACTTGGACATAGTTCTCACAGCTGAAGAGCACAAATATGTGCTTACTCAACCATGTCCTAGCTTTCCTTCATTAGATGCTCCTCCCGAGGAAAAACAACGATATGATCGTTGGCAGAAATCTAATGAAATGGCCAAGTGCTACATCCTAGCGTCCATCTCAAATGTTCTACAGCATCAAATGCAGGATGTAGAACTAGCTTTGGACATTATGCAAAGTCTGAAAGAGATGTTTGGTGAGCAAGGCCGTTCTGCAAGGCAAGAAACCATGAGGCAAATTTATAATACCAAAATGGCTGAAGGTAGTTCAGTGAGAGAGCATTGTCTTACAATGATCTCTAATCTGAATACTTTAGAAGTTTTGGGTGCCGACATTGATGGAGAATCCCAAGTGGATATGATACTCCAGTCACTGCCGGAATCATTCAAGGAATTCAGACTTAATTATAACATGAACAAAAAGATTTATTCTTTGTCTGAATTAATGAATGAGTTGGTAGCGGCGGAAGGCATCCTTGGTACTTCTAATGTTGAAGCCAATGTGGGTGAAGCTTCTACTTCTCAACCTAAGTCGAAAGGCAAGGGTAAGAAGAAGAAGAAGAAGGACTTCACTAAACAGGAGGGTAAACAAATTGCCTTAGGGGTTGCCGACAAAGGAAAGAAGTTGAAAGGAAAATGTTTCCATTGCGGTGAGAAAGGACACTGGAAGAGAAATTGTCCAAAGTTCAAGACTGCCAATAAGGGTATGAATATATCATTCCTTCTTGAAATATGTTTGGTACAAAATCCCACGGATTCCTGGTGTGTGGATTCAGGTTGTACTAATCATATCTGCAATTCTTTGCAGGGGTTCCAGGAGACCAAAAGACTTAAAGAAGGAGAGTTGTTTCTGACCTTGGCTGATGGGAGTAGGATTCCAGTTGTAGCTATTGGAGTTTTTAATTTATGCTTTGAAACTAGAGTTTTAATATTGCAAGACTGTCTGTATGTACCTAATGTTCGTAGGAATTTAATTTCTGCAACTTATTTAGGTAAGAGTGGATATTGTGTTATCCTTAAAGACAATGTTGTAATAAAGAAGGGTAAAACATTTATCTGTTCTGGCAATATTGTGGATGGTCATTATATTTTAACTCCTGATAAGCATGAATTATATAATTCTGAATTAGATAATAATTCTCATGTAAAATCATTAAAGAGAAAGTTTCCTTCTACTAATGATGCATATCTTTGGCACTTGCGTTTGGGTCATATTAATCCAAACAGAATTCAAAGATTGATCAAAGATGGTCTCTTAGAGCCATTGGACTTTGATGAATTTCCAGTTTGTGAATCTTGTTTGGAAGGCAAAATGACCAAACGACCTTTTAATGCAAAAGGTAGAAGAGCCCAAGAGTTGCTAGAATTAGTTCATACGGATGTTTATGGTCCTATGTCAACCCAAGCAAGAGGTGGCTATGAGTATTTCATTACATTCACTGATGATTACTCTAGATTTGGTTATGTGTACCTAATGAAATGGAAGTCCGAAGCCTTTGAAAAGTTCAAAGAGTTTAGGGCTGAAGTTGAGAATCAATTGGGTAAACGCATAAAGGCCATTCGATCTGATCGTGGTGGCGAATACCTTCTTGAGGATTTCAAGGATTACTTAACTCAAAATGGGATCGTATCCCAATTGACTGCACCTGGAACTCCACAACAAAATGGTGTAGCGGAAAGAAGGAATAGGACTCTTTTAGATATGGTTAGGTCCATGATGAGTTATTCGACTTTACCAACTTCTTTTTGGGGATATGCCTTAAATACTGCAATGTATCTTCTAAATTTAGTACCTTCGAAGTCTGTTCCTAAAACACCTGTAGAGTTGTGGAATGGGCGTAAGCCTAGTATGAGACATCTCCATATTTGGGGTTGTCCAGTACATGTGTTAAAAGGAAAGTCTGACAAGTTACAGTCTAAAACAGAAGTGGTATTCTTTGTAGGGTATCCAAAAGGAACTGCTGGAGGTTTATTCTATAGTCATAAAGATAATAAAGTGTTTGTTAGTACAAATGCCAAATTCTTGGAAAATGACTATATGAATGATTTTACTCCTAGAAGTAGAGTTGTCTTGGCTGAAATGAATGAACCTGTAATTGAACAACCAATGGTTGAAACTAGGGATGATGTGGCTGTATTGGATACACCACAAGATACTACTCATGAGATGTCTAGTACACAGTTGCCTCGTCGTAGTGGGAGGAATGTTAGGCCACCTATAAGATTCATAGGTCTTGGAGAGACTTATGAGGCTATCTCAGAGGAGGCTGAAACTGATCCTTATACTTATGAAGAAGCAATGAATGATATAGATGCACATCATTGGGTTCAAGCTATGAAATCAGAATTAGATTCCATGTATTCCAATCAAGTTTGGGATCTTGTAAAGGCGCCTAACGGCATTAAACCTGTTGGTTGCAAATGGGTTTACAAGAGGAAGAGAGGGATAGATGGAAAGGTTGAAACCTTTAAAGCAAGGCTAGTGGCAAAAGGGTATACTCAAAAAGAAGGTATTGATTATAAGGAAACCTTTTCACCAGTAGCAATGCTTAAATCTATCAAAATTCTCTTATCCATTGCTGCTCATTATGATTATGAGATTTGGCAAATGAATGTCAAGACTGCATTTCTTAATGGCAATCTTGAAGAGGAAATCTATATGAAGCAACCAGAAGGTTTCATAGCAAAGAACCAAGAGCATATAGTATGTAAATTGAATAGGTCCATTTATGGACTTAAGCAAGCATCTAGGTCATGGAACATCAGATTTGATCAAGCAATCAAATCATTTGGTTTTGAACAAAATCTTGATGAACCATGTGTGTACAAAAGACATCAAGATAAAGTAGTAATGTTCCTAGTGCTTTATGTTGATGATATTCTACTCATTGGAAATGATGTAGGTGTAATGTCATCAGTAAAGGTTTGGTTGTCAAGCCAATTTGATATGAAGGACTTGGGTGAGGCTAATTTTATTCTAGGGATCAAGCTTTGGCGAGATCATAAGAATAAGATGTTAGGCTTATCACAAGCTGGATATATAGATAAGGTTCTAGAACGGTTTAGCATGCAAAACTCCAAGAAAGGATTACTTCCTTTCAGACATGGAGTTCCTCTGTGATGACCAAAGGCCTAAGACTCAAGAGGAAGTAGATATGATGAGACAAGTTCCTTATGCCTCTGCAGTAGGAAGTCTCATGTACGCCATGTTTTGTACTAGACCGGATATCTGTTTTTCAGTTGGCATGGTTAGCCGATATCAATCAAATCCAGGACCACAACATTGGCAAGCTGTAAAGCATATTCTCAAGTATCTACGGAGAACGAGAGATTATATGCTTGTTTACCATTGTGAGGATTTGATTCCCATTGGCTATACAGATTCAGATTTTCAATCAGATCTAGAGTTCAGAAAGTCCACGTCAGGATGTGTATTCACCTTGGGAGGTGGAGCCATAAGTTGGAGGAGTGTTAAGCAATCTTGTATTGCGAACTCCACCATGGAAGCTGAATATGTTGCTGCTTGTGAGGCGGCAAAGGAAGCTGTTTGGCTCAAGAAATTCCTTTCTGATCTTGGTGTAGTGAGAATGGAGCAAGTTCCTATCACATTGTTTTGTGACAATAGTGGAGCGGTTGCACAATCCAAAGATCCAAGGAATCACAAGAAAGGAAAGCACATTGAGAGAAAGTATCACATCATTCGAGACATTGTTGCTCGTGGAGATGTGGTGGTTGCAAAGATTGAAAGTGCAAATAATCTAGCGGATCCTTTTACCAAAGCCTTGCCTCAAAGGACCTTCGAGTCACATTTGGAGGGAATGGGAGTTAGATTAGTGCACAATAGTCTTTAGGGCAAGTGGGAGAATGTTAGGATATGTGCCCTTAAATCTTATTGTATGATGCTATGTATGATATTATGTATGACATTATGTGAGACATGGTGTATGACTTAATATTGTGTTTAATAAAGTTTTTTTATTCTTATCTAAAATAATGGTAATATGAATATTCGGACATTATCAAATAGTCCATGAGATGCATTGTATGTGATTTATGTGAAAAGTCACAGAAGATATAGATTACAAGTTCTTTGTAAACTCAGAATTTTGGTTCGTAGTCGGTGATGAAATTGGGCATTTCATCTGCGAAGACTATAACATATTAACTACGATGATTTGTCTTGATCATGGAAGTGGTGACTTCTAGTTAATATGTTGATATGTTTTAAGAGTTAAGACATATTGACCTGGACCGCTGTGAGATTTATTATTCTCCTAACGACTGTCAATTGAATAATAAATCTCACGACTTGTATTCACATGAACTCTTAATCCTGAGAGAATAATGGACCTGATCATGAAATGTAGGTTGCTTTGATATATCAGGAGTGAGATCTAAAGTAACGGTCAAAACCTTAGTATGTTGGGCAACCACATTTAGTGTTGATGGAACATATATTCTCAAGATGGAATTCATAGTCTCTTAACGGAGATATAAAATATTCCCTTGAGATAAGTTTAATGGGTACAGTTATTCAGAGAGTTAGGCCTAACCACTTTAGTAAGACTAAAGTATATATTTATGAAATTGGATTTCATAAATATATGGTGAATAACTCAAAAAGGATTAAACCGGGTACTCAAGGATTAAGATGTAGTAATTTACAAAGTGGCAGTCTATATTCATGACTTTGTAGTACTACGAATATTTTATGAAGGGGTTGCATGTATAATAAAGTCTTGGGATATAATTTATTAATGAGGCCTAGAGTGCAATTATATTTATATAGTGGTATTAAATATAATTAATGGTAACTTTTGACTTATCAAGAGTTGACAGAAAAGCCCAAGGCCCATTGGAGCTAGTGTCTTATTTGTTCCCTTTTGGTCCCACTCCAAGCCACACACTAAAGCCCAATTGGGAAGGCCCAAAAGGCTAGCCCAATTAGATAATCAGTTACGTGGAGAGAAATATACAGAATTTTATATAGAATGAAATGGTTTGTATGTTTCATGTATGTACAATATATGAAATAAGAGAGAGAGAGACACTCTTTCATATTCTCTCTAGAAAACATAGAACTGATTGAGAGACCACACATCTTGGGCATCAAGTGGAATTGGAGTGAAGATTGAAAGTCTTCCCGAGTACTTCTTCATTCGGTTTTGAATTTCACCGCATCAAGGTACACTCTCTTGTTCTTATATTCTGAAACTTACATAGTGCATGTTATCGATTGCGAATGAAGTAGATCCGTTTATTTTCCGCTGCGTATGCTTTGTATGCGATACAAACATGTATATTTCCCAACAGCATGTGCTTCAGATCTCTATGGACTTGGCAATGATGGCATTTTCGAACATGAGCCGCATAGTCAACTTCCATAGTAGTCTAGTAATAACCCTGTCTTATTATCTTCCTTGACATCATGTGTGCATTCATATGTGGCCCATAACTTGACTCATGAACCTTTTCAATTATTTGTTATGCTTCCTTGGCAGTTACACAAAGGAGATGAATTCCAACATGTGATCTTCTGTAGAGCCTTTCTCCACAAATAATGTAATTAGTAGACAGCCTCTGAATGGTCAATTGGTTATTCTTGTCTGTAGGATGTCTAAATACCATTCACCTTCTTGATTCTTTTCCTTCTCTTCTTTTATTGTCATGCAATAGGCTAGCTCTTCTTTTTGTTCCACCACTATTGGTCTAGCTTCATCTTCCTTAGGCCCATCCATCATGGATGCCATGGTTGCTAAAGCATCGGCAATTTGATTTTGTATCCTTGGCACATATTGATATTGGATCTTAATGAATTTCGAGGCCCACCTCTGAAGACATTCATTATAAGGCATGAGCCTCTCTTCCTTGATCTTCCATTTATTCTGAATCTGAGGGATTATTAAAGCCGAATCTCCATATACTTCTAACTCTTTTACTCCAAGACCTAGGCACTACAACAAAATGTATTTTCAGTGACGAATTTTAGTGAGGAAAATTTTTTCGTCACTAAAAAGTACCATTTGGTGACGAAATTTATATTTCGTCACTATTTATAATAAAATTAATAACATTTAGTGACGAAAAATAGATTTTGTCGCTATATGTTGGGTTGATCTAAAGGCACCAAACGAAAATGTAGGCGCCAAACTAAATTCATCTATAGCGATGAATTATTTCGTCGCTAAAAGTTTATGTTTTTAGTGACGAAAGTTTTCGTCACTAAAGGTGCTGCTAAGAATACTATTAGTGACGAAATCCATTTCGTCACTGAATGTCACAAATAGTGACGAAAATAAGTCGTCAATAAAACAAAATCATAAAAATTGGTATCATTATCAGCGACGAAGCTAATTTTCGTCGCTAAAGGTAGGCAACAGTGACGAAATATAAGTCGTCACAATAAGTTTTACACTAAAAATTAGATTTAGCCCCTTTTTCTTTTGTTTCACTTCCTCACTCACTCGATTCTCACTCTCTCACAAAAAGGTGCCAAACCACTTTGCCTCACCGTCGCCATTCACTTCGCCTAACCATCGCCATCCGCTTCGCCTCACCATCGCCGGTCCACTTCGCCTAACCATCACCGATCCACTTTGCCTCACCGTCGCCATCCACTTCACCTAACCGTTGCCATCCATTTCGCCTTACCGTCGCCGATCCACTTCGCCTAACTGTCGCTATCCACTTTGCCTAACCGTAGCCATCCGTTCACCTCCCTCATGGATTCAGCATTCGTTCACCTTCCCACCGGTTCGCCTCCCTCACCGATTCGGCTTACGTTCACCTTCCCACCAGTTCGCCTCCCTTGCCAAACTCGGCGTCCCTTCACCTTCCACCGGTTCACCTCCCTCGTCCACTGATTCGACATCGCTGCCGATCTGAGCACGCCGCCTCATCTCTGATCTAGCTTCACCGTCTGAATCTCCACCGTTTCCACCGATCTCCACCAGTACGAATTTATTATTATTATTATTATTATTATTATTATTATTATTATTATTATTGTTATTATTATTATTATTATTATTATTATTATTACTAGTATCATTATTATTATTATTATTATTATTATTATTATTATTATTATTATTATTATTATTATTATTATTCACTAATAAAAATTGGTTTTTCATTGCTTTAATTTTCAACTATATCTTAAGCAAATGGTTTTATATAAATAATTCTTTCATGGAAATGAATAACTGTGTAGGAAAGGGAAGATATTACCGTATGTATTGCTCTTTGTATTGCTCTGTTTGCATATTCCAGAACCACAAGTATTCGTGTTTTCAGTTTTGTTCATGAATTTATTATTTCATTTTTGATTGTTTCCTCAACCCTGTAAATTGAAGTTGTTTGTTGCTAGATCATTGTTTGAATGGTCTCATGTTTTGGACTTCATGATATTCATTCTCTAGTAGATTTTATTGATTCCCCTTTGCTCCAGTTTGTAATTTCATTATCTTGGCATTCGTTAGGCCATCATACTTTCACATTGTACATGAGGTAGCTTCTCTATTTATAAAATCTCATTACTTATTAAAAAATGTGTTGTAAAATCTTAAATGTTTAAGCACTTGTAGTTGGCTTGATTGTTAGTTATGAGTTTTATTGCACTAGCATCGGAAAAACAACCATATGGAGAGTTTATATAATACATATACCATACGAGATAGAACGTAACCTATCTTACCAACTACTAGTGTGAGTGACAGTTCCTAGATGTAATCTACTACTTAACTCATCGACCCTTCAATTTTTAAAAACTCATAACCCAATAAAGATATAGCAATAGCACCAAGTGGAATATAACTCCTCATTGTTTTTTATAAGGGAAATTTTGGGGGAGCAGAACAATTGAACATTCAAGGGTCTGGAGAGATCTATCAATGAGCTTAAGTCTAGTTTGTGCGTTTTTTTTTTTTTTTTTTGGTGGTTGGGGGGGGGGGGTGTTGTAAAAGACTAACTTATTAATATATACACATACCAAAAAAATAAGCCTAAAATACTTCTCCAAAATTCCAATAGCACCTATAATTTCTCAACTCTACCTCCATAAATTTATGTGCATATAACCAAGACGAAGCAACCCTTCATGAGCATAACTCATGCTGGAGACTTTCAAGTGAAAGAAGCCTATTAATTACCACAAGCATATAATACCAACAGCCTAATAAACCAAAAGTCAATGTTCCATTGTCCAAATAGAACCATAATCTTCCAACTTTCTAGCTCAATTCGTACCCATTTCAGCTTGGGTACGAATTTATTATTATTATTATTATTATTATTATTATTATTACAAAATGTCATGGTTACTCTAAAGGCTCATGGTTTTAATAAGAACTACTCCTAAAAAAAACTACTTCTTTTCAATGTAGAGCTTTTGTTCCAACTCACATTTTCATTTTCATTGGAATGGAAATTGTTCTAAAGCTTAAACTGTTCCTTTATAATTGCAAAAGAGTTTGGTTTGTTATCACAAAACTTAGTGTCAAGTACATTATCTTGGGTGCTCACTCAACATTGAAGATGTTCTTACCTATTTTCCACAACTTCAATAGCTCAAGTCAGCTCAACAAAGTTCAATTATAATCATTTGAGTTAGTACTACAAGTATTCCTTTTGCTTATGAGCCTGTTGAATAGAAGTAGAACAAAGAGAGTAAAAGCTTATTCACATTTCCAAGAAAGGTAAGAGTGCTTCTTTTTTTTTTTTGACAATCGGAACCTACAATGTGTTGCTTTTTGCAACAGAAGTGCAACTCATTCAAGCTTTTCTCCTCATCACTTTTCTGATTGTAGTAAGCACTACTTGTATTACATGTATAAGTCATGAGTTTGTGTAGTAATTTATGAGAGGAATCATTTTCAAGACTGAAGTACTTACAAATTTAACTTTTCTTTTGCAAGCTAAATACACATTGTTTGCAATAACTTTGGATTTTTTCTAAAAGTTGTAAGCTGAGCTTAAGTAAAGTAAGTAAATTTTAGTTAAAAACCTAATAAAACTCTATATTTTTTATGTTGGAAATTGGATTTGTTGTGGTATGCTGTGTTGGAGCAAGCGTGTGGCTTGCATGGTATTATAAGGTGGTTTAAATACATATTGGGAGTATTTTTCAATTCTTGTAAATGTGAATGAGTATTATTGATTAGATGTGATGAATAGTATTTTATTTTATTTTATTTAAATACTTGTAAAACTCTATGCTTGTGATGTTGGAAATTAGTTTTGTGGTGGGTTGTTGTGTTGGAGCAAGCGGGTGGCTTACATGGTGTTATAAGGTCGTTTAAACTAATATTGGAAGTGTTTTTCATTTCTTGCAAATGTGAATGAGTATTGTTGATTAGATGCGATGAATAGTATTTTATTTGATTTAAATACTTGTAAGCATTATAGTTGTGATGTTTGTGATTGGTTTTATGGTGGTATGTTGTGTTGGAGCAAGCAGGTGGCTTGCATGGTGTTATAAGTGTTGGGGTTTATGCCCTAAAATCTAATTTATTGGCATGTCATAAATAATTAAATTGTTTAATTATATGAGACTATCTATAAATGAACTGATGGGACATTATCTTAATCCATGAGATGCATAGTATGCGATTTATGTGAAAAGTCATAGAAGATATGAATTGCAAAATCTTTGTAAACTCAAAATGTAGTTCGTAGTCGGTGATGAAATTGGGCATTTCATATGCGAAGACTATAACATATCAATTATGATGATTTGTCTTGATCATGGAAATGGAGATTTCTAGTTGGTATGTTGATATGTTTTAAGAGTTAAGACATATTGAACTGGACCACTGTGAGATTTATTATTCTCCTAACGACTGTCAAATGAATAATAAATCTCACGACTTCTATTTGCATCAACTCTAAATCCTGAGAGAATAATGGACATGATTATGAGATGTAGGTTGCTTAGATATATCAGGAGTGAGATCTATAAGTTACGGTCAAAACCTCAGTATGTTGGGCAGCCACATTTAGTGTTGATGGAACATATATCCTCAAGATGGAATTCATAATCTCTTAACGGAGATATAAAATATTCTCTTGAGATAAGTTTAATGGGTTGGGTTATTCAGAGAGTTGGGCCTAACCACTTTAGTAAGGAGTTACTAAAGTATATATTTATGGAATTGGATTTCATAAACTAACCACTTTAGTAAGGAGTTACTAAAGTATATATTTATGGAATTGGATTTCATAAATATATGATGAATAACATTAAGGATTAAACCGGGTACTCAAGGATTAAGATGTAGTAATCTTCAAAGTGGCAGTCTATATTCATGACTTTGTATTACTACGAATATTTTAATGAAGGGGTTGCATGTATAATAAAGTCTTGGGATATAATTTATTAATAAGGCCTAGAGTGCAATTATATTCATATAGTGGTATTGAATATGATTAATGGTAACTTTGGACTTGTCAAGAGTTGACAGAAAAGCCCAAGGCCCATTGGAGCTAGAGTCTTATTTGTTCCTTTTTGGTCCCACTCCAAGCCACACACTAGAGCCCAATTGGAATGGCCCAAAAGGCTAGCCCAATTAGATAATCAGTTGTATATAAGGAGAAAAACATACAGAATTTTCGATGTTCAAAAAAAAAAAAAAGTCTTTTGATAAGTGTTTTTCATCAAGATTACACAAGGAATGAAATGGTTTGTATGTGAGTGTTAGACACTCCCTTGTTCTCTTCTTGGAAACTGATTGAGAGACCGCACATCTTGGGCATTAAGTGGAACTGGAGTGAAGATTAAAAGTCTTCCCAAGAACTTCTGATCTTTGGTTTTGAATTTCACCGCACCAAGGTACGCTTTCTTGTTCTTAAATTCTGAAACTTTCATAGTGCATGTTATCAATTGTGAATGAAGTAGATCCGTTAATTTTCCGCTGCGTATGTTTTGTATGTGATACGAACATGTATTTTTTTCCAACAATAAGGTCATTTAAACTAATATTGGGAGTGTTTAAGTAATAATATAGACTTGTGCATTCATGAATGGGATAAAACTTTATCTAAGTAACTTATAGACTTAGATGTTAGAATACATTATGCATGAGTTATCTTTATTTTACTAAAATAGCATTCACCTTGCAATTGTAGTCAAACATGAATAAAAGTTGGATGACAATGGGTAAGACACCTGATGGTAGATTAAGTAATCCATATATTGAAGGGGTCAGTGCATTCATTAATTTTGCAAGAGCGGTTGTGGACTTGAGTGGTAATATTTCGTGCCCGTGTATTCACTATGTGAATTGCTATCGACAATCTCCTCATACTGTGCGTATACATTTGCTTCATCGTGGGATTATGCAATCTTACATTAATTGGTATAATCATGGAGAACCTCGTATATTGAACGAGAACATTCATGATAATGAAACATCGGATGGTGATCATATGGATGGTCTCGATGCATTGGTAGATGACCGAATTAGAGGGGAGCCAAGAAATGCAACCGAAGATGAGGAAGTGCGTAACTTTGACAAAATTGAGGAAGATGCAAAGCGTGAGTTATATCCGGGTTGCACTAATTATAGTGTTTGTTATTGAGATGTTGAATGTAAAGGTAATGACCAACTTGAGTAATAAAGGACTTGATATGATGCTAGAATTGCTGACAAAGGTTTTACCGAAAGGTAACTTGGTTCCAAGGTCAACTTATGAAGCAAAGAAGATATTACGTGACTTGGGCATGTCATACGAGCATATAGATGCATGCAAAAATGATTGTGCACTATTTTGGAAGGAAAATGAAAACCTTGACAAATGTCCGGTGTGTGAGGCACCTACGTACAAGGATACATGTGCCCAAGGTAAGAAAATTCCTTATAAGGTATTGTGTTACTTCCTGTTGACACCGAGATTGAGGAGATTGTACATGTCAGGCCAAAGAGCTAAGGACATGAGATGGTATATAGACATACGTGTGGATGATGGGATAATGAGGCATCCGGCTGATAATGAGGAGTGGAAGGAGTTTGATTTGCAACATCCTAATTTTGCCCTTGAACCTCGTAATGTAAGGCTAGGGTTGGCTACGGATGGATTTAACCCTTTTGGGAATGTGAATAACAACTATAGTATGTGACCTGTCATACTTATCCCCTATAACCTACCGCCTTGGTTAGTTATGAAGGAGCCATATTTTATGTTGTCCTTGCTTGTTCCTGGTTCCCATCAACTAGGAAATGAGTTGATATTTACTCGAAACCATTGGTTGACGAGTTGAAGGAGTTGTGGGAAAAAGGTGTAGAAACTTATGATGCTTATAGTAAAGAGCATTTTCAGATGCGTGCAACTTTGTTGTGGACAATACATGACTATCCTGGATTTGGTAACGTGTCTGGGTAGAGGACAAAGGGTTATCATTCTTGTTACACTTGCAACGATGAACCATATTTAGCAGCATTGGAAAGTAAAATTAGATTCATTAACCATCGAGCTTATTTGCCTATGGAACATCGTTGGAGACATAGTCGGTTGCATAATGGTTTTTCGGAGAAACGGAAGAGATCTTTAGAGTTACAAGTGGGAAAGATACAAGAGTAGTTAGATAGAATGCCAAATATAATTTTAGGAAAGCATCCAAGTAACAAGAAGAGACCACTCATTGGGGAGCCAAATTGGTCAAAGGTAAGTTTTGTACAAGCTTCCATACTAGAAAAATAAGAAACTTAAGCACAACATTGATGTCATGTATGTGGAGAAGAACATTAGTGAGAGTACTTACGGTACTTTGTTGGGCATTGAAGGGAAAAACAAGGACACTGACAAGGCACAGATAGACTTGTAAAATATGAACTTCAGGCACACGTTGCATTTGAAACAACGTCCTGATGGATCGTATGACAAGCCTTGGGCTTTCTTTACATTAAGCCCAAATGAAAGGGATGGTTTCTATGACTTTTTGAAATCAGTCAAGTATCCATATGGCTATGCAGCCAACATATCAAGGTCAGTGAATGCAAAAAATGGTAGATTATCTGGTTTGAAAAGCCACAACTGTCATGTGCTACTACAACGAATTCTTCTAATTGGGTTGCGAGGGTTTGCACATAAAGACATTAGTATTGTATTGTTTGAGTTGGGCAGCTTCTTCCAAGACTTATGCTTAAGGACCCTAAAGCGGAGTGAATTAGAGAAAAAACTAGAAGAAAGTATAGTTCTTATACTATGCAAGCTTGAGAGGTTCTTTCCTCTAGCATTCTTTGATGTTATGGTCCACCTTGCTGTTCACTTGCCTTGTGAAGCAATTCTAGGAGGCCCAGTACAATATCGGTGGATGTACCCAATTAAAAGGTAATTAAATCCTTAAATGCGTCCATCAATTGCATCTTTCCCGTGTGGTATAAAATCATATAATGTGCTCGACCAAAAGGTTCGATTGCAGAGGCTTACATTCTCAAAGAATGTATTAACAACTGGTCTTTGTATATTGATGGGATCGAAACTGTGCATAATCGATGGGAAAGAAATGAAGATTTTGGTGAATCTAGTGAAGGATTGATAGTTTTTTCACAGACTGCCCGACCTACAGGTGGTAGGGGGAATGATGGCAACTTGTCTCGTGCGTTGCTTGATACTGCTCATTGGTACTTGTTATACAATAGTCTTGAGCTAAAGCCTTATTTAAAGTATGTGATTTCATATGCATGTATTGTTTGTTCAAGTTTTAAATATTATTTACAATGTATAGTTGAAAATAAATCACCTTTTTTTTAAAAGTGAGCATAAAAGCACATTGCATAATCTTACTCGAGAAGCCATAACTCAAATCCAACGACAAGAGTTTCTCAAGTGGTTCAGATAACGTGTAAGACATTTAAAATTTAATCACACACTAATAAAAGTTAAACATTTAAATAGTTTCGTCATTACTTATTACTAATTAATATCACTTGTTGTATGTCATTATAGATGAATAGGTTGAAAGTTAATGAGTCACTAGAAGCTACTAAACAGTTATGGTCGTTAGCAAATAGTACTAAGCCGCATGTGAAGGAATACACAGTTTGTATGGTCAATGGTGTAAAGTTCCATACAAGGGACCTAGACAATTGTCGTGTAACCCAAAACAGTAGTGTATGTACCGAAGGGGACCATGAAGGAGAAATGCATGACTTCTATGATTATGTGTGCAAAATTTGGGAATTGGAGTATGTGTTTTGCCATATAGTTGTTTTGTTCCAGTGTGAATGGTACAATACTAGTACCGATGGTTGAAGGAGAACGATAAGAACTGATGCACACTACACAAGCATTAATGTTACAAGTTGGTGGTATGAAAATGACCCTTTTATACTTCCTAGTCAAGCGAGACAAGTTTTTTACCTTCAAGATACCAAATTGGGTGAACCTTGGAAAATTGTTCAATCCATCCAATATATAGGAGTGTTTGATGTCCCGGAAGTCGGGGGTGGAGAATCCAATGATAATACAGAAGATAGTGATGCATTCCAATAAGAAGCGATTATTGATGTTGTCTCTATCAATGTTAAGGACAATATTATTGACTATTGTATGGGTGATGTTGAAACTGAGGTTGTTCTTGAAGGTGGAGCTTCAAGAGATGCTAATCAAAATGAAGAGTATGACATACCTGATGTTAATCTTGATATGGATTATGATATATAGAGTTTATAACAATTATCTTAAACATTGTGTGTTTGTCTTAAAGTTTTATGCTTGTCTAAGTAGCAATTGTTTTGCACTTATCTTGAACTTGAACTTGATATGGATATTGATGTGGTCATTTGTTGTGTTGAGTTAGTAGTAATTGTGTTCAAATTTAACACTTGTGAATTGCTTGATATGAATAATGGTGTGGACTTTGATGTTAAATTATTAGCAATTATACTTATCTTTCATGTCAATACATAGTTTCAAAAAATGCCCAAAAAGGCCAAATACACTCATAACATACCGAGGTATGAGATGGCAAGATTGGATAAAATGAGGCAAAACCAAGAGAGAATTGATGCTTTGGGATTGAAGCACATCTCAACTTCTCTAAAAGATTCTGCTCAGTCCAATTGTGCAAAAGGGAAAAGAAGTAGAGCTAATGTTGTGGTAGATGATGATTATGTACCATTTATTGGTGATGATAACAATGACGATGAGTCATCTAATTCTATAATCCATAAGGTACAATAGATGTTCCATAGGGTACAATAGATGATAATAAATTTATTGTTCCATTACTTGTAATGACTTTGTTGTTTCATTATATGTACATATGTTAGTTACAGATGGCACTAGAATGAATTACACGCTCGCGAGGTGAGACAGCTATCCCGGTGGTCCAATCTACAGTCCAATCTACAGAAACACCTCCTGAAGCAAATCTTCCCGGCCAAAGTTCTTCTAGTGTAGAGGCACAAACTACTAAGCTGCCAGTATGTATAGCTGCAGAGTATGATGCTCTTGTTGGAAGAATGCGTGCAAGCTTGTCAATCAAATTGGTGTACAAGTGCGAAGTAATTTGTCCAGTTACAATGTGAAAAATTGGAAACATGTTGATGCTGCTACTAGAGATGTGGTGCTTCAAAATATCGCGGTAAATTTACATTGATAACATCTAACTCATCTCTATTGTCACTAAGCATATTAAATTCATATAATAATATTTTTATAATACATATACACTTCATTTTACAGGATTTGTTTGAGCTACAAGGAGATTCCAACTTGGTAACGAAAACATTAAATAGAAAATGTGGAAAATTATTGAGTTCCAGCTCCCACAAGTTGCATCAGGTTTATAAAAAGCTCGTACAATCTCATGGTGCTGACTATGCAAGAAGCCACCCGCCAAAGAATGCCAAACTTGAGCTGTGGACTAAACTCATTGATGGGAGATGGACCAATGAGGATTGGCTGGTAAATTATTTATGCGTATATTATAATTATCCAATGTTTACTATATTATGTTGTCAACTAATTAGATTAATTCTTAGATGAAGTAAATGTATAATATTTTATTCATGATCTAATAAATATCTTGAATGTTGTTTATTTGAAAAAATCAAGAAAGAACTCTGCAAATAGGAATAAAACTTCAGGAAAACATAAAATGCAGGACAAAGGCACTTGCTGTTAGGGTTGATAAGGAGGTGCGTGTTTTTTCATTTTTTTTAAACCTTAGTATATTACATGTTGTGATTAATTAAGTATATCTATCTAACACTTGAATGTTAATTAATCAGACAAATAATAATGATGGTCAAGTTCCTGAATTGGCAAAAATCTTCGAAGATTTTCATTTCAATCCAAATACAAATATGTGGATATACCATGAGGATGAAGCGACATATGTATGTATATTATTCCATCCCTATCATGTTTGTTAAGCTATAACATATGTAGTATTAATGTTGTGATTTTTTGTTTCTTTCTCTTTCAAATGATAGGAAAATATTCTCTAAGTGCAAGAGAATCATTGTCAAGATCCTAATGCAATTCCCCTTACACAAGAGGAGATCTCAAACTTTGTTTTTAAGAAGAAGTCTGGTATTGTAAAAGGACTTGGCATGAGACCTTTCTCTTCTTTAGTAACCACCGTCTCATCTAATTCCTCGGTGGAGTATATCCAACGGCTAGAAAATGAGATAATTGAGCTCAAAAAGGCAAGAGCTAGGGACCAAGAGGAGCCAGTTAGGAACCAAGAGGCACGAGCTAAGAAAGAAGAGATTCAAAAGAATATTCTTAACTTTTTGAGGAGCAAGGGTTATGATGACGCTCTTACCTATGGGGGTGGTTCAACTTCAAGTTAAAACACGTTTTGGTTAGTACTTTATTTTAGCAATTGACTCACACTACATGGTGTGATTTCTTTTTGAGATGCATTATTTGAAACTAATTGTATTATATTACACTTGAAAATCTATATTTGCTTTCTACAACTTATATATTAGGAGTTATGATTTTAATTCATTGGTGTGGGTTCTCTTAATGCATTGTTAGAAATGTTTCTTATAACATAGTTAATGTTTTTACTTTACGATTTTAATGTGGTATTTTTTTTTATATTTGTGCAGATTTCTTATTGGTGGCTTTTAGGGGATTTACTTTTAGCATTACCTGAGGACATATAAGGACATCTTCCGTTAGTTCTAATTATGTTATGCTACACTTTTTGTATTGTTATAAAACATCTTGAATTATTGTGTGTTGCCAACAATTATTGTATGGAAGAAGTTTGAATTGGATACTTGTTTTATTTTTAATTATGGAATGTATGAATCTTTTTTTATTAATGTGTTGTTGAAATAAATGTGTTATTTAAATGTGAGATTTTAATAATGTAATGACAAGTTATAGGTTAAAAAAATGAAAACAGAAAATAAGTTTTAGAGACGAATTTTTTTGTCACAAACATAGTAACAAAAAATTGTTTTAGTGACAAAATATTTCGTCACTAAATATAGCAAAATTTTGTAAGAAATGGTTTTAGTGACAAAAATTTTCGTCACTATATGTGCTTGAATTTTCTTAAAAATAGTTTTAGAGACGAACTTTTTCGTCACTATATGTACCCGAACATAGTTTTAATGACGAAATTATTCGTTACTGAATATAATTTAATAAACTAAGGTGTTTTTAGTGATGAAATATTTTCGTCACTGAATAGTGTTTTTAGCGAGGAAAACATTTAGCGACAAAACGTTTTTGTCGCTAAAAGTTTTTTTTTTTTTATAAATAAATCAGACTTTTAGTGACGATATTTTTCGTCACTAGGACTTTTAGTGACAGGGTTTCAGCGACGAAATGAGTTTCGTCACTAAAAATCTGATTTCGTCACTAAAGGTTCTTAGTGACGAAAAATTGGATTTTTAGTGACGAATTTTTTCGTCACTAAAAATACATTTTGTTGTAGTGAGGGCTGCTTGTAACCCCATAATATAAGCTTCATATTTAGTGGCATTGTTGGTGGCAGGAAAGTTCAGTCTACCAAAAAATGGGATGTGTGTCCCTTTCGGAGAAATTAAAAGAACGGAATACCACTCCCATTTTGATTTATTGCTCCATCAAAGTACATCTTCCATGACTCTACCTCAATCCCCATGATATCTTCGTCCGAAATGTCTCCTTGGATCTCTTCAGCTTCTTCTGGTGAACAATGGGCTAAATGATCAGCAATTGCTCTACCCTTCACAGATTTCTGAGTCATATATTCAATGTCAAATTTTGATAGAAGCAACACCCATTTAGCTGTCTTCCCATCTTGCATAGGTTTTTCCGGTAAGTACTTCAAAGGATCCATTCTTGCAATCAACAAAACCTTGTAAGCAAGCATATAATGTCAAAGTTTACGGGTTGCCTATAAAGTGCTATGCAGGTTTTCTCTAATGGTGAATACTTTTCTTCATAGGGCAACATCTTCTTGTTGATGTAGTATATTGCATTCTCTTTTCTAGTCTCGTCTAGATATTGAGCAAGCAAAGCCCTCGTTGTTGTATCTGTAGTGGTGAGATACAACAACAATGGCTTTTCAGGTACTAGAGGGACGAGTATTGGTGGCTTCATCAGATAATTCTTGATCTTCTCAAAGGCTTCTTGGCATTGTTTATTCCACACTATAGGAACTTCCTTCTTGAGCAATCGGAAAATTGGTTCACATGTCATGGTGAGCTGAGCTATGAACTTGCTGATGTACTGTATCTTCCCCAGAAATCCTTAGATCTGCTTTTCAGTTCTTGGAGGCTTCATCTCTACAATTGGCTTGATTTTTTTAGGATCAACTTCTATTCCTCTCTAGTTTATAATAAACCCCAATTGGTTTTTGAACGTAACCCTAAAAGTGCACTTTTTTGGATTCAATCGTAACTTGTAGAATCAGATTCTTTCAAAGAACTTCCTCAAAGCTGGTATGTGCCCTTCACGGTCCTTGGAATCGATATCATATCATCAACATAAACTTCTACTTCTTTGTGGATCAAACCATGCAACAAAGTGGTGGCAGCACGTTAGTAGGTAGCACGAGCATTTTAAAGGCCAAATGGCATAACCTTGTAGCAATATGTCCCCCATAGAGTAATAAATGAGGTTTTCTCCATATCTTCTAGAGCCATGTTAATCTGATTGTACCCTGAAAATCCATCCATAAATGATAGCAAAGCATGACCTACTGTGTTGTCAACTAGGATGTCTATGTGAGGCAATAGAAAGTCATCTTTTGGGTTAGCCTTATTCAGATCTCGAAAATCTACACACATTCTAACCTTCCCATCCTTCTTTGGTACTAGAACCACTTTAGCTAACCACTCTGGATAGTTGACCACCCTTAAGAATCTTCATTGTATTGTTTCTCAACTTCTTCCTTGATCTTGAAAGTCCATTCTGGCTTCATCCTGCTCAACTTCTGCTTGACCGGCTTCATGGTTGGATTTGTTGGAATGCAGTGCTGTACTATATCTATATCAATCCCAGGCATGTCTTTGTATGACCACGCAAAGACCTCTTTATATTCTGTTAGGAGTGCCACTAATGCATCTTTCTCTGAAATGGTCAAGGTATTGCCCACTTGTATCATTTTGGGTTCATCATTAATTCCCAGGTTAATGGATTGGGTTTCTTCTGTTATGGGTTCTAGGTGTCCTTGTTTTAATTTCTTATTATTAAGAGTTTCTTTACCAATTTCAGAAATAAAAACTTTCAAAGCCAACAAATAAGCAGAATTAGAAATCATTTTATAAGGAAAAGAGTTCTTAACAGACTCAACAGACTCAATAGACTTAACTAAGTTAGACTCAACTGGAATACTATTGCAAACAGACTTAACAGGAATAGAAATAGTAGTAGAAATAAACTCAATGGGGACAGAAACAATGTTCTTAGCGGGGGTGACTAGCTTGACAGTCTTGATCTTCTTGGCAAGAATGACTAACTTGATGGTATTAATCTTCTTGGCAAGAGTGACTGACTTGATGGTCTTGATTTTCTTCACGTAATCCTCCATAGGGTGGGCAGCTCCTTCCTATACCTAGTTCTTCAACTCAGCAGTGGTTTCAACGATGGTAGGTGGCTCTTAGTAAGTTCCCTCTTCCCTTAGCATCAATACTACGGGATCTTCATCCATATAATCTGTGGCTTCTTCGTCAATTTCCATGTCTGTAGGCTTGTCGGTCATAAAAGCATCCAAGCGCTTTATGCTATCCATCCATTCATCAAACAAATCGTCCTTCCATCCTCTCATTATTACATTCAGCATTCTCAAGTGTTAGGATTCTGAGACTATGGACCATCAGTTTTTGGTCTAGAGCAGCCAACCTGGCATCTATATCATCTTCCTCTTTGGTATGTGGGGTTAATGAACCAGGTTCTGAATCATAATATGACCCTAATTACAAAATCTCTCTTCCATGCTTGTCATATCGAGGACCAGACCTTAAGCTAACATCAGTGATACAGCTCCAATCTAAAGGATGCCCATAGGGGTAATCATCATAGTCCACATCATTGGATTATCCAACCTCATCTCTTGCATCTTCTAATACATCTATCAACCTATATTAGTCACTATCAATGTTACTCCACCTATGAGCTTAGGCATCATCTTCAATATCTTCATCATAATAGTCCACATCATCATCATATTCTTCATAATAAAGATTTGTGTCTTCACTTTCTCTATCACTGGGGGGTGTACCCCAGTCATTGTCATTGTATTGGCTATCATAATCTTTGCTGCTATTGCTCTCATTATTGGTGTTACTGTCATCATCATCATGTCCACTGTCACTACTGCTATTGTCACTACTACTGTTACTCTCGGCATCACTTCCTTCATCATCATCACTAGGGGCTGCTCCCCCTCCCTTATCTTCATCATTGGCTCTTAGTTCATACGGGCACTTCAATGCATGCTGGCAAGCCTCCCAATACTTTTCTTCTTCTATATTGTAAATGGCATCTCCAAGGAGTGTAGTCATGGCATCAAGGTCCATGTAATCAGCCCAATTAGTAGGAAGCCAAGTTGTATTTTCTTTCTTCAGTTTTGGAACCTTGTTGTTGCAATCAAGTAATATCTCAAACCCAGCCAATATTGTCCTTGTCATGGGATCAAATCTTGGTTCAGGGAATCCCCAATAGCGTTGATTTTCTCCAGCTTTGACAAACTTTCGATTCAATGTAGGAGTATAGGGCTTTAGGGGCTCTGGGGGACAAGGAAGTCCTTTTGCTTTAGCTTTGGCTTGGGCCATCTTTCTTATCTCCATCTCCAACAAATCATCATTAGTGGGTGTTAGCACATATGTGAGTCATGTTAGGAACATATGTCAACATTTTATGTAATTGGCCAATCCTTTGACAAAATGCACTTTACTTGTAATTGGGAAGATCTAGGATGTGTTTAATGCTTCAAGGAACAAGGTTTTAAGTTCAAGTAATAAAGCTATGCAAGTCTGTCCAAGAAACAAGTGAGAAATTGCTGGATTTTAAAGCTCGACAACTAGCATCTATCGAGATTTAAAAGCTGTTTTAGCCCGTGGCTCGTGGCTCGACAGCTAGCTCGATATATGGCTATCTATCGAGATTTATGAAAGTTAGATTTTCAGTTCTGATTTCATTCCAATTTGTGAATATGTGTTTGGGCTTTTTTTTCTCAGAACCCTAAACATATATAAGGATTGTTTTAAAGGCCGTCATCGGTCACATATTGGCCCTAGTTCATCTTTCTTCTGAAGAAGCTACTATGTTTGTACACTGTAGGGTTTTATGACCAAGAAACTTCTTGAATCTTCATCCTCTAGATGAACTGAAGAACTTTATAACCAACATCCTTCTCTAGTTAGCGATCAAGTCGCATACGAGGATCCGCGCAATTGGTTAATCACGTACTAGGAGCCGTGCATTGAAAATGAGAGATTGTCACTATAGAACAAGTCCAATTGGGTATTGGGGTAAGGGTTCAACTGTAGGTTGGTATAAGGTACTGAGATTCCTTTAGTTGTAACCGCTTGTTTTGATAATAGTGGATTCTCGGGAGTGGTGACCTTAAAATCACCCGGTGGGGTTTTGCCTCGATGGTTTTCCCCATTCGTAAACAAATCACCCGTGTCAAATTTAATTTTCATTGTATTTAGTTATTTGGTGATTTGTTTGTGCTACCACGTGCTTTGCATGTTAATTAACTTAATTAATTAACTTGGCTAAATTAATTGGTAAATTTATCACAAGTGGTCAATAAATTCTTGGCCTGTCAGTAGGCTTATAGCCTAGCCCAAAAGGTGGTTTGGCAGTAGGAATCATTGGAGCTTGAACTGTAGACTTCTTCACAGTTCTCCCCAAGTTTTTCCCTAGAAGCTAGTTGATTTTTCTCATCATTGCTACCATATTATTGTTTCTATAGGTGGCAAAGTCCATTAGGATCTTCTCCATTTCTTCTTCTCTCCTTTCAAAGCCAGGCCTTTCAATCTCAAAGCCATCCAAGGTCAATGGCTCTTTCTCAGAATCAATACCAAAAAAAGGCTTAGGCACTGTCAAAGTATCACCATATTTGGTCACAATAGCTTCTTCATGTGGAAACCAAACCTTTTGGTATAGGGAGGAAGGTACGACCTCTGTGTCATGGATCCATGGTCGCCCAAGGAGTATATTAAAGCATGAGGCTATGTTAAGGACTTGAAATTTCACCTTCTTGACCATTGGTCCTATAGTGAGCTCTAATTTTATGGTTCCCAAAACCTCTCTTCTACTATTGTTGTATGCCCTCACATGTTGATTAGTAGGCACAAAGTCTTCGATGCTTAGACCTAAGCAACTTGCAGTCTTCAAATGACACACGTTTAATGCACTTCTATCATCTATCAAAACCATTGGTATCCTTTTCCCCTTGGCATCTACAATGATGTGCAACGAGTCGTTGTGGTGCTTCCCCTTCTTGGTCAGATCCTTGTCAGAATAGGAAATAGTGAGTTCCCTATTTATGGACCCAATCATAGCATTCAGATCTTGGGAAGTTGTGGTCGTAGGGACTTGGATTTGGTTAAGAAGGTCTACTAGATTTTGACAGTGTTTGTATGAGGCCATGAGTAAACTCCATAAGGATATGTTGGCTTGTGTCTTCCATAGTTGTTTGAGGACCTCATCTTCTTTGGCAGGTGTTTGTTGGGTGGATCTATTCAAGGCTTCTACTAGGTTATCTGCCTCCAAATGTGAGGGTTTAAAGTGTCTCCCCCCCCCCCCCCCCGGCCTCTGGTGATGTGGGGAATTTTTGTTAGGTCATTAGGATTAGTATCTTGGGGTTTGAAGTGTCTCCCCTTATATATGGATGTTGACATACCGAATTAGGGTTCGAAGTGTCTCCCCCCATTTGTGGGTGTTTGGTTATTTACTTAGGGTTTGAAGTGTCTCCCCCCATTTGTGAGTGTTTGGTTATGTATTTGGGATTTGGAGTGTTTTCCCCCATTTGTGGATATTGAGTAATTTCTGGGTTTTGGTACTTCCTCATTCCATATATCATATCCTGTGGTGGTAATGGATGTCCTATCCATTAGTTCTTCCCATGTCATCATAAAACATTCAGGCAGGTCATAGATCAGGTCAAATGGGTCTTCTACTTCTTTACTTTCCTCTTCAGTCATCAGGCAATTAATCCTTGGTCCTTTCCCAAAATTGTGATTGGGCAAGGGATTATTAGTAATGCTAGGTCTTATAGGCAGCGCAATCACCTTGTTATTGCATGACGAATGCCAAAACAATTGTTAGTATCTTGGCCAAGGCCTTGGTGGTAAGCACATCTTTTATTTATATCAAATCTTGAGGGTAAGGGGTTTGGAATTGGTCTTGGGTCTAAGGGTTTCAGTAACCCTTTTGCTTTTAGCTTGTCAAGCACTTGGCTTATAGGCATATACAACTCATGAAATTTCCTCCTAGGTCTGGAGGTGGCCGTTGTGATACTTGCTCGGGTGAAATGGGTGCAATCAGTTGATAATGATCATTTTAATGGATGTTAGATTTTTGCAGCCTTAGAATTAGATCCTACATTCTTTTTAAACCTCGGTGGGTCATCATTCTTTATAGTGCCATTGTTTATTGCATCCTTAATTTGGGTTCCAACAGTAATCAAAGCTTTAAAATTGGGAAAGTATTGTGCAAACAAGTACTTATGGTATACAAGTAATAAATTCTTTACAACCATAGCTAATTGTTCTTCTTCACTTGGACTATTCATCATCTATGCTACCTTGGCTCTCCACTTAGTAATGAAAGTAGAGAAGGATTCTTTTGGCTCTTGCTTAGTGGTCTCGAGATCTCTCCTTGTTATGTCAACTTTTATATTGTACTTGTATTGCTTGTGAAACTCTCAGCAGATGTCCTCCCAACTTCTTGCTCTAGCGTCTTCCAGGTTGAGGAACCACCTAAGAGCGGCTTCGGTCTGAGTGTTTTGGAACATTTGAGCAATTAAATAAAAAGAATACATGCTTGATAAATTAAGTATTACATGGCTTTGGGTCCTAGTTAGAAACTACCAAATAATTACATGGCTTTTTGTGCTAGTTACAATCTACCCAAAAAAAAAAGATAGAGCCTAGGTCTACATATCCAAAGACACTAAATTCGAAGGCTAGGTTACGGAATGGGAAGGTGTTAGGCACCCATTCCGCCTAGATAGAGTCTGATCTTCTAGAATCTGATGACCAATGTACCCCTTTATGCATGACATGAACGATATGTTGCACACGCGGAAAAAAACTAAATCACACAAGTTTATTTATGAATGCATTGTCCTCTTTGTTAAAAAAAAATTAGATTTGTTGTTGTGATAAAAAATTGAATTGGGTTTTAGAAAATCAGATCTGTTTTTGAGAACTAAAAAAAAAATTGGTTTTTTGATGAAAGAAAAATCAAATCTGATTTTAGGAAATAGAAAAATTGGTTTTTTCATGAATAAAAAATAAGATCTGCTTTTTTTATATGTACAAAAAAAATGAAAAAGATTTCTTGAGAAGAGGATTTCATTCATGAAATAAATTTGTGCTACATACACTATATAAAACAAACACAACCATTCATGATCTTTTTTTATTTCAAAATTTGCTATGTTAAGAAAAATCAAATCTATATCTAAGGAAGATACAAATCAATTTTTTCTTTTTCTTTTTAAAAAAAATTAGATTTGCATCTAATGAAGATGCAGATCCGTTTTTTATTTGAGAAAAATTCAAATCTACATCTAATGAAGATGCAGATCCGTTTTCAATTTAAGAAAAATTCAGATCTACATCTAATGAAGATGCAGATCCATTTTTATTCTGAGAAAAATTTAGATCTGCATCTAATGAAGATGCAAATCTATTTTTGTTTTGAGAAAAACTCTGATCTACATCTAATGAAGATGTAGATTCGTTTTTATTTGAGAAAAAGAAGTGATAACATGCAAATTTTTGAAACTAAGAAATAGATCATAAAAATGATAAAAAGAATCAAGAACATGTTTCAACAAAATAAATTAACAATTTATGATATGAATATTTGAAACAACTAAACTAAAAAAATATATAAACATACATCATCACAACAAGAGAAACATAAGAAAAAAAAAAGAGTTAATAGGAAACAACCTCTTGCATGAAGCCCTCTTCTTCTTTAGGGGATATTTTAGGGTTCAAAGAAATTTATGAAATTATCTTTGAAACCTAAAAACCCTAGCTCAAGAGAGAATATCATAAAGGGAGATCAGAAATGTGAGAAATTTGAGAGTGTGAGAAAGTGTCTCCCCTAGAGCGTAAAAGAGTCTCTTGAATTTTGAGATCCAATCTCTATATATAGAGGCTAGAATGCTTGAAAAATAAGCAACAACGATTAGAATGTGAATTGGGACGCGTCCTTCAGCAAAAAAGTTGAAAAGGATGTGTTTTTTATCGTCACCCGAAGAGTGTCGGGCCAAAGCCCTTATAGGTGCCATTTCGCACTTTGAAAGTGCCGATCGGCACTCAAAAAGTTCCGAATTTCACTCTTGGATGCCAGTCACGCTTTCATGCTCGGGTGCGTTTTATATTCCTTTTTTAGTTTTTCTTGAGCCAGGCCTTGCACATAGACGTGTTTTTAGTTCGTATTCTAAGATTTTTATCTCTTTACTGGATAATTTAGGTCTTTTTAGCAAGAATTATCTTGTAAATAAATATTCTAAAATAAATCTTGATAAAGTTCAGATTATCCACAATTTTATTGTTATCCAATTATCCCCTTTATTCACATGCAGGCAATCTTATTTTAGACACTAATTATCAACCAATCACAAAATTATTTATTGAATTTTAATTGTTTAACCAATCAGAATTAATTTAAATGAGTCATGCGTGGTCGACTCTACCTAAACACAATGCATGCTGACCGTGCAAACTTGATCATGCGATATCTTTCGATCCAACAGTCCGATTTGGAAACCAGGCATACTGTCGCGACTGTTAGAATCTCAAGATCATTTTTATGATATGAAATGAACAAGTTAATGCATGTAATGCAATCATGATTTTTAGGATATATGAATGGTCATTCCAGTGATTTTCCTTGATTAAATCCTGGGTGCAAAATCAAGTGTCTACACACACATAATTGTTTGTTATGATAAATGACTAAATCTGTTTAGTCTATTAAAAAAAATTCTCTAGATAATTTTTTAGGTTCTAAATATAAGGATTAAATGTTTGGATTCTTAATTTATGTATATTGGCAAATCGAGAACAAAAATATGACTAGATTAGTTGTTAGACATTGCTCAAGATTGTTCAAGTCAAGATTCAAGAATTGTTAAGCTGCGAAAAGAAGAAGCAAGCTACTGTGAAGCTCGATAGATCGAAAGATAGGTTCGACCAACCGAAATTCATATTCTGCAGATTTTAAATCAGGCCCAAGGCCGGGAAAATTTCTAGGGTTTCAGTCCAAGTCTACAAG
Organism: Lithocarpus polystachyus; assembly: GCA_033629205.1. NCBI lineage: Eukaryota > Viridiplantae > Streptophyta > Magnoliopsida > Fagales > Fagaceae > Lithocarpus > Lithocarpus polystachyus. The sequence continues at coordinate 47,221,798 of CM066162.1, read as the reverse complement.
GTAAAAAAGGAAAACTCTAATTATGTTTTAGAAGCCCTTGGAAGACTTGTGAGTTACTCCTTTGAGATTTGTGAGGTTTTTGTATATTCTAATTCAACAAGCATCTACCAGAATGAGATCTACAATTAAGAACTAGTGGAAACAAGTTGCTGCATAAAGATTTACTACTGATGGTGATTTGAAACCTGTGTTGGATCTCAAAGTCACAAATGTGGGAGTTTGTGTTCAGCAAATTCAAGATAAAAGTGGATTCGGAGCTACACGTGGTTGTGTTAATAAGTTCTACAAGAGGTAGCTTTAGTTTTAGGGTTTAAATCTTTTGTAAACTTCCGTTCTATCATAGTGGATTTGTTTACCTTGAGGATCGCTAGGTTAAATCCTCCCTAGGTTTTTGACCTTGACATGGTTGGTATCATTGATTTTCCTAGGTCATTATATTGCTGTCTTCTTTACTTTTCTGCACTAAGTAATATGATTGCATGTGTTTAACCTAGATTTCACAATTAGCTTAAGTAACTACTTGGCTAATTCATTAAAAGGGGTCTAAACAAAACAATCATAATTAATAAGTTGCAATTCATATATATATATATATATATAAAAGATATCTATCAGTATAAAATTAAATAAACATTGATGTAGAATAAACTGCCATGTCCTTTCTGGACTCTTACGCGCGCTTGAAATCATCGCATAAGGCAACTAGTAGAAATCATGGGCCTCGGGGTTGGAATTGCATGAAATTTGGTAGGATGAAGAGAAATGGCCTTTTAAGCAATAGTCATCTCTTTGCCATGAGATACCTCCTGAAATTAGGGAATTCCTCCTTTTAGGCCCCTGAAAATTGCGATTTTGCTGTTTATAATAATTTTTATTTTCTTAATAAATTTTTGCTCAAAAGTCTGAATAAGGTCCCACTTATTTTGAGACGACCCCTTAAGGTTAGTAGTTTATGATTTTGAATTTAACTCAATTTTGCCATTTTTGGTAAATTTCGTTATTTTGTTACCTAATCGTGTAATTATTGCAAATTAGGGTTTTAGACCTTTCCTAATCGTCCTAGGGGTTTTACTTTCTCAGTATTTATATGTTTTGTAGTTATCAGAGGCAAATCAGATTATTATCAATAAAATATAGACATTTTTTCAATTTTCTTCTCTGGTGGATTCTAGTTTTATCAACTTGTGGATTCAAGGAAACCCTCGTGGATTTGAAGGTTTACTACCTAGAAACTAACAATTTAGTTTCTGTCCATCAAAGAGAGTATCGTGTGTGCTTTCTTTTGACTTCCGTGACACCAAACAATCACATTAAATTTATGTTAATTCGAAATAATCCATTATAGCCTATACTTATTGATCAAAGCAAATAAAAATGAAACCAAATTAAAGTGTCAAAAGTAAAGTATCTATACGACTATTTAAGGGACTTCCCCGGTTTGGACCGGATTTTTTTTTTGTTCCAAAATACCCATACACCCCTAGGTTTATGTAGAGACAAAACTAAAGAATAGTCCGGTAAAAATACATTTCTAACTTGCACTAAAACATTGCCTACAAAATAGGAACACTCTTCCACTAACTCACTTCTTCAAAGTAACTATACATTTATTGTTTTTTTTTTAAAATAGAAAAATAAGTTAAACAACCCACATTGCTGCTGTTTTTTTCCTTAAAAAAAAAAAACACCCAATGTTTATCTAAAAACAAAACTAAATATCAAATGACTTCCAAGTGTTAAATTAAATGAAATGAATTTAAATGAATGAATTTATGGTGATTACCTTAGTTTTTAATTTGGATTTTTGATGCCAAGCTCCATGTGGGTGAAAGTGAAACAAAAGACTTCCAAGTGTTTGAGGTCTATGAGAGAAATAAAGGATAGACGTGATTTTAAAGAAAATATTAAGGCTTGCCTCAATTGGTTTCTTCCGTAAATTTTATTAACAGAATTATAACTTGCAAGAAGTATGTGAATCTGTTACAATGATTATAGTTGTGAATAAAATATTTCATCCAAGGTTGTAATAGTTTTCAGTTTGAAATTTGACATCTAACTTTTACTTGAAATTTCACTTTTTGTCTATTTTATTGGTTTTTTTTTTTTATGGACTATTTTTGTTGTTTATACAATCATATTCGATTAATTTTTGTTTAATTATCCTATTGTTTTAGCAGATTTTATGTTACATTGACCCTTAATAGGATTATAGGACCAACAATTCTTTTGGCTTAGTAATCGATAAATCCACTAAGAATTTACTCATGTGAACTTCTAGGTTCGTTTAGTTGGAGGGGTAAAAAAGTGAGACGATAAAAAATGGTGGGAGGATAAAAAAGTGGGAGGATTAGAAAAGATTTTAATTTTTCAGGGTGATTAGCTTTTGGGGTTTTATTGTTAAATTAAATGAATTTATGGTGATTACCTTTGTTTTTAATTTGGATTTTGGATGCCAAGCTCCATGTGGGTGAAAGTGAAACAAAAGACTTCCAAGTGTTTGAGGTCTACGAGAGAAATAGAGGATAGACTTGATTTTAAAGAAAAAATTAAGGCTTGCCTCAATTGGTTTCTTCTGTAAATTTTAATAACAGAATTCTATCTTGCAAGAAGTATGTGAATCTGTTACAATGATTATAGTTGTGAATTAAATATGTCAACAAAGGTTGTAATAGTTTTCAGTTTGAAATTTGACATCTAACTTTTACTTGAAATTTCACTTTTTGTCTATTTTTATTGGTTTTTTTTTATGGACTAGTTTTGTTGTTTATACAATCATATTCGATTAATTTTTGTTTAATTATCCTATTGTTTTAGTAGATTTTATGTTACATTTGTTAGGAAATATACATGTTTGTATCGCATACAAAACATACGCAGCGGAAAATAAACGGATCTACTTCATTCGCAATTGATAACATGCACTATGTAGGTTTCAGAATATAAGAATAAGAGAGTGTACCTTGATGCGGTGAAATTCAAAAACGAATGAAGAAATACTCGGGAAGGCTTTCAATCTTCACTCCAATTCCACTTGATGCCCAAGATGTGTGGTCTCTCAATCAGTTCTATGTTTTCTAGAGAGAATATGAAAGAGTGTCTCTCTTCCTTATATTATCTTATTCATTAAACAAACAAACCATTTTATTATATATAAAATTCTGTATGTTTCTCTCCACATAACTGATTATCTAATTGGGCTAGCCCTTTGGGCCTTCCCAATTGGGCTTTAGTGTGTGGCTTAGAGTGGGACCAAAAGGGAACAAATAAGACACTAGCTTCAATGGGCCTTGGGCTTTTCTGTCAACTCTTGACAAGTCCAAAGTTACCATTAATTATATTTAATACCACTATATAAATATAATTGCACTCTAGGCCTCATTAATAAATTATATCCCAAGACTTTATTATACATGCAACCCCTTTATAAAATATTCGTAGCAATACAAAGTCATGAATATAGACTGTCACTTTGTAAATTACTACATCTTAATCCTTGAGTACCTGGTTAATCCTTTTAAGTTATTCACCATATATTTATAAAATCCAATTTCATAAATATATACTTTAGTCTTACTAAAGTGGTTAGGCCTAACTCTTTGAATAACTGTACCCATTAAACTTATCTCAAGGGAATATTTTATATCTCCGTTAAGAGACTATGAATTTCATCTTGAGAATATATGTTCCATCAACACTACATGTGGCTGCCCAACATACTGAGGTTTTGACCGTTACTTTAGATCTCACTCCTGATATATCAAAGCAACCTACATTTCATGATCAGGTCCATTATTCTCTCAGGATTAAGAGTTCATGGGAATATAAGTCGTGAGATTTATTATTCAATTGACAGTCGTTAGGAAAATAATAAATCTCACAGCGGTCCAGTTCAATATGTCTTAACTCTTAAAACATATCAACATATTAACTAGAAGTCACCACTTCCATGATCAAGACAAATCATCGTAGTTAATATGTTATAGTCTTCGCAGATGAAATGCCCAATTTCATCACCGACTACGAACCAAAATTCTGAGTTTACAAAGAACTTGTGATCTATATCTTCTGTGACTAAATCACATAAATCACAGACTATGCATCTCATGGACTATTTGATAATGTCCGAATATTCATGTTACCATTATTTTAGATAAGAATAAAACAACTTTATTAAACACAATATTAAGTCATACATCATTTCTCACATAATGTCATACATAATATCATACATAGCATCATACAATAGGATTTAAGGGCACATATCCTAACAACATTGACCCTTAATAGGATTATAGGACCAACAATTTTTTTGGCTTAGTAATCGATAAATCCACTAGGAATTTCCTCAACTGAACTTCTGGGTTCGTTTAGTTGGAGGGGTAAAAAAGTGAGAGGATAAAAAATGGTGAGATGATGGAAAAGTGGGAGGATTAGAAAAGATTTTAATTTTTCAGGATTTCTTTTTGTCGTGAAGGCTCAGCAGTTATCAAGCTTTCTTTTAAAGAGGACAAATCTTGTGATAAAAAAGAAGCCACAGAGCATTGTAGGTGAAAAAAAAATTAAAGTAGTTAGAAAATTAAGCATTTAGTAAATTGTAATCTACTTTTTTCAAGTCACATCACTGCTTGCAGTTCACTTTAACAATCTCAAGCTTCTCAGAAAAATTTAAAATTCTCAAATCATTCTTATGGAAACTTTAATGGTTTAAAGAATGATAGACGCAATTCAAAAGAGAAATCGCTGAACATCGTAGGTGTTGTGTTGAAATAATTCAATTTCCTTTGAGTAGATAGTAAATTAAGCACCAAACAAGATTCTAAACCACCAAGAGTGAAAGACACCAGTAATTATCAATCTATCTTTAGGATTATATTTGTATTTTGTGGTTAGAACTTAGAAAATTTAAATCGTTACACCTTTTTGCGTTTAATTGTTGCTTTTGTTCATTGATGGCATTATACAAAGGTATGAAAAATTGAGTAAACATTAATGAAAAAAACTAACTTCAGTTGCTCTTGCTTCTGATTGGTCCATTAGGTCATTACATTTTCACTTGATTTTTTAGTAAATCTGAGTGTTTGAAAGATCATGCTTTACATATCTGATTTGCTCACTATATTTGGTTGGAAATCAACACAAACTTTTACTTTTATGTTTTTCATTGTGCATTATGTCAAAATATTGGTAATATCATTCCAATTGATATTTATAGTTAACAAAAATTAACTTGGATGAATGATTTATTGGTTATAAATAACTAGCCTCTGAGCACGCGCTCACGCGCGCTCTCAAAGGCACTTTTTTTTTGGGTAAGGGTTAATTTAGAGTATGTAACACCCGTCTCATTTAAATTTAATTTAATTGCTTTTAGAGAGTGGATTTGATAAATTTCTTAATTTATTTTTGGAGGAAAATAATTATTTTATATTGTGATTTTTGCTATGATAATAATACTAATATTAATGGGTTTAGTGGGAATATGTGTGGGTCTTAGAAGTTTTTTTAGTGTAGTGGGCTTCTAAATTTTCAGCCCAACTGAAATTAGCCTTATCATGGAATAGGCTTCTAAACTTTCAGCCCAAGTGCAACAGCTTTATAATGAAATTAAAATTAGGGTTTTTCAAAAACAAAAGAATAGGAGGATGTGCACTTCAGGGCAGCCAGCAACTTCATCTTGGTTTTGAGGTAAGCATCATTCTAGGAAAGCCTTTTTTTTATTCTTTTAAGTTTGCTGGAATTTCAATTGTGTTTGCTGAAACTGATTTCATGATAACCATTATATATATATATTCATTATTGAATCACGGTTTGATTCAATTGGTTAATAGGTATATTACATTATATATATATATTTTGTAATTGAATCACGGTTTGATTCAATTTAGTTTGCCGAATTATATATATATATATTACCTTTTCAATTGCATCTGAAGATTGATTCTCCTTGTTGGTCGATTTCATATATATATATATATATATATATATATATTACCTTATAGGTGCATCTGATGGATGACTCTATTCAGTTGGGCCGAATTTGTTTTAGCTAGGATTTAATACATGGTTTGGCCGAATATATTTATATATATATACTACATCAATAGTTCATGGGTTAATTCAATTGGTTTGCCGATTACATATATATATATATATATATATATGTAAATTAGATGTTAGCGTTAGGGTTAGTATTAAATTTTCTGGAATTTAATAATAACAATTGTATAGAATTGCACTTGTGGGCAGCGTTACAATTAAATATAAGTTATGCGTATAGTTTTTGCAGGTGGCTGATTTTGTTAGTTTAGGAGTTGACCGAATTGAAAAGGTTTGCAATTGTGGGTAGCTTTACAATTAAATATATGGGTATTTTAGATGTTAGTTTAGGGAATTGTTTTATCAAGAGGACTGTGTGATTATTAAGAACCTGCCCTTATTGAATTGTTTAATTATCATTTAGGTTCTAGTTGACGTTGTTTCGAGCAATTGAAGTGAAGCTTGGTTTAGCCACTAGAGGTAAGCAGACTTCAGCACATGACGTCTTTCAGGACATATATATTTATATATTTATACACGTGGTAAAAATATATATTTATCTATATATGTATATAATTGCAAGATGAAGTTCCAAAAACTTATACTATTGTTAGTGCTTTATACATACTCAAACTCTATTATCTATTGTATGTTATTATGAAATTGTATTTGTCAAGAATTGTTTCAAATGGTCAACTAGACAGTCTGCAACCTTTGCCAATACAGGGTTAAGTGTTGGTCTTCGGCCGAAGTAGTGTTAGTGTGGTGTGGTGCAGTGTTATTGTTGCTCTTCGGAGTTAGTGTTGCCTCTTTGAGGTTAGTGTTATTGTTCCCATGGGAAAATCACCCACCGAGTGTTTAGCAGCTTTTGTCTATGTTTGACTAATATTTTTCATATTGAATTACTGTTTATTTGCTACTGTTCTTTTAGGTGAAAAAGTGTTTATTTTCAAAATAAAGTGTTTCTACCTATTTGGTGCATATTGGCATATTAATGTGGTTATTATTGTATTAATGTTTACAGCGTTATAGTGATATATTTTATTTTAACAGCTTTATGGAATAAATTATATTACAGTTTAAACTAATTGTAATTGTATTGTGAGGACTATATTTTGTCAATGATATTATCGTTTTGTTTTGGAAGACATCCTCATGTTTGTAGTCTCTTATTGAGCCTCTAGCTCACCCCCTTTTTCCATCCTTTCAGATTAGAGTTATGGAGTGTCTTTTGGTGGTAGATCAGTGGAGCCTTAGATTGATGACTGCGTTTGGAGCTTGGATAGTTGCTGAGTTGTTTTAGTAAAATTGTTTCAGGACAAAGAGATTTTTTTTTTTTGGAACTATGTTGAGATGTTATCTGGAGATTTTTCATACAAGAATAATATTGTTGTTTTGTTTTTATGGATTATTAAGGAACTCTGATGATATTATAGAAGTTTATTTGAGGATTAATATTACGCTCTGTTCCATTATATCATTGTTGATTATTTCTAAGACAAGTTAAACATCTAAATCCTTGCTTTGGGTTTGGGGCGTTACAGTTATGGTATCAGAGCATAGGTTTATGATTCTGTAGACTTATAGTTTGATCTTAAGACTATTGTGGAACAAGAGTGTGATTACAAGGAATTTTAGTGTTAGAATTAGTTGACCTTTCATAGTGATTTTATATTTTGTTTTGTTTTGTTTATTATTCTAAAGTGTGTAGGAATGATTGTTGTACTATCTATGTGTTTGGTTTTAACCCTCTGAAATATTTGAAATATTTATTTGTGATATCTTATTGTATTGCTTAGAGAGATGGCACCACCTAGGAGGAACCCAGAGAACAGTCAACCAAATGCTGGGGGACCTACTAATCTCCAGGCTATTATTGAAGCCATTGGGGGCTTAACCAATATAGTGCAACATCAAGTTGGAGCCACCAATCCGACTAGTGCTTTGGAGAAGTTTAGGAAGCTTGATCCTCCTGCTTTCAAGGGTACAAAGGATCCAATTGAGGCTGACAACTGGCTTAAGGAGATAGAAAGGCTCTTTAGAGCAATGGAAGTTAGTGATGAGCAACGAGTTGTCCTTGCTGTTTTTGTACTGAAAGGTGATGCATTGGAATGGTGGGAGTCCACAGAGAGGACACAGGGAAGAGAAGTTATGACTTGGCAGCATTTTGTTGAGCTCTTTCGTAAGAGGTATTTTCCTGATAGTTTGATGGTGCAAAAGGAAGCTGAGTTCATTCGCATAGCACAAGGTACTCAATCAGTGTATGAGTATGAGCGGAAATTTGCTGAATTATCCCGCTTTGCTCCACACATGGTTGACACGGAAGCAAGGAAGGCTAGGCATTTTGAAAGAGGTTTAAGGGAGGAAATTCAGGGACCGGTTTCCATGTTCAAATTGGAAACATACGCAGAAGTGGTGGATCGAGCTCTCATAGCAGAGAGAAATTGCAATCGTCTCTCAAGGGCCAATGATCAAGAGAGGAAGCCAACCCAGAGTCATTTTCTTAAGGGGAAGTCTAGTGGAAGCTCATTCAAGAAGCAAGGGGTGCCTAATTCAAATAAGAAGGCATACAAAACTTGTCCAAGATGTGGAAAGGCTCATAGTGGAACATGTTATTTGGAGTCAAGGGCGTGTTTTAAATGTGGCAAGATTGGACACTTCATCAAGGATTGTCCAGATATGCGAGCTGAACAAACTACAAATCCAAATGGGAGCCAACAGAGACCTAAGGTTCAGGGTCGAGTTTTTGCTTTGACTAAACAGGATGCCGAGGCCTCCCCATCAGTGGTTTCAGGTACACTTCTTGTTTCCAGTCAGCATGCACAAGTGTTATTTGATTCTGGTTCAACCCATTCTTTCATCTCACGTAGACTTGTGCAAAGGCTAAACATAGAACCTGAGAGTTTAAATTATGAATTGTGTGTTGCTACACCTTCTGGACAACAAATGATTACCCATAAAGTGTACAAGTCTTGTAATGTTTTAGTCTCTGGGAGGGAATTAAAAGCAGATCTTATGTTGCTTGATATGTTTGAGTTTGATGTGATTCTAGGGATGGATTGGTTATCTACTTTTCATGGTTCCATAGAGTGTTTTGGGAAGAAGGTAGTATTTAGAATTCCTGGGGAGCCAGAATTCTTCTTCGAGGGAGATCGTGTGGTGAAACCACCTGTATTGGTGTCAGTGATGCAGGCAAGGCGATTGCTAAGGAAGGGATGTGAAGGGTTCCTTGTTTGTGCTTTGAAGGGTGATAAAGTAGAGTTAAAAGTTGAAGACATCCCAGTGGTGAAAGAGTTCCCAGATGTGTTCTCTGAGGACTTACCTGGACTACCCCCTGACAGAGAGGTTGAGTTCTCTATTGACCTAGTACCTGGCACCGGCCCAATTTCCAAAGCACCTTATGGCCCCTACAGAGCTCAATGAGTTGAAGGAGCAATTGCAAGACTTGCTTGATAAAGGCTTTATTCGGCCTAGTGCTTCTCCTTGGGGTGCTCCGGTGTTGTTTGTTAAGAAGAAGGATGGTAGTATGCGGTTGTGCATTGACTATAGGGAGTTGAACAAGGTAACCGTCAGAAACAAATACCCTTTGCCACGAATTGATGATTTGTTTGATCAGCTTCAGGGCGCTCAAGTCTTCTCTAAAATTGACTTGAGATCTGGTTATCATCAGTTGAGAGTTAAGAAGGATGACATACCAAAGACAGCTTTTCGAACCAGGTATGGTCATTATGAGTTCTTAGTGATGCCTTTTGGTCTAACTAATGCTCCTGCTGTTTTTATGGATTTGATGAATAGGGTATTTCATGAGTATTTGGATCGGTTTGTCATTGTTTTCATTGATGACATCTTGGTTTACTCTAAAAGCCAAGAAGAGCATGAGGAACACTTGAGAATGGTGTTGCAGATTTTAAGAGACAAGAAGTTGTATGCTAAATTGAAGAAGTGTGAGTTCTGGTTGAATCAAGTGGTATTCTTAGGACATGTGATCTCTAGAGATGGAATTATAGTGGATCCTAGTAAGATAGAAGCTGTAGTTAATTGGGCTGCCCCTACTAATGTAAGTGAGGTAAGAAGTTTTTTGGGCCTTGCAGGTTATTATAGAAGATTTGTGGAAGGATTTTCCAGTATTGCAACTCCTCTAACTCGATTAACTCGAAAACATGCAAAGTTTGACTGGACAGAGGAATGTGAAAGAAGTTTCCAGGAGTTGAAGCAACGGTTGGTTTCTGCACCAGTATTGACTATTCCATCTGGTTCGGGTGGTTTTGTGATATATAGTGATGCATCTCGTAAGGGTCTTGGTTGTGTCCTGATGCAACATGGGAAGGTGGTTGCTTATGCCTCTCGACAACTAAAGAATTATGAACAGAATTATCCAACTCATGATTTGGAATTGGCAGCAGTGGTTTTTGCATTGAAGATTTGGAGGCATTACTTGTATGGTGAGAGATGTGAGTTATACACTGACCATAAAAGTTTGAAATACATATACACTCAAAAAGAATTAAATTTGAGACAAAGGAGATGGCTAGAATTGATTAAAGACTATGATTGTTCTATAAATTACCATCCTGGTAAAGCCAATGTTGTGGCTGATGCACTTAGTCGAAAGTCGTATAGCTTTTCAGCTGCTTTATTAACTACTCAGAAGCATATTATTGTTGATCTTCAGAAACTTGGAGTAGACATAGTGACTGGAGACTCCCAATCCTACCTGGCAAGTTTAAGTGTACAACCCACCCTAATTGATAAGATCAAAGCTGCTCAGAGTGGTGACCCTCAATTGTTTAAGATCATGGAACAAGTACGTGGTGGAAGTAGATTTGATTTTAGTATCTCTGATGATGGTGTTTTGAGGTTTGGTAATAGGCTTTGTGTGCCTAATGATTCATTGATTAAAAGAGAGATATTGGAGGAAGCACATCGTTCGCCTTATACAATGCATCCGGGTAGTACCAAGATGTATCATGACCTTCGAGAAGTTTATTGGTGGATTAACATGAAAAGAGAAATTGCTCAATTTGTGGAACAATGCTTGATTTGCCAGCAAGTCAAAGTGGAGCATCAGAGGCCATCAGGGTTGTTACAACCTTTACCTATTCCTGAGAGGAAGTGGGAGAATATCACCATGGACTTTGTGTGTGGATTACCGAGATCACCTAAGAATCATGATGCTATTTGGGTGGTAGTGGATAGGTTGACTAAATCTGCCCACTTCATTCCAATTAGAATGAACTACTCTCTTGACAAACTAGCTGAACTTTATATAAATGAGATTGTGAGATTGCATGGAGTGCCAGCTTCTATTGTATCTGATAGAGATTCGAGGTTCACTTCAGGGTTTTGGGATAGTTTGCAAAAGGCCTTGGGTACTAAGTTGAACTTTAGTACTGCTTGCCACCCTCAAACGGATGGACAGTCCGAGAGAACTATCCAAACTTTGGAGGACATGTTGAGAGCTTGTGTCTTGGATTTCAAGGGGAGTTGGGATGACTATTTGACTTTGGTGGAGTTCGCTTACAACAATAGCTATCATTCCAGTATTAAGATGGCACCTTATGAGGCTTTGTATGGGAGAAAGTGTAGATCCCCAGTTTGTTGGGATGAGGTTGGAGAGAGGAGAATCTTGGGTCCTGAGATTGTTCAAAGGACCAGTGAAAAGATTGATGTGATTCGGGAAAGGTTGCGTGCAGCTCAGAGTAGACAGAAAAGTTATGCTGATCCACGGAGAAGAGAAGTGGAATTTGAAGTTGGAGACATGGTTTTCATTCGAGTGTCACCTATGAAAGGAGTTATGAGGTTTGGCAAGAAGGGTAAGTTAAGCCCTAGGTACGTGGGGCCCTTTGAAATTTTGGAGAGAGTTGGTTCTGTTGCTTACCGGCTTGCTTTACCACCGACCTTGTCAAGGTTACATAACGTTTTTCATGTATCCATGTTGAGGAGGTATGTTCCCGATCCTTCTCATATCTTGAGTTATGAGCCACTTCAAGTCAAAGAGAACTTATCCTACGAGGAAGTCCCGATTCAGATTTTAGATCGTAAAGAGCAAGTGTTACGTAATAAGACTATACATTTGGTTAAAGTATTATGGAGGAACCACTCCATAGAAGAAGCTTCTTGGGAGCGTAAAGACGAAATGCAATCCAAGTATCCCCAGCTTTTTCTGCAGTGAGGTATGTTTTGAATTTTCGAGGACGAAAATTTTATAAGAGGGGGAGAATGTAACACCCGTCTCATTTAAATTTAATTTAATTGCTTTTAGAGAGTGGATTTGATAAATTTCTTAATTTATTTTTGGAGGAAAATAATTATTTTATATTGTGATTTTTGCTATGATAATAATATTAATATTAATGGGTTTAGTGGGAATATGTGTGGGTCTTAGAAGTTTTTTTAGTGTAGTGGGCTTCTAAATTTTCAGCCCAACTGAAATTAGCCTTATCATGGAATAGGCTTCTAAACTTTCAGCCCAAGTGCAACAGCTTTATAATGAAATTAAAATTAGGGTTTTTCAAAAACAAAAGAATAGGAGGCTGTGCACTTCAGGGCAGCCAGCAACTTCATCTTGGTTTTGAGGTAAGCATCATTCTAGGAAAGCCTTTTTTTTATTCTTTTAAGTTTGCTGGAATTTCAATTGTGTTTGCTGAAACTGATTTCATGATAACCATTATATATATATATATATATATATATATATTCATTATTGAATCACGGTTTGATTCAATTGGTTAATAGGTATATTACATTATATATATATATTTTGTAATTGAATCACGGTTTGATTCAATTTAGTTTGCCGAATTATATATATATATATTACCTTTTCAATTGCATCTGAAGATTGATTCTCCTTGTTGGTCGATTTCATATATATATATATATATATTACCTTATAGGTGCATCTGATGGATGACTCTATTCAGTTGGGCCGAATTTGTTTTAGCTAGGATTTAATACATGGTTTGGCCGAATATATTTATATATATATACTACATCAATAGTTCATGGGTTAATTCAATTGGTTTGCCGATTACATATATATATATATATATGTATATTAGATGTTAGCGTTAGGGTTAGTATTAAATTTGCTGGAATTTAATAATAACAATTGTATAGAATTGCACTTGTGGGCAGCGTTACAATTAAATATAAGTTATGCATATAGTTTTTGCAGGTGGCTGATTTTGTTAGTTTAGGGGTTGACCGAATTGAAAAGGTTTGCAATTGTGGGTAGCTTTACAATTAAATATATGGGTATTTTAGATGTTAGTTTAGGGAATTGTTTTATCAAGAGGACTGTGTGATTATTAAGAACCTGCCCTTATTGAATTGTTTAATTATCATTTAGGTTCTAGTTGACGTTGTTTCGAGCAATTGAAGTGAAGCTTGGTTTAGCCACTAGAGGTAAGTAGACTTCAGCACATGACGTCTTTCAGGACATATATATTTATATATTTATACACGTGGTAAAAATATATATTTATCTATATATGTATATAATTGCAAGATGAAGTTCCAAAAACTTATACTATTGTTAGTGCTTTATACATACTCAAACTCTATTATCTATTGTATGTTATTATGAAATTGTATTTGTCAAGAATTGTTTCAAATGGTCAACTAGACAGTCTGCAACCTTTGCCAATACAGGGTTAAGTGTTGGTCTTCGGCCGAAGTAGTGTTAGTGTGGTGTGGTGCAGTGTTATTGTTGCTCTTCGGAGTTAGTGTTGCCTCTTTGAGGTTAGTGTTATTGTTCCCATGGGAAAATCACCCACCGAGTGTTTAGCAGCTTTTGTCTATGTTTGACTAATATTTTTCATATTGAATTACTGTTTATTTGCTACTGTTCTTTTAGGTGAAAAAGTGTTTATTTTCAAAATAAAGTGTTTCTACCTATTTGGTGCATATTGGCATATTAATGTGGTTATTATTGTATTAATGTTTACAGCGTTATAGTGATATATTTTATTTTAACAGCTTTATGGAATAAATTATATTACAGTTTAAACTAATTGTAATTGTATTGTGAGGACTATATTTTGTCAATGATATTATCGTTTTGTTTTGGAAGACATCCTCATGTTTGTAGTCTCTTATTGAGCCTCTAGCTCACCCCCTTTTTCCATCCTTTCAGATTAGAGTTATGGAGTGTCTTTTGGTGGTAGATCAGTGGAGCCTTAGATTGATGATTGCGTTTGGAGCTTGGATAGTTGCTGAGTTGTTTTAGTAAAATTGTTTCAGGACAAAGAGATTTTTTTTTTTGGAACTATGTTGAGATGTTATCTGGAGATTTTTCATACAAGAATAATATTGTTGTTTTGTTTTTATGGATTATTAAGGAACTCTGATGATATTATAGAAGTTTATTTGAGGATTAATATTACGCTCTGTTCCATTATATCATTGTTGATTATTTCTAAGACAAGTTAAACATCTAAATCCTTGCTTTGGGTTTGGGGCGTTACAGTTATGGTATCAGAGCATAGGTTTATGATTCTGTAGACTTATAGTTTGATCTTAAGACTATTGTGGAACAAGAGTGTGATTACAAGGAATTTTAGTGTTAGAATTAGTTGACCTTTCATAGTGATTTTATATTTTGTTTTGTTTTGTTTATTATTCTAAAGTGTGTAGGAATGATTGTTGTACTATCTATGTGTTTGGTTTTAACCCTCTGAAATATTTGAAATATTTATTTGTGATATCTTATTGTATTGCTTAGAGAGATGGCACCACCTAGGAGGAACCCAGAGAACAGTCAACCAAATGCTGGGGGACCTACTAATCTCCAGGCTATTATTGAAGCCATTGGGGGCTTAACCAATATAGTGCAACATCAAGTTGGAGCCACCAATCCGACTAGTGCTTTGGAGAAGTTTAGGAAGCTTGATCCTCCTGCTTTCAAGGGTACAAAGGATCCAATTGAGGCTGACAACTGGCTTAAGGAGATAGAAAGGCTCTTTAGAGCAATGGAAGTTAGTGATGAGCAACGAGTTGTCCTTGCTGTTTTTGTACTGAAAGGTGATGCATTGGAATGGTGGGAGTCCACGGAGAGGACACAGGGAAGAGAAGTTATGACTTGGCAGCATTTTGTTGAGCTCTTTCGTAAGAGGTATTTTCCTGATAGTTTGATGGTGCAAAAGGAAGCTGAGTTCATTCGCATAGCACAAGGTACTCAATCAGTGTATGAGTATGAGCGGAAATTTGCTGAATTATCCCGCTTTGCTCCACACATGGTTGACACGGAAGCAAGGAAGGCCAGGCATTTTGAAAGAGGTTTAAGGGAGGAAATTCAGGGACCGATTTCCATGTTCAAATTGGAAACATACGCAGAAGTGGTGGATCGAGCTCTCATAGCAGAGAGAAATTGCAATCGTCTCTCAAGGGCCAATGATCAAGAGAGGAAGCCAACCCAGAGTCATTTTCTTAAGGGGAAGTCTAGTGGAAGCTCATTCAAGAAGCAAGGGGTGCCTAATTCAAATAAGAAGGCATACAAAACTTGTCCAAGATGTGGAAAGGCTCATAGTGGAACTTGTTATTTGGAGTCAAGGGCGTGTTTTAAATGTGGCAAGACTGGACACTTCATCAAGGATTGTCCAGATATGTGAGCTGAACAAACTACAAATCCAAATGGGAGCCAACAGAGACCTAAGGTTCAGGGTCGAGTTTTTGCTTTGACTAAACAGGATGCCGAGGCCTCCCCATCAGTGGTTTCAGGTACACTTCTTGTTTCCAGTCAGCATGCACAAGTGTTATTTGATTCCGGTTCAACCCATTCTTTCATCTCACGTAGACTTGTGCAAAGGCTAAACATAGAACCTGAGAGTTTAAATTATGAATTGTGTGTTGCTACACCTTCTGGACAACA
This sequence comes from Lithocarpus polystachyus, assembly GCA_033629205.1. Taxonomy (NCBI): domain Eukaryota; kingdom Viridiplantae; phylum Streptophyta; class Magnoliopsida; order Fagales; family Fagaceae; genus Lithocarpus; species Lithocarpus polystachyus. The sequence goes on along the minus strand of CM066162.1, from coordinate 47,205,891 downwards.
AATGATTACCCATAAAGTGTACAAGTCTTGTAATGTTTTAGTCTCTGGGAGGGAATTAAAAGCAGATCTTATGTTGCTTGATATGTTTGAGTTTGATGTGATTCTAGGGATGGATTGGTTATCTACTTTTCATGCTTCCATAGAGTGTTTTGGGAAGAAGGTAGTATTTAGAATTCCTGGGGAGCCAGAATTCTTCTTCGAGGGAGATCGTGTGGTGAAACCACCTGTATTGGTGTCAGTGATGCAGGCAAGGCGATTGCTAAGGAAGGGATGTGAAGGGTTCCTTGTTTGTGCTTTGAAGGGTGATAAAGTAGAGTTAAAAGTTGAAGACATCCCAGTGGTGAAAGAGTTCCCAGATGTGTTCTCTGAGGACTTACCTGGACTACCCCCTGACAGAGAGGTTGAGTTCTCTATTGACCTAGTACCTGGCACCGGCCCAATTTCCAAAGCACCTTATAGAATGGCCCCTACAGAGCTCAATGAGTTGAAGGAGCAATTGCAAGACTTGCTTGATAAAGGCTTTATTCGGCCTAGTGCTTCTCCTTGGGGTGCTCCGGTGTTGTTTGTTAAGAAGAAGGATGGTAGTATGCGGTTGTGCATTGACTATAGGGAGTTGAACAAGGTAACCGTCAGAAACAAATAACCTTTGCCACGAATTGATGATTTGTTTGATCAGCTTCAGGGCGCTCAAGTCTTCTCTAAAATTGACTTGAGATCTGGTTATCATCAGTTGAGAGTTAAGAAGGATGACATACCAAAGACAGCTTTTCGAACCAGGTATGGTCATTATGAGTTCTTAGTGATGCCTTTTGGTCTAACTAATGCTCCTGCTGTTTTTATGGATTTGATGAATAGGGTATTTCATGAGTATTTGGATCGGTTTGTCATTGTTTTCATTGATGACATCTTGGTTTACTCTAAAAGCCAAGAAGAGCATGAGGAACACTTGAGAATGGTGTTGCAGATTTTAAGAGACAAGAAGTTGTATGCTAAATTGAAGAAGTGTGAGTTCTGGTTGAATCAAGTGGTATTCTTAGGACATGTGATCTCTAGAGATGGAATTATAGTGGATCCTAGTAAGATAGAAGCTGTAGTTAATTGGGCTGCCCCTACTAATGTAAGTGAGGTAAGAAGTTTTTTGGGCCTTGCAGGTTATTATAGAAGATTTGTGGAAGGATTTTCCAGTATTGCAACTCCTCTAACTCGATTAACTCGAAAACATGCAAAGTTTGACTGGACAGAGGAATGTGAAAGAAGTTTCCAGGAGTTGAAGCAACGGTTGGTTTCTGCACCAGTATTGACTATTCCATCTGGTTCGGGTGGTTTTGTGATATATAGTGATGCATCTCGTAAGGGTCTTGGTTGTGTCCTGATGCAACATGGGAAGGTGGTTGCTTATGCCTCTCGACAACTAAAGAATTATGAACAGAATTATCCAACTCATGATTTGGAATTGGCAGCAGTGGTTTTTGCATTGAAGATTTGGAGGCATTACTTGTATGGTGAGAGATGTGAGTTATACACTGACCATAAAAGTTTGAAATACATATACACTCAAAAAGAATTAAATTTGAGACAAAGGAGATGGCTAGAATTGATTAAAGACTATGATTGTTCTATAAATTACCATCCTGGTAAAGCCAATGTTGTGGCTGATGCACTTAGTCGAAAGTCGTATAGCTTTTCAGCTGCTTTATTAACTACTCAGAAGCATATTATTGTTGATCTTCAGAAACTTGGAGTAGACATAGTGACTGGAGACTCCCAATCCTACCTGGCAAGTTTAAGTGTACAACCCACCCTAATTGATAAGATCAAAGCTGCTCAGAGTGGTGACCCTCAATTGTTTAAGATCATGGAACAAGTACGTGGTGGAAGTAGATTTGATTTTAGTATCTCTGATGATGGTGTTTTGAGGTTTGGTAATAGGCTTTGTGTGCCTAATGATTCATTGATTAAAAGAGAGATATTGGAGGAAGCACATCGTTCGCCTTATACAATGCATCCGGGTAGTACCAAGATGTATCATGACCTTCGAGAAGTTTATTGGTGGATTAACATGAAAAGAGAAATTGCTCAATTTGTGGAACAATGCTTGATTTGCCAGCAAGTCAAAGTGGAGCATCAGAGGCCATCAGGGTTGTTACAACCTTTACCTATTCCTGAGAGGAAGTGGGAGAATATCACCATGGACTTTGTGTGTGGATTACCGAGATCACCTAAGAATCATGATGCTATTTGGGTGGTAGTGGATAGGTTGACTAAATCTGCCCACTTCATTCCAATTAGAATGAACTACTCTCTTGACAAACTAGCTGAACTTTATATAAATGAGATTGTGAGATTGCATGGAGTGCCAGCTTCTATTGTATCTGATAGAGATTCGAGGTTCACTTCAGGGTTTTGGGATAGTTTGCAAAAGGCCTTGGGTACTAAGTTGAACTTTAGTACTGCTTGCCACCCTCAAACGGATGGACAGTCCGAGAGAACTATCCAAACTTTGGAGGACATGTTGAGAGCTTGTGTCTTGGATTTCAAGGGGAGTTGGGATGACTATTTGACTTTGGTGGAGTTCGCTTACAACAATAGCTATCATTCCAGTATTAAGATGGCACCTTATGAGGCTTTGTATGGGAGAAAGTGTAGATCCCCAGTTTGTTGGGATGAGGTTGGAGAGAGGAGAATCTTGGGTCCTGAGATTGTTCAAAGGACCAGTGAAAAGATTGATGTGATTCGGGAAAGGTTGCGTGCAGCTCAGAGTAGACAGAAAAGTTATGCTGATCCACGGAGAAGAGAAGTGGAATTTGAAGTTGGAGACATGGTTTTCATTCGAGTGTCACCTATGAAAGGAGTTATGAGGTTTGGCAAGAAGGGTAAGTTAAGCCCTAGGTACGTGGGGCCCTTTGAAATTTTGGAGAGAGTTGGTTCTGTTGCTTACCGGCTTGCTTTACCACCGACCTTGTCAAGGTTACATAACGTTTTTCATGTATCCATGTTGAGGAGGTATGTTCCCGATCCTTCTCATATCTTGAGTTATGAGCCACTTCAAGTCAAAGAGAACTTATCCTACGAGGAAGTCCCGATTCAGATTTTAGATCGTAAAGAGCAAGTGTTACGTAATAAGACTATACATTTGGTTAAAGTATTATGGAGGAACCACTCCATAGAAGAAGCTTCTTGGGAGCGTAAAGACGAAATGCAATCCAAGTATCCCCAGCTTTTTCTGCAGTGAGGTATGTTTTGAATTTTCGAGGACGAAAATTTTATAAGAGGGGGAGAATGTAACACCCGTCTCATTTAAATTTAATTTAATTGCTTTTAGAGAGTGGATTTGATAAATTTCTTAATTTATTTTTGGAGGAAAATAATTATTTTATATTGTGATTTTTGCTATGATAATAATATTAATATTAATGGGTTTAGTGGGAATATGTGTGGGTCTTAGAAGTTTTTTTAGTGTAGTGGGCTTCTAAATTTTCAGCCCAACTGAAATTAGCCTTATCATGGAATAGGCTTCTAAACTTTCAGCCCAAGTGCAACAGCTTTATAATGAAATTAAAATTAGGGTTTTTCAAAAACAAAAGAATAGGAGGCTGTGCACTTCAGGGCAGCCAGCAACTTCATCTTGGTTTTGAGGTAAGCATCATTCTAGGAAAGCCTTTTTTTTATTCTTTTAAGTTTGCTGGAATTTCAATTGTGTTTGCTGAAACTGATTTCATGATAACCATTATATATATATATATATATATATATATATATATTCATTATTGAATCACGGTTTGATTCAATTGGTTAATAGGTATATTACATTATATATATATATTTTGTAATTGAATCACGGTTTGATTCAATTTAGTTTGCCGAATTATATATATATATATTACCTTTTCAATTGCATCTGAAGATTGATTCTCCTTGTTGGTCGATTTCATATATATATATATATATATATATTACCTTATAGGTGCATCTGATGGATGACTCTATTCAGTTGGGCCGAATTTGTTTTAGCTAGGATTTAATACATGGTTTGGCCGAATATATTTATATATATATACTACATCAATAGTTCATGGGTTAATTCAATTGGTTTGCCGATTACATATATATATATATATATATGTATATTAGATGTTAGCGTTAGGGTTAGTATTAAATTTGCTGGAATTTAATAATAACAATTGTATAGAATTGCACTTGTGGGCAGCGTTACAATTAAATATAAGTTATGCATATAGTTTTTGCAGGTGGCTGATTTTGTTAGTTTAGGGGTTGACCGAATTGAAAAGGTTTGCAATTGTGGGTAGCTTTACAATTAAATATATGGGTATTTTAGATGTTAGTTTAGGGAATTGTTTTATCAAGAGGACTGTGTGATTATTAAGAACCTGCCCTTATTGAATTGTTTAATTATCATTTAGGTTCTAGTTGACGTTTTTTCGAGCAATTGAAGTGAAGCTTGGTTTAGCCACTAGAGGTAAGTAGACTTCAGCACATGACGTCTTTCAGGACATATATATTTATATATTTATACACGTGGTAAAAATATATATTTATCTATATATGTATATAATTGCAAGATGAAGTTCCAAAAACTTATACTATTGTTAGTGCTTTATACATACTCAAACTCTATTATCTATTGTATGTTATTATGAAATTGTATTTGTCAAGAATTGTTTCAAATGGTCAACTAGACAGTCTGCAACCTTTGCCAATACAGGGTTAAGTGTTGGTCTTCGGCCGAAGTAGTGTTAGTGTGGTGTGGTGCAGTGTTATTGTTGCTCTTCGGAGTTAGTGTTGCCTCTTTGAGGTTAGTGTTATTGTTCCCATGGGAAAATCACCCACCGAGTGTTTAGCAGCTTTTGTCTATGTTTGACTAATATTTTTCATATTGAATTACTGTTTATTTGCTACTGTTCTTTTAGGTGAAAAAGTGTTTATTTTCAAAATAAAGTGTTTCTACCTATTTGGTGCATATTGGCATATTAATGTGGTTATTATTGTATTAATGTTTACAGCGTTATAGTGATATATTTTATTTTAACAGCTTTATGGAATAAATTATATTACAGTTTAAACTAATTGTAATTGTATTGTGAGGACTATATTTTGTCAATGATATTATCGTTTTGTTTTGGAAGACATCCTCATGTTTGTAGTCTCTTATTGAGCCTCTAGCTCACCCCCTTTTTCCATCCTTTCAGATTAGAGTTATGGAGTGTCTTTTGGTGGTAGATCAGTGGAGCCTTAGATTGATGATTGCGTTTGGAGCTTGGATAGTTGCTGAGTTGTTTTAGTAAAATTGTTTCAGGACAAAGAGATTTTTTTTTTTGGAACTATGTTGAGATGTTATCTGGAGATTTTTCATACAAGAATAATATTGTTGTTTTGTTTTTATGGATTATTAAGGAACTCTGATGATATTATAGAAGTTTATTTGAGGATTAATATTACGCTCTGTTCCATTATATCATTGTTGATTATTTCTAAGACAAGTTAAACATCTAAATCCTTGCTTTGGGTTTGGGGCGTTACAGAGTATCCATTATAATTTTAGATTACTACATTTTTCAATAACAAAAAAACCTGGGGGTGTGATGAGTATTATAAGTGGTGAAATAATTTTTCATTACACCCCTAGGTGTTTTTTGTAATTGGAAAATGTAGTGGAACATGAGGATCATAGTTTTCTAAATGCTGACGTTGGAAATTTAGAAGAGAGAAAAGTAAGTCTCATACGTTCTTTAAAGTTAATCCTAGTAGGAGTTGTTTAACATTGAATTTATGATTAATTATCTACCACAACTAAAATGTATATGGTTATCACTCACATTACATCTATGAGCATTGGGTGTTGTAAAAGAAGGTGTTAATTTTTCTCTAACATGGAACCTCCTTGTAATGGTAAGCTTTTGGTAGAGAAATTTTTTTAACCTGTTAAACGATTGGGGTAATTTTAGACATCTCATCTTGTACCCAGTTAATAAACTTTAGTCCCTAGTCTCAATGATGAGCTTGACATGTCTACAAATGGTAATTGAAGTTATTTTGATAGTTTGGAAGTAATCACAACTCATAGGTATTCAAATCACTTTGAAAACGATGCTGAAATATGACATTTTCTCACTGTTTTAACCATAACTTTTGATCCACAAAGTATTTTGGAGTGAGGTTTATTTCATTGGATAGTAGACATTCTGGGCTTCAATTTGAATACATATTTTTACCTAATTTGGACTTATATTGGGTGAGTTATGACTGTTTGTAGTCGGACGAACCTAGCAGTCAAAATTAGGATCTTTAGGGATGCACGCATACATGCATGTGTATGCATGCATGTACATGTGCGCGCATGTTGCATTCTAGAACTTCCAGACTTCAATTTTAGGGGCCCGAAACATGATTCTTTGATGTGGGCTGCCCCTACACCCCTTGGGAGAGTCCAAAGACATCTAAAAGGCCTTGAAAACCCTAATTTAAATATCTAAATAAAACCTTATGTCTCCAAAATAAAACTCTAGCCAGAAAGAGTTCCTCTTTTCTTTCTAAACCTTATTATCTCTCAAAAACCCTAGGGTAGCGCCTACCACATTTTTTACAAGAATTCAAAACCTTTTTCTAGCACAAAAAGGCAGAAACTTATTCTTAATAGGATTTCTCAAAATATTTTATTTTTGAGTTGAGATTACTAGTGGACTATTCACATATTTGATTCTCTTGATTATCATTCGATCTTGTTGTGTAGGCACTATGGGGCCCATTAAAATATCAACCAAGTTGTGTTCCATAAGTAAGGTGAATCTCCCTTCATGGCTTTTCCTTGATTTGGATTTTTTATAACTTGTGTTATTGTTGTTCTTAATTTTATTTATGTGTTATATATTCTTAGAAATATGATTTAAATTTTTTGGGTTCAATTTTTTGTGTCTCATCATGTTTTGATTAAAGAGTTGAATGATTGGATATATTGATGAACAAGTTTTAATGTGTTAAATGTTACTCTTGTTTGTTGTTAGATCAAATGCATGTTTAGGAATAGTTTTTATTTTGTTTACTTTCATTTTTTTTTAATCTTTGATATCTTTGTTACTAGTTTAGGTTGTTTAGTTGTGTATTAGAAGTATGCTAAGGTTTGTTAAATTGTTATTTTGTTTGTTTTTTAAAATTGTGTTTATGGGCATGTATGCGTGCGCATGCTCTATGCATGCATACACATACTTGAAGTATGCGTACGCATATAGTTGGGATGCACATGCATACTTGTGCCTAGAAACGCAGATTTAGGGTTCCTACTATTTTGTTTGTTTTTTTATTTTTTTATCACATGTTTAGGTCTTGTTGAGTCTAGTTTTCACATGTTTAGGTCTAGGGTTAGTAGAATAACATGTTTCATATGCTTTGATTGGTGAATTGATAATTTAGGTTTATGCTTTGATGAACCACATGAACATTCATGAGAACTTGAGCATGCATTGATGCATAGGTACTATGGTGCAATGAGGTAAGTGAAGGTATGTCATGCATATGAATATGAATAAGCTGTTGGGGTTTATGCCATAAAATCCAATTTATTGGCATATCATAAATGATTAAATTGTTTAATTATATGAGACTATTTATTAATGAACTAATGGGACATTGTCTTAGTCCATGAGATGCATAGTATGTGATTTATGTGATTTAGTCACAGAAGATATAAATCACAAGTTCTTTGTAAACTCAGAATTTTAGTTCGTAGTCGGTGATGTAATTTGACATTTCATCTGCGAAGACTATAACATATCAACTAAGATGATTTGTCTTGATCATGGAAGTGAAGACTTCTAGTTGGTATGTTGATATGTTTTAAGAGTTAAAACATATTGAACTCGACTGCTATGAGATTTATTATTCTCCTAATGACTGTCAAATGAATAATAAATCTCACGACTTCTATTTATATCAACTCTAAATCCTGAGAGAATAATGGACCTGATCATGAGGTGTAGGTTGCTTTGATATATCAGGAGTGAGATTTATAAGTCACGATCAAAACCTCAGTATGTTGGGCAGCTGCATTTAGTGTTGATGGAACATATATTCTCAAGATGGAATTCATAATCTCTTAATGGAGATATAAAATATTCCCTTGAGATAAGTTTAATGGGTTTGGTTATTTAGAGCTCTGGGCCCAACTACTTTAGTAAGGAGTTACTAAAGTATATATTTATGGAATTGGATTTCATAAATATATGATGAATAACATAAATGACTAAACCGGGTACTCAGGGTTTAAGATGTAGTAATTTTCAAAGTGGCAGTCAACTTTCATGACTTTATATTACTATGAATATTTTAACGAAGGGGTTGCATGTATAATAAAGTCTTGGGATATAATTTATTAATAAGGCCTAGAATGCAATTATATTCATATAGTGGTATTGAATATAATTAATGGTAACTTTGGACTTGTCAAGAGTTGATAGAAAAGTCCAAGGCTTATTGGAGCTAGAGTCTTATTTGTTCCCTTTTGATCCCACTCTAAGCCACACGCTAGAGCCCAATTGGAATGGCCCAAAAGGCTATCCCAATTAGATAATCAATTATATTTAAGGAGAGAAACATACATGATTTTATATGTGCTTTTCCATATGATAGTTTTCTAAGTGGTTTTCATTATGATCACATGAGAACAGGAAATGGTTTGTTTGTGAATGTTAGACACTCTCTTATTCTCTCCTTGAAAACTAATTGAGAGACCATACTGTTGAGAAATAGACATGTTTGCATCGAATACAAAACATACGCAGCGAAAAATAAACGGATCTACTTCATTCGAAAACAATAACATGCACTATGTAAGTTTCAGAGTATAAGAACAAGAGAGTGTACCTTGATGCGGTGAAATTCAAAACCGAATGAAGAAGTACTCGGGAAAACTTTCAATCTTCACTCTAATTCCACTTGATGCCCAAGATGTGTGGTCTCTCAATCAGTTCTATGTATCTAGAGAGAATATGAAAGAGTGTCTCTCTTCCTTATTTCATATATTATTACACATATTAAACATACAAACCATTTTATTCTATATAAAATTCTGTATGTTTCTCTCCACATAACTGATTATCTAATTGGGCTAGCCTTTTGGGCCTTCCCAATTGAGCTTTAGTGTGTGGCTTGGAGTGAGACCAAAAGGGAACAAATAAGACACTAACTCCAATGGGCCTTGGGCTTTTCTGTCAACTCTTGACAAGTCCAAAGTTACCATTAATTATATTTAATACCACTATATAAATATAATTGCACTCTAGGCCTCATTAATAAATTATATCCCAAGACTTTATTATACATGCAACCCCTTCATAAAATATTCGTAGTAATACAAAGTCATGAATATAGACTGCCACTTTGTAAATTACTACATCTTAATCCTTGAGTACCCGGTTTAATCCTTTTTTGAGTTATTCACCATATATTTATGAAATCCAATTTCATAAATATATACTTTAGTCTTACTAAAGTGGTTAGGCCTAACTCTCTGAATAACTGTACCCATTAAACTTATCTCAAGGGAACATTTTATATCTCCGTTAAGAGACTATGAATTCCATCTTGAGAATATATGTTCCATCAACACTAAGTGTGGCTGCCCAACATACTGAGGTTTTGACCGTTACTTTAGATCTCACTGCTGATATATTAAAGCAACCTACATTTCATGATCAGGTCCATTATTCTCTCAGGATTAAGAGTTCATGTGAATACAAGTCGTGAGATTTATTATTCAATTGACAGTCGTTAGGAGAATAATAAATCTCACAGCGGTCCAGTTCAATATGTCTTAACTCTTAAAACATATCAACATATTAACTAGAAGTCACCACTTCCATGATCAAGACAAATCATCGTAGTTAATATGTTATAGTCTTCGCAGATGAAATGCCCAATTTCATCACCGACTACGAACCAAAATTCTGAGTTTACAAAGAACTTGTGATCTATATCTTCTGTGACTAAATCACATAAATCACATACTATGCATCTCATGGACTATTTGATAATGTCCGAATATTCATGTTACCATTATTTTAGAACAGACTTCGAAGGTACTAAATTCAGAAGATACATTGCAGTATTTAAGGCATATCCCCAAAAAGAAGTTGGTAGAGTCGAATAACTCAACATGGACCTAACCATATCTAAAAGAGTCCTATTCCTTCTTTCCGCTACACCAATTTGTTGGGGAGTTCCAGGTGCAGTCAATTGGGATACAATCCAATTTTGAGTTAAGTAATCCTTGAAATCCCCAAGAAGGTATTCGCCACCACGATCAGATCGAATGGCCTTTATGTGTTTACCCAATTGATTCTCAACTTCAGCCCTAAACTCTTTGAATTTTTCAAAGGCTTCGGACTTCCGTCTCATTAGGTACACATAACCAAATCTAGAGTAATCATCGGTGAAAGTGATGAAGTACTCATAACCTCCTTTTGCTTGGATTGACATAGGACCACAAACATCCGTATGAACTAATTCTAGCAACTCTTGGGCTCTTCTACCTTTTGCATTAAAAGGTCGTTTGGTCATTTTGCCTTCCAAACAAGATTCACAAACTGGAAATTCATCAAAGTCCAATGGCTCTAAGAGACCATCTTTGATCAGTCTTTGAATTCTGTTTGGATTAATATGACCCAAACGCAAGTGCCAAAGATATGCATCATTAGTAGAAGGAAAATTTCTCTTTAATGATTTTACATGAGAGTTATTATCTAATTCAGAATTATATAATTCATGCTTATCAGGAGTTAAAATATAAAGACCATCCACAATATTGCCAGAACAGATAAATGATTTACCCTTCTTTATTACAACATTGTCTTTAAGGATAACACAATATCCACTTTTACCTAAATAAGTTGCAAAAATTAAATTCCTACGAACATTAGGTACATACAGACAGTCTTGCAATATTAAAACCCTAGTTTCAAAGCATAAATTTAACACTCCAATAGCTACAACTGGAATCCTACTCCCATCAGCCAAGGTCAGAAACAACTCTCCTTCTTTAAGTCTTTTGGTCTCCTGGAACCCCTGCAAAGAATTGCAGATATGATTAGTACAACCTGAATCCACACACCAGGAATCCGTGGGATTTTGTACCAAACATATTTCAAGAAGGAATGAACTTTTCATACCCTTATTGGCAGCCTTAAACTTTGGACAATTCCTCTTCCAATGTCCTTTCTCACCACAATGGAAACATTTTCCTTTTAGCTTCTTTCCTTTGTCGGCAACCCCTAAGACAATTTGTTTACCCTCTTGCTTAGTGAAGTCCTTCTTCTTCTTCTTCTTCTTACCCTTGCCTTTCGACTTAGGTTGAGAAGTAGAAGCTTCACCCACATTGGCTTCAACATTAGAAGTACCAAGGATGCCTTCCGCCGCTACCAACTCATTTATTAATTCAGACAAAGAATAAATCTTTTTGTTCATGTTATAATTAAGTCTGAATTCCTTGAATGATTCCGGTAGTGACTGGAGTATCATATCCACTTGGGATTCTCCATCGATGTCGGCACCCAAAACTTCCAATGTATTCAGATTAGAGATCATTGTAAGACAATGTTCTCTTACTGAACTACCTTCAGCCATTTTGGTATTATAAATTTGCCTCATGGTTTCTTGCCTTGCAGAACGGTCTTGCTCACCAAACATCTCTTTCAGACTGTGCATAATGTCCAAAGCTAGTTCTACATCCTGCATTTGATGCTGTAGAACATTTGAGATGGACGCTAGGATGTAGCACTTGGCCATTTCATTAGATTTCTGCCAACGATCATATCGTTGTTTTTCCTCGGGAGGAGCATCTAATGAAGGAAAGCTAGGACATGGTTGAGTAAGCACATATTTGTGCTCTTCAGCTATGAGAACTATGTCCAAGTTTCTTTTCCAGTCAACATAATTGGTTCCAGTCAGTTTGTTTTGATTAAGAATGCTAACAAGTGGGCTAAATGATGCCATGTTCAAATCTGAAATAATAAACATGAATATAATAAGTAAACTGGACATTATCAATTTAGCATATAAACATATACTATGGAACCTTAATAAAATCATAATATAATATATGCAACGACAACCCAATCCCATACTCAATGTCCCTCAGCATAGAGTGAACATTAAATACTATGATTGATTAAGAACTATTCTCATTATTTGTGCTATCATGATAACTCTTATCAAACACTTAATAATATGCCGTTATACATTTGGCCTCTAAATGATTATAGCAAGAACTCAGCATAGAGGATACTATAATATTTAGTCTAGTGTATACCATTGTCTAGAATCATGTGTAGCCACATTTCATCCCCTTAACAGGCTTATCATGTAGTACCATGATACAAAACACCCTCCGCATGGAATGCAAAGCTCGAAGCTAAGACAAGATGTTTGATCAAACCACTATAAACCAAGAAATTCAATCTTGTAGGACCATGAAATACATATTCTCCGCATGGAATGCAAAGCTCGAAGCTAAGACAAAATATATATTTCATACTACTATGAACCAACAATGAAGGCCGTGAGATCCAACCCTTGTATCTCTCTCCCACTAGATATTTTAAAATAAAGGTTTTTATCTTTTCAACATGCATAAACTAATTATACACAACCTTGCACAAAATTTAAGTTTGAAAACACTTAGAAAAATTTCAGATTTTCTTTCTTTCGATCGATCGAATGTGCCCCTCGATCGGTCGAAAAAATTAAACAATTCGAACTTGACCTTCTGTCCTTTTCGATTGATACTCGATCGCCTCTCGATCGATCAAAAATAAAATTCGATCGATCGACTAGCAATCGAATATTAATCGATTCAAAAGGATAAGTCTCTGTTTTACTCGATCGATCGAAAGTAAATTTCGATCGATCGAAACTCGTAAAACTAGAATTCCAGAAATTCCTCTAAGGCAGTTTTCAACCGTTTTGCATGAACAAACAACCATCATACGAAAATGAAAGACAGAAATTGATACCAAAACTGAAATCTATTGATGCTATAGCCTTAAAGATCAATTTAACATTCTTAAATTCATATTTAAACAACATCATAACATCAATATCAGTTTTTATCAAATCATAGTTTCAACAACCATGCAGAAATCTATCAACTTGAAACTATAATCTCTAATTCCAAAACGAACAAAACATGTAATACAGATTCGAAATGAAGACCGCTCTGATACCAATGTTAGGAAATCGACATGTTTGCATCGAATACAAAACATACGCAGCGGAAAATAAACGGATCTACTTCATTCGAAAACGATAACATGCATTATGTAAGTTTCAGAATATAAGAACAAGAGAGTGTACCTTGATGCGGTGAAATTCAAAACCGAATGAAGAAGTACTCGGGAAAACTTTCAATCTTCACTCCAATTCCACTTGATGCCCAAGATGTGTGGTCTCTCAATCAGTTCTATGTATCTAGAGAGAATATGAAAGAGTGTCTCTCTTCCTTATTTCATATATTATTACACATATTAAACATACAAACCATTTTATTCTATATAAAATTCTGTATGTTTCTCTCCACATAACTGATTATCTAATTGGGCTAGCCTTTTGGGCCTTCCTAATTGGGCTTTAGTGTGTGGCTTGGAGTGGGACCAAAAGGGAACAAATAAGACACTAGCTCCAATGGGCCTTGGGCTTTTCTGTCAACTCTTGACAAGTCCAAAGTTACCATTAATTATATTTAATACCACTATATAAATATAATTAAACTCTAGGCCTCATTAATAAATTATATCCCAAGACTTTATTATACATGCTACCCCTTCATAAAATATTCGTAGTAATACAAAGTCATGAATATAGACTGCCACTTTGTAAATTACTACATCTTAATCCTTGTGTACCCGGTTTAATCCTTTTTTGAGTTATTCACCATATATTTATGAAATCCAATTTCATAAATATATACTTTAGTCTTACTAAAGTGGTTAGGCCTAACTCTCTGAATAACTGTACCCATTAAACTTATCTCAAGGGAACATTTTATATCTCCGTTAAGAGACTATGAATTCCATCTTGAGAATATATGTTCCATCAACACTAAGTGTGGCTGCCTAACATACTGAGGTTTTGACCGTTACTTTAGATCTCACTCCTGATATATCAAAGCAACCTACATTTCATGATCAGGTCCATTATTCTCTCAGGATTAAGAGTTCATGTGAATACAAGTCGTGAGATTTATTATTCAATTGACAGTCGTTAGGAGAATAATAAATCTCACAGCGGTCCAGTTCAATATGTCTTAATTCTTAAAACATATCAACATATTAACTAGAAGTCACCACTTCACATAAATCACATACTATGCATCTCATGGACTATTTGATAATGTCCGAATATTCATGTTACCATTATTTTAGATAAGAATAAAACAACTTTATTAAACACAATATTAAGTCATACATCATTTCTCACATAATGTCATACATAATATCATACATAGCATCATACAATAGGATTTAAGGGCACATATCCTAACACATACTTCTTGGGCAATAAGTGGAATTGGAGTGAAGATTAAAGGTGTTCCCAAGTGCTTCTAATATTTGGTTTTGAATTTCACCACACCAAGGTACGCTTTCTTGTCTTAAATTCTGAAACTTGTATAGTATATGTTATCAATTGCGAATGAAGTAGATCCGTTAATTTTTCGCTACGTATGTTTTTGATACATCTATGTATTTTCATAACAAATGGTATCAGAGTGATCTTCAATTTCAAATCTGTATAACATGTTTTGTGAGTTTTGGAATTAGAGATAATAGTTTCATGATGTTAGAAGATTATATATGTATTTAATTTTCTGCATGGTTGTTGAAACTATGATTTGATAAAAAATTATATTTATGTTATGATGTTGTTTAAATCTGAATTTAAGTATGTTAAATTCTTCTTTAAGGCTATAGCATCAATGGAATTCAGTTTTGACATCAAATTCTGTCTATTATGTTCATATGGTAGTTGTTAGTTAGTGATTCTAATAAGATTAGATTCTCTATCAAGTGCAAGGTTATTAGTTGTGATGGGATTACAATTATTTAAAGAAAAACCTAAATAATGAGTGGCAGTGCTGAAATAACCCTGTTGTTAAGTTTATTGTAATGTGAATAGATACCTTGTCTTGACTTCGAGTCTTGCATTCCGTGCAGACGGTATTTACTTCACGGATTACAAGGTTAAACTTCTTTCTGATTACATGAATGTTTGTTACACTATAGTGACGTGACTTAGTAACATCACATTGAATTTAAACAATTAAACACATTTGATGTGTAGGGTTAAAATTGTGATTAGATCACAATGGTTTCATGACAATCCACTTATTTTTAAATTTCTAGTGGGAGAGAGATTCAGGGGTTGATTCTCATGGCCTCCATTACCGGTTTATAATAGTGTGATTAGGCATCTCGCCTTGACATATATGCCTTGCTCCCTTTAGAGGGTGTTTAATTCATGGTACTACAAGATTAAATTTCTGAATGATAGATGAAATGTATTTTTATATTAAGAACGACCACGCTTCCGTGGAGTTACTCAGTGACTCACATAGAGTCTAGGCAATGGTATACACTAGACTAAGTGTAATGTTAACCTCCCTTCGGAGCTATGCCATTACTACTTAGAGGCTAAAGGAAAAGCGGCAAATTATTTTTTCTTCGTAAGAGTTACCATGATAGCATTAATAATGAGAATAATTCTCGCCTAATCATATTGATTGGTATGACCTTGCTTCCGAGGAATATTAATTACGGGATTAGGTTGTCGCTGCACCTAATATAGTATGGTTTTCGGGTTCCATATTATATGGTTATGGATGCAAAATATAATGTCCCTATAATTATGTTCATAGTCTCAAAATAAAGTTGTCATAAAATTGTCCTCTAGCTACTATTTTAATTGAATCACATTAACTAAGAAATAATTTTGGACATGGTGCTAAAAGGAGCTGCAGTACATAAATATGTTTTGATTCAGCGTTGTCATAATTTCCTATGCATGATGCATTGATGGTAGATAGCTTATGATTTGATCATAGTTTCCATTGAAATGCTAAAATGTTACATTGGCTTTTATCTCAATTGTGCTACAGCATGAGATGCAAGAGTTAGTACCCGACTTAGACTTTATATTAAGTCTAAATGAGATGTTTGGTATGAATCATATTAAGTGCTAAGAAAGGCTTAAGGAGTTCCAATTCTACGTCATTTTATGAAAATATTTAATTTTTAAAATGAATTGGAATTCTTGGATGTAGAGATTAAATGTAAATCTCACTTGGATATGATCCACAAGTCCTTATTAGAATCATTTGATCAATTCAGATTGTTTTATATATAAATTTTTTTTATGTTATTTGAATTGATGAGTGAGTTCTATGCAATGGAAGACATCCTAAAAGCTAAGGCTAGGATCAATATGATTTAATTCAAATTCTTAGCTTGAACTGAAAGGTAAGGGTGGTAAGAGGAGGAATTATAATATCAAACATTTGAACAGGCTAGATGCCTTAGTAGTTGCCAAAAGGAAATTAGACTCAAAAGTA
The DNA here is from genome assembly GCA_033629205.1 of Lithocarpus polystachyus. NCBI lineage: Eukaryota > Viridiplantae > Streptophyta > Magnoliopsida > Fagales > Fagaceae > Lithocarpus > Lithocarpus polystachyus. The sequence continues at coordinate 47,189,282 of CM066162.1, read as the reverse complement.
TAACAAAAAAGGAAAGTGTTTCTTTTTTGGTAAAGTTAAGCATTGTCCATGATTGTCTTCTAGATGGAAATTTACATGTTTTACTTTTTAAAGAAAAAGTTTCCATCTTTTGTAATTGTATGTTTTGGCACTTACGTTTAGATCTTATTAATCTAAATGATATTCAAGATTGGTGAAAGATGGGCTTTTAGAACCATTATTTTGTTATATTCCCAATTTATGAATTCTATTTAGAGGATAATATAATCTAGGGCTCCATTTTGTAAAGGATGAAGTTCCAATGACTTTTTTAAGTTAGTGAATACATAAAGGAGGAATAAGGCTCTTTTAAAGGTAGATTGTTCTAGAAGAAGAATGTCAGAACTTGTTAAAAGACAACTATAAAATACATTTAGAAATGAGATGGTTGTATTAGATGCACCACAAGACATTATTTTGTAGATAGCTATTACACCGATTCAATATCGTAGTGGGAGGATTATCGAATAAATTCATACTTTTGGAATAAACTTTTGAAGTCATTCCACAAGGATATGAATTTGAACCTCAGACTTACATAAAGGCAATAGATGATATGAATATGGATTACTGGATCAAGGTTATGTGAATAGAATTGGATTCTATTTAAAGTCTAGAACTTGTAGAGGAGCCTAATGGCATTAAGCCTATTGTTTTCAAATAGGTCTATAAGTAAGTGAGATTGATAGATTTGAATATGCAAACCTTCAAAGTCAAGACTAGTGGTGAAAAGATTTATTCAGAAAGAAATGGTTCGACTATGAAAAGATTTTTTTACCAATAGTCAAGTTTAACTCTATCTAGATTCTCTTATTCATTATATTTCATTTGGGTGAAATATGGCAATGAATATAAAGAAAGCTTCTTTTAGTAGTAATCTTGAGGAAGACATCTTTATGATGTAACTAGACTTGTTCATAGCAAAGAACTAGTAATGTTTAGTATGCAAGTTGCTTAAAGTCCATTTGTGGACTAAAGCAAGCATCTAAATCATAAAATATCATATTTGATCAAGCAATCAAATTGATTGATTTTGATCAAGTATTTAAAAGCCTTAAGTGTGTAAAAGTTATATAGAATGATAAATTTCTTAATGTATGCTGATGACATTCTAATCATTTAGAATGGTGTAGAGTTATTGCCATCAATGAAGTTTTGGTTGTCTAGTCCAGTTTTATATAAAGTACTTTGGAAAGACTGGCCACATCCTAAGAATTAAACTTTGGTTAAAATTCAGATATTAGGATGTTGAGTCTATCTCAAACTGCTTAAATAGATTAGATTCTAGCCAAGTATAGCATGTAATACTTCAAGAAATGATTCTTTCCTTTTTAGTTTGAAGTTCCTTTATAAAGGTCTATGGTCCTAAGACATATTAAAGGAAGAGCATATTACGATGGTTCCTTATATCAAATCGATAAGAAGTCTTTATGCTATGCTAAATACTAGGCTAAATATCTATTTTGCCGTGGGAATGATAAGCAAACATCAATTGAATCAAAGATCACTTAATTTAATGGGAGTAAAGCATATACTCAAATATCTTAGGAGAATGAGGGATTATATGCTTGTCCACCAAAGTGAGAATTTGATGGTTACTAGTTGTACAATTACTGACTTGTGTTTTGATTCTAATTCATGAAGTCGTACTTCAAGATATGTGTTCATCTAAGGTGGTGAAGACACATATTAAGTGTAAGTATTATCTCATTAGAGAGATATAAGTACATGAGAAGTAGTAGTAAAAAAGATAATTTATGCAATAAATCTGGCTGAAACTTGTTACCAAAGATTGCCTTAAAGTGACTATGAATTACTCTAAAGGGAGATAAGTGTTAGATATATGGTAAATTGTCTTTGAAGGCAAGTGGGAGATTGTTGGGGTTTATGCCCTAAAATCCAATTTATTGGCATGTTATAAATGATTAAATTGTTTAATTATATGAGACTATTTATTAATGAACTAATGAGACATTATCTTAGTTCATGAGATGCATAGTATGTGGTTTATGTGATTTAGTTACAGAAGATATAAATCACAAGTTCTTTGTAAACTCAGAATTTTAGTTCGTAGTCGGTGATGAAATTAGGCATTTCATCTACGAAGACTATAACATATCAACTAAGATGATTTTTCTTGATAATGGAAGTGGGGACTTCTAGTTGGTATGTTGATATGTTTTAAGAGTTAAGGCATATTGAACTGGGCTGCTGTGAGATTTATTATTCTCCTAACAACTGTCAAGTGAATAATAAATCTCACGACTTCTATTTTCGTCAATTCTAAATCTTGAGAGAATAATGGACCTGATCATGAGGTGTAGGTTGCTTTGATATATCAGGAGTGAGATCTATAAGTCACGATCAAAACCTTAGTATGTTAGGCAGCCGCATTTGGTGTTGATGGAACATATATTCTCAAGATGGAATTCATAATCTCTTAACGGAGATATAAAATATTCCCTTGAGATAAGTTTAATGAGTTTGGTTATTCAAAGCGTTAGACCCAACCACTTTAGTAAGGAGTTGCTAAAGTATATATTTATGGAATTGGATTTTATAAATATATGATGAATAACATAAATGATTAAACCGGGTACTCAAGGATTAAGATGTACTAATTTTCAAAGTGGCAATCAACTTTCATGACTTTATATTACTACGAATATTTTAATGAAAGGGTTGCATGTATAATAAAGTCTTGGGATATAATTTATTAATAAGGCCTAGAGTGCAATTATATTCATATAGTGGTATTGAATATAATTAATGCTAACTTTGGACTTGTCAAGAGTTGACAGAAAAGCCCAAGGCCCATTGGAGCTAGTCTTATTTTTTCCCTTTTAGTCCCACTCCAAGCCACACACTAGAGCCCAATTGGAATGGCCCAAAAGGCTAGCCCAATTAGATAATCAGTTATATTTAAGAAAAGAAACATACAAGATTTTATAAGTGCTTTTTCATATGATAGTCTTCTAAGTGGTTTTCATTATGATCACAAGAGAATATGAAATGGTTTGTATGTGAGTGTTGGGCACTCTCTTATTCTCTTCTTGGAAACTGATTGAGAGACCACACTTTTTGGGCATTAAGTGGAATTGGAGTGAAGATTAAAGGTGTTCCCAAGTGCCTCTAATCTTTGGTTTTGAATTTTGCTACACTAAGGTATGCTTTCTAGTTCTTAAATTCTAAAAATTGCATAGTACATGTTATCAATTGCGAATGAAGTAGATCCATTAATTTTCTGCTGCGTATGTTTTGTATGTGATGCATTTATGTATCTTCCCAATATATGCATCTTTGAATATGATGATTGGTCTCCTTGATTAATGAATAGCATGATGCTAGAATTGAATGATTGAATATACTTGATTAAATGCCTTGATGATGCTACTGCCTTGGATATGCTGCTTCCCTTGGATATATTTTGCTAGATGAATGGTAGGGTTTTTATGCTATGGATGAGTGTGGGACATTTGTCATGTTTTGCATGTTAGTGTGTGAGAGTTTAGAATAACATGTTAGAGAACCCTTTGATGGGATTAGGATTTGGAACACAATGAGTGGAGGCCGACCTACAGGTCAGGTGTGGTTGGGTGCCTAACACCTTCGCATCCCCATACCTAAACTCCGGACACGTGCTCTAGTTAAGATCAGTCTTTCTACAAGGGTGCTATATTTATGGTTCATATACCTAATCTACATGGTGACTTCATTTATTCTCTACTCCGGTCCACTTGGCTAAGGCGTACTCCCCTCGTTACGCCTATAGTGGCGACTTCGCTGGGGATAGAGAGTTTGACTCCAATGTGTTCCATCTCCTAATCTTAACAAAAGGCTTGTCTAATATTTTTTGCACAAACCTCACTTGGTGCTTTTTATCCCTTTCACCTCGGTTGGTGATGAGTGGAAAGATGTGTACGCTCCATTCGGACCAAAGTCTTCTAGAGTTCATCCTACCAACTCAAAATCTCTACCATTGCCTATAATGGGAGTTTAGTGGACATTCTCTACTATCCAGCCTTCTAGCAAATAAGAATTAACAAGGGGTTACTTCGTCCAGTAAATGTGCCTTTAATTGGATTCGGAGGAATGAAGGTTCAACTAGTAAGCACCATCTCCTTACCAGTCGTGGTTAGCTCTTACCCACTGCAAATTAATAAGGAAATAAACTTCCTTGGCGTGGATTGTTTGTCCTCGTACAATGCCATCATAGGATGGCCAACGTTGGACAGTTGGAAGGCTACAACATCCACCTATCACTTGTTTGTCAAATTTCCAATCGAGTATGGCATTGGGGAAGTACAAAGAGATCAACTAGATGCTGGAGAATGTTACTTAGCAATGTTGGCAATGGACGAGCAGATGCAAACAATGAACATTGAAGAGAGAAGAACAATGGTTGAATCAATTGAAGTATTGGAAGATGTTCCATTGGACGAGTCTAATTTAGAGAAGTTTACTAGGATCAAGTCAAGCATGGAAGAGAATATGAAGCAAGACCTCGTCTAATTCCTCAAGAAGAGCACAAATGTTTTTGCTTGGGATTGACCTAAGTGTGATTACTCATCGTCTAAATGTGTCCCCATCTTACAAGCCCATTCGTCAGAAAAGAAGAGTGTTCACCCCAGAATGAGACAATGCCATCAAAGAAGAAGTCCAGAAGTTGGTAACAGCAGAGTTCGTCTGCGAAGTCTACTACCCTAATTGGTTAGCTAATGTAGTGATGGTCAAAAAAGCTAATGGCATATGGAGAATGTGTGTGGAATTCAAGAATTTGAACAAAGTATGCCCCAAGGATAGTTATCCCCTTCCATGGATTGACTAGTTGGTGGACTCGATAGCTGGACACCGACTGCTGAGCTTCATGGACGCATTCTTAGGGTACAACCAAATTAAGATGGACGAGGCAGACCAAGAGAAAACATCCTTCATCGCAAGCCAAGTTTTGTTTTGTTACAAAGTCATGCTGTTTGGTCTGAAAAAATGCAGGAGCTACCTATCAAAGACTAGTCAACAACATGTTTCATCCACAAATTAGGTGAAATGTTGAAGTGTACGTGGACGACATGCTGGTCAAAAGTGTGAGAGAGACACAACACCTGGACGACCTTCAGGAGACCCTTGATACGCTTAGACGATACAAGATGAAGCTCAATCCAAGCAAATGTGTTTTTGGAGTTACATCAAGGAAGTTCCTTGGTTTTATAGTTTCACAAAGACGAATTGAAGTAAATCTTGATAAAATCCAAGCAATTCTGAACATGGAACGCCTAAAGAACATCAAAGACGTCTAGAGCCTTACTAGACGAGTAGCAACCCTTAACAGGTTTGTCTCAAAGGCTACAGAGAAGTGTTTACCATTTTTTAGAGTGTTAAGAAAAGCATTTGAATGGAAGGACAAGTGCCAACAAGCATTTGAAGACCTTAAGGCTTATCTCACTTCAACCTTGTTGCTGAGCCTATCCAAACCACGTGAAGAGTTATTTCTCTACCTAGCAGTGTCCCCTTATGCAGTAAGTTTAGCATTAATAAGGGAAGAAGGAAAGGAATTGAAGCCCATCTACTACACCAGCAAAGCTTTAAGAGGAACTGAAGGACAACACCTGACAATGGAAAAATTAGCCTTTTCATTGGTAATAGCAGCAAGAATGCTCAAGCCTTATTTCCAAGCTCATGTTATCAATGTCCTCACAAATCACCCGCTGAAAAAAGGTTATGAATAAGTTGGAAGCTACTAGACGATTGATCCCGTGGGCAATGGAACTTAATGAATTTGAAGTAAGATATTGACCGAGGGAAGCAATAAAAGCCTAAGCCCTTGCAGACTTCATTGCCGAATTTACTCCTGCCCATGATCAACAGAGTAGAGACAAGGGGGCAAAACAGTGGGTCGTCTGTGTGGATGGTTCGTCCACACGACATGTAGGAGGAATTGGAATAGTATTGCAATCACCAAAGGGGGATCATCTAGAGTATGCCATCCGTCTATAATTCCAGAGGACCAATAATGAAGCTGAATACAAAGCCCTACTCTAGGGCTTGGAGTTAGTTAAATCACTTAGAGCAGATTCAGTTCTCGTCTAGGGAGACTCACAGTTGGTGATAGGCCAAGTGAATGGAACATATAAAGCCAAGGAAGAACGAATGAAGAAGTACTTGGGCAAAGTTAAGTAGTGCATCAAAGGCTTCACAAAAACTCACTTTCAACAGATACCAAGGGACGAAAATGCAGAAGCTGACGTCCTAGCCAAGGTGGCATTTGCAGACGAGATAGTGGGTGATCAAATTAAAGTCCAGTACATCCCAAGTATAGACGTTCCATAAGTGAATTAGATGGAGTAGCCAACTCAACCACTCCTATTATGTCTTATCTCAAGGATGGAATCCTTCCCATGTATAAAGAAGAAGCAAGGAAGCTGAGGGTAAGAGCAGTGAAGTTTGTCCTTAGGGACGAGGTGCTATATAAGAGGGGTTTATCTCAACCCTATTTGAGGTGCTTGACTCAAAACGGGTCTCACTACGTCCTAAGGGACGTCCACGAAGGAGCCTATGGAAACCATTTGTGGGCTAGATACCTCATCCACAAGATAGTCTGCGCAAGATACTATTGGTCGTCCATGTAGGCGGATGCCAAAGCTTATGTCAAAGCGTGTGACAAGTGTTAACGCTACAACAATATACCTAGACGACCTTCAGAATACCTCACTCCAATGGTGGCTTTTTGGCCCTTTGCCTAGTGGAGATTTGACATCCTTGATCCCTTTCCTATGGAAACAAGGCAAATGAAATTCTTTGTGGTAGGGATTGACTATTTTACTGAATGGGTGGAAGCAGAACCATTGGCAAAGATCACCGAGTAGAACATCAGAAGCTTCGTTTGGAAGAACATTATTTGTCATTTTGGAATCCTAGGGTGCTCATCTTAGACAACGGACGTTAGTTTGACAATACACCCTTTAGAGAGTTCTGTGAGCAATTGGGAATTAGGAATCACTACTCCTCACCCTCCCACCCACAAGCAAATGGACAAGCAGAAGTTACAAACTAATCCTTGCTGAAGATCATCAAAACTCGGCTTGAGGGGGCAAAAGGGATATGGCCAGATGAATTACCCAGCGTCCTTTGGGCCTATAGGACGACAGTGAGGACTCCTATTAGAAAGACTCCTTTTAAGCTAGCATATGGGAGTGATGCGGTGATACTTGCAGAGGTTGGTTTGACTAGCTACAGAGTGGCCCATGATAAGGATGAGGTGAATGAAAAGTAACTCCATCTAATCCTCAATCTCATTGACAAGGTAATGATGGACGTGAAATAAAGGGTGGCACGTTATAAGAACCTAATGACTAAGAACCATGATACATTGGTCAAACCAAGGTAGTTCAACACTGGGGACCTCGTCCTAAAAAGGTGTCCCTAGCTATAAAGGACCCAGCTCATGGAAAGTTAGGATCTAATTGGGAAGGACCATATAGAGTCATCAATTTCAAGAGACGAGGGTCGTTCAATTTGGAAGCCTTGGATGGACGAAGGCTAGAGCATCTATGGAATGTGGAGTGCTTGAGGAAGTACTACTAGTAAAAATTCGTCAGGAAGGTCAACATGGACAAGACTAAAAATTACTGGTGACCACTAGCAGTCTATTTATGTTATCTCTCAACACTTATTTTTTCTAGCAATATCTTATGTTTTTTAGCATTTGAATTCCCTAAAAAGCACTAGATACAAGCATGTGCTATGGACAATGTCATGAACAAAGTCCTTTTGTATATGAAGTAATTTGAATTCCCTAAAAAAAGAACTAGGTACTAACATGAATGATGTCTTTAGACGATATTATGTACAAAGTTCTTTATTGGCCATGGACGATGTTGTGTAGAAAGTTCTATATTGTCTATGGACGATGTTATGCACAAACTTTTCTATTGTATATAGAGCTATTTGAATTTTCTAACTTAAGTTTTGATGATTCTTTGTGAAAATAAAGTCCATATAAAGTTAAAGACGTCTAAAATCCCTGGATGTAGAGATGTATCATCATGAGCCATCCTTAGTCGAGGAAAAGGAAAATTTTCATAAAACCTTAAGGTAAAAACATAATTAGAAAGGGAAGGAACAGACCTCCCAATACACTCATCCGATAACAAAGGACGAAGAAAGGCATACATGCAATATACCAAGAATTTCTATGGATGACATATGTCCAAGCCACCGAGTAATCCAAACTATGGACGAAAAGAAAAACTTGGCCAATTAAAAATTCCAAAAATAAGTCCAAGTTAAGCATGCGGAAAATACTTAGCCATTCCAAGATAAAGTCCTAACCATGGATGAGAAAAAATACTTGGATATTAAAATTGGCAAAACAAAAACAAGCGTTCAAGCATGGAAGAAAATATATTTATAGATAAACCAAGGGTAGACGACCATCGTCCAAAAACCCGTTAAAGTAACAAGCCTAAAAAGGCAATTATATGAGTACCCATCCTTAAACATGGATGAGATAATGTACTTAAAGAAATCAAAAATGATCTAAAATAATGGACCCCAAAAAAGAAAGAGCAAAGAAACAAATAAAGATAAAAATAAAATTTTATTTTCAGGACAAACCATTGGGGATAGTGGCACTAGACTTTGAGTCATCCTTCACAAACTGAGGGGCAGAAGCATCGCCCTCAATATTTACATCATCAGAGCTCATCTGGGTTAAAGAATTTTCAGCGGCAATGGGAAGCTTAAGAGGGCTAAAATCCATCCCAAGAAAGGATTCAATGGCATCCATGAGAAAGTCCTCAAAACCTGCCACATAGGTCCCGTCCAAAAGGTCAGTGAACTCGCTTGATGCCTTAAACTCTTTGATAGCTTCCTGCTTAGCCTCCCCTAGGGAAGAACAGAGCTCATCGCTTCTCTTTTGAAGGTGGTCTAGACGAGTGTCCTTCTCGACGGCGTTTGCCTTCAGCTCCTTAACAAGATTCTTTAACTCTTTTTTCTTGTCCTCTAGCTTGACCCTCTCCCTAGCTTGACAGTTAGAGTCCTTTTCTATGTCATGAACCTTTGCCTCAAGCCTAACCCTCTCCTTGTCCAACTTATAGGTTTGTTTCGCCGCCGCCGTAAACTTAGACATAGCATGTATAAAGAGATATGGACGTGAGATAAATGGTTAAGGACAGTTCAATTTATGAATGGTTAAGGACTAGACAAAGTACCTTGAAGAGGTCGTGAACCGTAGATCATTCAAACTCCTTTATAGACATGTCATAACAAATGGCAATGTCCTTATTAGTCACAGCTTGCTTAAACCTATCCTGAGCAAGGCCTTCACACCTTAGAAGGGTCACAGGGCCACTGTTAGGAGGTCCAGTAGGAGGATTGGACAGGGTGGCATCAAAAGGATTGGACAGGTTCACAACAGGAGTTTTCACCATTAACGGCTGCTTAGTAATAACAGGAAGGATGGAAGGGCCAGTCTCGACGACCGTAGTTTTGGATGAGCCATGTCTTGGCTTTCTATTGCCTCGACGACTAGGAAGACTCCTAGTATCTAGAGTTTGGACAGCGTCTTCCTTTTCTAAAATACAGCTGGACGAGGTTGGGAGTGGACATCTTCCCCATCTTGGATGGATTCTTTGTTTGCTAAACCTTTCCCCTTGTTCTCTTTCATGGTTGCCATTCCTATAAAAAAAAAAAAAAAAAAAAAAAAAAAAAAAAAAAAAAAAAACTTGTTAGAGTCTAGACGAGTTAACTAGCCAAAGTACAGTGAAACGAATAATTTACGTCTAGGGGTGGTAAGCTCGTGGGCAAGTGCTTCTTTTGTAGGCTCGGGTCCAAGTCCCCAAGACGCTAGACAAAGAAGTGTCACCAAAAATTAGAAAGTCCTGTTTGCAAAAAAGCGTGCTCGTTGAATGCGATCTAAGCAGAATTTGGTCAAAGAGGGTCGTTTTACAGCTAAAAAAAAATGGAGTTAGGCAAATATAAAAAAAGGAGTAAGATGAGCAATGAAAAATAACATACCCTCTGGACGTAGACGACCTATTTCACCTATATATGGAGGGAAGGGGTCCTTGCCTACCTTAGCAGGGTTCCCTGCCTAAAACCTTAAGATGAAGAAAAACCCCATCTTCCATCTCCTATCAGACGAAGGAATAGATGTAATCAACCTACAACTAGAACCTCTGGCTAAAAACTGATAGAAACCTAAGGATTGAATAATTTCAGAAGGTTTATAACAATATAGGAACTTTTCCACATTGAGTGGACGATTCCTATCAAAGACCACCCTCCATAACACCTGCATAAAAACAATGAGTCTCCATGCGTGGGTTAAGTTGGTGTATTCCTATACCTAACCTGTGGAGGATCTCCGTAGCCAAGGCATTAAGAGGTAACCAAAGACCCCCTAATAGGTAGGCCTCATAAAAACCTACTCCTAAGTTGGGAGTACAACACCACTCACCAGGAACCGCTAGACGAGGGTTAAGATCATTAGGAATCCGGTACCTACCCTTAAGAGAATTAAGTTTTTTCTCATCTGTCTTTGAAGGAATACCTACAGCACATTAGTACAAAATGTCCTCCTCCTCGCTTGGGGAAGGGATGGACGAGGGGGCACTGGTAGATGGACTAATAGACGACCCGGAAGTAGCCCTCGTCCTCATTTCTCCCTAAACCTCTATGGGAACCCCAGGGACTTCGAACGAGTATTGCTTATCTGTGGTATTCCCCCCACTATTGCTGCCACTACCATTACCACTAGTATTACTCTCATCGGGATACTCGCCTATTTCTCTCTCGTCCCTATTGCTAGACGAGGACACTACAATCTCTGCCATTTGTAAAGAATGCTAAAGAAGAAAACCTACAGGCAGGAGAAGGAGGATACCTAATTCTAGACGGATAGGATAAAGGACGGGAAGAAACTTCCAGATGAGGCGCAGAGGACGATTGATGTCAGAATGGAAAATATGAGAAAGTGAGAGGGTAAGAAAGGTATTGGACTATTTATAGGCAGTAGAAGTGGACATTGAAGCGATGCGAGCCAACCAAAACACGCCTCATGGTAGCTTTTCTCGAAGAACGAAACGACACGACCAGTGGACCTCTAGGATTGAGTCACGTGTCAACATCGAGGGCATTTGATCTTGAACCACCTTGACATGCCACCTGGACAATCTTCAAGCCAATAAAAAATTGCCACGTGTAAAGGCAACAGTGGCATGGATGACACAAGGACAAGGAGGCAGTTGATAGGGTCAAAACCAAGTTCAGTTCGTCTGTGATTGTCGTCCTTGACCAGAACATGTCCATAGGGTTTTACGAGAAAAGAAGACCAATAGAAGCACCCCTAACATGAACAAGATCCCTCTATAAGATATTGTAATCGTCCAAATAAGGATTATCATCCATGACTCACAAGGTTATGGACGGCCAAGTATAATCATCCAGGGCTCACAAGGGTATAGATGACCATACAACACTTAGTAAATTTCATAGAAATTCTCTATAAGCCCTACACATTCAAACCACGACTTGTCATTTCAGAACGTGGAGAGAATTCCTCGAAACCCGCTCCATTTTTCCCATTAAATCCACACATCTCCCATGATGATAGTGGATCCAAACAAGTAGACCCACTCCTAGCTCTCTATTAAAGGATCAAGTCACATTCAACCAAGGTAAGTTTTTACTATTCATAAACCACTATCCTTGTGTTCTAGAGAGAAAACTGAATTAACCGTTGGAGGGTCCTTGGCCGGTTTACATCGGCCACCCTTGATAGTCTTTTCTTTCCTTTCAGGTCCTAAAGCCATCACCATAGCCCGAAGCATTCTATCCTACTAATTTTTTGTGCATCATCACTGGCTTAACCCAATTCTCTCTCAAAACCCTAAGGTAGTAGCTACCTCATTTTTCACAAGAATTCAAAACCTTTTTCGAGCACAAAAAAAGGCAAAAATTTATTCTTAATGGGATTTTTCAAAACCTTTTGCAAAACCTTTTCAAAACCTTTTATTTTTGAGTTGTGATTACTAATGGACTATTGACATATTTAATTCACTTGATTATCATTCGATCTTATTATGTAGGCACTAAGAGGCCAGTTAAAATATTAACCAAGTTGTGTTTCATAAGCAAGGTGAATCTCCCTTTCCTTGATTTGGATTTTTTTATAACTTGTGTTATTGTTGTTCTTAATTTTATTTATGTGTTATATATTCTTAGAAATATGATTTCATTTGTTTGGGTTCGATTTGTTGTCTCATCATGTTCTGATTAATGTGTTGAATGATTGGATATATTAATGAACATGTTTTGATGTGTTAAATGTTGCTTTTGTTTGTTGTTAGATCCAATGCATGTTTAGGAATAGTTTTTGTTTTGTTTACTTTCATTTTATTTATCTTTGATATCTTTGTTTCTAGTTTAGGTTGTTTAGTTGTGTATTAGAAGTATGCTAGGGTTTGTTAAATTACTGTTTTGTTTGTTTCTTTAAAACTGTGTTTCTGGGTGTATACGTGTGTGCATCCTCTATGCATGCATACGTATACAGTTGGGATGCGCACGCATACTCGTGCCCAAAAACACAAATTTAGGGTTCTTGCTATTTTGTTTGTTTTGGTTAGTTTTAATCACATGTTTAGGTCTTATTAAGTCTAGTTTTCACATGTTTAGGTCTAGGGTTAGTAGAATAACATGTTTCACATGCTTTGACTGTTGAATTGATAATTAGGGTTTATGCTTTGATGAATCACATGAACATTCATGACAACTTGAACATGCAGAGGTGTTGTGGTGCAACAAGGTAAGTGAAGGTATGCCATGCATATGAATATGAACATGCATCTTTAAATATGATGATTGGTCTCCTTGATTGATGAATAGCATGTTGCTAGGTTTGAATGATTGAATATGCTTGATTAAATGCCTTGTTGATGCTACTGCCTTGGATATGCTTGCTGCTCTTGGATATATTTTGCTAGATGAATGGTAGCGTTTTTATGCTATGGATAAGTGTGGGACATTTGCCTTGTTTTGCATGTTACCATGCGTGAGTTTAGAATAACATGTTAGAGTACCCTTTGATAGGATTAGGATTTAGAACACATTGATTGGAGGCTAACCTACGGGTTAGGTGGAGTTGGGTGCCTAACACCTTCCCATCCCCATACCTAAACTCTAGACATGTGCTCTGGTTAAGATCAGCCCTTTCACAAGGGTATTATATTTATGGTTCCTAGACCTAATCTAGGTGGCGACTCCCCTCGTTGCACCCACAGTATTGAGTAAAAAAAAAAAAACATACACTATTACTTTAGATATTACTTCTTACAGTGATGCTTTGGTGAGTAGCTTAAAAAGTATTTTATGTTGGATCTTGTTTGCCCTATAATTGTGATTTTATTTTATTTTTTTGGTTATGGTGCACATATTTTACTACATATTATACTAGAATGTTTGAAAGTTATAAATAAGGTTGTGCACAACATACACGGAAGTGTGAGATATTGGTTGATGATGTCAAGAATCTGCTCAGTAAGCTGCAGGACCTTCACGCGCTTCAAGTGAACCTACACAAATGAAAAGAACCTCAAAGGGAGGCATCGGCGTGGTACCGGCCAACAACCCTCCGACGGTTAAGTTAGTATTGTTCACAACTCTAGAGTGCCAGAGTCAGGTAGAATCATGCGTACCTTGATTCGTAAGGACTTGGGGTATTTATAGTAGCGTAGGGCCTTAGCCAAGGCGTACTTGGGAAGATATCTCTTTACCGGAGTTGCCCTTGGTTAGCATGGAGCGCAAGATACTTCTTGGGCAACAAGCGTGTTGGGCAAGACATCCCCTTGGGAGCAATCGTGCTGCGCTAGGTATCTGTTCGAGCATAAGCGTATGCAATAAGCCTCTTCCCCTTGTAGAAGCGTACACGACAAGGTACGTGTTGGTTCCTTTACCTTTGTCACGACACTCATTCATCCCGTCGGTTTGGTAGGCTATTCCGTCGAGACGCGCTAAGGGCGCCAGCCTTGGATGAAAGAAGCGTAGGGCAGTCAGCCTTCATCATGCCGTCGGTGTGGTAAAGGCTGATGGCACCCTCTAGACGATTAATCCTTATCAGTTGCCCCCTACTCCTCAATCTCCGTGTGGCAGACAAGGCATTAATGGCTAGTCTCCTCGAGCCGTCTTGGTGTCGAGACACGTGTCCTGGGTCAACTGGACTGCTTCCAGACGAGGTGTCGCTCGGTCTTTCCCGCCCAGATTCTTGCCTATATATATGTCCCACCTTCCTCATTTCCTCTTCTTTATTTCATTCCTTTTGATCAGAGCGAGACCGTCAGTTTAAAGAACCAAGACTTGTCGAGCGTGATCCCATCTACACCTGTTCTGAGACCATCAACTTCCTCGAAGCCGTTTCCATTACTTGGTGAGTCATTCTTACTTTTATTGTCTTCTATTTATTCGTATACTGAACTTTGAAAGTTTTACTAGAGAGGTCGTCACTTGGGTTCTTAGTCCGCCCTCGTCGCTTGTAGGTAGTCAGATGTCTAGGGAGATGACGAGTGAGCAGTCATCGGTCCACGACGAAGTGGGCTATGACGAGGTCTTCCAGTCAGGTCACGAGCCCGGGGAGGGCTCTTCTTGGTCGTCGGAGGGTTATGACGAGGGTAGAGTAGTAAGTGAGGGTGAGGTTGGTGATGGCCGGGTGGACGAGAGCGGGAGTGACGGGAGCTCAACTGGAGGCGACGACCTCTTGGAAAGTACGTCCGGAGGTTCCGGGGACGACCGTCCATTCATCCTCCCTAAGGAGTGGACGGTTAACCACTTTATGCCGACGATGACGGATAAGGTGTTTAATTCCCTCAGAACCCGTTATCAGATCCTCGACGACATTCCGATCCGTCTACCTCTAGAAAAGGAGAAGTGTTACTCCGGGAGGACCGCGAACGTTGGCTTGTATGACGCCATGTTCGCGGCGGGGTTGAGTTTGCCCCTGACTGTTGGGATAAGTGCCCTTAAATCCTATTGTAATATGCTATGTATGATATTATGTATGACTTAATATTGTGTTTAATAAAGTTGCTTTATTCTTATCTAAAATAATGGTAACATGAATATTCGGACATTATCATGTAGTCCATGAGATACATAATATGTGATTTATGTGAAAAGTCACAAAAGATATAAATCACAAGTTCTTTGTAAACTCAGAATTATAGTTCGTAGTCGGTGATGAAATTGGGCATTTCATCTACGAAGACTATAACATATTAACTACGATATTTTAAGAGTTAAGACATATTGAACTGGACCGCTGTGAGATTTATTATTCTCCCAACGACTGTCAATTGAATAATAAATCTCATGACTTATATTCACATGAACTCTTAATCCTGAGAGAGTAATAGACCTAATCATGAAATGTAGGTTGCTTTGATATATCAGGAGTGAGATCTGAAGTAACGGTCAAAACGTCAGTATGTTAGGCAGCCACATTTAGTGTTGATGGAACATATATTCTCAAGATGGAATTCATAGTCTCTTAACGGAGATATAAAATATTCCCTTGAGATAAGTTTAATGGGTTCAGTTATTCAGAGAGTTAGGCCTAACCACTTTAGTAAGACTAAAGTATATATTTATGAAATTGGATTTCATAAATATATGATGAATAACTTAAAAGGATTAAACCAGGTATTCAAGGATTAAGATGTAGTAATTTACAAAGTGGCAGTCTATATTCATGACTTTGTATTATTACGAATATTTTATGAAGGGGTTGCATGTATGATAAAGTCTTGGGATATAATTTATTAATGAGGCCTAGAGTGCAGTTATATTTACATAGTGGTATTAAATATAATTAATGGTAACTTTGGACTTGTCAAGAGTTGACAAAAAAGGACAAGGCCCATTGGAGCTAGCGTCTTATTTGTTCCCTTTTGGTCCCACTCCAAGCCACACAATAAAGCCCAATTGGGAAGGCCCAAAAGGCTAGCCCAATTAGATAATCAGTTATGTGGAGAGAAACATACAGAATTTTATATAGAATGAAATGGTTTGTATGTTTATATGATATGATATAAGGAAGAGAGACACTCTTTCATATTCTATCTAGAAAACATAGAACTGATAGAGAGACCATACATCTTGGGCATCAAGTTGAATTGGAATGAAGATCAAAGGTGTTTCCAAGTGCTTTTCTTCATTCGGTTTTGAAATTCATCATATCAAGGTACATTCTTTTGTTCTTATATTCTGAAACTTACATAGTGCATGTTAACAATTGCAAATGAAGTAGGTCCGTTTATTTTTCGCTGCATATGTTTTGTATGTGATGCAAACATGTAATTTTCCATCACTGACGGCACTCCATCGTCAGTTGGCCAACTACCTCGGGCTGTTCGTCAGCTAGATTGCCCCCAATGCCTAGAGGGTATTCATCGGGGCTGAGATTCTATGGGGTAGCTTAAGTGGGGAGCACCGTCAGCTGACCCGTGATGAATTTTTCTGGTGCTACCGTCCACACCACATCGCCTCATCCCAGGGGATTTATCACTTCTCCGCAAGGAAGAAGGAGCTGAGGCTGGTGTCAGACATGCCTGACTCCAATAGAAATTGGAAGGGCAAGTATTTCTTTGTGGAAGGGACGAATTGGGTGTCCCGTGAGGAGGAGTGGGGGTCAATTTCTCAAGGTTTTGACAACACATGGGCCTTCGTCAGGGAATCAGGTTGTCGCCGTCAGCTTTTCTTTTCGGTTTATTTGTCCTAAGATTCTTATCCATTTTTCTTTTTATTTCAGCTCTCGTCCGTCTGGCGATCACAGAAGAGCAGGAGGCTTTCATCCTCAAGGTGACGGAGATACCTTTGGAGGAACGGAAGTGCCGTGACCTCATCATGCCTGACGCCCTTCACGCCTACTGTGGGGGGCCCAAGCCAACAGAAGAAGCATGTCGTCTAAATAACCTCTCCCGTCAACGTAAGCTTCATCAACCCCTTCATTCCAATCACTTTTACTTGTGTATTTTTACATTTTGTGCCTGTCTTGCAGAAATGGAATCAGCGAAGTTGAGTGCGCAGGTTAGGGCCGCCGCTACTCGTAAGAAGAAGGAGGGAAAGGGGAAAGAGGGGGCGTCCTCGTCCCTCCCAAAGGTCGTCATTAAGGGCGTGCCTAAAAGGAGGGGTGACGGGACTGAAGATCGTCCAATGAAGAAGCAGACCGTCACCCCTAGGATCACCATACAAAGCCCCTGTCTCCCAAACACGGGGCAGGGAAAGGGTTGATGTCGGCCCAAGGTCCCGTCGGCCAAGCGAACGAGCGTTGTCTCCTTACCCACAAGGGGTACGCGCTTGAGAGGCTAGACGCCATCCTTGGAGAGAAGGACACCGATTCTTGCGTCAACCAGTCTGTGCAGGAGCTGGGGGACTCGGGTCTTTTCGATCTTGCCCGAGTACGTCTGCTTCTTGTGCTCATAGGCTGACGGAAGTTTTATTTCGCAGGCTATGGTTCCCATGAAGGCCATGCAGGTCAAGGGGGCGAAGAGTGAGGAGTTGCTGGCCCGTCAGCAGAAGTTTATCAAAAATCTGACTGACGGGTTGGATCAATACAAAGACACCTGTCGCACCTTGAACGGGGAGATAAAGGAGCTGAAAGAAAAGGTCGAGGAGGGAACCCGTCATCTGGAGAAGGAGCGAGAAGCGAAGGTGACGGCAGAGAAGGAGCTGACATCTCTCTTGGGCCAGGTTAAGACGGCTAAAGCTGATGCCGTGGCGGAGTTCAAGACATCCCAAACGTTCATTGATTCCTGCGCCGAGTATTATGGTGATGGGTTCGAGGACTGTCTTAAGTAGATAAAGTCCCTCTACCCTCACCTTGACTTGTCGAGGGTTTCAATGGATGATCCCGCGCAGTCAATGCCTGTGGGCGACACTGTCTTGGTGGACGATGACAGCCCCAACGAGTCTGGGATGCGTCCGAAGAATGACGGTTCCGTCTTGGCACAACCAGCCCTTGAGAAGTCCCTCGCCTCGATAATCCCGTCAACCGATCCTCCCAATTTTGAAGGTTTCCCTGCCAGTGAGGCTCGAGACCCTAAAGATGACGAGGCTACTCCAGACGCTCCCGCCCTTTGAGTTTTCAACTTTTTGTAAAATTTTTCTTTTCTTCTTTTTTTACATGGTGCCCCATTGTTTTGAGGGATTTTTTTGTAAAAACAATATTCTTGATATAACACTTTATTTCCATCACTTGTAGTGTACCGCTTGTTTTTACTTTGAGTCTTGTGGATGATTTCCTCTGCTTTTTATCTCTTCGTGGTAATCCAATTCTGGACTTTTGATGCTTTTTGTGATGAAGTCATATCTTTCTGATAGGGGCGTCAGTTTTGG
The DNA here is from genome assembly GCA_033629205.1 of Lithocarpus polystachyus. Classification (NCBI taxonomy): domain Eukaryota; kingdom Viridiplantae; phylum Streptophyta; class Magnoliopsida; order Fagales; family Fagaceae; genus Lithocarpus; species Lithocarpus polystachyus. Next base: position 47,170,883 of record CM066162.1, on the reverse strand, counting down.
ATTGTTTCAGTCAGATTTATTGCATAAATTATCTTTTCTATTACTACTTAAGTAGTCATATCTCTCTAGTGAGATAATACTTACGCTTAATGTGTATCTTCACCACTAGGATGAACACATATCTTGAAGTCCAACTTCATGAATCACAATCAAACTACAAGTCAGCATTTGTACATCCAGTAACAATCAAAACCTCACTTTTGTGGACAAGCATATAATCCCTCATTCTCCTAAGATATTTGAGCATATGCTTTACTCCCACTAAATCAAGTGATCTTTGATTCAATTGATATTTGCTTACAATGCCCACCGCAAAATAGATATTTAGCCTAGTATATAGCACAGCATAAAGACTTCCTATTGATATGATATTAGGAACCATCTTAATATGTTCTTCCTTTTATATGTTTTAGGACTATAGTGCTATATAAAGAAACTTCAAACTTAAAAGGAAAGAATCCTTTCTTGAAGCATTATATGCTATACTTGGCTAAATTCTAATCTATTTAAGCAAATTGAGATAAACTCAGTATCCTAATTTCTGAATTGTAACAAAGTTTAAATTCTTAGGATATGACTAGTCTTTCCCAAGTACTTTATATCAAACTGAATTAGACAACAAAAACCCTATTGATGACAATATCTCTACATCATTCTAAATGATTAGAATGTCATCAACATACATTAAGAAATTTATTATTCCATATAGCTTTTACACACATAAGGCTTTTGGTACCTAATCAAAATCAAACAATTTGATTCCTTGATCAAAGATGATATTTTATGATTCAGATGCTTGCTTTAATCCCTAAATAAAATTTAAGCAACTTGCATACTAAACACTACTGTTTTTTTGCTATGTGCAAGTCTAGTTTCATCTTATTGATGTCTTCCTCAAGATTGCTACTAAAAGAAGCTTTCTTGATATTCATTGCCATATTTCATCCAAATGAAATATAATAGATAAAAGAATCTAGATAGAGTCAAACTTGACTATTGGTGAAAAAATCTTTTCATAATCGAACCATTTCTTTCTGAATAAATCTTTTCACCACTAGTCTTGACTTTGAAGGTTTGCACCTTCAAATCTACCAATCTCATTTACTTGTAGACCTATTTGAAAACAATAGGCCTAATGCCATTAGGTGCCTCTACAAGTTCTAGACTTTAAATAGAATATAATTCTATTCACATAACCTTGATCCAGTAATCCATATTGATATCATCTATTACATTTACGTAGGACCGAGGATCAAATTCATATCTTTGTGGAATAATTTCAAAAGTTTATCCTAAAAGTATGAACTTACTTGGTAATTAATAATCCTCCAACTACGATATTGTACCGATGTACTAGCTATACATCTAGAATAATACCTTGTGGTGTATCTAATGCAACCATCTCATTTCTAAATGTATTTTGCAGTTGTCTTTGAAAAGATTCTGACATCTTTCTTCTAGAACAATTATACGTTTTACTTTAAGATTATTCACATAGTCATCATCACGAACTTTGTATTTGTACTAGACAAACATCTTGTTTTCTTTATGACTATCAAAACAATCTTTTGCAATTCCTTTTGTATACCCATCATAAAAACATATTTTTCTACCTTTTGATTTCAATTTGTCAGACTTCCTATCTAGCACAAGTGCTGGACATTTCCAAAAGTAGAAGCATCATATACTAGGTTTTCACCCAATCCACGATTTGACAAATGTCTTAGGAACAAACTTTTGAAATCAACTTTAGAAAATGTATAGTAATTATTAGAGTATATCTCCAAAAGAAATAAGCAAATGGAAATACTTATCATGTACTTTACTATTTCTAAAAGAGTCTTATTCATCCTTCATGTATGCATTGACTTAAAGAAGTCATTGAAACTTTATTCCTTTACAATAAAGGAGCCCTAGATCTTATTATCCTCTAAATAGAATTCATAGAGTGGGAATATAACAAAATAATGGTTCTAAAAGCCCATCTTTCACCAATCTTGAATATCATTTAGATTAATAAGATCTAGGCATAAGTGCCAAATACATACAATAACAAAGGATGAAAACTTTCTCTTTAAAAAGTAAAACATGTAAATTTCCATTTAGAAAATAATCATGGACAATACTTAGCATTACCAAAATAGAAACACTTTCCTTTTGGTCATGCTTTTGAGTCTAATTTCATTTTGGCAACTACTAGGACAACTTACTTGTCCAACTGTTTGGTATTACAATTCCTTTTCTTACCACCCTTACCTTATGGTTCAGGTTAAGAATTTGAATTAAATCATATTGATCCTAGCCTTAGCTTTTAGGATGTCTTCCGTTGCGTAGAACTCACTCATCAATTCAGATAACATAAAAATAATTTATTTCAAAACAATCTGAATTGATCAAATGATTCTAACAAGGACTTATGGATCATATGCATATGAGATTAACATTTAATCTCTACATCGAAGAATTCCAATTAATTTTTAAAATTAAAAAATTTTCATGAAATGATATAGTATTGGAACTCTTTAAGCTTTTCTTAGCACTCAATATGATTTAATTAAACATCTCATTTAGACTTAACCTAAAGTCTAAGTGTAGTACTAACTTTTGCATCTCATACTGTAGCACACTTGAAATAGAAGCCAATATAACATATTAGCATTTCAATGGAGACTATGATCAAATCATAAGCTATCTTCCATCAATGCATCATGCATAGGAAATTATGACAATACTGAATCAAAACATATTTATGTACTTCAGCTCCTTTAAGCACCATGTCTAAAATTATTTCTTAGCTAGTGTGATTCAATTAAAATAGTAGCTAGAGAACAAAATTTATGACAACTTTATTTTGAGACTATGAACATAATTACAGGGACATTATATTTTGCATCCATAATTATATAGTATGAAAACCCGAAAACCATACTATACTAAGTGCAACGACAACCTAATCCTGCAATTAATATTCCTCGGAAGCGAGGTCATACCAATCACTATGATCAGGCAAGAAATATTCTCATTATTAATGCTATCATGGTAACTCTTACCAAACAAAAATAATTTGCCGCTCTTCCTTTGGCCTCTAAGTAATAATGACATATCTCCGAAGGGAGGTTAACATTACACTTTATCTAGTGTACACCATTGCCTAGACTCATGTGTAGCCACATTTCATCCCTTTAACAGGCTTATTTTGTAGTGTCATGATAAAAACACCCTCTGCATGGAATGCAAAGCTCGAAGCTAAGACAAGGTGTTTGATCAAACCACTATAAACCAAGAAATTCAATCTTGTAGTACCATAAAATAAACTTCCTCTGCATGGAACGCAAGGCTCGAGGCCAAGACGAGATGTTTACCCCACACCACTATGAATCGACAATGGAGGCCGTGAGATCCAACCTTTGTATCTCTCTCCCACTAGAAATTTTAAAACAAGTGGATTGTCATGAAATCATTGTGACCTAATCACAATTTTAACCCTACACATCAAATGTGTTTAATTGTTTAAATTCAACGTGATGTTACTAAGTCACGTCACAATGGCGTAATGAACATTCGCGCAATCACAAAGAAGTTTAACCTTGTAATTCGTGAAGTAAATACCCTCCACATGGAATGCAAGACTCGAAGTCAAGACAAGGTATCTATTCACATTACAATAAACTTAACAAAAGGGTTATTTCAGCACTCCCACTCATTATTATGGGTTTTTCTTAAATAATTGTGATCCCATCACAACTAATAACCTTGCACTTGTTGAAGACTCTAATCTGATTAGAATCGCTAACTAAAATGGAAGTCCTAAACTATTTAGGATTCCTTAAACTCTAATGGATCAAAAATTAGTTATAAAGAACTTTATCCTTAATTTACTAAATAAAAAGTTCTAATCTCATTAGAAAATATATATACCTTTTAACTAAGCTTTAATCTCATTAAAACTTCTAATTAAAATAAATTAAGGACTTTTAATCATACAACAATTCCAATCTCATTAGAATGTTTCTTAAAAGACAAGTCCTAAACTATTTAGGACTAAGAGTTCTATTTAACTAATATCTTTGATCTCATTAGGTCTTTTAGTTAGAACCATGTGCAATCTCATCACACATTTCCTTACACTTTATACATTTGAAAACATTTAGAAAATATTCAAAATTCCCTTCAAATGTATTTTCGCGAGAATCTCGCGACTAAGCTCTTCTCACGAAAAAGGAGTAAGGAAAAATAGTGAAAACAAAAAATTCAGACAGAAACTTTCACTACTGTCTCGCAGGTATCTTGCAACTAAGCACTTCCCGCGAAAACGATTAAGGCAAAAAATTGAAAACACAAAAAATCAGACAGAAACTTTCGCTATTGTCTCGCGACTGTTTCGCAAGTAAAGCTTACCCGCAAAAGTTTTTGTCTTCAGAATTATTTTTCGTGAGTAACTTCGCGGGAAGCTAACCCGTGAAAAACCTGTGTTTTCAATTTTTCCAGAGCAGTTGCAAACAGTTTTCAACGATTTTTCATGAACAAAAAACCATCATATGAACATGATATGCAGAATTTGATATCAAAACTGAATTCCATTGATCCTATAGCCTTAAAGATGAATTTAACATACTTAAATTCAGATTTAAACAACATCATAACATCAATATCAGTTTTTATCAAAACATAGTTTCAACTACCATGTAGAAAATTAAATGCATATATAACTTTCTAATATCATGAAACTATTATCTCTAATTCTAAAACTCATAAAACATGTTATTCAAATTCGAATTGAAGACCACTTTGATACCAATTGTTGGGAAAAATACATGTTCGTATCACATACAAAACATACGCAGCGAAAAATTAACGGATCTACTTCATTCACAATTGATAACATGCACTATGAAAGTTTCAGAATTTAAGAACAAGAAAGCGTACCTTGGTGCGGTTAAATTCAAAACCAAAGATCAGAAGTTCTTAGGAAGACTTTTAATCTTCGCTCCAATTCCACTTAATGCCCAAGATGTGTGATCTCTCAATCAGTTTCCAAGGAGAGAACAAGGGAGTGTCCAACACTCACATACAAATCATTTCATTCCTTGTGTAATCTTAATGAAAAACACTTATGAAAAGACTCATATGAAAAAGCACTTATCAAAAGAACCTAATGAAATTCTGTATGTTTCTCTCCTTATATATAACTAATTATCTAATTGGGCTAGCTTTTTGGGCCATTCCAATTGGGCTCTAGTATGTGGCTTAGAGTGGGACCAAAAGGGAACAAATAAGACTTTAGCTCTAATAGGCCTTGGGCTTTTCTGTCAACTCTTGACAAGTCCAAAGTTACCATTAATTATATTCAATACCACTATATGAATATAATTGCACTCTAGGCTTTATTAATAAATTACATACCAAGACTTTATTATACATGTAACCCCTTCATTAAAATATTCGTAGTAGTACAAAGTCATGAATATAGACTGCCACTTTGAAGATTACTACATCTTAATCCTTGTGTACTCGGTTTAATCCTTAATGTTATTCATCATATATTTATGAAATCCAATTCCATAAATATATACTTTTGCAACTCCTTACTAAAGTGGTTGGGCCCAACTCTCTGAATAACCAAACCCATTAAACTTATCTCAAGGGAATATTTTATATCTCCGTTAAGAGATTATGAATTCCATCTTAAGAATATATGTTCCATCAACATTAAATGCGGCTACCCAACATACTGAGGTTTTGACCGTAACTTATAGATCTCTCTCCTGATATATCAAAGCAACCTGCATCTCATGATCAGGTCCATTATTCTCTCAGGACTTAGAGTTGATGTAAATAGAAGTCATGAGATTTATTATTCATTTGATAGTCGTTAGGAGAATAGTAAATCTCATAGCGGTCCAGTTCAATATGTCTTAACTCTTAAAACATATCAACATACCAACTAGAAATCTCCATTTCCATGATCAAGACAAATCATCTTAGTTGATATGTTATAGTCTTCACAGATGAAACGCCCAATTTCATCACCGACTACGAACTACATTCTGAGTTTACAAAGAACTTGCAATTTATATCTTCTGTGACTTTTCACATAAATCGCATACTATGCATCTTGTGGACTAAGATAATGTCCCATTTATTCATTTATAAATAGTCTCATATAATTAAACAATTTAATTATTTATAACATGCCAATAAATTGGATTTTAGGGCATAAACCCTAACATAAACTTCGTGTTTTTGATGAATTTGTGGATACCTAAATTATATCTCTTTTGTATGGATGAGAGAATAGGTACTTAATTTAGAGTCAAATCCCTCTCATAATAAAAATTTTTGAGTACATGAATTAAGCCATGCCTTTTTATAGCCTCTATATACTATTTGCCTTTGCCTTTATGTATTGAAGTCAATATGTGGTGATAGGCTACTTGAGGTGTTGGGGCATAGATTTGCCTTATAGTAACTGGGTGGTCAGATTTTACCATATCAAAGCTACCCTAAGATTTCATTTGGGAGGAGGAATTGAAAAAAAAAATTGTGCTAAGTGTGCTTCTTTCAATTTTCTTTTAGAGTTCGTACATGTCCAATTAAACATTTTGTTGACTTTGGTATGAATTTTTCTTGTTTATGCAAAGTGAGAGAAAATTTTATATTTGAAATGGTTGAGATTTAAGGAACTGTTGTTGCTATTGATATCAGTGACTAAAACTTTTCACGAGTGAAGCTTACCCGCTAAAAGTTTTTGTCTTCAGAATCATTTTTCGCGAGTAACTTCGCGGGAAGATAACCCGCGAAAAACCCATGTTTTCAGTTTTTCCAGAGCAGTTGCAAACAGTTTTCAATGATTTTTCATGAACAAACAACTATCATATGAACATGATATGCAGAATTTGATATCAAAATTGAATTCCATTGATGCTATAGACTTAAAGATGAATTTAACATACTTAAATTCAGATTTAAACAACATCATAACATCAATATCAGTTTTTATCAAATCATAGTTTCAATTACCATGCAGAAAATTAAATGCATAGATAACTTTCTAACATTATGAAACTATTATCGCTAATTCTAAAACGCACAAAACATGTTATTCAGATTCGAATTGAAGACCGCTCTAATACCAATTGTTGGGAAAAAAACATGTTCGTATCACATACAAAACATACGCAGCGGAAAATTAATGGATCTACTTCATTCGCAATTGATAACATGTACTATGAAAGTTTCAGAATTTAAGAACAAGAAAGCATACCTTGATGCGGTGAAATTCAAAACCAAAAATCAGAATTTCTTGAGAAGACTTTTAATCTTCACTCCAATTCCACTTAATGCCCAAGATGTGTGGTCTCTCAATCAGTTTCCAAGGAGAGAATAAGAGAGTGTCCAGCACTCACATACAAACTATTTCATTCCTTGTGTAATCTTGATGAAAAACACTTATGAAAAAACTCATGAAAGGACTTTTTGAAATTCTGTATATTTCTTTCCTTATATACAACTGATTATCTAATTGGGCTAGCCTTTTAGGCCATTCCAATTGAGCTCTAGTGTGTGGCTTGGAGTGGGACCAAAAGGGAACAAATAAGACTCTAGCTCCAATAGGCCTTGGGCTTTTCTGTCAACTCTTGACAAGTCCAAAGTTACTATTAATTATATTCAATACCACTATATGAATATAATTGCACTCTAGGTCTTATTAATAAATTATATCCCAAGACTTTATTATACATGCAACCCATTCATTAAAATATTCGTAGTAATACAAAGTCACGAATGTAGATTGCCACTTTGGAGATTACTACATCTTAATCCTTGAGTATCCGATTTAATCCTTAATGTTATTCATCATATATTTATGAAATCCAATTCCATAAATATATACTTTAGTAACTCCTTACTAAAGTGGTTGGGCCTAACTTTTTGAATAACCAAATCCATTAAATTTATCTCAAGGGAATATTTTATATCTCCGTTAAGAGATTATGAATTCCATCTTGAGAATATATGTTTCATCAATACTAAATGCAGCTGCCTAACATACTGAGGTTTTGACCTTAACTTATAGATCTCACTCCTGATATATCAAAGCAACCTACATCTCATGATCAGGTCCATTATTCTCTCAGGATTTAGAGTTAATGCAAATAAAAGTCGTGAGATTTATTATTCATTTGGCAGTCATTAGGAGAATAATAAATCTCATAGCGGTCCAGTTCAATATGTCTTAACTCTTAAAACATATCAACATACCAACTAGAAATCTCCATTTCCATGATCAAAACAAATCATCTTAGTTGATATGTTATAGTCTTCGCAGATGAAACGCCCAATTTCATCACCGACTACGAACTGAACTTCTGAGTTTAGAAAGAACTTGTGATTTATATCTTTTGTGACTAAATCACATAAATCACATACTATGCATCTCATGGACTAAGAGAACGTCCCATTAGTTCATTTATAAATAGTCTCATATAATTAAACAATTTAATTATTTAAGACATGCCAATAAATTGAATTTTAGGGTATAAACCCCAACAGATTCCTCATACAATCCACAAGCATTGCATATAGCGGAATTGAGCACTTTTCTTCGATGGGGGTTCTTCAAAGCTGGGCTTCATTTTATTTAGAAGGTTTAATTTCCAAATGCGCTTCCAGAAAGCCTTTTGTTTTGCTGTGTTTGAGCTGTGGGCCCCTTCTAAATTTGTCAACTCACATAGGAGTTGATACCCTATTCTCACCGTGTATGAGCCACACCTACATCTCGGCCAAACTATGCAATCTTCCTATTCAGTTCTGTAGATTGGAATGGCCTTGATATTCTGAAGTAAAAAAGGTGCGATGGACTACTGCAGAAGCGTATCATTCCAAGTCCTTGTATCTGGATCGATCATGGTAGATATTGTGGCCTCGTCTAAAGCATCCACACTGCTACAAGGCACTACCTTTGATGGGAAGTCACCAGGTATCCAATTGTCATGAAACAACCAGACTATCTTGTCGTCTCCTATTCTCCGCAACATCCCTCTCTCTATAACATGTCTTGCCTTGAGTATGCTCTGCAAGCAAAAGACCCCCTTGAACTTTTTGCATCAAGGACCAACCCTGTTGGAAAGTATTTGGCACTGAACACTCTGAAGAACAGTGAAGACTTATCTGTGAGCAGCGTCCAAACTTGTTTAGCGAGCATCGCTTCATTGAATTTAACCAAATCTTGGAAGCCTAGTCCACCTTCCAGCTTATGTTTGCACAGTGTCTCCCAATTCCTCCTATGAATTTTCCTCCATTCTCCATACTCACCCCACCAAAACTTCCTCCATTCTCCATAATCCTAGTAATAATTTAAAGCAACCCATTGCAAATGTTGGAATCGCTTGTACTACGGCTTTAATTAAAACCTCCCTACCCGCTTTGGATAGCAATCTTTCCTTTCATCCTTGTAACTTGCTCCAAACCCTTTCCTTAATGTAATTGAGGCTAGCCCTTTTGTTTTTTCCCACTACCATTGGTAAACCAAGGTATTTTTCGTACTCTTTAATCTCCAAAACCTAGAAAATTCAGAATTTCCTCCTTCTCTTCGGTCACAACCTTGCTAAAGAAGGGTGTGGTTTTGTCTCTATTAATTTGCTGCCCTGAAGCATGTTCATAAACTGCCAAAATGTCTTGGATTACTACCTAATCTGTCAGTCTTGCTCTACAGAATAGCAAGCTATCGTCTGCAAAGAAAAGGTGGGTGATTCTAGCACCTTTTTTGCAAAGTGAATAACCTCGGATAGAATTTTCTTGGGCTGCCCTCTGCAACATTCTGTTCAGCCCCTCTAAACTCAATAAGAAAAGGAATGAAGATAGAGGATCACCTTGGCAGATTCCTCTTGATGGGAGTATGTTTCCTTTGGGCTCACCATTTACCATAATTGAGTAAGAAACTGTGCTGACACAATTGAAAATCAGATTTATCCAAGCTTCACAAAACCCCATCTTCCTCATGATACCCATCAAAAAACTCCATTCCACCTGGTCGTAAGCCTTGCTCATGTCCAATTTAAGGGACAAAAAATCTGCCTTCCATGACTTCTGTGTCTTCATATGGTGGAGCATCTCGAAAGCTATCAGAATATTATTTGATATTGCCTTGTTGGATTGGAATGCACTTTGGGATTCTGAGATGATGATAGGAAGAATTTTTTTGAACCTGTTAAAAATAACTTTCGACACAAGTTTGTAAATAGTATTGCATAGTGCTATAGGTCTAAATTCAGTAACCTTAGATGGGCTTTTTACTTTGGGTATTAGAGTAATGAAGGTGCGATCAATAGATGAAGGGATAGAACCTGAATTGAGACAACTCAGCGCTACCTGTGAGACTTCCTCTCCAATGCAAGGCCAAAATTTCTGAAAAAATAAGGGCGGTAACCCATCTGGACCCGGTGCTTTGAAAGGTTCCATTTGGTTCAAGGCCTCATCAACTTCCTCTCTCATATATTCTGCCGTGAGCATGGAATTTATCTCCTCTGTAATCAACTCTGGTACCGCTGACAAGGCTTCCTCCAAATTCATTGGTGTGGTAGATGTGAACAAGGACTAATAATAATCAATTAATATAGTAGAAATTTCATCCTCACCCAAGCAAACAACACCATCCAAGTCTTGTAATTCTACGATCTGATTTCGGAAAAATCTATGAGAAGCTCGGCTATGGAAGAACCGTGTATTTTGATCACCCTCTTGCAGCCGTAAGGTCCTTGATCTTTGCTTCCACATCTTCTCTTTCTTTATCAAAAGCCCATTAATCTCCCATTTCAATCTATGAATCCTATCCATTGACCCTCCCTGCATTGCCACCTCCTCTGCTTGCTTCAATTGTTTTTTTCTTTTCAGTCAAAGCCTTTGTAATATTACCAAAAGCAGTCTAGCTCCATCTGGACAATTGTGCTTGGCAATGTTTAATTTTTCCTTCCACTTTGTTAGTCGGTCTGCCCATAAATTCTTAACTCCATGCTGATTCAACTATCCCTCGGCATCCTTCATCTTCCAACCACATTTGTTCAAATCTCCATGGTTTCCATCTTTTTTTTGGGATCCCCATGGGCAATATAACTAGTGGCTTATGATCCGACGACCCACATTCCAAGTGCAGGACTTTTGTTGCTGAGCATTTTTCAATCTAATTAGTAGTGGCGACGGCTCTATCCAATCTTTCCCAAATTGTGCACCCCTCCTCATGTCCGTTGCACCAAGTGAATTTGTTTCCAACATAACCCAAGTCTTGGAACCCACATTCATCAAGTACTGCTCTGAACTCCTCCATTTGTCTAGTTGGTCTAAGACGACCCCCCAATTTTTCATGCTCGAACGATTTCATTGAAGTCTCCTGCACATAGCCACGGCATTGAGTATTTGTTATTCAATCTATGCAACTTTGCCCATGACTCATGGCGGTTGTTAGTATCTGACTCACCATAGAAGCCGGTAAACCTTCACTCATCATCTTTCCATTTATTAACTATTGCATCAATGTGGTTGAGGGGATAAGTGTCCATCGAAAGATAACAATCAGCTCTTCAAAATACAGCCACCCTTATTTGTCGAGCCTTCCCTACTTGGGCTTGCATTAGAATTAATGCCAATATATGCTGGTAACGTTGGTCCCTCTGTAACGGCTCTTGGAGCATTTAATTCTTGATTCAGCACTTCAGGAGGGTAGCCACCATTAGCTCCACCCTGTAACGGTGGCTCTGCCTTGATTCGGGGGGGATTGGATTCAGATGGTGGTGGTTTATCACCATTGGTACTACCTGCAGCTCGTTCCTCTGTTTTGGTTTCATAATATCCCAGGACCACCATCACTGTGTTTTTTTTAGTGGGAACCGGTGAAGCCCGGATCCATGGCCCATGTTATTGGTCAGATTGCTTCAGTGTGTAATTGATCTCTATCCATAACTCGCAACCCTTATTGAAATGATTTAATCTGCCACACCAGTAACAAATATTAGGGAGGCGTTCGTATTTAAATGAAACCCACCCCTTTGATCCATCATCTAATGAGAAAACTCTTCCTCTGCAGAGGGGTAGAGAAACATCCACTCGAACTCGGACTCTCATAACACACCCCTTATCAACTTCTTTATCTGATGGAGTTTTTTTTACCACCCCCACTACGGCACATAAGTCTTCAGCCACTTCCCGACTCAGATAGCGGATTGGAATATCGTGTACTTGCACCCATAGCGGCACTTGATCAAAGACCAAGTCTTTTATTGGAATACTATGATCATACCTTTGAATTAACACCAAGTGTCTGTCAAAGCTCCATGGTTCACCTTCAAAAATTCTTTCCACTTCCTCTTCATTATCAAAAGTAATCAAGATAATGTGATCCCCAGCATTGTGTACCTTAAAGCCATTTACTCATTGGGAGTAAGCCTAATGACCATTAAATCACCACCTTTCATGATTTTTAAAAGTGGGCATCTTTTGACCTTCCTCATATGTACTTTATTGGTTAAGTTAAGATTTCATTTTCTATTTGGCATGTTTAGAGTCATTGCCATTTCACAATATCAAATTTTAAGATCGATTTTATTCTGGAATATTTGACATTATGTCAAATCTTAGACCCACTAAATGCAAAATTCAGAAATTACAATCATTCTATATTATTGTGCAGAATCTTTACGATATATTATTTAGATTGTGCCATTTTTGGAGTCAAAAGTAACGTTATAGTCACAAAAAGCCCACCCCGCATTATCCTTCATTTCCGATTTTTTTTCAATTCCTTTCCTTTCCAGGCACGTACAAGCAAAGTCATGCATTGTAGCATGTCTAGTGTCCCATATAAACACGTTACCGTTACTACGATAGGAATGGTCACTTTACTCAAAATATCAAAACTATAAATGTGAACAGATTGATTTTTAGCATTTACTTTTGCTTCCTACTTTAATACTTTAATCAGTTTATGTCATGGTCGAAAGCTAACAGACAAATGTATATTCATCCTTTTGCAAGACAATCATTAATATGATTTCTTTCTTAAAAAGACATGTATTATTCCATAAAATGGATTATTCATACAGTTCACACTAACCAATCCTGAGCTCTAGTTTCCTTTCTGAGTTCTCGAGTGCTATATATGACATGAAGTTGTAGTAATTTTGCAGTGAAGGGTTATGGAATACTGCAAACTCCAGATAGTGGCTATTTTATCACTGGTGCTTCTCTTCCCAGTCATTGATGCTTGGGGACATGATGGGCATTACATAGTTTGTAGCATTGCTCAGGTGCTTAATAATTTCTTTCTTAATCTCAATTTATTGTCTGTGTGGTCAGAAATATTTATACCATGTTTATTTGTTTTCTGTGGTAATATAAACAGTCTCGCTTGAACAAAGGAGCTGCTGAGATAGTGGAAGAACTGCTTCCAAAATCTGCACAGAATGACTTAGGCAGTGTGTGTATATGGGCAGATCAGATCAAGTTTCATTATCCCTGGTCAAGACCTCTTCACTTTATAAATACCCCTGATGTTTGCAATTACAAGTTCTCGAGTGAGTCTTATCTCTCTCTTGGTGGTACATATATAAGACAGAATCTTTATGCGAAGAGTATTAGATGATGATTAAATTTCTTATTTTTTAATAGCTTATTAAATTTTTAGGATAATCAGTAATATTTATCATGGTACTTGGTTTTAAGTTCGAATCTTGTCTCTACTCTACCTACCGTTTAAAACTTTGAAACTTCCACCCATATCCCATATGTTGAGGCCACTAACAATTTAATATTTTGGAATAATTGATAATTTATCAAAAAGCTTCATAATTATTTCTAATCAATTTCTATAGGAAAATATAATGCACTAAATGACTTCTTAAGCCACACGTTGGTGATGATAGGATAAAGTATAAACCAGGCCGCGTAGGCTGACATTATGTCATGCTAAACAGTACTTTTAATGTTCAGGGGATTGCAAGGATGAAAATGGAAGGGTAGGGAGGTGTGTTGCAGGAGCAATTCAAAATTACACCAGCCAGTTGATAGATTCCAGCAGCAAAGGTTAGAATTCATGTAAATTCTTGAACCAAAAACTATAATATTTAGTACAACCTCTTTATTGGTTTTTTTTTTTTTTTTTTTTTCGTACAAGTTCTTCTCTTATGAATGTTCTGCCCATTTATGCTACCTTACTGACCAAATCGTGTTTCTAATGCAATTAATTGTAAACTATCAGATAACCTTACTGAAGCACTCCTATTTTTCTCTCATTTTTTGGGTGATATTCATCAGGTACGAGTCGCATTAAAGATGATCTGAACATACATAGCATGTCAAGATGTGTGCATTATTAACTACAATACTTGTTTAATGCAGCCTCTACACTGCGGTTTTGCTTCAGACAAGGGAGGCAACACAATTGAAGTTCACTGGTACACAAGGAAGCAAAATCTTCACCATGTGAGTGTAGTTGTCAACTGACCATAGCTTACACAAAAAAGCTGCCTATATTTATGATTTGTAAACTCATATTTATTCATACAGATATGGGATGACAACATTATAGAGACAGCACAAGAAAGGTTCTATAGTTCAAATTTGGCAGACCAGATTGATGCAATTCAAAAAAATATTACGGTAGCTTATTTGATACTTTCTTAGTGACTGTGTTAGACTTGGTACTTGGTTTACTTAATTTCCATAATGTGTATCAATTTTGTTCTGTAAATTTATTTCAAGCTACAGACTGGCTGGGCCGATCAAGTTAAGAGCTGGGAGAGCTGCAGTTATACTGATACAACATGTGCAGACGTGTATGTTTCTCAACCACAATTTATTAACCTAGAATTTTTTAGCAAGTTCCATTTCATTGTCATAAGGTACTTTGAATGAAGTATTAGTTATCCAATACATTATACTTCTTTCTTTTTCTTTCTTTTTTTTTTTTTTTTTTTTTTTACTTGTTGCCTCTCTTCAAAAATGTCATCTTTTTTCACTATTTTACCAATAAAAAGACGTCTCCTTTTTCCCTAAAAAAGGCAGGTTTTTTTTATAAGATATCGTTTCTCGCCTAAATCTCTGCACAGATGGACACATTGTTTCCTATCCTTTCTTTTCTCTTACCTGTCTCAACTTATTGAACAAAAGCGACATTGTTAATGTGTATATGACTTGTTGTACTAGTTATGCAACTTTAGTCATTGATCATTGCAAGATCATATATGAAGCATTTCTTGATAAGGGTATCATAATACACTTGATTGAAATATAAGGATAGATGAAGTGGGTTATTTTTCTCAGATATGCCTCTGAAAGCATTGAAGCAGCCTGTGACTGGGCATACAAAGATGCGACTGAAGGTTCAGTTTTAGAAGGTAAAGAGTAGATTCTTACAAATTTTCCAGTTCTGCGTGTTCATTTCTTCTCGGTATAGAGAAATAATATGAAAACTGTTTGCAGATGAATATTTTCTCTCCCGGTTACCAGTAGTCAATAAGCGGCTGGCTCAAGCTGGAGTTCGGTTGGCAGCCATCCTCAACCATTACTTTAAGTGATAATACTTCTTTCTTCTATAGTGTATTCTGAAGCTTTAGACCATACATGTCGATCAGTATCAATAAAATACATGGTTCTAGTCATTGCTTTTGAATGTATAAAACATGGTACTTCTAGTAATCTAGCACTCTTTTTCTTTGTAAAATTAGTGTTCCACATACCACATTCCTACTCAAATTATATCAATTGTTTAAATTAAAGGCCGCTTTCTGATATTGCTCCACGGTATTCTTCTATGCAAATGATTCTATTGTTCCACAGAAAATATCAAATTATTTGAAATAGATCGCTTTTCATTCGTGTGATTCATTACGTTTAGTAGAACGTTAGAGTCTATATGTGAGTTTAAACACATTCAACACAACATAAAACATTCTGATTATGAAGTCATTTTACATTGTAAATTGTATCAACTTAAATTGTATTAACCAATATCTAAAAAACCTTCGTCTTGAATTGACTCAAGGTGGAACATGTAGAATGCCCCTGTAACTAAGGTTTCTTCACAACTAGGACTGGGCACTTTGCATTCTGAACACAATAGTTGCTCACGCTCCCCAGAATAGCTCTGTATCAACACCATGGTATATTAGTATTCAATAATTGGAAGACCTTCTTTGCCATAGGATGTAAAGTATCATGATAAGCATATTCTTAATTTGCCAAACTGATTTCATACATTATAGAATGCAGTGGGGCAATAACCCCCGAGTCATTTGTAAATTTTGTATAAGAAGTGGAATTAAGAAGGGTAAAGAATGAATTTTCAGACATGTGGATTGGTAAACCAACAATCATTTCCAAAATATAAAACTGAAAATTAGTGAACTTGCATGCGCAAGTCAAATAAATTATTTGACAAAAGTCTTGTAACTCAATTAGTTGTCACCTCTTGGTGTTTCCAACGAAGACAATACAAAGTTAATATTTTCCCCACTCCCAATTATCAAATTATCAAAAATAAAAATAAAAATCAAATAAAGTATTATTGTGGCTTCTTGTGGTTGATCATTAAATCATGGTTAAAAGGCATAGGACTTAGGATTGGAGCATCCACAGAAAGGATGTATATATATATATCCTCTTTACTTTTCTTTTTGGATATTTGTTGTAAAATTTGGCATCTACTCCATAACGATTTTTCTTTACCATAAGGCCAAGACACCAACGGGTTTCTTTTTGTTGTAGATAGAATTTGATCCCAGTTCCCATATTCAACGACAAGAAACTTTATCATTTCAACTAACTACAACACATATTTATGCTCTTTAATGTTAGTACAATGCGGAAAAGAGTTATTTGTCCTATTTACTGTTAATTAAGAGAAATGGGGAAAATATTGCATCTTGGCAGCTAGCTTTATAAACTTAAGTTCAGCAGTTCCATAAACAAAACTTTTTACAAGTAAAAAATTTAAAACACCTAAATATGTTGACATGATCTTAACATCGAAATCTTAACATCCATCAATAACATAACATGTAGTTCTAATTAAACACATGAAAGTGAAGTTGCAAATTTATGATTTCATTTGTCTGTATGAATGCTGATTCTATCAATAATCACATCAATGTAGCATAAAAAAAGGGATTAAATGGAAACCAACCTTTTGATTTTTCCAAGACCACGCTCTCCTAGAATAAGCAAATTGATGTTCAACTTTTCAACTGCATTACATATAGCCGTTTGAGGATCTCCTACCTCTGTAAGTGTTTCTGCATTTACCTACAAAAATAATATGAACAAACCCCAATCTTACACTTGTATGCTCTAAAGGAGGAACTATTTGCATTTGTATACATCTATATCCTATCTTGTCAGCTCTCAAGCTTGAGTATCATTTAATAGTATAAACAAGTATACCTTTTGAATGCAGGTATTCATTATCATTTGAACAAATTTATTTTGATGAGCTGGTTAGGCGGCAAAAAATTAATGTTGTTTAAGGCTTATAGTCATCTCTTGACCAAAGAGGGGTGAAATAGATGGTCCTATGCTAAGAAAAAGATGAGTACAGAACATATGGCACAGAAACTGCACTGTATATGTACTCTCCATACAACTATCATTTAAGACGTTTTCTTCATCTTTTCAAACTTGTTATGATTGAAGCATTCTCATTGATGCAGTGAAAAGAAACTAAGATATAATTGATGTAGCAAAAAAGTATTAACTTTCTATCTGATAAATGCAACAATAGGCATTAAGAGGAAAGATTCAACAGCAAAACAATAGAGAATAGAAAAAGAAAGGTTGAAACTTCAAAGGATGAGTTTAAGGGTTCAAGACTAATGAAGTCTGAATTTCTTTGATATTATGTGGCAGAAACTTTATACTAAGGCTCTTAAAAAACTAGTTTGCAATAGCCCATTAGGAAACTTACATTGTCAACCCTTCATTACACAAAGCCTTCTAATCTTTGCCATTGATGCTCATTCAAGGTCATATTTAAATTACAAAGATTAAGAAATACATCAAGAATATCTAGCCATATTAGAAGTTTTCACTATGTTTAAAATAAAATTGTAGCCTGCATGAAAACGCAAGAATTTTCACACAAAGCAACAGGTCATTACTTTTTTGAAGCAATTTAAAGAGATTTTGCAGAAACAATTCAGTGTTTTTCCCAGTACCTTGTTCTGATAATCGTCCTTTCATTTTATTTTTTGTTCAGAATATTTACTAAAGCTTCATCTTACAACTCACTTGTCAAACTGATGTATCCACAAGATCATTCTCAACTATTAGATTGCCCCACTGGTCAAAGAAGATTACTTTTTGTGATGTTCGTGCTACTGAAAGGTTCTACATGAGTAGTTAGAAGCTTACCTTTCTCTCTGCAGGCCATTTTTTCTTAGTACCAATAGCCTGACTGATTAAGATGAGAAACTCACTGCTGTGCTTAGAAATAGTAAAAAGGTTGTATCTAGTGCATAAGGCTTCCCACTTCTGTACGGTCTATGACAGGTGGTTGGTAGATAGTCTTACCCTTAATTTTGAAGAGGCAACCACAAAATCCAAAAGCCTACAGCAGCTCAATATTTTACATAGTATACAAGATCATCAAACCAAACTAAACTTTTAATTTTATTTTTTTTCATTTTTACCCTTTATGATCTTCCTTCAACCTTTATGGAAGCACCGTTGACAACAGAGCTGAGACAAGGATGTTGAAACTCAAAAGAATGAGAATTTAAAATAAAAAATTAAAAAATAAAAAGGGAAGAAATATTATCACATTTTGTAGACTCAAAAAATTTTGAGTGTAAATGAGTGAGAGTCAATGGGAGGAAAACAGGGGATAGTTTACTAAACAGTATACAGAGAGCCAATATCACTTTTCACAGAGAAAATGAAAATTGATATCTCCAACGAGATTATATGAGGTAGTATTTCAAAAAGAAGTAAAGGACAAAGCAATGATTTATTGAGGTACAAGGCATGAAAGGGTTTCGATTCTTGCAGATAGCCTTAAAGGTCAGACTTGTACTGTAGGAGTTGTGTTACCATGTAATCATTTGACACAAGGCATTGCGGATAATTAGTATCTAGTGTATATTTCTGAATTTTTTTACAGCCTTTCAGTCTGTAGTTTTCATTATCATTTTTGCTCATCTTTACTGCTAAATTGTTGTGCAAACGATAACATAAATGAGAAATTTGTTAGAAATAATTAGTTATAAATCCATCAACATGCACATTTATCTTTAACTTTTGCCTATGTAAGTTACACCACAAACATGACATCATCCCCCCTCCCCCGTCCCAATTCTTCTCCCCCTTTTATCTTGCATTTCAGTGATGTCGCTACACAAATATTTTAAAAAAAAAACAGATGAAATTCATAAAAAAAAATAATGTACATTAAGATTTGCTCATATGGAATAGGAAATTTCTTTCTGGCCATAGCAATACCTTTCAAAGGAAGAAAAGAAAGAATGGAAGAACAAATTATACAAATTAATAGGGCACTATACCCACTCAAAGACCCCAAAGGAGTGTTTAGAGCCCATACATTTAAATGAATCATACTTATTTCATTTAGGAATTAAGTAATATGATGTTTTCAATTAATTAAACAAGGCCTTGTATGGTACCATTAATGATCCATCTCTATAAGTCTTTAGATGAGTACATTGATGTGTCCATACAACACTATCAAGTACCATTAGCTGTTAAATTATGAAGTAAACCATAATGGATTGAATAATAATTGAGTTGCTACTGCCAATAATATAAAATTTTGTTAAAAAAACAGGAATGAAAAATAGTGGACATACCCCTCGACTAGCACATATTTCCTTAGCTTTCTCCAGAAGAGCCAATGTGAGCTTGTTCTGATTTTCTTTGACGGAGTTATTAAACTCTTGAGCTGTCATGGACAAACATGCAAAACTTGTCAATAGAAACTCCAATGTCTCAAATAAAGTTTATACTCATCATTGTAACTATTTAAATATGGGAAAAAAGAAGAAAAATGGAAAGAAGGGCACGGTGAAGAATGCAGTTTTTACATAATAGTTCTCAAAATGAGGAGAGAACAAACTTTCCCCCACTTCTTAACCACCATTAGTCATCCGGAACAGAAGGGGTCTAAATAAACCTCTTCAAGTAGGAAGTGCATGCTCTGATTCTAAAATACAAAGTTATACTCCCCTGTCTTGTTGAATAAAAAATAAAGCATAATAACACCATGAATGGTCTTACTTATTTCCTACTTATTAAACAGCACTTTGGAAGAAAATGAGCATGAAACAATAATAAGAAATTAATGCGTATTTGAGTTGTGTATAGAACATCGTCCTTAAGGTGATAATTGCCCTGCTTGCTAGAGTTTAATGCCAGGTTACATGCAATTCACCTCCATGATAGCAAAGTGACCAGCAGACAACAATTCTGAAGTTTCTTCTAAAGATAATTTCTTACAAAATGATGTATATGACTAGAGTAATGAGAGAAAAACAAAAATGAAATTGAATCTGTTTCAGGCCCTTTATTTAAACAAACAATGAAGAGATTTATTGAAACATCATAACTTTTCATTTTATTTGGCACAGTTATGAAATCATAACATAACTAAGATTAATTCATTATAATCCAGTACATCTCATCTTATCTTATTTCAATAAAATAAACTCAACATGTACCACTAATTAAAGTGCCGACTTCAGAACTTGTGCGTGTTTTCTAGTGTCAAATATCTATAGATTCTATATATAGTAATTTATTTTGGGCTAAAGTTCAAACTTCATCCTTAAAGTTGGGGGTATTTATGGATTATACCCAAAAATTTTAAAATTTGAATTTTACATGCAGAAGTGTAAATGGAATATAACTTCAATGGGTAGAATTCAAATTTTGAAATTTCAGAATATAAAATCAAAAGATTCCCAAACTTTAAGGGCGTAGCTTGCATTTTAGCCTTTATTTTGTGGCGTTTGTGTTACATTCCCACCAAAAGCTCATTAAACTTTCTTTGGCAAGTTAATTTAAATCACAAACCCACTTCCATATCACAATTTACACACTAGATTTTAAACAAGTATAAGCATAGAACTATAACCATCATGAGTTAGCGAGGCTTTCGGGGATAAAAGAAAAACAAGAGTACAACACGCATCTCTATTTTTTCCCCCTCCATAAATACAAACTTTTTGAAGAGAAAGAGAAATACAAAATCAATAATTTTCCAAACTCTAAACCCCCAAATTCAACATATATACTCCAACAGACACCAAAGAACACAAAATTAAGAAGCAAAGAAATTATTAGTACTTAACTGGCTGAAACAGGACAGTACATACGAGCAGAGCCAAGAGAGGCAGCAAAGGTGTAAGCATTTTTGGTAGGAAGCTGAGCCATGAAGATGACAAGAGGGGACTTGTTTAAAGATTCTTTGAGATTATCAAGTACCCAAGTGAGCGCATAGTAACTGTACTCACTCTCATCAATAGCTAACATCACCTTCTTCTCAGCTCCTCCATATCCCAAAACTACCTCAGCCATTACTGAAGGGTTTTTGGTTTCAGAGTTTACAGATACAGACAGATAGGTTCAAAAGCGTTGGAATATGTTACTGAAAAAGAGACACAGTGATTTTACTATGTTTAGGTATAAAACGTCATTGTTTAGTGGTACTAGGTGTGGAAACTTGAAACTTTGTAAATGGTAGTTGGAAAAACAGAGGGCGGGTTTTTCAGGTCATAACGGCCGGTCAAACCTTTGAAATCTGGATAAGGTTCCTCTCCTTGTCATTCCTTTGATAATATCCATCTGCCACGTTCAACACTGAAGAGATTTTATTTATTTATTTCTTTCTCTTTCGGATTTTGTTCAAGAATGCAAGCCGTTTAATACATCATCATTTTTAACTTATTATAAAAGTTATCTTTAATTGCGTAGTAATGGCTATTGACATTTGACATCTCCCTCGCGTTGGAAAATTTGGTTTTGTATCTCATACAAAACACACAACGAAAGTAACAAATATTGATCAATTTCATTTATGATTAATAACATGCACTATGTAAATTTCAGAATTTAAGAACGAAATAGCGTACTTTGATGTGGTGAAATTCAAAACAAAAGATTAGAAGTACTCAAGAACACTTTTAATTTTCACTCCAATTTCACTTTACACCCAAGAAGTGTGGTCTCTCAATCAGTTTCTAAGGGATAATAATTGAGTGGCTTCACTCGCACATACACATCACTTCACAATGATGTCTCTTTTTTTTCTTATAAAAAATTCTGTATATTTCTCCCTTTATAAATAACTAATTATCTAATTGGGCCGGCCTATTGGGCATTTCCAATTGGGCTTTATTGTGTGCCTTGGAGTGAGACCAAAAGGGACCAATAAGACACTAGCTCCAATGGGCTTTGGACTTTTCTATCAACTCTTGACAAGCCCAAAGTTACCATTAATTATATTTAATACCACTATATAAATATAATTGTACTCTAAGCTTTATTAATAAATTATATCTCAAGACTTTATTATACATGTAACCCCTTCATAAAATATACGTAGTAATACAAAGTCATGAATGTAGACTGTCACTTTGAAAATTACTACATCTTAATTCTTGATTACCCGGTTTAATCGTTTAAGTTATTCATCATATATTTATGAAATCCAATTTCATAAATATATACTTTAGTATAACCTTACTAAAGTTGTTAGGCCTAACACTTTGAATAACCAAACTCATTAAACTTACCTCAAGAGAATATTTTATATCTCCGTTAAGAGATTATGAATTTCATCTTGAGAATATATGTTCCATCAACACTAAATGTGGCTGCACAACATACTGAGGTTTTGATCGTGACTTTAGATCTCACTCTTGATATATCAAAGCAACCTACATCTCATGATCAAGTCCATTATTCTCTTAGGATTAAGAGTTCATGCAAATAGTAGTCGTGAGATTTATTATTTATTTGACAGTCGTTAAGAGAATAATAAATCTCACACCGGTCCAGTTCAATATGTCTTAACTCTTATAGACAAATCATCATAGTTGACATGTTATAGTCTTCATAGATGAAATGCCCAATTTCATCACCGACTACGAACTATAATTCTGAGTTTACAAAGAACTTGTGATTTATATCTTTCGTGACTAAATCACATAAATCACATTCTATGCATCTCATGGACTATATGATAATGTCCAAATATTCGTGTTACCATTATTTTAGATAATAATAAAATAACTTTATTAATCATAACATTAAGTCATACATAATGTCATACATAGCATCATACAATAGGATTTAAGGGCACATATCCTAACAATCTCCCACTTGTCCTAAAGACTATTGTGCACTAATTAAACTCTCATTCCCTCCAAATGTGACTCAAAAGTCCTTTGTGGCAAGGTTTTGGTAAACGGATCTGCTAGATTACTTGCACTGTCAATCTTTGCTACTACTACATCTCCTTGAGCAACAAAGTCTTGAATAATGTGATACTTTATTTCAATGTGCTTTCCTTTCTTGTGATTCCTTGGATCCTTGGATTGTGCAATCGCTCCACTATTGTCGTAAGATAATGTGATGGGAACTTACTTCATTCTCACAACACCAAGATCAAAAAGGAATTTCTTGAGCCAAACAGCTTCCTTTGCCGCCTCACAAGCAGCAACATATTCAGCTTCTATAGTGGAATCCGCAATGCAAGATTGCTTAACACTCTTCCAACTAATGGCTCCACCTCCCAAGGTGAACACACACTGAGGTGGACTTTCTAAAATCAAGATCTGACTAAAAATCAGAATCTGTACAACTAATAGGAATCAAATCCTCACTATGATAAACAAGCATATAATCTCTTATTCTCCATAGATACTTGAGAATATGCTTTACAGCTTGCCAATGTTTAAGTCTTGGATTTGATTGATATCGGCTGACCATGCCAACTGAATAACAGATATCTAGTCTAGTACATTGCATGGCATACATGAGACTTCCCACTGCAAAAGCATAAGGAACTTGTCTCATTATATTTTCTTCCTCAAGAGTCTTAGGCCTTTGGTTATTAGACAGAGGAACTCCATGTCTAAAAGGAAGTAATTTTTTCTTGGAGTTTTACATGCTAAACCGTTCTAGAACCTTATCTATATATCCAGTTTGTGATAAACCTAACATCTTATTCTTGCGATCTCGCCAAAGCTTGATCCCTAGAATAAAGTTAGCTTCACCCAAGTCCTTCATTTCAAATTAGCTTGACAACCAAACCTTTACTGATGACATTACCCCTACATCATTTCCAATGAGGAGAATATCATCAACATAAAGCACTAGGAACATTACTATTTTGTCTTGATGTCTTTTGTACACACATGGTTCATCAAGATTTTGTTCAAAACCAAATGATTTGATTGCTTGATCAAATCTAATGTTCCATGACCTAAATGCTTGCTTAAGTCTATAAATGGACCTTTTCAACTTGCATACCATATGTTCTTGGTTCTTTGCTATGAAACCTTTCGGTTACATCATATAAATTTCTTCTTCAAGATTACCATTAAGAAATGCAGTCTTGACATCCATTTGCCAAATCTCATAATCATAATGAGCAGCAATGGATAAGAGAATTCTGATAGATTTAAGCATGGCTACTGGCGAAAATGTTTCATCATAATCAATACCTTCTTTTTGTGTATACGCTTTCGCCACTAGTCTTGCTTTAAAAGTTTCAACCTTTCCATCTATCCCTCTCTTCCTCTTGTAAACCCATTTGCAACCAACAGGTTTAATGCCATTAGGCACCTTTACAAGATCCCATACTTGATTGGAATACATAGAATCCAATTTAGATTTCATAGCTTGGACCCAATGATGTACATCTATATCATTCATTTCCTCCTCATAAGTGAAGGGATCCAATTCAGCCTCTTCTGGGACAGCTTCATATGTTTCTCCCAATCCTATAAATATTATAGGAGGTCGAACAATTCTCCCACTACGATGAGGCACCTGTGTACTAGTCATCTCATGAGTAATGTCTTGTGGTGTATCCTTTGCAGCCACATCATTCATAGGTTCATCCATTGTTTGTTCAATTACAGGTTCATCTAATTCAGCCAATACAACTTTACTTCTAGGATTAAAGTTATTCACATAATCATCTTCCAACAATTTGGCATGGGTGCTAACGAAAACTTTGTTATCCTTATGATTATTGAATAAATAACCCTTGGTTTCCTTTGAATACCCTAAAATCATGCATACTTCCGTTTTAGCTTCCAACTTATCAGACTCCCCTTTCAACACATGTGCTAGACATCCCCAAATGTAGAGATATTTCATACTAGGCTTACGCCCACTCCACAATTCCTTAGGTGTATTGGGAACAGATTTTGATGGAACTAAATTCAAAATATGCATAGCATTTTTTAGTGCATATCCCCAAAAGGAAATTGGTAAAGTTGAATAACTCATCATGGACCTAACAATTTCCAAAAGAGTCCTATTCCTTCTTTCCACTACACCATTTTGTTGGGGAGTTCCAGGTGCAGTCAATTGGGAGACAATCCCATTTAGGTGATCCTTGAAATCCCCAAGAAGGTATTCGCCACCTCGATTAGATTGAATGGCCTTTATGCGTTTACCCAATTAATTTTCAACTTCAGCCCTAATTCTTTGAACTTTTCAAAGGCTTCGAACTTCCGTCTTATTAGGTACACATAACCATATCTTGAGTAATCATCCGTAAAAGTGATGAAGTACTCATAACCTCCTTTTGCTTGGGTTGACATAGGACCATATACATCTATATGAACTAATTCAAGCAACTCTTGGGCTCTTCTACCTTTTGCATTAAAAGGTCAGTTAGTCCTTTTACCTTCCAAACAAAATTCACAAACTAAAAATCCATCAAAGTCCATGGGCTGTAAAAGTCCATCTTTGATTAGTCTTTGAATCTTATTTGAATTAATATGACCCAAACGTAAGTGCCATAGATATGCATCACTAGTAGAAGGAAACTTTCTCTTTAATGATTTGACAAGAGAGCTACTATCTAATTTAGAATTGTATAATTCATGCTTGTCATGAGTTAAAATATAAAGACCATCCACAATATTGCTAGAACAAATAAACACTTTATCCTTCTTTATTACAACATTATCTTTTAGGATAACATAATATCCTTGTTTACCTAAATAAGTTGCAGAAATTAAATTCCTACGAACATTAGGTACATACAAACAGTCTTCCAATATTAAAACCCTAGACTCAAAACATAAATTAAACACTCTAACAGCTACAACTAGTATTCTGCTCCCATCAACCAAAGTAAGAAACAATTCCCCTTCATTCAGCTTTCTGGTCTTCTGGAACCCCTGTAAAGTATTGCAGATATGATTAGTACAACCTGAATCCATACACCAAGAATCCGTGGGAATCTGTACCAAACATATTTCAAGAAGGAATGTACTTTTCATACCTTTATTCTTGGCAGCTTTGAATATTGGACAATTTCTCTTCCAATGTCCTTTCTCACCACAATGGAAACACTTTCCTTTGGTTTTTTTCTTCTTTTGTTGGCAACTCCTAAGGCAACTTGTTTACCATCTCTCTTGGTAAAGTCCTTCTTCTTCTTCTTTTTTTTACCCTTGCCTTTTGACTTGGGTTGAGAAGTAGAAGCTTCAACTATATTGGCATCAATACTAGAAGTACCAAGGATGCCTTCTGCCGCTACCAACTCATTCATTAATTCAAACAATGTAAAAACCTTTTTGTTCATATTATAGTTAAGCTTAAATTCCTTGAATGATTCTGGTAGTAACTGGAGTATCATATCTACTTGAGATTCTCCATAAATATCGGCACCTAAAACTTCCAATGTATTCAGATTAGAGATCATCCTAAGACAATGCTCCCTCACTGAAGTACCTGCAGCCATTTTGGTATTATAAATCTGCCTCATAGTTTCTTGCCTTGCAGAACAGCCTTGCTTACCAAACATCTCCTTCAAACTTAGCATAATGTCCGAAGCTAGTTTTACATCTTGCATTTGATGCTGTAGAACATTTGAAATAGATGCTAGGATATAGCACTTTGCCATCTCATTAGATTTTTGCCAACGATCATATCACTGTTTTTCCTCAAGAGGAGCATCTAATGATGGAAAGCTAGGACATGGTTGAGTAAGCACATATTTGTGCTTTTTAGCAGTAAGTACAATGTCCAATTTCTTTTCCAGTCAACATAGTTGGATCCAGTCAGTTTGTTTTGATTAAGAACAACAACAAATGGGCTAAATGATGCCATGATATAAATCTGAAAATAACAAACATGAATATAATAAATAAACTGGACATTATCAATTTAGCATATAAGCATATAATATAGAACCTTAATAAAACCATAAAATAATATATGCAACGACAACCCAATCCATGTCTAGAATTCCTTGGTAGCAAGTTTATTATAAACACTTTAGTTGGTTAAGAAATATTCTCATTATTAATGCTATCATGGTAACTCTTACCAAACAAAAATAATTTACCGTTTTACCTTTAGCCTCTAAGTAATAATGACATAGCTCCTTTCGGAGGTTAACATTACACTTAGTCTAGTATACACCATTTTCTAGAATCATGTGTAGCCACATTTCATCTCCCTTATAATGTTTAAACTTGTAGTACCATAGAACAAAAACACCCTCCTTTGGGATCGCGAGGCATATGTGCCAAGACGAGGTGTTTGTTCATACTACTTTAAACGAGTGAGTTCAATCTTGTAGTACTATGAAGTAAACACCCTCCTTTGGGATCGTGAGGCATATACGCCAAGACGAGGTGTTTATCCACACTACTATGAACCGATAATGGAGGCCGTGAGATGCAACCATTGTATCTCTCTCCCACTAGATATTTTAAATTAAAGGTTTCTAAGATCAAGGACAATAATAACGTTAGAAACTTTGAAAACATAATCCTAATCTCATTAGGAATAAATTCCATTAAAAAAAATACTTTAATCCTAGCATTAATATATATATATAAATATATATGGGTTTATATAATATAATATGTATATATATCTGAAAAATCTTGAAGGAATTGACTAAGGGAATTCCTAAACAAGGAAGTGTTTTGACATATTTTTTAATTTTCTGGACGACAGAAGTGTGAACTTGTGTCCAAGTTTGAAGTCTATCAAAAAGGGGTTTGCATTGCTGCTTGAGGTTTTGATAGAAATCTGAAATATAATTAAGAGATCCTAGAAATCTTTGAAGCTGGGTTTTATCTAGGATTTCATCTAGAAACTTATCAGCAAACTAGATAGCTCTATCTATGGGTTTGATGACACAATGTCTTATATCAAAACCTAAGAATCGCACACTAGTTTGGAAAAGTTTGATCATGGGGGCTGAAACAACAAGACCATTGTGCTTAATTGTCCGGAGAAAAGGTCGCAGGTGCTTCCAATGTTGATTTAGGGATTCTGAAAAGATAAGTACATCATCAATGTACACAATAGCATGATTGGAGAATGGATTGAAAATCTCATTCATGATATTTTGGAATTCAGAAGGTGCATTTTTAAGACCAAAGGGCATTACATTCTGTCAGTTCGTTTAGACCCCTTATACCCAACAGATTAACCTAGAGAATTAGCCAAGTGATTAACTTAGGTAATTTACTTAAATCTAGGTTAACACAGAGTAAACAAAAACAATAATGCAGCTGAAATTAAATAACACAAAGATCTGATGACCCAGGAAAACCAAACCTGTAAAAAACCTGGGGAGGATTTAACCTAGCTATCCTCAAGGTAAACTGAATCCACTATGAAAGAATCGAAGTTTACACAATAAGACTTAGACCACTAACATCCTATTGCTACCCAAGTGTAAGAAACTTACTACCACGACCCCATGATAGCTCCGAGATCCACGGACTCCTTCTTTCCTTGAATTCTTCAGCAAATCACAAGCGCACCTGCTTGTATATCTTTATGCTCTTTTGATTCTACAACTGTATTGATTTACACAACTCTTGACATGAATCTCAAGTTTGTAAACCCTAAGTGTATGTGAAGGCAAACACCTCTAGATCTTACAATGAGATTCACAAACACAGCATTCAGAACACTAAAAACGTGGCTAGGGTTTTCCCTTATATACTTAGGGCAAAACATAAAACCCTATACATTAAATGGACTTGGGCTTAGTTGGAATTTTCTGTAGAAAAATGATCTGCCCGATTTTCGATCGATCGAGTTAGACAGAAAGTGAATAGTTACTTCTGCAGTAAACTCGATTCCAACTTTACATAAAATCCCATACTTTGAGCAATGTCTAACACAAGACTAAACATTGTTTTGATCATGGTTTGCCAACATTACAAATTGAAGTTCTAATACATTAGTTCCTAATTCTTAGAACCTAACACATTCCATTCATAATGACCAAAGGGTGTAGTAAATGATGTTTTGTACCTACCAGACTCTCTAATTTGTATATGCCAAAATCCACTCTTCATATCAAACTT
The DNA here is from genome assembly GCA_033629205.1 of Lithocarpus polystachyus. Classification (NCBI taxonomy): domain Eukaryota; kingdom Viridiplantae; phylum Streptophyta; class Magnoliopsida; order Fagales; family Fagaceae; genus Lithocarpus; species Lithocarpus polystachyus. Next base: position 47,141,304 of record CM066162.1, on the reverse strand, counting down.
ACTGAAGACCACTACTTTACTAAGCCTATTGACTAAGTCTTTCTTGTTGGGAATCCGGTACCTTACCCATTCTATGACTTTGTTAAGGGGCTTGTAATTGATAACTAATCTAGGAACACCTTTCTCTATCTCAGCATTTTTTTTGGACATAAAGGGATGAACAAGACCATGGTGACCTAGATTTCCTAATGATTCCTTTTTGAAGGAGATCCTCTATCTTGGCTCTACAAATATCCACGAGTTCTTAGTTCATTTGTATAGGTCGAGCTTTGGTAGGAATATCTTTTTCATGAAAATCTTTGACATATGGAAGAGCTACCTCGTGTCTCTTTTTATGCCAAAAGGCTGTGGGTAGGTCAAAGCAGACTTCCTGCTTGAGTTTTTCTTCAAACTCTCTGATTTCTGTTTGGATATTTTCATAAGCTAGCTTTTCTTTGCCTTTCTTATGTTTTAGATCATCCACTAACTATTTAAGCTGTTTGGTTTTGGCACTGAGAAGGTTAAAGGTCTTTTAGATAGAAACTTCTTGGAGGATACTAATATCTCTAGATTCAGGATGAGTAGTGATACCTTCACTATCTGTGATGAAAGGATACAACAGGCACATGAATGGGTTTCCTAGGATGACCATGTCTGTCATATTCTTAACTAAGACAAATGTGGTTTTAAAGCATGTATTTTCCTGGCACACATGTGCTTTTGGGATCTTCAATTCAATCTGCATTTTTTCGCCATTTGCGGATGTCAGTTTCTCCTTAGTCTTTATGAAATACTTTGAGGGAATGATTCCTTCTTGGATACAGTTGAGATCAGCACCTGAATCCATCAAGGCTATAACCTCAAATTCAAAATCTTTGCTAATGACAATCTTGACTTTAGAATGCCATTTCTGGAAGTTAATCCTATTGATGGTTTCTAAGAACTTTTGACTAGGTTGTTCTTCTTCTTGAACCATATTGGCTGTAGGGTTAACAGTTTCATCTTCTTCATCCGAAGGGTTTTGGAATGAGGGTCCTTCCTCATGGCTTTGGTGAGAAAAGCTTTCCAGATTCTGAACTCTTTGATCAAGGAGAGTATTATCAACCTGAAGAATGGTTAGTTTTTGCTTAAGGGTTCTAACCTCAGATTTGGTTTCCTTGATTTCAGTTTGAAGGTCGTTGATAGTGACTTCCTTCTTGGACTTCGAAAATCTTTCATAAATTTTTTCTAAGTTAACTTTGGGTTCACGAAGCCTTGGTTCGAGTTTACTGGTTTCCCTAACTAAGGTTGCATGAAAAGCACTGAGTTTTTGGGCTTTAACTACTGGATCACCGATCTATTCTATGAGATCTAAGAGTAGTTCTTCCTGTTTGCTAAGCGTACTGACTTGTCTGCTGGGAATATTAATAGTTTTGTTTGTATGACAATTGTTTCTACAACTCTTACTAGTTTGGTTTCTAACTGGAGTGCTGAAACTCTTAGTATTTCTATAATACTTGGAGGTTGTTCTGTGCCTTCTTGTATCCTGAGGTAGGTGACTCGACTGGACAACTTCCTTATTATCTTCTTTGGTCCAGTTGGTTTTGGTGATGACACAAAACTTTTTGTGCCATTCAAAATGGTTCTCAAAATAAAAGAAAGGGATATTGTTCGATATCTCCTTCATGAATTCTTGCCATTTCTCTAATACTTATATCTTTTGTTCTAGAGTATGGTTTTTTCTATAGGCTTCTCTTTTGACTCTTTTTCTTTCAGAATCAAATTCCTTTCCTAAGGCTACTAGGTCGGGGGTGAAGTCTTTCTTTAAGGCCATGATCTCGTGATCAACTGGGGGTTCCTGATCCTCATACTGGTATGGGTCCTCTATATCGGTTTTGGATGGGGATGGTGTCTTGCGACTGTTGTCGTCATCTTGATCAACAACTGAGTCCTGTTTGGCTGTGTAGCAAGGGGTACTAACCTGGGATCTGGTTTTTACTCCTTGGAGTTCTACACCTAAGTCTCGTTTAGATCTTGGGTATGGTGCAAGGGGTCTAGAGGAGCTGGCTTAGGATGTGGATATATCTCCTAAAAGGATAGGTAATTTTCTACTAGGTAAAGGAGATCGGCGGAGATCTATTGGGGATCTAGGCCTATACTCTTCTAAGGGTGTTCTAAACCTAGACTGGGCAAAGCTAAGTCTAACAGTACCATCTGCTAGTTGCTGGACAAAATCTAAGTCTGGATTCTGATCTGGGTTTTGGATCTGTAGAGGATAATTCTCATTTTCTAGAGTCTAACTGGGAGGAAAATCAATTGCATCCCATTTCAGGGTTCTTGGTACCTGAATTTTGGCCTGGACATTGGTTTGGATAAGAAGTGTTTCTCCCATCTTCTTTCTATCCAAAGCTCCAACATTCATGTTTGTCTTGATGCACTTATAGTAAACTTTATATATCAAGGCTATCTGGCTGGTTCCCTGCACCACGAGGGTTCCATGGGTCTTGATATTTAGGGTGAGGGCTTTCATGACATGTGGGTCATGGAGGTGGATTGTGAAATTTGGGAAACAGTAGAAATGGACTGGTCCGTTACTTAAACTGGTCTAGATGGTTCCTAAGAGGCTGTCATTAAACCTTATATGACGAATATCTCTAAGGGCCAAAAGGATTGAATTTTTCAAACCTGGTCTAATGAGGGCTTTAACTCCAACCTGGACTAAGCCTATATGCAAGAAATTATGTCCTTTCTTCTTGTGGGCTTTTATGGTAGCTAGGTTAAACAAGTAGCACGTCTCGTACTCTTTGTTTATTCCATAAACTTGTTCTATGGTCCTAACATGGTAATATGTCTTGAAAACCATTTTCAAGTTCCATGAAGACTTATAAAATTCTTTGGTGGGTACCTTAGGGAGGTTCCATTCTCCTAACTTAAGGTCTACATCTGATAACTCATATTCTTCACTATTGATGATTCCAGCATCTTGTGGAATTTCTGGGAGTGATGAAGATCTACTAGCTAGATTGGAGGTAGAGTTACTTCTAAACAACCTATTTATCATTTTGGCTAAAAGTTTAATTTAAAGAATTAAAACCTAATCACTTTTATCTCCAAATGACTGGATCTAACCTTTGGTCAGGAACAGGGTGTATATGGGACGAACTGCCTTCTTCGGTGCAAACTACAACCCTTAACTGCCACTATCCTAACTTTTAAGCCTCAACGCCTCACTGTAGCTAAACGACCACTTGGCTTAGGATACCGTGGTCTAACTGGATTATACATCAGCACAGATTGGGTCTTATATATCCTCAATCGTACACACCTGTAACAAACTTTTGGGCTAAAAACAGATATAAGAAGAAGCAGGTAACTGAGAAATAATTGATTAGCATAAACAGATAACACAGAATGGATAAACAGAATGAAAGGAATAATTGAATCAACAGGTAAGCTAGAAGAAATAAATCACTAAACAGAAATAAATGAGGAATTGGAAGGGAGTGAAAGAGTTATCAAAATAGATTCAAACAATAACATTAATAAACTGAAATTAATGAAATGTTGGTACTGAAAATAATGATACATGTTTTGAAATGATAACTAAGGCAGTATAACCGGCCAACTTATGATTGAAAATAATGTAGCTTACAACAACTGATCGGCCAACTTGGCTCTGATACCAAAAAGGGGTAAGTTACAAGCAAGCGGATGGGGGACAAACGCCGACTGGGGCTATCTGATAAGTTACAAGCAAGCAGAAGGGGGATAGACGCCGACTGGTTCTTTCTTCATATCCTCTATCATTTGGGTTACTATCTCCAATGCTATTTTGTCTTTAGACTTGAGGCTGGTGTGCCTATTTGTGGGAAGTTTAACTAAAGGCTTTTCTAGGGGCTGGATGGGTTATATATATATATATATATATATATATATATATATATATATTATAATATACGGATAGAGGCGTTATATAGCATGTAATATTATGCTAAGTCATGCAAACCTTATACAAAGCCCAATATCATGTAAGCCTTATATAAGCCTTTATATAGCCAAGCATTGCAATGATTTGGTTCACGCACATGACAGTTACATCCAAGGCAGTTAATATATATATATCCAAGACAAAACATATAAATATATATATATATATATATATATATATATAATACAAACCCATATATACGGATTCTATGCAAAGTGTATATAAAACATTCAACACATCCAAGCCTTGCAATGAAGGATCCAAGTGGTGCAATGAATTGATACATGCAAATGAGTAGTTATTTGAATAACCGATATATCCAAATGGTCAAAACATTAAAATAACTACCCTCCATTGCAATAACTACCACACGCACATGATGGTTATTACAATTAGCTTCATATATCCATATCCAGACAAAGAATAAGACACAGTTTAATAGAAAAGCCGTGTATAATGAGATACAATTGGCCAATATTTTGTATACAGTTCATTTCTGACAACCGATTTGAAAAAAAGCAAAACCATTTTTCTTTTATTCTAAAATCCAATCACATGTTATACAATCATGAGATGAAAACCTGGCTCTTATACCAAATTGTTGGAAAATCTGATTTTGTATCTCATACAAAATACACAGTGGAAGCAACAAACATGGATCTATTTCATTCATGATTGATAACATGCACTATGTAAATTTCAGAATTTAAGAACGAAATAGCGTACCTTGGTGTGGTGAAATTCAAAACAAAAGATTAGAAGTAATCAAGAACACTTTGAATCTTCACTCCAATTCCACTTTACGCCCAAGAAGTGTGGTCTCTCAATCAGTTTCTAGGGGAGAATAATTGAGTGGCTTCACTCGCACATACACACCACTTCATAATGATGTCTCTTTTTTTTCTTATAAAAAATTCTGTATGTTTCTCCTTTTATAACTAACTGATTATCTAATTGGGATGACCTATTGGGCCTTTCCAATTAGGCTTTATTGTGTGGCTTGGAGTGGGACTAAAAGGGACCAATAAGACACTAGCTCCAATGGGGCTTGGGCTTTTCTATCAACTCTTGACAAGCCCAAAGTTACCATTAATTATATTTAATACCACTATATAAATATAATTGCACTCTAGGCCTTATTAATGAATTATATCCCAAAACTTTATTATACATGCAACCCCTTCATAAAATATTCGTAGTAATACAAAGTCATGAATGTAGACCGTCACTTTAAAAATTACTACATCTTAATCCTTGAGTACTCGATTTAATCCTTTAAGTTATTCATCATATATTTATGAAATCCAATTTCATAAATATATACTTTAGTATATCCTTACTAAAGTGGTTAGGCCTAACACTCTGAATAACCAAACCCATTAAACTTATCTCAAGGGAATATTTTATATCTCCGTTAAGAGATTATGAATTCCATCTTGAGAATATATGTTCTATCAACACTAAATGTGGCTGCCCAACATAATGAGGTTTTGATCGTGACTTTAGATCTCACTCCTGATATATCAAAGCAACCTACATCTCATGATCAGGTCCATTATTCTCTCAGAATTAAGAGTTTATACTTTATTCTGATAAATCTCATGAATATTTGGACATCTCATGATAATGTCCAAATATTCATGTTACCATTATTTTAGATAATAATAAAACAACTTTATTAATCATAACATTAAGTCATACATAATGTCATATATAACATCATACAATAGGATTTAAGGGCACATAGCCTAACACCTAAGGCTTTCATTTGATTGGGAATTAAGGGTTAAAAAATGAGAAAATAATGAAAAATTGGAGGATAGAAGATGAAAGAAGGATAAAAGATTGGAAGATGGAAAATATTTTAATTTTTCCTCGATATGCTTGGTTAGGAGAATAGCAAAGTGGATGGATGAAAAACTAATTTGTTTAGGAATTTAATTGAGATGAAAAATGAGAAAATACAAATTTAATTTGTATGAATTTACTTTCATGCTCTTATTTATGTAAAACCTTATAATTAATTTATTTTTTATTATAGGTAAAAATATTACTCAATCTGTACTTTAAAAAAAAAAAACTTGCTTCCCTTCCTCAACATCTCGATTAATAGATTGAAGAGAATCATTACAAAGATCATTACTGAGAATCGAAGTGCCTTCACAAAAAACCGTCTTATTTCTAACAACATAATGGTGACTTTTAAGACTCTTCAGAGCATGTACAGCATTACAATTATGTGAAAGATGGTTTTATGGCCCTGAAGGTGGATATGAGAAAAGTTTATGACAGAATGGAGTGGTCTATTTTGGAAGTGTTGATGCACATTTTTAACAAAGGGCCCTACAGCAGAAAAAGCCCAAAAATAAGAGAGATGAGAAGAAAAAGAGTGGCAAAATGGTAAAAAAAATGAGGTAATAAGCCTAGTGGACTGACGTCGCAGGATTGATGGCCAGTAGGCCTATGAAAGTAGCAAGAGGTAAAGAAGAAGTAAATGGGCCAAGGAAGCTCAAGGAATGAAATGTTAAGCCAATGGAAACAATGATAGGTAAATAAGAAGTAAATGGGTTGAGAAAGCCTGAGGAATAAAGTGGTGAACTTAGTTGTACTAGCACGGCAAGAAGCTCATAAGAGTAATAAGAGGTAAAGATGTAGTAAATGGGTTAAGGAAGCCAAGGAATCAGGCAATAAACCCATAGGAGTAAAAAGAGGTAAAGAACAAGTTAATAGACCAAGGTCCAAGGAATAAAGTGGTAAACATAATGGGCTGACATGGCAGGAATAATGACCAACAAACCCATAAAGAATGATAAGAGGTAAAGATGTAGTATATGGGCTGAGCAAGCCCAAAGGAGAGAATTAATGGATCAATGGGCTGATACAGTAGGAACACCAGCCAGCAAGTCCACAGGGGTAATAAGAAGTAAAGGCAAGATAAGGCCGTGGCAAACACAATGAAGCAGTGTGGCAAGATTAATGGCTAAAAGGCCCACAACCACAAGACGTGGGCCTAGTAGGCTATAAAGACAACAACTTTCGTCTGAATAATACCCAGCCCAGGAAGGGATAAAAGGAAGAAAACGTGAGCCCAAAAATCCTCCATACCACAAAGGATAAACACAAGTTAGTACGCACAACAGAACTAGATAACGAAAGAGCAGCAGAAATGGCGTGAAAGCCAGAAAGAAACAAACATAAACGGAGTGGCGCATGCACAAAGGACCAAGGCACCACCTACTTGTACCCAGCCAATACATGAGAAGTGGGCCACAGGTCAAGGTATTTAGAGGGTGTGGTTTGGCGGTGGGGAGAAAACGGGGTCTATTTAGGAGTTCCGGCCCAAGCTTCTTTGGGGAAATGTCCTGTTAGGATGGCATTTCACCCAAAAGAGGTAAGTGTGGGCTGGGACCACTTGATGCATGCCATAGAGGTAGGTGGTGAGGTAGTTTAATCCTTATACATTGGGGTGAAACAAAAACAGAAAGAGGTAAGAAATAAGACAAGTAATTTTTTTTTTAAAATGGAGAGTGGTGCAACCAACTCACTCTGGGCAAGGTAATGGTTAGAGAACTAGTAAGTGAATTGGCAGTCCTGGAGAGATGCCCACAAGAAGCCAGAAATGGTTAAGGGACAAAAGAGGTAAATATCACAATGATAGACGGTATAAAAGGGGGTATCCATGAATAGTAAAAGAGGGAGGAAAGAAAAAGCAAGAAGTAGGAAAGAATAGAGAAGAGAAAACATGGAGAGAGAAAGAAAAGGTAGAAAGGCTAAGTGAGAAAAGAAAACCCGAGAGAAAGTATAGTAGTAGGAGTAGAGGCATGCATCAATAGACCACCTTTTCTCTCCCTCATGACGTACCCACTCTCTAAAGATTGTAAACCGAAGCTTAAACCACTTAGGCCCGTTCTCTAGACTGAGTAACTTCTATGCAAGAACCCTTTGCTGAGATTACTCGTGTTGGAGATTGATTCCCTTCTTTGGTTTACTTCTACTAAGAAGCTCAACCCATAACCCATCAAACAAGTTGTTCCGTTGGTTATGCTTATTGGATGGTATTCTTACTATTTGGCTAGAAGTTACTAAGTTATTTACTTTTTTTTTTTTTCTGTTGTAGTGTTATTTCTACTTGCTATGTTGTTCTACTATAACCCTATTAACTTTATTTATAGTGTAAGCATTATTTTGTATGTGTTATTATCATAGTTATCTTATTGTGCACTAATCTAACTCTCATTCCCTCCAAATGTGACTTAAAAGTCCTTTGTGGCAAGGTTTAGGTAAAGGGTTCCGCTAGATTACTTGCACTATCAATCTTTGCTACTACTACATCTCCTCGAGTAACAAAGTCTAGAATAATGTGATACTTTCTCTCAATTTACTTTCCTTTCTTGTGATTCCTTAGATCCTTAGATTATGCAACCGCTCCACTATTGTCGCAAAACAATGTGATGGGAACTTGTTCCATTCTCACAACACCAAGATCAGAAAGGAATTTCTTGAGCCAAACAGCTTCCTTTGCTGCCTCACAAGCAGCAACATATTCAGCTTCCGTGGTGGAGTCCGCAATACAAGATTTCTTAACACACCTCCAACTAATGGCTCCACCTCCCAAGGTGAACACACAACCTGAAGTGGACTTTCGGAAATCAAGGTCTGACTGAAAATCTGAATCTGTATAACCAATGGGAATGAAATCCATACTATGATAAACAAGCATATAATCTCTTGTTCTCCGTAGATACTTGAGAATATGCTTTACAGCTTGCCAGTGTTTAAGTCCTAGATTTGATTAATATCGACTGACCATGCCAACTAAATAATAGATATCTGGTCTAGTACATAGCATAGCATACATGAGACTTCCCACTGAAGAAGCATAAGGAACTTGTCTCATCATATTTCCTTCCTCTAGAGTCTTAGGCCTTTGGTCATCAGACAGAGGAACTCCATGTCTAAAAGGAAGTAATCCTTTCTTGGAGTTTTGCATGCTAAACTGTTCTAGAACCTTATCTATATACCCTGTTTGTGATAAACCTAACATCTTATTCTTGCGATCTCGCCAAAGCTTGATCCCTAGAATAAAGTTAGCTTCACCTAAGTCCTTCATTTCAAATTGGCTTGACAACCAAACATTTACCGATGACATTACCCCTACATCATTTCCAATGAGTAGAATATCATCAATATAAAGCACTAAGAATATTACTACTTTATTTTGATGTCTTTTGTACACACATGGTTCATCAAGATTTTGTTCAAAACCAAATAATTTAATTGCTTAATTAAATCTGATGTTCCATGACCTAGATGCTTGCTTAAGCCCATAAATGGATCTTTTCAACTTCCATACCATATGCTCTTGGTTCTTTGTATGAAACCTTCCGGTTGCATCATATAGATTTCTTCTTCACGATTGCCATTAAGAAATGCAGTCTTGACATCCATTTGCCAAATCTCATAATCATAATGAGCAGCAATGGATAAGAGAATTCTGGTAGATTTAAGCATGGCTACGGGCGAAAAAGTTTCATCATAATTAATACATTCTTTTTGTGTATACCCTTTCGCCACTAGTCTTGCTTTAAAGGTTTCAACCTTTCCATCTATCCCTCTCTTCCTCTTGTAAACCCATTTGCAACCAACAAGTTTAATGCCGTTAGGCGCCTTTACAAGATCCCAAACATGATTGGAATACATTGAATCTAATTCAGATTTCATAGCTTGAACCCAATGATGTGCATCTATATCATTCACTGCCTCCTCATAAGTGTAGGGATCTGATTCAGCCTCTTCTGGGATAGCTTCATAAGTTTCTTCCAAACATATAAATCTTATAGGAGGCCGAACAATTCTCCAACTACGACGAGGTACTTGTTTACTAGTCATCTCAAGAGTAATGTCTTGTGGTGTATCCAATACAGCCACATCATTCCTAGTTTCATCGATTGGTTGTTGAATCACAAGTTCATCTAATTCAGCCAATATAACTTTACTTCTAGGATTAAAATTATTCACATAATTATCTTCCAAAAATTTGGCATGGATGCTAACAAACACTTTGTTATCCTTATGATTATAGAATAAATAACCCTTGGTTTCCTTTGAACACCCTAAAAACATACATACTTCCGTTTTAGCTTCCAACTTATCAGACTTCCTTTTCAACACATGTGCTGGACATCCCCAAATGTGGAGATATTTCATACTAGGCATGCGCCCACTCACAATTCCTTAGGTGTGTTGGGAACAGATTTTGATGGAACGAAATTCAAAATATGCATAGCAGTTTTTAGTGCATATCCCCGAAAGAAAATTGGTAAAGTTGAATAACTCATCACGGACCTAACCATTTCCAAAAGAGTCCTATTCCTTCTTTCCGCTACACCATTTTGTTGGAGAGATCCAGGTGCAGTGAATTGAGAGACAATCCCATTTTGAATTAGATAATCCTTGAAATGCCCAAAAAGGTATTCGCCACCTCGATTAGATTGAATGACCTTTATACGTTTACCCAATTGATTTTCAACTTCAGCCCTAAACACTTTGAACTTTTGAAAGACTTCGAACTTCCGTCTCATTAGGTACACTTGAGTAATCATCTGTAAAAGTGATGAAGTACTCAAAACCTCTTTTTACTTGGGTTGACATAGGACCACATACATCTGTATGAACTAATTCAAGCAACTCTTGGGCTCTTCTACCTTTTGCATTAAAAGGTCGTTTGGTCATTTTACCTTCCAAACAAGATTCGCAAACTGGAAATCCATCAAAGTCCATGGGTTGTAAAAGTCCATCTTTGATTAGTCTTTGAATCCTATTTGAATAAACGCAAGTGCCACAGATATGTATCACTAGTAGAAAGAAACTTTCTCTTTAATGATTTTACATGAGAGCTACTATCTAATTCAGAATTGTATAATTCATGCTTATTAGGAGTTAAAATATAAAGACCATCTACAATATTGCTAGAACAAATAAACATTATATCCTTCTTTATTACAACATTGTCTTTTAAGATAACATAATATCCCTGTTTACCTAAATAAGTTGCAAAAATTAAATTCCTACGAACATTAGGTACATACAAACAGTCTTCCAATATTAAAACCCTAGACTCAAAACATAAATTAAACACTCCAACAGCTACAACTGGTATTCTGCTCTCATCAACCAAAGTAAGAAACAATTCCCCTTCATTCAGCTTTCAAGTCTCCTGGAACCCCTGCAAAGTATTGCAAATATGATTAGTACAACCTAAATCCACACACCAAGAATCCGTGGGATTCTGTACCAAACATATTTCAAGAAGGAATGTACTTTTCATACCTTTGTTCTTGGCAGCTTTGAATATTGGAGAATTCCTCTTCCAATGTCCTTTCTCACCACAATGGAAACACTTTCCTTTGGTTTTCTTTCCTTTGCTGGCAACTCCTAAGGCAACTTATTTACCATCTCTCTTGGTGAAGTCCTTCTTCTTCTTCTTCTTCTTTTTACCCTTACCTTTTGACTTAGGTTGAGAAGTAGAAACTTCAGCCATATTGGCTTCAACACTAGAAGTACCAAGGATGCCTTCTGCCTCTACCAACTCATTCATCAATTCAGACAATGTATAAACCTTTTTGTTCATATTATAGTTAAGCCTGAATTCCTTGAATGATTTTGGTAGTGACTGGAGTATCATATCCACTTTGAATTCTCCATCAATATCGGCACCTAAAACTTCCAATGTATTCAGATTGGACATCATCCTTAGACAATGCTCCTTCACTGAAGTACCTTCAGCCATTTTGGTATTATAAATTTGCCTCATAGTTTCCTGCCTTGTAGAACGGCCTTGCTCACCAAACATCTCCTTCAGACTTAGCATAATGTCCGAAGTTAGTTCTACATCCTGCATTTGATGCTGTAGAAAATTTGAAATAGATGCTAGAATATGGCACTTGGCCATCTCATTAGATTTTTGCCAACTATCATATCGCTATTTTTCCTCAAGAGGAGTATCTAATGACGGAAAGCTAGGACATGGTTGAGTAAGCACATATTTGTGCTCTTCAGCAGTAAGAACAATATCCAAATTTCTTTTCCAGTCAACATAGTTGGATTCAGTCAGTTTGTTTTGATTAAGAATAGCAACAATTGGGCTTAATAATGCCATGATTAAATCTAAAAATAACAAACATGAATATAATAAATAAACTAGACATTATTAATATAGCATATAAGCATATAATATGGAACCTTAATAAAACCATAAAATTATATATGCAACGACAACCCAATCCATGTCTATAATTTCTTGATAGCAAGTTTATTATAAACACATTAATTGGTTGAGAAATATTCTCATTATTAATGCTATCATGGTAACTCTTACCAAACAAAAATAATATGCCGTTTTGCCATTAGCCTCTAAGTAATAATGACATAGCTCCTTTGGGAGGTTAACATTACACTTAGTCTAGTGTACACCATTATCTAGAATCATGTGTAGCCACATTTCATCTCCCTTTATAGTATTTAAACTTGTAGGACCATGAAACAAAACACCCTCCTTTGGGATCGCGAGGCATATACGCTAAGACGAGGTGCTTGTTCACACTACTTTAAATGGGTAAGTTTAATCTTGTAGTACTATGAAGTAAACACCCTCCTTTGGGATCACGAGGCATATTCGCCAAGACGAGATGTTTACCCACACTACTATGAACCGATAATAGAGGCCGTGAGATCCAACCCTTGTATCTCTCTCCCACCATATGTTTTAAATTGAAGGTTTTTAAGATCAAGAACCACAATAGTGCTAGACACCTTGAAAACATAATCCTAATCTCATTAGGAATAAATTTCATAATCCTAGCATTAATATATAATAAACCAAGGCAAGCACCAATATGATGAATTATTTTTTTTTAAATTGCATATAAACCCATATTATATTATATATATATATATATAATATAATATACAGTTTCAATTTTTTTAAAGCAATCATCATATGCTGCCATCAAGAACACGCATATATATAAATATATGAAAACATGTTAATGGACATGAATTCATGAAACCATGCAAGAGATATATTATATGTAGTACACGGATAATGGACATGAATCCATGAAATCATGCAAGAGATATATTATATATAGTACACGGATTCTTCCCTTTATATGGCCAAGCAGTGCAACCATTTGGTTCACGCAATATATAGATTGTCAATATATAAGCCTTAAGCCATTAAAGGCTTCCACTACATGCGTATAAGATGGCCATCATAAATTTTCACTCCAAGCTTAGCGATGCAAACGACGGTTATATTGCATTCAATAACTAACTTGTTGGCAATTATTAACAAGATATGGCACTATTCTATTGACCATGGGCTTCATGGATTCAAACATAATATATAAACATGAATACAAATTCAATAATCAATTCATGAATATATAGGATCAATTGGCCTACTACGATTAAACCAAGAGAATATGCTCTTAGGAAATCATCATGTTTGCATCGCATACAAAACATACGCAGCGGAAAATAAACGGATCTACTTCATTCGCAATTGATAACATGCACTATGTAGGTTTCAGAATATAAGAACAAGAGAGTGTACCTTGATGCGGTGAAATTCAAAACCGAATGAAGAAATACTCGGGAACACTTTCAATCTTCACTCCAATTCCACTTGATGCCCAAGATGTGTGGTCTCTCAATCAGTTCTATGTTTTCTAGAGAGAATATGAAAGAGTGTCTCTCTTCCTTATATCATATATTATTACACATACAAACCATTTCATTCTCTATAAAATTCTGTATGTTTCTCTCCACATAACTGATTATCTAATTGGGCTAGCCTTTTGAACCTTCCCAATTGGGCTTTGGTGTGTGGCTTGGAGTGGGACCAAAAGAGAACAAATAAGACACTAGCTCCAATGAGCCTTGGGCTTTTCTGTCAACTCTTGACAAGTCCAAAGTTACCATTAATTATATTTAATACCACTATATAAATATAATTGCACTCTAGGCCTCATTAATAAATTATATCCCAAGACTTTATTATACATGCAACCCCTTCATAAAATATTCGTAGTAATACAAAGTCATGAATATAGACTGCCACTTTGTAAATTACTACATCTTAATCCTTGAATACTCGGTTTAATCCTTTTAAGTTATTTATCATATATTTATGAAATCCAATTTCATAAATATATACTTTAGTCTTACTAAAGTGGTTAGGCCTAACTCTCTGAATAACTGTACCCATTAAACTTATCTCAAGGGAATATTTTATATCTCCGTTAAGAGACTATGAATTCCATCTTGAGAATATATGTTCCATCAACACTAAATGTGGCTGCCCAACATACTGAGGTTTTGACCGTTACTTTAGATCTCACTCCTGATATATCAAAGCAACCTACATTTCATGATCAGGTTCATTATTCTCTCAGGATCAAGAGTTCATGTGAATACAAGTCGTGAGATTTATTATTCAATTGACAGTCGTTAGGAGAATAATAAATCTCACAGCGGTCCAGTTCAATATGTCTTACTCTTAAAACATATCAACATATTAACTAGAAGTCACCAGTTCCATGATCAAGACAAATCAGCGTAGTTAATATGTTATAGTCTTCGCAGATAAAATGCCCAATTTCATCACCGACTACGAACCAAAATTCTGAGTTTACAAAGAACTTGTGATTTATATCTTCTGTGACTTTTCACATAAATCACATACTATGCATCTCATGGACTATTTGATAATATCCGAATATTCATGTTACCATTATTTTAGATAAGAATAAAATAACTTTATTAAACACAATATTAAGTCATACATCATTTCTCACATAATGTCATACATAATATCATACATAGCATCATACAATAGGATTTAAGGGCACATATCCTAACAATCTCCCACTTGCCCTAAAGACGTTTATACACTAATCTAACTCCCATTCCCTCCAAATGTGACTCGAAGGTCCTTTGAGGCAAGACTTTGGTAAAGGGATCCGCTAGATTATTTGCACTTTCAATCTTTGCTACAACCACATCTCCACGAGCAACAATGTCTCGAATGATGTGGTACTTTCTCTCAATGTGCTTTCCTTTCTTGTGATTCCTTGGATCTTTGGATTGTGCAACCGCTCCATTATTGTCACAAAACAATGTGATAGGAACATGCTCCATTCTCACTACACCAAGATCAGAAAGGAATTTCTTGAGCCAAACAGCTTCCTTTGCCGCCTCACAAGCAGCAACATATTCAGCTTCCATGGTGGAGTTCGCAATACAAGATTGCTTAACACTCCTCCAACTTATGGCTCCACCTCCCAAGATGAAAATACATCCTGACGTGGACTTTCTGAAATCTAGATCCGATTGAAAGTCTGAATCTGTATAGCCAATGGGAATCAAATCCTCACAACGGTAAACAAGCATATAATCTTTCGTTCTCTGTAGATACTTGAGAATATGCTTTACAGCTTGCCAATGTTGTGGTCCTGGATTTGATTGATATCGGCTGACCATGCCAACTGAAAAACAGATATCTGGTCTAGTACAAAGCATGGCATACATGAGACTTCCTACTACAGAAGCATAAGGAACTTGTCTCATCATATCTACTTCCTCTTGAGTCTTAGGCCTTTGGTCATCAGACAGAGGAACTCCATGTCTGAAAGGAAGTAATCCTTTCTTGGAGTTTTGCATGCTAAACCGTTCTAGAACCTTATCTATATATCGAGCTTGTGATAAGCCTAACATCTTATTCTTACGATCTCGCCAAAGCTTGATCCCTATAATAAAGTTAGCCTCACCCAAGTCCTTCATATCAAATTGGCTTGACAACCAAACCTTTACTGATGACATTACACCTACATCATTTCCAATGAGTAGAATATCATCAACATAAAGCACTAGGAACATTACTACTTTGTCTTGATGTCTTTTGTATACACATGGTTCATCAAGATTTTGTTCAAAACCAAATGATTTGATTGCTTGATCAAATTTGATGTTCCATGACCTAGATGCTTGCTTAAGTCCATAAATGGACCTATTCAACTTGCATACCATATGCTCTTGGTTCTTTGCTATGAAATCTTCTGGTTGCTTCATATAGATTTCATCTTCAAGATTGCCATTAAGAAATGCAGTCTTGACATCCATTTGCCAAATCTCATAATCATAATGAGCAGCAATGGATAAGAGAATTCTGATAGATTTAAGCATTGCTACTGGTGAAAAGGTTTCTTCATAATCAATACCTTCTTTTTGAGTATACCCTTTTGCCACTAGCCTTACTTTAAAGGTTTCAACCTTTCCATCTATCCCTCTCTTCCTCTTGTAAACCCATTTGCAACCAACAGGTTTAATGCCGTTAGGCACCTTTACAAGATCCCAAACTTGATTGGAGTACATGGAATCTAATTCTAATTTCATAGCTTGGACCCAATGATGTGCATCTATATCATTCATTGCTTCTTCATAAGTGTAAGGATCAGTTTCAGCCTCCTCTGAGATAGCCTCATAAGTCTCTCCAAGACCTACGAATCTTATAGATGGCCTAACATTCCGCCCACTACGACGAGGCAACTGAGTACTAGACATCTCATGAGTAGTATCTTGTGGTATATCCAATACAGCCACATCGTCCCTAGTTTCAACCATTGGTTGTTCAATTACAGGTTCATTCATTTCAGCCAAGACAACTCTACTTCTAGGAGTAAAATTATTCATATAGTCATATTCTAAGAATTTAGCATTTGTACTAACAAAAACTTTGTTATCTTTATGACTATAGAATAAATAACCCCTAGTTTCTTTTGGATAACCCACAAGCAAACATACTTCTGATTTTGATTCCAACTTATCAGACTTCCCTTTTAACACATGTGCTAGACAACCCCAAATGTGGAGATATTTCATACTAGGCTTACGCCCACTCCACAATTCCATGGGTGTTTTGGGAACAGATTTTGATGGAACTAAATTCAAAAGATGTATTGCTGTATCTAAGGCATAACCCCAAAAAGAAATAGGTAAAGTTGAGTAACTCATCATGGACCTAACCATTTCTAAAAGAGTCTTATTCCTTCTTTCTGCTACACCATTTTGTTGGGGAGTTCCAGGTGCAGTCAATTGGGATACAATCCCATTTTGAGTTAAGTAATCCTTGAAATCCCCAAGAAGGTATTCGCCACCACGATCAGATCGAATGGCCTTTATGTGTTTACCCAATTGATTCTCAACTTCAGCCCTAAACTCTTTGAATTTTTCAAAGGCTTCGGACTTCCATCTCATTAGGTACACATAACCAAATCTAGAGTAATCATCGGTGAAAGTGATGAAGTACTCATAACCTCCTTTTGCTTGGGTTGACATAGGACCACAAACATCCGTATGAACTAATTCTAGCAACTCTTGGGCTCTTCTACCTTTTGCATTAAAAGGTCATTTAGTCATTTTTCCTTCCAAACAAGATTCACAAATTGGAAATTCATCAAAGTCCAATGGCTCTAAGAGACCATCTTTGATCAGTCTTTGAATTCTGTTTAGATTAATATGACCCAAACGCAAGTGCCAAAGATATGCTTCATTAGTAGAAGGAAACTTTCTCTTTAATGATTTTACATGAGAGTTATTATCTAATTCAGAATTGTATAATTCATGCTTATCAGGAGTTAAAATATAAAGACCATCCACAATATTGCCAGAATAGATAAACATTTTATCCTTCTTTATTACAACATTGTCTTTAAGGATAACACAATATCCAGTTTTACCTAAATAAGTTGCAGAAATTAAATTCCTACGAACATTAGGTACAAATAAACAGTCTTCCAATATTAAAACCCTAGTTTCAAAGCATAAATTAAACACTCCAATAGCTACAACTGGAATCCTACTCCCATCAGCCAAGGTCAGAAACAACTCTCCTTCTTTAAGTCTTTTGGTCTCCTGGAACCACTGCAAAGAATTGTAGATATGATTAGTACAACCTGAATCCACACGCCAGGAATCCGTGGGATTTTGTACCAAACATATTTCAAGAAGGAATGAAATTTTCATACCCTTATTGGCAGCCTTGAACTTTGGACAATTCCTCTCCAATGTCCTTTCTCACCACAATGGAAACATTTTCCTTTTAGCTTCTTTCCTTTGTCTGCAACCCCTAAGACAATTTGTTTACCCTCCTGCTTAGTGAAGTTCTTCTTCTTCTTCTTCTTACCCTTGCCTTTCGACTTAGGTTGAGAAGTAGAAGCTTCACCCACATTGGCTTCAACATTAGAAGTACCAAGGATGCCTTTCGCCGCTACCAACTTATTCATTAATTCAGACAAAGAATAAATCTTTTTGTTCATGTTATAATTAAGTCTGAATTCCTTGAATGACTCCGGTAGTGACTGGAGTATCATATCCACTTGGGATTCTCCATCAATGTCGGCACCCAAAACTTCTAATGTATTCAGATTAGAGATCATTGTAAGACAATGTTCTCTCACTGAACTACCTTCAGCCATTTTGGTATTATAAATTTGCCTCATGGTTTCTTGCCTTACAGAATGGCCTTGCTCACCAAACATCTCCTTCAGACTTTGCATAATGTCCGAAGCTAGTTCTACATCCTGCATTTGATGCTGTAGAACATTTGAGATGGACGCTAGGATGTAGCACTTGGCCATTTCATTAGATTTCTGCCAACGATCATATCGTTGTTTTTCCTCAAGAGGAGCATCTAATGAAGGAAAGCTAGGACATGGTGTTGTAAGCACATATTTATGCTCTTCAGCTGTGAGGACTATGTCCAAGTTTCTTTTCCAGTCAACATAATTGGCTCCAGTCAGTTTGTTTTGATTAAGAATGCTAACAAATAGGCTAAATGATGCCATGTTCAAATCTGAAAATAATAAACATGAATATAATAAGTAAACTGGATATTATCAATTTAGCATATAAACATATAATATGAAACCTTAATAAAACCATAATATAATATATGCAACGACAACCCAATCCCACAATTAATATTCCTCGGTAGCGAGGTCATATCAATCACTATGATTAAGCAAGGATTATCCTCATTATTAATGTTATCATGGTAACTCTTACCAAACAAAAATAATGTGCCGCTTATTTTTTAGCCTCTAAGTGATAATGACATAGCTCCGTAGGGAGGTTAACATCATACTTAGTCTAGTGTACACCATTGTCTAGAATCAATGTGAGTTACCAAGCAACTCCACGGTAGCGTGGTCGCTCTTAATGTAAAAACACACTTCATCTATCATTAAGAAGTTTAACCTGTAGTACCATGAATTGAACACCCTCCGTAGGGAGCAAGGCATATACGCCAAGGCGAGGTGATTAATCACACTACTATAAACCGACAATGGAGGCCGTGAGATCCAACCCTTGAATCTCTCTCCCACTAGATGTTTTAAAATAAAGGTTTTTATCTTTAAACATGCATAAACTAATTATACATTGCCTTGCACTTTTTCTTTCGATCGATCGAATGTGCCCCTCGATCAATCAAAAAAATTAAACAATTCGAACTTGACCTTCTGTCCTTTTCGATTGATACTCGATCGCCTCTCGATCGATCGAAAATAAAATTCGATCGATCGACTAGCAATCGAATATCAATCATTCCCAAAGGATTGGTCTCTGTTTTACTCGATCGATCGAAAGTAAATTTCGATCGATCGAAACTCGTAAAACTCGAATTTCCAGAAATTCTTCTAAGGCAGTTTTCAACGATTTTGCATGAACAAACAACCATCATACGAAAATGATAGACATAAATTGATATCAAAACTGGAATCTATTGATGCTATAGCCTTAAAGATCAATTTAACATTCTTAAATTCATATTTAAATAACATTATAACATCAATATCAGTTTTTATCAAATCATAGTTTCAACAACCATGCAGAAAATTAAATTTATAATCCTCTATCAACTTGAAACTATTATTTCGAATTCCAAAACGTACAAAACATGTTATACAAATTCGAAATGAAGACCGCTCTGATACCAATGTTAGGAAATCATCATGTTTGCATCGCATACAAAACATACGCAGCGGAAAATAAACGGATCTACTTCATTCGCAATTGATAACATGCACTATGTAGGTTTCAGAATATAAGAACAAGAGAGTGTACCTTGATGCGGTGAAATTCAAAACCGAATGAAGAAGTACTCGGGAACACTTTCAATCTTCACTCCAATTCCACTTGATGCCCAAGATGTGTGGTCTCTCAATCAGTTCTATGTTTTCTAGAGAGAATATGAAAGAGTGTTTCTCTTCCTTATATCATATATTATTACACATACAAACCATTTCATTCTCTATAAAATTCTGTATGTTTCTCTCCACATAACTGATTATCTAATTGGGCTAGCCTTTTGAGCCTTCCCAATTGGGCTTTGGTGTGTGGCTTGGAGTGGGACCAAAAGGGAACAAATAAGACACTAGCTCCAATGGGCCTTGGGCTTTTCTATCAACTCTTGACAAGTCCAAAGTTACCATTAATTATATTTAATACCACTATATAAATATAATTGCACTCTAGGCCTCATTAATAAATTATATCCCAAGACTTTATTATACATGCAACCCCTTCATAAAATATTCGTAGTAATACAAAGTCATGAATATAGACTGCCACTTTGTAAATTACTACATCTTAATCCTTGAGTACCCGATTTAATCCTTTTAAGTTATTCATCATATATTTATGAAATCCAATTTCATAAATATATACTTTAGTCTTACTAAAATGGTTAGGCCTAACTCTCTAAATAACTGTACCCATTAAACTTATCTCAAGGGAATATTTTATATCTCCGTTAAGAGACTATGAATTCCATCTTGAGAATATATGTTCCATCAACACTAAATGTGGTTGCCCAACATACTGAGGTTTTGACCGTTACTTTAGATCTCACTCCTGATATATCAAAACAACTTACATTTCATGATCAGGTCCATTATTTTCTCAGGATTAAGAGTTCATGTGAAAACAAGTCGTGAGATTTATTATTCAATTGACAGTCGTTAGGAGAATAATAAATCTCACAGCGGTCCAGTTCAATATGTCTTAACTCTTAAAACATATCAACATATTAACTAGAAGTCACCAGTTCCATGATCAAGACAAATCATCGTAGTTAATATGTTATAGTCTTCGCAGATGAAATGCCCAATTTCATCACCGACTACGAACCAAAATTCTGAGTTTACAAAGAAC
This sequence comes from Lithocarpus polystachyus, assembly GCA_033629205.1. Lineage (NCBI taxonomy): Eukaryota > Viridiplantae > Streptophyta > Magnoliopsida > Fagales > Fagaceae > Lithocarpus > Lithocarpus polystachyus. Next base: position 47,120,084 of record CM066162.1, on the reverse strand, counting down.
TTGTGATTTATATCTTCTGTGACTTTTCACATAAATCACATACTATGCATCTCATGGACTATTTGATAATATCCGAATATTCATGTTACCATTATTTTAGATAAGAATAAAACAACTTTATTAAACACAATATTAAGTCATACATCATTTCTCACATAATGTCATACATAATATCATACATAGCATCATACAATAGGATTTAAGGGCACATATCCTAACATATGCATCCTTAATGTGAACTCGATATCATCAAGAAACCGTTTTTCTTTTATTCTAAAGTCCAATCACATGCTATACAATCATGATATTGAAAACCTGGCTCTAATACCAATTGTTAGAAAATCTGGTTTTGTATCTCATACAAAACACACAGCAGAAGCAAAAAAAATGGATCTATTTCATTCATGATTGATAACATGCACTATGTAAATTTCAAAATTTAAGAACGAGATAGCGTATGTTGGTGCAGTGAAATTTAAAACAAAAGATTAGAAGTACTTATGAACACTTTTAATCTTCACTCCAATTCCACTTTACGTCCAAGAAGTGTGGTCTCTCAATCAGTTTCTAAGGGAGAATAATTGAGTGGCTTCATTCACACATACACACCACTTCACAATGATGTCTCTTTTTCACTCATAAAAAATTCTATATGTTTCTCCCTTTATAACTAACTGATTATCTAATTGGGCTGGCCTATTAGGCCTTTCCAACTGGGCTTTAGTGTGTGGCTTGGAGTGAGACCAAAAGGGACTAATAAGACACTAACTCCAATGGGCCTTGAGCTTTTCTATCAACTCTTGACAAGCCCAAAGTTACCATTAATTATATTTAATACCACTATATAAATATAATTGCACTCTAGGCCTTATAATAAATTATATCCCAAGACTTTATTATACATGCAACCCCTTCATAAAATATTCGTAGTAATACAAAGTCATGAATATAGACTGCCACTTTGAAATTACTACATCTTAACCCTTGAGTGCCCAATTTAATCCTTTAAGTTATTCATCATATATTTATGAAATCCAATTTCATAAATATATACTTTAGTATATCCTTACTAAAATGGTTAGGCCTAACACTCTGAATAACCAAACCTATTAAATTTATCTCAAGAGAATATTTTATATCTCCGTTAAGAGATTATGAATTCCATCTTGAGAATATATGTTCTATCAACACTAAATGTGGCTGCCCAACATATTGAGATTTTGATCGTGACTTTAGATCTCACTCCTAATATATCAAAGCAACCTATACTTCATGATCAGGTCCATTATTCTCTCAGGATTAAGAGTTCATGCAAATAAAAGTCGTGAGATTTATTATTCAATTGACAGTTGTTAGGAGAATAATAAATCTCACAGTAGTCCAATTCAATATGTCTTAACTCTTAAAACATATCAACATATCAACTAGAAGTCTTCACTTCCATGATTAAGACAAATCATCTTAGTTGATATGTTATAGTCTTCGCTGATGAAATGTCCAATTTCATTGCCGACTACAAACTATAATTCTGAGTTTACAAAGAACTTGTGATTTATATCTTTCATGACTAAATCACATAAATCACATACTATGCATCTCATGGACTATATGGTAATATCCAAATATTCATGTTACCATTATTTTAGATAATAATAAAATAACTTTATTAATCATAACATTAAGTCATACATAATGTCATACATAGCATTATACAATAGGATTTAAGGGGCACATATCCTAACAATAGATACCCTTGGTCCCTATGCAACAGACGAGGACCTTTGACTTCGAGAGTTTTCAAATTCCTTATGTGACCGAGCATATACCTAGTACACTAGCTTGAAGCCGAGATCAATCCCGACATGGGATGATATGGTATATGTATTCTGCACCACGTATTTCCACAGGGAAGAAAAGGTGATGCTTGCAACTTTGCAAGGTACCAAGAACAGAAGCAGTGAAGACCTTGTGAAGTATATCAAGAGGTTCAAGGACATAGCCCTCGATTGCTATGATCACTGCGAGGAGAAGACATTGCTAGAATTGTGTATGGGCAATATAATTATGGTATATAGGGCTATCCTAGAGAACCTAGAAATTTCCTAGTTCGCCCAGCTGTTACAGAAGGCCAGGAAAATGGCTTAATCAGTTAGTCTTAGCTTTGACAAGCCCAAAGAGCGAAAATCTACACTACAAGCTATGACAATGTCCACCGACGAGAAGAGAAAGAAGTCAGAAGGGAGGGAATATTAGAGCCCTCCACCAATACCGTATACACCAAAAGAGCTAGATGTGCTCTTAGACAAATGGATTGCAGATGGGGTTTTCAAACCCAATCATGTTTCTGAAGAGCCTACTGAAGAAAAACATAGAGATCCATGTTTCTGCCGCTTGCATAACTATGTGCAACATGCTACCGCAGAATGCTGGGCACTCCATAGATTGATGCATTGTAGGATCAAAGAATGGACCCTCAAACTATCCTAACTAGAGGTCCAGAGGAACCCACTCCCTAATCACAAAGGGTAAGGGGAAGCAGCAGTTGTCATTTATGCAGACTCAGGCGAAGAAGAAGAGGAAAGACCATTGATGCTAGCCGCAACCATCACAACCTTGCAGAAAAGCTTCCGATTCAAGAACTTGTTTGACCAATTGGAGCTCATAGAAAACGTACGAAGAATGGCCACGAAAGCTTTGGTAAGTATTGCCTCAGGAGCAGGAATGGATTGCCTTATTGCAGAGACTCAGATTGGTAGAGCTATTCTACAAGATACCAATGAGATTACTTTCAGCGACGAAGACATGGAGATGGGATATCTAGACCACAAAAGGCCTTTTTACTTGGTAGCCTCCATAAATCAAGTTCCCGTTAAGAGAGCCCTGGTTGACACAGGTGCTTTAGAGAACCTCATCCCACTCAACATGCTCAAGCAGTAGGAATACCGAAGAATAAGATTTAGGGGTACCTGATGGAAGTAACGGGGTTTGGAGGTAAAGGCGAGTACACAACAAGATACATAAAGCTATGGCTGAAGGTAGGGCTAATAGCCTCCTTAGGTCAATTCCATGTGGTGAAGATGGAACTTTCCTACCATATACTACTAGAAAGGCCATGGCTGCATAAGCGTCTCCTTATTTTATCCACCTATCACCAGTGCGTGAAAGGGAGATTGAATGACAGAATGATACAGATTGCTGCAAACCCATCCCTATTTGAGTAGGTAGAGGCTCACTTGTCAAAAATATGTTCTACGACGAGTGGGCATCATCTAGGGAAAGTTCGGTATCCAAGCCGACTGGCACCTTCGTCCCCAAGTGGGACGACATTCAAGACGACCTAGAACCTGATTTGAAGGTGTTATTACTGTGAAAGAGTAAAAGAAAAGAGGTGCCAACTCTGGAGCCAAATAGTATGCCACAATGCTTCATGGTCCAAGCACTTGACAGCAAGATAATATATAAATTATGAAGGTGCGCGGGGCCTATCTACGGCATGCAAAGGGGTCCTAAAGAAGAGCCACAACATAAGACCCTAGTATGCTACATGGCTCAAGAAAATTCAAGGGAAGAAAGTAACACGGAAGGTGAAAAGAGGATCATGACAGAGGAGGTTTTGACCCAACCCATAAACCATGGCCCATGGATTGTCCACATTGGTTATTTGATAAGTTTAAATTTAAACTAACTGATATTGGTATGAGTTATCAATATCAGTAGTGGAGTAATTTAAACTTAACAGATATTGATATGAGTTATCAATATCAGTAGTAGAGTAATTTAAACTTAACAGATGAGATCTTTTAGGGATCACATATATTTAATAGTAAGTCAATCTCCACTAGTATTTAAAATACTCCTACATCAGTCAGATTAAAAAAAAAAATGATACAGCGAGTGAACACACGTATAGTTTTTGAGTGCTCTCTCAAAATAAGCCATATCTCTAGGACACCATCTACTGTTTCCTAGAATTTAGAGCGTGAAAATTAGGAGAGACTCTAGTAGCATCTCCTACGACTTAGAGGCGTTCCACAAAGGAGATCGTGAAGAGTTCGTAAAGCAAGCAAAGAAAAAGATCCGGCAACTTGGTGATTTGTTCCCCAAAAAGGTATGTGTCTATACGACCGCTAGTAAAGTATATAACTTTTCAACATTGGTATTAGAGCCATTTTATGCTTGTTTACACTCTTGAATGATGCCATGATCTTTGATATATGCAATCCTATATGCATGCTAAAATTAAAAGATTAAGTAATTTTTAATTTTCAGTGTACGTTTTTAAACCCCTTAAAACACAACCAGATTAACCTAGTTATTTAGCCAACTGATTAACTTAGATAAATTATGCAGATCTAGGTTAACACAGATAAATCATATCATTGCAAAGTACAGAAAATAAGGAACACAACAATATGATAACCTAGGAAAACCAAACCGGTAAAAAAACCTGGGGTGGATTTAACTTAACTATCCTCAAGGTAAAACGAATCCACTATGAAAGAATTGAAGTTTACATAATAGCGACTTAGACCACTAACATCCTATTGCTACTTCGAGTAGGAAACTTACTACCATGACCACGTGACAGCTCCGAGTCTACGGACTACTTCTTTCTTGGATTCACAACAAGCACAAGCACTCCCACTTGTATATCTTTAAACTCTTGAAATAGCAACTGAATTGATCACCAAGCTCTTGATATCAATCTTGAGATTGGAAATCCTAAGTGTATGTGAAGGCAAACACCTCTAGGTCTCACATAAGATTCACACACACAGCACAAAGAGCAACCTTAAAACGTGGCTAGGGTTTTCCCTTTTATACTTAAGGCAAAACATAAAACCCTACATGTCAAACAGGCTTGGGCTGAGTTGGAAATTTATGCAACAAAACAATCTGCACAACTTTCAATCGAACGAGTCTAATTTTCGATCGATCAAGTCAGGCAGATTTACACAGTAAATCCTTCTGTACACTCGATTCCAACTTTACACTTAAACATACTTTGAGCAAGTCTAAAACAAGACTAAACATTTTGATCATGGTTTGCCAACATTATAAATTGAAGTTCTAATACAATTTACCTAAAGTCTTAGAACCTAACATTCAGATCTGTAATGTTAGAAGCATGTTATGGCATGTAGAGAGAGAAATAAAAGGCTGTAATTTTTTGATTGTTTACATGTAATCCAAAATTTACAGGCTTATTTTGACCCATTAAATCTTGTTTAATGTCAAATATGTTTTAATGGTTTGAAAGTACATTCCATAAGCTTTAAAATGACAGTTTTCATGCTTAGTTTAGACTTTAAATGATGAAGATCGTAAGCCCCGTTCCGTTAGTCCTTCACAGAGGACCAAGTGAATAACTGTGTATTCATCGGCCAAGATTTGCTTCGGCTATGAGTCCTAACCACTACACTTACTGTTTGAGTGGTTATCTAAAATAATAAAATTGATAAAAATAATAATAAAATAAAAAGAGCCCCACGTTGATGTTAGTGTATTAGTTACACTTGAACACAGCTAATTATCCTTGTTTCTTTTAACAAGGATATTGTGCAGATCACGTTGGTGTGTAAGTACACACAAATTGTTTGTTGTTTCCTTCAACAAGGAAACTGTGCAAGTGATATGCCACACGCAACTGGCTGTGTGGGTTTGTAATATTATTTACAAATGCTATGTGGATTTGTAATAGTTTACGAAATAATTGGGTTATAACAATATAAAAAATTATATGAAAATCAAATGTTATAAAATGCACAGTAAATTTTTTTATTATTTATTTTAATTTATAGTAAAACACTATATATTCTTAATTTGGTTTAGACCATATTTTTTTCTAATGTGACATATATGTAATTGTAGTGGCATTTATTTTAACTGTGATGTTAAAATAGAATTGTGATAATATGAGAATATTGTGAAATTAGTTTTCTAATTTTCTGTATAAATATGCATGATTTTAATCTTTGAATTAATTTATGATGTCTTTTTAACATATTGTGATATGATTGAAATGATTTTATATGAATGCATTATGTGATGAATGTTGGGATAAGTGCTCTTAAATCCTATTGTATGATACCATGTATGATATTATGTATGACATTATGTATTAAATGATGTATGACTTAATATTATGATTAATAAAGTTGCTTTATTCTTATCTAAAATAATGGTAACATGAATATTCAGACATTATCAAATAGTCCATGAGATGCATAGTATGTGATTTATGTGAAAAGTCACAGAAGATATAAATCACAAGTTCTTTGTAAACTCAGAATTATAGCTTGTAGTCGGTGATGAAATTGGGTATTTCATCTGCGAAGACTATAACATATTAACTAAGATGATTTGTCTTGATCATGGAAATGGAGATTTCTAGTTGATATGTTTTAAGAGTTAAGACATATTGAACTGGACCGCTGTGAGATTTATTATTCTCCTAACGACTCTCAAATGAATAATAAATCTCACGACTTCTATTCATATGAACTCTTAATCCTAAGAGAATAATGGACATGTTCATGAAATATAGGTTACTTTAATATATCAGGAGTGAGATCTAAAGTAACGGTCAAAGCCTCAGTATGTTGGGCAGCCACATTTAGTGTTGATGGAACGTATATTCTCAAGATGGAATTCATACTCTCTTAATCATACCAAGGTACACTCTCTTGATCTTATGTTCTGAAATTTACATTGCACATGTTATCTTTTGCGAATGAAGTAGATCCGTTAATTTTTCCACTGCGTATGTTTTGTATGCGATACAAACATGTATTTTTCCATCATTGGTATCAGAGCGGTCTTCATTTCGAATCTGTATAACATGTTTTGTAAGTTTTGGAATTAGAGAAAATAGTTTCATTATGTTAGAAGATTTTATATGCATTTAATTTTCTGCATGGTTGTTGAAACTATGATTTGATAAAAACTGATATTGATGTTATGATGTTGTTTAAATTTGAATTTAAGTATGTTAAATTGATCTTTAAGGCTATAGCATCAATAGATTTCAGTTTTGATATCAAATTCTGCATATCATGTTCATATGGTAATTGTTTGTTCATGAAAATCGTTGAAAACTGTTTGCAACTGTTCTGGAAAAACTGAAAACACGGGTTTTTCGCGGGTAAGCTTTACTCGCGAAACAGTCGCGAGACAGTAGTGAAAGTTTCTGTCTGATTTTTGTGTTTTCAATTTTTTCCTTAATTTGTTTTCGCGGGAAGCGCTTAGTCGCAGGATACCCGCGAGACAGTCGCGAAAGTTTCTGTCTAAAGTGCTTAGTATAAAGTGCAAGGCTGTGTATAATTAGTTTATGCATGTTTAAAAAATAAAAACCTTTAATTTAAAACATCTAGTGGGAGAGAGATACAAGGGTTGGATCTCACGACCTCCATTGTTGGTTCATAGTAGTGTGAAATACGTACTTTGTCTTAGCTTTGAGCTTTGCATTCCATGCGGAGAGTATGTATTTCATGGTCCTACAAGATTGAATTTCTTGGTTTATAGTGGTTTGATCAAACACCTTGCCTTAGCTTCGAGCTTTGCATTCCATGCGGAGGGTGTTTTGTATCATGGTACTACATGAGAAGCCTGTTAAGGGGATGAAATGTGGCTATACATGATTCTAGACAATGGTATATACTAGATTAAATATTATAGTATCCTCTATACTGAGTTTTTGCTATAATTATTTAGAGGCCAAATTTATAACTGCATATTATTAAGTGTTTGATAAGAGTTATCATGATAGCACTAATAATGAGAATAGTTCTCAATCAATCATAGTATTTAATGTTCACTCTATGCTGAGGGATATTGAGTATGGGATTGGGTTGTCGTTGCATATATTATATTATGGTTTTATTAAGGTTCTATACTATATATTTATATGCTAAATTGATAATGTCCAGTTTACTTATAATATTTATGTTTATTATTTTCAGATTTGAACATGGCATCATTTAGCCCACTTGTTACCATTCTTAATCAAAACAAACTAACTGGATCCAATTATGTTAACTGGAAAAGAAACTTGGACATAGTTCTCACAGCTGAAGAGCACAAATATGTGCTTACTCAACTATGTTCTAGCTTTCCTTCATTAGATGCTCCTCTTGAGGAAAAACAACGATATGATCGTTGGCAGAAATCTAATGAAATGGCCAAGTGCTATATACTAGCGACCATCTCAAATGTTCTACAGCATCAAATGCAGGATGTAGAACTAGTTTCGGACATTATGCTGAGTCTGAAAGAGATGTTTGGTGAGAAAGGCCGTTTTGCAAGGCAAGAAACCATGAGGCAAATTTATAATACCAAAATGGCTGAAGGTAGTTTAGTGAGAGAGCATTGTCTTACAATGATCTCTAATCTAAATACATTAGAGGTTTTAGGTGCCGATATTGATGGAGAATCCTAAGTGGATATGATACTCTAGTCACTACCAGAATCATTCAAGGAATTCAGGCTTAATTATAACATGAACAAAAAGATTTATTCTTTGTCTAAATTAATGAATGAGTTGGTAGCGATGGAAGGCATCCTTGGTACTTCTAATGCTTGTCTTGAAGCCAATGTGGTGAAGCTTCTACTTCTTAACCTAAATCAAAAGGCAAATGTAAGAAGAAGAAGAAGAAGGACTTCACTAAGCAAGAGGGTAAACAAATTGCCTTAGGAGTTCCCGACAAAGGAAAGAAGCTGAAAGGAAAATGTTTCCATTGTGGTGAGAAAGGACATTGGAAGAGGAATTGTCCAAGGTTCAAGGCTGCCAATAAGGGTATGAAAATTTCATTCCTTCTTGAAATATGTTTAGTACAAAATCCCACAGATTCTTGGTGTGTGGATTCAGGTTGTACTAATCATATCTGCAATTCTTTGCAGGGGTTCCAGGAGACTAGAAGGCTTAAAGAAGGGGAGTTGTTTCTTACTTTGGCTGGTGGGAGCAGGATTCCAGTTGTAGCTGTTGGTGTTTATAATTTATGTTTTGAGTCAAGGGTTTTACTATTAGATGACTGTCTGTGTGTACCTAATGTTCGTAGGAATTAAATTTCTGCAACTTATTTGGGTGAAAATGGATATTATGTTATCCTTAAAGACAATATTGTAATAAAGAAGGGTAAAATATTTATCTGTTCTGGCAATATTGTGGATGGTCTTTATATTTTAACTCTTGATAAGTATGAATTATATAATACTGAATTAAATAATGACTCACATGTAAAATCATTGAAGAGAAAGTTTCCTTCTACTAATGATGCATATCTTTGACACTTGCGTTTGAGTCATATTAATTTAAATAGGATTCAAAGACTAATCAAAGATGGACTACTAGAGCCATTGGATTTTGATGAATTACCAGTTTGTGAATATTTTTTGGAAGGTAAAATGACCAAACGACCTTTTAATGCAAAAGGTAGAAGAGCCCAAGAGTTGCTAGAACTAGTACATTCAGATGTATGTAGTCCTATGTCAATCTAAGCAAGAGGTGGCTATGAGTATTTCATTACCTTCACTGATGATTACTCTAGATTTGGTTATGTGTACCTAATGAAACGGAAGTTCAAAACCTTTGAAAAGTTCAAAGAGTTTAGGGCTGAAGTTGAGAATCAATTAGGTAAATACATAAAGGCCATTCGATCTGATCGCGGTGGCGAATACCATCTTGGGGATTTTAAGGATTACTTAACTGAAAATAGGATTTTATCTCAATTGACTGCACCTGGAACTCCACAACAAAATGGTGTAGCAGAAAGAAGGAATAGGACTCTTTTAGATATGGTTAGGTCCATGATGAGTTATTCGACTCTACCAATTTCCTTTTGGGGATATGCCTTAAATACTGCAATGTATCTTCTGAATTTAGTACCTTTGAAGTCTGTTCCTAAAACACCTGTAGAATTGTGGAATGGGCGTAAGCCTAGTATGAAACATCTCCATATTTGGGGTTGTCCAGCACATGTGTTAAAAGGAAAGACTGACAAGTTACAGTCTAAAACAGAAGTGGTTTTCTTTATAGGATATCCAAAAGGAACTGTTGGAGGTTTATTCTATAGTCATAGAGATAACAAATTATTTGTTAGTACAAATGCCAAATTCTTGGAAAATGACTATATGAATGATTATGCTCCTAGAAGTAGAGTTGTCTTGGCTGAAATGAATGAACCTGTAATTGAACAACCAATGGATGAAACTGGAGATGATGTGGCTATATTAGATACACCACAAGATACTACTCATGAGATATCTACTACACAGGTGCCTCGTCATAGTGGGAGGAATGTTAGGCCACCTATAAGATTCATAGGTCTTGGAGAGACTTATGAAGCTATCTCAGAGGAGGCCGAAACTGATCCTTACACTTATGACGAAGCAATGAATGATATAGATGCACATCATTGGGTCTAAGCTATGAAATCTGAATTAGATTCCATGTATTCCAATCAAGTTTGGGATCTTGTAAAGGCGCCTAATGGCATTAAACCTGTTGGTTGCAAATGAGTATACAAGAGGAAAAGAGGGATAGATGGAAAGGTTGAAACCTTTAAAGCAAGGCTAGTGGCGAAAGGGTACACTTAAAAAGAAGGTATTGATTATGACGAAACCTTTTCACCAGTAGCAATGCTAAAATCTATCAGAATTCTCTTATCCATTGCTGCTCATTATGACTATGAGATTTGGCAAATGGATGTCAAGACTGCATTTCTCAATGGCAATCTTGAAGAGGAAATCTATATGAAGCAACTAGAAGGTTTCATAGCTAAGAACCAAGAGCATATGGTATGCAAGTTGAATAGGTCAATTTATGGACTTAAGCAAGCATCTAGGTCATGGAACATCATATTTGATCAAGCAATCAAGTCATTTGGTTTTGAACAAAATCTTGATGAACCATGTGTGTACAAAAGACATCAAGACAAAGTAGTAATGTTCCTAGTGCTTTATGTTGATGATATTCTACTCATTGGAAATGATGTAGGTGTAATGTCATCAGTTAAGGTTTGGTTGTCAAGCCAATTTGATATGAAGGACTTGGGTGAGGCTAACTTTATTCTAGGGATCAAGCTTTGGCGAGATTGCAAGAATAAGATGTTAGGCTTATCACAAGCTGGATATATAGATAAGGTTCTAGAACGGTTTAGCATGCAAAACTCCAAGAAAGGATTACTTCCTTTTAGACATGGAGTTCCTCTGTCTGATAACCAAAGGCCTAAGACTCAAGAGGAAGTAAATATCATGAGACAAGTTCCTTATACTTCTGCAGTAGGAAGTCTCATATATACCATGCTTTGTACTAGACCAAATATCTGTTTTTCAGTTGGCATGGTCAGCCGATACCAATCAAATCTAGGACCACAACATTGGCAAGTTGTAAAGCATATTCTTAAGTATTTACGGAGAACGAGAGATTATATGATTGTTTACCGTTGTGAGGATTTGATTTCCATTGGCTATACAGATTCAGACTTTCAATTAGATCTAGATTTTAGAAAGTCCACGTCAGGATGTGTATTCACCTTGGGAGGTGGAGCCATAAGTTGGAGGAGTGTTAAGCAATCTTGTATTGCGGACTCCACCATGGAAGCAGAATATGTTGCTGCTTGTGAAGCAGCAAAAGAAGCTGTATGGCTCAAGAAATTCCTTTCTGATCTTGGTGTAGTGAGAATGGAGCAAGTTCCTATCACATTGTTTTGCGACAATAGTGGAGCGGTTGCACAATCCAAAGATCCAAGAAATCACAAGAAAGGAAAGAACATTGAGAGAAAGTACCACATCATTTGAGACATTGTTACTTGTAGAGATGTGGTGGCAGCAAAGATTGAAAGTGCAAATAATCTAGCAGATCCCTTTACCAAAGCCTTGCCTCAAAGGACCTTCGAGTCACATATGGAGGGAATGAGAGTTAGATTAGTGCACAATAGTATTTAGGGCAAGTGGGAGATTGTTGGGATAAGTGCCCTTAAATCTTATTGTATGATACCATGTATGATATTATGTATGACATTATGTATTAAATGATGTATGACTTAATATTATGATTAATAAAGTTGCTTTATTCTTATCTAAAATAATGGTAACATGAATATTCGGACATTATCAAATAGTCCATGAGATGCAAATTATGTAATTTATGTGAAAAGTCACAAAAGATATAAATCACAAGTTATTTGTAAACTCAGAATTATAGTTCGTAGTCAGTAATGAAATTGGGCATTTTATCTGCAAAGACTATAACATATTAACTAAGATGATTTTTCTTGATCATGGAAGTGGAGATTTCTAGTTGATGTGTTGATATGTTTTAAGAGTTAAGACATATTGAACTGGACCGCTGTGAGATTTATTATTCTCCTAACAACTGTCAAATGAATAATATATCTCACGACTTCTATTCACATGAACTCTTAATCTTGTGAGAATAATGGACCTGATCATGAAATGTAGGTTGCTTTGATATATCAGGAGTGAGATCTAAAGTAATGGTCAAAACCTCAGTATGTTGGGTAGCCACATTTAGTGTTGATGAAACATATATTCTCAAGATGGAATTCATAGTCTCTTAATGGACATATTAAATATTCCCTTGAGATAAGTTTAATAGGTTCAGTTATTCAGAGAGTTAGGCCTAACCACTTTAGTAAGACTAAAGTATATATATTTATGAAATTAGATTTCATAAATATATGATGAATAACTTAAAAGGATTAAACCGGGTACTCAAGGATTAAGATGTAGTAATTTACAAAGTGGCAGTCTATATTCATGACTTTGTATTACTACGAATATTTTATGAAAGGGTTGCATGTATAATAAAGTCTTGGGATATACTTTATTAAAAAGGCCTAGAGTGCAATTATATTTATATAGTGGTATTAAATATAATTAATGGTAACTTTGGACTTGTCAAGAGTTGACAGAAAAGCCCAAGGCCCATTGGAGCTAGTGTCTTATTTGTTCCCTTCTAGTCCCACTCCAAACCACACACTAAAGCCCAATTAGATAATCAGTTATGTGGAGAGAAACATACAGAATTTTATATTAGAATGAAATGGTTTGTATGTTCATAGATGTGTAAGAGAGAGACTCCTTCATATTCTCTCTAGAACAAACACATAGAACTGATTGAGAGACCATACATCTTGGGCATCAAGTGGAATTGGAGTGAAGATTAAAAGTGTTCCCGAGTACTCCTAATCTTTGTTTTGAAATTCACCATACCAAGGTACACTCTCTTGATCTTATGTTCTAAAATTTACATTGCACATGTTATCTATTGCGAATGAAGTAGATCCGTTAATTTTTCCGCTGCGTATGTTTTGTATGCGATACAAACATGTATTTTCCATCAATGAATATGTGTGCCCAAAGGGTTTATGAGACTCTTTGGCTCATCTCTATAGTTAGAGATTGTATTGGTAATTTATGCAACATGATATTTTTATTTATTGTTATTGTGGATGGATAAGACAATTTTTGAAATTATTTGGTAACGTGGCATCCCCAAATTATTTTTTAATTACAAATAGAATCTTTGTAGTAGGGCACTTGAATATGTAATTTTTTTTTGGGCCAATGTTTTTTGGCAATTTTTGGGCCATTGTTTTTGGCAATGTAATTAAAGGCTATGTAATTTAATTTTGGAAGCCATGTAAGGGAATGTGTTTCACGGTTACCTATAATTTTCACATTTTGTCATAGCATGTTGTATGAAATTACCAATAGGGCTTATAATGGAGCCCATGCATAATGTGTTGTGCACAAAGATGTACAGACTCATGTTATATGTATGATTTTAATATGTGGATGGTGTGATGTTTTATTCTTCACAAAATTTTATTTAAAATCAATTAGATGTGTTATTCCAATTTACATAGTGAGAGATGATTATGAGCTGAGCAAAATTTTCGATCTCACTATGTAGAAAGGAATATCATGGTCTAGTTGGATTTTTGGAAATAAAATTTAAAAATGTTTGTGCTAATGTCAACTTGTGCAATGAATGTAGTGAACATGGCCACTAAGAATGTAGTTGCTTATTTAACTAAGGGAGAGAAACTAGATGGAACCAAAGATGATATGTGCATAGAAAAATTCAATATCTACTGAATGAACAAGAGGTCCTTGAAACCCCAACCAATGTGATGATGCGACCTGAAAATGGGAATATAGCCCAATATCATCGTGACTTAGAGGCCTATGAGTCTTAGGTTAAGAAAGATCGTTGTGCACGGTTGACCCTTACCCAAGCATATGAAAACCTATCCTTCAAAGGATTCATCAAACCTTTAGACCCTACACCGATGGCTAATTCCATACCTCCCACTTGGAACTTTAATGAATATTGCCACTACCACCAAAAATCCGACAACAAAACCGACAATTACTTTCGCCTTAAACACGAAATACAAGACCTCATAGACAATGAAACCCTCCCAAATCCCAACATCATCACCAAACCCAACATTAGAAAGAACCCTTTACCTGATTACCATAGGGCTTCTCCTCCATATCAAAATTGGGTGCAAATAGATGAGATTGAATGGGATTGCTCAAAGTTGATAGAAACTACAAATGTCAATGCCGTGGAAGTCCAAGGAATATGGGACAAAGAAGATGAAGTCTTAAAGGAAGCGGTAGCGGTGTGAGGAATACTTCCTAAATGAGTGACAGAATTAAAGAAAAGGTTCTTGGAGGACAATGTAGCAAATATCACTAGGAGTGGGAAGCATTACAAGCCATCCTTATTGGAAAAGGATCATCTTGGTAGAGATTTAAGGGAAGGGTCTAAGCCCACAGAACCTAAAGGAAAGGAAGACAAAGAAGAAGAAGATGGGGTCTTAATGTAATTGAAGAAAACCCAAGCTCATGTGTCCGTATAGGGCTTACTCGTGGCCTCTCAAAAGCATCATAAGGCTCTCTTGGACATCTGGAATGAGAAAAAAGTACCTATAAAAACTACACCACAAGAAGTTTTGTCTCTCATGGGAGTCGAGGCTTCCACACACCCCCCTCCTTGCCTTTTTCGATGAAGATCTCCCCCCTAAAGAAGCTACTCACACTAGACCCTTGCAAATCCCCATTGAATGCATGGGTGCCAAGGTTCCGGTGGTACTTATTGACAATGGGTCCGCCCTTTAATGTTTGTCCTTTTAGGACTGCCCTTACTATTGGCCTAGATATAGAGACTATCATCCTTTCTCCCTTGACCATGAGGGCATATGACAACACTTTAAGGAAGGTCATGGGAACTTTCAAGGCTCCTTGCAAGATTGGGCCAATAGAAACCATTATCGAGTTATATGTCATGGACATCACCCCAAATTAAAACCTTCTCTTAGGAAGAGCATGGCTTCACCCCAGTAGGGAAATCCCCTCCTCACTACACCAAAAGATGAAGATCCCATGGAAATGAGGGATTGCATTAGTGCTTGGAGATGGTGAAATTCTAGCACCAATTTATGGACTCGAGGAAGGAGGAAGTAAGCTTCAAATGAGTGGCTTTGAGTTCATAAACATGGCTGACTATGGGTTGAAGGATGAAAGGTATATTACCAACTTGTTCCCATATCATAGCCATGAGGTGATTGCAATGATGAAGAACATAGGATACATACTTGGTATAGGCCTTAGAAAATAAGGAAAAGGGGTAGTCGAGTTCTCCAACGTCAAGACTCAAGTGACTAGTGAAGGCTTAGGATTCTTTAAAGGCTGTTACGAAATCAAGAAAAACCTTGGCACCTTTAGTGGGAACTTTGTGAAGGAAGGGGAAAACTTCCCATATTGTGGCTTCTCCGAACCTTGGGTAGGTAAGAGTGGAAAGGTGAATCCGAGTTGGGAAATGTTATTTAATGAAAAAGCTCACCTTTAAGGAGAAGCCTACTGCGGTGATCAAAGAGGTACAAGAATAGGTCGATTGGGTGAACTACATGGATGCTAAAGTAATGAAGACCATGATGAAGATGAGTGGGGACGTGTTCGCCATCACTAATGAAGAGCCAAGTGATCCTTCCAAATTCATCACGTCTGCTGTAAAGCCTATTAATAATTGGACTTCGGTTGGATTTTTTGAAAACATGGGGAAAAAGTTTTGTAATGCAAGTTCCAATGTACTTTTCAATATTTTCAATAAGATGAATTCTGATTTGGTTTACTTTGATGTGTCCCATAACATTGAAACTCTGCACTTAAATGATTCAAATGAATTTGAAAATGAAATAATTAAATAATTGGAAAAGAAAATTGAACCTATGGAACCATCTCTTGAAACTATTAATTTGGGAAATAATGAGAATCCACGTTTAATAAAATTAGCTCAACTCTAAATAAAAAAGAAAGAAAAGATCTTCAAGAACTCCTTAAGGTATTTCAATAGGTTTTTGCATGGTCCTATGAAGATATGCTCGGAATTGACCCTGAGATAGCTTAACATCACACTGATACTCATGATCACATGGTACCTCTTAAACCAAAGTTAAGAAGAATGAGGGTAGAATGGCTCTTAAAAATCAAGGAGGAAGTCACTAAGAAATTAAAGGTAGAGTTCATCAAACCTGGACACAGAGCCGTATGGATAGCCAATGTCGTGCCCGTACCTAAGAAGGATGGGAAGGTGAGGATGTGTGTGGATTATTAGGACTTGAACAAGGCATGCCCTAATGATGACTTTCCTCTCCCTCACATTGATGTCTTGGTGGATAACACGGCGGAAAGTGCCTTGATGCCTTTCATGGATGGTTTCTCGGGGTACAACCAAATCAAGATGGCTCCCAAAGATATAACCAAAACTACTTTCACTATCGAATGGGGAATCTATTATTACACGGTGATGCTGTTTGGCCTCAAGAATGCTGGGCCAACCTACCAAAGGATGGCTACAACCTTGTTACATGATATGATGCATAATAAGGTGGAGGTGTATGTCGATGATATGATAGTGAAATTCAAGGATAGAGAAAGCCACACCGTAAACTTTGAGAGGATTAAAGAGTATAGGCTAATATTGAACCCATAAAAATGTGCGTTCGGAGTAACCGTCGTAAAATTGCTAGGCTTCCTAGTGAGTGATAGTGGGATAGAAGTTGAACCTGATGGAAAAACATGTTTGTATCGCATACAAAACATACGCAGCAGAAAATTAATGGATTTACTTCATTCACAATTGATAACATGCATTATTTATGTTTCAGAATATAGGATTAAGAGAATGTACCTCGGTGTGCTGAATTTCAAAACCAAAGATGATAAGCACTCGGGAACACTTTTAATCTTCACTCCAATTCCACTTGATGCCCAAAATGTGTGGTCTCTCAATCAATTATGTATGTATGTTATAGAGAAAATTTGAAGGAGTCTCTTACACCAACATACAAATCATTTCATATTAATAAAATTCTGTATGTTTCTCTCCGCATAATTGATTATCTAATTGGGCTAGCCTTTTGGACCATCCCAATTAGGCTTTAGTGTGTGGCTTGGAGTGGGACCAAAAGGGAACAAATAAGACACTAGCTCCAATGGGCCTTGGACTTTTCTGTCAACTCTTGACAAGTCCAAAGTTACCATTAATTTATTTAATATACTATATAAATATAATTGCACTCTAAGCCTCATTAATAAATTATATCCCAAGACTTTATTGTACATGCAACCCCTTCATAAAATGTTCATAGTAATACAAAGTCATGAAAGTAGACTGCCACTTTGTAAATTACTACATCTTAATCCTTGAGTACCTGATTTAATCCTTAAAGTTATTCATCATATATTTATGAAAGCCAATTTCATAAATATATACTTTAGTAACTAATTACTTAAGTAGTTAGGCCTAACATTCTGAATAATAAACTCATTAAACTTATCTCAAGAGAATATTTTGTATCTCCGTTAAGAGACTATGAATTTCATCTTGAGAATATATGTTCCATCAACACTAAATGTAGCTGCCCAACATATTGTGGTTTTGACCATTACTTTAGATCTCACTCCTGATATATCAAAGCAACCTACACTTCATGATCAGGTCCATTATTCTCTCAAGATTAAGAGTTCATGCAAATAGAAGTCGTGAGATTTATTATTTATTTGATAGTCGTTAGGAAAATAATAAATTTCATAGCGGTCCAGTTCAATATGTCTTAACTTTTAAAACATATCAACACATCAACTAGAAGTCTCCACTTCCATGATCGAGACAAATCATCTTAGTTTATTTGTTATAGTCTTCACAGATGAAATGCCCAATTTTATTACTGACTACGAACTAAAATTTTGAGTTTACAAAGAACTTGTGATTTATATCTTCTGTGACTTTTCACATAAATCACATACTATGCATCTCATGGACTATATGATAATGTCCGAATATTCATGTTACCATTATTTTAGATAATAATAAAAAAAATTTATTAATCACAATATTAAGTCATACATAATGTCATACATAATATCATACATAGTATCGTACAATAGGATTTATAGACACTAATCCCAACAATCTCCCACTTGCCCTAAAAACTATTGTGTACCAATCTAACTCTCATTCCCTCCAAATGTGACTCGAAAGTCCTTTGAAGCAAGACTTTGGTAAAGAGATCCGCTAGATTATTTGCACTTTCAATCTTTGCTACCACCACATCTCCACGAGCAACAATGTCTCGAATGATGTGGTACTTTCTCTCAATATGCTTTCCTTTCTTGTGATTCCTTGGATCTTTGGATTGTGCAACTGCTCCACTATTGTCACAAAATAATGTGATTGGAACTTGCTCCATTCTCACTACACCAAGATCAGAAAGGAATTTCTTGAGCCAAACAGCTTCTTTTGCTGCCTCACAAGCAGCAACATATTCAGCTTCCATGATGGAGTCTGCAACACAAGATTGCTTAACACTCCTCCAACTTGTTGCTCCACTTCCCAAGGTGAATACACATCCTGAAGTGGACTTTCTGAAATCTAGATCTGATTGAAAATATGAATCTGTATAGCCAATGGGAATCAAATCCTTACTTCGGTAAACAAGCATATAATCTCTCGTTCTCCGTAAATACTTGAGAATATGCTTTACAGCTTGCCAATGTTTTGGTCCTGGATTTGATTGATATCGGCTGGCCATGCCAACTGAATAACAGATATCTGGTCTAGTACAAAGCATGGCATACATGAGACTTCCAACTGAAGAAGCATAAGGAACTTGTCTCATCATATTTTCTTCCTCTTGTGTCTTTTAGGCCTTTGGTCATCAGGCAGAGGAACTCCATGTCTAAAAGGAAGTAATCCTTTCTTGGAATTTTGCATGCTAAACCGTTCTAGAACCTTATCTATTTGTCCAGCTTGTGATAAGCCTAACATCTTATTCTTGCGATCTTGCCAAAGCTTGATCCCTAGAATAAAGTTAGCTTCACCCAAGTCCTTCATATCAAATTGGCTTGACAACCAAACCTTTACTGATGACATGACCCTACATCATTTCCAATGAGTAGAATATCATCAACATAAAGCACTAAGACATTACTACTTTGTCTTGATGTCTTTTGTACACAGATGGTTCATCAAGATTTTGTTCAATACCAAATGACTTGATTGCTTGATCAAATCTGATGTTCCATGACCTAGATGCTTGCTTAAGTCCATATATGGACCTTTTCAACTTGCATACCATATCCTCTTGGTTCTTTGCTATGAAACCTTCCAATTGCATCATATAGATTTCCTCTTCAAGATTGCCATTGAGAAATGCAGTCTTAACATCCATTTGCCAAATCTCATAATCATAATGAGCAGCAATGGATAAGAGAATTCTGATAGATTTAAGCATTGCTACTGGTGAAAAAGTTTCCTCATAAACAGTACCTTCATTTTGAGTATACTCTTTCGCCACTAGCCTTGCTTTAAAGGTTTCAACCTTTCCATCTATCTCTCTCTTCCTCTTGTAAAGGCGCCTAATGGTTTAATGCCGTTAGGTGCCTTTACATGATCCCAAACTTGATTGGAATACATGGAATCTAATTTAGATTTCATAACTTTGACCCAATGATATGCATCTACATCATTCATTGTCTTTTCATAATTGTAGGGATCCGATTCAGCCTCTTCTGAGATAGCTTCATAAGTTTCTCCCAAACCTATGAATCTTATAGGAGGCCAAACAATTCTCCCACTATGACGAGGCACCTGTGTACTAGACATCTCATGAGTAGTGTCTTGTGGTGTATCCAATACAGTCACAACATCCCTAGTTACAACTATTGGTTGTTCATTTACAAGTTCACTCATTTTAGCCAAAAAAACTCTACTTCTAGGAGTATAATCATTCATATAGTCATTTTCCAAGAATTTGGCATTTGTGCTAACAAACACTTTATTATCTTTATGACTATAGAATAAACCTCCAGCAGTTCCTTTTGGATACCCTACAAAGAAAACCATTTCTGTTTTAGATTGTAACTTGTCAGACTTTCCTTTCAACACATGTGCAGGACAACCCCAAATATAGATATGTCTCATACTAGGCTGACGCCCATTCCACAACTCTACAGGTGTTTTAGGAACAGACTTCAAAGGAACTAAATTTAGAAGATACATTGCAGTATTTAAGGCATATCCCCAAAAGAAAATTGGTAGGGTCGAATAACTTATCATGGACCTAACCATTTCTAAAAGAGTCCTATTCCTTCTTTCCGCTACACCATTTTGTTGTGGAGTTCCAGGTGCAATCAATTTGGATACAATCCCATTTTTAGTTAAGTAATCCTTAAAATCCCCAAGAAGGTATTCGCCACCACGATCAAATCGAATGGCCTTTATGCGTTTACCCAATTGATTCTCAACTTCAGCCCTAAACTCTTTGAACTTTTCAAAAGTTTTGGACTTTCGTTTCATTAGGTACACATAACCAAATCTAAAGTAATCATCAGTGAAAGTAATGAAATACTCATAGCCACCTCTTGCTTGGATTGACATAGGACCACATACATCTGAATGTACTAGTTCTAGCAACTCTTGGGCTTTTTTACCTTTTGCATTAAAAGGTCGTTTGGTCATTTTACCTTCCAAACAAGATTCACGAACTGGAAATTCATCAAAGTCCATGAGTTGTAAAAGTCCATCTTTGATCAGTCTTTGAATCCTATTTGAATTGATATGACCTAAACGTAAGCGCCAAAGATATGCATCACTTGTAGAAGGAAACTTTCTCTTTAATGATTTTACATGTGAGTTATTATCTAATTCATTATATAATTCATGCTTATCAGGAGTTAAAATATAAAGACCATCCACAATATTGCTAGAATAGATAAACACTTTACCTTCCTTTATTACAACATTGTCTTTAAGGATAACACAATATCCACGTTTACCCAAATAAGTTGCAGAAATTAAATTCCTACGAACATTAGGTACATATAGACAGTCATCTAAAATTAAAACCCTTGACTCAAAACATAAATTATAAACACCAACAGCTACAACCGGAATCCTGCTCCCATCAGCCAAAGTAAGAAACAATTCCCCTTCATTAAGCCTTCTGGTCTCCTAGAACCCCTGCAAAGAATTGCAGATATGATTAGTACAACCTGAATCCACACACTAAGAATCCATGGGATTTTGTACTAAACATATTTCAAGGAGGAATGAACTTTTCATACTCTTATTGGCAGCCTTGAACTTTGGACAATTCCTCTTCTAATGTCCTTTCTCACCACATTGGAAACACTTTCCTTTGATTTTCTTTCCCATGTCGGCAACTCCTAAGGCAATTTGCTTACCCTCTTACTTAGTAAAGTCCTTCTTCTTCTTCTTCTTCTTACCCTTACCTTTCGACTTTGGTTGAGAAGTAGAAGCTTCACCCACAATGGCTTCAAGATTAACACTAGAAGTACCAAGGATGCCTTCCGCCGCTACTAACTCATTCATGAATTCAGACAAAGAATAAATCTTTTTGTTCATATTATAATTAAGTTTGAATTCCTTGAATGATTCCAGTAGTGACTGGAGTATCATATCCACTTGGGATTCTCCATTAATATCGGCACCTAAAACCTCCAATGTATTCAGATTAGAGATCATTGTAAGACAATGTTCCCTCACTGAACTACCTTCAGCCATTTTGGTATTATAAATCTGCCTCATGGTTTCTTGCCTTGCAGAACGGCCTTGCCCACCAAACATCTCCTTCAGACTTAGCATAATGTCCGAAGCTAGTTCTACATCATGCATTTGAAGCTGTAGAACATTTGAGATGGACGCTAGGATGTAGCACTTGGCCATTTCATTAGACCTCTGCCAACAATCATATCGTTGTTTTTCCTTAGGAGAAGCATCTAATGAAGGAAAGCTAGGAGATGGTTGAGTAAGCACATATTTGTGCTCTTCAGCTGTAAGAACTATGTCCAAATTTCTTTTCCAGTCAACATAGTTAGATCCAGTCAGTTTGTTTTGATTAAGAATGGAAACAAGTGGGCTAAATGATGCCATGTTCAAATCTGAAAATAATAAACATGAATATTATAAGTGAACTGGACATTATCAATTTAACATATAAACATATAGTATGGAACCTTAATAAAACCATAATATAATATATGCAATGACAACCTAATCCCGTAATTAATATTCCTTCGCATAGAGTGAATATAAAATACTATGATTGATTGAGAACTATTCTTATTATTAGTGCTATCATGAAAACTCTTATCTAACCCCAATAATATGTCGTTATACATTTGGCCTCTAAATAATTATAGTAAGAACTTAGCATAGAGGATACTATAATATTTAGTCTAGTGTATACTATTGTCTAGAATCGTGTGTAGCCACATTTCATCCCCTTAACAGGCTTATTTTATAATACCATGATACAAAACACCTTCCGCATGGAATGCAAAGCTCAAAACTAAGACAAAATGTTTGATCAAACTACTATAAACCAAGAAATTCAATTTTGTAGGACCATGAAACAAATACTCTTCGCATGGAATGCAAAGCTCGAAGCTAAGACAAAGTATATATTTCACACTTCTATGAACCAACAATGGAGGCCGTGAGATCCAACCCTTGTATCTCTCTCCCACTAGATGTTTTAAATTAAAGGTTTTTTTAATTTGTAAACATGCATAAACTAATTACACATAGCCTTGCACTTTATACATGTGAAAAACACTTAGAAAAATTCAAAATTCTTAGGCTCGATCAATTCTCGATAGCTGCTCGATCGATCGTGATACAATCTTGCTTTCTCGATAGCTTCCCGATAGCTGGTCGATCAATCGAGAAACCTTCTATAAGTTCGATAGATGCTCGATAGCTTTTCAATCGATCAAGCTTCGCAAATTTTGAACTTCCAGAATTTTTCTAAGGTAGTTTTCAACGACTTTTCATGAACAAACAAGCATCATATGAACATGATAGACTGAGATTGATATCAAAACTAAATTCCATTGATGTTATAACCTTAAAGTTCAATTTAACATACTTAAATTCAAATTTAAACAACATCATAACATCAATATCAGTTTTTATCAAATCATAGTTTCAATAATCATGCAGAAAATTAAATACAAATATAATCTTCCAACATCATGAAACTATTACCGTATGTTGGCTTTATTCCGTGCCAATTTGGTTGTATTTTCAGCATTTAGAAACCCTGTATTTAGGTGGGAATCATGTAAGGGTAGTCTGTGAGAGAGTGTGAAGAATTGCTCAAGACTGTGCTGCAGAACAGGGACTCACGACTGGACTTCGCTGGTGTCTTGCGACTGGCAAGCTGCCAGATGTTGCACACAAGAGAAGCATGCAGAGGAGATCTTGCGACTGGATCTCGCGGGTGGCTCGCGACTGGAAAGCTGCCAGAATTTGAACCATCATGCCAGCTATTGCACTACAGGATGAAAAATTCCAGACTAGCCTTTCAGTTTGTTCGCGGCTTGAACTCGCGACTCAGTACAGACGCGAGGCCAAGCCGCCAGCCAACTCTATTATGAAAAATCTGTCTCTTCGCATTCCAAACACCCACTAGTATATATACCCCTTATACCCACGAAATGTAGAGAGCTTCTAGAGAGAATATTGAGAGAGAAACCCTAGAGAAAAATAAGATTGATTCATCCACAATCTTAACCTTGTGACTCTTCAAATTCCTCTACTCTCTTCCTTTCCATTGTAGATCCTTGAGAGATACTTTATCCAAAACCTTTTCTCACCTCACCCATACCTGTGAGAAGGCTCTTTGGTGTTTTGGGAAGCAGTTAGGAAGGAGCCAATTTATATTGGTAGATGCTATAGACTAGTAGCAAGATCTGGGAAGCTAAAGAAGAAATAGGTTCGGCGTAACCTCGTTAGAGCAAGAAGCTTGGAGGGCTTAGGTACCTGGGTAAATTAGGCTTGGAGGGTCTATTGCTATCCTTGTATCCCAACTTCATTCTTTAGTGGATCATTTTGACCGCTTGAAGGGCGGCGAAGAGGTTTTTCACCAAGGTTTTCAGTTTCCTCTTCGATAACACATCGAGTGTTGTCCTTGTGTTTGCATCTCTCTTCCCTTTCATCTTTGTCATTTAATTTCTGTTATGGATGTGATTTTATTTGACTTAGATTGTTTATCAATTTGGTTTTAAGCTTTTGTTCATTTTCCGCACGTTCATCATTTGATATAAAGCTTGAATTGGTAATTTGTCTTTTGGATCGTTCATAGTGTTTTATACGCTATTTGAACTTTCAGCTTGGATATCCAAAGCCCCGCTAAGAGAGCCTCATATTCCGCTTCATTGTTTGACACTTGGAAGCTCAACCTGAATGACTTTTCCAACCTGATACCCTCCGGAGAGATTAGAACTATATTGACTCTTGTTCCTTGACAATTCGAGGCTCCATCCTCATATACTTGCCATATTGTTCATTTCTCAAGACCTCCCAACTTATTCCCTCCGATGCGCAAGACTTCGGGGTGTCTCGGGGCAAACTCTTCAATTAAATCCTCTTGGACTTGCCCCTTGATGGAGGTTTTAGGCCTATACTGAATATCGAAGGTTCCTAAGGATGCCCCCTACTTCGCTATCCTACTCGAGAAGTTCACTCTCCTTAGCAAGGCCTGTAGTGGGTGCTCGATCAAGACCACCATCGTATGAGCCTAAAAATAATAAGGCAGTCTCTGAGTAGCATGGATCACTGCTAAAGCAACTTTCTCCAGGGGGAGATAGTGTGTCTCAGCCTTCATGAGGGTTTTGCTAACATAGTAGTTCGGCTTCTGAATATCCTATTCTACTCGGATCAGTACGGTGCTATAATCTGTTTTGGATTTACTTCAATAGCCCAGTTTGTGACTAGATATCCCAAGAACTTTCCCGAGCTTGTCCTGAAGGCGCATTTTGAAGCATTCAACTTTAGACGATGCTACTGGAGAGTCTCGAATGTTTTCGCGAGATCTAAGATATGCTCTTCTACAGTTTTACTTTTCACCACCATATTATCTATATAGGCTTCCATATTCCTCCCAAATTCTCCCTCGAACATTTTAGTAACCATCCTCAGATACATCGACCCCACATTCTTCAACCCGAACAACATGACCTTATAATGATAATTACCCGTGGGGGTAATGAATGAGGTTTTTTTCTTGGTTTTCGGGAGCTAGAGCTATTTGATGGTAACCCTAGAAGATATCAAGGAAGCTCATAAACAGATGTTCGAAGATAGCATTGAAAAGCTTGTCAATTTTGGGTACTGGAAAGGGATCCTTTGGATAGGCTTTGTTAAGATCCGCGAAGTCCACACACACTCACCATTTCCCATTTTTCTTTTTTACCACCACTGTGTAAGATAGCCACTCAGGGTAGAAAACTTCTTTAATAGCCACAACCTCCTTTAGTTTGTTCACCATTTCTTTTACTGCACCAGCATGGATATCTGAGGACCTACGAGGTTTTTGCTTCCTTTGTAGGTGGCTAGGATCCACATTAAGCTGATGGCATTTAAACTCAGAGTATACCACAGAAGCTTCATACGGGTTCTAGGCAAACACATCAACACTATTCACTAAAAATAGTAGAAGCTCCACTTTTTCGGCGATTGGGAGGCTCTTCCCCACCTGAAAATACCTATTTCCAAGGTCTATGTACACCTTCTCCAACTATTCACATGGATCTTCTGGCAGAGACTGTAGCTGCTTTGATGGATTGGGTGGCTTGGCCTTTTTTACCTGCTTGCACCTAATAGCAACTATTTGGCATCGCCAGGCTATGCTATGATCTCCCCAGAGCTCGAAAATACCCTAATCAATCGGGAACTTCACCTTCTAATGCAGGGAAGAAGTCATATCTCCCATAAAATGAATCCACGGATGACCAAGGATGGTTGTGTAAGGGGAATAGGAGTGGACCACTATAAAATCAACTAACTCCTTTCTTCCTCCTAGCTCTATGACTAACCTTATTTCACCGACAAGTGTGACCATGGTGCCATCGATGGCAACCAAGGGAGTATCATACTGGGTTAAGTCCTTGGGGGTTAAGCCTAACCCTTCATATAGATCTAGATACATAACTTCAACCCCACCCCCTTTGTCAATCATTACTCTCCTTACATCAAAACCTGCAATTTGTAAAGTAGACACCAATGCATCATCATGGGGCTGAATAGTGCCCTTTTTATCCTTTCCCAAAAACCAAAACATTCTTCCTCCCACCGTGCCCTTTTAAAGGGTAAGGGACCCATCTCCAAGTCTGAAATCGGGACCATGGTCAAAACTCAGGAAGTGGCTTGCCCCAGTTTGGCCTTGGGCTTAGCAGCATGGATTACCTTTATGAGCCCTAAGGATGGAGCCGAGGCTCGCGACGAACTTGCCCCCTTCCCATCTTGGGGCCGAGGACTATCTAGAGCTATAAACTCCTTAAGATGTCCTACTTTCTCGAGCTAGCCCAGATGATCCTTCAAAGTTTGACAATCCTCGGTCGTATAACCCCTGTCCCAATGATAAGAGCAAAAAAGGCTTTGGCTTCTTTGTGAGACATTACCACTCATCGTAGTTGGCCACTGAAAGTAAGGGTCGTTTTTTATCTTTTCCATGATTTGATAAACCGGCTCCTTATATAATGAACTTACCATCTCGGATCTCAGCTTTTGTACTTGGGGGAAGAAGTCTATTCTCAGCTGAGGAGGGCGGTCCATCCTAACCTCTTTCTTCTCCCTCATAGGTTCCTTAGCCTTAGCCTTGTCCTACAGCTGATCATCTTCTAACCTCTTATATTCTTCTACTCGTTCCATCAACTTAAGCATATCTATGATTGGCTTTAAAGCAAGCAAATCCCTCAACTCGGAATCGATGGGGAGCCCCACTTTGAAGTTACTTGCCATGATTCCTCTGTTATCTTCACCTATCTCATTATAAAACTCCTAATAACAATTCGATTATGCCCTAAGGGTTTCACCTTCCTCCATGGACATGGTAAGGAGAAAGTCAAATGGTTTCAAAGTTCTACTACATGTCACAAACCGCACTCTGAATGCTCTTATCAACTCATCATAACTATGGATGGAATCTTTCTCCAGCCCATCAAATCATCTCATCGCGGTAGGCCCCAAGCTAGAAGAGAAAATTTTGCACATCAAGGTCTCATTATTAGAGTAGACTGCCATACTTTAATTGTAATGACTAACTTGCTCCGTGGGATAAGTCTTACCATCATAAATAGTGAAGGTAGGCCTAGTAAACCTCCACGGCATATTTGTGCTTTCTATCTCCTCTAAGAATGGAGAGCGTGATATCTGCTGCAGCACCCTGTTCATAGCGTCATTCCTCGAGGTCTGAGGGACAGGAAGCTCTTTGAGACCCCAAAATGCCGGACGTTGAGGAGAGGTATTCTGATCCTCTCCCTATACGGTGGGGATTCCTCCCTCCTATATCTTTAGGGTGGAGAAGCCGTTCTCTCCCGGTGAGGTAGGGTTTGCCTCCTATCATGATTTATTTAGAATTCCCCCACACTACTTTCCACTCTCCAAGAACAACTTGGGTGGGGAAAGGGCCCCTTCAATGGAAGCATTCAACATCCCTTCTTCGGAAACGGTCTTCTTTCCCCCTAGCTTATCGCTACAGGGCCAATACTTGCTCCCTCAACCTATCCATTTCCCTATCCCTACTGGATTGGGATGGTCCCACAGAGTTAATAACTGACCTTTCCCTATATGGGGGGATGTGAATTCCTGGTTGTGTCCCTGCGAGGATTGCTCACAAATTTTCCTATGCACTTCAGACTGTACATGCCTATCCTCATGGACTAATTCCTCCGACATACTCGGACGAGAAAGGTGGGCAAGCCCACTCCTTGATCGATTTGCCATCCTCTCACTTGGACCAACTTCAAAGCCTACTGCTTGGTAGAAATTCCCACAGACGATGCCAATTGTGGGTGAAAGATACACAAACACACAATAACAAACCAAAATGTCTATGTAACCGCCTTACACAATTTATTTATCATACACATAAGGTAGAGTGGGAGGCTCAAACAACTGATTAAGAAAGTAGGAGTACAAATGAGGTGTTCTAAGATACATAAACTGCTTTCCCAAGGTGTAGGGAGTAAGCAAGAAAACAAAAATACAATATGCTGTACTTAACGTACCCAACTCTCTCTTTCTAGTTCTTCTCTAGAGTCTTTTTCTTAATATTTCCCAACCTTTTCTCTGTTACAGCCTCCTCCCCTTATCTCCCTAACTGGCCTGCTTCCATTTGGATTTTTTGGGATACTTGTCACATCCCCCTTCAGTTTTACCCCCCTTTCATTATGAAATAAGACTTTTGGGAGTGTCTGCACTGTTTAAATTGTCCTATATGCGTTTAATGTGGAAGAGATTAGGTAAAGAACCTCTCATTAATGTGGAGCTGAACGTCTCTATGATCCTTATCCTTTCAGGGTGTTTCCCGAGGCGAATCTGGTGGGTGTGGCATCTCAGATTAAAAAGGGAACCAGTTGCCGCGGTCCTATTCTGTTCTGCTAAAGGGCCATCCATGCTCATTACCTCGAATAAGAGTTGATATTGGTGGCCAGCTTGGATCTCCATGGGAACTGCTTTGGTGAGTTACCCATGACACTTTAGACGCCTTAGCTTGTATCCACATTGATGGGCCTGGCCCATTTCTTCAAGTGTGATCTTCTGGCTTTTGGGCCTCGGCCTGGAATCAAGTACACCCCCCCCCCCCCAAAATAACTCCCAAGCAAGGGAAGAGAAGAATATTCTAAAATTATTATTTTCATTCATTTTTATTCCATTCCTTTCTCTCTTTCCAAACGAGGGCTTAAGCCACCATTAACAAGAATGTAACATGGTGTCAAAAAAAAAAAAAAAAAAAAAAAAAACAAGTGTGTGACATAAATAGAAAGAGTTTTGGTAGTAATCAAGTAACTCCATTTCAGAAAGTACTAGTCACATGAGCAAATATCAAACCAATCCCACTAAACACATTAGTCTATACCACGATTAAGAGGTCCATTCAAGTAAGCGATTACTAATTGCAAAGTTCATATAATTCATAAGTTTCCTTGTACTTATTGTAATTATGATTAGTTTAAAATTGTTTTTATATATGAAATTATCTATTGTACCGTATCTTCTTTACAAGGCAGAATAAATAATTCAATATACAAACTCAATTATAATATATGACAATTAATAATTACCATAATCATAATTTAAATGGTAGAATAAATAATTTTTTTTCTTTAATTTTAAAGAATCAGTAGAATAAATGGTGTACAAATACAATCATAGTTACAATGATAATAAAAGTATATATTAGAAACAAAACAAAAAAATAATAAAAGATATATATATATATATATATTTTGGGATAAACTTGTTGTTGACTAGTTAATTACAAATGGAAGAGGGCAAGCGCATTGGAAGCTTGATAAGCCCGTGACTTTACAAGTGCGTGCTTTTCGTGGCTTGTTGCTAGTAGGTGGAGATTTGGAGCAGAATTAGAAGGCTAGACGAGATGCCCTTTCTTCTTTCTTTTTCTTTTTTTGATGAGAGACGAGATGCCCTTTCTATATATTCAAAATTGTAGGTAAAGACTCTTAAATAAAAGAATATCACAGAAAAACTGCTACTTGCATTTTTCCCCCTTGCCCTTGATTAAGAGTATTAGCATCAAGAGTTATAAAAAAAAAATGTCATTTTAACACATCAAAAAGCTACTTTATTATTATAATACATCATTTTATAATACATCTTACATCACATCTTCTATTCTTCAATTTAATACATTAAAATAAGAACAAATTTTAGTTACAAAATTGGTTGTAGCCTAGGGCTACAACATTACTCAATATCTTTTTATTAGAAGTGAATTATGACAAATGCATCATTGGATTACATCTTCTTCTTATAACCTCCATGCTTGTAAATTTTATAAAAAATTAAAAATCAATAGCTATGTGATCAATAAATTTTTTAAATTACAAGTTTTTGTAGTTTAAAATTATGCATAAAATATAAACTTATAAATCATATAGTAAATAATATCCGATTGACACAAAATTTGACATGTATATTAGGAGAGTCAAGAACATACAGTTTAATAGTTAGATTTTTAAAATATGTAATAATTTCCATTTTATTGAGTAATGCTATAGCCTACTACTACAAATTCACTCAATATCTTTTTATTGGATTTAAATTTTGATAAATCCGCCATTGAATTACATTTGCTTCTTATATTCTCAATGCTTGCAAAATTTCCATATGATCAAAGATCAATAACTATGTTATTGATCAATCCTTTAAATTGTGAGTTTTTATAGTAAAAAATTATGCATTAAAAATAGGTTTTTTGATCATATAGTAAATAACATCTAAATGGCATAAAATTTGACATGTGTATTGAGAATATAAAAACCATGCAATCCAACGGTCAGATTTTCAAAATGTAGCAATGTTAATTTTTTTAAAAGAAATTTGTATTCATAGGCTACAACTAAGTTTGTAACCCAATTTTGTCCTAAAATCATATATACAACATATTAAAATAATATTAACTCAAAATTCTTCTAAAAATTTCTTATTAAAAAAAGCACAAGCCAACGATAGATAAACTGTGGGCACCAACCAACATCCATCACCACACAACCACGCATTCTCTACCCCATAACAGAAAACACAACTCAAAACAAATCCAACCAAATTCAGCCAAATACCCACAACCACCAGAGGCAAAAACTGTTGGGGTTTATGCCCTAAAATCCAATTTATTGACATGTCATAAATAATTAAATATTTTAATTATATGAGACTATTTATAATGAACTAATGAGACATTATCTTAGTCCATGAGATGCATAGTATGTGATTTATGTGATTTAGTCACAGAAGATATAAATCACAAGTTCTTTGTAAACTCAGAAGTTTAGTTCGTAATCGGTGATGAAATTAGGCGTTTCATCTGTGAAGACTATAACATATCAACTAAGATGATTTGTTTTGATCATGAAAATGGAGATTTCTAGTTGGTATATTGATATGTTTTAAGAGTTAAGACATATTGAACTGGACCGCTGTGAGATTTATTATTCTCCTAACGACTGTCAATTGAATAATAAATCTCACGACTTCTATTTACATCAACTCTAAATCCTGAGAGAATAATGAACCTGATCATGAGATGTAAGTTGCTTTGATATATCAAGAGTGAGATCTATAAATTACGGTCAAAACCTCAGTTTGTTGGGCAGCCTCATTTAGTGTTGATGGAACATATATTTTCAAAATGGAATTCATAATCTCTTAACGAAGATATAAAATATTCCCTTGAGAT
Source organism: Lithocarpus polystachyus (assembly GCA_033629205.1). Lineage (NCBI taxonomy): Eukaryota > Viridiplantae > Streptophyta > Magnoliopsida > Fagales > Fagaceae > Lithocarpus > Lithocarpus polystachyus. Next base: position 47,088,264 of record CM066162.1, on the reverse strand, counting down.
AAGTTTAATTGGTTTGGTTATTTAGAGAGTTGGGCCCAACCACTTTAGTAAGGGGTTACTAAAGGATTTCATAAATATATGATGAATAACATGAAGGATTAAACCGGGTACTCAAGGATTAAGATGTAGTAATCTTCAAAGTGGCAGTCTATATTCATGACTTTGTATTACTACGAATATTTTAATGAAGGGGTTGCATGCATAATAAAGTCTTGGGATATAATTTATTAATAAGGCCTAGAGTGCAATTATATTCATATAGTGGTATTGAATATAATTAATTGTAACTTTAGACTTGTCAAGAGTTGACAGAAAAGCTAAAGGCACATTAGAGCTAGAGTCTTATTTGTTCCCTTTTAGTCCCACTCCAAGCCACACACTAGAGCCCAATTGGAATGGCCCAAAAGGCTAGCCCAATTAGATAATCAGTTGTATATAAGGAGAGAAACATACAGAATTTTAGGGGTTCTTTAAGAGAGTCTTTTCATAAGTGTTTTTCATCAAGATTACACAAAGAATGAAATGGTTTGTATATGAGTGTTGGACACTCCCATGTTCTCTCCTTGGAAACTGATTGAGAGACCATACATCTTGGGCATTAAGTGGAATTGAAGTAAAGATTAAAAGTCTTCCCAATAACTTCTGATCTTTGGTTTTGAATTTCACCGCACCAAGGTACGCTTTCTTGTTTTTAAATTCTGAAACTTTCATAGTGCATGTTATCAATTGCAAATGAAGTAGATCCGTTAATTTCCACTACGTATGTTTTGTATGTGATACAAACATATATTTTTTCCAACAATTGGTATCAGAGCGGTCTTCAATTCGAATCTGAATAACATGTTTTGTGAGTTTTAAAATTAGAGATAATAGTTTCATGTTGTTTGAAAGTTATATATGCATTTAATTTTCTGCATGGTATTTGAAATTATGTTTTGATAAAAACTAATATTGATGTTATGATGTTGTTTAAATCTGGATTTAAGTATGTTAAATTCATCTTTAAGGCTATAGCATCAATGGACTTCAGTTTTGATATCAAATTCTGCATATTATGTTCATATGATGGTTGTTTGTTTATGAAAAATCGTTGAAAATTGTTTGCAACTGCTTTAGAAAAACTGAAAACACGGGTTTTTCACGGGTTAGTTTCCTGCGAAGTTACTCTCAAAAAATGATTCTGAAGACAAAAACTTTTCACGGGTAAGTTTTACTCGTGAAACAGTCGCGAGACAGTAGCGAAAGTTTCTGTATGATTTTTTGTGTTTTTAATTTTTTGCTTTAAATTGTTTTCACGGGAAGTGCTTAGTCGCGAGATACCCGCGAGACAGTAGCGAAAGTTTAGTCGCGGTACGCCTTTTTCTCGGGAAGAGCTTAGTCACGAGATTCTCGCGAAAATACATTTAAAGGGAATTTTGAATATTTTCTAAATGTTTTCAAATGTATAAAATGTAAGGAAATGTGTGATGAAATTACACATGATTCTAACTAAAAGACCTAATGAGATCAAAGATATTAGTTAAATAGAGCTCTTAGTCCTAAATAGTTTAGGACTTGTCTTTTAAGAAACATTCTAATGAGATTGGAATTGTTGTATGATTAAAAGTCCTTAATTTATTTTAATTAGAAGTTTTAATGAGATTAAAGCTTAATTAAAAGGTATATATATATTTTCTAATGAGATTAGAACTTTTTATTTAGTAAATTAAGGATAGAGTTCTATATAACTAATTTTTGATCCATTAGAATTTAAGGAATCCTAAATAGTTTAGGACTTCCATTTTAGTTAGTGATTCTAATAAGGTTAGAGTCTTTATCAAGTGCAAGGTTATAAGTTGTGATTGGATCACAATTATTTAAAGAAAAACCCAAATAATGAGTGGAAGTGCTGAAATAAGCATTTTGTTAAGTTTATTGTAATGTGAATAGATACCTTGTCTTGACTTTGAGTCTTGCATTTCATGCGGAGGGTATTTACTTCACGGATTGCAAAGGTTAAACTTCTTTGTGATTGCGCGAATGTTCGTTATGCTATTGTGATGTGACTTAGTAACATCACATTGAATTTAACAATTAAACACATCTGATGTGTAGGGTTAAAATTGTGATGAGATCACAATGATTTCAGGACAAACCACTTGTTTTAAAATTTCTAGTGGGAGAGAGATACAAGGGTTGCATCTCACGACCTCCATTATCGGTTCATAGTAGTGTCGGTAAGCACCTTGTCTTAGCGTATATGCCTCCCGATCCCAAAAGAGGGTGTTTATTTTATAATACTACAAGATTGAACTTACCCATTTAAAGTAGTGTGAACAAGCACCTCGTCTTGGCGTATATGCCTCGTGATCCCAAAGGAGGGTGTTTTGTTTCATGGTACTACAAGTTTAAATACTATAAGGGAGATGAAATGTGGCTACACATGATTCTAGATAATGGTGTACACTAGACTAAGTATAATATTAACCTCCCAAAGGAGCTATGTCATTATTACTTAGAGGCCAAAGGAAGATTGGCAAATTATTTTTGTTTGGTAAGAGTTACCATGATAGCATTAATAATGAGAATAATTCTCGCCTGATCATAGTGATTAGTATGACCTCGCTTCCGAGGAATATTAATTGTAGGATTAGGTTGTCGTTGCACCTAGTATAGTATGTTTTTTGGGTTCCATACTATATGGTTGTGGATGCAAAATATAATGTCCCTGTAATTATGTTCATAGTCTCAAAATAAAGTTGTCATAAATTTTGTTTTCTAGCTACTATTTTAAATGAATCACATTAACTAAGAAATAATTTTGAACATAGTGCTTAAAGGAGCTGAAGTACATAAATATATTTCGATTCAGCATTGTCATAATTTCCTATGCATGATGCATTTATGGAAGATAACCTATGATATGATCATAGTTTCCATTGAAATGCTAAAATGTTACATTGGCTTCTATCTCAAGTGTGCTACAACATGAGATGCAAGAGTTAGTACTACACTTAGACTTTAGGTTAAATCTAAATGAGATGTTTGGTTGAATCATATTGAGTGCTAAGAAAAGCTTAAAGAGTTCCAACTCTATATCATTTTATGAAAATGTTTTAATTTTAAAAATTAATTTGAATTCTTGGATGTAGAGATTAAATGTTAATCTCATATGGATATGATCCACAAGTCCTTGTTAGAATCATTTGATCAATTCAGATTATTTTCAAAATAAATTATTTTTATGTTATTTGAATTGATGAGTAAGTTCTACGCAACGGAAGACATCCTAAAAGCTAAAGCTAGGATCAATATGATTTAATTCAAAATTCTTAGCTTGAACTGAAAGGTAAGGGTGATAAAGAGATGAATTATAATACCAAACACTTGGACAAGTAAGTTGTCCTAGTAGTTGCCAAAAGGAAATTAGATTCAAAAGCATGACCAAAAAGAAAGTGTTTCTGTTTTGGTAAAGCTAAGCATTGTCCATGATTATCTTCAAAATGGAAATTTACATGTTTTACCTTTTAAAGAGAAAGTTTCCATCTTTTGTTATTGTATGTATTTGGCACTTATGCCTAGATCTTATCAATCTAAATGATATTCAAGATTGGTGAAAGATGGGCTTTTAGAACCATTATTTTGTTATATTCTTAGTCTATGAATTCTATTTAGAGGATAATAAAATCTAGGGCTCTTTTATTGTAAAAGAATAAAGTTTCACTGACTTCTTTAAGTCAGTACATACATGAAAGGATGAATAAGACTCTTTTGGAAATAGTAAAGTACATGATAAGTATTTCCATTTACTTATTTCTTTTGGAGATATACTTTAGTAATTACTATACATTTTCTAAAGTTGATTTCAAAATTTTGTTCGTAAGACATTTGTCAAATCGTAGATTGGGTGAAACCCTAATATATGATACTTCCACTTTTAGAGATGTCCAGCACTTGTGCTAGAAAGGAAGTCTGACAAATTGAAATCAAAAGGTAGAAAAATGTGTTTTTATAATGAGTATCCAAAAGGAGTTGCAAAAGATTGTTTTGGTAGTCATAAAGAAAACAAGATGTTTGTGTAGTACAAATACAAAGTTCTTGATGATAACTATGTGAATAATCTTAAAGTAAAACGTATAATTGTTCAAGAAGAAAGATGTTAGAATTTGTTTAAAGACAACTGTAAAATACATTTAGAAATGAGATAGTTGTATTAGACACACCACAAGGTATTATTCTAGATGTATAGCTAGTACATTGGTACAATATCGTAGTGGGAGGATTATTAATTACCAAATAAGTTCATACTTTAAGATAAACTTTTGAAGTTATTCCACAAGGATATGAATTTGATCCTTGGTCCTACATAAAGGCAATAGATGATTTAAATATGTATTACTGGATCAAGGTAATGTGAATAGAATTGGATTTTATTTGAAGTCTAGAACTTGTAGAGGCGCCTAATGGCATTAGGCCTATTGTTTTCAAATAGGTCTACAAGTAAATGAGATTGATAGATTTGAAGATGCAAACCTTCAAAGTCAAGACTAGTGGTGAAAATATTTATTCAGAAAGAAATAGTTCAATTATGAAAAGATTTTTTCACCAATTGTCAAGTTTAACTCTATCTAGATTCTCTTATTCATTATATTTTATTTGGATGAAATATGGTAATGGATATCAAGAAAGTTTCTTTTAGTAGCAATCTTGAGGAAAACATCTATATGATGTAACTAGACTTGTACATAGCAAAGAAACAGTAGTGATAGTATGCAAGTTGGGGTTTATGCCCTAAAATCCAATTTATTGGCATGTCATAAATAATTAAATATTTTAATTATATGAGACTATTTATAAATGAACTAATGGGACATTATCTTAGTCCATGAGATGCATAGTATGTGATTTAGTCACAGAAGATATAAATCACAAGTTCTTTGTAAACTCAGAAGTTTAATTCGTAGTTAATGACGAAATTGGGCGTTTCATCTGCGAGGACTATAACATATCAACTAAGATAATTTGTCTTGATTATGGAAATAGAGATTTCTAGTTGATATGTTGATATGTTTTAAGAGTTAATACATGTTGAACTGAACCGCTGTGAGATTTATTATTCTCTTAACGACTGTCAATTGAATAATAAATCTCACGACTTCTATTTACATCAACTCTAAATCCTGAGAGAATAATGAACCTGATCATGAGATGTAGGTTGCTTTGATATATCAGGAGTGAGATCTATAAGTTACGGTCAAAACCTCAGTATGTTGGGCAGTCGCATTTAGTGTTGATGGAACATATATTCTCAAGATAGAATTCATAATATCTTAACGAAGATATAAAATATTTCATTGAGATAAGTTTAATGGGTTTGGTTATTTAGAAAGTTGGGCCCAACCACTTTAGTAAGGGGTTACTAAAGTATATATATTTATGGAATTGAATTTCATAAATATATGATGAATAACATAAAGGATTAAACCGGGTACTCAAGGATTAAGATGTAGTAATCTTCAAAGTGGTAGTCTATATTCATGACTTTATATTACTACGAATATTTTAATGAAGGGGTTGCATGTATAATAAAGTCTTGGGATATAATTTATTAATAAGGCCTAGAATGCAATTATATTCATATAGTGGTATTGAATATAATTAATGGTAACTTTGGACTTGTCAAGAGTTGACAGAATAGCCCAAGGCCCATTGGAGTTAGAGTCTTATTTGTTCCCTTTTGGTCCCACTCCAAGCCACACACTAGAGCCCAATTGGAATGGCCCAAAAGGCTAGCCCAATTAGATAATCAATTGTATATAAGGAGAGAAACATACAGAATTTCAGGGGTTCTTTAAGTGAGTCTTTTCATAAGTGTTTTTCATCAAGATTACACAAGGAATGAAATGGTTTTTATGTGAGTGTTGGACACTCCTTTGTTCTCTCCTTGGAAACTGATTGAGAGACCACACATCTTAGGCATTAAGTGGAATTGGAGTGAAGATTAAAAGTCTTCCCAAGAACTTCTGATCTTTGGTTTTGAATTTCATTGCACCAAGATACACTTTCTTGTTCTTAAATTCTGAAACATTCATAGTGCATGTTATCAATTGCGAATGAAGTAAATCCGTTAATTTTTCGTTGCGTATGTTTTGTATGTGATACAAACATGTATTTTTCCCAACAAAAACAACAACAACCACCACAAAAAGAACCCATCAACTATAATCAAACCACCCCATTGAAACCCCAACGGCACAATTGGACAACCACCACCAAAACTCAAAGGGCACAATCAGAACACAAACCTAAAGGCCACCGAAACCCAAAGGCCAACAAATAACCCAAACCACCAATCTTGATCTCCACAATTGATCTTCACAGCCCCAATCTTTGCCAATTGATCTCCATGGCACTGATCTCAACACACACACACACACACACACACACACACACACACACAAACACACGTACACAGTAAAAGAGGAGAGAAAAACCATTTAATTTTTTTTTTTAGTATAGGAGTCCATACACTTCTACTAATAGAAGTGCTTGGACACAAATACTAAATTCTTTTAGCATTTGGAATGTCCGGTGAAGGGTTGTTTTTGGTTTTTGGTATGCCAAGTGCTAAAAATTTAGCATTTGACACACCTAATGCCAATGCTTTAAAAGTATTTAACTTCTTTTGGGAAGCAATTGATTGTTTTGCATATGATTGTACACAATAGACTAGTGTTAAAATTATGACTAAATTATTAAATTTACCATTTTCTAATAGATTACCGATTGCTAAATGATTAAAAATGATATTTGAAAGATCAATTAGTGTGTAAAACACTAATGAATGTTTAGACCCCCAATTTCAATTTAAACCAACACAAGCTTATACCTAAACAATAAATGTGCGGAATGATAGGTACAAGCAAAAACCCAAACAAACAAATAGCTCTACACCATAATTAATCATAATACAACAACAATTAAAGGTAGAGAGTAAGGGTTAGAGAGATGCAAACACAAAGATAACACCAGCATGTGTTATCGAAGAAGAAACCAAAGAACTCGGCGAAAAAACTATCTGCCGCCCTCCAAGTGATCAAATGATCCACTAAAGAATAAACTTGGGATACACAAATAGCAATAGACCCTCAAAGCTTCTTTCTCCAACAAGGTTAAGCCTAACTGTATCTTCTTTAGCTTCCCAGATCCCGCAATAAGCCCATTGCATCAACCAAGTGAATTGGTCATCTTCGAACTACTTCCCAAGCACCAAAACACCTCCTCACTGTTATGGGTATGGTGAGATAGGGATTTGGCAAATGTACCTCTCAAGGATATGTCAATAGAGAGGGTGAAAGTAGAGGAATTTGGATAATCAAATGTCTAAGATTGTGAATAAGTCAATCTTGGTTTTCTCTAGGGTTTCTCTCTCAAAATTCTCTCTAGAAGCTCTCTACATTTCGTAAGTATAAGGGTATTTATAATAGCATACATGAGGAATGTGAAAAGTCAATTTTTTGCTAAACAGGGCATTCTGGCGACTCAGTCTGGCAAGTGGGATAAGTCGCGAGCTTGAGTCATAGGATAACTGCCAGGCCAGACTATACTTTTTGTCCTATAGTGCTCTAGCTGTCGTGACCCTTCAGCTTTTTGCATGCTTCACACGTGTGGCACTTTGGCAACTTGCCAATCGCAAGTCAGTCGCGAGATCTAGTTGCGAGACTCCTCTTGAATGCACACAACTTGAGTTTCTTCACACTCTCTCACACACAACCTTTACATTATTCTCACCTAAATACAAGGTTTCTACAAGCTGAATTACAAGCAAATTTGGCACAGAATCAAGCCAACACATGATTGAATACATTCAACCTTACAATATTAAATTACAAATTGTCTTAAAAACTTAAGCTGTTAGGAAAGAATAAATTTAATTATTTAACCATTATTCTACCAGTAACTATTAATCGATTGGTAAATCACCATGTTCTAGATAGTAAAACTCTTTATTACCTAAACCACTAGAGTAATGCTAGAACCATAATTTTTGTCACAACTTTTACCATAACTTGCTCATGTGGCTAATCGTGAGTGGTGGAATTATGAACCCACCACTTTTACTACACCACTCACAAATTGCCACGTGCTGGGAAGCACGGGTGCTGCAATCTAGTTTAGTAGTCACATGAGATACACGAACAAAGAATTTATGTTAACTTATACCACCTTGCTTTTGGTATAGCTTGCTTACCAGCAGTATCCCATATATGTTAGCTTATATGATTGGATGACCTTGCCCTCCTATTTTTTTTGGTACAAAAATAACTCTTCCTTTGACAATTTATTTTATTTTATATATATATATATATATATTTTGCATGCAAAAGCTGGTCCATTGTTGAAGAATTCAGGTTCAAGTTTTGCAAGAGTTCAATTACACAAACCTTTGGAGGTACATTCTTGATCAAAGCTTTTCACTTGTGAATGTGTCTTTTTTTTTTTTTTTTTGTGTTGTTCTGCCTCCATTTAGAATAGGTAATATAATGACTAATTGGCACTACGAAGAACTTGCAAGAGTTTATTTCATTCCTCAAGCCAAGTAGCTACCAATACAATGATCTCGAAGACAATCTTGAGGACGGAGACTGCCTTGAAGACGAAAACAATCTTGAAGACAAAGACTACCTTGAGGATGAAGACTACCTTGAAGACAAAGACTGCTTTGAGGATGAAGACAATCTTGAAGATGAAAACTACCTTGAAGATGAAGACAATTTTGAAGACGAAGACAATCATGAAGATGAAAACTGCCTTGAAGATGAAAACAATTTTGAAGATGAAGACAATCTTGAGGATGGAGACAATCTTGAAGACGAAGACTATCTTGAAGACGAAGACTCTCTTGGAGATGAAGACAATCTTGAAGACGAAGAAAATCTTGGGGACAAAGACAATCTTGAAGACGAAGACTTCCTTGAAGATGAAGACCTTGAAGACGAAGACAACCTTGAAGATGAAGACCTCCTTGAAGACGAAGATCGTCAATGCAAGACCTTGAAGATGAAGACAACCTTGAAGACGAAGTCTATCTTTAAAATGAAGATAGCTTTGAAGATGAAGATGATCTATACAAGACAACCTTGAAGTCGAAGACAATCTTGAAGACGAGGACTTCCTTGAAGATGAAGATTGTTTTTGGAAGATCTTGAAGATGAAGACAATCTTGAAGACATAGATTGCCTTGAAGATGAAGATGATCCGTACAAGACCTTGAAGACGAAGATCTTCAATGCAAGACCTTGAAGATGAAGACAACCTTGAAGATGAAGACAATCTTAAAGATGAAGGCAATCTTGAAAATGAAGACAATCTTGAAGATGAAGACTTCCTTGAAGATGAAGACAATCTTGAAGACGAAGACAATCTTGAGGGTGAAGACTGCCTTGAAGACGAAGACAATCTTAAAGACAAAGACTATCTTGAAGATGAAGACAATCTTTGAAGATGAAGACTATGTTGAAGATGAAGACAATTTTGAAGACGAAGATAACCTATGCAAGGATGTGTATTGGCATCTTTGCAATGGAGCAACTATCGATGTAACGATCTAAAGCTACAATGAAGCAACATTGGTATCGACCAAAGAAAATGAATCATCACTTCTCTCATTCCTTTTTTTTTTTTTTTTTTTTGCTTGCTTTAATGTGTATCTTACACTCTCCCCTATTTTTGTCTTTTAAATGTTAGCTTCTTGCTATGATACTTTTTAGAAATATAAAATGATGAGTACCAGACTTTAGAGATGCGGGGTGACACCACTCAAAGTTTAAAGATGCGAGAAGATGACACCAAAACTTTGAGGATTTGAGGTGATCTAACTCAGAAGAGAGGCAATTTAGTCCAAACTTTAGATATCCAAGGAGATACCACCAAGTTTTTGAAGATGAGAGGCGGCACTATGCTTTAGATATGCAAGGCAACACAACTTAGAAGGAAGGCAATGAAATTCAAAAGAGCGATGCAACGCCAACTTTAAAAATGCAAGGCGACATGACTTTGAAGGGATGCAGTCCAGATTTCAAAAATGCAAGGAGATACCACAAAGTTTTTGAAGATGCAAGGAGATACATACCACCAAGACTTTAAACATGAAAAGTAGAACTACTTAGACTTTAAAGATGAGAGAGAAAGCACATTTTAGAGATGCCAAGTGACATTCTCACAATGATGTTTACTTTCATGGTGACTTTGCATTCCTTTTGGTAGCAATGTCTTATAGTGATGTTTGCCTTCATACAATAGCATTGTCTTCTTGTAGTGACTTTCTCATAGTGACATTTGCCCAAAACTGTGATTGTACTTAGTGTGACATACCAAGTTGCTTGTGTAGCACTTGAGAGAGATTGAGTCATCACATGGTTCAAGAAAGTTTTTTTTATTTTGAACATGTGACTAAACTTAGCATAGAATGCCAAGCTGCCTACGTACTCTTTGAGAGGGATGAAGTCATTATGTAGTTCAAGAAATATTTTTTTTTTGGAAATGTGACTGAACTTAGCATAGAATGCCAAGTTGCCTACGTACCCTTAAGAGGGATCAAGTCATTATGTAGTTCAAGGATTTTTTTTTTTTTTTTTTGGACATGTGACTGAACTTAGCATAGAATGCCAAGCTACCTACGTACCCCTTAAGGGGGGATCAAGTCATTACGTAATTCAAGATTTTTTTTTTTTTTTTTTTTTGTGAACACTTACAAGAGTAATGGGAAAACATCATGCACCCTTTAAGTGTTGAGGTAGGCAGTTTAAGCTCTTACCAAGGAGTGCTTCAATCTTTAGGCATAATAACGTTTCACGAATTTGTCGTTGATAGGGTCAATTCTCAAACATCTCCAACAACCAACTTGTATGCTCCATTTGTATAGACTTCTTGAACAACATATGGTCCATCCCATTTTGAAAAAAACTTATTCTTAGTACGATGGGTGACAATGATGGGTCTTCATATAGCAAGAACCAAATCTCCAACTTGGAAAGATCAAGGATGAACCTTCTTATTGAAAGTCCTAGAAATGCAAGCTTGATAACACTCAAGGCGTTGTTATGCCTCAAACCTTTTTTTCATTTAAAACTTCTAATTCTTCAAGTCGTAGACGAACATTGTCTTCGTTAGAAAGACCTTCTTGAATGGCAATCTTGAATGAAGGAATTTGGCATTCAAGTGGTAAAACAGCTTCTACCCCCCATAAACAAGAGAATAGGGCGTGGCTTGGGTAGGTGTTCGGTGTGTTGTATGATATGCCCACAAAGCTTCCTCAACTCTTTCATGCCAATCTCTTTCCGACTTCCCTACAACTTTCTCAAGAAAATTGCATAGAGTTTTGTTAAAGGCTTCTGTGAGACTATTGGTTGGAGCATTATACATGGAGGAATCATGCTGCTTAAAACCAAAGTCATTGCAAAGCTTGTCCATTATCAGTGATGATACAACGGGGTACACCATACCTAAAGATGATGTTTCTTTTGATGAAGTTTATGACAGTTTCTTTCTTCACTTCACGAAATATAGCAACTTCAGCCCACTTGGAGAAATAATCTATCGCAGCTAGGATATATGAATATCCATTAGAGGATTTTGGTGTCAATAGGCCAACCTCATCTAATCCCCAAGCATCAAATGTCCATGAAGCTATAGTAGAATGCAAGGGTTCTAGAGGTTAATGAATGAAGTTTGCATGGAATTAACATGCTAAGCATCTTTTTGCATACTCCATACAATCCTTGACCATAGTAGGCCAATAATAACCCATCTGCTTAATTTGAAAATGAAGTTTGGGACCAGATTGGTGAGCGCTACAAATCCCTGAATGAGCTTCTTCAAGTGCCTTCGCAGCTTCCTCATCATCCAAGCAATGAAGGAGAAGGCCATCAAGTCTTTGAAGATGCAAGAAGGTACCACTAAGTCTTTGAAGATGTAAGGGGATACCACCGAGACTTTAAACATAAAAGGCAGCACTATTTAAACTTTAAAGATGAGAGAGAAAGCACGTTTTAAAGACACCAAGTGACATTCTCACAATAATGTTTGCTTTCATGGTGACTTTCATGGCTCAAGAAAAATATATTTTTTTTGACATGTGACTGAACTTAGCATAGAATACCAAGCTACCTACGTACCCTTTGAGAGGGATCAAGTTATCGCGTAGTTCAAAGGGTTTTTTGGTTTGAGATGTGACTAAACTTAGTACAAAATACTAAGCTGCCTACGTACCCTTTGAGAGGGATCAAGTCATTGCGTAGTTCAAAGGTTTTTTTTTTTTTTTTTTTGGCTTTAACTTTTTCCTAGGCCTCCTTTTTAAAGGTTTTTAACCTAGCGAGCTTTTAATACCCTAACTTTTTCCTAGGTTGCCTTTTAAAAGGTTTTCAACCTAGTGGGCTCTTTTTTTTGTTTTTGTTTTTTTTTTTTTTTTTTTTTTTTTAATTTATGAACACTTTCAAAAGTAATGGGAGAACATCATGTACTCTTTAAATGTTGAAGTAGGCAGTTTTAGGCTCTTACCAAGGAGCATTTCAAATTTCAAGCATAGTAATGCTTCAAGAACTTGTTGTTGATAAGGCCAATTCTCAAAATGTCTTCAGTTTTATCAATGTTGATTTCCTTCAATTCATCAACTATAGATCGTATGCCTTCTTCAAATACGGGTGGAGCATCCTTAGCATCGTCTTCAATAGGGGACTCCTCGTTTGTGTCTTCAGTGATTATTATATGATTAACTGAAGCAGCAACCTCATCTTCCACCTTTTGTTTTATGGACACCATTGTACATTTTTTCGCAGTCAAGGCTTCTCTAGTATTCACTTCCCAAATACTTCTGTGCTTCATGCGAGATGGAATGGAGCTTCGAACCTCGTTTGAATCTTGATCCATAAGAAGTGTGTCATCAACATCTCTGTGAAGGAAATTTGACATCTTATTTTGCTTTTGTCTTAACTTCTCATCCTTTGAGAGTTGAGAAGAAGTTTCATAATTGAGTCTTGTAAGAGCAAAACTTCGAGTGCCATTTTGAGAAGAAGTTGCATGACTGAATCTTGTAAGAACAGAGCTTCGAGTGCCATTAACAAAGCTATCATCTTCTTGTGTCCCCAACCTGTTGAAGAGAGATATGGGGAGTGGGTTGGCCAACGCGATAAAAAACATATGGTTTCTTTGATAGCTTTGAAGATTTTTCTCCTTTTTTATCATTTGCCGAAATCACCAAAACAATAGCTTTCTGAATGGGGATATGAATGGAAGTTGGTGGAGTGTATCCAATTCTAGCCTTAGAACTTGTTGCACCAACACCCTTGGCTTTCGATGTCTTTTGTCCTTCTTTTCCAGAGGCTTCAGGGATGAGCTTACCTAAACCACTTGGCTTCTCATGGTTATAACTAACTTTAGCCATGAGTTTATATGCGTTGGGGTCAAAACCCTCTTGGTTCTTTTGGTGGGCAAAGTCCCATGCTCAACAATTGGTCCTTAGGATGGTCTTGTAAACCTTTTCAAAGATTGACTTGAGGGTCTTGGTTTCATGATTTTAGTAAATGGCAGGTTTAATCCTTGCAAATCCTTTGATATTGACTCCTCGTCTCTTGAAAATGGGGATTGGCCTTCTTTTCTTTTGGCGACCGGAACATAGTGTAACACAGGGGCTACTCTAGTTACTTCTGGAGCATGATGCTTCTTCTCTTCTATAGAAGTCTCGATCTGCTTGGTTTCCTCCTCCTCAATTAGAGAATCAATCCTTGAAGCTTTGGAGTTGTTAGGATATGTGCCCTTAAATCCTATTGTATGATGCTATGCATGATATTATGTATGACATTATGTGAGAAATGATGTATGACTTAATATTGTGTTTAATAAAATTGTTTTATTCTTATCTAAAGTAATGGTAACATGAATATTCGAACATTATCAAATAGTCCATGAGATGCATAGTATGTGATTTATGTGAAAAGTCACAGAAGATATAGATCACAAGTTCTTTGTAAACTCAGAATTTTGGTTCGTAGTTGGTGATGAAATTGGGCATTTCATCTGCGAAGACTATAACATATTAACTACGATGATTTGTCTTGATCATGGAAATGGTGATTTCTAGTTAATATGTTGATATGTTTTAAGAGTTAAGACATATTGAACTGGACCGCTATGAGATTTATTATTCTCCTAACGACTGTTAACTGAATAATAAATCTCACGACTTGTATTCACATGAACTCTTAATCCTGAGAGAATAATGGACCTGATCATGAAATGTAGGTTGCTTTGATATATCAGGAGTGAGATCTAAAGTAACGGTCAAACCTCAGTATATTGGGCGGCCACATTTAGTGTTGATGGAACATATATTCTCAAGATGGAATTCATAATCTCTTAACGGAGATATAAAATATTCCCTTGAGATAAGTTTAATGGGTACAGTTATTCAGAGAGTTAGGCCTAACCACTTTAGTAAGACTAAAGTATATATTTATGAAATTGGATTTCATAAATGTATGGTGAATAACTTATAAGGATTAAACCGGGTACTCAAGGATTAAGATGTAATAATTTACAAAGTGGCAGTCTATATTCATGACTTTGTGTTACTATGAATATTTTATGAAGGAGTTGCATGTATAATAAAGTCTTGGGATATAATTTATTAATGAGGCCTAGAGTGCAATTATATTTATATAGTGGTATTAAATATAATTAATGGTAACTTTGGACTTGTCAAGAGTTGACAGAAAAGCCCAAGGCCCATTGGAGCTAGTGTCTTATTTGTTCCCTTTTGGTCCCACTCCAAGCCACACACTAAAGCCCAATTGGGAAGGCCTAAAAGGCTAGCCCAATTAGATAATCAGTTATGTGGAGAGAAACATACAGAATTTTATATAGAATAAAATGGTTTGTATGTTTATTATGTGAATAACATGAAATAAGGAAGAGAGACACTCTTTCATATTCTCTCTAGAAACATAGAACTGATTGAGAGACCACACATCTTGGGTATCAAGTGGAATTGGAGTGAAGATTGAAAGTATTCCCGAGTTCTTCTTCATTCGGTTTTGAATTTCACCGCATCAAGGTACACTCTCTTGTTCTTATATTCTGAAACCTACATAGTGCATGTTATCAATTGCGAATGAAGTAGATCCGTTTATTTTCCGCTGCGTATGTTTTGTATTCGATGCAAACATGTATATAACCCAACAGGAGTGGGGCTTTTCTTCTTTGCTAGATGGTAAGGTTGCGACTTGGGTTTCCTTTATTGTGTCATCTTCCAAGTAAAATTTTGCATCAGCAAAGTGTGAGTCAGCTATAGTAAATGGCTTGTCATCGGCTACTATTTTCTTGACTTGTCCTTCTTGGAAATATTTAAGGCATTGGTGATACGTAGATGGCACAACACCATACTAATGCAATCATGGTCTTCCAATAAGCAATTTGTAAGTGGTCTTGGCATCAATGACATGAAAGAGTACACTTGATTCCATTTCACCAATGAGCATATGAAGTCTAATCTTCGCAATAGCTCTTTTTCTTCCTTGATTAAAGCCTTGAATCATCAATTTATTAGGAAGTAGTTCATCCAAGGAGATTCCAAGTTCTTTCAATATTTTGAGTGGAAGGATATTGACTGTAGATTCACCATTAATAGGGATACGATTGACTTGTTGTTCTCGAATGTAGCCAGTCACAAAAAAGGGTGATTGTGAATCTTGGAGCCCAACAAAAGATCATCATTAGTGAAAATGATTGAAGACCAGTACGCTCTATACACAATAGCTCACTCTGTTTCTTCCTCACTATCTGAAGATTCTTCTTCACCACTTACTTGATAAATCCTTGGGAACTGGCACTAGGGAGAAGCGTACTTTCACCTCAATAGGATCAAATGAACCAATTTGTATGGTGAGAAAAGTAGAAATAGTTGTTGAGGCCACCATGGCTAGATTGGCAGTCGCAACTTCATCATCAAACGTGATCTTTCCTTGATGGGCTAGCTCCATGATTTTATCTTTCAACACAAAGCATTGCTCTATGGGGTGGCCTGCGAGGCGATGATACTTGCAATACTTAGGATCATTTGTTTGGTCAGCCTCTTCAGGATGTTTCATCTCTAGTAGCTCAATCAACTTCAACTCAAGTAAATGATCTAAAATATTGGAAATATCGGAATCAGGGAATGGATGTTACTTTTCTTGCATCTCTTGTAATGTTGGTCTTCTTCTTCTCTAATCTTGAGTGAGAGTAGATGTCTGTTCTTTCATCTTGGGCTTAATTGGAACTTTGAGAGGAGCAGTAGTTACAATAAAAAACTGCTTGTTTTCCGATTTAGGAGGGAATTTGCCCCCTTTGCGAGTATTTCTACTCTTTCTCTCCCCTTGCGGGGTTCTTGAACAAGCGGGCCTTAGTGACCATTGGAAGCAATACTAAGCTCCATGTCATGGGCATGTGTTGCTAATTCGTCAAATGTTTTAGGCCTTATTCCTTGAAGGATATAGCTTATAGCCCAATTCATTCCTTGAATACACATCTCAATTGCAGAAACCTCAGATAATTGATTCTTGCAATTAAGACTAAGGTTTCTCCACTGTTGAATGTAATCAATGATAGGCTCTTCCTTCCATTACTTTGAATTGGTGAGCTCTATCATGCTAACAATATGTTGAGTACTATAGAAACAGTTTAGGAATTCTCACTCCATTTGATTCCAACTATCAATGGATCCAAGCCCTAGATCGGTATACCAATTAAATGCATTTCCCTTCAAAGAGCGAACAAATTGCTTGACCATGAGATCCCCATAAGTTCCATCATTGTTACAAGTTTCCACGAAATGAGCTACATGTTGCCTTGGATTGCCTTTACCCTTAAATTGTTGGAACTTTGGTGGTTGGTTTTGCGGCATCCTCAAGAGATCTATCCTTTGATTGTATGGTTTAGCATAGGCAATGGATGCTTGACTTCCACCCCCAACTTGGTCTTTGATAGCTTCCTTGATTAACTCCTTGAACTGGTCAAAAGAGATAGACCCATCTGCAGAGAGTTTGAGATCCTTTGTTGAACTCTCGAGTTTGTTATTATGGGTTTGTTTTGGTTTAGAGCTTTGATCTTTATGATTCAGTCCAAATGTATTCCCCATCTTATCCATTAAGAGAGTTATTTGTGTGTCTCTCAATGCTTCCCTTCCTTTCATAGACTTCATTATTTCTTCTATAGTCTGAGCTATAGTCACACTTGTTCCTCCAGAGATGTTGTGTTAGTCTGTTAGGATATGTGCCCTTAAATCCTATTGTATGATGCTATGTATGACATTATGTATAACTTAATGTTATGATTAATAAAGTTATTTTATTATTATCTAAAATAATGGTAACATGAATATTTGGACATTATCATATAGTCCATGAGATGCATAGTATGTGATTTATGTGATTTAGTCATGGAAGATATAAATCACAAGTTCTTTGTAAACTCAGAATTATAGTTCGTAGTCGGTGATGAAATTGGGCATTTCATCTGCGAAGACTATAACATATTAACTAAGATGATTTGTCTTGATCATGGAAGTGAAGACTTCTAGTTAATATGTTGGTATGTTTTAAGAGTTAAGACATATTGAATTGGACCGCTGTGAGATTTATTATTCTTCTAACGACTGTCAAATGAATAATAAATCTTACGACTTCTATTTGCATGAACTCTTAATCCTGAGAGAATAATGGACCTGATCATGAAGTGTAGGTTGCTTTGATATATCAGGAGTGAGATCTAAAGTCACGATCAAAACCTCAGTATGTTGGGCAGCCACATTTAGTGTTGATGGAACATATATTCTTAAGATGGAATTCATAATCTCTTAACGGAGATATAAAATATTCTCTTGAGATAAGTTTAATGGGTTTGGTTATTCAGAGTGTTAGGCCTAACCACTTTAGTAAGAATATACTAAAGTATATATTTATGGAATTGAATTTCATAAATATATGATGAATAACTAAAAGGATTAAACCGGGTACTCAAGGATTAAGATATAGTAATTTTCAAAGTGGCAATCTACTTTCATGACTTTGTATTACTACAATATTTTATGAAGGGGTTGCGTATATAATAAAGTCTTGGGATATAATTTATTAATAAGGCCTAGAGTTAAATTATATTTATATAGTGGTATTAAACATAATTAATGGTAACTTTGGGCTTGTCAAGAGTTGATAGAAAAGCCCAAGGCCCATTGGAGCTAGTGTCTTATTGGTCCATTTTGGTCCCACTCCAAGCCACACACTGAAGCCCAATTGGAAAGGCTCAATAGGCCGGCCCAATTAGATAATTAGTTGGTTATAAAAGGGAGAAACATACAGAATTTTTTATAAGAAAAAAAAGAGACATCATTGTGAAGTGGTGTGTATGTGTGAGTGAAGCCACTCAATATTCTCCCTTAGAAACTGATTGAGAGATCACACTTTTTAGGCGTAAAGTGGAATTGGAGTGAAGATTAAAAGTGTTCCCAAGTACTTCGAATCTTTTGTTTTGAATTTCACCGCACCAAGGTACGTAATCTCATTCTTGAATTCTAAAATTTACATAATGCATGTTATCAATCATGAATGAAATAGATCCATTTTTGTTTCTTCCGCTTTGTGTTTTGTATGAGATACAAAACCAGTTTTTCCTACATAGTCATCATGACTGGCATGGCAAATGAACTAACAGAGTGAGGAGAGTCCCTAAGCTTGGAGTAGGAATATTTTCTGAAAAAAGAGAACTCAGAGCCATCGGGTGACTTGTTTCCTTCTTCAGCTATTAGAACTTCTTGGATTGGTTCTAAAGTTTGAGACAAAGCTGGCTAAGACAACATTTCTTTGAAAAGACCAGCTACGTCTTTGCTTGCCCCTTACGTAGGTGAAGCTGTTTGCGACTTCTGAGTTTTATAAGTGTTGAAAATAGGTAAGGACTGGGGTATGAGTGTTGTTTGAGCATAAACCTCTGCAAGAGCTTTTGTTCTTCCCCTTGTCATAGGTCTAGCATAGGAAGTGTTAGAACTTGATGAAGAGTTTGAGTCCATTGTAGGATCAACTTCACTTGTTCTAAAAAGAGGGTTGTTGATTTGAATATTCTTTAAAGCCATAAGACTTCAAAAGATATGACAAATTGATGAAGAAGAAATGAGAGGCAGAGATGGTCCGACTAGACGTGCCAGAAATTTGTAAACACAAAATTTCTCAATTGAAGAAAATCAAACAAATTGAAAAAAATATAATTTTGTATTAATCAAGTAGTAAGTAGAATCTCTGTTTTTTTTTTTTTTTTACTCTTTTACAAGAAGTGATCCTCTAATTCGACCTTCGTTGTAATTTTGACTCAAACGCGAAATTTTCTTCAATTTGGCTAGAAGATGGATCGAATGGTCTTCACAACGAATCTCTAACTTTGAGCTTCTTAGAGATTTGTTGTTCTTCAAGTCCTTCGAATGTTCTTCAAGTTCTTCAAAGATTCTTGAGATAAAATTTTTCCAGAGCTTGGGCCTCTTGAAAACTTGGTCTTAAAAATGAGAGGGGATGTCCTCTATTTAGTAGTTTTAGAGGATAAGCTCCACTTTGAATTGATATGCTTGAAAATATGTAGTAGACTTTTGATTGGCTCAAATTTTGCTTAGAGATAATTATTTCTATATATCTATTTTGATAAAGATTATAATTTGATAAAGATAATGATCAACAAAGATAAATAATTATCTCTATTTAATTTATTTATTTTAATATAGGTAATTATCCATCAATTTTGAATAGAAAATTTATTTTTATCTTTATTTTAATAAAGATAATTATCCATTAACTTTAAATATGGAATTTATCTTTATCTTGTTGGTCAAATGATATGTGACAAATTTTAATATGCCAATGTGATGTCAATTTGAATTAATTAATTTAATGACATATTGATTTGGAATTTTTCACTAAATTTAGATGTAGCATTTTATAATTGGCTTAAAATTTTGCCTCCTACGTGGGTTCCAGCTAGCTCAACTGGTAAAGTCCCTGATAGTTGAATAAGAGGCCTGGGGTTCAATCCCCGCCTACACCAAAAACTGACTGGTGTCTTAGTTTGATGATAAAGAGTTATCATCAAGAGCGGACGCCATAGGTTAAAACTATCTCTAAAAAAAAAAAAAAAATTTGCCTCCTACGGAGAGGAGACTGAAAGTTTGAACTTTCAATAAGAGTAAATGGTCTTTCACACGTGTAGGAGCTGCGAAATGACATAAAAGTGCTAAAGGGGACCCTCATGGAAGGTTCCTTGTTTACAATTACCCAAAATGGTAATTGTATTTCCAAAAAAACCATAAAGAAATATTTTTTTTTACTCACAATTTCACTTTTTTGAGGTTAAAAAAAAAACTATACATATTAATTTATATTATAATAGTAATAATACATTAATATTTATTTATTATAATATAAAAAATGCTTAACAAAAATATAAAAAAAAATTTTAATAATTAATTAATAAATATATCTTGTTGCATCCATGTCCTACTTTTTCAAAAATTATCTTGTCACTGCATTGCACCTGTACCCGCACCTGAACCCAAATCTGCACCCCCTTATTTTTTAGGCCACCTGCATTTGGAGCAAAAGTTGTAGCCCAAACATTTTCCAAACCATTGAAAGTAGAGTAAAAGCAATGCCACTACCCCCCATGGTTTTTTATGCTAGGAGTAGGAGCCTAGGATTAATGCGTGCGGTCCTTTACCGAATTATGAATTCAGCTCGCGCGTGCTTATCATATTAATTATTTATAGTCCTTTACTCCTGTTTTTGCTGGTAATATGTGTAAATGGAAAATGGAAGAAAATTTGAAGTGTTACGAAAATGACAGTTCTTTTTGACATGCTTGATGGTGGCTTCACAACCCTATCCTCAATCCCTCACCACTTTACTTAGTGCTCCCAGAATAGAACTGTCATTTCATAGTGAACAAAAGGATGAAAATAGCGGAAAGTAGTGAGTTTTGCCCTGGCCACATCACTTCCACGATGGTATTTCTTTTCTTCTTGGCAATTCAGTATTTAATTCAATAAAATCACAGACACAACAAAATTATACAACAATTCACATCATTCCCAAATTAGCCTACCAGCTACCACCTCACACTGGCCAACCATGATATATGCAATTTTTTTAATGACCTAAGAATGTTGAAATTATTGTGATTTTGTATCCTTTGAAAGACTCATATTTTCTTAACTGAGAGCTGCAGATATGCATATTTTTCCCCCTTCAATGAAGAGAAAGCATTTGATTTATCGTACTTATGTAACACACCTCTATATGGAGTCGATCTCACACTTGGAGATAGCCGTCTACATATGATAATTTTCCGTCTATGAGAGGGTGGACAACTGGACATACAAGTGTAAGTGACAGTTCATAATTGTTGTAACTGCAGGCATTAATTAATTGGCAACCTGTTTCAATAGACCAGATATGCGGATGGTCACTTTTAATGCTGAAGATTTTGCTCTTCTGAGTTCTGACACCCCTTGTTATTTTCCTACCTAAGTTGAAATTCCAATAGAGTGGATAGTAAAGGTAAATGTTCAATTTAAGAGACTATCAGTCTTATATTTCATTCATTACATTCAAGAACATAGAGAAAGTTGATAGCAATATTGAGCATATATATTACAAGCATTTATCAACCTGTCGGGCTGCAAATCATCATTTTATATAATTTGCAATATCTGGTGTAGCTGCATGATATAACTAACAATCTGACTGCTTTAAGATTAAGCTAAACAAACTTATAGATGTTAGTACCTCAAGATTCCATGCCATTAACAAATAACTGATTCCTTGTATCTGTTATTCTGGTTTCTTCACTACAAGAACAGGACACTTGGCGTTATTTATGAAATAGTTGCTCAAACCCCCCTGAAATGCCCTGCATCAACAAATTTATTTCATTACTCAGATATCAGAAGAAATAAATTGATCACAGAATTTAAAAAACATATGATCAAGAACAGAACGCAACCATAATTTTGTAGGTGCACAGCACCAGGAGTCCAGCCCACGTATTAGACGTGCTCATTTAATGAGCACGTCTTTCATGTTTCTTAACCTTTCTCATTATGTACAAAAGTCAGCATGAGTTATTGGAGTTGGTTGGCTTAGTCGTGTTGGACACGCGGAAGGAAGAAAGAAAAGAAAGAAGCAAAAGGCAAAGGTTCATTCGGCTAAGGAAGAGCTGAAGAAAAGAAATTGGTTGAAGTAAAGTCAAGACAAGTTGGTTTGCAGTTATTGTGACTTGATGTGAAGAGTGTGAAAGGGAGAAAATAAGGAAAAGGTGAAAGAAATAAAAGGGAAAGGCCATTCGGCCATTTGACAGGAGGGAAAAAAAGGAGAAGTCCCAGCAAGTGAGACTGAGGACAGTGCAGTCTTTGAAGAGCTGCGTGAGTGAGAGTAAGCAAAAGAGAAGAGAAAAATAGAGAAAGAGTAAGAGAAAATTGTGAGAGAAACGCAGTGAGAAAGAGAGTAGTGAGTGAAAAGAAAAAGCGAGTTTTTCTTTGCTTAAGTTGTATTTCTAAATGTTGTAATCTCTATTTAATAGAGTGAAATTATTCGGAGTTTGTCTTGTAATTTTTCTCTTTAAAGAGAAAGGGTTTTCACGTAAATCTTTGTGTTTTCATGTGGCTGTGCTTCCACTGTACTTGCTGAAATTTATTCACAGTTATATAGCATTTTTCCCAACAAATTTTCCCTATTTCTAACTCAAAAAGTTATTCAAATGAAAAGGCAAGTTAAGCAACATATTTCACACTAGCGAGTTAGATAAGCATGGATATGTCTTCTCATATAATGGTAATATGTGCAATGATAATTTCTTTTTCATTTTGTGGGGGGAAAAAAAAGAGAATTTGGAATCGGATAACCTACTTCAAGGATAATATGTATAGTTAGTCAAAGATCAAAGGCAGGTCATGAAAATTAGCGAGGTTCTAATTTTAGAGGTATTTTTGAAACTCTTGGCTATAAGCCTATAACATATTGTTAAACCATATTACCTGGATGTATTAAGAACTCACAAGAAGCTACTAACCTCTTAATGGTTCTATTGGCATGGCTACCCATAACAAGTAGTTTGATTTTGTACTTTTGGACTGCATCACTAATGGTTTCTTTAGGATCCCCTGCCTCTGTAAATGTTTCCACATTTATCTGAAGAGACAAATACTAATTTTAGCTATACAGAAAACAAGTGGAAAAAATTGAGCTTATGCGCCTAGTTTAGTACAAAAGGAAAGGCATATAGGGGCTGCCTTTGCTAATGTTGCCTCAAACACTCTTGGAGGTACCAGAAGACTGGTGCTCCAAAAAGAATGGTCCTAGTTGCTTGCAACTAAAAGGTAATTCAAGCAACACAAAAACTTTTGCCCCCCGAATATCAAAGTTATAGGGGCAACACAGTGTCAATGAGGACTAGAGCCAAGTATGATGGACAATCAAAAACTTGTGTGAAGAACTCCACCAACTTGGCTACAGCTTAATCTAAAGAAAATAAAAAAGTGATTAATATCATGAAGATGCAAATCTCAAGAAACCAAGTTACTGAATCCATACCCCTCGACTAGCACAGATACTCTTAGCTTTCTCCAGGAGGCCTAGTGAAACCTTCTTATTTCGCTCTTGGATAGACTCAATCAAAGCAGGAGCTGTAAAGCAGAAATGTTGCAACTTGTGAATAGAAAGTCATGCTCCTATCCCAACAGTAATAAATTTCTGACAGAATTCTCAGCCAAGTTCCATATACTCCAACAACATTCAGAACTCCTAACCCCTTTACCCCATCCTTCTCCTCAAGGTTAAGCTTGATTTTTGGAGAAGAACTCAAAAATCATAGTATTTATCAGCAATTTCCAATGATAGTTTTTGTTATTGTTCTCGTTGAACACATCCAAAAAATAAAGAGGGAAAAAAAATAAAGAACTTTGTATAGCGCAGCTGAGCAGAGGTATTTGTTTCATTTCCAAATAATGGAAAAATAAAATGTTCATAGGTGCGCCGAATTAAACTTCAACATGAAAATTCTAATGATTCGCCATTCAGAACTTGAAGCTATTCGATCAAAGTCCTATTCTAGAGCCTATATATAGTTGCTCTTACTGTACAAACTAAAAACTTCCAGTTTGCATAACAATCAGAAAATAAAGAAGAACAAATGAATTAGAGGTAGAGTAAGGAAACGTAACTGGTTGACATGGGAGAATACATGCGAGCAAAACCCAGTGGTGCTGCAAATACATTAGTATAGTTTGGAAGAGGCTGTGCTGCGAAGATGACAAGTGTCGATTTTGTGACTGATTCTTTAAGATTTTCGAGCATCCACATGAGTGCATAGTAGCTATACTCGTTTTCATCTATTACCAGCATCACCTTCTGATCAGACCCTTTTGTTTCTTCCCCCATTTCTGATACAAATAAATCCTAGTTTCTATCTGAAAGTATAGGTTACTTGGTGTGATATGAAAAGTTCAAGCATGAAACTTAGCTACTTATAGTATGCACTGGACTTCGTGTATTGCACAGGAACTGTCTTTGTCTTGAATGGAGCAATAAAATCAGCAACTGCGACCCCTCTCCAACCAATACAGTTTCGAGATCAGTGAAATTCAAGACCTACGGAGGTGTCTAATCCTTCATTTCAAATCATTTTAGTGACTATGCTTGTAACGTTGTTTCAATAATACTGTATTTTTTAAAAATACATGCATGAGTAAAAAAATTAATGAAAATATGTGAAATGTTGTTACAACATTAAAAACAACCGAAAACTATTGTCATTTAAATAAACAGTAAAAAAGGGGCTCATAATTATTAATAAATTAGAAAAATTTTGACACCACTTTTATTAGAAATATAAAAAATTATAAAAAATTAATTATTTTTTCTTTTTTCATAATGAAAAATTTTAAAAATATATTCTAAACGAATAAATATCTATTAACTTTTTCAAAATAAAAATAAAAAATAAAAAAGTCAAGTGCACATCTTTAACGCGCACGCATTAATACACACTCTCCAAAAATAAGAGAAACAATTTTTAACCTTGTCTTGAAGTCACAATTTCACTTATTTTTAGAAACTATTTGTATTATATGTGCAAATGTGTGGAATATATACTCGCAATTCTCAAATAAAAAAAAAAAAAAAATCAACAAGTTTTGTGCTTTCTGGTGTAGTTCAAGTACCAAGCAGTGGATCACTGTTCATAGGTCTAAATGTTCATTTAAAATGCAAATATGGCAGTACGGCTGTAAAGGTGGAAAAGTTCATTCATTTCTTTCTTTCATTCCTAAAACCCAAAAAAAAAAAAAAAAAAAAAAAAAAAAAAAAAGTTCATACGCTCAGCTTGTCCTGAGCATGGAAAAACACTAGGGTGATACAGTTGGTATTACAAGTGTTAGAAAAATCTTATATGAGCCAGGCACGTGAGATATTATATTTTTAAATGTCGTTGGAAGGTTTCTATTTTGAATTTGTGTAATATTTAATGTTTTTAAGAATAAGGATTAATTGTTTGGCAAAGTTTATTGGAGTGATTTAATCAAAATTGAGTGAAAATCTATTTTAGAATATTTTTGCTTAAATATTAAGTTCAAGTTAGGTCAGATTTCCATTGTCGTTCATAGGTCTAAATCTTCGTTTAATGCTACTGGGACATAAGATAAGAGTAGCATGGTATGGGTAATCTAAGAGCATTCTTATCAAGGATTGCAAATCCTAAAAGATGCTTTTTTTTAGCATTTTTAACCCAAAAATTTGCTCCATCAAAGATTCTAAATGCTAAAAAATTTACAATACTGCTACAGTGCGCTCTCATTTTTGAGACCGCACTGTAGTACAATGCTATCAATTTTTTATTAATTTCTCTCTCTCTCTCTCTCTCTCTCCTGTGCACTCTCATTTTTTTTTTCTTTCTTCCTTTTCACTCTCTCTCTCTCTCTCTTACTCTCCATCCCTCTCTCCTTCTGGTGCTCTCCGTCACATGCCGCTGCCAATCTTATGCTCTCCGTCCCCTCCTTACTCTTTCTTTCATTTTCGCTCTGCCTCTCTGTTTCCCTTTCTCTCTGCATCTCGAGTTTGTGGGTCTTGGGTGTGGCCGGGTTGCGATGCTAGGTGTGGTTGGGCTGCGGTGGTTTTTTGTGGATCGTGGATCTCTACGTTGGTTCGTGGTAGGTCTCTACGGTGGTTCGGTGAGTGGGTTTTGCGATTTGATATCGGTGAGTTTTAATTTTAGTGGTTTTGATTGATTTTGGTGGGTTCTTGATTTCGGTGGCTGGGTTTGTGGGTTGATCGGGGTGGCTTTGGGTGCTGGGTGTGGGTTGATCGGGGTGGTTCAAAGATGGGTGTGGGTTGATCGGGGTTGTTTTGGGTCTTTGTTATGATTTTGTGGCTTTGAATGTGGAGGTTTTTTTTTTTTTTTTTTTTTTGCTTTTTTTTCCTGCTATTGTTTGTGGTTGCGGCGATGGTGGGTAAATGTGGTGGTTGTGAAATGGGTGGGTGGATATGGTGGCCGGCGGCGCTAGGTTGTGAAAGAGAGACACAGAGGAGAGAGAGTCAGAGAAAGAGACTAAAAAAATAAAAAAGAATAAAAAATGATAAAGAAAAAATATTTAAATGAAGTGATAAAAAAAAATAGAAGTTTTGATAGAAAGAATATTGTAAACAATATAAAGTGATGTGTTATATGTTATAAAATTGGGTTTTGAAACGATAAATGTTAAATTTTTTGCAATTCTTGATAAGAATTCTCTAAAAGCATACTTTTTTTTTTTTTTTTTTTTTTTTTATCTTGCTAGGAGTTTGTGATCATGCGTAATCACTTTTCACAAGGGATTTTTAGTTTAGTCAAAAAAGTAACCGACCACGCAGTGGGTTATCGTGACATAATGGACTAGAAACAGTAAGTCGCAGTTCGGTTGCTTGGTGACAAGAATAACTAAAAACGGAAAATGTGTCATTTTCTTACCAAACTTTGTCCATACTTTCTTCTCAAAAATTAAACTATCAATTTTTTGAAACATTTTTTTGAAAATTGAAAAATTCTTAACAGCTTTTTTAATTTTTGAGAGAATATTTCTAAAAATAGATGGCTTAATGTGTGCCCTAAGGACACATGGCACACACATTAACCGGACCCATAAAACTTTGTCCATACTTTTATTTGATAGATGAAAAATGTTAACCATTACTCTAAGAGTATCTCTAGTAGATCCTCTAAATTTTTGTACTGTTTAGAGAATGAATAATAACTTTTACTTTTTAGATACTTGTTTTTTCAAATACACTTTCTAACAGATTTTTTATTCATTCCATATCTAATTTAAATATTATTTCTTTATTCTTTTTTTTATTCTTTTTTTTAATATTTCTTTATTCTTCCTTTATTTATTCCTACTAGCTATATTTTTCAAATTTTCAACAGCTATATTTTTAAAATTTCATAACATTTTCAAATGATCATACATTTTCAACAATCATATATTTTTCAGTGATCATACATTTTTCAATATATGTAATCTTCTAATGTAAAGTTTAAATGACAATAGCATCAAATCTATCGATAACTTGCAATATAAAAAAGCAAATGTTCTAATACATCAAATAATAGTAAATAACAACTACCATCCTTAGTCAGTGGGATCACATTGCAACCAAAAAAAAAAAAAAAATGAGTGACCCTGTATATTCTAGTCAGTTTGATCACATTGCAACAAAATAAGTTTAAAGTGCTCTCCTAATTATACAAAACAAGCACCCCATGTCAAGCTAATTCCTTCGCTTTTCAAGGATTTCCATTTGACATTGATGAATATATTCTTATTGCATTGAAGGCAACGCACTTACATCCATCATCATAATCTCTTTTTCCTCCTTCCTATTCTCCAATCTCAATTTTTCCATTTCCCTATCCTCTTTCAATTTTTCCATTTCCAATTCCATTTTCATTTGTACCGTTGTAAGTTTTCTTTCCTCGAGATAAATTCGTGCCATCTCTTGCTCATGGTTTACAAGACAACCTTTTTCAATAGCAACTATTTTCACCTCATTCATTTTGCTTCTTTCTTCCATCATGACATTTAATAAGGCTTCCATATTTGAAGATGTACCTTCTTTGCTCTTTTGTTTTTTCAATCTTTCTTTCTCAGCCTTCTTGCCTAGTGGTCTCTCCTATACATTAGGAACATGTGGGATATCTTCATCCTCTAAATCTATTGGCTCGAGATTAGAAGATGAAGATGTTGTCTCAAGTCTCCCTCTTCTTGGTCTATGCTCTTGAATAGTTCGCAACCATTTTGGTGAGTGCTTCAAAAGATTCCAACAATGTTCATATAAAAATGTGGAACCTTGGAGTGTTTGATATGGTTGTCTTGCCTTATTAAGCTGAAAAATTAACAAATATATTATAATTAATATCTTGAAATAGTTGAAACAAATTATCAAACTAATACAAATTTTTTTGTAAGATGTACCTTGTCTTCCTTGGTCATACCACTTTGATTCATTGAATCGATTTATGACAAATACCCACAAAACTTATTGGTGCATTATTGAATTGTTGACCGCCGATTCATTGGAGAAGTTTGAGTACGCGTAGACTCAAAGGTCTTCCACTTGTGGTAGTATTTAAAATTATTTTCCAGTAAGTTCCTTTTTTTTGGTTAATACTTTGCACTGCATCTTGGTTAACATTAAGAAATGCAGACACAAGAAGATTGTCTTCTTGGATGGAGAAGTTGGCACCACGTTGTGGTTTCTTAGCTATGGATTCAACCTGGGGTGGAGACATTTGGCTGACTACTTGAGCTTGTGGAACATTATCTTCACCACTTATATGTGAAGATCGTATCACATTCATTACTAGGATCTTCTAAAAGATTAGTGAAAGATATAGCCCCTGGAATATACGGATCCATCCCTAGTAAGAAAATTAATAAAGTATATTGCAAGAAACCCCACAGACAGATTTCACAACCTGAAAAAAATAAAACAAATGCACTCAAGCAGATTTCACACCCTGCAGAAACCCCTCAGGAAGATCATATATTGAGCTCAAAAAGCCATAACACATGTAGAAACCAATGGTAAATTAGGTCCTGGTATCACTTATCTATTGGCTCAAGTACTTAATGGTTAAACTTCTCCTATTGAAACTTTGAACCATTATTTCCTCAAAGTTTATTCCCTACTGTCAGTGTCTTGTAAATTCTTTATTACCTTATTGCTTTGGTGCAATGCAATTATCCTTCCACTATAAAGTCAGTGTCCCTCTTATAGGTATAGGAAGTGTTTATAAACTACAATGCTGAAGCATCTCACATCAAAATTTCAAAAATATTTCCATTGTTCACACCAATGTCAGGTATCCACCAAGAATCAAAAACAGGGCAACAAGGGTGGAAGATAATCTTATATATTATGAAGAAACTCATAATATACTTGCTCCATTAATAACTCATGGTCATGGGGGGCATTAACGGATCAACTCACAAACAATACAATTCACAAAGCCAAAACACACATCAAAAGTGTCTATGTTAGGATGGCTACAGGATTCCTAAACCAACTAGGACTTATATTTGCAAGTCCTTGCTTTGCATTATGTCAACACACAAGTAACTTGGTTTCCAATACCAAGTAGAGAAATAGCATGAACAATAAATTATAGGACTCTAGACTTATAAAGCATGAACAATAAATTATAGAACAAACACAAACACAAACACAAACACAAATCCAAATTCATTTCAAGATTAACCTAAACCCATTTTGAACTCAATTCCAAACCTAGAAATAAACAATCAACCCTATTCCCTTGAAACCCCAAAATTCAAATCAATAGCAAACAGAACACAAACCCATCATATACCCATAAACCCATTTTTCTAAACTCAAAAAATAGCCAATTAGAAATATGATTTCAAATGATTGAAGTTGGCGTACTATTTTGATTTCAGCTTTTGTGAGAGAAATCCAGGATTGTTAATGTGAAAGAGAGAGATCTGTGATCATTTGCAGATCACCCTTTGTAGCAGAAAGAGAACAAGAGGAGAGAATAATTCTTCTTCTTCTTCTTTTTTCTTTTAGTTGTTTGATTCTGTTGGTTGACGTCAGTGATCTCATGGTGCTAGAATTTGAGAGGACAGCAAGAAGAATCCAAGAAAAAATATAAAGGCAAAACCTCCTTTCACTTGTTCCGTGAGAAGCAACGAAGAGAGAGTATAAGAGAAAAAAAAAAAAAAAAAAAAAAAAAGAAATCCAGAAGAAAGAGAAAGAATCGATATAATAGTAGCTGGTATAATTTTTTAATCAAAAAAATCCAATTGCTAATGTACAGTAGCCCATCAGACTTGATGAGCTACTGTTCATGAGCCCAAAAAAATCAGGATTTAGAGAATCCACTGGAGACCTTTTTTTGGGTTTCATTCTCCATTATAGAGAGAATTTTGGGTTTAGCTATACTGTTGAAGATGCTCTAAGAGTATTGGTTTATGAGCTTTTTTTAAAATTATTTTATTAAGAGAGTAATAAAATAAAAAATATTATTGACAATTTTTTATATTTTTTATAA
This sequence comes from Lithocarpus polystachyus, assembly GCA_033629205.1. Classification (NCBI taxonomy): domain Eukaryota; kingdom Viridiplantae; phylum Streptophyta; class Magnoliopsida; order Fagales; family Fagaceae; genus Lithocarpus; species Lithocarpus polystachyus. The sequence continues at coordinate 47,057,622 of CM066162.1, read as the reverse complement.
AAGTAATGTTAAAACTTTCCTATTATATTTTATTAACAACTGCTCTAAAAGTATTCATTTACATAACCATTTATAGGTATAAGATACTTCTAACATAAGAATATGAATATCTCGTGAAAATATTTCGTCGTGTCACTATCTCACAGTATTCATAGGGATGAGCTCACCTTGTATGAGAGGAAAAGAGTAGTATACTCACTACGTGCACAATAATTTTTTTATAAAATTACTACTTAAAGATACTTTTTCTATACACACGTTTGGCTGATTTTGAGTTAGATTGAATCATGCTGAGTTAAATTATGGGATTTGAGATGTCCCACGATTTTCTATTTCTCATTATCAAATTCAAAAGAACAATTTTAATTTAGAAAACTGTAAAGATTTTTGAATATCCCCTTAATTCTTATCAACCCAACGCTGCCCAAGCGTTCGATGCAACGTTTTTACTTTTTAGGCGTATAGGGGGCTTTTTAACCTTTATCGGGCGAAGACGTTTTTTTTTTTTTTTTTTTTTTTTTTTTTTTTTTTTTTTAACAAAATAAAATTCTACTTTAGAATAATTTAAGTATATATGTGTGTAAAAGTTCTTTCTGATAACTTGAACTCTAGCTCTTGGCCCTCACACTTCACAAATATTTATATTTGTAGAGTGATCATCGTACTAAAAGTGTGCGATAGTACATAAAGGCCTAATAATATGATAACTTTTTCCCCCCGTTATGGCATATGACTACATGACTGAGTGGCCTTTCAAATTTCAACAACTTTTCATTCTTAAAAAAAAAAAAAAAAAAAAAAAAGTTTCAACAACTTTTCTTTTATCTGAAAAACGAAGTTTCAACAACTTCGCAATGAGCCATTCATGACAAAGGAATATATCTTTACGTGTTCCATCCGCAAGAAATTTAAATTTAAAATTGTTAAAAGTTTTTCAAACTTATAGGTATTGGTTTGATTAACAATCACAAGTAAATTTCATGCACTACGTTAAGTTTTTTGACACTTACTGATGTAGAAGTGTCGAGCTTGTACTGGTTCTTTTCTTAGCCGGTTAGCCCATTATTAATATCATTTTTTATCTACTACTAATAATATGTTATATCCTATATCTTCCATTCAAAATAATTTTTTATATCAATCAGTGTCAAAATATTTTTGTATCTATAAACTTCCTCAAATTTTATCATATCATAAATCCACAATTTAAAGATTCTAAAGTCTCTTTTGCAGCTTAAACTTAACCAAAAATTTAGCGGTGAAACATAAAAATTCTATGTTTAGATTCAAGTTGTGCATGTAATAGTTTTTGTAAGGACCGGGTTCGGTTTCCTATCCCAAATAAGAGATGGACTAAGGCCTAAAGAGCTCAAAGCAATAAATTTGTAGAGAATGTGTTAGAATACTAGGCTTTAGTAAATTAACACAACAAGTAAGTAATTTTTGACAAAAGGGATGAAGATAACAAATTTATACTAAGGAAATACGTTCTTAGCAATGTTCAAGGAGATTGGTTCTTTGTATATTGCTTTCATAACCTCATTACAAGTTTTGTTCCTGGCTGCTATTGTATTCCTCTCTTTAAATTTTCCGATCCTCTTTCCTCCAGGGGTCTCTCACATTATATACCTCCCTCCTAATAATCCTAACCTTCCATTTATTGATCATCCAAGCCACTACTTGAGTGCCTGTCTCATTAGACACCCTCTTTTGCCTTCTGTTAGTGGTGGCAGTCGAGGTAGCACTGTTCAAAGGTCTTTTCCACATAAATGCGGCCAGAGGGTTAGCTGTAGGACATTCAATGCAGTGGCAGCAGCTTTTCCTTAGGTACTTCCTAGCTTCCATTCCCTGGTACACTCGAGGTGTGCGTCCCTGTCCTTGGAGCTTCTTGGAAGGTTATCATGAACCTTGGGATACATGCTTGAGCCATGCTTGCCTATTCGAGGGGTCATTCCTCCTCAGACCACCTTCCATTCGTATCTCACTCATTAGATCCTAAGCTTGACCCATCTAACATCATTCATTTTTCCTCAGATTACTATGTTCTTGGCCAAGGCCCAGGGCCCAAAATACAATTTGGGCTCTTTACCCCATAATAGTCCCTCAAAACTCTAGTTTTTTCCCTTTCATCTGAAGGGAAAAGTGGGGTTTTGATTTTTCATGCGTCGATGTTATTTTGCCCTTTTGATTCGCACACGTGGGAGTGCCATTTTGCACACCCCATAACTACTGCTAACGCTTTGGAGCCCGTGAGGCGTCCTTAATTGCTCCAGGCAGCGTTTTGTCCTTCACATCCAACGGTGAGGTGCTAATCCAATGGTTGATATCTCTCCTTGGGTTTTGAGTGAGATAATTCCCACTCAATTCAGCCCTCTATATAAGGCACCCGGAGAAATCATATCCCTCATTTCACAAGTCTTCAAGCTCTCTAGAGATCCCAAGCACTCTGACTCACAAATCCCTATAAGTTACTAAACCTCCTGCACCTCTTTTTTAAGAAATCCTTGAAAATCTTTCTAAAGGTTGCAGGGACTAACACACACCTTAGTTCTTGTAAGTTTTTGTTTCTTTAAACTTTTCTTTTTCTCCTCGGCCAATCTCGGCCTTATTGTTCATATTTCTTCATTTACCAATTTCAATTGTTTCCCTTCAATTCATCTAGATGGATAGATTTACGCACCTAGTAGACTCCCCTGCCAAAATAGAGGCCTTTAAGGATACATACCACATACCACAGGGAGTTGCCCTGCAATATTGCTCCCAGACCATATAGTGACACATAGAGGGGAGGGGGAAGTCATCATCCCCATGATAGCTTTCATAGGAGGGGGATGACTCTCCCTATGGGTAGGATAACATGAGACTATCTCATCGCCCATAGGATATGCCCCCATCAGTGCGCGCCCAACTTGTTTAAAGTTTTAAGGAGTATAGACGCTCTGAACGAGCAAATGAACCTAGGGCTCACATGGCACGACGTCGTACACCTGTATGAGTGTCATTCCCTCAAAAGAGCGGGGTTCTATCTCAAGTCCCGATCTGACATTGTCAGACTAGTATCATGTCTTCCTAAGTCCAACAAGGGCTTGAAGGATGTTTACTTCATCGCTTCCGGGGAGTGGCGTGACAGTCTTCACTGCCTAACTTGGGAGGGAGAGCCAGGTAGGGTACCTTAGGATTAGGCCCCTAGGCGAGGAATTTAGCCCTTTTAGTTTTACTTCCCTTCATCCTTGTCACTTTGTCTTTTTTTTTTTTTTTTTTTGACAAATTTTGTTAATCTAACCATGGTTCCCTCTACGGATGTTTTTGCAGATATAAGGCATGTAGCGCCTAAGCTTAGCCTGACCAACGTTGCAGCTCCTAACTATCTGCTAAGGTCATAGATCTTCATAGCTAAGGATAGGTAGCTATAAGCTGTCCACTTGATCCTGGACTCTAAGCCTATTTCGGAGATATATCAGGAAATAGGCAATGTCGTAAGAGTAGGCGACCGGCGGCTTGCTCAGATTGACGTGTCGCTCCCCAATTTTCTATCCCACGAAGATCTTCCACCAGTTGCTCTGCCCCTTCAACGAGCTCTACCTGAAGCAGTGGCAACGCCAGGGGAGGAGATCTCCTTTTCACATTGGTCGGTTGAGGAGGAGATAGAAAAGTTCCACTTTAAAGAAGAGAAGACACAAGTGGTACAAGTAGTTCAAATCTCAGACGCCGAGGATAAGCCAAATAGGCATTCAGGCATTCAAGTCCCGATTCTGGTAGTTGCCAATTCAGACGGCACTTCCGAAGAGGAAGAGGAGATGGTATTGAATCGGGAGAACAAGAGTTTGAGAGAGCTCATGGTAGCACGGAACAAGGGAAAATCCTCGAAAGAAGCCCCTAAGTCCTAAGTTCCTCCCATTCTTCCTCTTCTGCCCCTTCTACCCCCAATTGACCTCAGCCTACACGCCATCCCAAACTTGAAGAAGAAAAGGCCGGTGCAGGACCTCGAAGAGGGGGAGGTGCCCCTTCAGAAGGGTAACAAGTAACAAAAAGTGGCCAAAGACTCCAAGGACAGGAGGTCCACTTCTGTGGATACCCGGGAGGAGCAGACCGTGGCCGAGGTGCGCCTTTCGTAGTGCATCTAGTCCTCTCGGCTGGAGGTGGATGGGGCTGCCATCCCTTGGAACGTCGCAGTTAGAGAGTTCCAAAGAGGTCACTCTGCGTGCATAGCTGAGGCCTTGGAGCAGCCACTCCTTTTGCCCAAGGATAAAGAGGCCCAAAACGATGTCAAAAACGAGGCCCACCTTCGCTTCGAGATTGAGAAGGCTTTAGGGGCTGCAAAGGATGAGAATAAGGAGCTTCTCTCCAAGCTAACTGCCAAGGAGAGGGAAAGAAAGAGCGCCCAGGCAAGATTGAAGAATGTCTAGGCTCAAGCTGAGGACCAGCACAAGTTGCTTTATCAGACCGAGATAGAGCTGGCCACTTCAAGGCAACTTGTGCTGGATCTGAAGGCAGAACTGCAAAAGGCCAGGGAGGCAGCTCAGCTGGCTAAGGAGGCAGCCGAGGCTGAAAAACAAGAGTCCTACATCCTCGGTATAGAGGAGACACAAGCCCGGCTCACCGAGGAGCTAGCAGAGGTATGCAGGGATTACTGCGGTGCAACGTGGGTAGAAGCCCTCAATATTGCAGGAGTCCTTACAGACTCGGAGTGGAGGCAATCGGGGAAGATTTACTACCACCCCGATATTCGAGAGACCTCGGTTAGCCTTCCACTTCTCCCAACTATTGCCCCTGAGACTTCAGGGCAGCCCTCAACTACACTTGACGCTCTCCCGCTTACTAATGCCGCGAAAGGACCCAACCAAGCTGGTGATCAAAGCCATAGGGCTGAGGTGGTTAAAGACAAGGGCAAGGGGACTAAGCCCCCTTCAGAGGCCAAGGATGCTGCTAAGGCCAAAGTGAAGGAGACAGAGGCCAAGATGAAAGAGGGTGACTCTTCGGCCAAGGATGTCCCTGCCTCTTAGCCGAACAGAAAGAAGATCCTCCCATGGCCAAGAAGTAGCACTTAGGACTTAGTTTGTAGTTTCTTTTGTTATTTTGCTATTTTGTTGCTTTCTTATTTTGTTTAGTGGCATTCTGTCATCGTATGTGATGTACTCCTATTGTTTAATGAAAATGCTCTTCCCTTTATCTTTTACGTCTTCAATTTATATGTTCTGAAGTTCATTACTTTCACAAATAGCCTTAAAGTGCTGTCACCCCGCCCTCAATAAAAGCTAACGATGATACACTGCTAGCCACCTAAATAATTTTGTCAAGTACTAGCAAATTAGGGGTCTAACATGCATTTGTATTGAGAATTGAATCTTCTGTTATGAGGATAAACATATACTTTGTAAAATATGAAAGGGAGAGACAACCTTCATCCTATTCATCTCTTGGATGAATAGATAGGGACTACAACTTATTCAAGGATACCAATCCGATGAACTAGTTATAATCTTGGATTTGTTTTGACACTTAGTGAAAAGCAAATAAATATCACTGAATGTTAATTTCCCCAAAGTGTGTGGTCCGAGGAGCCACACGTAACTAAGGTTCTATTTAACACCTAAAAAGATGCCAATAAGTATTAATTTGGCCAAAGCATGTGGTCTAGGGAGCCAGGCATAACTAAGGTTCTGTTTAATACTTAGAGAAAATGAATAGAAGTCATAGAGTGTTAATTTTCCCTAAGCATCTGGTTCGAGGACTCAGGCATGACTTAGGTTCTGTTCAATCACTTAGAAAGATGTCATAGAGTGTTAATTTCCCCTAAGCATCTGGTCCGAGGACACAGGCATGACTTAGGTTTTGTTTAATCACTTATAAAGATGTCATAAAGTGTTAATTTCCCTTAAGCATCTGGTTTGAGGACACAAGCATAACTTAGGTTTTGTTTAATCACTTATAAAGATGGTAATGGGAAGTACGACATATTTACACGGCAAATGAGTACATGACAAAGGAAACTTTCATTAATAATAATACCTTTTCAGGTTGTTTACATTCCAAGGTCGTGGTATCAAATGTTCATTTAGGTCTTCGAGGGTGTATGCTCCTATACCGGCCATCGAAGTGATGCGATATGGTCCCTCCCAGTTGGGCCCTAGCTTCCACCATGCTAAATTTTTTGTGTTGCCTACAACCTTCCTCAACACCAATTCTCTAGGCGCTAACGGTCTCAGCTTCACATTGGCATCATAACCTTGCTTGAGCTTGTGTTGGTAACACGCCAATTGGACCATTGTATTTTCTCTCCTTTCTTCAATGAAGTCTAAGCTTTTCTCTAGCAAGCCACTGTTGTCACTCAAATTGAAAGAACTCGTCCTCAGCATTGGGAAGCCGGTTTCCAAAGGAATAACTACTTCAGCTCCATAAGTCATTGAAAAGGAGGTCTCCCCTATTGATCTGCTAGGTGTGGTTCGGTATGCCCAGAGGACATGCGACAGCTCTTCCACCCATTTTCCTTTAGCATCATACAGCCTCTTCTTGAGCCCATTCACTATGACCTTATTAACAGCCTCGGCCTATCCATTCCCTTAGGGGTAAGCCGGGGTAAAATACATGTTCGTGATCCCCAGGTCACAACAATATTTCTTGAAAGATTTGCTTTCAAACTGAAGTCCATTGTCTGAGATGAAGGTACGAGGAACCCTGAACCATGTAACAATGTTTTTCCAAACAAATCTCTTGGCATCCACGTCCCTGATATTTGCCAAAGGCTCAGTGTTAACCCACTTAATGAAGTAATCCGTGCTGACTAGCAAGTATCTCTCATTTCCTGCTGCCTTGAGGAAAAGGCCTACAATGTCTAAGCCCCACTGAGTGAATGGCCAAGGGCGGGATAGAGGATTAAGGACTTCTTCTAGCTGGTGTATGTTTGGTACGAACCTCTGACATTGATCACATTTCCTCATATATTCTTGCGCTTCTTTCTACATGTTTGTCTACCAATAGCCTTGAGTGATGGCCCTATGTGACAAAGATCTACCTTTAGTGTGGCTTCCACAAATTCCTTCATGTAACTCCTCAAGGAGTGATTCTGTTGCCTCGAGGTGTATGCATAGCAGGTATGGTCCAAGAAATGAGCGTTTGAATAATTTCTGATCCTCGGACAGCTGAACCGAGGAGACTTTCTACGTAATTTGTTAGCTTCTAACTTCTCCTCAGGCAGGATGTCCCCCTTCAAGTATAGTACTATGGGGTCCATCCAGCTAGGCCCCATGCTAACTTGGTGAACATAAACCATCCCTCTGTGGGCTTGAATAAGTCTTCTACAAGGATGACCCAAGGTAGGCTCAGTGCCGAGGAGGTTGCAAGGGTGGCTAGGGAATCAACATGTGTATTTCAGCTTCTAGGGATATGCGATAGGTTGAAAAATTCAAAACCCGACTGCAAATGCCTAACCTGGCTCAAGTACCCTCACATTCTTTTATCTTTGGCTTAAACTCCCTTTTCACTTGGCCAACGATCAATCTTGAGTCCGAGAGCACCTTTATAGCCTTTCCGCCCATTTTTTGAATTATGGTCATTTCCATCAGTAGAGCCTCATATTTAGCTTCGTTATTTATGGCCAAGAATCCTAGTCTTAATGATTTCTCAATTGTGAGCCCTTCGGGTGAGACCAGAACTAGCCCTACCCCGAACCCTCTTTGATTCGTTGCACTATCAACATATACTTTCCAGGGTAAGGGACCTCGTTGGGAGATCATGCCAACCGATTTTCCATCCACAATTTGCTTTTTAGCTTCTATCTCCAACGAGGATTCGGCGAACTCAGCTACCAGATCCGCGAGGGCTTGACCCTTGAAAGAGGTACGAGGCATGGCCTTGATGTCGAAAGCCCCCAGGATCGTCCCCCATTTAGCAATCCTCTCCATGTAATCAGCACTTCAGAGTAGAGCTTTAAGCGGGAGATGGATTAGCACAACCACCGTATGTGCCTGGAAGTAATGGGGAAATTTTCGTGTAGCATGTACCACTGCAAAAATGGCTTTCTCTAGCGGCAGATAACAGACCTCGGCCTCATGTAGTGACTTGCTTATGTAATAGACCAGCCTTTGTATACCATTATCAACTCGTATCAAGACCTAGCTTACGGTGTAGAGGGCCACAACAATATAAGCAAACAGTACCTCATCCGCCTTAAGACTAGACATGACATGTGGCCGAGAGAGATAATCCTTAAGCTGCTGGAAGTTAAAAGCACACTTCTCGGTCCACTCAAATCTCTTCCACGTGCTCATTAATAGGAAGAAGGGTCTGCATCTATCCACTGATCGAGAGATAAATCGGTTTAAGGTAGTAGTCATTTCGGTCAGCTTCTGGACTTTCTTGGGATTTTGAGGTGGTTGTAAACTGTTGAGTGCCTTAATCTGATTGGGGTTAATTTCAATCCCGTGGCGCGTAACCATGTATCCCAAAAACTTCCCTAATCCGACCCTAAAAGAACATTTAGAAGCATTGAGTCGTAGTTTGTGTTTCCTCAGAATTTCGAAAATGTTCTCGAGGTCTCCAATGTGCTTGGACACCACCTTACTCTTTACCACCATATCATCTATATAGACCTCAATACTCTTGCCCAATCGTGGTTCCAACATTCTAGTCATCATCCTTTGATAGGTAGACGCTGCATTTTTCAAACCAAAAGGCATCACTTTGTAGTGGTAGTTTCTAGTGGGAATGACGAAAGCTGTCTTTTCCTGATCATCCAGGGCTAGTGGTATCTGGTGATATCCCTGGAAGGCATTTAAGAAGCTCATTCGAGGATGTCCTACGGTTGCATCCACCAGTTGGTCTATCCTAGGCATAGGGTAGGGATCCTTTGGGCAAGCTTTATTTAGATCTTTGAAGTCCACACGTACTCGCCATTTCCCACTCTTCTTCTTTACTTCCATGGCATTGGCTAGCCACTTGGGGTGGAAAACCTCCTTGATAGCCCCTGCTTGCTTGAGTTTTTTTACCTCATCTCTAACGGCGTCAGGGTGAATCTTGGATGAGCATCGAGGTGGTTGCTTCTTGGGGGGTGATAGATGGTTAACATTTAAATGATGGCAAATGAAGTTCGGCTCCACTCCCGGGGCTTCGTAAGCTTTCCATGCAAACACATCAACATTTCTCTTAAAAAACTCTATCCGCTCTTCCTTCTCTAGAGGAGGAAGTTGAGCTCCGATCAGAAAAAACTTCTCTAGATCATTGCCAACAACAACCATTTTTAAGTCTTCACATTTCACCTCCTCGGCTGATCCATCAATAGGCAAGTTTAGAGCTTTTAATTGCTATAAGCCTCTTTCAGCAGAGGCTGAGTACTCAGCTTTGGGTTGATGTAAGATAGTGTCTACCAGACACTGCCTAGCCATGGATTGAGTCCCAAAAATTTCTTCAATTCGACCATTCGATGAATATTTCACCTTTTGGTGCAGGGTAGAAGAGACGGCTCCCAGTGCATACAGCCAGGGCCTGGCTACAATGGCCGTATATGGGAAATAAGCATCCACCACGATGAAGTCCACCTCTACCACTTCTAAACTAGTCTGCACAAGTAGTTTAATCTGGCCCTTCGGAATGATGACCTCTCCATCAAAACTTCCTAGGGGTGAATCATAGGTTGTTTGGTCTTCAGGTCTCAAGTTCAGCCCCTTGTATAGGTCGGGGTATGTTATCTTGGCACCATTGCCTTGGTCCACCATCACCCTTTTCACGTCATACCCCCCAATCCTGAGTGTGACCACCAAAGCGTCATCATGGGGTTGTATGGTTCCAACCTTATCCTCTTTCGAAAAGCTTAGCGTTAGTTGGGTATCCATTCGAGCTCTCTTTGGTTCCAGGTTGGTATCCTTCCCGGGGCGGCAAAGATGACATTTATCGCGCCTAAAGCAGGCCTCGAAGAAGTGTCCCTCTGGGGTTCTGGATTTGCCTGTCCCTGCAGACTACCAGAGTGGTACAAAAACTGCTTCAGTTTTCCCTCTCGGACCAGCTGGTCCAGATGATCCCACAAGTTCCTATAGTCCTCCGTGGTGTGTCCCTAGTCTTGGTGTTACTGGCAGTAAAGGTACTGATTGCGCCTCGTGGGGTTTCCTGCCATTTTGTTTGGCCTTTTGAAGAATGGCTCATTCTTAATCTTCTCTAGAACCTAGTGTACCGGTTCTCGGAACACCGCGTTAACCGCTTAAGTGCTGATAGACCCTAGCTGCTCAACGAAGTCCTTCCGAGGTCAGTTGTTATTGTATCGGTCCGACCTGAAATCCCTCCTCTCTTGAGGGATAGCCTTAGCCTTACCTTTCCCTTATTGCTGGTCTTCCTCAACCCTCTTATACTTATGAATCCGATCCATGAGTTGGCACACACTAGTGACAGGTTTCCCCATCAAAGACTTCCTCAGACCATGCTCGGTTGGGAGGTTGACCTTGAAAGTACTGATGGTAACATCATCAAAATTGCCATCTATCTCATTGAGCATCTCCTAGTATCTGTTCAAGTACGTTTTTAGGGTCTCCCCTTCTCGCAAGGAAAAGGACAGTAGGGAATCTAAGGGCTGAGGGACTCTACTTTGTATATTGCTTTCATAACCTCATTACAAGTTTTGTTCTTGGCTGTTATTGTATTCCTCTCTTTAAATTTTCCAATCCCTTTTCCTCCAGGGGTCTCTCACATTATATATCCCCCTCCTAATGATCTTGACCTTCCATTTGTTGATCATCCAGGCCACTACTTGAGTGCCTGTCCCATCAGACACCTTCTTTTGCCTTTTATGAGTGGTGGCAGCCAAGACAGCACTGTTCAGGGGCCTTTTTCACATAAATGCCGCTAGAGGGTTAGCTGCAGTACATTCAATGCGGTGGTAGCAGCTTTTCCTTAAGTACTTCTTAGCTTCCATTCCCTAGTACACTCGAGGCTTGCGTCCCTGTACCTGGAGCTTCTTGGAAGGTTACCTTGAACCTTGGGATACACGCTTGAGCCATGCTTGCCTATCCGAGGGGTCATTCCTCCTCGGACCACCTCCCATTCGTATCTCACTCATTAGATCCTGAGCTTGACCCATCCAACATCATTCATTTTTCCTCGGATTATTATTTTCTCGGTCAAGGCCCAGGGCCCAAAATACAATTTAGGCCTTTGACCCCACAGTTTTCATCAATATTATATTACTTCATAATTTTTTTTTTGAATTTTTTTTTTGATAAATCCATTATTAGATTACATTATCTTTTCATTATACCATGGATTCATGCAAAATATCATGACAATTAGAGATTAATATCTATTGAATCTATAAATGTTTAAATTTTAAATTTCAGATCTTTTGAACGTTAAAATTAAGCAAATATACACATTACACACTATGTTTGGATTAATTGTCATTTTCATACGTTTCATTTTAAAAATCAAACCCATCCACCAACCACTAAAAATGTAATAGATAAATGTTTATGCTCAAACAAAAATTATGATTGGTTAATTTGAAATTCACAACATATTAACTAAAATTTTAACCAAAATACAAATTAATTTCATTAAGGAAAGACAAAAGTCCCTAAAATTCAGGCATAAGGGAAATTTTGCTGTGAGGTTACCTAGGCTCAAAGCGATATCACCGATGTGGGCAAAAGGAGGTGCACCGAAATGATGGATGGTGACCTATTAAATTGTTTGCCGCCTTATGACACTCCACCTATATATCATTGTTTGTTTCTGAAACCTTTATTTTCCCCAATTTGTACTAAGTGAGAGAGAAAAAAAAGAAAAAGAAAAAAAGAAAAGGATATTTGTTGGTGGCATTTTTGTAGCCTTGCCATGTGTCAAGATTTGATTGGCTTGTCTTTTAGACCTAAGTTCAAGTTAAGTTGGGCTCACTACTCACATTAACACGAAGAGTAAAGAAGGCTAGCGGTGTGTCTCATAATCACACCTGAGTTGGCAATCTTGCAACCCAAAAAATAAAAATAAAAATGGATTTCTAAGCCAGTGACCGCTCGATGATTTTTTCTCAAGGTGTTTCTTAAGAAGCATAAATTATACAATCTAATAAAAAGAGAAATTCATACATTGACAACAACAACAATAAAAAAACACGCAAATACATAAAGTTTACAATTGCCTTCTACATGTTTTCATATTTTGAAATCGTTGCATAATAGTCTAATAATCAATGCTACAAGCTACATCTCTTTCAATGTACACAACCAAGCAATCATTCATCTACTGAATGTAGAACAAATTATGGAGCAAAATTTAATATTATTGGCATAAAAATAACAGAGGTGTTCCCAAATTTTTTTTGAAGAGTAGACAAATAAAATTTTTAAATTATTATATATGTGTATATATATATATATATATATATATATATAAATTTTAGGCCAGGGTGGTTCTGGGACCACCCTGGCCTAGTGGACTGACATGGCAGGATTGATGGCCACCAAGCCCATGAAAGTAACAAGAGGTAAAGAAGAAGTAAATGGGCCAAGAAATGAAATGGTAAGCCCATGGGAACAATGAGAGGTAAAGAAGAAGTAAACGGGAAGAGGAAGCCCGAGGAATAAAATGGTAAACTTAGTTAGGCTGGCGCGGCAAGAATAAGGGCCAATAAGCCCATAAGAGTAATAAGACGTAAAGATGTAGTAAATGGGCCGAGGAAGCCCAAAGAATCAGGCAATAAACCCATGTGAGTAAAAGGAGGTAAAAAAAAACGTAAATGGGCCGAAGAAGCCCAAAGGAGAGAATTAATGGGTCAATGGGTTAATACAGTAGGAACACCAGCCAGCAAGCCCACGAGGGTAATGAGAAGTAAAGGCAGGACAAGGCCGTGGCAAATACAATGAAACAGTATGACAAGATTCATGGCCAAAAGGTCCACGGCCATGAAGAAGAGAGACAAGATGTGGGCCTAGCAGGCTATGGAGACAAAGGCTTTCGCCTGGACAATGCCCAGCCTAGGAAGGGATAAAAGGAAGAAAACATGAGCCCCAAAGCCCACACATCCTCCACACCACAAAGGATAAACAAAAGGTAGTACGCACAGCAGAACCAAAAAATGCAAGAGTAGCAGAAATGGTGTGAAGGCCAAGGAAAAAAAAAAAAATTGACAGAGTGGAGTGTGCACAAAGGACCAGGGCACCACCTACTTGTACCCAGCCAATACATGGGAGGCGGGCCGTGGGTCAAGGTATTCAGAGGGTGTGGTTTGGCAGTGGGGAGAAAACGGGGGTCTATTCTGGGATTTCCGCCCAAGCTTCTTTAGGGAAATGTCCTACTAGGATGACATTTAACCCAAAAGAGGTAAGTGTGGGCTGAGACCGGGCTGAGACCACTTGATGCATGCCATAGAGGTAAGTGGTGAGGTAGCTTAATCCTTATCCATTGAGGTGAAACAAAAATGGAGAGAAGTAAGAAACAAGACAAATAATTTTTTCTAGAAATGGAGAGTGATGCAACCAACACACTCTAGGCAGAGGTAATGGCTAGAAAACCAGCAGGTGAGTGGGCAATCCTAGAGAGATGCCCACTAGAACCCTGATAGGCTAAAAATGTATTGACCCTTTGTGATGAATTAACGAATTAATTAGCCAAGTTAATTAATTAATTCAATTAGTATGCAATAAGCATGGTAGCACAAATAAATCACCAACTAAGTTAATATGTAGCAGAAAAGAATCCCAAGCAGTTACAAGTAAAAGAATCCCAGTACCTTATACCAACCTACAGTTGAACCCTTTCCCCAATACCCAATTGGACTTGTTCTATAGTGACAATCTCTCTTTTTCAATGCACGGCTCCCAGTATGTGACCAACCAATAGATGTGCGGATCCTAGCACACGAATTTCTTCACCAACTTGAGAAAGATGTTAGCTATAAAGTTCTTTAATTCATCAACATGATGAAGATCACGAAACTCCTTGGTCACAAAACTCAACGGCATACAATCGCAGCTTCTTTTTCAAGAGAAAAATGAACTAGGGCAAATTCTGTCTCCGGTCACAATTTGTATGAACAAAACTTTGCTTCACACTCGTGCAACCTCTGACGGCCCTTAAAACAATCCTTATATATGTTTAGGGTTGTGAGAAAAGAAAGCCCAAACATCTATACATGGATTGGAATGAAATCAGATTTGAAAAATTGATTTTCATAAATCTCGACAAATACCTTATCTATTGAGCAACTGTCGAGCATCGGGCTAGAATAGCCTTTTAATCCTCGATAGATACTAGCTGTCGAGTTTTAAAATCCAGCACTTTTTCACTTGATTCTTGGACAGACTTGCATGACGTTAACACTAGAACTTGAAACCTTGATCCTTAAAACATTAAACATATCCTAGATCTACCCAATTACAAGTAAAGTGCGTTTTGTCAAAGGATTAGCCAATTCTATAATGACAAATGTTCCTAACATAATTTACATATGTCCTTACAATCTCCCCTTTTAGCAATCTGTGACAAAACCACAACAAACAATTGAACATATGAGAGAAGTCATAAGTCACTCAACTCATATTCACTTGTTAAATAAAATAAAATCTACCCTAACACAAACTCTTGAAAAACTTTGGAAGAAAAGAGTTCATGGCAAGGAAGACTTTGACAACTTGTATTTCTGAAACACTTTAAACAAAATTCATCAAGGCATCTTAGTGTGAAACATAAATAAAAGATTGTTTACAATATATAAGAAGCATGTGCATAAAGAGAGAGAAAAAAAAAAACACATGTAAAGATAGGTGAAAGAACTGTAATAACAACCTCATCACATAAATAACATCATAAGTACAAGGTTTGCTATCACAAAGTAAGAATTATGTATCAAAAAACAAAGAAAAGAATCAATACATTATTCCTCACTACATCCCTCAAAAAGCAAAAATCTCTTATGCTAACTCTCCCCCTATGTACATGACTACTCTCATACTCAAAACTATTTCCCCTTTTTGTCACAAATGAATAAAGATAAGTAAATCAAGTAGTCATCTCATCACCACTGGCGAAGCTAGCATCCTTATCCCCATCATCATCATCGTCGTTGGAGTCACCATCATCATCCTTGTCCTTAGATGCCTCTAGAGAAGGAGAAGGAGACGCAACGAACCCACCAAGGCGAGCCTGCCGTCAAGCAATACAACCGACACAGGTGTTCACCTAACACAACTCATTACTGAGCGTGTCAAGGCAAGCATCCATGCGCTGTAGCTGCACCATGACCGCCTCGAGGGTCACACCAACCACCCACTAATGAAGAAGGTGTCGATGTGGAAGAAGCAGAAGAAGCTGGAAGAGCCATTGTCTCTGTCCATGGCAGCTTCGGTCGAAGCTAGGCCTCACTCCCGTCTGACGGTAGCAGCGTCTATGACACATATAACTAAAAAGTGTGTAGACTCGGGATAAGAGACAGAAAAATGGCAAAGAAGCCTCGTGATAGCTGAAGGAAAGATGAGCTTATCACGAGTCACCGTATCCCTATAGACATTTATTAGGGATAGAATGAAGTGAGAGGGAAAATCAATGGTAAGCCTCTCAAGTAGGGACAACAAAAATCGAGCACGAGGCTTATGATGGAGTTATAGAGAGACAAAAGATGAAGGACGAATGTCATCACCATGTTAAGGAATCTTGGACCTTTTGCAAAGCCCGAGCAAGGAGTTTTTTTACGGTCACCCCAAGATGAAGGTGTCTCACAGAAAAGAGATGAGAGTTCATCTTTGGACACTGTCCTCAGATAATCGCAGCTAGGGTAATCAAGATGCGCTACCCTAGGAACATGTAGCACCTCAGATATAACATCCAGAGTAACTACGATGAGTGTACCTAGAATGTGAGTGACAAAATGAGGTATTGAATAATCGAATCTGTGCATGTGAGAAGTTCTTCGAAAAGTCCTTACGGGCCTTATCATCATGGAACCGGACGTGAGATGGAGTAGGATCAAATGGAGAAGAAGAAGAAAATGCCCCAGAACGAAGAGGGTTCTGGGATAGAGTAGATTTGCATTTAGGTGCCATATAGCAGACTAACGCAAGAACGAGAAAGGAAGAAAGAGAGAGACGCGTAGAAAAGCACCAAACAGTTTAGTATCAAATGATAGAAACAAAAAATTTGGTACATATGCGTGAAAAATGCATGAACATGTGATATGCAATTTTAGAAACATCATGGGCTCAGCCCAATACAATCCTAACAGAACACAGCAATTTAACATATATAGCACATATCTATAATGCATGAAAATTTAGTTAAAATGCACATGAGATGCAATGCATGATGATTTGAAATCATTTGAACACAAACCCATCCCAAAATTTCACAAAAACCTCTATGATTTTGAAAAACCCAAAGTTTACCAAAAAAATCCTAAAAGTTAGGTAAAAAATTATGAAATGCATGATAACAATAGAGAAGATAAGATCATACCAGATGAAGAAATGATCTTGAGACTGAAAAACTTCTGGGTATGAGGTTTAGAGAGAGAGAGAAATGAGTTTAGGGAGGTGAGGAGACAAAAAGGATCAAGAGAGATCGAGAGAAATGAGAGAAAATGTCGTGCGGACCCTTTATATAGAAATCCCAATGTCTCGATGGATTGAGAGGTGTAGAGAGGTGTTGAGAATGAAAATAATGAGAAATAGCTATCGAGAAGCTATCGAGAGGTGTCCACAGCAAAAGGAGTTCGATGGATTGAGAAGCTATCGAGTATCTATCGACCATACAGAAACTTCCTCGATGGATCGAGTAGCTGTCGAGCAGCTATCGAGATTGAATCTCAAGAATCTCGATCGGTTGAGATTGCGATAACATCTATTGAGAAAAGATGCTTAAGAGGCTCGATGGATAGCCTAGCTGTCGAGAGATATCAAGAAGCTATCAAGATTGCTTAAAACGGTTTTTCAAAGAAGAGAGAAACACAGACATGAATGTAATCAAACATGCTACTCAACCAAAGATCCAAACAACATTTTAAACTCTTAAAAACATCTCTTACAAAAAAATGTCAAGCATTTAGATCCAAAACACACACACACACACACACACACACACACACACATGCACTAAACAAGTCTAACCGATTTTATATTTCAAAAACAAGTTAAGACAGTTTAGTGAGCATACATTAACACATGTATTCCTTGTGATGGCCAAATCATATTGTACTTGCACATGTATCAAGAGTAGTAAAGAATATTGTGTGTTGTGTCTAAAAAACATCGCAAGATTGCAGAAGTGTCTATATGTTATGACGATTTGAGATATGAGAAAATCACTTTAACTCACACACAATCATAACTATTTGATGGGGACTATCACCTTTGAGGTACATCCTATAACTTCCACATCTCCTAGAAGACACGCTTGCAATCATATATAAACCATTTTTATTTTTTTTGCTTTTATTTTTTCTTTGCATATTTTTTTTTTCCTTTTAAGCATATAATGCGTGGGCATATAAGAGAGAGAAAAGAAATACCCAATGATGTTAAGTTTTTGACATTGCACTGTTACTATGCCGAAACATACAGATGTCATTTCATGATTGGTGGGCAACAGTGGTGAGATGGTTATTTATGCATTTCTCTTAGGATTTTCTAGTCCTTCCTTTCAAAAAGAGTGATATGAGTGTTAAGTACAAGAGATAACTTAATCTTAATCATCACTAACACGAGCCACAAAGCTCATTTGCTTAGTTGTGCATAGAGATGCTCATCTATGTTACAAAAGATACAAAGTTTAGAAAACTTTGTTTCAATGGCCATCCAAGGTACACAAGTACCAATGTACACATACAAACACTATATTTGTATTTTTCTGATTTTTCAATTTTTTTTTTATGAAAAACAAAATAAAGCAAAACTAAAAATAAACAAAACAAAAACATGTTAAGCAAAGCAAAGCATAAACTAGGCTGACTTAAAACAAGAAAGCAAAACACACAAGTAACGCAAACTTAAAAACAAGAAGGGAAGAGAGAAAGAAAAACTGACTAAATCACTTGGAGCCTTTTCCTTCCACACCTTGGAAGAACCTTTTCGTTTTGCAAACCCTTGATTCGGCGGTGTGGGAGAAGAATTGAAACTATTCAAGTTTGAAAGAAACATAAGGGATTTGAGTAGATCTCCAAGAGGAGCAAAGGAGGATGGAAACTGATTCTGGTTTCCTGATGATATCATAGTATTGCTCTGTTGAGTGGCTAACCACTTATAGCAATTAGATCAAGTATGCCCAGCTGCTTCACAGTGATGACAGAGATGCTGCTTCTTTTATTTAGGCTTTTGAATGTTTCCTTTCTTAGCCCTAGGGTTCTTAATCTCTTTCCTATCCAGCTTAGGGGGTGCTCCTAGGATAGATTTACCTTTGTCTATATTCTCACTAGCTAACACATTTTTCACATCATTTTTCTCAAATTCAACATTATTAGTAAGAGAAACAAAAAAAATAGTACTTGATGAAACAATACTAGGAGAAGAGAAATCATATCCTAAATCGATTTGATCAGAAGTAGATTTCTGAATACTGAGCTTCTTATCTAGCTTTGCACTTGAAGTCCTCTCCAACTGAGCTATGACTTCAAACAGCTCTGCTTCAAGCTTCTTGGTCCTCTCAGCCAAGAAATTATTCTCAAATCTCAGTGCTCTAATGGTTTGATTGGTTTCATCAAACTTTGTGGAGATTTCTTCTTGTTCAGGCTCCACATCACTGAGTTTCTTGGTAGCCAACCTATACAATTTCTCATGCTTTTTTAAGACTTTGTATAATTTTACATAGGCTATGTGAATGTCATCTTGCTCATCCATCTTTTCAAACTTAGACTCCACTAAGTCCTCTTCTTCATCCACATCTTCAACAATCCCCTCAGTAGGATTTATAGTAGCAGTAAAGGCATTTAGGATTTCATCATCCTTATTTTCCGAATCATCCTCAGGTTTGGTGTTACTCAAGGTAGTAACAAGTGCCTTGCTTTTCCCCTCACCAGTATTCAAGTTTGGGATGATGCTAAGATCAAAGTGGCTAATTTCAATAGTAAGGCATTGAATGTTTTATTCAGTGCGGTCACGAATGAGGAGCTTAAGAAGATATCCTTTACCGAAACTGCTAAGGAAGCATGGATCATTCTCCCGACAACCTATGAAGGAACCAAGGTTGTTAAGGATTTAAAGTTTCAAAGGTTTACTACAAGCTTTGAAGAGCTCAAGATGGAGGAGGATGAGTCAGTCGATGAGTTCTATGTCAAGCTTAAGGACATAGTGAACTCAGCCTTTAATCTTGGAGAAACTATTCTCGAACCCAAGATTGTTAGAAAGGTGCTCAATTCTCTACCTAAGAGATTTCATGCCAAGATCATCACAATTGAGGAATCAAAGGATATTGACAAAATTCCTTTGACAGAGCTAGTTGGCAATTTGTAGGCCTATGAGTTGGGTTTGACAAGGATTGGGAAATCTACTAAGGGAAAGAGCATGGTACTGAAGACCAAGATTAGTGACACTGATGAGTCTTCTGATGATGAAGATTCTAAAATGAAATCTTACATTACAAGGCAGTTCAAAAAGTTTATGAAGAATGCCAATGCTAAAGGATTTGACCAAGACCACAAGCAGTCTAGTTCGTCTCAGTTCAAGAGCCAAGACAAGGGGAAGAAGGATGCTAGGGATGGTGGTCAGGACACTGTTCCTTCGGGACCTAAGTGTTTTGGATGTCAAGGCTTTGGGCACATGAAACAAGAGCGCCCTACGTATCTCAAGACCATTAAGAAAAGCAAGGCACTTGCTGCTACCTTAAGTGACGCCAAACCTGAGGATGATTCGAAAAATAAGGGTGATGGAATCTTGAATGCCTTCATTGCCACACTATAAATCCTACTAAAGAGATTGTTGAAAATGTAGATGAAGAAGAGGACTAGGTGGAGTCTAAGTTTGAAAAGATGGATGAGCAAGATGACATCCACATAGCCTATGCAAAATTATACAAAGTCTTGGAAAAGCATGAGAAGTTGTATAGGTTGGCCACCAAAAAGCTCAGTGATGTAGAGCTTGAACAAGAAGAAATCTTCACGAAGTTTGATAAAGCCAATCAGACCATTGGAGCACTAAGATTTGAGAACAAATTCTTGGCTGAGAAGACCAAGAAGCTTGAAGCGGAGATGTTTTAAGTCAGAGCTCAGCTGGAGAGGACTTCAAGAGCAGAACTGGTTTAGGGTATGATTTTTCTTCTCCTAGTATTACTTCTACTAGTACTACTGTTTTTGTTTCACCTGCTAATAATGTTGAATCTGAGAACAATAATGTGAAAACTACTCTAGATAGTGAGAGCATAAACAAGGGTTAATCTGTCTTAGGAGCACCCCTAAGCTTGATAAGAAAGAGACTAAAAACCTTAGGGCTAAGAAAGGCAATACCTAGAAGAAGTAACATCTCTATCATCACTGTGGAGCAACAGGACATACTCGACCTAATTGTTATAAATGGTTAGCCAATCAACAGAGCAACAGTGTGATCTCATCGAGAAACCAGAATCAGTTTCCATCATCTCTTGCCCCTTTTGGAGATCTTCTCAAAGCCATCATGTTCCTTTCGAACTTGAACGGTTTCAATTCTTCCCCCTTACCGTCGAATCAAGGGTTTGCTAAATAGAAGGTTCTTCCAAGGTGTGGAAGGTAAAAGGCTCGAAGTGATTTTGTCACTTTTCTCTCTCTCCCTCTATTTTTTTTATTGCAGTACTTTTGTGTTTTGCTTTCTAGTTTTGAGTCAGTCTAATTTTATGCTTTGCTTTGTTTAACATGCTTTTATTTGTTTGGCAGTGGGCCATGGGTCAAGGTCTTTCGAGGGTGTAGTTTGGCGGTAGGGAGAAAACGAGGGTCTATTCTGGGGTTCCCGACCAAGCTTCTTTGGGAAAATGTTCTGCTGGGATGGCATTTGACCCAAAAGAGGTAAGTGTGGGCTGGGACGACTTAATGCCTGCCATAGAGGTAGGTGGTGAGGTAATCCTTATCCATTGGGGTGAAACATAAACAAAGAGAGGTAAGAAACAAGACAAGTAATTTTGTCTGGAAATGGAGAGTGGTGCAACCAACACACTCTAGGTAGTGGTAATGGCTAGACAATCAATAGGTGAATGGGTAGTTCTGGAGAGATGCCAACAAGAAGCCAGAATCGATTGAGGCACAAAAGGGATAAATCCCACAATGGCAGATGGTATAAAAGAGGGTAGCCATAAACAGGAAAAGGGGAGGCAAGAAAAGCAAGAAGTAGGAAAAAAATAGAGAAGAGAAAACACGGAGAGAGAAAGAAAAGGTAGAAACACTAAGGAAGAAAAGAAAACTCGAGAGTGTGGTGGGCCTTTTTTGTGTCTTTGGCTAGATTGCTCCTGCCATACTACGGCCCTATGATTATGGGGTAGGAGAGTCAAGACTGGCCTAATTAAAACACACCTTAGGCCAGCTTGTGCTCAAGTTAGAGCCCTGGCAGGAATCTTGTGTGTGTCATGTGCCCACGACAGAAAATACTGTTACAAAACGTTATAGCAGGAAAAACATAATATAGCAGGATAACTAAAACACTTTAACTAAAATATTTTCTACTGACAACGATAATACTTGAACAATTCCCCAAAGAAGAAGTATGATAATGTGATTACAACAGGAATAGATTAATAGCCAAAAAGTTAAGTTAGTCTTTGATCAACCATGGCAAAAAAAGAGAAGATTAGTCTATTAAAGGAATGGACTTGACTCTTTGGAAGATTCAAGTTCAAGGAATGGAAGTTACTCACTTTGGAAAATGGACTATAGTGGTTTGATCTTAGATTCTTGACTTGTTAGAGAGTGGGCTATTGAGAGGGAGAGAAGTGGGTAGCCTATTGGTGCATGCTTCTAATCCTATCACTCATATTTTTCTTCCTCACTCTCGGTTTCCTTGTTTTCTTTGTCTTCTTACTTGTTTTCCTTGTTTTTGTTCTTTCCATTGTTGTTCCCTTTCCCTCTTTATTTTTTTATTTTTATTTTTTTTCTTTATTGTGCACGTCTGTGGCCTTTTATACTGCCTACCATGACAAGATTTACCAATTTTACCCATTAACTACTTTTGGCCTATTGTGGGTGTTCTTCCAAGTCTGGCCACTGGTTTGCTGGCTACTCGGCCACCACTATTACACTGTGTTGGCCGTGCCATGCCTCATTCCAGACAAAAGTACTTTTGTTTTGTTTTATTTACTTCCCTTTGCACTCCCATCTTGATAAGGGCTAGGCTTCTCTCTTACCAACCTTTATTGTAAGCACCTAGTGATTCCAGCTCATATTTTCCTTTTTTGGGTGTGATGTCATCCCATCAGAATATTTCTCCCAAAATAGGCTCCCCCTTCTCCCCACCGTCAGACCGCACCCTATCTTACATCTGACCTGTGGCCCACCTCCCCTGTATTGGTAGGGGGTGCCTAAGCCTTGTGTGCCTGCTCTACTTCCATATGAGTTCATTGCTTTTCTAGCATTCATGCATTTGCCATTGCCTACAGGTTTGTTTGACTCTACTGCTTGCTCTGGTGCTTGTTTACCTCTTGTGGCGTGGATGAACTCTTGGGTCTTCATTCTTTACATCTCATTTCTCCTTTGGGCTAAGCATTGCTTGGGTGTGGGCTTTCTCTTCTTTAATTTGGCCCATGACTCCTTGCATCCATTGTCTGCGGGCGGGCTGGTGCTCCTGCCACGCCACTGCATTGTTCCAGCTTTGATATCCTTTACCCTTATCTTACATTCCCATAGGCTTTTACTAAATATTTTGGACTACTTGGCCCAATTACCACATCCTTTACCTTTGGGTTTATTGGCCTTTGAACCAATCCCATTTACAAATTCCTTTCTTTGGGCTCCTCGGGCCCTTTTTGCTTTCTTTTTATTTCTTATGATTCCCTGGGCTTACTACTTCATCCTTTAGGGCTTTCTTGGCCCATTTGCTTTCTTTGGGGCCACTTAACTATTTTGTAGGCCTATAGACCATTATTTTTGCCATTCTAGCCCATGGTCTTTACTTTGTTGTTTTCTTTCCCCACCTTTTTCATATTGTTGGGCTTTTTTAGTCATTGGACTCTTTTGCCAAAAATGGGCATCAACATTTAGCCCCCTAAGCATATAAACTACTCATGTGGTTCATATGTGAATAAAAAAGTCTTTTTTTTTTTTTCGCGAGTTATTTTTTTTGAATAGTGGGCACCACCTTATTTTCTTTCTTGCTGTGAATAGTGTTTTCTCTTCGAATTTCCTAGTTTAGCAATTATTCTGAAACATAGCTTCTGGTTCATTAATATGATGCTTCTTTTGACGGTTTACCCATTGCATCCTTTCACGTCATCTTTATTGTCATTAGTACTTAAACTATTCCCTTTCCCATCATTCACTCAGAATGCCTTTTTCATTCCCTTCTCTTCACCGTGTCTTTTTTCCCAAAACCTTTTCACCAATCTTCTCCAATCAAATAACCCATCATAATGCCGGTGAAAGACAAGGGTTCTTCCCTCCGTAAGGGAAAAGAAGTTGCCGCCAATGATCCTCCTACCAAAATCGTGGGTGAAGAGGCTCCCCTTTTCAAATAGGACCATTTCGAGGAGGAGGAATAGGGTCGCGACCCAAATAACGAGTGCCCTTCCCTTATCGATCCATGGTATGATGTCCACATTCACTTTACCATGGTTCCCGGTGATTATCTGCCTCTGCTACTCGGCTGTGTGTGGCTCTCCATTTGCTGTTGTGATACGGAGGTGTCTTGGGCCCTTTTGGCTTCTTCCATCCCTGATCTTGATATAAACCAAGGGACATCGCTTTTCGTGCCCATCCTCTTTGAATTTGGGTTGGGTGCCTCTTTGGGTTGGAAGGAGTAGGTAGACAAAGAGTTGTCTGATACAGGTTTTATTGCAGCATTACGGCAGGCCGGCATGTTGAAGGCCATCGTTTCATCCTGTTGCTAGCCCAACTATAGGGACTTGTTCAATCTTCGTCATTTAGTCTGCCGATGGTGTAGCGCAACCTATACCTTCTTCCTTTCTTGCAGCGAGATCACCGTGACCTTGGAGGATGTGGCGAACCAACTATTGTTGCCTATTCTTGGTGATGTGGACCCGGGCAGTATTGAGCTTTCCATCGAGGAGGAGGCCGTGGAGGCCGAGTTGAAGAAAGGGATGAGTGGCAACATGAAGTTGTCACATTAGGTTAAGTTTTCTCTAAGGCTTTCGATGTAGTTCACCGTGTGGCCTTTGTTGCATTTTCGTTCTGTAAGTTCATTTTTAGCTCTCACCCTCATTATGCTGTAAATCCTCTTTATTTCTGATTAGCCATAAAGATTTTTATTGGGGTGAGTCTGCCATTGGCCCTTATGTTTTTGGGTCATTTGTATATGCAATTAGATACTCTGCAGAGTGATGAGAGGCAGGTGGGCTCCTGCCACATAGTTACTACTTCTACCCATAGTACCATTTTGCAGCATTTATTGTGGGAGTGTTGTGCTAGGCACTTGGCTAAGTGCAAGTATGTCCATTTCGCCAAAGAGAAGTACCGGTCTTGTCCGAAGGTTATTACTGATTTCTGTGGTCGTTTCATATTTAATTTTCCATTAGCTTACTGCTGGATTGAGTTGAACACGTTTAGGCATCTTGCCATTGAGTTTTTTTAATAAAGGAGTTGGCCTTTGTTGGAAGGCATACAGGAACTTGGGCACTGGCTTCACATGTGCTGATTCGATTATGGGTCCCTTTACTGACACTGCTTGGACCACCACCTTGTTGACTGTCTTTGATGAAAAGGAGATTACGTATTTGGCGGCCACTAATGCTGGGTGGCTGCCTTACCTTATTGATGAGAGTATATGCTTTGTTCAATATTCTACCAACAAAGTGTGGAGACAATTTGGGTTGGATTAGGACACTCTTGATGATTTCACTACCATTCTAGAGTCCACTACTTCCGTCCGACCATTTTTGTGCCCTAATGCTTTTGAGTTTTAGAGCAAGCACTTCACAGCATTCACCACTTTGGGTTCACAGAGATAGGATCTTTGCACGGCTGTGATGCTGGGGTATTGGTAAGCTGTGATGACTTCATTTGGGTAAGAGTTGTTGGGTGAACGTAGGTTTTCTCTCATTCCTCTTGATGGTCTTCATGCCATCATTTCTACCAACCTACGATTGTTGCTTCCCACCAAGTCTGTGGTGGCATATGCTAGGAAACAAAGTAGGTCTACCATATTTGAGTGGCAGGCGAAGGAGAAGGGGTGGTATCTATATGCTAGTGAGTATCCTAAGAGTTGGGAGAAGAAGGTGAAGGTGGTGAACCTTCCTACTCCTGCGAAGAAGGGTTCGATGTCTCAAACCGCTAAGCCCAAATCTGCCAAGAGAGGGGATGATTCTTCTGAGACTTGTTCTGACATAGTTGCCTATGAGGGTGGCCTTCCTCCCATTGGTAATATAGTCCTCGAGGGTTTTCCTCCTCATTCTGCTCATACTCGTTCTAGCAGGCGCTTTACTGTAAGAAAGCCCAAGCCTTCCACTCCAAGGCTAGCCATAGATGCTCCTCCTTCTAGCAAGACCCACAATAGCAAGAGGAAGACATCTCCACCACCTCCATCTGCCACTGCCGAGAGGAGAGTATGTTATCTCTAAACCTTTCTTTTTCTTATTTTACTTATTCATGGGGCTTTCCTGCAACTAACTCTACATGCATTCTCATTCATCTTTCTCCTCCCTTTTTTTTTGGTAGTCTAAGTACAAGGAGGACACTTTTGCCACCCGCCTTATATTACTTGATGAGCACGAGTTGGAGGTACATTCCTTCCCTTCGTATGCATTTTCATTGCCACGTGTTGCCATGTGTTTTCTCACTTTTTTTCTTTCTTTTTTGCATGTTTATTTATTTCTTCTTCTTTCCTTAACATCCACCTTCTTTCTTTCTCTTCTCTACTTTTCTTTTAGGCTGATTTTGAGCCCCTTTCTGTTTATCACCTTATGAGTGGGGAAGTATCTGCTGCTATGGGCATGCCCATGGAGGGCTTCTTTGATGGGGCAGATGTTGTGGCTGAAGCCATGGCCTCTGCTTTTGCTGTTGCACAGGGAGCTCCTGCCGAGGCTCTAAATCCTCCACCGAAGCCTGTTCCTATCCAGGAAAGTACCTAGATCGCAAAGGTTGGTGAGTCTGTTCCTATTTCTGCTAAGATTCCTACTTCCAGAAGAAGTCACTCTTGCAGGTGCATCTCAGACTGAGAGCTCTTCTCCTGCTACTCCTATTGTTATCTCTGCCAATGATCTCTTCATTGCCCTCTTTCAGGCCGTGAGGGATGGCTCCTCCTTGGTGGTCACTCCTTCATCCACTTCTAGTTCTGCCACCCGAGGCTCTAATGTAGATTTTTCTTTTGATGAAGGATCTGAGGAGGTCCTTGAGGATTTCGAGGACGAACCTGTTATGAGGACAAGGGTTTTTGATTCTGATGAGGACGATGGCAATGATGAGCATGAAATTGAGGCTATAGGTATATGTCTCTTGTCCTTAACAGATCTCATTTTTCTTTTCTTCCTATAATTTCCTGGTACAGTAGTCTAATTGTTTCATACATCAAATTTTCTTAACCACAGACATTTTCGAGGAGCCCAAGACTACAGCAGACATTATGATGCCTATAGCCCCTACTTATGCCACACCTGTAGCCCCCACCCTTACGGGTCCTGGTAATTTCCTTTCTTTTGCATCTTTAATCTTCATTGTTGGATTTATCCCTTCACTTTGTCTATCTCTTGTGAACTCATGCTCTACCTCATATTTCTTCCCAGGTCCAACTCCTGTTGAGGTGGCTCTATCATCTTGGTTTAAGGTTGGTAGCAATTTTGCCACAATTCTTGATCCAGCGAGTGAAGCTGCTGTCTTCTTGTTCCAATTTGATCAGCCCGAGACCAATGATCTTGATCCCTCGGACTTCTGGGGTGCTTGAGCCCCTTATGTTGACTTTCATGGTTTTTAGGTTCCTGGGGAGTGCATCTCCCATTTGGAGGCAGTCTACAACAGCCGTGGGGACTTCATGCAGGGGTTTCTTTTTGGCCGATCCACGAGGGAGCCCTTCCTCAAGCTACTAGGGAGCGTGATGAACGACATTGAGCATAATTTTGTCGACATAGTGTCTGCTAAGAGATTTTGCAGTGGAGGGCTGCGATTCAGGAGTTAATTAAGGTCGGATTTGCTATGGAGTTTCTGCTTGATCATTGGCGAGAGATTGCTCGAACCTTCTATATGAAGAAGGTTCAGCCTGCTGTGGATGCCATAGATGCTCGCATCGAGACTTTGAAGAAGAAGGTGGCAGACCTAGAAGCACATCGTGAGCATTTCCTTTCTGGTGTTGCTGGCCCTAGCCACTTTAGAGATTAGACCCTTATTTCAGGCCTTTGATCTGACTATTACATTATGTAGTTTTTTTTTTTTTTTTTTTTTTGTCTATTTCCTTCCCCTATGTTTATTTTCCTTGCCTTTTGATCCTACCTAGTACACTTCTTTATTTCTTTAGTACTTATTTGATGAGTCTGACATGACTTATATATTTTAGGTTTGTAATCTATTATGCTACATCTGCTATAGCAATTACTATAATTATGATACAGTATGTTTTGCTAATACTCCATAGTCTTCATTACTTTCTACAAACAAGAACTTACTATAATACTTTCTTGTGACACTATCCCTTGTAAGGGTGGTCACTTGGAGGAAAGAAAGAAATACTAAACAAGAGAAAGGAATAACTGCATAATGTTTCCCAGGCATAATAATGCTTTAACCATTTACCATTAATGATTAAATCTTTTCCATTCATCTAGGCTAAACGGTAATACCCACTTGCATGTGCTTCCCTTACTATGAAGGGTCCCTTCCATTTTGGTGAAAATTTGGATGGTCCTGCCATACCTCTCCTGACGTGGTCTTCCATCTTCAATACAAACTGTCCTTCTGTAAAAACCCTTTCTTTAGTTGTCCTACCATAAGCTTCAGTCATCTTTTGCCTATATCTGCAGCTGCACTCTTAGGCCTCTTCCTTTTTCTTGTCTAATCCTTCCAGGTCCTTGCATGTTTCTGCTGTGAAAACTTCCTTCTCTTTGTCCTTCTTTCGTGCCTGCATGACCCTTAAGGAAGGCATCATTACTTTCGCTAGGCTCATTACCTCCGTTCCGTAGACTAAAGAGAAGGGAGAAAATCACGTAGCAGACTTGGGTGAACTTCAGTAGGCCCAACAGGTGTTTGGTAGATGCGTTACCCATCCTCCAATGTATACTTGGCTCATCTTGCTGATAATCTTGATGAGGGTTTTGTTTGTTGCTTTGCCTGCCTATTCCTTTGGGGGTAATAAGGCCATGACCGGTGGTGTTTGATCTGATAAAATTCCAGCATCTTTCTTACCTCACTGTTGACAAATGGAGTGCCATTGTCACTTATGATCCTACGAGGTACCCCAAATCTGACAACTATGTTTTCCTTGATAAAATTTGCCATGGCTCCTCTTATGGCCTTACGGAGTCGTATAGCTTCTGCCCATTTGGTAAAGTATTCCATAGCCATAAGGATCCATATGTACCCATGAGAAGGTGGGTTAACTGTTCCTACTAAGTCAAGCCCCTAGGTATGGAAGGGCCATTGGGTGACCATGCTATGTAAGCTTTGTGAGTGGGTGTGAATCAAGTTGGCCTGCACTTGGCATCTGTGGCATTTTTTCACAAATTTTGCCATATCCTTCTTCATAGTGGGCCAATAATAACCCATCTACAGCATACGCTGATACAACTTTTTCTTCCTTTAGTGCTTTCCGCATTCGCCTACGTGCACCTCTTTTATCATTTCTCTAAATTCTTCAAGACCCAAACATCATAATGGGTCCTCATCATATCCCTTCTTGAAAAGGTTTCCCTCATGCAAAAAGTAGCGTGCTGCTAGCTTCTTGAGCTTATATCTTTCACTATGCTTCTACGGTAAGATTCCTGCTAGGTACTACACGAATGGGCTTCTCCAATTTTCACTTGCGAACATGGCATAACTTTCTTCTCTATCCACAGCCAAATTGCAAGCCTCACACTAGGTTTGGACTAGGTCCGTCCTTACCCATGCTTGGCTAATAAAAACCCGCTCTTTGGAGCATGCGTTAAAGGCTAATCTCGCCACAGAACCCGTAAATTCTGCCATGCACCTCCTTTAGTTTTCTTTGGGCCTCTTCATGCCCCACACATCTTGACAATATCCCTCCTGGCATTTTGCGATACAATTCCCCTTTCATCAGGACGTAGTCCTTCAACGTTTTCAAATCTCCCAGGTCTCCTTCTTTTAACAGGGCTTCCTTAATAGGAACCCTCCAATCCTCTTCACACTCTTGCTCTTCCTGAAACCTTTCCTGTAGTATTTGAACAATAGACTCCCTCCACTTGTTGAATTCGACTCTGGTACTACTTCCTTTGAAGGCTATCTGCAAGCCCAACGTGGCCAGCATGTCTGCGTATTGATTTTCACTTCTCTGAGTGTGCTCTATCTCAAACGTAGAAACTCCCCTTGGCTTGGCAAACCACTAGGTTGGAATCACCTATCACTTTCAAATGTTTGATCCCCATCTCAAGGGCTGTGGCTAACCCAGTTAAGTAGGCCTCGTATTCTGTAGTATTGTTTGAACACAGAAACTCCAATTTGAACAAGAACGCTAGGGTCTCTTCTCCTTCGTGATAAAGGACCACTTCTGTGCCCTCCGAGTTTGCTATAGAGGAGCCATCAAATTTCATGACCCATTGCTCTTCGATTACTTCTGCTGTGGCCACTTCCTCTAGAACTTCGGTGTCCAACGGGAATTCCTCTCCTCCCGGAAATTGTGCTAACAGGTTTGCTATGGCCTAACTCTTTACTGCCTTAGGTGTTCCTACCTTCAAGTCATATTGTGACAATTGTAGCAGCCATTGAGATATCCTTCTAGAGAGGATATGCTGTCGGAGAAGGGCTTTGATTGCGTGGGACTTTGTCATCAGGTGTATCTCATAGGCCAAGAAATAATGGTGCAGCCTTTGCGATGCATAAACTATTGCCAGGCACGCCTTTTCTGCTCTGGGGTAGCAGGTCTCCGCATCCCTTAGAGCGTGACTTACATAATAAACTGGCTGTTCGATACCGCCTCCATCTTCTTAGGCTATCAAAGCACCTATGGTAGATAGGCTTGAGGCCAGATAAAGCAGCAGTGGCTTTTTGTGGATTAGGGCTTGCACTGTAGGGAGGTTTTTCATGATTTGCTATAGCCTCTAAAAGGCTACCTGCTGCATCTCTCCCCACTCGAAGCCTTGTCCTTTCTTGAGCAATTTGGTAAAAGTGGAGGTGATCTATGCCAACCTAGGAATGAACCTCCAAATATAGGAAACCTTCCCAAGGAAGCTCTTCAATTCCCTCACTGTGGCCGGTGGCTTTATGGTTGCTATGGTCGTGGCCTTGGCTGGGTCCACGTCTATTCCCCTACTATGGACCAGGAATCCCAAAAACTTCCCAGCAGACACTCCGAAAGCACATTTTGGTGGATTCATTCTCAACTTGTAAAGCTTGCATCTTTCAAAAACCTTTCTTAATACTTTAACGTGGTTTTCTCGCCTCCTTGACTTTACGACAATGTCATCCACATAGTCTTCTAACTCGCGAAGCATCATGTCATGGAAAATGGCAGTCATCGTGCGCTGGTAAGTTGCACTTGCATTTTTCAGCCTAAAGGGCATCACAGTGGAGTAGAAATTACCTATTGGTGTTTTGAAAGAGATTTCTCCGCATCGTTTGGCACCATTCAAATCTGGTTGTACCCGTTGAACCCGTCTATTAAGGAAAAATGGCATCTTCTGCTGCAAAATATATTAATAGGTCCATGTTGGGCAGTGAAAATATATCTTTGGGGAAGATCTGATTAAGGTTTCTGAAGTCCACACAACATCTTATCTACCCATTGTTCTTCTTCACTGGTACAATGTTGGACAACCATCACGGGTGCTGGATGGGTTTGATGAAGCTATCCAGCAACAGCTTTTGCACTTCCTTCACTATCTGTTCTTCTATTTCAGTGAAATACTCTGGTAGACTGAGCCATTGACTTAGCCTTAGGATCTACAATGAGCGTGTGTACCACTAGTCCTAGGTCTTGCCTAAGCATCTCGTTGTAGTCCCATGCAAAAATATCTCTAAACTCTTTCAGTAGAAGGACCAATTCTGCCTTTTCTTCTTCTGACAATTTCAAACTTATTGAAATAGGTCTTGGCTTTTGCGGGTCTGTACCCAATTTAACTTCTTCTAACTTCACTTCTACTTTTACTTGCGTGTCTTTTTCTGCTGTAACCTACTTTTCGCTTTCTGTGTTGCTTTTTTCTTCTACATTTTCTTAGGCCACATAGCACACTAAACTTTTATACTGTGACCCTTGTCTGGGACCCCCTTGAGTACTATAGATTAGCCCCACACACCTTCATAACTTGTAGACTATCCTACCATTAGGTGTTCGAACCCGGACGCATCATGGCGTGCCACTTGACTCCAAAATGGGCGCTTCTTTCCTCTTCTTTCTCCATATTAGTAGCTCTCTTAAGTCAAGCTCTAAGTCATCTTGAATATCCTCCCACCTAGGACAAAGGTGCCTTATGGTTTGGACACCGAACTTTCACCAGATGGTACCAATTCATCATACAACATGATTTCTACTAAATGCGTTTCTACTTGCTCTAAGGGTGATGGGTTTTCCGCTACCCGTATCATCCTGCCATTCAATCTTCTTTTCATGTATTGATGATAGGTAGATGAAACCAGTCGGTGTTTGTGCAACCACGGTCTTCCCAATAATATGTGATATGAAACTTCTATTTTCACTACATGGAAGCGGGCCAAGGAGGCGATCGGCCCCACCTTTAGCCATAGCTGAATGTGTCCAGTGGTGTACTCACCTCTCCCTCCAAATCTTGTCACTTCCATTAGATATCCCTAAATCTTGCCTTTTGAAATTCCTACTACTTGTAGTGTGCTAAGTGAGATGAGATTCACTGTGGCGCCTGTATCTACTAAGGCTCTCTTAATGGGAATTTGGGTTATGGAGGCCGCCAAGTAGAAAGGTCTCCTGTGGTCTGAATAGCATACTTCCACGTCTTCATCACTAAAAGTAATCTTGGTGTCCTGGAGGAAGGTTTTATTAGCTCTGGTCTCTACCGCCAAGCATTTTACTCCTGCCCTTAAGGAGATGCTTACAAGAGCTTTTGTGGAAATTCTTCATTCGTTGGCTGTGAGTTCTAGCTGATTAACAAATTCTTGAATTTCTCTGTAAGGTGGTAATGGCTGCGATAGGCAAGGCTGGCCTTTCTTCTTCATCTTCTCCTGAATCTGTGTAAATAACAACTACTGCTACCCTATTTCCCTTGTGGTTTGATAGTAGGTTTCTTTGAACTTCTGGCTGGAACAACTCGAGAGTTCCCTCTCTGATTCTACAATGAACTAGTCTACGGAGCACCCAATATTCTGCGTAGGGTGTTGCACATAATTGTGCAAACGGAAAATACGTGGGACCCTTCGCTCTTCTTCAGTGGATTCATTATCATGAACATCTAGCTCCTTTCGTGTTCATGATAATTGGGGGGGGGGGGGGGAGTCTCGTACTCCCTTTCGTTTGATTTCCTATTCTTTTCTCCGGTAGATACCTCTATAGCCTGCGGCGTGGATTTCCGCTCTTTGGGCCTGGCAGAACTTGGCCTTACTGATTAGGCAGTCTTCCTGGCTTTATGCAATAGCTATACGAATTGGGAGATTTCTAGATTCTCCAAGACAGCTCTATACTCCATGATCATATTACTCTTGCACGTTTCCACCAACATCTTTTCTTCATAGTGATCATAGAAATCGAGGGCTATCTCCCTAAATCTCTTAATATACTCTATCAGGTGTTCGCTACTCCTGTGCTTGGTTGCTTGCAAAGTTGCAAGCGTTACTGTTACTTCTCTGTGAAAATACTTGGTGCAAAATAAATCCACCATGTCGTCCCATGTCGGGATTGATCCTGGCTTCAAACTAGTGTACCAAGTGTATGCTCGATCACATTGGGATTTGGAAAAATCTCAAAGACACAAATTCTCGTCTGCTGCGTAGGCACCGAGGTATCAATAAACTTACTCACGTGCTTGACAACACTTCCTCTTCTGCCATCATATTGTGCAAAAGTCTGCGGTTCATATCTCTCAAGATATGGCATGCTAAGTATCCTCAGCAGATAAGGATGTCTTCATGCATAGAATCTCTCCTTGGGTGCCTTGGCCCTTTTCTACTCTAAAAGCATTGCAACTTCGGCCATGGTAATGAAACGCTTTTCGGCATTCTGTCGGCCACCCTCTATGGGGGTTTCTTCCTTGTTTGTCGCATGCTCTAGGTCATGCTGGCTTCCTTTCTCTTTCGTCTATGAGGGTTTCTTCCTTGTTTGTCGCATGCTCTAGGTCATGCTGGCTTCCTTTCTCTTTTGTCTTGTCCGCCTTCATCTGGCAAATCTCTTACGTCAACTGTTACTGGGAATGCTACACAAACTACAGCACTTCAATAAAAAAGTTGGTATTGTCAATAGGAGTTCTTTATTGCTACTGTGGGCCAGCCCCCACTCCGTTAACACCTTCTGCCTGATTGGGGTGGTGCTGGTGGGGTGTGGCTGGCCTTGATTCCGCTTGTGAGAGCACGACACTCATGTTTTGCGTTGTTTTTTTACCTTGGGTGCATAACTCGCGAGGGCTTTATCTACTTTTCTTGTCTTTTTCCCAATTCCCTAGTAAAGTTGCCAATTCAAATATGGTGGGCCTTTTTTGCGTCTTGGGCTAGATTGCTCCTGTCGTACTATGACCCTTTGATTCTGGGGTAGGAGATCTGGGACTGGCCTAATTAAAACACACCTTAGGCTAGCTTGTGCACAAGTTAGAACCCTGGCAAGAATCTTGGGTGTGTCACGTGCCCATGGCAAGAAATACTATTACAAAACATTATAGCAGGAAAAACATAATACAACAGGATAACTAAAACTCTTTAACTAAAATATTTTCTACTAATAGCAATAATACTTGAACAGTTCCACAAAGAAATATGATAACGTGATTACAGGAGGAATAGATTAATAGCAAACAAGTTACGTTAGTCCTTAATCAACCATGGCAAAAGAAGAAAAGATTAATCTATTAAAGGAATGGACTTGACTCTTTGGCAGATTCAAGTCTAAGAAAGGAACCAATTCCCAAAGTAGGTAACGTCAGAGGGGAATCCTGCTGTAGAAATTACTCACTTTAGAAAATAAACCAAAGTGGCTTGATCTCAAATTCTTGACTTGTTAGAGAGTGGGCTATTGAGAGGGAGAGAAGTGGGTAGCCTATTGGTGCATGCTTTTACTCTTGTCACACATATTTTTCTTCTTCACTCTCGGTTTCCTTGTTTCCTTTCTTTTCTGTTGTTGCTCCCTTTCCCTCTTTGTTTTTTTCCCCGTTTTTCTTTACTGTGCACGTCTATGGCCTTTTATACTGCCGACGGTGACAAGAGTTACCATTTTTACCCCTTAACTACTTTTGGCCTGTTGTGGGTGTCCTTCTAGGACTACCTACCAGTCTGTCGGCTCTTCGGCCACCACCACTACACTATGTTGGCCATGCCATGCCTTATTCCAAACAAAAGTGGTTTTATTTTGTTTTATTATTATTATTTTTTTTTTACATCCCTTAGCACTCCCATCCAGATAAGGGCTAGGCTTCTCTCTTACCAACCTCTATAGCATGCAGGTAGTGATTCCAACTCATGTTTCCCTCTTTTGGATGGGATGTTATCTTAGCAGGACATTTCTCCCAAAATAACTTGAGTGGGAACCCCAAAATAGGCTCCCCCTTCTCCCCATCGCCAGACCACATCCTTTCTTACCTCTAAGCTGTGGCCCACCTCCCTTGTATTGGTTGGGTACAAGTAAGTGGTGCCTAAGCCTTGTGTGCATGCTCCACTTCCATATGAGTCCATTGCTTTTTTGGTGTTCATGCGTTTGCCATTGCCTACAGGTTTGTCTGACTCTGTTGCATGCTCTGGTGCTTGTTTAACTTTTATGGTGTGGATGAGTTCTTAGGTCTTCATTCTTTGCATCTCATTTCTCCTTTAGGCTGAGCATTGCTTAGGTGTAGGCTTTCTCTTCTTTAATTCGGCCCATGTCTCCTTTCACCCCTTGTCCGTGGGCTGGCTGGTTCTCCTGCCACGCCACTGCATTGTTCTTGCTATGATATCCTTTACCCTTGTTTACTTCACAACTTCTGGGCTTGCAAGCTGAAGTGCCTGCCATGCCAGTTTCATATGTTATTCCTTCCTTTAGTTTCTACTGCCCAGCATTCCTGCTAGGCCAGTTCATATAAAACCTCGGGCTTCACTAGCCCATTTTATTCCTTAGGCATCCTCGGCTAGTTTCATTCTTTGGGCATCCTTGGCCCATTTCATTCTTTCCTACTTCTTAAATTCCCATGGGCTTTTGCTAAATCTTCTGGGATACCCTGGCCCAATTACCACGTCCTTTACCTTTGGGTTTATTGGCCTTCAAACCAATCCCATTTACTAATTCCTTCCTTTGGGCTCCTCTAGCTCGTTTTTGCTTTCTTTCTATTTCTTACGATTCCCATGGGCTTACTACTTCATCCTTTAGGGCTTCCTTGGCTCGTTTGCTTTCTCTGGGGCCACTTTACTATTTTGTAGGCCTATGGACCATTATTCTTGACATTTTAGCCCAATGGTCTTAACTTTGCAATTTTCTTTCTCCACCTTTTTCATATTGTCAGGCTTCTTCTGCCATTAGTCCCTCTTTCCAAAAATGGGCATTAACAAAGAGAAAGTAAAGCAGTAGGAGTAGAGGCATACATCAACAGACCACATTTTCTCTCCCTCACGACATACTCACTCTCTGAAGATTGTAAATTGAAATTCAAACCACTTAGGCCCTTTCTTCAGAGCGAGTAACTTCAATGGCAGGAGCCCTTTGCTGAGGTTACTCACGTTAGAGATTGGTTCCCTTCTTGGGTTCGATTTTGTTGAAAAGCTCAGCCCATAATCGAATAGACAAGTTGTTCTGTTGGTTATGCTTATTGGATGATGTTCTTACTATTTGGCTAGAAGTTACTAAGTTTTTTTTTTTTTTTTCCTGCTATAGTGTTATTTCTACTTGTTGTGTTGTTCTGCTATAAACCTATTAACTTTATTTACAGTGTTAGCTTTATTTAGTTCATTTTATTATCGTAATTATCCTGCTGTAGTGTATTCTTGCCATAATACTTGTAACAGTCACTGCTGGGGTGACCACGCCTTGCGTCCAGCCCACAACACTAATGTACCATTTCGAGATTACTACTAATTTTATATATTTTAATATATAAATAAATATATAACTATTTATTTACTTATTTATAAGTTCATTAGTTAAAATCTATATAATTTATTAAAAATATTTATAATTATAAGTCTATATCTTAATCAATATGCTAAACTTCAGTTAAAAACTTAAAATGTTTGCTCATTTTAATAATAATAGATAGTATATCTATTTAATATATACTCAATAGATAGTATTTTTTTTTTAGTTGATCTATTTAATAAATAAGGTCTAGTTAATGTGAGCCCTTAGGGCACACGTTAGTAAATCCATAATAAATAATAATATAATAATAATACTAGTTGGGGTGTAAAACACGTTATCAATTTGACAGATGGTAAAATTTTTTTAAAAAAGTTTAGTAGACACTCCATTAAACTTTAGTACTTCACACGAGTGTAGTGGTGTTGTCAATTTTCAAGGGCACACTTAACCAAATGCTATTACTAGTTCATTGCTCAAGAAATAGATCTGAGGAGTTGGACAATTGAGCGGCAAAAATGAAAAGATAAAGAGCAGAGGCGTTAGGAAGAAGAGAAAGAAGATGGGTGGGGGAGAGACTGGTGAAATACAATTTAACATCTAAAAATTTTGCGGCGATGCCGGTAATGTTGACTAAACTTTTTTTTCTGCTGATTTTTTTTTGGGTACTGGCTGGTTTTAAATTTTTGGCCAAAATCTGGTAAATAACCTGGTAAAGACGAAACGGACCTGATACCCAGTATTTGAACCGGTACGATATCGCAGCATTTCTGTATTGGTTCAAGCACTAGTATGAAAAATACCGGCGGTACTTGCCGGTACGGTACGGAATTAGTTCCTTTGGTTTGACCCCATCTAGTTCGGGCCTTTTAAGAAAAACGAAGCCCTTAGGACTTGCCAAATTTTCTGAAAGATATAAAGCCACATTGGATGATGATGGGTCCCTTTGGTGGCCTTAACTTGGCCTAGCGTCCACATTATTTTGGGCTTTAACTTGATGACCTCAATTTCATCTAGTTTAACTTGGTTGACTCAATCTCATCTAGTACCGTGGTCTCGTGGTAAATGCCAAAGAAGGAACAACGATAGGTGTCAATTGATTATTCATTCGCAAAGAACTTCTGTTCAAATGGACCAAGAAGAAAATTACTTCAATTGGTGATATGAGGTACATGGATTGAGAATGTAGGAAAATAAAATTCATTTCCGGTAGCACCAAGGTGTTGAAAATTTTAAGTTGTCATTGC
This sequence comes from Lithocarpus polystachyus, assembly GCA_033629205.1. Lineage (NCBI taxonomy): Eukaryota > Viridiplantae > Streptophyta > Magnoliopsida > Fagales > Fagaceae > Lithocarpus > Lithocarpus polystachyus. The sequence continues at coordinate 47,019,983 of CM066162.1, read as the reverse complement.
CCCTTCGCATTGAGAATAACCCATCATTTTCAATGAGCTCAAATGGAAAGGGCTTCATATTCAGCGGCTCTTAGGGTTAGTTGTTTTTCAAGGAGTGATCTGACGGTGCTGCATTATGCTGTTGAGCATATTTTGGGATACGGTTGAATGTAGTTGCTAACTTGCTAACCACAAGCCTCGTTGAAAGGCCTTAAACGTGTTGTGCTTTATTTAGCAGCACATAGGCTTGTTTTGTTTGGTGATGCGATCCAGCAAAAATGCAACACATAAAACATAGCTCATTAAAAAAGGGTCTAATAAAGATGAAATTCAATATAGATGAGTTCGATTCGAAGAGATGAATGTGAGGACATAGCTTAATGAGGCTAGGCCGTAATCCGATAAAGACAGATACTGGATAGCAATTGATTACTGTAAAATCAGATAATTGAAAAATGTTTCCAAGCCTTGCCACACGGTTCAAGGCATTTTCATATATATAGAAGAGTTTGTTACAATTCAAAAATACAATTCAGATATGCCAATTTGGATGGATATACTTCTAGCTCATCAGTAAGATACAAATTCAAAAATGATTCTTCCGTATCCTAATCCTATCTCATCACAAGCCTAATTCTATCTTATCATATCTTATTCAAAATATGATTCAGCTATACAAATTCAAATATACATCAGCTGCTATCCTCGGCAATTACAGCTGTAGCTACAGCTGTATCCTTAACACACCCCCGCAAGCTCAATGGTGTTGGAGATACACTGAGCTTGGTCCGAAGTAGAGCAAATCTGGAGGAAGACAAAGGCTTTGTAAAAATGTTAGCAAGCTGATCTCGGGTAGGCAGAAAACATATGAGAAGTGAACCATCAGCAACCATATCCCGAACAAAATGAAAATAAATCTCAACATGCTTAGTGCGGGCATGGAAAATAGGATTTGAGGATAAATAGGTCGCACCAATGTTATCACACCAAAGAACAGGGGAACTAGAAATAGGAATTCCAAGTTCAAACAAAAGGGTATGCAACCATTTAACCTCAGCAAAAGCATTGGAAAGAGCCTTGTATTCAACCTTTGTGCTAGATAGAGCCACTGTCCGTTGCTTTTTACAACCCCAAGAAATAAGATTGTTGCCTAGAAAAACACAGAATCTACCAGTAGACCACCGATCATCTCGACATCCAGCCCAATCTGCATTAGAGAAGGCTTGAAGAGTATTGAACTTAGAGTGGTACAACTGCAAACCAAAATGAATAGTTTGCTTGAGATAACGCAAGAGGCGTTTGACGGATTGCCAATGGATGTTAGTGGGCGATGCATAAACTAAGAGAATTTGTTGACTGTGAAAAAAATGTCAGGACAGGTGATGGAGAGATATTGCAAAGCCCCAACAGTACTTCTATACAAAGTGACATCAGAATGGGATCCCCCTCAAAAGCAGATAAACTTATGGATTGAGCCATGGGATAGCTGATAGGCTTGGCCTCAAGCATATTTGTCTTCCTTAAAAGATCAATAATATAACGTTTCTCAGACAAGACAAGGCCAGAGGAGTTTGGCAAAACCTCAACACCAAGGAAAAAATTGAGATTGCCCAAATCCTTAATGGCAAAATTAGTCTTTAGATTACAGAGAAGATCATCAATTGCCCAATGTGTTTAACATTCAAACCAATATCGTTACCAATGCAAATCTGATCAAGACCATGATACTCCTCCGCCTTCACATTCAAATTTGCAAAGTTAGAAGTGAGATGATGAGTAGCACCATAATCGGGGTACCAATTGAAATCGGTTAAAGCCTGTGGAGCAGCGAGTAGAGCATGCATATTGCTGGTAGTGTCAGTGGAGAAGGAATTATCAAACCTGTGATAGCACTTCAAGGCCATGTGTCCTGTTTTGTGACAAACCTGGCAAATAGGATGATTATGGGAGGAAGAGGAAGATCCACGCCCCCGTCCTTGAAAATTTCTTTGATTCTTGGATGATAAGTTATGGCCTGCTGAAGGGAATGAGTAGCCACCACGACCACCTCGTAAAGGTCCTCATCCCACAAAATTGGCCCCTGCAATTAAGAGGTCCACGGTTGGTTGTTTATGATTAAGCCGCAATTCATGAGCAAACAAATGCCGATATAATTCATCAATGGAGAGAGGATCAACCCTTGTGGTCACAGATGTAACAAAGAAATCATATTTAGATCCCAGACCAGCTAGGACAAAAGAGATGATTCCAAAATCATTCAAGGCATGAGCAATAGCAGCAAGTGTATCAACCAGGGTTGTAAACTGGTGAAAATAATTAGCAATCGAGGAATTACCTTTCTTCAAAGTGGCAAGCTGATAGTGGATTTGCATTGTTCGAGCCCTTGACTGAGAGGTAAACATTCTCTCTAAGGCTTGCCACACATCCCTTGATGTGTTGAATTTGACCATATGAGCCAAAATACGCTTAGAGAGGAAGGATATTATGGCACTGAGAATCATCTGGTCTTGTAAGTACCAATGACCGAAATTCGGATTTTGGATGACTTGGACATCTCCATCGGTTTCAACAGTGAGAGATTGAGGTGGAGCAGGAGTGCTTCCATCGAGATAGCCAAAGAGATGTTGCCCCGTAAGATAAGGAGCAATCTGAGCTTTCCATAGTAGGTGGTTGTCATAGGTAAGTTTAATGGTGATGAGATGGTGGATGGTAGTAAGTGAAGTGGGAGAAGAAGAAGTGGCAATGTTGACAACAGAAGGTGATGAAGACGAGGAAGCCATTGGGAAAAAAAAAAGACATATGTCACAATAGCTCTGATACCATGTAAAATCAGATAATTGAAAAATGTTTCAAAGCCTTGCCACACGGTTCAAGGCATTTTCATATATATAGAAGAGTTTGTTACAATTCAAAAATACAATTCAGATATACCAACTTGGATGGATATACTTCTAGTTCATCAGTAAGATACAAATTCAAAAATGATTCTACCATATCCTAATCCTATCTCATCACAAGCCTAATTCTATCTTATCATATCTTATTCAAAATATGATTCAGCTATACAAATTCAAATATACATCAGCTGCTATCCTCGGCAATTACAGTTGTAGCTACAGCTTTATCCTTAACAATTACAAATGATATGACTTTGGCATTAGGAATTATGTAAAGCCCGACGGAAGAGCTTACGGGGCCATCAATTCCAAAATATGTAAAGCCCGACAAGGAGGTTTGCAACAACTCGACCTTTGATTGCTTTAGGCTAGAGAAGACAAATTTGGGCAAAGATAGAGGCATGGCAACGGACCTCCTTGCTACCAAGAGTTCCTTTTTTTTATGAGTTGTTAGGGTCATACTTTTCATGTGTTGGCATATTTTTTGAATATCATGAAGTATGTCTTGTTGCTGTATCAAGTGGTATTATTGAAAACATGAAGACTATACAAAGAAACAAGTGAGAAAAGCTAAAAAAGTGAATCTCAACACTAGCCTCGACATAAACTTAATACCTAGCTTCTATTGAGAATTAACGAGGAATCTCGATAGAAGCTCGATACCTCTCTATCTATTGAGTTTTGCAGTTCAAATTTCTTAGATCTGTTTTTTGGCTTATAATGATTTGGACTTCTAGGTTTTCATTCACTAAAATTTTAGGGGATATAAAAGCTTTATCTTAAAGTCATCACAAGACACATGGACTCAATTTGAGAATCTATACACTTATTGTGAAGCTACTATGTTCCTATGCGCCTTAGGGTTATGTGACCAAGTGTTTCCTTCTCTACAAGTGTATTGAAGAACTTTGCATCTAATAACAAGTTTCAAGTTGCTGGGAGTTAGTCATGTACTAGGATCCGTGCAAAAGGAAGAAATTTCTACAAAGCAAGACCAATTGGGGATTGGCGTAAGGATTTTACTTAGGTTTGTACTTTGGGATAGGCTAGGTTTGGGGTAAGATTCCATGTACTTGTAATCTCTTGATTTCAATTAGTGATTCTTGGGGGTGGTGACCTAAAATCACCCGGTGGGGTTTTTATCTTGTGAGAGGTTTTCCCTGTTAGTCAACAAATCACCATGTCAAATTTAGTTTCCGCTACACTAGATTATTTGGTGATTTGTTCATGCCTCCACAATTTTGCATGTAATTTGACCTAATTAATCAACTTAGGTAATTGAATTAATTAACTAGGGTCAATCTATAACCTAACATGAGTTTTATGTTTTGTTGGCTTGATTTTTTCAACTTTAGCTGCTAGACTCCTTAAGGGAGTTATCAAAATATTGAGTTCAATTTGGAATGGTAAGGATAAAGGAACTTGAGTCTATAAACTTGGGTTCAAAAATGAAGAGTACTAAAACTATAGGCCCGTCCAAGCAATGGACAAGAATTACATCTTCATGCTTGTCATACAGATGACGACCATTTAATCCACAGGGTCATCCAAGAGAGGACGACCATATAGCATTAATGGCGCTCTCATTCGAGGTTTCATAACCGACAAGCTCCAACGGTCAGAAAAGTCAATCATGAGCCACTCAAACCTCCATTTAAGCTTAGGCAGACGTTACTCAAAATAGCCAAGAGAGCCATTAAGAGGCCACTAGTGGTTACACTCATAATAATGCTCCAACAGGTGTACTAAGGCTATAAATAAGCCACCCAGCATCAGAAGAAATGTACAAAAATTCTAACATACAGAATTATATTCTGATTCTCTAAGATATATTGAGAACTCTATTTGTTAGGTTCTAAGAGCTTAGAACAATTGGCAAATCGTGAGCACACAAGAACATACAAGCTGCAGAAAGAAGATTTCAGAATTTGCCTGATTCGACCGATCGAAAAACAGGCTCGATCGATCGAAAGTTGTATCTGCAGAATTTTTAATTAAGCCCAAACAGCAGTTCTAGCCCATTAAGGATTAGGGTTTCAAATCTACTTCTCCCACTATATAAAGGAAACCCTACGCATGTTTTTACAAGGCTTTTTAGAGAGAGAAGAGTGTGCCTCTTTTGTATTTAGGGTTTTGTTCCTAAAACCTCTCTTATAACTTCTACCGGTGTTATTCCTTGAAGAATCTCAAGATCCAGTATTGCTGAAGTTGCTGCCTTCTCTAGTCATCAAAGGTGCTGATGATCTAAACCTTCAAGGGTGGTCTTGGAGTCACAAACAGGTGAGTTTGTATTGCTAAACCTTTGAGTGGAGTCTCAAAGTCACAAAAGTGGGTGTTTGTGTTTTGCAAAGATTAAAGAAAGAAGGAGTTCATGGTTTCGGAGCTATCATGGGGTCGTGGTAGTAAGTTTCCTACAGGCAGGTAGCAATAGGATGTTAGTAGTCTAAGTCGCTATTGTGTAAATTTCAATTCTTTCTAGTGGATTTGCTATTTTATCTTGAGGATAGCTAGGTTAAATCCTCCCTAGGTTTTTTACCGGTTTGGTTTTCCTGGGTCATCATATCGTTGTGTTATTTATTTTTCCGCTGCTTTACTTGATATGATTGTTATTGTTTTAACCTAGATCTGAATAATAAACCTAAGTATTCACTTAGTTAATTAATTAGGTTATACAATCTAGTTTTACAGGGGTCTAAACGAACTTACAAGTGGTATCAGAGCGGGTAGCTCTTTTGTGTTAGATCTTTTGATCTAAGAGCTGATCCTTGATCCCTGTTATCATGGATAATTTGAAGTGTCTTTCTGCTCATGTTTGTGATGATTTGAATAAAAAGGACACTGGTGTTTCTGTTGATTTTATTGATGCCTGTGAAACTCTTCGTAAGGAATTATTGAAATCTATGAAAATAGCTAAGAAATTCAAGGAAGAGTTAAAATTGGCTAATCTTGAAAAAGAGAAATTGATTGTTAGATTAGATGAATCTAATAAAAAGAATGAATTTTTGAGAAATCAAATTTCCTCTCAAGATGAGAAGATGAAAAGTTTGGAACAAGAGTTAGTTGAATCTAAGGCTAAAATTAAAAATTTGACTAGTACTAAGCCTGCTGTTGATAACAGAAGTGTTTCTGTTTCTCTTAAGCCTAAAGCTGAAAAAGTTTATATCCCTCCTTTCAAGAGGAATAATAAAGAAAAGACTTATTTTGCCAGGTTAGATAAAGGTATAAATTCTGATGTAGACGCTGAAGTTTCTAAACCTATGTCTAAACCTACTGCTAGTGTGCAAAAGAAATATATTTTTGCGCCTACTTGTCACCTTTGTGGTGTTGTTGGTCATATTAGACCAAATTGTTCTTTGTTGAGGCAAAAACCAAAATCTGAGACTAGATTTGCTGTTAGGAATACTGATGTTCCTAAATTTTTTCCTGTTTGTCACTTTTGTGGTGTCTCCCATCACATTCGTCCTAATTGTCATAAATTGAAATTTAAGCATTCTGTGTTTCAGTCTAGGATATGTGATGATATTTTTCCTGTTGTGAGTTCAAATAAATTGTTTCATATGCTTTTGAAAAATTTAAGCTTGTTGGTTTGTGAAAGGAATTTGCAGGATTTCAGTCTTTCTCAGAAGATTGGAGTAATCCCTCAAACACACTCTACTTCACATGGATTTTCACCTACAAAGCCGAAGACTCGTGCTATATGGGTGAGAAAAGATTCTCTAAGGTGAGTGCTGTTGACTTGTCCCTGTTTTAATTCTTTCAATTATTTGTGGACATGTTTTGTTTCTGTTTTTGGTTGTTTTTCTTTTTAGGTTGTTTTTTTTATTTAAAAAAAAATCCAAAAACATTGAAAAATTTCAAAAAGACAAAAATATTTTATTTTGTGTCTTGTTTTATTTGTTTTGAGGATTACATGAATTATGATATCTCTTTCTTAATTTAGAACATGCTTGACATTGTGGAGAAACTTAAATAGTATGTGTTCTATAAGTGCTAAGCTATTTTTTGATTTTTTTGAGTATGTACTAGTTAGTACATGTATTCAAGGGTTAATTAAGAAATTGATATTTCTTGTTTGTGTACCCTCTATAGCTTAGTTAAGCACTGTCATGCATTGCATTGGCATTTTTAATCTTTTAGCTTAATGTGTGCTTTTAGTTTTGGTCATAAAATTGTTTTAAACCAAAAATATTTTTATGTGTTTTGTATTATATATCTTGGATTTATAATTAAGGTTGGTCATATTTATCTTTACATAACATGTTTATGTACTTTGTTTAGCTTAGATGAGCTTATTTTATTGCACATTACTAGTTTAAGCTTTGTAGTGCATTTTGTGTGGAAAGATGTTTATAGTTTTTGATCACATGATCTTAATCTTGAAGTCACATGCCTTTGATTGTTGGACTAAAACTTATTGAGAAAGGCATAAATAACCATCTCACCACTGTTTATTAGCCAATCATGAACACCTTAGTGCATATCGTAAGATTTTGTGCTCGAGAAAGTGTAGCACATGCACAAAAAGAAAATAAGGTGTAGCCTCGGTTTAAATGCTAAAATTGGTGTGTACATTATTGGACTATAATTAATTCAATCAAATAAAATTTGTGTGTATATTATGAGGCAAATCAAGAAACTTGCATGATTGCAAGCTTTTATTCTAGGAGATGTGAGAGTTATATGATGTAACTCTTTAGGTGATAGTCTCTTTCAAATTTATGTGATGAATTTTGTAGACTTTGTGATTGATTACTATTCACATATCACCTCACATGTCTCTCAAGCTTTTGCTAGTTGCACACACTACACAAAGTTACTCTTTGCTAAACTTTGTACATGTTATTGTGTGTGATTTTGTTGTGGCCATTCAAGATTAAAAATTCCTTGATTTTGATGCAAAATTTGAGTTTTAAGGACAAATTGATTGAAAATCTTGATTTTAGAAGATCTGGACTGTATTCATGTGTTTTTTGAAAAACTTTTAGTCTCATACTCATGCATTTCATTCATGAAATATTGTGCTTTGAGGAGTTTCTGCATAAAATTACTCTGTTTTTCAAAAATTTAAGTTTTCCAGATTTTCGATCGATCGAGGGTGTTTTTCGACTGATCGAAATTGCGATAAAAATTTTGGTTTGATTCTGTCTGACTCGATTGGTATTCGATCGATGCTCGATCGATCGAAACTGAAAAATTTTCAGTTTTTAGAGTTTTTGACCAAATTTTTTCATGCATCGTTCATGGTTAGGATTCACATGAGTTGCATTGTTTTTCTGTGTCCATCTTGCAGTTTTGCAGTCATATCTCTCATTGTTTTCACACATAACATGCATACACTTTACTAAATTGAGTATTTAACTTGATTTAAAAATTGATTGATTAATTTTTGAGTTATGTATAGTATATGCTATTTTTATGTGTGAACTACAGAAAATATTTTTCTTAAGAGATGTGATGGATAATCAATGTACAAATATTTTCTCTTCTCATGCAACTGTTTATGGGTCACATGGTGTCAAGTTTGCATTTATTGAAAGAGAGAATATTTTTCTTCATGTGTATTCTCAACTCAATTTTTTTTAGGTTTGTGTGTTTTTTATTTATCCCCACCTCCTAAATTTTCCCTAAAACTGTTTTTCCCAAAACTTGTTTTGTTTTTCCTATTTTTATAGGGGGAGAAGCTTGTTTTTTAACCTTTGTTGTTCATAGGGGGAGTTTTCTCTATTTTCTATAGAGCTAAACTGTTTTATGTTCCTTTGGTTCTCTTTTTTCTCTCATATTTACTGTTACTTTACTCTTTGTTTGAGTTGTATTTGTCAATACGTGACAAAAAGGGGGAGAAATAGATGATATGTGGGAATCCTGTTTGTTTTGTTTAGGGGGAGTTGAAATTGTTTTCGAAAGGGGGAGAATATAAAAACTTTTTGATGTATCTAACTTAGGGGGAGAGTTAGAATTTATTTTTGTTTTTTATATTATGTTTCATATTATTGTTTATATGTCTTTCTTTCCACACATGCGGTGATGTGTTTGTTAAGTGTTTCAGGAAATACAGGTACATTCTAGGTTATGAGTCTTAGATTGGGATTTGTGATGTAATTGAGCATTTTATTGTATTGGGTTGTTCTTGTATTTTAACATTTCATTCTGTATGAAAGTTTTGTCACGAATTGCTAAAGGGGGAGATTGTTAGGTTCTAAGAGCTTAGAACAATTGGCAAATCGTGAGCACACAAGAACATACAAGCTGCAGAAAGAAGATTTCAGAATTTGCCTGATTCGACCGATCGAAAAATAGGCTCGATCGATCAAAAGTCGTATCTGCAGAATTATTAATTAAGCCCAAACAGCAGTTCTAGCCCATTAAGGATTAGGGTTTCAAATCTACTTCTCCCACTATATAAAGGAAACCCTAAGCACGTTTTTACAAGGCTTTTTAGAGAGAGAAGAGTGTGCCTCTTTTGTATTTAGGGTTTTGTTCCTAAAACCTCTCTTATAACTTCTACCGGTGTTGATCCTTGAAGAATCTCAAGATCCGGTATTGCTGAAGTTGCTGCCTTCTCTAGTCATCAAAGGTGCTGATGATCTAAACCTTCAAGTTTGGAGTCACAAACAGGTGAGTTTGTGTTGCTAAACCTTTGAGTGGAGTCTCAAAGTCACAAACGTGGGTGTTTGTGTTTTGCAAAGATTAAAGAAAGAAGGAGTCTGTGGTCTCGGAGCTATCTTGGGGTCGTGGTAGTAAGTTTCCTACAGGTAGGTAGCAATAGGATGTTAGTGGTCTAAGTCGCTATTGTGTAAACTTCAATTCTTTCTAGTGGATTTGCTATTTTACCTTGAGGATAGCTAGATTAAATCCTCCCCAGGTTTTTTACCGGTTTGGTTTTCCTGGGTCATCATATTGTTATGTTATTTATTTTTCCGCTGCTTTACTTGATATGATTGTTATTGTTTTAACCTAGATCTGAATAATAAACCTAAGTATTCACTTAGTTAATTAATTAGGTTAAACAATCTAGTTTTACAGGGGTCTAAACGAACTTACACTATTAACTTTATCATCAGAGAACAGTTGGCTAACGCCAATCCGGTGTCTTTCTCTTTCATTTTTGCAGGGAACGTTACCTCATTATAAGCTCTGATAAGGTCATCAACTGACGACCATTTTTGGCTTCATCAATTTGGCACCGTTTGTGGGGACGTAGATCTAGATCATACAGATTTTTGTAGCTCTACCATTCAAATGACACAATGGATCCAAATTCAATGGGCCCACTTGATCCAATGCAGATGACTAAGCAGATTCAGATACTAGCAGCAAGTGTTGAAGAATTGACCAAGCATAATAAGGAGTGAAGGGGGTGCATCTCCCATGAGAATAGCAACATGCTCCATCCTCGCCAGCGTAATCGAAATGATGATGACGAGAACGTTCATAGCCCTTCAACCAATAATAGAGAAGAAAGATCTAGGCAAACAGAGTGGTCCAATTCCAGACGAATAGGGCAGTCCAGTTCCAAGCGAACAAAACAACTCAATCGTAACAATGACGTGCTCTTGAAAAACATAAGGAAGGAAATGGACAAGATGAAGAATGCTCTGAAAGGGAAGTCAACCAAAAACTTAGATAGGGTGATCAAGAGAACGGATTCACCATTTACCAATGAAGTCCTAGAATGCCCACTCCCACCAAAGTTTCAGCTCCCTCAATTGGAATCTTATGACACGCATGCAGACCGATTAGATCACATAGGGTCTTTCAAGACATTTTTGAACCTTCAGAGGACACCTGATGAAGTAATGTGTAGATACATGTCAACAACTCTTAAAGGAGTGGCTTGAGTTTAGTTCAACAAGATAGAATCATCCTTAATACCCAACTTCGAATAGTTAAGTGATTCTTTCATTCGGCATTTCATCAGGGCTCAGAGGCATAATAGGCCGACTTCTCATTTGCTGACAGTGAAATAGCAAGAAGGAGAGCACTAAGGGCTTATGTGAAACATTTCAACCGAGCAATCCTAGAAGTTGATGAAACGGATGACCAAGTAGATTTGACGGCCTTTCAAGTTGGTTTGACGACTAAAGATTTTATCTTCTCCTAGGCCAAGACTCCGCCAGTAACAATGATGGATCTCTTGTTTAAAGCTCAAAATATATGAACGAAGAAGATTTATTAACAACGAAGGGGATGGATGGCAAGCAAAAGATAGACGACATTGACAAGCCTCGGCAACAAAAGAAAGGGAAGAAGGATTACTCCCCTAATCAGAAGAATGAAAAGGGAAGTTTAAGCTTCTTAAAGAAAATGGTAAATTTCACCCCTTTGAATATGCCTGGAGAGAAGGTTTTGTTGCAAATCAAGGATGATCCAAACTTGAAGTGGCCGAAGCCTTTAACCTCACTGCCACATAAACAAGATCAAAAGAAGTATTGCCAGTTCCATAAAGATCACGGCCATACTAATAAAGAGTGGAGAGATCTAAAGGGGCAAATCAAGGAATTAAAATAGAAGGGGAAGTTACAGAAGTTTGTGACAAATGATCATCATCATCACTGGACTGAAGACAAGCCCAAGCAAGCTGACATCAAGAAAGATGATGAGCAAGAAAATATTAGGCTATTGTTGGTAAGATAAGAATGATCACTAAAGGACCAGTCACTAGAGGGTCATTCAATTCTTTGCAAAAGGCCTACCAAAGACAGGTTAACAGTGTTCATGTAAGACACCTAATAACGAAGCATAGAAGGACTGGAGTAAAGGATATTGTGTTTTCAGAACACTATGCCAGAGGAGTGAAGCAACCCCATGACGATCCATTGGTAATTATGCTTGCAATAGAAGGATATAACACTCGTCGAGTGTTGCTCGACAACGGGGGCTTGGCAGACATCATGTATATGATGACCTTCCAACAAATGAAGATTGACTTGAAAAGGTTTCGTCCTTTTGAATCTCACTTCCTATCCGTCACAACCGAAACCTATACTGCATAGGTAACCAAAAATATTGACTTTCTCATAGTTGATTGCCCATCATCCTATAATATCATTTTAGGACGACCAACCCTCAATCGCTTGAAAGCTGCTACTTCGACATATTGTCTCAAAGTCAATTTTCCAATTGACCATAGGATAAGAGAGATTCATAGAGATCAAGTATTGGCCTGAAAGTGTTATCAAGAAGTACTTTAGGGAAAAGAAAACAATACCTCGATCATTGAAGAAAAGCAACAAGAACTAGAGGAAGAGCTAAAGACTGTGCAACTGGTAGAAGGAGACACATCCAAAACCACCAAGATAGGGATGACTCTGCCTGCAGTAATAGTAGATGACCTACTATCTTTCTTGAAAAAGAATCTAGATGTGTCTTCCTAGGCCCATGAAGACATGCTTGACATTGATGGGAGCGTCATAGAACACCATCTAAATGTTGATGCAAAGAAGAAGCCTATCCAGCAAAAGCGACGAGTATTCGCCCCTAAGCGAAACAAAGTCATCATGGAAGAAGTAGACAAGCTCCTAGTAGCAAGTTTCTTTCGAGAAGTTTATTACCCAGAGTAATTGGCTAACATCACCATGGTGAAGCAGTCAAACGGGAAATGGAGGATGTGTGTTGATTTCACTGATCTCAACCAAGCATGCCCAAAAGACAACTTCCCTCTGCCAAGGATCGACCAGTTAGTTGATTCAATGGCGGGATATGAACTACTAAAGTTTATGGATGCCATTTCAAGATACAATTAGATTCGCATGAGCAAAGAAGACCAAGAGAAAATGGCGTTCGTCACAAGCCAATGGCTCTATTGCGACAAGGTAATGCCCTTTAGACTGAAGAATGTTGGGGCACATATCAAAGGTTGGTAAACCAAATGTTTTAGCAAGAAAATCGGGTGAGATATAGAAGTCTATGTCGATAACATGCTTGTCAAAAGCAAGACGGACGCTGAACATTTGAATGATCTAAGAGAAACCTTTGACACACTTTGAAAGTACAAGATGAATCCCAATCCAAGAAAATGTGCCTTTGGAGTATCATTTGGAAAGTTCCTCGGTTTCATGGTGTCCCAAAGAGGAATCGAAGCTAATTCTAAGAAAGTGAAGGAAGTTTAGATATTAACAAGACAGGTCTCGACTTCAAATAGGTTTGTGTCAAAAGCCACAGACAAGTGCCTACCCTTCTTCAAGACACTCAAGCAAGTTTTCTAGTGGACTGAGGAATGTGAAATAGCTTTCAAGAATTTGAAGGAGTATTTGACGAGACCACCACTCTTGAGGCTATTAGTAAAAGGAGAAGACCTTTTTTTGTATCTTGTAGTCTTCCAAATAGTAGTGAGCTCGGATTTGATCAAGGAAGAAAATAGGGTGCAAAGGCCAGTGTATTACATGAGCCAAGCCTTCTAAGGCATAGAAGCAAGGTACCCTTGTTCAGGCACATCCAATCATCGTGATGATAGAAAGGACATGAATAAACTAGACACAACTGGACGCCTAGTGCAATAGGCCATCGAGCTCAGTCAGTTTTGTTGGGGATTATGCCCTAAAATCCAATTTATTGGCATGTCATAAATAATTAAATAGTTTAATTATATGAGACTATCTATAAATGAACTAATGAGACATTATCTTAGTCCATGAGATGCATAGTATGTGATTTATATAAAAAGTCACAAAAGATATAAATCACAAGTTCTGCGAAGACTATAACATATCAACTAAGATGATTTGTCTTGATCATGGAAGTGGAGACTTCTAGTTGATATGTTTTAAGAGTTAAGACATATTGAACTGGACTGCTGTGAGATTTATTATTCTCCTAACGACTGTCTAATGAATAATAAATCTCACGACTTATATTTACATCAACTCTAAATCCTGAGAGAATAATGGACCTGATCATGAGGTGTAGGTTGCTATAATATATCAGGAGTGAGATCTATAAATCACGATCAAAACCTCAGTATGTTGGGTAGCTGCATTTAGTGTTGATGGAATATATATTTTCAAGATGGAATTCATAATCTCTTAATAGAGATATAAAATATTCCTTTGCGATAAGTTTAATGGGTTTAGTTATTCAGAGTGTTGGGCCCAACCACTTTAGTAAGGAGTTACTAAAGTATATATTTATGGAATTGGATTTCATAAATATATGATGAATAACGTAAAAGGATTAAACCGGATACTCAAGGATTAAAATGTAGTAATCTTCAAAGTGGCAATCTATATTCATGACTTTGTATTACTACGAATATTTTAATGAAGGGGTTACATGTATAATAAATTCTTGGGATATAATTTATTAATAAGGCCTAGAGTGCAATTATATTCATATAGTGGTACTTAATATAATTAATGGTAACTTTGGACTTGTCAAGAATTGACAGAAAAGCCCAAGGCTCATTGGAGCTAGAGTCTTATTTGTTCCCTTTTGGTCCCACTCCAAGCCACACACTAGAGCCCAATTGGAATGGCCAAAAAGGCTAGTCCAATTAGATAATCAGTTATATTTAAGGCGAGAAACATTCAAAATTTCTAAGAGAGTTTTCTGAGTGGTTTTCATTATGATCACATGAGAATATGAAATGGTTTATGTGTGAGTGTTGGACACTCTCTTATTCTCTCTTTGGAAACTGATTGAGAGACCACACTTTTTTTGCATTAAGTGGAATTGGAATGAAGATTAAAAGTGTTCCCAAGTACGTCTAATCTTTTGGTTTTGAATTTCACTGCACTAAGGTACGCTTTCTTGTTCTTAAATTTTGAAACTTACATAGTACATGTTATCAATTGCGAACAAAGTAGATCCGTTAACTTTCCACTGCGTATGTTTTGTATGTGACACAAACATGTATTTTTCCAACAAGTTCGACATCAAGTATAGACCTCAGTCAGCAATCAAAGCCCAGGTATTAGTATATTTTATTGTTGAATTCACTTTTCAAGTGATGACTAAACATAGTTTTGGATGGTTCATATTGATGGATCATCCGTAAAAGAACTGGGAGGCATAGGAGTCGTCATGATGTCTCCTGGCAAGGACGTCCTCAAATATGGAGTACAGCTCCAGTTCCCAACAACAAATAATGAAGCAAAATATGAGGCAATACTCACTAGCTTAAGACATTGCCAAAGCCATTGGCGTCAAAAGCTTAGTGATTAAAAGTGACTCCAAGCTTATTGTCGGACAAGTGAAGCATGAGTATTAAGCAAAAGAGGAACGGATGCAGAAATACCAAAGGTTAGCCATCCAGATGGCTAATCATTTTGATGAAATCAAATTTGTCCAAGTGCCAAGGGAAGAGAATTCAGAAGCAGATGAGGTTGCTCGGACAGCCTCGTTGAAACAGCAGAGTCAGGATGAAGGATTGATGATTGAAGTACAAATGAAGCCCAATATCAAAAAATTCAAGCTCTGCAAATAGAATCCAAAGGTACTTGGATGACTCCAATCCTTTCATACATCCAAGAGGGGAAGTTACTAGAAGATCCTAACGAAACTAGAAGAACCAGGGTCCTTTCAACGAGATTCACCATTCTTAATGGTCAATTATACAAACAAAGATATGAACTGCGATACCTCAAGTGCTTAAACCCATAAGAAGCAAACTATGCACTCAGAAAAATTTACGTAGGAATCTACGAAAACTACTTAGGTCCAAGGTCGTTGGTAAATAAGGTCGTAAGAGTTGGGTATTTCTAGCTAACAATGTAGAAAAATGCATACTCCCTGGTCCAAAATTGTGACAAATCCCAACGCTTTAGAAATATTTAGAGAATTCCTGCAGAGAAAATGACGTGTATTGCCTTGTCATGGCCATTCACAACATAGGGAATAGACATCGTCTGACCACTCCCACAAGGTAAAAAACAGACTCAATTCTTACTTGTTGCAATTGATTACTTTACCAAGTGGGAGGTAGAGCCCTTTGCCAGGATCACGAAGGCAAAAATCTAGGGCTTCGTTTGGAAAAACACCATTTGCAGGTTCAAAATTCTGAGGATCATCATCTCGGATAACGAACGGCAATTTGATAAATCCAAATTTAAATATTTCTATCGCGAGTTGGGAATCAAGAACCACTTCTCCTCCCCTAGACAGCCTTAGGCCAATGGACAGATAAAGGTAACAAATCAGACCTTACTGAAGATCATCAAAGCTGACTTAAGGGGGAAAAGGGGGCATGACCAGAAGAACTCCCTAGTGTGTTGTGGGCATACCGAACGACAATAAGGACTCCAACAGAAGAAATGCCATTCAAACTAGCTTTTGGCATAGAAGCAGTCATCCCAGTGGAAGTTAGTCTATCTAGCCTCTAAAAAGAACATTTTGACGAGAAAACCAACGACGAGAGTTGCAGGCTAGACCTTGACTAGCTAGACGAGGTCAAAGAAGACGCCCTGCTGAGGATGATGAAATACAAGTAAAAGATGGTGAAGTATCATGACCAAAGGGTCAAGCTCAGATGGTTCAATCCAGGAGACATAGTGCTACGCATAGTAACAAAAGTCACAAAAGACCCAACGCAAGGAAAATTAAATCCAACTTAGGAAGGCTCGTACAAGATTGTCAAGTATTCTAGAAGAGGAACTTATTACCTCAATTCACTCGATGGTAAACAGTTATCTCGTCCATGGAATGTAGAACACCTCAAAAGGTATTATTGTTAGTTAAGTGATGTTTTCAATTTTCCTATGCCAAACTATTTTGTAAGCATGAAAGAATAAAGGAATAAGTTCCCACAAGTGAATAAACTTATTTTCTTGGAAGATCCACAAAAACATTGTGTCAATTTCACCAAGGACAAGTTTTAAACAAAAAGATTCATTAATATCCAAAGGAGCAAAACAATGTAGATGATAAAAATCCTTAATAAAGGATAAAAGTCATCACATAAGGTTAAATTTAAATGAGTACAATCACAATGATGATCGAATTCTCAAGCGAGAGTAAGTCATAGGATTGAATTTATAAGGTTAAAAATCAACGAGTACAATCACAATGATGATAAAATATTCAAAGCGAGAGTAAGTCATATGATTAAATTCATAAGGTTAAAAACCAACGAGTACAGTCATAATGATGACCAAATGCCCAAAACGGGAAAAAGTCATATGACCAAATTCACAAGGTTAAAATCCAACAAGTATAGTCATAATGACAATAAAATTCTCAAAACAAGAGTAAGTCATATGACTAAAAGTTAAAAGCCAACGGATTAACTCACATTGACGGTCAAATTCTCATCAAGAGAGTAAAATCATGTAATCAAATCAACAAGGTTAATGAGTAAAATCATATTGATGATGGAAATTTTCAAAGCAAGAAATATGTCATATGGTCGAACTCGCAGGATTAAAAACAAGGAATAAAATCATATTGAGGACCTAAGCCTCAAAACAAGGTTGAGTCATATAATTAAATTCACAAGTATAAAAACCAACAAGCATAACTACTTTAACAAGAAAAGTCAATAAAAAGCATGCAATAACAACAATATCAACAAAACCCAAAGTTCGTCCTAGTTATCAAAAGCATGTAAAGCTCCAATTGTTCACAAGAACAGAAATAAAAGAAAGATTGTTTTAAAAAAACTCGTCAAAACATGGGTGAGAACCAGCCCAAAAAATAAGGGCAAACCAAAATAAAAGCAAAGTTTAAACAGCAGGATCAATAACAGGATCAACAACGGGGTTAGCAGCGGGATCAATGGCAGGATCAACAGGGGGATTAACTAGGACTTCCTCAAGAACTTATCCTTCATCTCCTCCTTCCACACCAGATTATTTGTTAGCTCGAGCTCGTTTTGCTTCCTCGTCAGCTATCACCTCCTTATTAATAGCTTTAAAGTCGAGATCAGAATAATCAACGGCCTTGGAATGGTGCTTCATTGTCCACCTCTGTAGAAGCTCAAAGCCTTTGAAGAACTCGTAGAAGGTAATGACATCAAAAGCTTCTGACGCACGAAATTCAATCACTACCTTCTCACGTTCATCAAAAACCTTCAGCTTCATTGACTGGATTTCCTTGTCCTTCTGGATGACAAGAATTTTCTCTTTCCTTAACTGATCAGAGAAATCCTTCAGTTTGGCCTTGGCCTTATTTGCCTAGTTTATCACCTCAATCAAGTCTTTCCGCAACCTAGAACTGTCGGCCTCAACTACTTCAACCCTTGAGCTAGCTATCACAACCTTTTCCTCCATTGTAAGGTAATCAATGGTCATGCACAAGGATTCCCCAAGAACTTGTAGAAAACAAGCACATCTAAGGCAAACCAGCATGTATGTATAAGAGGAGGAGACAACTATCGAAAAGACCTCACCTACACAAGTTTGTGGATGTGATGGCTAACAAGTTCATTCGAAGGGACTAAAGACAAGGCTTTGAGTTCGTCATCATATATGATGTTGTGAGCTCGTCCAAGTGTTGTGGCTAGATCTTTCCAAACATTCTCATTCTTCTTCTCTTTTCCTTTGTAAGTCCAAGGTTGAGAAGGCAACTCTTCAATCGACACAATAGGAGAAGAGATCAAAGGGGTGCAGACAAGGCTGGAGATGATGATCCCAGCACTACTTCCAATCTTTTGCCTTTTGGTAGGTGGCTAAGAAATCTTTGACAGAGGCTTATTCTTCTTCCCGAGCATACTTGTTTTGGCTAAAGCGAGTGGCCACATCTGTAAAAAAAAAAAAAAAAAAAAAAAAAAGAAAAAAAAGAAAGAGGAAATCATCAATTTACTGATGAAGATAAAGGATGATGTGGTAATATCACAAAATTGAAACACTTACTCCTCTCAGCCTTGAGAATTGACCGACGAACATAATCAGAAGGTTTAAGCCCCAGGAAATGATCGTACAAAGATCGTGGGTCCACTAGATCGTCAAAATCGTCAATGCCATGGGAGAACTCCAAAGCAGCTCAAACCCGATCCTGATACCAAATCTTAAATCTTGGACGAGCTTTCACTACAAAAAGAAGAGGATTAAAACAAGGAAGATACAAGTGCCTAGACGACAAAAATAACCAAAAGAAGGGAAAAAAAAAAAAGCACCAAGTGTGGGAAATTTCCCATGTATGCAGCAACCTGGGAATCTCACCAGTCAAAACTGGCTTCCTGGCACTTTCCATAGACGCAAAAATACCTAGACTTTCAATCACGAAAGGAAGAGGGAAGACCACAACCGACCCTAGATTTCCTATCCTAAGGATGAAATTCAAAATACCCATAGTGGGTCTAGGGTTTTAAGCGGTAAAGGTATAAAAACTTGTTTAACTTTATCATGCTCCCCTTATTAACAAACACCCAGATCGACATAACACTCACAACTGTCCGCTAGGCGTTTGGGACGAGCTGACCAGGAGCAATTTTGAAGTGATCTAATAAGTCATGAATAAATGGATGGATGGTAAAATGGAGACCACAAAGGAAGTTGGCCTTATAAAAACACATATGACTATGGGCGAAAGAACAAGCCTTCTCACCTTGACGAGGGAGATGTATCTTCGTCTCAGTAGGAATTTGAAAATGCTTTCTAAAAATTCTCATATGTTTTTCCTCCTACACACACTCCTCAATCAAAGCCTAAAAAGGCTTTGACAGAGAAGAAGAAGAAGAAGAAGAAGAAAAAGGAATAGACACCGCCATGTCCACCTCTACACCCATAGGGTTGTTGCTAGACAACAACCCGACAACCCCGTATCAAGCTCACTTAACCTCTCCTCAATATTCCTAACCCCTTCCTCAACAATCTCACTCACCAAAAAATGTTGTATCAAAGAATGTTGAATCAAGGGGCAAAGCTCGAGCAAAACTGGCCGAAGAGCACAATCTCGAGGCACAAACAGCCCCACTTGGGGGTCAATGACCACCAGAAGACTCAAAGAAAATGCCTAATTTAGCAAAGAAAAAAGAAACCGAAGAGGATTCTAACCTAATGGTGGCATAATCAACCATGAATAGAGAAAGGTTAGAAGGAACTCACAAAAAAAAAATGCAGTGAAAGGGAGAACTCAAAAGCTTGAGGAAGATAGAAAGGCAAAAAGAAGATAAGAAGTTTTGCGAGGAAAGACGTGAGTTTAGCGTGGGAAAACCGAGTAACCTCCTTCGCACGTCCAACCAATCAAAAAAAGACACGTGGCCACAATTAGATGTGCAAGTTATGGCGCGTTTATATGACTTGAATGACATCCAAATATAGAACTCCTCGTCATGTGAAATACAGATCGTCAATATTCCTACAGTCATCCAAAAGATCAACGAAGGAATAAGGGGGTAGCTGACGAGTACTAAAACTACAAGCCCATTTAAGCAATGGACGAGAATTACATCTACAGACTCGTCATACAGATGACGAGCATCCAGTCCACAGGGCCATCCAACAGAGGATGACTATATAGCATTAATCGTGCTCTCATTAATGGTTTCGTAACCCACAAGCTCCAATGGTCAGAAAGGCAAATCATGAGCCAGCCAAACCTCCATTTAATCTTAGGCAGACATTACCCAAAACAGCCAAAAGAGTCACTAAGAGTCCACCGGTGGTTATACTCATAATGAGGTTCCCAACAACTGTACTAAGGCTATAAATAAGCCACCTAGCATCAGAAGAAAGGTACACAAATTCAAACATACAAAATTAGATTCTGATTCTCTGAGAGATATTGAGAATTCTACTAACTTTACCATTGGAGAACTATTGGCTAACGCCATTCTGGTGTCTTTCTCTCTCATCTATACAAGGAACGTTACCTCGTCATAAGCTTTGACGAGGTAATCAACTGACAACCATTTTTGGCTTCATCAAAAAAATATAGTTATATAGAAGGGAGTTCAACCTACTACTCACTCCAATATAAGGATGGAGGCTAGTGGTGCATTGTGACGAAATATTAAAAGTCCCTGATCCACGAAAAAGAAAATATAAATAGAAAACAATCATTATTATTATTATGAAGATAAAAAATGAATTGGATATATATATATATATATATATATATTTGTGCTCCACTCACATCGAAACACCTTCAAGATCTGATGTATTCTTATAATCAAAACCTTGAAGTTAATAATGAGTGTAGTTTTGTGAGGTAGACGAGATCTGATTAATTCGTGGCTCTAGGTTTGTGCCTTATTCCAGATTATGAGAGCATCTATTGTCCATCTTCCATATAAATGAAAGCAGTTGGTTGCTAGATTCTTAGAAGAATGGAAACCTTTAGCTTTGTTCTTATTTAGATACTAGTTGCCAACCCATGCGATGCACGGAAAAAATTCTTATGAAAGTATTATTTGTACATAAAAGCTTTCTAATTTTACATGAACTATCATAATTTTATTAATAATTGTGAAAAAAAAAATTAAAAAGTGAAAATTCTACATTGTATGAATACTATATTCGAAAAGTTGTCATTACATATTATAATTCCAATGATTGAAAAAGAGCACTTGAGTTAATTATTTCAATGATGGTTTTGGCTTTTTCCATCACACAATATGTAATTATGTTTCACCAAGGACAATAAAAGTGATGAAAAATAAGATTCACGCCTTTACAAATCATTGCTAAATGATTTAGCAACAAACATAACAATTTTAATGAAGAAACTCTTCCAAATTATTGCATTCAAGTCAATAACAATTTGCCAAGGGCAATAAAAGAGATGAAAAATAAGATTCATGCCTTTACAAAATCATTGCTAAATGATTTAGCAACAAACATAGCAATTTTAAAGAAGAAACTCTTCCAAATTATTGCATTCGAGTTAAGAACAATTTGTTTGTGAAAGATAAAAAACATGTACTTACTTATAAAAAAAATTGTACTTAACAAATAAAATATTAAACACTTTGCTGCATATGCACATTACACAATAATCAACCACGAGTGACTAACCTATGCACTTTTACTTGCTATCTTGCCTTTTGCATATCCATTGTCTAGTTGACATTTGGCCCCAAAAGAAAACACCACCACCCCAAAAAAAAAAAGAAAAAAAAGAAAAAAAGAAATCAGCTGCAACTACTCCACACTCTCTCTATTGATACTTATCAGCTGTAACCTGCCCAGACTGTTATAGCTTCTTGGAACCAAATCCCTCCTGCATAACCACCATCAACCAAAGCCTTATTTAACATCAGATTACTACAGCAAGCCACAACCTAGTTCCAGGAAAAAAACAAAAAAACAAAAACTAAAACTAAAACGAAAACAAAAACAAAAAAACAAAAACAAAAAAACAAAACAAAACAAAACAAAAAAAAAAACAAAAAAAAAAAAAAAACAAAAACAAAAAACAAAAAACAAATAGCAATCATAAGTACTAAGTACTAATGTTTGGCCTATCTTTTACTTAATGCTAACATAGTGATATTTAAGGAAACATTTAAACTTACTGGGTGTAGCTACTAAATAGAAACCAAACCAAATTCCCAATTGACAATTCAAGATGAACCACAACAATAGCAAAGGTGGGTCCTCCCATTCCTTCTTGCAAGCCAATAGCAATTACAGGAGCTATCACAGTTTCTTAATGCTATAAGGGCATTCCACCTGACTGATTTAACCCAAATATGCTCCTCCTCTATTTTAATCCTACACATCAACAATTTAAAGTGACAGCTTTCTACCAATAGTTTCAAGTAAAAATCATGTTTGCACAAAACTTATGCTCCTCCTCTAATAAATTTGGATAGTTTTTAATTTGCTAATTTGGGTTTTAATGTTAAGGCTATGATACATTCTAATTTATTTCAACATTAGAATGTACCATAAAACCAAGAACGCACCATCCAAACCTATCAGAAGGTGCAAAAAGTAACAAACTCAGAGTAATTATTCACAACAAAAAAAGAGCAAATGAAAAGAAACCCAACAATAATGAGAGAATTCAAGCTACTACTTTTGCAGTATTGTTGACAGTACCAGATAGCCTTAACTTTAGATTTGCTGTCTTATTTAAAACCCAAAGACACACAAAATCTCAATCTAACTTTATTAATAATTGTTTCTCATAAAAAAAAGTGTTAATAATAACCCTCAAATCCCAAAAATAGTTGCTTTCCCAATTGCTTACAAACACTTTGGCCTTAAAGTTAATTTTTTTTTCATCCCAATTCAATGATGTTCAGAAACAATAAAAACAAAAACCACATATCAATTGATAAGCAAATAGAAATCTAACATAATTAGAATTAAATAGAAAATCACAACAAAACAGCATAACAAAAAGTGATAATTCAATAAGAATGGTTTGAAATTATATTTAAGCCTCAAATAAAATAAACAAACCAAAGTGAATCTAAAGTATGAAATGGCACATACGTATCTCCCTACTTCATCAAATCCAAATTTCATTGGGTGAACTCTTTGCATAGCAGCATAAGCTTCCATAGTAGAAAGCCCTAGGAAAAATGGCACATTATCATTGTCTTCTCTATAAGAGCTCTAATAGTAATTTTGTAATCAGACCTTCTATTCTAGTAACAAATAAGAACAACAAAGATACAAAAATTTACAATCCAAATCCAATACCAAATCAAGAAATTAAAGAAAGAAAAATTATCGAAAGAAAAAAAAGAAAGAAAAAAAGAAAGGGGAGAAATTATCGAATAAGGCAGAAAGAAAAATAAATAAACAACTGAATCAAATATACAAATTTTTAGGACTGGATTAGATTGTTGCAATCCAAATTGATTTTCAAAACCAAAATTAGTCAAATTAAAGCAATTAACAATATTAACGGAAATGACAAAAATATGGTGTCTGCCATTCTTGTGCAAGCATAGAGATTTTAGGACAGGAAAAAAAAAATACAGAACCTAAACATGGTTATGACAGAGGTTTGAGGCCCACCATTATTGTGCTTGAAGTCTGCCAATGAAACCATTATCAATAGTAGTTATTTCACTTTGTAAACAATTGACACACTCTTGATCAAATTTAACAGGGTTTTACAAACTTGTTTTAGAATAACTCAAATTATTATTATTTTGGATTTAGCTGCTATAAGGGAATTCTCTTTTTAAGTAAAATAATAAATCTTTCTAAAAGCTTTGATTCCTTTGAAGTTATTAAGGGTAACAAATGATAGGCCAAGAATGTATTGACCCCTTGCGATATATTGATTGATTAATTAGCCAAGTTTATTAATTAATCAAATTAACATGCAATTTACGTGGCAGCACAAATAAATCACCAACTAAAATAAAGTTCAGCGGAAAATAAAGTTGACAGGTGATTTGTTTACGAATGGGGAAAACTTACACTGCAAAAACTTCACCGGGTGATTTTAAGGTCACCACTCCCAAAAATTCACTATTATCACAACAAGCGGTTACAAGTAAAGAAATCCTAGTACCTTATACCAACCTACAGTTGAACCCTTACCCCAATACCCAATTGGACTTGTTCCGTAGTGACAATCTCTTCTTCTAATGCACAGCTCTCAATACGTGACTAACCAATTGCGCGGATCCCAATACGCAAATTAATCACCAACTTGAGAAAGATGTGTTAGAATTAGTGTCCTTAAATCCTATTGTAAGATGCCATGTATTATATTAAGTATGACATTATGTATGACTTGATATTGTAATTAATAAAGTTGTTTAATTATTATCTAAAATAATGGTAACATGAATATTCGAACATTATCATATAGTCCATGAGATGCATAGTATGTGATTTATGTGAAAAGTCACAGAAGATATAAATCACAAATTCTTTGTAAACTTAGAATTTTAGTTCGTAGTCGATAATGAAATTGGGCATTTCATCTGCGAAGACTATAACATATCAACTAAAATGATTTGTCTTGATCATGGAAGTGGAGACTTCTAGTTGATATGTTGATATGTCATAAGAGTTAAGACATATTGAACTGGACCGCTATGAGATTTATTATTCTCCTAATGACTGTCAAATGAATAATAAATCTCACAACTTCTATTTAGCATGAACTCTTAATCCTGAGAGAATAATGGACCTGATCATGAAGTGTAGGTTGCTTTGATATATCAGGAGTGAGATCTAAAGTAACGGTCAAAATCTCAATATATTGGGCAGCCACATTTAGTGTTGATGGAACATATATTCTCAAGATGGAATTCATAGTCTCTTAACGGAGATACAAAATATTCTCTTGAGATAAGTTTAATGGGTTTGTTATTCAGAATGTTAGGCCTAACTACTTTAGTAATTAGTTACTAAAGTATATATTTATGAAATTGGATTTCATAAATATATAATGAATAACTTTAAGAATTAAACCAGGTACTCAAGGATTAAGATGTAGTAATCTATAAAGTGACAGTCTACATTTATGACTTTGTGTTACTACAAATATTTTATGAAGGGGTTGCATGTACATTAAAGTCTTGAGATATAATTTATTAATAAGGCCTAGAGTGCAATTATATCTATATGGTGGTATTAAATATAATTAATGGTAACTTTGGACTTGTCAAGAGTTGACAGAAAAGCCCAAGGCCTATTGGAGCTAGTGTCTTATTTGTTTCCTTTTGGTCCCACTCCAAGCCACATACTAAAGCCCAATTGGAAAAGCCTAAAAGGTTAGCCTAATTAGATAATCAGTTATTAAGGGACACCCATTTCAATGGGAAGAACTGCTTTCATCCCATACACCAATGAATAAGGAATGGCTCCTATGGAAAATCGAATTGATGTTCTATACCCCCAGAGTGCATATGACAATTATAGGTGCCAATCCTTGTAATTCTTTGTGCTCTTCTTCAAGATTCGCTCTATATTTTTATTAGCAGCCCAACTGCTCTGTTGGTCTGAGGACGGTAAGGTGAAGACTTGTGATGTTGAATGTTGAACTGTTGTAGCAACTTCTCTATTTCTCCCTTGAAATGCTACCCATTATCAGAGATAATTTCATGTGGTACCCCATATCTGTAGATGATATTGGTCTGAAATAATTGAGCCACCTTGTATAAGGCAGCTTCTACCCATTTGGTGAAGTAATCAATCGATACGAGTATGAATTCGTACCCATTAGATGCTGTTGGGTGAATCTTCCCAATAATGTCTATCCCCCATGAAGAGAATGGCCAGGGCGATGTCATGGTATGTAGTGGCGTGGGTGGCATGTGCTTCAGATCTCTATGGACTTTGCATTGATGGCATTTTCGAACATGGGCCACACAACGGCTTCCATAGTAGTCTAGCAATAGCCTTGTCTCATTATCTTCCTTGACAGCATGTGTGCATTCATATGTGGCCCATAACTTGACTCATGAACCTCTTCAATTATTTGTTGTACTTCTTTGGCAGTTACACAAAGGAGATGAATTCTGTTATATGATTTTCTGTAAAGCCTTTCATCACAAATGACGTAATTAGTAGACAACTTCCAGATGGTTACTTGATCATTCTTGTCTGCAGAATTTGGGTATGTCCCATCCTTGCGGTATTGTAGGATGTCTGAATACCTTTCACCTTCCCCATTCTTTCCCTCATCCTCTTCTATTGTCATGCAGTAAGCTGGTTCTTCTTTTTATTCCAACACTTTTGGTCTAACTTCATCTTTTTTTGGCCCATCCATCATGGATACCATGGTTGTTAAAGCATCTGCAATTTGATACTGCATCCTTGTCACATATTGATATTGAATCTTGCTAAATTTTGATGTCCACTTCTAAAGCCATTCATGATAAGGCATCAACCTTTCTTCTTTGATATTCCATTTATTCTGAATCTGAGAAATTATCAATGCTGAGTCTTCGTATACCTCCAACTCTTTCACTCCTAGGCCTAAGGCTGCTCGTAACCCTATGATGCGAGCTTCATATTCAGTAGCATTATTGGTGGCAGAAAAGTTGAGTCTGCCTGAAAATGGAATGTGTGTCCCTTTCGGAGAAATTAAGAGAACTTCAATTTAACTTCTGTTTTGATTTGTTGCTCCGTCAAAGTACATCTTCCATGATTCTACCTCAATCCCCATGATGTCTTCATCTAGAAAGTCTCCTTGGATTTCTTCAGCTTCTTCTGGTGAACAATAGGCTAAGTGATCAACAATTGCTATCCCCTTCATAGATTTCTGAGTCACATATTTGATATCAAAAACTGACAAAAGTGAAAGCTCAAAATTATGTGAAAACACAAAAGCTGTTTAAACTCCCAAATTAAAACTTACGACTCGATTGATTTTATTCTAACTTAAACTAAGTGCGAAATAGAGTAAATGCAAGCGAACAAACAATAAAACTACTCTAAGCCATATTCATCAAATCATAGCAGTAAAATAAAAGCTAAAAGCATAGAGAAGAAGCATGCAAACACAAGATAACACGTAGATGTGTTATTGAAGAGGAAACTGAAATACTCAGTGAAAAACCTCTCTGCCACCCTCTAAGCGGTAAATCGATCCACTAGAGAATAAGTTGGAGTACACGAATAACAAAAGACCCTCCAAGCCTAGTCTACCCCATGTACTCGAGCCCTCCAAGCTCCTGCTACCAACTGACTTTGCCAAGCCTTGTCTTTTCTAGCTCTTCGGATCACGCAATTTAACTCGATTGCATCCACCAAACAAATGGCTTCTTCCATTGCTTCCCATCAACACCAAAACCTCACTTTACACTCAGATTGGGTGTGGTAAAAGTTTGGGCTATCAACCTCTCAATGGATTGTGTAGAGAATTGTGGGTATGACAGTCTCTAACTCTCAAAGGTTTTATGGCTAGGGTTTTCTCTCTGAAAGCACTCCTCTCAATATGTGGGTAATGATGGTATATATAGTGTGGGTGAGGATATAGTAGAGCAAATATGACAAAATAGCAAAACATAATATTTCGCAGGTATCTCGTGGAAAGGCCTTACCCGCAAGACACTCGCAAAAACCAGTTGTCACCATCTGTCATGACTCTTCGTATTCCAGTCATATGCTGAGCACATGCTTCACTTCACGGGAAGGCTACTCATGAGCTATCAGCAAAAACTTCTTCGGTCTTCAATTGCCTTGAGTCTTCACACTCTCTCTCACACACAACCCTTACAATAAAATCCTACAAATAATACATGGCACATAAGATTGAACAGAATTACAACCAAATTTGGCACGGAATTTAAGCCAACACAAAATAGTTGTAAATCATAAAATAGTCACAAGACAGTCGTAAAAGTTTCTGTCTGAATTTTGTGTTTTCACTATTTTACCTTAACCCATTTTCACGGGAAGAGCTTAGTCGCGAGCTTCTCGTGAAAATGCCTCTGAGAAAGCTTTTGATGAAAAAACATGCAAAATGCAATTTGAACAAAAACTCAAACACGAAAGCAAAAAACCACTTTCAAAAACATATAAAATACTCAAAAATCTTTTTAGTTTTGATCGACAAGCAATTGAGTATACATATCACATTTGAAAACGTACAATCACACAAATAAAATAAGCATTCATTGAACAAAATTGTGTGTTGTGTGAGAATCAAATGTGGAATAGTCCTTAGTCCAAAGTGAAGCTTTAATGATCAATTCAATCAAGTCATACACAATTAGTACTAAGTCAAGTTGTCTATCTCAATTATAGAAATGAACATGTATGACCTCCCACAAGAAAATGATTACATATCTTTGAAGCTTTTTATTTGGCTTCTTTACAATTCATAACATTTGATCATTTTTGAACAATACATCTCATTTTGAGATCGATGCCCGAAATTTTTAATATTTCATTTTTGAGAATAAGCATTTGGCTTTTTGGGCACCAAACATTTCAATACAAATCGTTTTCCCTTTTTCCTAGTCAAATACTAGTATGTGCAACGGCTTTTGCAGCTCATTTATCTCTTTTCGAGATTTGACATTTGTTGATCTATAAAGAAAAAACATAAAAATGTGTGGGAAGATATATAGGCACAAGTCTATGCATGTATCAAAACCATCAAGACTATTGACCAATCATTCATGACAAGCTTGAATATTGATTTACAACAATCACACATAGATTTCAAGATTTTTCCCATAAAGATAGATGTCCATACATAACAAGCGAAGCTCATAAAGGCAATGCGCCATTAGTACGAAAGTACTAGGCCAAACTCACATGTGATATACACAACACAAGCGATCAAACTTTTTTGAGATTTTTCTATTTTTATGGGTTTTTAAATTTTTTAAAACACTCAAAAACAGAACATGTAAAGTAAGATCAACAACAGCAACAAGTACAAAAAAAACTTGAAAAGAAACACACTAGAATGGGAAACATAAGCAAACATCCAACCAAAATCACAACATATAGGTTGATGCATGGACATGGTCTAATGCTTATGCATGTCTACCTTTCTTCACCCACACAGCACGTGCATTTGGGGTGATGTCCCTAGAGGATCGAGTACTAAAGTTGTGATTCTCAAACCTTTGGCTGAAGCTTGCCAAACAAGAAGTGATGGTATCTATTATCTTTATCACATCACCAAAACCGGAATCAGCTTCTCTCCCTTTTGATTGCTTGGCATTCCAATTCCCCTTTCCTTGTCCTCTTAGCATTTGAGAGTTCGCTTTCTTCAATGCGTGAAGTTAATAGCAGTTAGGTCTTGTATGTCCTCGAACTCCACAATGGTGGCAGAAGTGTTAAACTTGAGGACCTCTTTGAGACTTTGGGAAGACTTCCCTTTAGCCTTGGGTTTGGCCACAAATGGATTTTGAGGTTTTGTCAAAACCTTTTGAGCAGTTCCATTTGGCTTCGTCTCCACTTTTACATTCTCAACACTTGGAGTTGCTACCATTGGCTCCTTAGCTTTAACAAACTTTATCTCCTTGGACACATTGGCACTTGAACTACTTTCTCCTAAATATCCTACACCACTTTTGTTAGAAAAAGGCTTTTGATGTGTAAGCACATCATCAAGTTTCTTGGCGGCAACGCACTCCACTTTGGCATTAGCTTGAATCACCTCAAGCTTATGAAACTTGATCTTGGAGTAAGCCTCAGTTAGTTCTCTAATCAGCGGCTCAACTTCACACTTCGTTTCCTTGTACCACACTAGAAGACTTTTGTAATCTTGCTCTGCTCTCTTCATTTTTCTTATGGCTTCCTTAGCCACTCTTGCATACTTTCCAGATTTCTCTAGAAGAGAGTTATAAGTTTCTAGCAATCCATTTGTTCCTTCATAGACACATTCTTCGCCTTCATCATCGGATTCCTCCCTCTCCCATTGACTCCACTTTGGTGTGCTCACTGAGCTCTTCCACTAGTGCATTCAAATCTTCTGAAAAGTCCACGGGTGCAATGGTCAAAAATGCGGAGTAGTTCCCTTCTCCGTCACAGCTTTCTTCCGAGTCAAAATTTGAACCATCTGAGTCACTAAGAGTAGTTGCAAAGGCTTTACCCTTTGCTTTCAAATATGTGGGGCATTCTTTCTTCATATGCTGATGTCCTTTGCACTCAAAGCACGTGACCATTTCAGATGGCGAAGAATCTCTTGAATCCTTCTTCTTAAAGTATTTCTTGTCCTTTTTGAAGTTTGAGAATTTGCCATTCTCAAAAGACTTTCCATCTCTCTTGAACTTAAGGAACTTACGGAAGTTTTTAGCAAGGTACGCCACATCCTTTTCAACCTCATCCTCATCCGAAGAGTCTTGAGCTTCCAATCTCTCATTGACCGTCTTGAGAGCAAGTGATTTTCTCTTCCTTTGAGATGGTAGATATAGCTTATAGGTTTGAAGAGAACCAATGAATTCTTGAATTTTAATTTCATCAAGGTCTTTGCTCTCTTCAATGGCAGTGAACTTTGCACGAAAACTCTCTGACAATGATCATAGAATCTTCCTCACAATCTTGGAGTCCTCTGTCTTTTCTCCCAAGTTGAATTTCCCAATCACCACTTCATTTAGCTTCCCATAAAATAAGTCGAATGACTCATCTTCACTTATCTTCAACTCCTCGAAGCGTGTGGTAAGCATTTACAACTTGGTGTCCTTCACCTTCTTAGTGCCTTCATAGGTCGCCTCCAAGATTTGCCATGCCTCCTTAGCAATTGTAACATGAGAGATCCTGTGAAATTTATCAGGGGAAACACCACAGAAAATAGCATTTAAAGCCTTGCTATTAGCAATAGCTGCCACAAAGGCTGCCTTATCCAATTCGGATTTGGCGGCCTCAGGCCTAGTCCATCCTATCTCGACAACATTCCAAACACTGTCATTAATAGAGCATAGAACTGTCGTCATATGAACTTTCCAAAAAGTATAATTGCTCCCTTCAAAGTATGGAGGAGCATTGAGCGATTGAGATTGATCCATCTCAAAAAAGGTCTAGGATCACACTTAGGTAATGAAACCATAGCAAGTGTACCTACTCTGATATCAAATGAAAGTTCGAAATTGTGTGAAAACACAAGAGCTGTTTAGACCTCCAAATTAAAACTTACAACTCGGTTGATTTTATTCTAACTTAAACTAAATGTGGAATAGAGTAAATGCGAGCGAACAAACAATAAAACTACTCTAAGCCAAATTCATCAAATCACAGCAGTAAAATGAAAGCTAAAATAGTAGGGAAGAAGAATGCAAACACAAGATAACACACAAATGTGTTATCAAAGAAGAAACCGAAGTACTTGGCGAAAAACCTCTTCGCCGCCCTCCAAGCGGTAAATCGATCCACTAGAAAATAAGTTGGAGTACACAAATAACAAAAGACCCTCCAAACCTAGTCTACTCTATGTACTCAAGCCCTCCAAGCTCCTGCTACCAACTGACTTTGCCAAGCTTTGTCTTCTCTAGCTCTCCGGATCACGCAATTTAACCCGATTGTATCCACTAAACAAATGGCTTCTTCCAATGCTTTCCAGCAGCACCAAAACTTCACTTTACACTTAAATTGGGTGTAGTAAGTGTTTGGGCTATCAACCTCTAAAGGATTTGGAAATGGAGAGGTAGGAGTTGAGGAAAACCACAATGGATTGTATAGAGAATTGTGGGTGTGACAATCTCTAACTCTCAAAGGTTTTGTGGATAGGGTTTTCTCTCTAAAAGTACTCCTCAATATGTGGGTAATTATGGTATATATAGTGTGGGTGAGGATGTAATGGAGCAGATTTGACAAAATAACAAAACAGAATATTTCGTGGGTATCTCACGGGAAGGCCTTACCCGCTAGACACTCACAAAAACCAGCTGTCACCATCTGTCATGACTCTTCGCATTCCAGTCATGTGCTGAGCTCATGCTTCACTTCGCGAGAAGGCTACTCGCGAGCTACCCGCAAAAACTTCTTTAGGCTTCAATTGCCTTGAGTCTTCACACTCTCTCTCACACACAATCCTTACAATAAAATCCCAAAAATAATACATGGTATATAAGATTGAACATAATTACAATCAAAATTGAAACGGAATTAAAGCCAACACAAAATATTTGTAAATCACAACTTTACAAAAAGCAATACCCATTTAACTGTCTTCCCATCTTGCACTGGTTTTTCCATTAAGTACTTCAAAAGATCCATTCTTGCAATCAACAAAACCTTGTAAGCAAGCATATATTGTCTGAGTTTGCGGGTTGCCCATACAAGTGCTACACATGTCTTCTCAAGTGGCGAATACTTCTCTTCATAAGGCAACATCTTCTTGCTGATGTAGTGAATTGCATTCTCCTTTCTAGTCCCTTCTAACTATTGAGTAAGTAGAGCCCCCATTGCTATATCTGTAGTGGTGAGATACAAAAACAACGGCTTTCAGGTATTGGTGGGACAAGTATTGGTGGTTTCATTAGATAATTCTTGATCTTCTCAAAGGCTTCTTGGCATTATTCATTCCATATTGTAGGAACTTCCTTCTTAAGCAATTAGAAGATTGGTTCACATGCCATGGTGAGTTGAGCTATGAACCTATTGATGTACTGTACCCTTCCTAGAAATCCTCAGATCTCCTTTTCAGTTCTTGGGAGCTTCATCTTTACAGTTGCCTTGATTTTGTTAGGATCAACTTCCATTCCCCTCTAGCTTACCATAAACCCTAATAGCTTTCTAGATGTTACACCAAAAGTGCAGATCTTTGGATTCAACCATAACTTGTAGAGCCAGATTCTTTCGAAGAACTTCCGTAAAGTTGGCATATGTCCTTCATGGTTTTTGGACTTCACTATCATGTCATCGACATAAACCTCTACTTCTTTATGGATCAAGTCATGCAACAAAGTGGTGGTTGCACGTTGGTAAGTAGCACCAGCATTTTTAATGCCAAATGGCATAACCTTGTAGCAATATGTCCCCCATGGTGTAATAAAGGAGGTTTTCTCCATATCTTCTAGAGCCATCTTAATCTAATTGTACCCTGAAAATCCATCCATAAACGATAGCAAAGCATGACCTGCTATGTTGTCAACCAGGATGTCAATGTGAGGCAAAGGAAAGTCATCTTTTGGACTGGCCTTATTTAGATCTCGAAAATCTAGACACATTCTGACCTTTACATCCTTCCTTGGCACCAAAACCACATTAGCTAGCCATTTTGGATAGTTGACCACCCTCAAGAATTCTGCATTGTACTGTTTCTCAACTTCTTCCTTAGTCTTGAGAGTCCACTCTAGCTTTATTCTTCTCAACTTATGGTTAGATCTGTTGCAATGCAGTGCTGTACTATATCTATATCAATCCAGGCATGTCTTCGTATGACCAGGCAAAGACCTCTTTGAATTCTTTCAGGAGTGCCACTAATGCATCTTTTACTGAAATGGTTAGGGTATTGCCCATTGGTATCATTTTAGGTTCATCATTAGTTCCCAGGTTAATGGATTGGGTTTCGTCTTTTATGGGTTCTACATGTCCTTGTTTTAATTCCTTATTATTAAGAATTTCTTTATCAATTTCAAAAGTAAAAACATTCAAAGCCAACAAATAAGCAGAATCAGAAATCATATTAAAAGGAAAAGAGTTTTCAACAGACTCCACAGGCTCAATAGACTTAATTAAATCAGACTCAACTGGAAAACTATCACAAACGGGATTAACAGGAATAGAAATACTAGCAAAAATAGACTCAATTAGGACAAAAACAATGTTCTTGGCAGGGTTGACTGGCTCGACAGTCTTGATCTTCTTAGCAAGAGTGACTGACTTGACAGTCTTGATCTTCTTCACGGAGTCTTCCATAAGGTGGGCAGCTCCCTCCCATGCCCAGTTCTTCAATTCAGTAGTGGCTTCAACAATGGCAGGTGGCTCCCATTATGTTCCTTCTTCCCTTAGCATCAATACTATGGGATCTTCATCCATGTAATCCGTGGCTTCTTTGTCAACCTCCATGTATGTAGGCTTGTCTATCACAAAAGCATCCTGGCACTCTGTGCTATCCATCCACTCATCAAACAGGTCATGCTTGCCTCTACTGCCCAAGTAGGTGTGTTGAGGGAGATGCTCTAACTCACCACCTTCCATCCTCTCATTATTACCTCCATCATCCTTAAGCGTCATGATTCTAAGACTATGGACCATCAGTTTTTGGTCTAGAACGGCTAACCTAACATCTATGTCATCCTCCTCTTCGGTATGTGGGGTTGGTGAGCTTGGTTCTGAATCATAATATGATCCCAATTCCGGAATCTCTCTTCCATGCTTGTCATATCGAGGGCCAGACTTTGAACTGACGTTAGTGATACAGCTCTAATTAGAAAGGTGCCCATAGGGGTATTCATCATAGTACATTTGATTGGCTTGTTGATTCTCCTCTTTTGCATTCTCTAACACATTTATTAGCCTGTATTGATCACTATCAGTGTCGCTCCACCTGTTAACTTCGACATCATCTTCAATATCTTCATCATAATAGTCCACATCATCATCATATTCTTCATAGAAAAGGTATGCATCTTCATCTTCTCTATCACTAGGGGGTTCACCCCAATCATTGCCACTATACGAGCTATCATAATCTTTGCTGCTGTTGCTTTCACTATCGGTGCTATTGTCATCATCATCATGTCCACTGTCGCCGCTGTTGCTAACAATACTACTATCACTCTTGTCATCACTTCCATCTTCATCATTACTAGGGGCTGCTCCCCCTTCCTCGTCTTTATCATTGGATCTTCGTTCATACGGGCTTTTCAATGCATGCTGGCAAGCCTCCCAGTATTCTTCTTCTTCTATGTTACAAATGGCATCTCCAAGAAGCATAGTCATGGCATCAGGAGCCATGTAATCAGCCCAATCAGTAGGAACCCAAGTTGTATCTTCCTTCTTTGGCTCTAGAACCTTGTTGTTGTAGTCAAGTAGTATCTCAAACCTAGGCACCATTGTCTTTGTCATAAGATCAAATCTCGGTTCAAGGAATCCCTAATAACGTTGACTTTCTCTAGCTTCGACAAACTTTCTGTTCAATGTAGAAGTATAGGGCTTTAGAGGTTCTGGAGGACAAGGGAATCCTTTTTCTTTGGCTTTGACTCGAGCCATTTTTCTCATTTCCATCTCTAACAAATCATCATCAGTGGGCTTATAGCCTAGCCTAAGAAGTGGTGTGGCAGTAGGAATTATCGGGACCTGAATATTAGGCTTCTTCACAGTTCTCCTCAAGTTCATCCCGGGAAGGTAGTTCATTCTCCTCATCATTGCTACCACATTGTTGTTACCATAAAGAGCAAAGTCCATCAGGATCTTCTCCACTTCTTGTTCTCTCCTTTCGAAGCCAGGCCTCTCAATCTTAAAGCCATCCAAGGTCAATGGCTCTTTCTCAGAATCTATACCGAAAATAGGCTTAGGCACAGTCAAAGTATCCCCATATATGATCACAATAGCTCTTTCATGTGGAAACTGAACCTTTTGATATAGGGAAGAAGGTACAACTTTTGTGTCATGGATCCATGGTCGCCCAAGGAGCATATTGAAGCATAAGGCTATATTGAGGACTCGAAAGTCCACCTTCTTGACCATCGATCCTATAATGAGCTCTAATGTCACAATTCCCAAGACTTCTCTTCTACTGTTATCATATGCCCTCACATCCTAATTGGTAGGTACAAAGTCTTTAATACTTAGACCCAAGCAACTTGCGGTCTTTAAAGGACATACGTTCAAAGCACTTCCATCATCTATCAAAACCATCGGTATCCTCTTCCCCATGGCATCCACAGTGATATGCAAAGGGTCGTTGTGGTGCTTCCCCTTCTTGGTTAGATCCTTGTCATAATAGGAAAATGTGAGTTCCCTATTTATAGACCCAATCATGGCATTTAGATCTTGGGAAGATATGATTGTGGGGACTTGGATTTGGTTGAGAAGGTCTACTAGGTTTTGACAATGCTTGTATGAGGCCATAAGTAAACCACATAAGGATATGTTGGCTTGTGTCTTCTGTAGTTGCTTGAGGACCTCATCTTCCTCAGCAAATTCTTATTGGGTAGATTTATTCAGGGCTTCTACCAGGTTGTCGGTCTCCAAATGTGGGGTTTGAAGTGTCTTCCCCTATTTGTGGATGTCAGGCTATTTACTTGGGGTTTGAAGTGTCTCCCCCATTTGTGGGTGTTTGGTAATTCTCGGGTTTGGTATTTCTTCATTCCATATATCATATCCTGTGGTGGTAATAGATGTCTTATCCATTAATTCTTCCCATGTCATCATAAAGCATTCAGGTAGGTCATAGATCAACCCAGATTGGTCTTGGTGTTAAGGGTTTTAGTAACCTTTTTGCTTTTAGCTTGTCAAACACTTGGCTTATAGGGATATACAACTCATGAAATTCCCTCCTAGGTCTAGGCCCTTGCAGTACTTGCACAGGTGCAATGGGTGCAATCAATTGATAAGGATCATTTTTATGGATATTAGAAAGTTCTGCAGCCTTAGAATTAGATCTTACATTCTTTTTAAACTTTGGTGGGTCATCATTCTTTATAGTGTCATTGTTTATTGCATCCTCAATTTGTGTTCTAGCAGCAATCGAAGCTTTAAAATTAGGAAAGTATTGTGCAAACAAGTACTTATAGTATACAGGTAATAAATTCTTTACAACCATAGCTAATTTTTCTTCTTCACTTGGCCTAATCATCATCTATGCTGCCTTGGCTCTCCACTTGGTAATGAAAGTAGAGAAGGATTCCTTCGGCTTTTGCTTGGTGGTCTCGAGATCTCTCCTTGTGATGTCCACTTTTATATTGTACTTGTATTGCTTATGAAACTCACGTCAGGTGTCCTCCCAACTTCTAGCTCTTGCCTCATCCAGGTTGAGGAATCACCTAAGAGTGGCTTTAGTCAGTGTTTTTTGGAACATTTGAGCAAGTACTTCTTCGGTTGCACCTAAGGATTGCATAGCCCTCATATACATCTTCAGATGGGACTTTAGGCAACCGGTCCCGTCAAACTTATCTAGGGTTGGCATCTTGAATTTGGGAGGCAGTCTCACATTAGGGAAAGTGAGAGGGAGTCGTAGTCCATAAGGTCCTCCATCTTACGGGCTCTTCTAATTATCTTCTCCATTTTATTCATTCTCTCGTTTATCTTCTTCTCATTCGCTATAGCTGGTGGATCATGATCATCCCTGTTCTCCTCTTGATTACTCTTCAAGTTCTGAAACTATTGCACCATATGGTTCATGTCTTCTCTCAGCTGGATTTGACTAGCTACCATGGTGTTGAGTAGCTCTTAAGTGTTCATGGGTTCCTTGGTGTTTGGGTGTTCTCCCTCTTCTGCCATATTGTTAGGAGCTTCAGACTTCTCATGGCTTGAACTATCTTATAGGTCAAAGATGAAGTTGTGGTGTTGCAGCAGCGGAGTTTCTTCTATGCTTAAGTACTTCAATACCGTAATGACGGGCTTGGAACTGGAGCTACTGGCTTGAGTGTCAAGCTTAGGTTCTCTTTGCAGCCTTCCTTTAGATCTTGACCAAATTCTCCCCTACTAATAGGCTTGGTTGGGTTAATCAAAGCTAAGTCCCCATCCGCATCAATCAATCAACCAAACAAACACACACAACATGCAATGCAATTTTAACTGAAACCAACCTAAGGGTAGGTTCTAAGTCATTATGTTATAGGGTGGGTTTGTTGTTTTATTGTTTCCCATAGCTAGAATGTTAGACCTCCCAACCTGTAATGTAATGAACATTGCGTTGGTCCAAACAGCATGATTTGTCCTTTACAGTCAACAGGAAATGATCTAGTGACTTTAAGCTATGGGTTGGTGTGTTCACCACTGGGTACCTGAATTTAATGAAGACCGGTGATTTATTGTTACTACTACCACAAGTTGTTGAAAGGGGTGCATACATATTGTTTGGATGGCACACGCTATGACAGTTAGGGAAAGCTTTTAACAAGCAATACAAACAACAACATATCATATCATACAACAAAATATCATGCAACATCTCAATAAACATAAATAAACAAACAAACAAACAACAATATCATGCAAGACAATGCAAATCAAGGGTACATATTTGGTCACTTAAGTCTAATATGAAGCCTAGCCCTCGACATCCCCAGTGAAGTCGCCACTATGAGAGACCGAGAAATTAAGTGCTCTAAAAAAAGAGATTTGGGTACTTTTTTATGGTACCTCTCTTTTTGGGTAAATGGTGTGGAGTCACCTCTTATTTTTTATATAAAAAAAAAAAACTAAATATAAATACATGATTGAATTGTTCCATTTCATTGATTGAGTAAAAAATACATACTTGAAAAATTGAAAATTACATGGCTTTGGGTCCTAGTTACAAACTAGCAAATAATTACATGGCTTTTTGTCCTAGTTACAATCTATCCAAAATAAAAAAAAAGATAAGGCTAGATCTACCTATCCAAAAAACCTAAATTCGGAGGCTAGATTACGGAATGAGAAGGTGTTAGGCACCCATTTCTCCCAGACAAAGTCTGGTTTTCTAGACTCTTGTGACCTATGTACTCCTTTTATGCATGCTATGAATGATATGTTGCACATGTAAAACAAAAATAAATCACATAAGTTTATTTATGAATGTATCCTCTTCTTGATTTTAAAACAATTCAAATCTATTTTAATGATAAAAAAAAAATTGATTTTGGTTTATAAAAACCAGATCTATTTTTGAGAATTTAAAAAAAATGGTTTTAGTTTTGTATATGACTAGATCTGTTTTGTGATGATTAAAAAAATGGTTTTTGATGACAGAAAAATCAGATCTGTTTTTATATGTTCAAAAATGTGGAAAAGATTTTTTTTTATGAAGAGAATTTCATTCATAAAATAAATTTATACTACATGGACCAAACAAAACAAACAACAATAAACACAATCATGCATGATCTTTTTCCTTTATTTCAAAATCCGTATATATTAAAAAAAATTAGATTTGTATCTAAGGAATATACAAATCAGTTCTTAATTTAAGAAAAATTTAGATTTACATCTAATGAAGATGCAAACTAGTTTTTGATTTAAAAAAAAAAAAATCAGATCTACATCTAAGGAAGATGCAGATCCTTTTTATTTTGAGAAAAATTCAAATCTACATCTAGGAAGATGCAGATCCGTTTTATTTTAAGAAAAATTCAGATCTACACTTAATGAAGGTGCAGATCTACTTTTAGTTTTAAGAAAAAGAATTGATTACATGCAGATCTTTGAAATT
This sequence comes from Lithocarpus polystachyus, assembly GCA_033629205.1. Lineage (NCBI taxonomy): Eukaryota > Viridiplantae > Streptophyta > Magnoliopsida > Fagales > Fagaceae > Lithocarpus > Lithocarpus polystachyus. The sequence goes on along the minus strand of CM066162.1, from coordinate 46,980,552 downwards.
AAGAAAGAGATCATAACAATTATAAAAGATTCAAGATCATGCTTTAAATAAAACAATAATTCATGATATGAATATTTGAAGCAACTAAATTAGAAAAATAAACATGCATCGTCACAACAAGAGAAGCATAAGAAAAAGAGTTAAAAAACAACCTCTTGCATGGAGCACTCTTCTTCTTGAAAGGATATTTTTGGGTTCAAAGAGATTTATGCAATTATCTTTGAAACCTAAAAACCCTAGTTTAAGAGAGAATACCAAAAAAGGGGAGTGAGAATTTTGAGAGTGTGAAAGGGTGTCTCTCTTTGAGCGCAAAAGAATGTGCTGAATTTTGAGATCCAATCCCTATTTATAGAGACTGGAATGCTTAAAAAATAAGCAATGATGGGTAGAATGCGAATTGGGACGTGTCTTTTTGCGAAAAAAGTCGAAAAGGGTGTACTTTATCGGCACCCAAAGAGAATTTGGCCAAAGCCCAAAAGATTGCAATTCGCCACTTTTAAAGTGCCAATCGGCACTCCAAAAGTGCCGAATGGTACTCTTGGGTGCCGATCGCGCTTTCGTGTTCGGGTGCATTTTGGACTCCTTTTTTTAGGTTTTCTTGAATCGAGTCTTGCACTTAGACGTGTTTTCAATCCATATTCTAAGATTTTTATCTCTTTTTTGGATAATTCAGGTCTTTTCAGGAACAGTTATCTTGTAGATAAATGCCCTAAAATAAATTTTGATAAAGTTCAGATTATCCACAATTTTATTGTTATCCAATTATCCCTTTTATTCCTATGCAAACAATCCTATTTTAGACACTAATTATCAACCAATCACAAAATTATTTAATTAATTTTAATTTTTTAACCAATCAGAATTAATTTAAATCAATCATGCATGGTCAACTCTACCTAGACACAATGCATGCTGTCCGTGCAAACTTGATCATGCAATATCTTTCGATCTGATGGTCCGATTTGAAAACCAAACACACTGTTGTAACCGTTAGAATCTCAAGATCATTTTTATGATATGCAATGAATGAATTAATGCATGTAATGCAATCATGATTTTTGGGGTACATGAATGGTCATTCCAGTCACCTTTCTTAATTAAATCATAGGTGTAAAATCGAGTGTCTACAATATATTAAATTTGGGTAAGAATTGTAGATATGTTGTCTTTAGATAGGGTACTACTACTAATTCACTGAACCTAGACAATTATGATTTGGGCTTTCCCACCTTGGGCTCTTGGGTCAATTATATTCTAATAGCTACTGAATGTCCGTACACACACACGCGCACACACACACACACACACACATATAATATATATATATATATATATATATATATATATATATATTAATTTTGGGTCTATTATACTCTCTACTTTGAGAAGGGTAAATTGTACTAATCTCTCATTAGAGTTTCCATTATTTTACTTATCCCTCCTTTAGTTCAAAATAAAACGCTCACCTCCCAAAAAATATAAATTATTTACATTGCCCTCCCGTGGATGACTAAAAATGAGGTTTTAAAAAATCTCCAAAAAAATAAATTTAAAAAAATCTTGAATTTCCTATTATAGAGGACATAGATGGTAGTATAAGTAGTGGATAAAATATAAAATTCAATAATTTTTAATGCATTTTTTTCGATCATTAAGGGGAGGTCACTAGGTCAATGCAAATAATGTACATTTTATGAGAAGTGAGTATCCTTTTCCGAATTAGAGGGGAGGTAATTGTATAACGAAAAACCTTAGGAGAGATTAGTGCAATTTTTTCTTTTGAGAAAGTTGTTTATTATGAAAATTTTTGAAAATTTTCTTTGATTGATTCCACTCTTCCATTACAATGTAGTAAGTACAATGTTCCACCAAACTTCAAAAAGAATCAATATCTCTCCTAATTTATTGGTAAAAAATAATTAGTATTTTGTCTCAATCAGTTAGGGCATGTTTCGTAGATTATGATAGACACTGTAATGTCATAGTTATTCCTATGATTTAATTATTCTTTAGTTTGGTAATGTTTTTATTACAAGGAATAATCATTCCTCATGAATAGTTATTCTTTAAAATAAAGAATAATTATTCCTCTCTAGAAGGGTTGTAATAACTATTCTTTAGTAAATGCAATAATTTTTAAAATTAATATATTTCCAAATAAACAAACTTTCCATATACACATAACAATTATATAAATAAAAATCATAAAAAAATAACTCATCTCTCTCTCTCTCTCTCTCTCTCTCGAATTTAAAAAATATTATTTTTAAGGAAATATAATTGTATGAGTAAGATATTTCCAAAAATAAATCTTAAGTTTTATTCTAATATTACAATTTACAACCAAACTTATGAATTACAATTCTTGTTAACCCTCACTCAGTGTATCAAACATGCTCTTAGGATTTTTATCAAATTTCACAAAGAGGTATTTTTTATTTTTTAATAATAATAATAATAATAATATTTATGAAACGCGCGTGACAGAATTGAATGAAAATAACAGCTTTGTCCTGCCACAGAGTAAAAAAAGTTCACATAATCAACTGATGAATGAAATTAAGGTTATGCAGCGCGCAGGAGCAATAGCCAAAACAATACTAATGAAGGAAATGAAGAAGCGAGCTAGCCAACATTGACAAGATTTTCTAATGAGTAGCCTATAGCCATAGACATAAAGAGAGAAATGTCGCAAATTTAATTTTGAGAAAAGTATATACAAATAAATATATCATATGGTCTTCTTTATTTTTTCTTGCTGAATATAGTCCATATCAGATATATAGAAAAAGCTAAATCAAGTGGGTTGCATTTACTAAATTTTGAAGTCATGTACTTATACACATACTTGAATACTTAATTATACTACACCGCAATTAATACAGCATATCAACGGAGATATATACAAAGGGATTTACTAACGTGTGCCCTTAGAGCATACATTAGTAAACCATTTTAAGAATTTTTTTATGGAGAAACGAAAAATTAATTAATTGTTTTGACAACTTTTTCAATTCCTGATAAAAACTTTCCTAAAATAAATAATTAATGCGTGTGGGACCCATATTCAAACGCTTAAATTCTCATTAAAGTTGGTAATGGTAGAAATCTTTCTTATTCGTCTCTTCAGAACAACTATACATAGTAACAGCTCACCCTTCAATAAACTGGCTTTCTCACGACCAGAACAGGGCATTTGACGTTATGAACACAGTAATTGCTCACGCTTCCCAGAAAAGCCCTGTCCCAACATACTAGCATTAGAACTTCAATATGGAATAATATTTTTCTCTCCTAGAGCACAACCAAGGAACAAGGTACACAAGTTTGAATGCAACCATAAAAGACAGTTTACAATCTGACTTAGCTATATTGGCCTGTTTGGATGGAGGGGAAGTGGAGGAGAGTAGAGTAGTATTTGCTAAAACTGAGCTAATTTTGTGCTAAATCTATTCTATTCTACTCTACTCTACTCCCCCTCTCTCAATCCAAACGAACCATAATAGTATTACAATAAGTATAATGACATACCAAATTTAACCCTTTTTTTTTCAAAACTGAAATGAGGCGTGAGTTTGGATACCAGTGTTGTCAACGTTTGCGTTTTTGGTTGGGTCCCACGGCACTGTTCATGACCCAGCCAAAAGCACAAAAATGTGCATACCAATGCATTTTTAGGTCTCACAGCATTATTCACATAATTAAAAATTATTTTACTACAGTGTTTTCAGCAATAAATTTTTAGATTTCAACAAATAAGCGGTATCCAAACACACCTGAGTGGTAAGTTGTGATTTGTGTAATAAAAACGATATTAGTAGTAGTCTCATGTAAAAAGGGTATTATACTAATCACAATCTATCATCTAAACGAATTGTAAAATTTGTTGTATTTGTAAACAATGTTGAAAGTAGTAATAAAGACTGACCATGAATAAAGAAACATGTTATTGAAAGTTGAAAGAGTTTTCTGAGAATTTTACTTAAATAATGTGTGTTATGAATAATTAGCACATGTTGTATTACTAATGAAACATAGCCAAAAGTTGTGTTAAAGATAACCAATACCATTGTTAAAACAGACCATAAATACCGTTGTCAATACAGGAAGTTTGAATAATTTGCACATGAAAGTATTATGAAGAGCATTATAATGCTCATTTTTTAAATTTAAAAAAGTCATAATTGAACCAATGGTCACAAATTTCACCATACAGTTCAGCAAAAAAAAAAAAAAAAAAAAAAAAAAAATTCACAATACAGATTACAGCAGTAATTTCTTTAAATTACACTGTTTCCAACAAAATAAAATAATGCCAATTTTACTCACTCCATGCCATACACAGTTGGCATTTTATATAATCAATCAGAAGATGTGTACACGTTCGGCAATCAGCATTCTTTAACTACTATAGCACAAAACATATTAATGTGAACAACCTAAATCACATGCCATTTTTCCACATTAAATGAGCAAACATTAGGATCACGATCTTCAATCAATGCAAGAAATAACATACGAAAAAAAAAAAAAGGTCATCCAAATAAAATTCGGGTAAGTTATAGACCACCAACAAGCTCAACTTATCACATATAAGTTGTGTTTTTCCTAAAGCGTATTGATTAGTCTACATGAATAGTATGATATCAAGTGTACATTATAGGTAAAAATGTGGCTAATATTTGCCACTTTGGAACTACAATCTACACTTTATAACAACAGTGAAACATAAAATTAGTTTTTCCCTTTTCGTAAGATTGATAAATAGTCATTAATTCTAGAGTTTCCAAACACTCTCTAACTTCCGCCCAACTTTTTATGCCGTAGTTATCCCTATATAATATATGGGTAATGTTAATGGGCACCTCGCAAGGTGCTCGTAAGAAACAACTTTATGTCAATAAAGCCAATTTTTTGTCCGATTTTTGATCAATTTTAAAGGGTGTAGAGCCAATAAAGCCAACTTTTTGAGTTTCATTTGTCACTTCAGTATTATTTTAAGTCATTTCATTAATTTATACCAATTTTTTTATTAAGTGGACTCCACAATAAATCATCCTTAACAGACACCTTACGATGACATTAACATTTTTCATTACCACCACGCATCCTTAGTGCGGTAGTCACTCCACAAGTATAAATATTTGTGAGGTGTGGGGAGGGGTGGGAGGGAGGGCAAGGGCCGGGGTTCAAGTCTCTAATATGGAGTTTCACACACATATACACTTAGATTATGCTAGAGTAGAAATTCTATCTTGTAAAAAAAAAAAACATTTTCCATTAAATATTGCACGAACGATGTTAAGACTACATCTTATTATACAATTTTTGTCGCAACTTGCCATGTTTCTTAAAACCTTTCCCACCATTTTGGTAAATTGAGCAGACAAAAGACAATGCATATATTGGTGTATTGTCAATGTTCAGTACTTCTGATTCAAGTATAATTGAGCTGAAAGGACTTGGCTTGTACTACACCAACAGCTAATACTTAATTGTCCTTCTCAAACGCAGAATTAAGTTTCCTCAGCCTTTTATGGGTCCAGATTAGGTCCAGTACTTCCAGTGCATTGGACCCAGTTGGATGATGACACGTATCTAACAACAGGTCCATCGTCACTGGACACTGAACCCCGAACCGCCCCTGCCTTTTATACCATTTATCAAATGAAAAATTCTTTCCATGTTCTATCAAAACAGAAAGCTGTATCATAACAATTCTAAACGACATATTTTTTGTTTGTGCAATACAGCATGTCTTCTCAGTATAAATTGACCATAATTTTCTTGTTTGAAAATAAATGAAATAACCGAATGAAACCAATTCCCAGACACACATGCATGCACAGTAGTTCTGCAAGAACACTTTGTAGTTAAAAGTAATTAAAGAAGATAGGTATAAGCTAATGCATATACAAGTGATAACATTTGGTACTAACCTTCTTATAGCTCCACGGCCATGGCTGCCCAATACAAGTAATTGAATGTTAAGCTTCTCCACAGCTTCATATATTGCCACTTTAGGATCCCCAACTTCTGTCACCGTTTCTGCAACTATCTATAGCAAGGAACGGTGCATATTACCATATTTAACATATAGTGGATTTGCACTTTTATAAAGTTATTTTTGGTTAAGTCTATCAATGAGAAGTTCATTTGATTTGACCCACTCAAGAATAGGAACTTTCACGCTGTTATCAAATACACTAACACTAAAGAGATTGACATCTAAAATTTAAATTTTGTGACACTCCAAAATCAATCTTTTTTTTTCCCCCAGAATTTGTTTACTTTCAATAACAAATCACACAAATCAAATTATATGTAATGCAACCTAAAAATAGATAAACTTGAGAAATTTTATTATACGGTTAAATATGTCTACATTTATACATTAATTCCAAATATAGTTATCAAAAAGTTAAGCTAAAATGACCAACAAGGCCCATGGGGCATGTTTATCAAAGTTGTTAGAAAGGAATTATCATAATGGTTTGTGTTAATAGGATCGTTGTTATGCATGTACTTATGAAATATGAATAGATCATACCTAGCAGCCGCATTATTTTCCAGAATGGAACACGTGGGATGACATCAAAAAGTGAAAAATAAAGTTCAACAGTTAATGCCAAAATGTAATTCCTAATGTATCTAACTACACACCCTTAATGCGTTGGTCACTCCACAAGTATAAGTGCTTGTAGGTGTGCAGAGTAAAAGCCGGGGTTCAAGTCTCCAGGTGAGAGCTTCATATACATATACACTTAGATTAGGTTAAAGTAGAATTTCTATCTTTAAAAAAAAAAAAAAAAAAAAAAAAAAAAAAAAAAAAAAAAAAAAAAAAAAAAAAAAAAAAACAGAGTCAGGATTTGATTGGTGGGGGAGGGGTGAAATCTATAAGCACATGTACCCACACACACTTGAACATAGATAATATGAAATATAAAAATCATGTATATACTAAGTGATATTTTAGAGTAAGAAAATTGATAAATTGATATATATTTTTGTTTCTCCATTAAGGATGTTTTGCATGAATAATCCATTTTCTAATTTTTTTTCAAAGTCAAATTTTCACTTACAAATGAAAATATTTTTAATAGTTAGATAGTAAGTACAATTTATATAAATTTATAATATAATGTAATTATGCACATAGCTTTAAAAACCGGACCAGACCGACCAGTTCAACCGGGAACCGGCCTTCAATCCGATCTAGTTATGGCATAAAACCGAAAATGGCCTAAAAATCGGTAAATAATAAAAACTGGCCGGTTCAACCTAAGAACCGAAAACCTGCGAGGTCAAACTGGTTACTGACCGGTTTGTCCTTCCCCACCTAAAACTACGTCGTTTAAGTGTTTAACCCTAAAAACTAACCGTAAAACTCTCACACTCTCATCTGATCTCAGTTCTTCTCACTTCTCACTCTCAGTGTTGTCTCACGCCTCTCAACTCTCAAGTCTCACCATCTCACAAGTGATGGAGTGGCTAGTGACAAGGCCTTTGCCGAAGCAGAGACACCTAGTGATGTCGTTAAGCACCGTTTGGCTTATCAGTAATAGCCCAAATGCCAACAACCCGTACACCGTCGACGCGTCCAAGGCGTACACGCAATATGTTATCTCATTGTACTCATCAAGAACAACCTTAACCTGTTCACACAGTACAGTACAGTAGTCAAGTGTGTGTGTGTGTGTGTTAGCTTAGCTAGCTTCAACTACACAGTAAAAGAGAGAGAGAGAGAGAGTGTGAGTGAGTGAGTTACTGTTCGACGACGTCGTTCAGCACCGATGGCAAAGACGAAAGTGATGAGGTGGAGAGAGATGATGATTGCTAAGATTGACACTGAGACAGCCATTTTCGCTATTATGCTTCTTCATCTTCTCTTTCAACTCACTCAATCCCTCAATTTTTTGGTATTGTTTGTGTTTTTCTCTCTTTTCTATTTTACTTTTACTTGTATTTATCTCTCTCTCTCTCTCTCTCTCTCTACTGTTGATTCTTTTTTCTTTTTATTTTTGGGCGACAAATTTTCAGCTTTTGATGATAATAAGCAATTATTGCTTATTTTAGCTTTAGGGTTGCTTTTTTGGATTCTTGTGAACAAATGGGAAAATGTTAAAGATTTAGCAATTATTGCTGGGTTTGGAAAATGTTAAACATACTACATAATTTTTGCTACAATTTGCTCACAAATTTTTATCATAATGCTAATTGTAAAAGATAAAGTAAAAATGATGGATTCACAACAACACCGCTCACAATTTATCTGTTATTTGCCATTGGAATGTAAATGTAATGACTAATGAACTTATTTATTTGGTTTTGTTGAAAATTTATTATATTAAGGATGATTTTTTTGTAACGTTATTATGTTAAATTCTTTAAAAAGATGTTATATATTTATATACTTGTATTTTTTTTAAAAGAAACATATTTATTACTATTGGTTTGTTTGTTTTAGTATATTAAAAATTTATTAATTATTTATATAATTTAAATAAATTTTAATTAAATTATTTATGACGTTATCGGTTCAACCATCGGTCCAGCCATAAAACCGGTAATTAGCTCTTTTTTCGGTTCTTTCACCGTACCGATTTTAAAACCATGATTATGCATGCATAACTTTTATTCCTTACTATACAAATTTTCGTGAAGGTGAATAAATTATTACATAAAGAATTTGAGATCCTAGTATCTATCTAGTTGTAACTCTTTTTTCGTTGTTTTCCATCTTTTTTCTTATACTTATTCAAATTTTATAGATTTTGAATCTTAAAAGACAATAAACAAAATAGGTATGGATTTTTTTTTTTTTTTTCCTCTTTTCTTTTTTCGTTTAAAATGAATTGGGACATATAAAAGAGGTAATTGTGTATTGAGTAGTGAATAGTATGTTTGAAAAAGATTAGTATATCAACAAGAAATAAATAAAGAAAATTCACACCAATTTTTTTTTTAAATCTTATTTTAATTGAGGGAGAGGGGCAAAATTGTAAGATAAACTATAGTTGTTAATTGTTTCTTTTGTGGTAAGGGGGACAATTGCCCTAAGCCTCAGCCCCCTAGCTCTGCGGACGAGGACGAGTCTAATGGAGTGATTATGTGAAGTTTTTAGTTGGTCACATAATCTAAGAGATTGAAAAAGATCAAATTTAAAATTGTTGAGGAACTAAAATTTAGGACCAACAATATATTTTGCCTAAATTGATGTCTATTTTTTTTTTTTTTCAAATTTGTCAGTCTTTTTTTTTTTTTTTTTTTTTCTTCAGTTACGTACATGTTATATATAAAACATCCAATTATTAATTAATTGTCCGATGCTTAAAGAAATTAAGAAAGGAATACGCAAATTGTAGACCAAAAAAATAAGATAAGAAGCAATATTAGTATGATTACTATACCCCGTTGTTGGCGCAGATTTGCTTAGCTTTCTCTAAGAGAGCCGATGCAATCTTATTCTGATTTTCTTGAATAGACCTAATCAATTCCGGAGCTGTTGTAAAACAGAAAAACCAGCCACACATAAAAAAGTAGTCTTCGATCAATTGTGTTTCCTTTACAAGTAGCAGTAGGAAGAAGAAGAAGCAATAATTGATCAATATATAGAAAGAGAGCGAGAGAGAGAGAGAGAGAGACATACGGGCAGCACCAAAAGAGGAAGCATAAGCATAAGTGAAGTCAGAAATGGGCTGTACAGTAAAGAGTACAAGTTGTGAGTTGTCTATGGTTTGGCTAAGGTTGTCGAGAGTCCACTGGAGCGCGTACCGGCTGCACTCGCTCTCGTCTATTGCTACCATCACCTTCTTCTTCTCACTCCCCATCTCTCTCTCTATCCTCCGTGTTTCTGTTTCTGTTTCTGTTTCTGTTGATCCAATTCTCTCGTAGTCTGCGTGGGTCACCTACTCTCGGTAATGCAAGTATTAAAAACAAGGGGCCCTTAATTAGCCCATAGCCTTATATATATATATATATATATAGTATTAAGTTTAACCAACTGCTGGTGGCCACAGACGAATAAGTGGATTTTGTTACAATTTATTTATTGTTCTCTTACTCCTAACTAACAGTCGCCACGGGTTCACGCGTTGTTTGTTTGTTTGTTTGCGATCCTTTCGTACTAAGACCAAACATTTTTCTGTAATCTCGTTAGTTGGTAAGTCTTAAGTGCTGAGGCGTGCACGGTTTTCCTTCCTAGCGTGGCATATTGAAATATGGGGATGTTTTTATTTCTTTATATAATTGAAGGAAAATTTGAACGCTCTATAATAATTAACTGAAAAATTATTAAGTATTTTTGGAGTATTAAGGGTGGAGTTAGAAATTTTGGTTTAGAAGAGCCAAGTTGTGATATTAATATATTAGTTAAGAAAAACCTCTACACATACATATATATAAATTAATTTACTAAGAGAATTTATCATCTTCTAAATTTTAATGAGTATATAAAAGTCATGTATTTCTTCTATTAGGCATGTACAAAAATTTATCATTTTCTACATAGTTTAATTTGTTAAACCTCAAGGCCCCCCCACTCTTGCGTATGGCTTCGCCATTGGGAGTACCATAAATGTGTACTCCCTCCTCCCACATGAACGGTGAGTCCCACCATAAATTTAATTAGTGAGACCCATCATTCATATGAGATGAGAAAGTACACATTTATGGTACTCCGAGAGTACACAATAATTTTTTTAATTAATTTCATTAACAGATGAAAATATTTTAAAACAGATTTAATTAATATCTTACCTTAAAACCCTTATTTGACTAGAAAATCATTTAAACACATCAAATCTAGGAACAACAAATTTAAATCTATGTTTTCAAAAATTGCATAAAACTTAGTAAATAATAAAAATTAGGGTAAATTCCACAAACCACCCCTGAGGTTTGTGATAATACCAACTAAGTCCAGAACATTTCAAAACATACCAATTTCATCCTTAAATGACAATTTTGTCCCTGAACTATATATATAAAAAAAAAATGTCGTTAATTTTTTTTTTTTTTTTTTTTCTCTTCTTCCTCTCATCCTCTGTCTCTTTCATCTCCCCCTCTCTTCTCTAAGTTTCAAAATCTCAGAGCTCTCCGACCACAACAACAACAGCAGCAGCAGCAGCAGCAACAACAACAACAACGATAACAGCAATAACCTCTACAGTCATTTCGCTACTCCGCCGCTCAACGACACCTTCGCCATCGTCTCCACCGTGTCCGGCGCGCCTGGCTTCTCCGAGTTCTCACTCTCCGACCTCAGAGCCGCCACTAACAATTTCAGCTCTAACTACATCATCTCCGAGAGCGGCGAGAAAGCCCCCAATGTCATCTACAAAGGCCGCCTCCAAAACCACAACCAACGCCGCTGGATTGCCGTCAAGAAATTCACCAAGCAAGCTTGGCCTGACCCCAAGCAGTTCGCCGTAACTCTCTTCTTTCACCATCTCTTCTTCAATTTTCACTCTCTAGGGTTTTCAATTTTGTTGATTTTTCATGTTTTTTTTTTTTTTTTTTTTCATGTGGGAGGAAGCTTGGGGAGTTGGGAAGCTGAGGCACAAGAGGCTGCTGTTGTTGTTGTTGGGGTCGGAGAGCTCTGAGATTTTGAAACTCAGAGAAGAGAGGGTGAGATGAAAGAGACAGAGGATGAGAGGAAGAAGAGAAAATAAAAAAAAATTAACGACGTTTTTTTTTTTTTTTTTTTATATATATATAGTTCAGGGACAAAACTGTCATTTAGGATGGAATTAGTATGTTTTGAAATGTTCTGGACTTAGTTGGTATTATCACAAACCTCAGGAGTGGTTCGTGAAATTTATCCTAAAAATTAAATTGCATGTTCCATTTGCGACCATAATAATATAATAAAATTCATCCTCGAGTCCCCCACAACATGTAAATGTGGGCTTCAATGTTTTGTTGCCCAATTGTATTAATTGTACAACAAAAAGCCTGCATTTGCACATGCAACAGATGTGATGGGCTTTGCAAATTTGTTGACCAATTAGTCCAAATAATTTTCCTTGTTTCTATATTGTAAGTGACTTATTAGGCTTGGGCATGTTCAACACAAAGGATCATTTTGTAAAATCAAAGGCTATTGTAGTGGTGCACAACCTATGTAGAGAGTAAAAATTTTGAGACATGAGCCCATATTATGTTTTCGAGGCCCACTACAACACGCGAAAGGAACTGCATGGGCCACAAAGCCTATACTGTGAATAAGAACCCATGATTGCGAGGCCCAATCTGTAAAAGCAATATGGTTGGGCTCCATGAGAGGCTTGTTACCTGTAGAAAATTAGGCAAAAAAGCCCACACTCTTAATACACACTAGTTTTATCACTCGCGCACAAGCGGTGAGCTTTTTTTTATTTTTTATTTTTTTATTTTTTTTATTTTGAGTTTAATATAATTTTTCAATTTGAATTTATCTATTAGTAAAGTTACATAGGAAGAGATTTTTAAGAAACTAAAATTTAAAATGAAATATACTGTTAGATTTAGTGTGTGCTAGTTTTTAAGAAAAAATGTAGTAAACGTGTGTGAAATATATTTAAATATAAAGCGTTAATTTTTAAGAAAAAAGTTTCTTTGGTAATTTTTTTATTTTTGAATTTTTTTGAATTACAATTTTAATCCTATTTTTTATTTTTTAAGAATAAAGATTATCTAATTAGATTAGGATTATTTTTGATATTTTGTAAAGACATAACTAACTTTCTGAATCCTCTTAATATATAGAGATTACTACATACTAGGCTTACTCAATAAAATAGACATTGCTATATATGTTAAAATTTTAATCCTTAAATTGTATGTTCTTTACACCCTTAATACATGTCAAATTTTACGTCAATCGAATATTATATACTATATAATCTATAAGCTTATATTTTATGCATAGTTTTAAACTATAAAAACTAGCAATTTAAACAATTTATTAATGACATAACTATTAATTTTTAATTTTCTAAAAATTTTATAAGCATGAAGAATATAAAAAGAATATATAATCTAATGGTGAAATTCTCAAAATTCACCTAAAAAAAAGATATTGAGTAACGTTGTAGCCTTAAGCTACAACCAATTTTGTAACTAAACTTTGTCTGATGCATATGGCCAATTAAAAAAAAATAAATAAAAAAAAAAAAGAAAAGAAGAAGAAGAAGAAGAAGAAGAAGAAGAAGAAGAAGAAGCCTGATCACTAGTTAACTCAAAATCAAGTACATTTAATACAAATATTAATTGATTTTTCTATTGAAAACTGTAAAATCTGCAGAAACGCAAGTTTGAGAAGAATATTATGTATCCTTCGGCAGAAGTTCCCAGATTCCTAAACTATATCTAAATTGTTGAAGGGTACTCAATTTGGTACTATGTTGGGGGAACATAACAACTATGTTGGGGGAACATAACAATTACAAGTTATTTGGTTGTCCCAGCACTTCCAAAGAAATGTATTCTTTCATGCTTCCATGTTTACAACTAAATTAAGAAATATGCGAGCAATCAAGAGTATGTACAAAAACCAGCAAAAAAATTACACCTTCTTACACCAATTTTTCTTCTCCACCCTTCCACCCTCTCTTTCTTTAGATCTACCGATCCAACTTCTCAACTTCACTTCAAACAATCATGGCACAGAAAATGCAACAAACTTGCCCTGGTTATCCTAACCTAAGTCATTTTTCATCATACAAAATGGACCATGACATCAAATCAAGGCCAACAATCACTTAGTAACGTATCATGCCTTGACTTTATCTCCGGTCAATCTAAAAGACACATTTATGCTCCAAACCTAGTTCAATTGATTGGTATGCACTCCATAAGTACCCAGTTTTTTCTCCTTCATTTGACAAGGCTGCTTGAGGAAGACAGGAGTTGAACAAACCAGAAAGATTCCAAAGGCTCCATCTTTTTCAAATAATTGTATAAGAAAGTTGTTTAGATCAGACATAAACATGATGAATTGAACAAGTATGATGAATCTTATGTGAAAGATTTTTTTTTTTTTTTTCAAGTTGGAAACTTTCTTTTGTTGAAAGGTAATTTGCACCCTTAATCGTTTTTCTAAGGGAAAACTGGAATCGACCAACATATACCAATGGGTCCTCAGCCACAAAACCCTTTCCGCTGAGTTCTTGTTACAGTTAAATCAGCTAGATTCTTCATGGCGCATAAATTGAACACATTTAGATCTCACCTCTTGTGGAATACGGACAGGACGATAGTTCTTGTCAAGCCAAACTGCTGTGGCCTTTGCCTCCAATATAGGCTGAATAACACATATCAAAGTCACCAAACATCAAGACATATCCTGCAGATGGTTTATGAAAATTGGTGCCTAAGGGCCACAATAACAAACCTCTTGATTTGGCAGCTTGAAGATAAAGTGCTCAAAGTATAGGCGAGCAGCCGAGGAGCCAGAGATCCTAACCTTTACTACAAATCTTTCTCCACTCTAGATGCACAGGAATCACCATGAGAACAGATATAACCAATATTAATATGGTACAAGCTTTAACCATAAAGTATGAAAAACTATCCTAGCAATCATTAATTGCACAAAAATTGCACTGATCAGTTTTATGACTTTGCACAAACTACAGTTGTAATATATTCTAAAAAAAGTATGCACATAACATTGTACCATTCAGCAATGTCAATTAAAGCTTTCAATATCAAGTTATAATTACATTTCCAACCTCTAAGAATTTCTTATACCTGTTTTTTTTTAATAATTTCAATTGTTGGGGGAGGGGGGAATTGAAACCTAAGATTCTTAGAAGGAAACACCAAGAAATGTCAATTGAGCTACAAGGCTCTTCGCAAAAATTCTTTACACCTCTAAAACAACAAATCTTAACTACTTAATTAAAGGAATAAGTTAGAAATTGTTTAGAAATTTGTTACCTAAGGTACTTTGTCAATACTTTTCAAATTCTAATTATTTGATTCTTCTTATTTTTTAAGTTGGTTTTAGTCATTCTGTATTAATATTTTAAATTGGTGAATTAAAGTTGTTGTTTAATACATATCTAAAACAAAAATTAGGAAAATTTATGATTCTTCGTACAAGCCAAATACCAGAAAATGTTTTCCAAAGCATTTTCATGAACACAACAAAACATTGGAAAACAAGTGTTTTCGTGAAAATGCTTTCAACTTAAAATATTTTCCAACAAAACAACAAGAACCTAGAAGCCAAGCAAAAATGGCAAAATACTCATTTCGCTCAAAAGTTCCAGCAAAATGTCCCTGTTCTGAAACTATTTAGGAAAAATGTCTCTGTTTTGAAACTCGGATTTTAGAAAATCAATGGCGAAAATCGAGTTACTTGAAAAAAACTACATGGAACTCGAGTTCCATGTAGTTTTTTTTTTTTTTTTTAATTTATTGCCTATAACTCGATTTTCTAAAAATCGAGTTTTTCATTGAAATTCGATTTTTAGAAAATCGAGTTTAAAACAGGGGCATTTTCTTTAATAAATTCAAAACATGGGCATTTTGCTACATGTTTTGCGCTAAAATGGTATATCCCCATTTTGGCCCTAGAAGCAATTCTTTACAAGAACATCCTAAGCTAATGTATTGATTACTTAAGATCAAAGGCTGCACTAGGCTCCAACAATTATTTAGCAATAGGCCAAGAAGTTATAAAAATATATGCCTAACAACAATCTATTTTGTGCCTTATGAAATTAATAAATATTAAGTAAAAAACAGATACAGGTTTAGCATAGAAAATTGTAAGGATCAAGGACATACTCTTAGAGGTGCAAGGAATTTGAGTGACAATTCTGACAGTGCTAATGCATCACCAGTGCGGGCAACTGTATCAGCAGCGACACCAATCCTCTCCAGAAGTTCATGTCGACCTGAGTAATATATTGCAGATCAAATCATTGAATTTTTATTCATAAAGATGTTATGACCTTTCAGATGCTATGAAAGGTAGTAGGGCTCATTTCAAGTGCCATTTGGAAGAGGTTTGAGCTAAAGGAGAAAAATCCTCTCTGTCTCTCTCTCTCTCTCTCTTTCTCTCTCACATGCACCGATGCACGCTTCAAATCTTTTTAGCAGAGCTGCCTTCATTAAGAACAAATGATTCAAGGGCTGCGCTTATATTTTTTTAGCCTCCAAACAGAAGTACAACAATTATTCAAGTATTACAATAGATTAAAGATTATAACAGCCAGGTAGTAATTTACTAGCAGTGTTATGCATTCATATTCATTTTCAGTTTTTTAGCAATCTCATCATTTTCTTAAAATCACATAAGAACTGCTATATGTCACAATCATTCAACATTCCAAATTAACTTCACTCTTTTATAAATACATAAATACACTATCATTAAAAAAATAAAAATAAAAAACTGCACATCGTGCACATAAACTACTATCCACATTATAATTTAAAAGAAAAATTCCACACAAAAAAGTTTCTGCAACCAAGTAAAACAAGCAGCCGAAAATTGCATACACTTAACATGAATCCATACACAAATATTCTCACCGTGTTGGCAGTAACTTGCAAAGACAGCATTGTTAACTACTCCAAATTGATCCAACTCGTAATCACGAACTTTGAGCTCAACTTCAAAGAACCCACTCATTCTGCGAAACATTTTTTTTTTTCCGAATTCTTACTAATCATTCAAAACCCAAATATAGACAATAACAAAATTCAAAAAAAAAAAAAAAAAAAAACTATAATTGGGTGGCACATAAAAGGAAAAGGGTATCGTCCAAAATCATTGTTTTCCCACAACAAAGTAAACCTACGACAAATTTCAAAGACAAAGAAACTGAACGAAATTGGTTCATGAATTTAACAAACTAATAAGACTTGTAATTGGAAGTCTGTAACAAATGTCACAACAACAATGCTCAGATTAAAGCAACCCATTAAAGAGAGTAATTTGAAGTACCCTTTGCCACCTTTGAGGTCCAAAAATGTGAGTGCGTTGCTGCAGCTTCTCACGGCTGGGACTGATCGGAGACGCGGCGGCAAGACCGGTGATAGGGTGGTCATGGGAAATGGACGGCGGAGATAGAGCCACGTGGACTTGACACGTGAGGCGGGAACTACTAACGCCGCCGCGTGGGACGGGTGGGCGTGGGCAAGTGAAAGCGCGTGCAATTGTGACATGTCTTGATCGGAGAAGTGTGTGGCTGTGGCACTGTGACATTGACTGCGGAGGGTGTTGGGTTAATCGTTCGGGACTTTAAAAAGGGTTGGTTGGAACTTGGAACTGGAAAATGGAAATGCAAAGGGCGTTAATATCCATGAAACTGTTTTTTTATTTTTTTGTTGTTTTTTTTTTGCTAAACAACTGTTTTAATTTTTAAGACTTTTGATGAAATAACTTAAAAATTTTAGTATTTAACATCTAAAAAAATTAACTTTATAATATATAATACATCTCTTTATAATATATTTTACATCAAAACTTGTATTTTTTTAACACTTCATTTAAATATTCTTTTTTTATTATTTTTATTCTTCCTCTCTCTCATCTGTCTCTTACTTTCTCCTCAACCCAACTATTTTCAGCACCACCAGCCATCACAATACCAACAATCACCACAAAACCCATCATCCAACCACCCACTATAAACCCACCACCCATACCACAACCACCACAAACCTACCACCCATGCCAAAAAAAAAAAAACCCTCCACATCCACCCACCACATCCACATCCACCCATACCACAACCACCACATCCATCCATCATCGTCGCCACCAACTAGATCTACCTGCACGACCCAGGAACATCTAAAAAAATTAACTTTATAACATATAACACATCGCTTTATAATATACTTTACATCAAAACTTCTGTTTTTTTAACACCTCATTTAAATATTCTTTTTTTATTATTTTTTATTCTTCCTCTCTATCCCTGTCTCTCTCTGCTCTGTCTCTCTCTTTCTCCTCAACCCAACTATTCTTAGCACCACCAGCCACCACAACACCAACAGTCACCACAAAACCCACTACCCAATCACCCACCAAAAACCCACAACCCATACCACAACCACCATAAACCTACCACCCATGCCAAAAAAAAAAAAAAAAAAGAACCTTCCACATCCACCCACCACACTCACCACATCCACATCCACCCATACCACAACCACCACATCCACCCATCATCGTCGCCACCAGCCAGATCCACTTGCATGACCCAGGAACATAATTAGGAACCGTGACCCACGACCCACGACCACGATCAAAACCACGACCCACGACTTAAGAACACTGCACCGTGACCCAAGAACTGCACTATGACCATTAAACCATCAAACCATCAAACCACGACCATCGAATCACGACCTACAACCCAAAATCAAAACCATGACCATCAAACCCATGACCCATGACTATCGGACTACAGCCCATGATAGACAACCATCGCTGGACCACAACCATTGCTAGACCACAACCATCGAAAGAGAGAAGAGAGAAGAGAGAAGTGAGAAAAAAGAGAGTTGGTGAGTTTTTTTTTTTTTTTTTTTTTTTTTTTTTTTACAATCCAGCTACAGTGAGTCATTATCAATAATAGCTCATTGTAGCCGAATGCTAAAATATTTAGCATTTAGCATCTTTATTGTAGGTATGTTTTTATGATTTGAGGTGTTAAAAATGCTAAAAAATAGCATTTAGCATTTTTAACAACTTTGATAAGAATGCTCTAACGCCTCTAGTCGCTATTGTATTTATTTATTTATTTTATTTTTTCAGAAGTAATATATTTACAATACTTTCACAACAAATTTTAAGTGACAGTTGTGGAGTACGAGAATTCCAATAAGGTAATTTGCCACGTGTCATACCTATGGTCGAGAAGGGCCATTATCATGTCGAGGAGGCCACACCCACACATAGTAAAGCCACGTCAATGGCACGTCACCAGGGGAGGCCATACTGAAGAGAAAGGGCTTCGAGGAGGGGGTTAGCACTAACATAACTAAAGGGATGGTGGTTGCCACCACATTTAATGCATCCCACCAAACCTCCTGGCTGTATTTATCTGGAGAAGACTCCTGAACAGTGCTGCATTGGTTGCCGCAACTCACAAAAGGTTTGGGAAGGTGTCTGATGGGACAAGCACTCAAGTAGTTGCTAGGATGACCAACAAATGGAGGGCCAAGATCATCTGGAGGGAGCTATATAATGTAAAAGACCCTCTAAGGATAGGAGATTGGAAAATCTGTGGAGGAAACTCTGTAGTAACAAGAACTGTAATAATATCCAAGTCTAAAAGAAATATATATTCTAAGATCAGTCTCCTCGAATTTTGTCGAGGAAGGTTTTCTTTGCTTAGAACTTGTTCTTCTTTACTCTCTTGCTATCTTTGATTCCCTACACATGCTCTTGGACCAATTGAAGCCTAGCTTCCAAGCCCACTCTCTACAAATTGAATTTACTGGGCTCTTTGGGCCTTAATCCATTCATCTTTTGGGCTTAAGGACCAAAGCCCGCACTTACAATTGGCGCCGTCTGTGGGAAATTACTTGAACTTTGGTGAGGTCAGCGTTTAGCTATCGTGGAGCCAGGTCTCGACTGAGAAGAATCTGTTAGCCCCGGTGCCAGGATCATTTCGTCAACCTTGAGCATAGGAGAGATGGTGAAGTCAGTGTACCTACTACTCAAACTAGTAGGAGTCAGTCTCGAGGTGAGAGTCACATCTCTCGTGAAGAGAACACTAGGAGCCTGCAACGAGAGATAGACCATTGGCGAAGAAAACTATGCCGCAGGCAACATAGAGGAACTCCTTCGAGTCCTGATTGTTCTTCTGGTGACAATAGCGATGATAGCTACCACCCTAGGTCAATGACTCCTCCCAGTGAGTCTTTTTTCCATGACAAGAAGCGTCATGATAGACAGAGAGGGAAGAGCACGTCTTACAAAGGTCTAGGCAACGATGCCATGAGCAAGGCTCTAAGCCAGATTTCCAAGTCGCCTTTTACCTGCAAGATAGAGACAAGAAGACTTCCTCAGCGGTTCACCCAATTGACATTCACCATCTATAATTGTCGAACGAACCCTATGGAGCATGTCAGCCACTTCAACCAGAGAATGGCTGTCCACACGAAGAATGAGGCCTTGATGTGCAAGGTGTTCCTATCTAGTTTGGAGCCTATGGCAATGAGATGGTATGATAGTCTAAAGGAAGGCTCTATCAACTCCTTCAAGGAGCTTACAAGAGCCTTTGGCTCTTGTTTCGTGACTTGTAGTAGAGTTTCTCGGCCCTTGGACTCCCTGCTGTCTATGGCCATGCGAGTGGGGGAAACCTTGAAAACGTATTCTGATAAATACTGGGAGATGTTCAATGAAATAGATGGGAACTTTGACGATGTGGCAATAAGTACTTTCAAAGTCGGCTTGCCTACCGAGCACGATTTGAGGAAGTCTTTAACCAGGAAACCAGTTAGAAGTGTGCGTCAACGCATGGACCGTATTGATGAATACAAACAGGTTGAAAAGGACCAGCAGCAGGGGAAGTGAAAGGCTAAGGTGTTCCCTCAGGACAGAAAGGATTTCAAGTCGGACAGATACAATAACAACCGACCTCAGAGAGATTTTACGGGACATTTAGGACCTACTACCCCTCAATTGGTTAGTTTTGTGTTCCGAGAGCCGGTACACCAAATCTTGGAGAAAATCAAGAATGAGCCATACTTTCAATAGCCAAACAAGATGGGAGGAGACCTTACGAGGCGTAACTAAAGTCTTCACTACCAATACCTCCAGGAGCGAGGGCACACCACAAAAGATTCCAAGACATTGTGGAGTCACTTGGAGCAGTTGGTTAAAATTGGGAAGTTAAAACAATTCCTATATCAGCCTACTAGGCAGGGTGGTTAGGCCGGGTCAGGAACTCAGAGAGATGCTTCTATAAGACCACTTTTAGGTACAATTAGTTTCATTCTTGCTGCTCCAAGAAGGACCGGTTCTCAGCCATCTAGGGTATTGTCTATGGCTCAGTCATTTATTGAAAATTCACCCCCTGAGTCGAAGAGGAGAAGAATGGAAGTCTGACTAGCCTTGAGCTTCTTCGATGAGGACAAAATTGGAACCCTACAGCCACATGATGATGCCTTAGTAGTCACTCTCAAGATAGGAGGGTATGATGTGAAAAAGGTGCTGGTAGATTAGGGCAGCGGTGCAGAGATTATGTATCTCGACCTATTTAGAGGACTGAAGTTAAGGCTTAAAGACTTAACCTGCTATGACTCCCCCCTAATAGGGTTTAACAGGAAGATTTTATTTCCGAGTGGCCAAATGAGACTGCCTATTCAGGTAGGGTTAGAAGTCATGGAAGTGAACTTCATCGTAGTAGACGCCTACTCCCCCTATATTGCTATCGTGGCAAGACCTTGGTTTCATGCTATGAGAGCCATGTCTTCCTCCCTTCACTTAAAAGTGAAGTACCCATCAGGAGACTGGATTGAAGAGTTAGTTGGAAGCCAATCTATGGCCAGGCAATACATGGTGGCGGCCATTAGACATCAGACCGAGGGTGAGTCCTCAACCTTCGCAGGGCTGAACTTATAGCAATCAAAGGAGCTAATACTGTCCATGAGGGTAGAGGAAGAGGGGGAAAATGTGAGCAATTGGAAAGAATTGTCATTGGCGACGATAAAGAGAAGTTCTTTCAGGTCGGAATTCAGCTGCCTCCTCGGGAGAATGAGGAGCTGGTAGGTTTTCTTAGAAAAAATATTGACGCATACGAATGGAGTGCTTACGAGACCTTGGGGGTGAATCTGGACTTTATCTGTCACCATTTAAATGCCAATCCATCTGTCTTCCCCAAAAGGCAACCACCTCGGCAATCATCCAAGGAACATTCTGATGCTGTCAAGGATGAATGCTCAAACTTAAGCGGGCTAGGGCCATAAAGGAAGTGTTCTACCTCGAGTGGTTGGCCAACACAGTGGTGGTGAAAAAGAAAAGTGGGAAATGGCGAGTGTGTGGACTTCACGGATTTAAATAAGACTTTTCCAAAGGATCCTTTCCCCATCCCTCAGATAGATCAGCTGGTGGATGCGACTGCGGGCCATCCTCGGACGAGTTTCTTGGATGCTTTCTAGGGATATCACCAGATACTGCTGGCTTTGAATGATCAGGAGAAGACTTCCTTTGTTACGCCTACGAGGAATTATCATTACAAAGTGATGCCCTTTGGGCAGAAGAATGCGAGGTCTACCTATTAGAGGATGATGACCAGAATGTTCGAACCACAACTGGGCACAAATATTGAGGTCTACATTGACGATATGGTGGTAAAGAGTAAGGTGGAGTCCAAGCACATAAATGGCATCAAAAATATTTTTGGAATACTGAGGAAACACAAACTGCGCCTTAATGCTGCTAAGTGTTCTTTTGGTGTAGGCTTTGGCAAGTTTCTAGGTTATATAGTTACCCACCGTGGAATCGAAGTTGACCCGGATCAGATTAAAGCAATCAATGACCTACAGCCTCCTCGAAACCCCAAAGAGGTTCAAATGTGGACAACAATGACTACCGATTTGAATCAATTCATTTCTCAGTCAGTGGACATGTGTAGGCCTTTCTTCTGGTTGCTGCATAAGTGGAAGGGATTTGAATGGACAGAGGAGTGTTCCTTGGCTTTCCAGTAACTAAAGGAATATCTCTCCCATCCACCTATCATGTCCAAGCTCGAGGAGGAGGAGGATTTGTTTGCTTACATTGCTGTGGCCCCACACGCGGTGAGTTTGGTACTGGTACGGACTAATGATGAGGTGCAGAGACCAGTTTATTATGTAAGCAAATCACTACATGAGGCAGAGATTTGTTATTTACCCTTGGAGAGGGCCATCTTGGCAATAGTGCGTGCCACACAGAAGCTCCCGCATTACTTCCAAGCTCACACTGTTGTGATTCTGACCCAACTCCACATCCGATCACTGCTCCGGGAAGCTGATTGCATAGGGAGGGTCATAAAATGGGCAACGATCCCAGGGGCCTTCAATATTAAATACATGCTTCGTTCGCACCTCTATAAAGGGACAGGTCCTTGCTGATTTGGTGGATGAATTTGCTGAGCTCGCGTTAGAAGAAAATGGAGAAAAGCCTAGCATAGATGAAAAATCAGTTGGCACAATTGCCTTGTAGGAACTGCCATCTTGGAAGGTGTATGTCGATGGCGCAGCCAACCAAAGGGGATCGGAAGTGTGGCTGGTTATGGTATCTCTCGAGAAGATCATCATTGAGAAATCCTTAAGACTAGGCTTCTCGGTTACGAACAATGAGGCTGAGTACGAGGCTTTGTTGGTTGGAATGGCCATGGTTCAGAAAATGGGAGGAAGAGCAGTGGAGATGTTTTCAGATTCGAGGTTGGTTGTAGGCTAAGTAATGGGAGAACTAGAAGCCAAAGATGTGAGAATGTAAGAGTACCTGAACCAGGCTAGGCACTTGTAGTCAGGATTTGATTCTTTTTCCTTACACCAAATCCCTAGAAGCAAAAATACACATACTAATTCCCTTGCCACTCTTGTGACCTCCTTAGTGGAAAGTCTAACTCGAGTTATCTTGGTTGAGGATATGTGCAGCCTTGCTGAGGTGAAGAGGGAGAAGGTCCAGATTCATCAATTGAGGGTGGGACACAGTTGGATGGATCCTATTGTCCTATTCCTCGAGGATGACACATTGCCTGAGGAGAAGGGGGAGGCTGACAAGGTGTGAAGAAGGGCTTCTCACTTTTAGCTGTCTGAGGACCGAAAGTTATACAAGCGCTCCTTTTCAGGGCTATATTTGCTATGCATCCATCCTGAAGTAGTGGAGCCACTCTTGGAGGAGTTGCATGAAGGGAACTATGGAAGTCACACAGGAGGCAGGTCATTATCTTATAGGGCCCTTATCCAAGGATATTGGTGGCCGAATATGTGGAAGGAGGCACAAGAATACATGAAGAAGTGTGACCAATGTCAGATGTATGCCCTAAATATTCATCAGCTAGGGGTGTCCTCAATCCTTTGTCTAGCCCCTGGCCTTTCGCCCAATAGGGCTTGGATATTGTAGGACCCTTCCCTAAAGCAGCAGTAAATAGGAGGTGGCTATTGGTCAGCGTGGATTACTTCACAAAATGGGTTGAAGTTGAGCCCTTCGCCAACATCAAAGATGTGGATGCCAAGAGATTCCTGTGGAAGAATATTGTTACTCGGTTTAGGATCTCTCACACCTTCATCTTAGACAATGGTCTTCAGTTTGATAGCAAAGCCTTTAAGAGGTACCATTGTGATTTGGACATCAAGAATAGGTACTCCACCCCTGCTTATCTATAGGGAAATGGGCAGGCCGAGGCTATCAATAAGGTCATAGTGAGTGGACTCAAGAAGAGGCTGGACGATGCAAATAGTAGATGGGTGGAAGAGCTGCCATATATTCTTTGGACATATCAAGCTACAACTCGTAGGTCAACGGGGGAGACACCTTTTTCAATGACCTATGGTGCCAAGGCTGTGATCCCTCAAGAGTCTGGATTCCCAACGATGAGGATAAGCTCGTTCACCCCAAACAGCAATAACAGCCTGTTGGAGAAAAGTTTGGACTTGATTGAGGAATGGAGGGAAAATTCCATGGTTCAACTAGCATATTATCAGCAAAAGCTCTAACAGAGGTATGACTCAAGCATGAAGTTAAGGCCGTTAGCCCCGGGGCACTTGGTATTGAGAAAGGTTGTGGGCGTTGCAAGAAACCCAACATGAAGAAAATTAGGGCCCAATTGGGAAGGGTCTTACCATACCACCTCGGTAGCCGAGATATGGGCATACTTCCTAAAGGACTTGGACAAAAAAGTTATACCACGCGTCTGGAATGTAAATAACCTGTGAAGGTATTATTATTAATGAAAGGCAGCTCTACCATGTTTTTCTTTCTAGCATTATGTGTTATTACTTATGTGAATATTAAATAGAACATTGGTTATGCCTGGCTCCTCAGACCATATGCCTTGGGTAAATTAATATTCTGGGCTATTTGTTTAAATGTTAAATAGAACATTGGTTATGTCTGGTCCTTCAGACCACATGTCTTGGATAAATTAACACTCTTCATTACTTATGTGAATATTAAACAGAACTTTTATTATGTCTAGCTCCTCAGACCACATGCCTTGGGTAAATTAATATTCCAAGCTATTTGTTTAAGTGTTAAACAGAACCTTGGTTATGTCTAGTCCCTCAGACCACATGCCTTGGGTAAATTAACACTCTCCATTACTTATGTGAATGTTAAACAGAATCTTGGTTATGCCTGGCTCCTCGAACCACATGTTTTGGGTAAATTAATATTCTGGGCTATTTGTTTAAATGTTAAACAAAACCTTGGTTATGTCTAGTCTCTTAGACCACATGCCTTGGGTAAATTAACACTCTCCATTACTTATGTGAATATTAAACAGAACCTTGGTTATGTCTGGCTCCTTGGACCATATGCCTTGGGTAAATTAATATTCTGGATTATTTGTTTAAGTGTTAAACAAAACCTTGGTAATGTTGGGCCCCTCGGACCAAGTAAAATTGTCAAACTATACTGCTAACTACATGAAAGATAATACTCAGGCCGTTAATTGCGTGAGTAATTGCTAACTTTAGGGGTTAGGACATATCTTAATCAAAGTGATAGTCATTTTTCTTACTGTTCACATGGGATTAACCTATTTGAATTAACAACAAGTCCTTAATTTTAGCTTTGGCTGACATGTGGGTGGTCACCCTTAGCAGCATCATCAATCTAAGGTTTTAGCAAAGGACAAAACACAAGCTACAGCCAATCAAAGATAAGTGTTGCAGGAATAGAAAAAATTCATGCATTAAAGAGTAATGTCTTTTCATTGAACAAAAGAAAGGTACATTATAAACAATGGCAAACTACCACAACAAAAGAAAAAGTACAAAGGAAAAGTTCAAAAGAAAAACTACAAAAGAGAAACAGCAAAGAAAAAGAGAAATAAAATCCTAAAACTAAGCCTTAGCCTTGGGAGAAGGGTCTTCCTTGCTGCCCGGCTGAAAGGTAGGTTGGTCAGCGGCCTTGAGGTCAGCTTCCTTGGATTTGGTCTCAGCCTTCTTCACCTTGGAAGCAGCATCCTTGACCTCAGGAATGGCATCCTCGGTCTCAATCTCCTTTGCCTTGGTCTTTGACAGGGTTTTGACCTCCTTGCCCTTACCCTTACCCTTATCCTTGGCCACTTTAGCCTCTTGACCTTGGTCACCAGCTTGGCTAGGCCCTTTGAAGAGTTCGGGAGGGGGAAAAGAGGCCTGGGTGGTAAGGGGCTGCTTGGAAGAGACTGATGCAAGACCAGCGAGAGGTGGGAGTGCAGCTGGGACTTTATGAATGTCCGGAGGGTAGTAGACATTCCCATCCTACCTCTACTCTGAGGCAGCAGGGACTCCTGCAAGGTTGAAAGCTTCCATCCATACTTCCATACAGTAGTCCCTGCAGACCTCGGCCAGCTCCTTCGCTAGATGGACCTTGGTTCCTTGCACCCTAAGGTCATAGGATGCTTGCTTCAAGGCCATCACGGTTTCCTTGATCGTCCGAGCTACGACCTTGGCTTTCTTCAGCTCTGCCTTCAGCTTCAGGGCCAGTTATTCGCTGTGGCCAACTCTATCTCAGTATGATAGAGCTTTTTACGTTGGTCTTCAGCCTGGTTCTGGGTATTCTTCAGGCCTGCCTCAGCACTCTTCCGCACCCTTTCCTCGGCGCTCAGCTTAGTAGTGAGCTCTTGATTCTTGTGCTCAGCTATGCCCAAGGCCTTGCTGGTCTTGGTGCGGAGGTTAGCCTCAATCGTAGCCTCATTCCTAGCATCCTTGACCCACTCTTCGACCTTAAAAACCTCCTAGAAGGCTTGCACAGAAACAACAGAGGAGCACGTTATTAAAAAAAAAAAAAAAACAAACAGATTAAAGGAAAACACCTTAATCAGGCATGTTTAGGAACTTACCAAAGCAAGGTCCCTCTTCAGGGACAAGAAGAGGTCTAGCTACCACACATGCTTTAGTGCATCTGTAAGTTCGTTTAGACCCCTTAAACCCAACAGATTAACCTAGAGAATTATCCAAGTGATTAACTTAGGTAATTTAAACAGAACTAGGTTAACACAAATAATCAAAAACAATAAAGCAGCGGAAAATAAAGAACACAAAGATCTGATGACCTAGGAAAACCAAACCGGTAAAAAACCTGGGGAGGATTTAACCTAGCTATCCTCAAGGTAAAATAGCAAATCCACTAGAAAGAATTGAAGTTTACACAATAGCGACTTAGACCACTAACATCCTATTGCTACCCAAGTGTAGGAAACTTACTACCACGACCCCATGATAGCTCCGAGATCCACGGACTCCTTCTTTCCTTAATCTTTGCAAAACACAAACACCACCGTTTATGACTTTGAGACTCCACTCAAAGGTTTAGCAACACAAACTCTCCTGTTTGTGACTCCAAGACCACCCTTGAAGGTTTAGATCATCAACTCCTTTGATGACTAGAGAAGGCAGCAACTTCAGCAATACCGGATCTTGAGATTCTTCAAGGAACAACACCGGTAGAAGTAATAAGAGAGGTTTTAGGAACAAAACCCTAAATACAAAAGAGGCACACTCTCCTCTCTCTAAAAAGCCTTATAAAAAACGTGC
The DNA here is from genome assembly GCA_033629205.1 of Lithocarpus polystachyus. Taxonomy (NCBI): domain Eukaryota; kingdom Viridiplantae; phylum Streptophyta; class Magnoliopsida; order Fagales; family Fagaceae; genus Lithocarpus; species Lithocarpus polystachyus. Next base: position 46,952,868 of record CM066162.1, on the reverse strand, counting down.
ATAGGGTTTCCTTTATATAGTGGGAGAAGTAGATCTGAAATCCTAATCCTTAATGGGCTAGAATTGCTGTTTGGGCCAACTTAAAATTCTGCAGATACGATTCTCGATTGATCGAGCCTGTTTTTCGATCGATCGAACCAGACAGATTCTGAAATCTTCTTTCTGCAACTTGTATGTTCTTGTGTGCTCACGATTTGCCAATTGTTTTAAGCTCTTAGAACCTAACAGCATCCATAACCCTCGGCAGTAGGAAGGGGCTACTCTAGGGCTTCAACTAGATAGCGGGCGTGCCCTTTTTAAAACTCCCTAATGCTGGAGTTCCATGGTATGGCAGACCCATCCAGCTCCACATGAGGGTCCTAGGAGGGATTCTAAAGGCACACCTTGGCCACGGTCTAGCCCTCCCTGCTCTCTACTGAGGATGCCCTTCCTTTACCCTAGGTCACCTTTTGCTGCTGAAGAGGAAGGGGGGGGGGGGTGGGGGGGAACCCTATCCTTCTAAGGGACCAACTCCCCTTCCTCAATCCCCTCCTTGTCCTTCTTTCTTTTCTTCAGGCCGATAGAGGCAAAAATGTTAACTAGAGGAAGAGGAGGAGGGGGTTGGGACCTTGAGGCATCCTTAGGGCCTAACCTCCTAGCCTTAAGGAGGTTGCACAATCCTTTCCTTTTATTGTCCAGCGGCATCTCGTCCTCCTCTACGAAGTTACTGTCTGAGTGCGTAACGATGAGCTTGGGAGAGCGGACAACGGAAGATCTGTCTAGCTTGTCTTCCGAGTCTAAGACCTGGATTACGGGTCCTCCCTGTTCCTCCCTATGTTCCTTTAAGCGGAATTGGTCTATCTTTGCCTTAAGTGATAAGCGAGAGGACGCTGTTTCCTCTCTCGGGACCGCAGCCTCGCAGGGAGCGCGATGGCCGGGCAGTTCCATGTGAGCAATGTCTTCTCGGGCTAAAATCCTGGCACCGAAATGTCTATTCTACGCAGCCGAGGATCGCTTTCCTTGATTGCGTGTCCCACGTCCTGGAATTTATTCGACAAAGGCTCGAAGTTGAGGATGAGGTGGACTACTCATAATTATCTGTTCGTGCTCATAAATACCTCGGACCTTAGTACTTTGTTGAAGTCTTCAACATTGACGAGGTTGAGGCTAGGAGCTACGTGTCTTTTATCTGCAAAAATATTCGAGAAGCAAAACCATGGTCAGAATAATGCAGCCATCCATCAGAATTAAATGAAATGCTAAAGGAAAGGAGAAAGTAGTAAAACTATGGAGCTAATGCCCATGCAAAAAAGAAAGGGGAGACCTAAACCTAGGGTACCCCACCTAGCTCTCCCTCTTGGGCTGGGTAGTGAAGACTGTCATGCCAATCACCTGAGACTATCAGGAAGTCATCCTTCATGCCCTTGTTGGGCTTGGGGAAGCACGAGATGAGCCTGACAATAGAGGGTCTAGACTTTAGGTAATACCCTGAGTTTGCGAGCAGGTAGCACTCGTACATCCACACGACATCGTGCCAGGTGAGGTTTAACCCCATTTGCTCATTGAGAGTGTCAACGCTACCCAGGACCCTAAACAGATTAGGTGCGCATTCATGGAGGCATAGCCTATGGGCAATCAGGTAGTCCCTAGTCACTCTATCCATGGGAAGCGTCATTCCCCCTTCTATGAAGGCAATCAAAGGAATGACAACCTCCCCTTCCTCCCTGTGGGTAAGCCACTAGCCCAGGGCACAATACCGCAGGGAAACTCCTTGGGGAATGAGATACTTAGCCCTAAAGCCCTTCATACTGGCGAGAGAATCTACTAGGTGGGTGAACCTACCCATTGGAGCAAACTAAGAAGAAGTGAAGAAGGTGTTTTTGAAGAAAAAGTAATGAGTAGAAGGCTGAGAAGGTTGGCTGAGGAGAAAATAGCCTAAGAACAACAAAACTTATGAAAAGAAGGACAAGAGTTACTTCGGGGGCTTTTTGAAGGCCTGAAGATCTGGAAAGTCTTGAAGAGCTTGAGAGTTTGGGAAGTCTTAGGAGTTTGAAGATTTGTGAAGTGGGAAAAATAAACCCTCCAGGCGCCTTATATAGGAGGCGAAATTGGGTGGGAGTTATCCTGCCCAAAATTCGAGGGAAAATGCTAGCTGTAGGATCTCCATCTCACCGCAGGATGTGGAGAACAACATGCCGCCTAGAGCATTTAATGAAACATTGTGGACTTCGAAGCGTCAAAAAGAGTAACAGGACACGCGGAGCAACATTCTCACGTGTGAAAGTCAAAGATACATGCTGAGTCAATTGCCCAAAGTCAAAACCTCAATTTTCTCCTCGAAATAGGAGGAAGAAAACCAGAGTTGAGGGGCTATTGTGGGATATGGGAATTCTAATAAGGTAATTTGCCACATGTCATACCTGTGGCTGAGAAGGGTCATTATCATGCTGAGAAGGCCACACCCACACATAGTAAAACCACGTCAATGGCACGTCACTAGGGGAGGCCATACTGAAGAGAAAGAGCTTTGGGGAAGGGGTTAGCACTGACATGACTGAAGGAATGGTGGCTGCCACCACATTTAATGCATCCCACAAAACCTTCTAACTGTATCAAACAGGTGTCTGATGTGACAAGCACTCAAGTAATGGCCAGGATGACCAACAAATGGAGGGCCAAGATCATTTGGAGGGAGCTATATAATGTAAGAGACGCTCTAGGGACTAGAGATCGAAAAATTTGTGGAGGAAGCACTGTAGTAACAAGAATTGTAATAATATCCAAGTCTAAAAGGAATATATATTCTAAGATCAGTCTCCTCAAATTTTGCCGAGGAAGGTTTTCTTTGCTTAGAACTTATTTTTCTTTACTCTCTTGCTATCTTTGATTCACTGCATGTTCTCTTGGACCCATTGCAGCCTAGCTTCCAAGCCCACTCTCTACAAATTCATTGTACTAGACTCTTTGGGCCTTAATCCATTCATCTTTTGGGCTTAAGGACCAAAGCTCACCCTTACAACAGGTTATTATAGATTTTTAATTTGAATTCATCATTGAAATTATTTTCTTGTTCACTAGTAATAACTTGTAACAATCTGCCATTTAAGATTTGTTATGAAAATATTATGGACATTGCATTTCTTTTTTCTTTTTTTCCTTTTTTTAAGCACACTCTTTTTTAGGAAACTATTGGAAGAGTTGCCAACTATCAACGCAAGGATTGTCAACCAATCTAGAGAGCATAAATCTCCAATCCATTCTATTGTACCCAATAGTCAATAAATGTTCATCGCCAAATGGATTTTGAGGTAAAGGGCATCGTGATTTAGTGAATGCCTTGATGTTTTAACAGAGATCTTAAGATTTGGTGAATATCTCAAAATCTGTTAAAGGGATACAATGATATAGAGCGATGGTTACTGAAGAAGGAGATGGAGGTATGGAGATGAGTCATGTTTATTAAATTTCAAATCGAAAAACCCTACTATGAGCACCCCAACTCGTGCCCATTAGTTTCAATCGGGTTTTCCAATAATGGATCATATTGAGGGTTGCATGGTGTAGGCCCATCATGCAGATGGACCAATAATACACAACAAGCCTTGTGGATTAGGGAAAATAAAATGAGTCATCACTCAAATTTTAATGGATTGAGAACCACTATAAAACCCATATACAAAGGACCATTAATTAAGATTGAGTTTGGAGTTAGGGTACATTCTTGGAAAGGTGTTGGGCACCTATGACCGCTCAATCATACGACTAGTTGTGTGAGTGTTGGTGGCTGTGAGGATCCGTATGTGACCATTGGACGAAGGGCTTATGGACCCTATAAGATCAAGCCCCCAAGTGTAGAAAGGCCATGGTGTGGTCATATCTTGCAACACATTTGGATGAGTATGGATTGCATCTCCGAGTACTTGGCATGCATGATATGTTTTAACCAACTCCTTGGAGTCCTTTTTCATTGTAGGCCAATAGTACTTCAACTGCAATAGCTGCATGTAAAGCCTCCTCTTCCCTGGATAGTTTCCATAGTCACCGAAGTGGACTTCTCTTACTGCTTTTCTGGCTTCCCTAGGCCCCAGGCATCTTAAGGGATCCCCGTTGTACCCCTTTTTGAACAAGACCCTATTCTGTAGAAAGTACCAAACATCGAGCTTCCTAAGCTGATGGGTTAACTTCCTGTCAGTTGGCAAATCCCTTGAGTTAGGTATTCCATAAATGGGGTCCTCCAATATTTTGTTACAAACATGACATAACTTTCTTCTTTGTCCACCGAAAGCTGAGACTTTTGACATTCTTCCTGTATAGTTGCAACGTCTCTGTTCATATCTGGCCAGTAGTACCCCATGCACTGCATTCTTCTGTACAGGCTGATTTTTTCTATGATCCCACAGGCCTAGCTGTGTAATTCTTCTAACCTCAACTTCCCTTCTTTCTCATTGATACATCTGAACAGGATCCCCCTAGGTAGCCTCCTGTACAGTTCTCCTTCTATCGAGGTGTAATCTTTCAATTCCTTGATATTTCCTCCGTGCTTCAACTTTCCTATCTTACCTTTTATTTCATCTCTCTAATCTTTCTGTTTTGACTCTTTAGGGAACATCTTTTTGAGGGTCCTTATGATAGAATTTTCCTACTTGCTTACCCTTATCAATGTGCTTTTTGCCTTAAAGGGTACTTGGGATCCTAGGGTAGCTAATGCGTCAGCGAACCTATTTTCGTTCCTTTAGGCGTACTCCATACTAAAGGTCTAGAATTTCTATTCCACATCTGCACCCAAGTTCTATAAACTGCTAAACTCTACTCTCTTAATGTGAAATCTCCCTTTACTTGGGAGACCACGAGGTTGGAGTTTCCCAAAACCCTCATATGTTTCACTCCTATGCTGAGTGCTATGGCCAGTCTAGTTAGATATGCATTGTATTCAATAGCATTATTTGAGCAGGGGAATTCAAGCTTGAAGGATAAGGGCATGGTATCCCCATCTTTGCAACTCAGCAAAATTCCTAGGCCATTTGAAGTTGCTGTCACTGACCCATCAAACCTCATGGTCCATTTTTTTCTTGGGAGCTCTGCTACTGCTACTTCTCCTAGGATCTCCTTACTAAGTGAACACTTTTCTTCCCTTGGGAACTAGGCTAGCAGATCCGCTATGGCTTGACTTTTGACAACCTTGGGGGTCTTCAATCCGACGTCATATTGAGAAAGTAAGACCAACCACTATGCTATTCTTCTCGTTAGGAGAGGCTGGTGGAGGAGCGCCTTTATGGGATGAGACTTGGTCACTATGAGGATCTGATGGGCTGAGAAGTACCGTTTTAGCCTTTATGATGCGTAGACAACCACTAGACACGCTCTTTCTATCTTGGGGCACCTGGTCTCTGTATCTTTTAATGTCCTGCTCACATAATAAATGGGTTGCTCATTCCCATCATCATCTTCCTGTGCTAGTAGAGCTCCTATGGCCTGGGAATTTGATGCTGAATATAGCAACAGAGGTCGCCCACAAACTGGTGCTTGTAGGGTAGGTAGATGATTCATGATCAGTTGGATCCTCTAGAAGGCCTCTTGCTGTTCATCTCCCAAGTGAACTCAGTGCCCTTTTTCAACATTCTGGATAATTCACTTGTGACCGAAGCTAATCTTGGCACAAACCACTTGATGTAGGAGACCTTTCCTAGGAAACTTTTGAGTTCTCTAACTGTTGTAGGCCTTTTCATTGTTGCGATGGTTGTGGCCTTAGCTAGATCCACACTTATTCCTCTATGATGTACTAGGAACCTAAGGAATTTTCTAGCTGATACTCCAAAGGCGCACTTCATGGGGTTTATGTGCAATTTGTACATCTTGCACCTCTCAAAGACTCGTTCAAGTACCTGGAAGTGTCCTGCCTTGGTTTTTGATTTTACTAGAATGTCGTCTACATAATCTTCCATTTCCTTGTGTATCATATCATGGAAGATGGCTGTCATGGTTTGCTGGTTTGTGGCCCCTACATTTTTAAGGCCAAAGGGCATCATAGTGTAATAAAAGTTTCCAATCAGGGTCTTGAATGCCATCTTTTCTGCATTTGTGGCAGCTATTCGAATATGGTTATACTCACTATATCCATCCATAAACGAAAACATGGAGCTTCCCTTGACTGAATCTACAAGGAGATCTATATTGGGTAAGGGGAACTCATACTTTGGACATGCTTTGTTCAGATTGCAAAAATCTATGCAACATTGGATTTGGCCATTGTTTTTCTTGACAAGTACTATGTTGGAGAGCCATCTGGGATGTTGGATTGGATTGATGAACCCGGTTGTTAGTAATTTCCTAATATCCTGGGTTATTTGGGCCTCTACCTCGGTATGGAAAACCCTGGCTGGTTGAACTACCGGTTTAACTTTCAGGTCCATATTAAGAGAATGAACTACTAACCCTGTATTAAACCAGGCATCTCATCATATGTCTATGCAAATACATCCACATATCTGTTGAGTAATGCTACTAACTGCTGTTTTTCTTGTGCTGTTAACTGACTACTAATAAAAATAGGCTTTAGGGATCCCAGGCCAGCCCCTAAGTTTACTTTTTCCAATTCCTCCTCAAGCTGGATCTGTGCTTCCTTGTCTGAGTCCTCCAGGATCTCTTCTTGAGCCATCATACAATTTGGTGGTCCAAGACCTTCTTGCACAACGCATTTGGGTCCCACGCACCTTCAAAAGCAATATATTAAGCTTCCTATGGGACTACCATGCATTCTCGGGATCCTGAGGAGCTGGTCTCCTTCTTTTGCCTCTTTCTGTCTAGAAGGTTCCTTAGATTGTGAGTACCCCCTTCTTCTTCTTCTTCTTCTTCTTCTTCTTCTTCTAAGACAAGTGTTCTTGGTGTCCCTGGTGTGGGACTTATGTCGTCTGGCCCTAACTCATCATAAAACATTGTTTCTACAAAGTTTACTTCTCCTTGGCTGAATGGGTTTGGGTTGGCAGGGATTCTTATGGGCCTCCCATTCAATCTCCTTTTGACACATTGATGATACGTGGAGGGAATGAGGCGATGCTTATGAAGCCAGGGGCGCCCCAATAGAACATGGTAGGAAACTTCTGAGTTGATCACATGGAATCTAGTCAGGGCTATTATTGGGCCTACTTTCAAGGCCAGCTGCACATATCCTTCATTTGATTCCACCGACCCTCTGAATCCTTTTATCTCCACAAGAGCCCCTAAGATCCTTCTGCCAGTCATGCCCACAACCTCCAGGGTACTTAAAGCGATAAGGTTGAGTGATGCCCCTATGTCTACCAGTGCTCTCCTAATCTAGACACCATCTATGGTAGCCATTAAATAAAAGGGTCTGCGATGGTGCAGATGTTCAACTTCCATATCTTCATCTATGAAGGTTATTACGTTGGTTGTCTCTAAGTAAGCTCGGCTGGCATGGGATTCTACCATGAAACACTCTACCCTTGAATTTGCTACTATGCTTATAAGGGATTCTTTGACAATTCTTCTTACTTCTAGCAGAAGTCCCAGTTGGTTGAATAATGTCTAAAATTGGGGCTCTTTTGAAGGGTCCTTACTATGCTTGGATGGAAGAATCCTTCAGACTCTTTTACTTCCACTAGGTTCCCACGGATCACCACAGCTACCACTCCTTTTCCTTTGTGGCTGGGTAAATGGTTCCTTTGCACCTCGGGCTTCCGTTGGGTGAGCTCTAAGGTCCCCTCCCAAAGCTTTTTGTGAAAAAGCCTCTGGAGGGTCCAACAATCCTTAGTAAAGTGTTTGACATAATTATGAATCCTGCAGAACAAGTGATTCTTTCTTTCTTCCTTAATAAGTGGCCTGGATACACTGAATGGCCTAACAATTTCGTCTCCAATCCATTTATCCAAAACATGATTTAATTCTTCTGCAGTACATGGGATCACAAGTTGTTCCTTGGTCACGTTTCCTATAGGTCTCTTTCTCTTTTCTCCTATTGAAACTGTCATGGCCTGAGATACTGGTACCCTCTTTGTTTTCATGGTTAACGCTGTCCTGGTTCTTTGTAATTAGTCAACAAACTAGGTTATGCATAGATTTTTGAGATTAAGCCTGTAATCAAAAAGCATGTTGGATATACAGGTCTCCACGAGCTCTTTTTCTTCGTGATCTCCATAACAGTCCAGAGAAACATCCTCAAACCTTTTGATGAACTGGATAGGATCCTCTCCAGGCCTTTGTTTTACCATCTGAAGGCTTTGGAAAGTAACTTTATTTTCACCTGGACAATACTTTGTACAGAATCTTTCCATCATCTCATCCCAGGTCTTGATGGACTCAGGCCTCAAGGTGGTGTAACATGTGTATACTCTGTCCACTAGGGACTTATCAAACTCTCTTAAACATAACTCCTTGTCTCTTGCATAAGGGCCTATGGTGTGAATGAATCTACTCACGTGTTCCACGGCACTTCCGTTCATTCCATCAAAAGGGTGGAACTTTGGGGGTTCATATCCCTTGAGGTAGGGCTTGCCAAGGAGTTCTGGTAGGAATAGAAGATCCTGAGAGAACTACTTAGGGATCCTCGAAAGCTTTTCCCTTTCTCGTTCAAGAAGGGCTCTAACATTTGCCAATGTGAGATATTGGGGGTTGGCTCCCCTTCCCACTGCTGACCCTCCCTCTGGCTGGGCCTTCTCTTGGTTGTCCATAAGAGGAGCGTTATCCCTGATTTCTTGGGTTCTTCCCTCTTTGAGAAGATGGATCTCCTGCTAAAGGTCCTTTATTATCTCTACCATTCGAGCCATGGGGTCTAGCTCTTGCGCCTTGCGCCATTGTCCTGAGATAACCTCATGTTCCACCAAAGGTACTTCACCCCACTGCCTAAAAGCTACTTCATTCTCTCCCACGAGTTCAGATGCCACAGGTGGCATGTTGGTACCCTTACTGTTCCTTGGTCTTGGAGCTATGTTTTGCGAAGGGACTGCTTCTTTCCTCTCCTTTGCCCAGTCCCTAGTGGAGTCGCCTTAATGTGTGGTTTTATTTTTTATTTTTTTATTTTTTTATTTTTTATTTTTTTGTAAAGAACACACATGCCCAAGTAAAGAAGCAAGGATCCTGGGCCTGATGTTTTTTGTTTTAAGGGACTGGGCTTGGTTCACCGCAGCTAAATTTGGCTGATTTCGAACCAAATGGTGCATAAAGTGTGGATCTTACAACACATACATACTAACACACAGAATATATATACACATGCGCATTTAATAGCAAAGAATAGTAAAGAACGAAATAATGAGGAAGAAAGGAAAAATAAACGTTAGGGATCCTTAAGACAAATTGAAATATTTCATTGTTTTCTTAATCTTGTAATACATTATGCTCACTAGAACGTGTTACAAGTTCCAAATAAGTTCAAAAATCACAGACTTAGATGGCTCTCCAGGTCTCTAAGACTTGTGAAGTTTGAATCCAGGTGTGTTCTTTAGTGGCTATTTGAGGATCCCGAATGGGGTTTTCCCCTTCTTTTCTCTTTTCTTTTGAATTCTAACAGAGCTTTCTCAAAGGTTTTCACTCGAATTCCTTGTTGCTGAATGCCTTTCATTGTTGGCTGCCTCTCCTTTTATAGTACCATCTTAGGGTTTCAGGGGTACAACTGATTCCCTTCATTTGCTTCCCTAGGTACCAGAACCAATGTTATGTTAACAACATTAGTGGCTAGTTCCTTCCTCATTCTTTACTATTTCCCTCTTTTGAGGTTCTCTCTTCAAAAGCCCCTACCTAACTTTTCGATTCTGAGGGGTCCTAGAGCGCTGACCTTTGACCTTTCCTTTTCAAGGCTTCTAGATTTCACTTTTTCAGACCCACCTTTTGGCTGCGTTCCCCTTTGTCATTTTTCCTAAATAGGCTGATTCCTTTTCACTAGGCTGAAAGATCCCTGGCCACCTTCCTTCATGGTCCTTCCGGGGTTCCCTAAGGTACCAGACCCTTACTCATGAGTTGTTGGTTCCTAAGTCTTCTGATCCTTTTTCTGTATCATTGGGTGGTTGATGGGACATCTCTGTCCTCGTTCTTCGTGTTTCTGGGCATGCCCCCTTGAACTGTCTCAGTCCCAACCTGGCTTTGCTGCAAATCCCAAGGATCCTAGGCTCTTGGGAATCCCCATGTATCCTAGTCCAGTTTTCTCCCCGGGCTCCTCAGCGATCTTCTTACCTTTAAGGGTTGGGCTGGATTTCTTCTTTCCTTTATTTCGCGAGGTCAAGCTTGCCCATCCATGGGCTTGGGTCCCTTCCTATGGACCCCTAATGGATTTGGGCCTTCCCCCTTCAAAAGCCCGAATGTTTTCTAGATTTCAATCCTTTTTGTTGTTCTGGGCTTTGGTACAACATTGTAATTTTTTGGACCTCAACACTAGTCTACACTATTATTGTTGGATTATTCCTAAGAAATATTTACTAGAGAAGTTACCTTAGACACACAATTTGAATGCTAATACCCTATTTATTATGTGTTGACAATGAAAGAGAAGAACCCTAAAGCTAATGAGCATGTTAATTGCAAATGTTTAAATAACCCGAACACCAATGTTAAGACTTTGAAAATCTAAACTAACTAGACATGTGATTATATCAATCATACTTAAGGAATGAATTAATCATAGGGATTCAAACTACCTAGGCATGTGTGATAAAATTTATTTCTTTCATCCAAGCATGTGATCAATTTCAAACTTCCAAATTAAAGGTTCAATCTCTTATTAATTAGTTGGTACATTTATGACTAGATAGGCGAGTGTGAGAACCATGACCCAAAGGCGGAGGTCAAATGTGATTCCTCAAAATAGATGCTCAACTAACAATATTTTACCCCCAAAATTGAAGGTTTTACGTATGGAGTTGTTACTAAATCAAGAGATAATATGACTAGGTAGAAAATATCTCAATCTTTTCAGGCAAATGACAAGGCTTGCGGAGAAGGCATTGTCCTCGCTATATTTATGTAAATAAGAGCCTTTGTTAGGGGTATGGGTTGATCTCAACACTCTTTAATCCAGTCACTAAAGAACGTGATGAGAAGTGGTGACACCTTAATCATGGTAGCCTCACATGTGATTGAGTGAATAAGATTTTTTCCCAATTCAACAATTGTCTCATCTATGTTTTCAATGGCATTTTCCAATTTTGGGAAGTAGATGAGAGCAATGCAATGAAGTAGGTCTAAAATTGACTTCATAGCAACACCAGCTTGCATCGAATCTTTTAGCACATTTCTCTACTCTAGTGACCTTTTTCTCATTTAATAGATCAAGGCACGAACCAAATTAGCTCTCACAGCACTCAAATACTTTGCATTCAACCTATGAAAACATCACATCTTGATGCACAATGACTAGAACTAAAGGAGGGAAAGTTATTGAATGCGTCCTTATTACCTTTGCAAAGTTATCAACAACTTCGACTTCAATGCGCACGCACATTCAGTAGCACCTCCTGATTTCCTAATGCTAATATTAACTCCATTGTTGTCTTAACCAGCTATTTTCATTATCATCACAGCAAGTATGAAGTCAGTGAGACTTCTCCTATGGACTTTGCACAAAAGAACCCAATTTAGTCATATCAAGATTCAGCCAATGCAAAAAGGAATACAAAGTGGGCACTGCATACATCTTTATTAAGTTTGCTCAAGCCTCAAAGGTTGGCTTCAACGCCTTGTCACCACATTCAATAGCGACCTCCAAACCTCATCCTTAATTTGGGGGCTTCTACCTTTGTTGCCCACTGTATGAACCATTGAGACACTAGCTTTCTAAGTGCAAAATGGGCGGTATGACTCATTTTACCTACGCGCGCGACTTTACTAGAAAACAAAATGGATAAGCAACCTCAACCACACTTGCACACGTAGTCAATTACAGGCCACTTGTGCTCAGGGTGCTAAATGTTAAAAGACAATTTTTTGTACAGCTGAATAACACGGGCCAAAACACACCACATTCACCCGACAATCTGGAAAGAAAATTGGCCGACTACCAAGGCAAAAAAAGCTTTAAAGTGGATCCAATATGAGTCTTTAAAATAGCATATAATTCATGGAGCAAAGCCTATAATTGCTCATTCAGCCCAAAAAAAAAGTTTATAATTGTCCAAGCTTGTAGCCCCTAATATTCAGCCCAAGTCCATCGAAGCAAACCACTAAAATGGCAAGACATATAAGCTATGCAAAGCCCATAACATGGGCAAAAAACATTTAATCTTAATTGGGCCGGAAAAGTTATAACATGGCCCATTGAATTAGCAAGTCCAGAATATGTGGATAGCAAGAACCCCACAACTGGAGTAACACTAGTTCAGACTCAAATATTTCCCTCCATACTTGAAATACTTGAATCTAAAACTTGGGGAGAGAGAGAGATCAGATTAGCCCTAGACCAGTAAACACAATATATACACACACTTGAAACATTTAAACACTCATGAATCTCGAAACCTTTAGCAACATTCAACCGATATACAAAGTATCTTTACGAGTACTTAACTACACAAATAGGACTGTCCCTTTCTCCTTCAACTTGTTACTTCCTCTTTTCCATATTTCTTGAACCTAACATCTATTACCCTCAAGTTGTGAGAGTTATTTTTTTTTTTTTTTTGCAAGCTTTATAGTTATTGCCACTTCACACTTGCTAGCATGAATTCTTGGATGCCTAATTTAATTTCCACGTTCCTCATATTTTCTGAGATTATGCAAATAATAATATATTGAGCTCCACTTATTTTTTTGTACTTTCCTTCATATGGTGGGGAACCCACGAAGCAGATTGTTTATCCTTATGGGCAATATAATGGCCCATTCAAACTGGCTTTATACATAGGGTCCGTAATTCACTTGGTTGCTTTAAGAATGCAATGTATCTACCTTCCTATCTTTTAACCACCACTTCTCAATTATATATTATAGACACAAACCTATTTTTTTCAACCTGTGGACCATTGATCACTGCAGAAGAAGTTATTATGCGTGTCATATTCAATGGTTATCACTATCATTGCCGTATACATGAAAGTCATATATCTAAAAGTAGGGATAAGGGTCCAAAATCATGTATTGGGCCTTAAGCTTTATCCAAAGGCGACATATAGCCCAAGGAGAGATATATAAGCACAAAGGACCCCAGGGTGGAGCTTGATAAATATAAGAAGGGTAGAGACGATCCGAGAATGGAAGCCCTAAAAATACTAAAGAAAAGCTGTTATCATCGTATTAAATACGCTACAACTACTTTTCTGGCCGCATTTATATAGAGAAGACCTTTGAATAGTGTAGTCTTGGCTACCACGACTCACAAAAGGTCAAAGAGGGTGTCTGATGGGACGGACACTCAAGTGAGGATTTAGATGATCAACAAGTGTAGAATCAAGATGATCTGGAATGAACTATATAATGTGAAGAAACCTTCATAGAAAAGGAGGAGGAAAAAAGATCAAGGAAGAAAACATTGTACACACTAAGAACTAGACGTAAACTTAGAACAATCTATAACATAATTGACATCCTCAGATGTTAGCCGAGGACAGTTTCCTGAAGTAAAACTTATTTATTTCATTCTCCTTATCAACTGAACATATCTTATTGATTGTCTCATCTGGGCTAGCCCAGCTTTCTTTACCTACTCTCTACAAAGTTTTATTATTTTGGGCCTTTTGAGCTGATCCATCCACTATTTGGGCTGGAGAACCGAATCTATGTCCTTACACTATAGTTCTTGACAAGGAAGTTTGTTGAATATATCCATCATTGCCAGATTTCGTACATATATCCAAAATTTGGCCTCTCATTTTATACACTACATTTCAAATGTTAGAATCACGAGTTTCAAGCTACAGTACAATCATTGTCAAAAAAGATATTATATATCATCTAATTGAAATGGCATGCCAAATAATTTCCTTATTTGACCTCATATCATAATTAATTATGGAGAGACTAATCAAAATTCAAATGCTTGGTCATCATCATAGTGACAAATACTATAGGAAAGAACCACACTAATGGTAGAATACAAGATTGCCATAATCCTCTAATCATCCGTGTTTATTTGGTAACGAGTATCCTTTGTGAAAGCTCAAATTTTTGTTAAAATACAAGAGTTTGTTCAAACCCCTAATTAAAAATTACGGCTAGATTGCTTTTACTCTAACTTAAATTAAGTGCGGAACAAGAGTAAATGTGCGCAATGAATCGATACTACTCTAGTTCATAAACATGAACAACAAACAGTAATCAAGATAGCACAAGAGTAAGGGAAGAGAGATGCACCAAGACGTGTTATTGAAGATAAAACTGAAGAACTCGGGGAAAAACCTCCAAGTCAAAATCGATTTACTAGAGAATAAAGTTGGAGTACACGTATAACAAAAAACCCTACAAGCCTAGTCTACCCAATGTACTTGAACTCTCTAAACTCTTGCTACCAACGGACTTCTTGGAGTCTTGTCTTCTATAGCTTTTCGGATCTCGCAATACGCCCGATTACATCCACCAAGCCTCATTGGCTTCTTTTGGCAAATTCCCAAAACTTCCTAAGTTCTAAAACACTCTTTACACTTTGAATAGGTGTGAGTTATGTTTGGGTACAAATCTCCTCTCAAGGTATGACAATGAGAAAGGGAAGGAGAAGAGGCTACAATAATTTTTCACTAAGGATGAGTAGCTCTCTCTCTAAAAGATGGGTAAGTTGTATTGTAGAAAATCTATCTAGGTTTTTTCTCTCTGAATAGTCTTTCTTACTTTTGTGGGTAATGAGGGTGTATATAGTATAGGTGATGAGCAAGAAAATCACACTTAAAATCCTCCAGTCAGAATGTTTTGCGAGTTCGTCGTGAGATGGCCTGTCTCGTGAAACATTCGTGAAATGCAGCTTGGCACTTAACTCTTTAGTTTTCAGCATGTGCTTCTCACGTGGCCTTTTTGCGGAAACCTTTACTCGCAAACTTCTTACGAGTTAGTCGCGAAATTGCATTGATCTTCATTTCATGCTTGATTCTTCACAAACTTAATACTAAACCCAATACAACAAATCTCACAAAATACAAGAAAATAATTTAATGCACTTGCAACACTTTTTGTCATGAAATAAAGCCATAAAACATAGGTGTAAATCACAACTTTACACTTTGCATGTACATATGTAATTTTGAAGCATGAAGAAAGTATATCTGATGTGTTGAATAGGGAAAAGAGATAATATTATCCAGTATCTTCTGTAATTATGTGAAGCATTGTATTTGACAATTTCAGTAAAAAAGGCCAATTTTGATGGAAGAAACTCCTCCAAAGCCTTCTCTAGCCATACTTTTCATCTGTTGTGCCTTGTAAGCATTTGCCACTAGCAACACAAGTCAATCCTTCACTATGTCTTTAGATCTTAGAACTAACATAGACAATACAAACATTAATAAATGAAAAAATATACAATTTTTAATACTTTATAGTTTAAAATATTACTATGCATTTATTATCATAGTCAAGAACATAACACAAAATTTTAAATAGCTTAAGGAAATCAAGAAAACACAAAATCATCACACATTCTTGGTATGATAGTCACTCTATAAGTTTAAGTGTTTATGAAGTGTGAGAGGGCAAAAGGTCAGGGTTCAAGTTTCGGGAAATGAGTTTTACACACATATACTTAGATTAGGTTAGAGTAAAATTCTATCTCGAATAAAAATAAATAAATAAAAGAAATAATTCTGACAAAAGATGTGCTGAAAGGGCTACCTGCATTGTTTCCATGGCATTCATCTCACACGAGTTGAAATCACAATACATACTTGCTGCTGAAAGCTTCTCAGATAGAAACTAAGAGAAGCAGAAAAAGATTTTAGTTTTGTAGTTCTGAACAACAAGAATTCATGGTGTTTAATTAGTTACCTCAGTTTGACTGTGCAGTGAGTTAATGTAGTTGATTATCACGTCCAGCATTGTTGCCATTCCCATTGTCTGAAAGTCCAATAGAATAACAACAATGATAATGCTAAAAACATAATATAAATATATCATAGCCATGAGAATCAGAAGAAGAAGAAGAATAACGACAACACTACGTGAAGCAAGGACATAAAAATGCCTAATTCTCACCTTATAGCATCCTGGCACCAGATCTTGTAAACATCTCAGCCTCTCATTTATTTTCTCTCTTTTTACGTACCTAGTACCAATCAAGTATCAAAATAGTTAAGAAACAAATTCTGAGGTTGCCTTTTTCGATTTAATTAAGGACATATTTGTGCATAATTTTTCATATTGCATATTGTTTACTGAAAAATAATTGAACATACCCTTTCTGCCAAGCTGTGACTATCTGTAGCTTGGCCTCTCTTTGCTCTCACATGGATAACTTCGTTTGGTTTTTCTACATCTCCTTCATTATTCCTTTTTCTTTTTCTTCCACCAAGGATCTGCCAAGCATCAACATCAAAAAATAATACAAACCTATGAACCTTTCTTACATACATTGACACATCAAACTCGATCGTTTTAATGAGCAACACCGACACATCAAACTTATAACCACATATTACAAGAAGCAACCTAAAAAAGAGAAAAGAAATCCACTTCTCTAACCATACTAACCCCAGCTCTAACATTATCAGTTCTTATGAATAGCTTGGTGTTGTTTTCATTCCTTTCATGTCCAAAATCTTGAGTAGCTGTTGAAGGCCAAACAATTGGGACGATACCTGGGGCACCAAGATGAGCAAAGGTATGGATAATAGGGAGCTTATGAGGCTGCTAATCAGACCAGCTGCCGGAGTAAACAATTGATCCTTGATCCTTCTGGTTAAAGTTCTCCAATGCACTAAGGTTGTCTATAAGTTCTGTTAGGTTCTAAAAGCTTAGAACAATTGGCAAATCGTGAGCACACAAGAACATGTAAGCTGCTAAAAGAAGAATTCATAATCTGCCTGGTTCGATCGATCGAAAATCAGGCTCGATCGATCGAAAGTCGTGTCTGTAGAATTTTAAGTTGGCCCAAACAGCAGTTCTAGCCCATTAAGGATTAGGGTTTCAGATCTACTTCTCCCACTATATAAAGGAAACCCTAAGCACGTTTTTTATAAGGCTTTTTAGAGAGAAAAGAGTGTGCCTCTTTTGTATTTAGGGTTTTGTTCCTAAAATCTCTCTTATTACTTCTACCGGTGTTGTTCCTTGAAGAATCTCAAGATCCGGTATTGCTGAAGTTGCTGCCTTCTCTAATCATCAAAGGAGCTGATGATCTAAACCTTCAAGGGTGGTCTTGGAGTCACAAACAGGAGAGTTTGTGTTGCTAAACCTTTGAGTGGAGTCTCAAAGTCACAAACGGTGGTGTTTGTGTTTTGCAAATATTAGAGAAAGAAGGAGTCCGTGGATCTCGGAGTTATCATGGGGTCATGGTAGTAAGTTTCCTACACTTGGGTAGCAATAGGATGTTAGTGGTCTAAGTCGCTATTGTGTAAACTTCAATTCTTTCTAGTGGATTTGCTATTTTACCTTGAGGATAGCTAGGTTAAATCCTCCCCAGGTTTTTTACCGGTTTGGTTTTCCTGGGTCATCATATCGTTGTGTTATTTATTTTTCCGCTGCTTTACTTGATATGATTGTTATTGTTTTAACCTAGATCTGAATAATAAACCTAAGTATTCACTTGGTTAATTAATTAGGTTAAACAATCTAGTTTACAGGGGTCTAAACGAACTGACAAGTGGTATCAGAGCGGGTAGCTCTTTTGTTGTAGATCTTTTGATCTAAGAGTTGATCCTTGATCCCTGTTATCATGGATAATTTGAAGTGTCTTTCTGCTCATGTTTGTGATGATTTGAATAAAAAGGACACTGTTGTTTCTGTTGATTTTATTGATGCCTTTGAAACTCTTCGTAAAGAATTATCTAAGTCTTTGAAAATTGCTAAGAAATTTAAGGAAGAGTTAAAATTGGCTAATCTTGAAAAAGAGGAATTGATTGTTAGATTAGATGAATCTAATAAAAAGAATGAATTTTTGAGAAATCAAATTTCCTCTAAAGATGAGAAGATGAAAAGCTTGGAACAAGAGTTAATTGAATCTAAAGCTAAAATTGAAAATTTGACTAGTACCAAGCCTGTTGTTGATGACAGAAGTGTTTCTGTTTCTCTTAAGCCTAAAGCTGAAAAAATTTATATCCCTCCTTTCAAGAGAAAGAATAATAAAGAAAAGGCTTATTTTGCTAGGTTAGACAAAGGTAAAAGTTCTGATGTTAACACTGAAGTTTCTAAACCTAAGTCTAAACCTACTGTTAGAGAGCATAAGAAATCTGTTTTTGTGCCTACTTGTCACCTTTGTGGTGTTGTTGGTCATATTAGACCAAATTGTTCTTTGTTGAGGCAAAAACCAAAATCTGAGACTAGATTTGCTGTTAGGAATACTGATGTTCCTAAATTTGTTCCTGTTTGTCACTTTTGTGGTGTCTCTGGTCACATACGTCCTAATTGTCATAAATTGAAATTTAATCATTCTGTATTTCAATCTAGGATATGTGATGATATTTCTCCTGCCATAAGTCCAAATAAATTGTTTCATATGCTTTTGAAAAATTTGAGCTTGTTGGCTTGTGAAAGGAATTTGCAGGATTTTAGTCTTTCTCAGAAGATTGGTGTAATTCCTCAAATACACTCTCCTTCACATGGATTTTCACCTACAAAGCTGAAAACTCGTGCTATATGGGTGAGAAAAGATTCTTTAAGGTGAGTGTTCTGACTTGTCCCTGATTTAATTCTTTCAATTATTTGTGGACATGTTTTGTTTCTGTTTTTGGTAGTTTTGTTTTTTTTTATGTTGTTTTGTTTTTTTTATGTTGTTTTTTTTAAAAAAAAAATCCAAAAACATTGAAAAATTTCAAAAAGACAAAAATATTTTATTTTGTGTCTAGTTTTATTTTTCCTGAGGATTACATGAATTATGATATCTCTCTCTTGATTTAGAACATGCTTGACATTGTGGAGAAACTTGAATAGCATGTGTTCTATAATGATAAGCTATTTTATTCTGTTTGAGTATGTACTAGTTTGTACATGTACTCATGGGTTAATTAAGAAATTGATATTTCTTGTTTGTGTACCCTCTATAGCTTAGTTAAGTACTGTCATGCATTGCATTTGCATTTTTTTTAATCATTTAGCATAAAGTGTGCTTTTTAGTTTTGGTCATTTTTTTTAACCAAAAAGATTTTTGTGTTTTGTATTACATATCATGGATTTATAATTAAGGTTGGTCATATTATTTTTACATAACATGTTTATGTACCTTGTTTAGCTTGGATGAAGCTTATTTTTATTGCACTTTACTAGTTTGAGCTTTGTAGTGCATGTTGTGTGGGAAGATGTTTATAGTTTTTGATCACTTTGTCTTGATCTTAAAGTCACATGCCTTTGTCTGTCGGACTTGAACTTAATGAGAAAGGCATAAATAACCATCTCACCACTGTTTATTAGCCAATCATGAACACCTTAGTGCATATCATAAGATTTTGTGCTCGAGAAAGTGTAGCACATGCACAAAAAGAAAATAAGGTGTAGCCTCTCATTAAAATTGGTGTGTACATTATTGGACTATAATAATATCACAAATTCTAAATAAAATTGTCGTGTACATTATCCCGGCTATTATTAAGTTTCTAATCAATAAATTTGAATAATGAGGCAAATCAAGAAACTTACATGATTGCAAGCTCTTATTCTAGGAGATGTGAGAGTTATATGATGTAACTCTTTAGGTGATAGTCTCTTTCAAATTTATGTGATGAATTTTGTAGACTTTGTGATTGATTATTATTCACATATCACCTCACATGTTTCTCAAGCTTTTGCTAGTTGCACACACTACACAAAGTTACTCTTTGCTAAACTTTGTACATGTTATTGTGTGTGATTTTGTTGTGGCCATCCAAGATTATATGTTCCTTGATTTTGATGCAAAATTTGAGTTTTAAGGACAAATTGATTGAAAATCTTAATTTTGGAAGATCTGGGATTTATTCATATGTTTTTGAAAAACTTTTAGTCTCATACTCATGCATTTCATTCATGAAATATTGTGCTTTGAGGAGTTACTACATTAAATTGCTCTGTTTTTCAATTATTTAAGTTTTCCAGATTTTCAATCGATCGAGGGTGTTTTTCGACCGATCGAAATTGTGATTAAAATTTTTGGTTTGTTTCTGTCTGACTCGATTGGTATTCGATCGATGCTCGATCGATCGAAACTGAAAAATTTTCAGTTTTTAGAGTTTTTGACCAAATTTTTTCCATGCATCATTTATAGTTAGGATTCACATGAATTGCATTATTTTCTGTATCCATCTTGCAGTTTTGCAGTCATATCTCTCATTGTTTTCACACATAACATGCATACACTTTGCTAAATTGGGTACTCAACTTGAATTAAAAATTGATTGATTAATTTTTGAGTCCTTTGTACATTTTAGTATATGCTATTTTTCGTGATGTGTGAATTGCAGAAAATATTTTTCTTAAGAGATATGATGGATAATCAATGTGCAAATATTTTCTCTACTCATGCAACTGTTTATGGGTCACATAGTGTCAAGTTTGCATTTATTGAAAGAGAGAATATTTTTCTTCATGTGTATCCTCAACTCATTTTTTTTTGGGTTTGTGTGTTTTTTTTATCCCCGCCTCCTAAATTTTTCCCAAAACTGTTTTTCCCAAAACTTGTTTTGTTTTTCCTATTTTTATAGGGGGAGAAAAGTTTTTTTAACCTTTGTTGTTCATAGGGGGAGTTATTGCTCTTTATAGGGGGAGTTATCTCTTTTTTCTATAGAGCTAATCTGTTTTATGTTCCCATGGTTCTCTTTTTTCTCTCATGTTTACTGTCACTCTACTCTTTGTTTGAGTTGTATTTGTCAATACGTGACAAAAAGGGGGAGAAATAGATGAAATGTGGGAATCCTGTTTGTCTTGTTTAGGGGGAGAAAATTGTTTTTGAAAAGGGGAGAATATAAAAACTTTTTGATGTATCTAACTTAGGGGGAGAGTTAGTTTACTTTTGTTTTTATATTGTGCTTCATTTTGTTTATATGTCTTTCTTTCCACACATGCGGTGATGTGTTTGTTGAGTGTTTCAGGAAAGACAGGTGCATTCTGATCAAGACCTTCTACCTCTTCTTGGCAACTTCTAGGTTAAGAGTCTTAGATTGTGATTTGTGATGTATTTGGGCATTTTATTGTATTGGGTTGTTCTTGTATTTTAACATTTCATTTTGTATGAAAGTTTTGTCACGAATTGCCAAAGGGGGAGATTGTTAGGTTCTAAAAGCTTAGAACAATTGGCAAATCGTGAGCACACAAGAACATGTAAGCTGCTAAAAGAAGAATTCATAATCTGCCTGGTTCGATCGATCGAAAATCAGGCTCGATCGATCGAAAGTCGTGTCTGCAGAATTTTAAGTTGGCCCAAACAGCAGTTCTAGCCCATTAAGGATTAGGGTTTCAGATCTACTTCTCCCACTATATAAAGGAAACCCTAAGCACGTTTTTTATAAGGCTTTTTAGAGAGAAAAGAGTGTGCCTCTTTTGTATTTAGGGTTTTGTTCCTAAAATCTCTCTTATTACTTCTACCGGTGTTGTTCCTTGAAGAATCTCAAGATCCGGTATTGCTGAAGTTGCTGCCTTCTCTAATCATCAAAGGAGCTGATGATCTAAACCTTCAAGGGTGGTCTTGGAGTCACAAACAGGAGAGTTTGTGTTGCTAAACCTTTGAGTGGAGTCTCAAAGTCACAAACGGTGGTGTTTGTGTTTTGCAAATATTAGAGAAAGAAGGAGTCCGTGGATCTCGGAGCTATCATGGGGTCATGGTAGTAAGTTTCCTACACTTGGGTAGCAATAGGATGTTAGTGGTCTAAGTCGCTATTGTGTAAACTTCAATTCTTTCTAGTGGATTTGCTATTTTACCTTGAGGATAGCTAGGTTAAATCCTCCCCAGGTTTTTTACCGGTTTGGTTTTCCTGGGTCATCATATCGTTGTGTTATTTATTTTTCCGCTGCTTTACTTGATATGATTGTTATTGTTTTAACCTAGATCTGAATAATAAACCTAAGTATTCACTTGGTTAATTAATTAGGTTAAACAATCTAGTTTACAGGGGTCTAAACGAACTGACAAGTTCCAAGTCTAAGTTCATCTGTAAGGAAGAAAGGGTTAATGTTTTGCATGTCTTCAAAAGACAAAGCCAAAAGTGAATAACAAAACTGAAAAAATCTCTTTGGTTTGTTTATTAATAAAGCATTTGAGAGAATATTATATAGGAAAGGGTAATAGATATTGCACAGTCTGTTACACGATTTTTTAGGAAATTTTTTAGTTCTAAATTAATAAAAGTCCTATATTTTAAATTAGAAAATTTGAGTTAAAGTCATGTTTTTAATTAATAAAAACACACGATGTGTATAACGTATACATATATGATAAACTGTGTGCCATAAACAGAGTCCTAGAGTGAATTATTGTAAAAATATTAGAAATTCTATATTATAATTGAGTTCTTGCAACCTGTGCGGTTTGTGGTCATATAGTACTGTTTTGACTTTATATATATATATATATTCTTGGAATGATATTACCAATTTGTCCAAAAAATATATAGAGAATTATTTGTGAGCCAAATAAAAAGCTATGTTTGTGTGTAGTTTTTTTTTTTTTTTTTTAATATCAATTATTACTTTTATTTTTATTTTAATTATATGTCTGCATTCACTTGTCTATACACTCTGCTTGATATTGTTGACCATAATATATATCCATTTTGGGTTATCCAAGCTATTGTCCCATTTTAAAATATAGAATTCCAAAGGCTATGGATTTAGAAAGTTTTTGGTAACTCTATTGTATTTCTATTTGAATTATAAAGGAACACATTTTGACAAAATATATTGTTTGGAAAATTAGCATTTGGTGTCATGTTGAGATTCTCACTACAAAAATAACTATACTAAATGACATTTTTTTTGGTTGCGTTACTAGAGAATACATTTTTCCACTTAACACAAATTTAATTTTAAAATATTATGTGTAAGGACACAAATTTGACGAACTAGCCCAAGATCGGGTGAGACGGTTCAAAAGACAAAAAAACAATGAATTTGTAGAGAGTAGGAAAAGAAAGCTGGGCTAGATTAATTTAGACAGTCAATACAATGGGTTAAAATCACCAGAAGGAACTAAATAAATTGTTCTCAATAAGGGTCCGAGAAGGTCAATTTTGATATTTGCTGTTCTTAATTTTGATACAAGTTACCCTTAGTCTTTTTCTCTCCTTTCCCCCTCCTTTTCTAAGAAAGATTCCTTCACATTATATAGCTCTTTCAAGATCATCTTCACCCCACACTTGTCAATTATCTGAGTTTTCACTTGAGTGCACGTCTCATCATGCATCTTCTTTGTCCTTCTTTGAGTTGCAGTGGCCAAGAATACACTATTCAGGAGTCTTCTCCATATAAATGCGGTCAAAAAAGTAGGTGCAACACATTCAATGCGGTGGTAGCATCCTTTCCTTAGATATTTTTGGGGATTTCCATTCCTTTAGTCCTGATACACATCTCCATAGCTAGGGTTATGCGAGGATCACTCTTCGGACTGTCCTTATTTATCCCAAATGCGACAAATTCCGTTTTGGGATTCTACGTATTCATTTACCTCTCCTCGGACTTTACCTAGTCCTCAGATAAAGCTTGAGGCCCAACACATGATTTTGTGCCTTTATCCTCACAAGGCCCTATACACGATTTTGGGCTTTAAGCTCTTCAAGGCCCAATATACGGCTTTGGGCCCCTGTCCCTACAATAGCCCCTCAAAACTACGGTTTTTCCCTCTTATCTGAGGAGAAAAAGAGGGGTTTTGACATTCAAGAGATGCGCACATTTACTTCCTCGTTCGCACATGCCAGATTATTGTCTTGCGCGCCTCACGAGTGTTACTGACGCTTCGGAGTTCGCGAAGCATTATTGATTGCTCCAGGCAGCGTTATGTCCCCCACATCTGACGGTGAGGCGTTGATCTAACGGTGGACATCATTCCTTGAATTTTGAGCGGGGTAACTCCCACTCACTCTCGCTCTCTATATAAAGCACTTGGAGAAATTACTCCCTCACAATCTCCTGAGTCCTCCAGAAAGTTTAGAGAGTTCAAGCACTCAAAAATTGAAAAGATTTTCATATTGCTAACTCCCAATCACCTCCTCCTTACGGATTCCTTGAAAATACCCTTAAGGATTCCAGAGTTACATATACACATTAGTTTCTGTAAGTTTCTGAATCCTTAGATTCTTCTTTTTCTCTTCGGCCAGACTCCTCGGCCTTCAAAAATTTTTATCTCAATTTCGATTATCTCCCTCTAGTTTGTCCACATGGGTAGGTTTAAGTATCTAGTGGACTCCCCGGAAAAAAATAGAGCTTTTTAAGGATAAATACCTCATTTTGCAGGGAGTAGCCTTGTGGTACTGCGAACCAGATCGGATAGATTTTGACAAAGAGGAAGGAGAGGTCGTCATTCCTATGATAGCTTTTTATAGAAGGAGGAATGACGCTTCCAATGGGTAGAATAACCCGAGACTACTTCTTTAACCATAGGTTATGCCCCCACCAGTGCGCACCTAATGTCATTAGGACCCTAGGTTGTGTTGATGCTTTAAACAAGCATCTGGGTTTGGGGCTCACTTGGCACGATGTAGTGCATATGTACGAGTGCCACTCACAAGTCGATAGGGGATACTACCTTAAGTCCCGGTCACCCGTAGTTAGGCTTATCTCATGCCTTCCCAAGTCAAACAAAGGGATGAAGGATGACTACCTGATAGCTTCAGGAGCATGGCATGACGGCATTCACTGCCTCATCCGAGAGGGAGAGCCAGATGAGATACCTTATGGTTAGGCATCTTAGAAAGAGTTTTAGAGAGATTCTCTTTTTTTCTTTACCCTTACTATATTGCCTTTCCCTTTTACGTCTATTTCTTTCTTGATGATGGATTCTCGTCTTTCTAACTGTATTTTGTTTCTTGGATATGTTTACAGATAAGAATCACGTAGCTCCTCGGCTCAGCCTAAGCAACGTCGCAGCCCTCGATTACCTACTCAGATCCGAAATCTTTGTAAACGAGGACGGACAGTTACGTGCGGTTCATCTCATCTTAGGTTTCGAGCCTATCTCAAAGGTGTTTCAAGAAATTGGCCACAGTATTAGGGCGGGTGATCCTCGACTACATTGGATTGACGTGTGCAAACTGGATTTTCTTGCCCAAGAAAATCTTACCCTAGTTGTGCTACCAACTCACCAATACGCTCCACCATTTGCGATACCTTTACAACAACTTCCACTAAAAGAGGTGGGTGTAGCGGAGGAGGAGATTGCCTCATCTCGTCTATCTCTAGAAGAGGAGATAGACCGATTCTGATTTAAGGAGGAAGAGAATCTGGTACCAATGCCAGCTTACACTTTCGACCCCAAAGGTGAGACTGGCAACCACTTGAGTGTACATGCTCTTGTGGCAGTGATAACTTGCCTCGACAGTACCTCCGAGGAGGAGATGGCTTCAAACTAGAAGGGCAAGGGCTTGAAGGAGCTTCTGGCGGGGATGAATAAGGGAGAAACTTCGAAGGAGGTCCCCAAACCTAAGGTCACTCCTTCACTCCTTCCTCCTCCTCCTTTTCTTGCTGACCTCGGTCTGAAGGCCAATCCAGACCTAAAGAAGAAGAGGCCAATTCTAAACCTTGAAGAGGGAGAGATCGGCCAACAAAGGGGAGCAAAACAACAAAAAATGGCTAAGGAGCCCCGGGATAGAAGGTCCACCTCTGTGGACAGTAGAGAGGAGCAGAATAGGGCTGAGGTGCAACTTCCATTGCAAGCTTGGCCTCCTCGGCTTGAGGTAGATGGGGATGCCATCCCTTGGGATGCCTCTATCCGCGAATACCGAAGAGGTCAAGGCACGTACACAACTAAGGCCCTTGAGCAACCACTACTCCTGCCCAAGGACATGGAGGCAGTGAAGAAACTAAAACAGCAAGATCTTTTTTTGTCCTTGAAAAGAGATCTTGCTGTGGTAAGTTTGCAACTACACATCGTCTATCCGTCCAGGTTTTACTAGCTTCTTTTATATTCATGGGGTAGTAACGTTTTTCTCGTGTAGGTCACCCAAGAGGTCTTTGTGGATGAGGAGTAGGTAAAGGAGGCCCGGAGTGAGGCCAAAAACGAAATTCTCCTCCACCTCGAAGCAAAAAAGAATTTAGGGGCTGCAAGGGCAGAGAACAAGGAACTTAATTCTAAGCTGGTCCTTGAGGAAAGGAAGCGAAAAAGTGCCCAAGCAGGGCTGGAGAACACCGAGGTGCAGGCGGAGGATCAGCGCAAGTTGCTATACAAAACAGAGCTAGAGCAGGCTACGTCTTGGCAGCTTATGCTAGATTTGAAGGCGCATCTACAGAGGGCCAGAGAAGCAGCTCAATTGCTGAAAGAAGCATCTGAAGCGGAGAAATGGGTGGCTTATAAGCTCGGCATTCAGGCGACGCAGGCCAGGCTTACTAAGGAGCTGGTCGAGGCTTGCAGGGAATTCTGCAACGTAACATAGGATGAGGCCCTTAACGCTGCAGGAGTCCCTGTAGACTCGGCCTTAAGGCAGTCTGAGAAGGTATACTACCATCCGGACATCCGTGAAGTCTCAGATGCCACTCCCTCGAAAGCCCTAGATGTTGCAAAGGCTGAAGAAGCTTGGGCCAAGAAGGCTGACTCCAAAGTCCAGAATGTTGCTGCAGAGGTAACAGAGGTGGAAGCCAAAGCTAAAGAAGACAATTTAAAGGCCAAGGATGTCTCCATTGCCCTACCGAGCCAGAGTGAAGATCCTTCTGCACCTAAGGCCAAAGCTTAGCACTTAGGCTTTTCTTCAATTTTTGTTTTTGGCTTTGTAGTGGCTATATGCCTTTGCAAAATAGACATGTAAACTTTATCTTCATTAATGGAATTGCCTTCTTCTTTTTTTTTTTTTTGCCTTTTTTACGTTTATTTGCTATGCTTTGTGTTTTATTGTTTCTAACCATTCCAAGTATGCTTTATCAAATCCTGCAACTTAAAGTGTAATTTGCCATGCATTTATCAAGTACCAAGTAGCCATTGGTACGATTTACCATGTACTCACGATTAATTAGCCGAGAAGCTAGGCACAATGAGAAATTGCCAATCAATAAGACTCTAAGTGTAATAAGACGCTTGACCTGAGAAACCAAGTGTGACTTGTGCTCTGACGAAATAGGAATTAGAGACCAGCTTACCCAAGAGGTGCTGTCCAAGGAACCAAAGATGACTGAGGGTTTAATTCACTTAGAGAAACTTAGTGCAGTATTAATTTTTCCAAAGCAGGCGGTCCGAGAAACCAGGCGTAGCTTAAGATCTATTTGATACTTAGAATAATTTCATGCAGTATTAATTTTTTCAAAGCAGGTGGTCCGAGGAACCAGGCGTAGCTTAGAATCTATTTAATACTTAGTCCGAGGAACCAGGCGTAGCTTAGGATCTGTTTAATACTTAGGATAATTTCATGCAGTATTAATTTTTCCAAAGTAGGTGGTCCAAGGAACCAGGCGTAGCTTAGGATTTGTTTAATACTTAGAAGAATTTCATGCAGTATTAATTTTTCCAAAGCAGGTGGTTCGAGGAACCAGGCATAGCTTAGGATCTGTTTAATACTTAAGATAATTTCATATAGTATTAATTTTTCCAAAGCAGGTGGTCCAAGGAACCAAGCGTAGCTTAGGCTCTGTTTAATACTTAGAAAAATTTCATGCAGTATTAATTTTTTCAAAGCAAGTGGTTCGAGGAACCAGGCGTAGCTTAGGATCTATTTAATAATTAGGATAATTTCATGCAGTATTAATTTTTCCAAAGCAGGTGGTCCGAGAAACCAGGCGTAGCTTAGGATTTGTTTAATACTTAGAAAAATTTCATGCAGTATTAATTTTTCCAAAACAGGTGGTCCGAGGAACCAGGCGTAACTTAGGATCTGTTTAATACTTAGGATAATTTCATGCAGTATTAATTTTTCCAAAGCAAGTGGTTCGAGGAACCAGGCATAGTTTAGGATCTATTTAATACTTAGAAAAATTTCATGCAGTATTAATTTTTTCAAAGTAAGTGGTCCGAGGAACCAGGCATAGCTTAGGATCTGTTTAATACTTAGAAAAATTATAAGAAGATGTGAATTTTCCCAAGGTATGTGGACAGCGGGGCGAGGCATGACCAAGGTTCTTTTAACTCTTACAATTTAGAGTAATTAAACATCATACACAATGTAATGAACACGGATATGATAAAGTATACTCTCATTTATAATAGTACCTTTTCAGGTTGCTTACATTCCAAGGATGTAGTGCTGCCTTATTTTCTAAATCCTCCAAGTAGTATGCACATATTCCAGCCACTGACATAATTCGGTGTGGTCCTTCCCAATTAGGTCCCAATTTTCCCCAGGCTGGGTTCTTTGCAGAACCAACCACTTTTCTTAATACCAAATCTCCAGGCACCAAAGGCCTTAACTTCACGTTGGCATCATACCCTCGCTTAAGTTTATGGTGATAGTAGGCCAATTGGATCATGGCCTTTTCCCTTTGTTCTTCAATTAAGTCCAAACTTCTCTCTAGTAAGTCGTCGTTGTTGCTCGGAGTGAAAGAGCTTGTTCTTAGTGTAGGGAATCCAGTTTCCAATGGAATGACAGCCTCGACTCCATAAGTCAATGAGAAAGGAGTTTCACGAGTGGACCTTCGAGGCGTAGTTCGGTACGTCCACAGAACATGTGGTAGTTCCTCCACCAATCTTTCTTTGGAATCATCTAACCTCTTCTTGAGCCCACTTACTATGACCTTGTTTACAGCCTCGGCTTGTCCATTCCCCTGAGGATAGGCTGGGGTGGAATACCGATTAGTTATTCCCAGCCTGCAGCAGTATCTTCGGAAAGATTTACTATCAAACTAAAGTCCATTATCCGAGATGAGGGTATGGGGGACTCCGAAAGGAGTGACAATGTTCTTCCAAATGAATTTCTTTATATCTACATCCCGGATGTTGGCCAGTGATTCTGCTTCGACCCATTTGGTGAAATAATTTGTGCCGACCACCAGATACATCTTGTTCCCTGCTGCTTTGGGGAAGAGGCCCACAATGTCCAAGCCTCACTGGGCAAAAGGCCAGGGGCTCGATAGAGGGTTAAGCTCTCCTCCCGGTTGATGGATGTTCGGGGCAAATTTCTAACATTGATCACACTGCTTCACATACTCCTGGGCTTCTCTATGCATGTTGGGCCACCAATATCCTTAAGTGAGAGCTCGATGGGATAAGGATCTTCCACCTGTGTGGCTTCCACAAATTCCCTCGTGTAGCTCTTCCAGGAGGATTTCAACTGCTTCCGAATGTACACACAATAGATATGGTCCAAAAAAAGATCTTTTATATAACTTTTAATCCTCGGACAACCAGAACCGAGGGAGCCTTCCTCCATATCTTATCTGCTTCCAGCTTGCTCTCAAGTAGAATGTCATTTTTGAGGAATTGAATAATAGGATCCATCCAGCTAGGGCCCACCCTTATCTGGTGAATAGATAACACTTCCTTTCTTGACCCAAAAGGTTTCATGAGGTCTTCAACAAGAATTACTCTCGGTAGACTCTGTGCCGAGGAGGTTGCTAATGTTGCAAGCGAGTCTACATGTGTATTTCTGCTCCTAAGAATTTGTATTAGACTGAAAGATTCAAACCCGGATTGCAAATGTCTAACTTTGCTTAGATATTCCTGCATTCTAGGGTCCCGAGCCTCTAACTCTTCGCAGACTTGTCCTACTACCAATCTGGAGTCTGAGAATATGTCCATGGTCTTTCTACCCATCTTTTGAGCCGTGGTCATTCCTACCAATAGAGTTTCATATTCTGTTTCATTATTGGTGTCCGAGAACCCAAGTCTTAACAATTTTTCAATCGTGATATTTTCGGGGGAGATCAAAACTAGCCTCACTCCAGATCCTTTGAGGTTTGAAGCGCCATCAACATTAACTTTCCATGACGATGCTCGTCCCACAGAGATTACTCTAACTGAATTTTCATCCATGCCGTGTTTTTCCACATCTTCTTCTATTAGGGCCTCGACAAATTCAGCTAGAAGGTCGGCTAGGACCTGCCCCTTTACAGAGATACAAGGCATATACTTATGTCATAAGCCCCCAACTTTGTTCCCCACTTTACGATCCTTCTGGTATAATCAGCGCTTCGAAGCAAAGCCCTGAGTGGCAATTAGGTCAGGACAACAACAGTGTGTGACTGGAAATAATGAGGAAGATTGTGTGTGGCATGTACCACAGCTAGGATAGCCTTCTCCAGTGGCAATCTGACCTCGGCTTCATGCAGGGATTTGCTCACATAATACACGGGCTTCTGTACCCCATTATCGACTCTTACTAGCACCAAGCTTACCGCATGAGTGGTCACCGCGATATAAGCAAATAAGACTTCATCTGCCTCGGGCCTGGACATGATCGGCGGTCGAGAAAGTTACTCCTTCAACTGTTGGAATGCTAAGGCACATTCCTCTGTCCATTCAAAACCCTTCCATTTGTTCAATAATTGGTAAAAAGGTCTACACCTATCTGCGGATCAGGATATGAATCGGGTCAAGGCAGCAGTCATCCCTGTCAGCTTCTGCACTTCCTTGGGATTCCGAGGTGGCTGCAAGTTATTAATGGCCTTGACTTGGTTTGGGTTAACCTCAATCCCACGGTGAGTAACCATGTATCCTAGAAATTTTCTTGACCCCACACCAAAGGAACACTTAGAAGCATTTAGTCGTAACCTGTGTCCTCTCAAGACTTTAAAGATGCTTCCGAGATCACTAATGTGCTCGGCCTCCTTCTTGCTCTTGACCACCATATCATCAATGTAAATTTCGATATTTTTTCCCAGTTGTGGTTCGAACATCCGGGTCATCATCCTTTGATAAGTAGACCCCGCGTTTTTAAGCCCAAATGGCATCACCTTGTAATGATAGTTCCTAACGGGGTTGACAAAAGTTGTTTTCTCTTGGTCTTTCAAGGCCATAGGTATCTGATGATAGCCCTGGAAAGCATCCAAAAAGCTCATCCGAGGATGTCCCATGGTTGCATTTACTAATTGATCAATCCGGGGCAAGGGGAAAGGGTCCTTTGGGCAAGCCTTGTTCAGGTCTGTGTAGTCCACGCATACCTTCCATTTGCCATTCTTCTTCTTTACCACCACAGTGTTTGCCAGCCAATCGAGGTAAAACACCTCCTTAATAGCCCCGGCCCGCTTAAGTTTCGCCACTTCTTCCTTGACGGCATCAAAATGTTCCTTTGAAGAACGCCGAGGAGGCTGTTTTTTGGGGGTAACAGAAGGATTAGAGTTCAGGTGATGACAGATGAAACTCGGATCTAGCCCCAGAGTTTCATAAGCATTCCAAGCAAATACGTCGATATTCTGCCTCAGAAATTGCACCAACTCTTCCCTTTCTTGAAGAGGCAACTGAGCGCCGACTTGAAAAAATCTTTCTGGATCATCATCAATAATGACTTTCTCTAACTCCTCACACTCTACCCCCTCGGCCTAGCCACCAGAAATTGAGGCCTTGGATTCTAACTGCTATAATCCCTTGTTAGTAGGGGCCGAGGATTTTGACTCAGGTCGGTGCGTGATAGCAGCCACCAAACATTGTCTTGCCACAAACTAACTTCCAACCAACTCCTCAACTCGGTCCCCGGTCGGGTACTTCACCTTGAGATGGAGGGTGGATGAGACGGCCCCAAGGGCATGGAGCTAGGGTCGTGCCACGATAGCAGTGTATGGGGAGAAGGCATCCACCACTATGAAGTCCACTTCTACCACCTTTGAGCCAGCTTAGACCTGCAATTTGATTTGTCCACTCGGAACAACAACCTTTCCATCAAAGCTGACCAGAGGTGAATCATAATTGGTCAGATCTTCCAGTTTGAGGTTAAGCCCATTGTACAGATCTGGGTACATAATCTTGGCCCCACTACCCTGGTCTACCAGTACCCTCTTCCGGTCATAGCCACCAATCCTAAGGGTTACAACTAGTGCATCATCATAAGCCTGCATGGTTCCGGCCTTGTCCTCGTCTAAGAAGCTTAATGTTGGATGAGCCTCTGTTTTAGCCCTTTTCGACTCATGACCAGAGACTTCGACACACGGGCCAGCTATAGTCATCACCCTGGAGGGGCAAGATCCTGTTTTGCCCGATGCGGCGAGAATGACTTGAATGGTGCCCAAAGGGAGGCTCGAATATGTGTCGCCTTGAATCCCTGATGCTGCCTAATTCTCTTGCCCACTGGGTTGAGTCAGAAACTGCTTCAATTTGCCATCTTGAATCAGTTGCCGAAGATGACTCCATAAGGTCCTACAATCCTCGGTCATATGTCCTTGTGATACTGGCAGTACAGACTCTAATTGTAGTTCGCAGGGTCCCTAATCATCTTGCTCGGCCACCTAAAGTAAGGCTCATCCTTGATTTTTTCAAGATTTGATGTACTGGTTCCCAGAATAACGTGTTAACAGCCTGGGTAGCTGGAGATCCAGATTGGCCTCCAAAATCCATTCGGGGCCGATTGTTATTGTAATAGTCCGACCTGGAATCCCTCCTCTCCTGAGGGATAACCTTACTTTTATTCTTTTCACGTTGCTGGTCTTCCTCAACTCTTTTATACTTATCAATCCTATCCATGAGTTGGCGTACGCTGGTAACGGGTTTCCCAGTTAGGGACCTTCTTAAGCCGTGCTCGGCGGGCAGACCGACCTTAAAGGTTCTAACGACCACATCATCAAAATCACCCTCTATCTCATTGAACATCTCCCAGTATCTGTACGAGTATGTTTTCAAAGTTTCTCCCTCTCCCATGGACAAGGACAACAAAGAGTCTAGAGGCCGAGGGACTCGGCTGCACGTGATAAAACGGGACCCAAAAGCTTGGGTGAGCTCTTTGAAAGAGTCAAAGGAAGTCGCTCTTAGATCGTCGAACCACTTCATCGCTATAGGCCCCAAACTAGACGGGAACACCTTGCACATCAGGGACTCATTCTTAGAGTACACCACCATTTTCTGATTAAAATGGCTAACATGCTTAACAGGGTCTGTGCGGCCGTTATAGATAGTGAACGTGGGCTGGGTGAACCGTCTAGGAAGTCCTCCCCTCTCAATCTTTCGCATAAAGAGAGACTCAGAGATTTGATTAAGCGCCTTACTCATAGCATCATTTCCCAGACCCCTCAAAGATGAACCTCCACTTCTGTGTTCTCAGCGATAGTCCTTCTTATACGAGAAGGTTTCACTTAAAGGTGTTCTTGATCTATGTCCATATTTGCCATCCCCCTCACCATCAAAAGAAAGGTCAGAGACTGAGGGACTTCGCCTCCTCCGCTCTTGGCGCAACTTCTTCTTCAAGTAGTCAATCTCTTTCTGCATGGCTTTGGCACGTTTATCATGAGAGACATAACTACCACCCCTAGAATGACTTTCACCAGTATGGGTAGTATGCACACTTCCCTCCTGACCCTCTCGAGGGTAGTCTTCCCCTTGAGACCCCATAGATTCCAATTGGTATGGACCCGAACCTACCATGATTGAAGATTTAACACTCTAAGCAATTAGCTTTTCCCACAGACAACGCCAATTGTAAGGACACAAATTTGACGAACCAGCCCAAGATCAGGTAAGATGGTCCAAAAGGTCCAAAAACAATGAATTTGTAGAGAGTAAGAAAAGAAAGCTGGGCTAGATTAATTTAGATAGTCAATACAATGGGTTAAGATCACCAGAAGGAACTAAATAAATTGTTCTCAATAAGGGTCCGAAAAGGTCAATTTTGATATTTGCTATTTTTAGTTTTGATATAAGCTACCCTTAGTCTTTTTCTCTCCTTTCTCCCTCCTTTTTTAAGAAGGATTCCTTCACATTGTATAGCTCTTTCAAGATCATCTTCACCCTACACTTGTCAATTATCTGAGTCTTCACTTGAGTGCATGTCCCATCATGCATCTTCTTTGGCCTTCTTGGAGTTGTAATGGCTAAGGTTACACTATTCAGGGGTCTTCTCCACATAAATGCAGACATAAGAGTAGGTGCAACACATTCAATGCAGTGGCAGTAGCCTTTCCTTAGATATTTTTGGGGATTTCCATTCTTTCAGTCCTGATACACATCTCCATAGCTAGGGTTATGTGACGATCACTCCTCGGACTGGCTTTATTTATCCTAAATGCGACAAATTTCATTCTGGGATTCTATGTATTCATTTACCTCTCCTCAAACTTTATCTCGTCCTCAGATAAAGCTTGAGGCCCAACACATGATTTTGGGCCTTTATCCTCACAAGGCCCAATACACGATTTTGGGCTTTAAGCTTTTCAAGGCCCAATATCCGGCTTTGGGCTCCTGTCCCTACATTATGCAATCAATAATTATAAAAATAATATTTTTTTCCTAAAAAAAAGGTGAAATAATTGGATAACTAATTTATTTTTGAAATTTATATAATTAGCTTATAAATTTTTTTTTTGAAAAAAGATAAATAAACCAAGCTGAATGCTCATGAAAAGCCAAAAATTTTATTTTTTTAAAAGGAAAAGTTATCTCTCTTCTTTGAATGAAAATCCATCTAATTCATACATTCTCTTTATTAAAGCCTATATATATATATATATATATATATATAAATAAAGAGAGAGAGAGAGATGCAAGTTGGGTTTATAAGCTATTATTGTGCTAAGTGGCTATCTTCTCTTTGCAACAAATTATTAAATTCTCATTAATTAAGGTATTGCAGTTTAGGTAAAAGTTTGTTGGCTAGGTTTTAAGAAATTTAAAATTCCTCTCCAGCTAAAATTCTACTTCCAAAAAATTCAGTAATTTTGATAATCTATCATGATCATGTATTTTAATATGGTAAAATTAACACATTACAAACTATTCTTAGTCCTTATTACTCTGAGTAGCTCAAAATACATTTGCATTTTCGATAATTGAATCTAGATGAAACTCTATATATTTAAGTTTCAAGTGGCTCACTAAAATTTCAATAATATTTCTAATATATGTATATATATATAATTATATATACACACACATTTATTTATTTATATGTAATTTTTAATAAATTTGTACATTGCACAAGCATAATTGGTATATAAGAGTTTATAAAAACAAAAACGATATCTTCATTATCCTTCCACATCTTCAAACATTTACATTTATGTCAAAATATTAATTTATTATCATGTGTATATAGGTAGATGCATTTATTTCTATGTACTAATTAATTTTGTTAAAGAAATTTATGACTCTCTCTCTCTCTCTCTCTCTCTCTCTCTCTCTCTCTCTCCATATATATATATATATATATATATATATATATATATTAGGTTTAAGTTACATATTTTGATAATCTCACTATTGGATTACATATTCTATATATGTTCTTAACATGTGCATGCCAATTTTCATGTCAATTAAATGTTATTTACTATTCGATCCACATTATTTTAAACTACAAAAAATTGAATTTAAACAATTGAATAATGACATGACTATTGATTTTTCATTTTGAAATTTTGCAAGCATTGAGAATATATGAAGATAATATAATCCAACAGTTGATTTGTCAAAATTCATATTTAATTAAAAAAAAATTGAGTGATATCATATTGCTTAAAGTTAAACTAGGTGAAACTAGAATCCAACCCTATATAACTTTTTTTTTTTTTTTTTAATAGCAAGACAAAGAATAGAAGCCTCTAAACAGAGGCATTTAAAGGAGGGCTAAAAAAAAAAAAAAAAAAAAAAATCTGAGGCCAAAGAGCCACACATTATTCTAGCTAGGGGTGGCAATTTTTATTTATATCCATAAACCCGCCCATTACTCATCTTATTTGGATAAGTCTTAACTCAACCTATTTGAGTATTTGGGTTAAATGGATGAAAACTCATTTGGTTATTTAATTAGATGAGTCTAAATGGATAAATTCATTAACACCCACTAAACCCATCTAAAATTTAAAATTAAATAAACCCATTAATACCCACTAAACCCTTCTAAAATCTAAAACTTAAAATAAACGGTCTCACTCTCCCTCAGATTTTCTCAGTAACCAAACACTTTCCTAAACACTTTAACCTCAAGATTTCTAAGCACAAACACTTTCCCTCAGATTTTCTCAGTAACCAAACAAAAGGAAATTCTAGAGAGAGAACGGGGATGGAATCGGAGTTCACCAGATGTAGTGTATTGACCCATGAGCAATACTAACCACCACAGTCCGATCACTAGCCCCAATCACGCCACTCTTCCTCAGCTTAATTAGAGTCGCCAATGCCACACCAGTATGAGGGCAGATGAACATCCTAGTCAAATTGGTCTGAGCCGTTGCATCCATCAGCTCCTCCTCTGTGGCCTCCTCCACGATCCAGTCTGAATTCTTGAGCGCATACATTGCTCTCTCGATTGAAACCGGGTCTCCGATCTGTATCACACTTGCAAATGTTGAATTCGCGGTTACAGGCTTGAAATTCTTCCACCCTGACTTGTAGTACAAGTAGAGAGGATTGGCATTTGTCGATTAAGCGCACATGAGGCAAGGAATTTGATCGACAAGCCCTAATTCCTCGCACATTTTGAAACCTTTGTAGAAAGCATAGATATTATCGAGATTGCCACTGGGTATGATCACCTAATCCGGAACTTCCCAATCGAATTGCTGCAAAATCTCGATCGCCGTGATTTTTTGACCCTCGAGTCACAAGCTGTTCTGCGAGTTGGCCAGGTAAATCGGCAGCTCTGACGTGACCTCTCGGATCAGCTTCATACAACCGTCGAAATCGGTATTGATGTTGAGAACGAAGGTGTCGTTGGCGATCGGCTGAGAAGGTTGTGGCCGAGGAGCCACATTTTCAGAAGGACGGCTTTAATGGCTCAGCTGTGGTGTCATAGGTGGTGGCCACTAAGTTTGAACCAAGTTCTATGTGCTTGGACAGTAAAATATTCAAAATAATAAAAGAAAGGTACTGGTAATAGTTTTTTTTTTTCTTTTCATTTTTCGAGTTTTTTTGTTTGGTTGCCAAGAAAGTTTTGAGAAAATAAGGGAAAAACTATATTTCAGAATTTAGACTAAAGTTCAAGTTAGTTCTATGAGTATTTTTTTGTTTGCTTAGAAGATTGTTTGATTAGCTAGGTATTGGTTTGGGTGAGGAGAAGTTCTATTTGGTTTGTGAGAAAGTTTGAGAAAATAAATGAAAATGAAGTGATTGATGTTGTTATAAAGCTGAAAGATTTTAATCCGATTTTCAAGGGTCCTGTTTGGTTTATGAGAAATTTTGTAGTTGCTAACTTAATGGGAAAATCTAGTAACAAGTTATTTTTTTTTATTTGGGTCATATTGGGTTAAATGGGCAGGTTACTAATTAAATGGGTCATGTGAGTAATGGATAATTAATTTATATATAAATGAGTCATAAATAGATAAATGGGTAATTACGCACCCAACCCATTTATGACCCAACCCGCCCATTTGCCACCTTTAATTCTAACCAACGCATCCTAACACTTGCTTCCATCTATAAAGATATGAGACATAAGGTAATTAGGAATTTGCAACAATAGAGACTTGCAATCATCCACAAGATTCATCAAATGCGGAAGAACTCTAGAGCCATTAACGCAATAAGAGATGATCACAACTAGAGCATCAAGCTTAACATAAGGGAAACCCAAGGATAAGGCCAAGCTCAGACCATCCTTTAAAGCTCAAAGCTCAGCTAGAACACTAGACGCATGGCCAACATTATGAGCAAATCTACATGACCATGTCCCATTATGATCACGAATCAAACCATCAGCACTAACAATCTTAGGCTACGTTTAGTACATTGAATGAGGATTACGATAGGAATTGTAATTTTTATTACTAGTAATAAAGTGTGTTGTAATATAATAACTAAACCTATTCATTAGTTTGGTTGTGAGTTATAACATTAGAATGAAACTTAACATTTATTTTAAAAAATATCTTACTTATACAATTATATCTCCTTAAAAATTGTTATTTATAAATTTAAGAGAGAGATATATGTTATTTTTTATAATTTTTTTTATAATTGTTAGATGTATATAGAAAGTTTGTTTATTTGGAAATATATTAAGTTTTAAAATTATTGTACTTATTAAGGAATAGCTAATACAATCTTTTAAAGAGGAATAGTTATTCCTCATTTTGAAGAATAATTATTCGTAAGGAATGACTATTCATTGTAAGAAAAACATAATCAAACTGAAGAATAACTAAACCATAAGAATAAATATTACATTACAATGCCTATTACAGTTTACCAAACGTGCCCTTAAGGTTGCGTAAGGAACAATCTGTATTCAACTTGACCCAATCATCCCCTAGAGCCTGCCAAGAAATAGCCAAAATCTCATTTGTTAATATTACATCATTTAATATTTTTCTATTGGTTTATTATTATATTCAAAATTGTATTGTTAGATTACGCATTTTGATTGTCCTTAAAATGCTTGTTGAATTTCATATTAATCGGATGTTATTTAATATTTGAACAAATATTTTACAAATAAAATAGTTATTAATCTTTAATCATATTTATATTTTGCAAGTATGGAGAACATAAAGAGAAAATTTAATATCTAACTAATAATATAAATTGTTTAACTCATTTGAGTGACACAATATATAATTCAAATTATTTTCCCAAATATAATAGATGGCATATATATATATATATATATATAATATATCGAAATTAATTTTCTAGATATTATAACATATAAATGTTGTCACCCAATATTAGTTTGTGTGGGCCGGGTAAGGATGTTTCTGAGGGTAGCAGCCCAATAAGGTCCAAAATGGAAGTAGATAGCATTAAAGATGTTAAGGGCTTGAGCCCAAAAACGGAAAAGAAGGCTGCGGGTAAAGGAAGAATAAAGAAATTGGCTAGAGAAATAAATATGGCCCATGAGAAAGATATAACTAGCTTGAGCCCACGAAATGGAAAAAAAAAAAAAAAAGGGAAATATTGTGGCTCTTACAGAAACTGAAGGAAGGGATCAGAAATGTGTGTGGGGAGCTTGACATCAACAGTCCAAATTTCTCTAGTGAAACGGCGGTGGCTGCATGGCAGCACCGCCGAGAACAATGAGGACTTTAGGGTGGAACTGCCGAGGGCTCGGGAACCCTCGGACAGTTCGTGAGTTGCGTGACTTAGTGCAACAATGGGATCCCGATTTTGTGTTTTTGTCAGAAACGAAATTAAAAAACCGTAGTATGGAGAAGAGAAAAAGGAATATTGGATTCATCAATGGCTTATTTGTACCAAGTGTGGGAAGAAGTAGGGGTTTAGCCCTGCTATGGAGGAAGGAGATCTCTGTGGATATTCAAAGTTATTCAAGTAGGCATATTGATGCCATTGTTACTGAAAGTTCTGGATTCAAATGGCGAATTACTGGGTTCTATGGAAATCCTGAAGCTTATCGGCGAAAAGAATCATGGGATTTGCTTAAGTCTCTTAGCAGGAAGTTTAACCTCCCCTGGTTGTGTCTTGGTGACTTTAACGAAATCACGTCAATAAGAGAAAAATTAGGGGGAGCCCGAAGATCACAAAGGCAGATGGAGGAATTCAGGGAAGCTATTAATTGTTGTAATTTCAAGGATCTCGGGTATAGTGGTCCGGAATACACTTGGTGTAATATGCAAGAAGGTGAGCATAGGAGATGTCTTCGGTTAGACAGAGCATTGGCCACACAAGAATGGATTAATTATTTTAAAGAGATGAAAGTGCACCACTTAGTAGAATCAACCAGTGATCATGTTGCACTTTTAATTTCTGATTCTTTTGCCTTAAAAAATCCCCAGAAGAGATTCTAGTTTGAAGCAATGTGGATAAGAAGAGAAGATTGCAGAGATATTATTAAGGAGGCGTGGACTGGAAGTGTGAGAGCTGAGAACCCAAGTGACATAGTGGCCGGTCTCAAAAGGTGTGCTGATGACCTTTCAAAATGGAATAGAACAGTTTTTGGCCATGTTCCAAAGCAGATTCGAAAGAAGAGGAATATCTTAAATGACTTGGTGTTAAGGGATCAGAATGGAAGGAATGGTAGAGAGATAAACAAGATTAGAAAGGAGATTAATGAGCTGCTGGATTGTGAGGAAGCTATGTGGCATCAAAGATCAAAAGTTCAGTGGATGGGTCTTGGAGATCGCAATACAAAATATTTCCATTCAAAGGCCTCTGGGAGGAAAAAGAAAAACACGATCACTAGACTTTTGGATGACTCGGGAGTATGGAGAGAATCTATTTCGGGCGTGGCAGAAGTTGCTGTGTCTTATTTTGAGAAGCTTTATACAACATCTCATCCGAATAGACTTCAGGCGGTTTTAGATACTATGGAACCAAAGGTGTCTGTTGAAATGAATCAAAATCTTATTAAGCAATTTACAAAGGAAGAAATTGAAGCGACTTTGAAACAGATGCACCCAACCAAATCCCCCGGCCCAGATGGTATGTCTGCTGTATTTTATCAAAAATTCTGGGATATTGTGGGTAATGATGTTGTGAACATGGTTCTTAATGTTTTAAATTCTG
This sequence comes from Lithocarpus polystachyus, assembly GCA_033629205.1. Taxonomy (NCBI): domain Eukaryota; kingdom Viridiplantae; phylum Streptophyta; class Magnoliopsida; order Fagales; family Fagaceae; genus Lithocarpus; species Lithocarpus polystachyus. The sequence goes on along the minus strand of CM066162.1, from coordinate 46,912,187 downwards.
ATTTGTCCATGGCTGATATTAATAAAACTTATATTACTCTTGTTCCAAAAATTAACAATCCTTCGAAAATGATAGATTTTAGACCTATTAGCCTAAGCAATGTTATTTATAAGCTTATTGCTAAGGTCTTAGCTAATCGTCTCAAATTGATCCTTCCCCAAATAATATCGGAAAATCAGAGTGCTTTTGTTGCTGGGAGGCTTATAACAGATAATGTTCTTATTGCTTTTGAGATGATGCATTATCTAGAACATAAGAAAGTTGGTAAGGATTGTTATATGGCAATTAAATTGGACATGAGTAAAGCTTATGATAGGGTGGAATGGGGCTTTATTGAGCAGGTTATGAGAAAATTAGGCTTCCATGAAAGGTGGATTGGCTTGATAATGAATTGCATAACAACTGTCTCCTATTCTGTGCTTATAAATGGGGTAGCTCATGGTAATATTTTGCCTTCTAGGGGACTCTGTCAAGGGGATCCCCCGTCACCTTATCTGTTTCTTTTATGTGCAGATGGTTTTTCCTCGCTCATTAATAAGGCTGTAAGAAGTAAGGCTATTAGTGGACTTTCAATTTGTAGAGGCTGCCCTATGATATCACACCTCCTTTTTGCGGATGACAGTTTGCTATTTTGTAAGGTCAGTAGCCAGGAATGCCAGCATCAAATTGATATTCTCCGATTGTATGAGGCTGCTTCGGGTCAAAAAATCAATACAGACAAATCTTCGGTTTTCTTTAGTGCTAATACCCCTGAAGAGAAGAAAGTTGAGACTTTGAATATTCTTGGGCCGATGCAGGGTTCTCGGCATAGTAAATATCTTGGTCTTCCCTCAATCATTGCAAATCAAAGATTGATGTATTTGCGGAGATCAAAGAAAGAGTGGGAAGGAAACTGTCTGGGTGGAAGGAGAAAATTCTTTCTATAGGTGGTAGAGAGATTTTGATCAAAGCAGTGGCCCAAGCTATCCCTGCATACACTATGAGCTGTTTTCAGCTTCCTAAAGGGTTGTGTGATGAGATTGAAGGCATGATGAGGAGGTTTTGGTGGGGTCAGTGGGGTCAGGAGTCTAAGGTGGCTTGGGTGAGTTGGAGGAAGTTATGCAAGTCCTTAAAGGTGGTATGGGCTTCAGAAATCTCCAAGCTTTCAATCTTGCCATGCTTGCAAATCAAGGTTGGAGGCTCCTTGAGAACCCAAGTTCCTTAGTAGCTCGAATGTATAGAGCTAAGTATTATCCCCAAGGTGATGTTCTTAAGGCTGGTTTGGGGTCTAGCCCATCTTATACTTGGAGAAGCATAATGCAGGGGCTCGAAGTTGTAAGGAGAGGAACACGATGGAGAGTTGGCAACGGACGATTGATTCATATCTGGGATGATAAATGGCTGCCCAATCCCACAACGTATAAGGTTGTTTCTCCTCATCCCCAAAATTTTGATAATTTTCCTATGGTGTCAACCCTTATTGATTGTGATTCTAGAAGATGGAAAGTGGACCTTGTGAAGTCTCTATTCTTGCCATTTGAAGCAAGGACTATTCTCAATATCCCAATTAGCTATAATCTTCCGGAGGATAAAATTATCTGAGCTAGTAATAATAGAGGTGTTTTCTCCATCAAAAGTGCGTATTATGTTACCCTTAATATAATGAAATCGTCTGAGGAAGGAGAATGCTCTTATAATGATCCGAGGGAACTTTTGTGGAGGAAGTTATGGCATTTACATATCCCTTCTAAAATTAAAGTCTTTGCTTGGAGGGCTTGTGTGGATGCCCTTCCAACAATGGTGAACTTGCAAAAAAGAGGCATTGGGACTAGTGACTTGTGTCCTTGTTGTGGTGAGGAGTCTGAGACTTTGTTTCACTCAATTATTAACTGTGAAGTGGCTAGGAAAGTTTGGGATATTTGGGAAGTAGGTAGTGTGGAAACCTGGCAGAGGCCTGTAGACATTCCTGATGTAGCCTTGGCTATTTTGAAGAATGGCACTACTGGTGACTTAGAGGTGTTCTTTGGGGTTGCTTGGGCTGTTTGGTATAATAGGAATCAAGCTGCCTTTGAATCAATGTGCCATATGCCGGATCAGATTTGGAGGTTTGCTAGGAGTTTTCTGCAAGATTACAAAGGGGCTTTGGTGGCTTTGAACATGAATCCAGCAGAGAAGAATAATAGGTGGACTCCTCCGCCGCCTGGGATTGTCAAGATCAACGTTGATGGGGCGACATATGAGGATGGGCGAAACTCTAGTGTTGGGGTTGTTATTCGTGATTCTTGTGGTGCAGTAATTGCAGCTTGTGGTAAATTCCTGCAAGGTCAGTTTTCAGTTTCAGAAGTGGAAGCTATGGCAGTGGAGTTTGTGATTCTGCTTGCCCGTGATATGAACCTCACTCAGATTATTGTTGAAACTGATGCTTTATCTATTGTTAATAGTATTAATGAAAATTTCATAGAGGGCAGCATTGGCCATCTGATTCAAGGCATCCTTGTCTTGCTGAACTCCTTTTCTAGTTGGAAGGTCATTCATGTGAAACGGGATCACAACAGAGCTGCTCACGAGGCTGCTCATCTGGCAAGACGAAGTGAAGACTCGCAGGTGTGGATTGGGGCTCTTCCTATTGCAATGCAGGAAATTGTTCAGTCTGAGCGTATTATGTAGTGTCTGCATATTTCTGCTGCTCAGGTTCTGTTGTTCTCCCTTTTCAGTTGGCTTGTTTGTTTTATGTGTAAGCTTTGTATCAAAAAAAAAAAAAAAAAAATGTTGTCACCCAATTTTTCACATTAGTTTGGGCCTGTGAATGAAACCCAAAGGCCAATGAATTTGAGCTGGTAAATAGAAAATGCAAGAGCCACACGTGGGCCTAAGCATTCGCCAAACCTTCTTGAGTAGAGAAAAGCAAGAAAATAGGAAAGGTTGTAGTGGCAGAATGCCCTTTGAGCAAGTTGTGTGTGCCTGAGTGGAACATTATGCTAGAATGTAAAGAAAATACCCCGGTCAGAATTGAAATCTTAAAATGTCTTCCTAATACTTTTTCACTTTGTTCCTCTCTAGTGTTTCAATATCAGTTAAGTCAAATTTTGGTCATTTGCTTATATGTTTGATGACTGTGTTTTCAAATATATATATATATATATATATATATATATATGCTCATGCAATGTTAATGAAATTGATGGATAATGAAGCTCTTAGCAAAGTGACTAGATCTGTGAAGTTCTATATTATTCAAGCACATAGCCCATTGAAGTGGTTCCTTATGATTGGGTTAACATTCGCGAGTATGAAAAGTGCAATGATAATTTTCACGTTGTTGAACTTTTGAATATTTAAATATGTAAACTTTTGTACAGGCTTCATTACTTTTGAGGGTTCCTTCTGGCCTTCTTTCTTTTATGGTTGTTTCACAAAACCAAACTACTTTTGAGGGACATGCGGCCACCATGGCATTCAAGACTATCTTTGCTTCGGGAATGAGACAGAGACATGTCTGTTTTATGACTTGGAAACAACACTAAGAAACTAAATAATCAATCTTACACGTCGGTTAGTTGATTGCCCATTAGACAAATTTGTGTTATGACTTGGAAACAACACTTAGCAACTACTAAATAATCATTCTTACATGTTGATCGAACGCCGATAATTTTTTGAGCTCTTATTGGTTTGACAATGATGGATTTTGGCACACAGATGATGCCGTAACATGAGCATTGACATTCATGCTGTTCTTCTCTCTCTCCCAAAAATAGAAGAAGCTCATGATGGTCCAGTTTAGGGTCTAGAGTATAGGCTCTAAACTTTTTTTTTTTTTTTTTTTTTTTTTTTCTGCGTCCCATCCCATTACCTTGAAGTTCTTCCAAAGCACATAAAAGACTTCCTGGCCAGGGTGAGTTGTGTTTGTCTAGGTTGATTTTCCTTTTCTTTATTTATTTATTTTATAGATAAATGATTACTGATCAGTTAGGCCCAAAGCAAAGTTGATTTTTAGTCTATAGGTTCATGCGATGTTTGTGCCTCCATTTATGGGCCATTTTTGGTTAACTCCCTCTTCTTCTTCTTCTTCTTCTTCTTCTTCTTCTTTTTTTTTTTTTTTCATATGGTACATATAAAGCACAATTCTAATGTGTTCAATTTGGGAAAAGGAAAATGAGAATGAGACAACACACAACATAAAATTGGGATACAATGTCCACATGGGCGTTAGGGCTCTACCAATGTTGAATTGTATATGGTTACTTAATTTGGAGTCAAATGAAAAATCAAACTGACCAATTCCTTCTTTCAGGAAATATTGAGGAATGGAATATTTAATATCTAGCCAATCTCAGTCTCAATCTCTCTCTCTCTCTCTCTCTCTCTCTCTCTCTCTCTCTATATATATATATATATATATATGAGATGGGTTCAAGTTACACTTTTTCTAAACCGTAGATTTCTAAGAAATCTAATAGTTAGAAAATCACTATAATCAATGTAATCTTTAAAATTTATTGCTTTCCATATTAGCTAATCTAATTAATATGAGAGAATATTATATTATATTATATTATTTTCTACTTTCTTTCTCTCTCCTAATTAATTCATCCCTAATTCTGCACAAGTGCTTATTCTCAATGTTTTGGAGGTTCAGATTTTCTTTCTCACGGATAGATGAATTTATATTCTTATTTGGTATTACATGAAGTTTAGATAATCCTAAACATTTTTTTTTATTGGATGGTGGCTCCATAAACGTTGAGAGAGAGAGAGAGAGAGAGAGAGAGAGAGAGAGAGAGAGAGAGAGAGAGAGAGAGAGAGAGAGAGAGAGAGAGAGAGAGAGAGAGAGAGAGAGAGAGAGAGAGAGAGAGTTGGAACTCAAAATGAGCCTACAACTGCTACAATAAAGTATACCCTTATGTGATCCATGCGATCTCCACATATTGCTCCATTTACAAATATGTGGAGATCATAATATATTATTCTCTCAAATTAATTACATTAGCTAATATGGAAAGCAATAAATTTTAAAGATTACATTGATTATAGTGATTTTCTAACCATTAGACTTCTTAGAAATCTACGATTTAAAAAATGTGTAACTTTTCAAGAGTTACACCAAGTGTAATAGGAACCCATCTCTCTCTCTCTCTCTCTCTCTCTCTCTATATATATATATATGTATATATATATATATATATATGAGATGGATTCAAGTTATACCTGGTGTAATTCTACAATAGACCACCGCACACCCTTGATGCGATGGTCACTCCACAAGTAAAAATGCTTGTGAAGTGTGGGGATAAGAGTCGGGGTTCAAGTCTTCAGGAAGGAGCTTCACATACATATACACTTAGATTAGACTAGGGTAGAATTCTATCTTGTAAAAAAAAAAAAAAAAAAAAAAAAACTCTACAAAATTTACACCTTTTTTAAGCCATAAATTTTCAAAAGATCTAACGGTCAAAAAGAAAACACAATTTTTTCATCTCATCATTAAATACTTATCTTATTAATAACATCATTATTAACTCTCTCCTAATTATTACTTCTTGTCTCTCTTTTTCTCTCTCTTTATTTCACTGTAATTCATTTTTCCTCTTGTCACTTTCCTCGTCCATTTCATAAAATGTTCAAGCAAATACATTAACACCAGGAGCAGCAATTATAAGCATTAGATAATTACTGCCATTGTAACGACCTAAGGAAAAGCGCTAGCCACATCTGCGCTATACCTCAAAAGGACTAGTCACAATTGAAGCTCCTTGTAGTTGTTAATAAAGCCCAGATCTACCTAGTAAATACCCGATGTGGGACTCATCACACATCCACACACACATCACACAATCAATCAATCAATCAAATTGGGGCATCACAATCTCCCCCACTTAAATCTCTAATGTCCTCATTAGGGCCCACTTTGTGGGGTAGTGTCTCCGAGCCCACACGGGGTTACTAGGCCGGCTCTGATACCATATGTAACGACCCAAGGAAAAGCGCTAGCCACATCTGCGCTATACCTCAAAAGGACTAGTCACAATCACAATTGAGGCTCCTTGTAGTTGTTAATAAAGCCCAGATCTACACAGTAAATACCCGATGTGGGACTCATCACACTCCCACACACATCTCACAATCAATGAAATTGGGGCATCACAATAGTGTAATGCCCCAGTTTTGTTTTTATGATTATCACCGTATATTGTCATTTTTTAATATAGAGTTGAGGTACTATATGTGTGCACAGTAATATGGGAGTAGACAATTTTGTGGTGCTACAAAATAGATAAGAATACTAAAGTTTTAGTGCATACAATTTGGTGCTGCAATTAAAATAATAATTAATTAAATAAAAGAGGAGGATGTTTTATGGGCTTCTTGGAGACTAAAGAAATAAGTTCAAGTGGGTTTTAAACTCCAGCCCACTACCCCACCAAGCCCACATCTCTGATGCGTTAAAATATAAGGTGGAGGAAAAGATAAATTAGGGTTTCATCACTAAGGAGGCTAAGGAGCCTCAATCACAATTGAGGCTCCTTGTAGTTGTTAATAAAGCCCAGATCTACCCAGTAAATACCCGATGTGGGACTCATCACACTCCCACACACATCACACAATCAATCAAATTGGGGCATCACAATAGTGTAATGCCCCAGTTTTGTTTTTATGATTATCACCGTATATTGTCATTTTTTAATATAGAGTTGAGGTACTATATGTGTGCACAGTAATATGGGAGTAGACAATTTTGTGGTGCTACAAAATAGATAAGAATACTAAAGTTTTAGTGCATACAATTTGGTGCTGCAATTAAAATAATAATTAATTAAATAAAAGAGGAGGATGTTTTATGGGCTTCTTGGAGACTAAAGAGATAAGTTCAAGTGGGTTTTAAACTCCAGCCCACTACCCCACCAAGCCCACATCTCTGATGCGTTAAAATATAAGGTGGATGAAAAGATAAATTAGGGTTTCATCACTAAGGAGGCTAAGAGGTGTTTTTCCTTGGAGTGTAGAGCACATAGAATTGAAGAGGCAACCAATTGTTCCAGGTATGATTTTCTCACTGTTAGAAACAAAGAATTAAAGGGTTAGAATTTTATTATGGAAACGTTAGTGGTGTGTAGATTGTTAAAAGGGGTATTTTCCTAGAATATGATTTTACAGTACTACATTAATGCTTAAATCCGAGGTTACCACTGTACATGTTCTAGAACTAAAGTCAAGTTATTAAATCATGAATATGGATTTAACGTTTTTCATTTGGACATATATATATATATATTAAATCCATGGAAAAGTCATATAGTTTTGCCCACCGTTTTCTTTTGGTTTTATATATATATATATATATTAGTTTAAGTTGCTTGTGGTTAGTGCACGTTTTCATTATGTTGCCTACAGTTGGTATTTTTAGAACGAAATCCTTGTTTCAAAGCTTATTCGTGTATATGGCTTTACGTTTTCATTAGGTATATATTAAATCCTAGGTCAATAATATTTTGGCTACTACCTTTCTCATGGCAATATGAGTTTCGATTAATGTAAGGGAATATCATTGGTTAGAATATCATTAATTAGAGAAAGTTTAATTTAGTGTTAAAAGGGTAATTAGTTCAGCAAAGTATAATTTTGGTGAGTCAATTTTTATAGTTCTATATGCTTTATATTTTGTAGAGGATATTAAGTATATTTCTGTGATTGATTATAGGTCCTATTTAAGAAGTATTTGAGACTATTTGGAGGGTGTTTCAGCTGAACTTTCAGATTGATTCCAGTGCTGTAAGTAATTATGCATAATATGCACAAGTTTCGTCATTTAGGTTCTTAGATGTCAAAGGTTTTCAAAAGTTATATTTTTAAGCTTACGTTTTCTAAGGTTATCGAAAGCATTTTTTTTCATCATTGAGAAAGAAACTTCGACTTTTAAATAATGTTTTAAAGAGAAAATTTGAATTTTAAATAACATTTTGAATGTTCGAATCTCATTAAAAAGATGATTTCTAAACTAAACTCTTTTCAGAAAATAATTGAGTTTCAAAGTAAGTTTTCTAAAAAGGTTTTTGTTTTTAAATTGTTAAAACCAAGTGATTCCAAAGTCATATTCTCATTTTCCAAATGGTATTTAAGACATTTCTTTTAGCAAATTGGGTTTTCAAACTTACTCAAGAATTGTAAAAATATTTACATAAACTCTTCAATTCTTATTCATTCCCTAAGAGAGTCAAGCCTCCTTTGATTTATGTTCTATTCGATATTGTGATCTTTGATATACTTCTGTATTTGGAATAATTGTTAATATCAAGTAAATTATTATTTTTTTGTATAAACTTTGCTTTTGTGATATGTGACTCAAAATAAGTATTTTTAGAATTGATCGGATATATCAGATATATGTGTAAATCCGCTCACAGGATTGTATGTGAGAATATGTGTTGATCCCTCACCAGCAGGGGTTAGATGTTGGTATCCGCTCACAGGATTGTATGTGAGAATATGTGATGTGTATATGTGACACTGTGCTCTGATCAATTATATGTAAGTGTTTACTAATGATTTTAAGATGTGATTACATATGTATTAAATGATTCGTTGTATGTTTTTTTTTTTGGAATAACTATTTTCGATATCATTGAATGAGTTTGGGAAAGATCAAAATACTCGTGCTTTGCTTGACTCTATTCCGTTGTGTACTCTGTATAATTACTTACTAGATGTGTGGCTCACCCCATCAATTACCATTTTCAGATTAGAGTTTAGTTGGGGAACTGAACCATTGGATTGCTTCGTAAGGTACAAGGTAGAGCGTGGGAGTTTTTAGGCGAAGTCAATAATACTTGAAGCCTTAAAGGATTATTAGTTATTTTTTCTTTATTCCGCTTTAGATTTCACAGAATTTTGGAGATTACTCTAAATTGAGGATTTTAGTATTGTAAAAGATATATTAAGATCATTGTTTATTTGGAGTTTATTGAATTATGTCTATTGAGTCGTGTAAGTTCAACAAGTTAGTCATGCATCTAAATTCATGTTCCATGGATTTGGGTCGTGACAGTGTTGGTATCAGAGCCGGCCCAGTAACCCCGTATGGGCTTGGAGACACTACCCCACAAAGTGGGCCCTAATGAGGACATTAGAGATTTAAGTGGGGGAGATTGTGATGCCCCAATTTGATTGATTGATTGATTGTGTGATGTGTGTGTGGATGTGTGATGAGTCCCACATCGGGTATTTACTGGGTAGATCTGGGCTTAATTAACAACTACAAGGAGCCTCAATTGTGACTAGTCCTTTTGAGGTATAATGCAGATGTGGCTAGCGCTTTTCCTTGGGTCGTTACATATGGTATCAGAGTCGGCCCAGTAACCCCGTGTGGGCTCGGAGACACTACCCCACAAAGTGGGCCCTAATGAGGACATTAGGGATTTAAGTGGGGGAGATTGTGATGCCCCAATTTGATTGATTGATTGATTGTGTGATATGTGTGGATGTGTGATGAGTCCCACATCGGGTATTTACTAGGTAGATCTGGGCTTTATTAACAACTATAAGGAGCCTCAATAGTGACTAGTCCTTTTGAGGTATAGCGCAGATGTGGCTAGTACTTATCCTTGGGTCGTTACATATGGTATCAGAGCCGGCCCGGTAACTCCGTGTGGGCTCGGAGACACTACCCCACAAAGTGGGCCCTAATGAGGACATTAGGGATTTAAGTGGGGGAGATTGTGATGCCCCAATTTGATTGATTGATTGATTGATTGTGTGATGTGTGTGTGGATATGTGATGAGTCCCACATCGGGTATTTACTGGGTAGATCTGGGCTTTATTAACAACTACAAGGAGCCTCAATTGTGACTAGTCCTTTTGAGGCATAGCGCAGATGTGGCTAACGCTTTTCCTTGGGTCGTTACATATGGTATCAGAGCCGGCCCGGTAACTCCGTGTGGGCTCGGAGACACTACCCCACAAAGTGGGCCCTAACGAGGACGTTAGGGATTTAAGTGGGGGAGATTGTGATGCCCCAATTTGATTGATTTTGTGATGTGTGTGGGAGTGTGATGAGTCCCACATCGGGTATTTACTGGGTAGACAATTTTGTGGTGCTACAAAATAGATAAGAATACTAATATGTAACGACTCAAGAAAAAGCGCTAGCCACATCTGCGCTATACCTCAAAAGGACTAGTCACAATTGAAGCTCCTTATAGTTGTTAATAAAGCCCAGATCTACCCAGTAAATACCCGATGTGGAACTCATCACACACCCACACACATCACACAATCAATCAAATTGGGGCATCACAATCTCCCCCACTTAAATCCCTAACGTCCTCGTTAGGGCCCACTTTGTGGGGTAGTGTCTCCGAGCCCACACGGGGTTACTGGGCTGGCACTGATACCATATGTAACAACCCAAGGAAAAGCGCTAGCCACATCTGCGCTATACCTCAAAAGGACTAGTCACTATTAAAGCTCCCTGTAGTTGTTAATAAAGCTCAGATCTACTCAGTAAATACCCGATGTGGGACTCATCACACTCCCACACACATCACACAATCAATCAAATTAGGGCATCACAATCTCCCCCACTTAAATCCCTAACGTCCTCGTTAGGGCCCACTTTGTGGGGTAGTGTCTCCGAGCCCACACGGAGTTACCGGGCCGGCTTTGATACCATATGTAACGACCCAAGGAAAAGCGCTAGCCACATCTGCGCTATACCTCAAAAGGACTAGTCACAATCACAATTGAGGCTCCTTGTAGTTGTTAATAAAGCCCAGATCTACCTAGTAAATACCCGATGTGGGACTCATCACACTCCCACACACATCAAACAATCAATCAAATTGGGGCATCACAGCCATATCATCAATTTGATAGTAATTTTAATCTCTTTTTTTCTTCTTGAACTACCACAAACTATGGCTTTGGAGGGGCACCAACACATCTCTGAACCAGTAATCTCCGTTAGATCTATTTTCCCATTAAAACTAATCCACTTTACAAACTGAAACTCAGGAACAACAACACAATAACAATTAATTTTCTATTATTTTCTAATTCAAAGTTTGTTTTCAAATTTTCTCTTCCATTTTTTTCTTCTTTGGGTTTCAAGAGTTATGGGTGTCAAATATTACCTAGCGGAAAAGGAAAAAAAGAAGCTCTAGATGAAACTACATAGAGATAATATAAAAAAAAAAAAAAAGTAGGGTGGGGTAGATAATAGATCCAATTCGAAAGTGGTGCAAGAGAATAGAGAGGAGGAACAAAGACTAAGAAAGAAAAAGAAAACAAAAAAAGTTATGGCAGACATGTACAAGGAAAGAGAGAGTAGTAGTGGTAGTCTGGTAGAAGAAGATGAAGGGTAAAAAAAGTGGTATACATATATTTGTAAAGTCATTTGGCCAAAAAAAAAAAAGGATATATATGTAAAAAGTTTTAAACAATAAGTATGGAAAGAGAAACAAAACTGCTATTAATTAAGTGAATAATGTGTAAATCAATTAGCATTTAATGTTATTTTCTTGACAGTTAGATCTTTTGAAAATCTATGGCTTAAAAAAGGTGTAATTCTTGTAGAGTTATACCAGGTGTAACTTGAACCTATATATATATATATATATATATATATATATATATATATATATATATAAGTTGGGTTCAAATTACACATGGTGTAACTCTAAGTTATGTTGCATCACTCAATATTTCTTTATTGGATGTGAATTTTAACAAATCTACAATTGAATTAAATTCTATTATTAATACTCTACATGCTTGCAAAATTTCAAGATAATTTAAGATCAATAACTATGTCATCAATCATGTGTTTATATCTTAAGTTTAAACATTTAAAATTGTGTATAAAATATGGGCTTCTAGATCAAATGGTAAATGACATTTGATTGACAAGAAACTTAGTATGCGTGTTAAGAACATAGTAAACATATAATTTCAACGCTTAGATTTTTTAAAATTTATTCAATAAAAAGTTATTAGGTGGTATAATATTACTTAAAGTTATTCCAAGTGTAACCTGAACTCTGTCCTATATAAATAAAGACTTCATGTGGGAAGTGCATGAGGTTTTGCTATAAGAAGCTCTAATTTCGCATTTAGTTTTTTATTTTTTATTTTTTTTACCTCTTTTCATTATTATTATTTTTTTTATTGTTATCCAAAAGTACACATTAACTTATTTTTACTGTTATCTCATTAATCTTTCATTAATTGCTTGAGTTTACACCACATATTTCTCTCTTCTTCATGTCTTTTAGCATACCTACTGTAATATATATATATATATATATATATATATATGAGTAGAGACCTCATACAGAAGTGCATGAGATCCTGCCATGTGACGCTCTAATTTTGCATTTAGTCTTTTTTTTTTATACCTTTTTTCATTAAGTATTTTTACTGTTACCCAAAAGTACACATTAACTTATTTTTACCATTATCTCATTAATCTCTCATTAATTGCCTGAGCTTACACCACACTTTTCTCTCTTCTTCATGTCTTTTAGTATACCCACCGTTTTAGTATTATAAACAAAAGCAAAATAATAATAATAATAATAATAATAATAATAATAATTAAAGACTAGTAGTAATAACTAATTAGACAAGGCATTGGGGAGAGATACAGACACATGAAAATGTTGTGGGTTCTTAAATGAAACGCACTGTTTTACTATTACCAAAATAACATACCTAAGATTGACAAAGCATTTTTAAGAGATTGAAAGAGAAATTTGAGGGGCTGTCACCTCTATCATACTGGTCTCCCACCACTATCAAACTGCCAAAACCCCTACGAGTAATTTTGTTTAAAAAAAAAATTATGGGCTTAAATATGATTTATGTTTGTGTAATTTGGTTGGATAATTTTTTTTTTTTTTATGTATATAAGTAGAAAAAGTATTTGGTGCGCAATGTAAAGTCATATTTTATCATGATTTTAAATCATCTATAAGATATATGCTTACGCACTTGTCCACACTATGTCTTAGTATCGCACTGTTGATGAGTGGAAGACGGTGAGAGAGTTGGACATACTTTCATTTCATAGTATGTAATCTGTGAACATAATACAAATTAGTTGATTTTCATAGTCTTGTTACTCTTTTTCATTTATTTTTGGTTTCATGATTTAAAAAAAATAATAATAATCTTACCTTGAGAAGGCTACAAATGTACAGTGAAACTCTAATTTTTAAATCTCAAAATGAATATATTTCTATACTCTACTTTCGTTTGCTTTTTCTTTATAATATATGTACAATATTCTTTAAAATCGTTTTATATAAAATATTACAAAATTATCCGTATATTATAACATGAGAAACTTACTAGTAAACTTTAATATTATAGAACCAAAATGTTTTCAGTCAAAAAAAAAAAAAAAATGTAAAACCCCCAATTTTTTTTTTTTTTTTTTTGGGTAAGCACTAAGCATGCTAAACCATGCTAAAACAAATAGAAAGCTGCTCCATTCGAATCACATTTTCCTATTTCTTTCCCAAGATTCTGAAGGCCACTTTCCTATACACTTCCTAAAGAACGTTTGAGAGAGAGAGAGAGAGAGAGAGAGAGAGAGAGAGAGAGAGAGAGGGGGGGGGGGGGGGAGGGGAAGTGACATAAACAAGAATTATTGTTTTAATTTATAGAAAGAAGTGAGATATTCTGTTTTTGCTTTTTCAAGCACTTAAGTCAGTAACTATCAGGTATCCTTTATGCGAAATCATGCGAAGGAACAACGAACAAGTGCAGTAATTCTCATGGAGTCAGTGATTCTCCAAGACTAGAATCGAACTATCAATGAAGTAGCTATGCAATTGTGCTTCAAAGCTTAAAAGAACAAGATACCTCTTTATGAGTGTTTAGTTTAGGCCACTCATACTGTACTTTTATGACACAATTATAATATATATTTTGCATTGTGTAATCCATGCGCATTAATATAGGTTATTATTAATTTCTTAGTTGTAAAAATGTAATGCAAACGTACATCAAACAAAGTATTCATGCATCATCATCCATGCTCCCACCCTATCCATTCCTCTGTCTCTCCAATAAATGTTTGTAGGCTCAATTGATCATAGACAGTTTAACACCACCACATAAACACGCGTGCACTGATATCATGACATTTTTGTCTTGTTCACGTCATTCTAGTCACAATTATTATAGGAATGTATCTTATGAATAGGTATTTGCACTAAAGTAAAACCAATTTACATGATGAGCAATCTTAGCTTTTACGTACAAAAAGGATGTCTTTTGAGTTTTGAGTGACAAAGGCATCTCTCCACTCATAGAGCTATTTACTTAATATGGACAAACTCTTATCGTCACGGAAATCAACTCTCTTCACCCCAGTACAAACCCATCTCTAACCTTCAATAATTGATCCTCTTACCTATCAATTCATATCTTTAAGCCTCTCAACCCCACCACCATCTCCAACTTACAAAGCTCCCTTATCCTTGAACTCTTCTGCCCCTAAGTTAACTTCAATAATTTTAGAGAACATTTTTCGTACTTAGTTCACAATTTTTTATATGATTTATTGTAATCGGTGAATAATAAAACGATGTCAGTGATGATTATCCATTGTATTCTATTATTCTATTCACAATAGAACATGTCAATAGTTGTAAAAAATGTTAGAAGGAATGTTATTAAAAAATGTTAGGAGTGTTATTCCTAGTCTTACTAGTTTAACATTTATGAGAAGCATACAGCTGCAAGTATATTTTGTACATTTTTAGATCCCTGTAAACTAAATTGTTTAACTTAATTAATTAACCAAGTGAATACTTAGGTTTATTATTCAGATCTAGGTTAAAACAAAACAATTATATCATGCAAAGCAGTGGAAAAATAAATAACACAACAATATAATGACCCAGGAAAATCAATCCAGTAAAAAACCTGGGGAAGATTTAAACTAGCTATCTTCAAGGTAAAAAGAAAATCCATTATAAAGAACCAAAGTTTACAATAAGACTTAGACCACTAATATCATATTGCTACCACATGTAAAATTTACTGACACGGCCATGTGCAAGCTCCGAATCTATAGACTCCTTCTGTATTAGGCCTTTGCAACACAAGCACCCAAACTTGTGATTTTGAGACTCCACTCAATGGTTTTGGATCTCCTTAGACATTGATCTTGTATGCAACAACTTCAACAATACCAGATCTTGAGATTCTTCAAGGAATAATACTGGCAGAAGACTTTAGAGAGTTTTTGGGTATAAAACCCTAGATCTACAAAAGTGACACAAGATGCACTCTAATCTCTCTTAATAACTTTGAAAACCCTCTCTAGGGTTAGCTTATGATGTCCTTTAAATATTGGAAAACACGGATCGTGATTTGGGCTTCAAACGGATAAGTTATGGCCTTTTTATGTTTGGTAATTTTTGATGATATGTGACTTTTGATCAATCGAGTCTAATTTTTTATCGCTCGAGCCTTGCAGAAATTGAATAGTAATTTTCTACAATTACTCGATTCCAAACTTAATTTAAACTAAACTTTAAGAAAGTTTAAATTTAGACTAAATGTTTTGATCATGATTTGCTGGACAAAATTGGCCTATGCCCTTTTTAAAAAAACAATCTAGCATTTTGCCCTCTTTTCCAAACTAATTAGGAAAATGTCCCTCTTTTGAAATTCGATTTTCTCAAAATCGAGTTAAGTCCTATAGTGGTGTTTTTAAAGAGCCTATAGTGATGTTTTCAAGACCTATGGTGGCGTTTTGTAACTCGATCTCCATGAACTCGAGTTATAGGTAAAAAAAATAAAAAAATTTGCCTATAACTCGAGTTCATGGAAATTGAGTTCCAAAACGCCACTATAGGTCCTGAAAACGTCACTATAGGCTCCTTAAAACGCCGCTATAGGACTCCAGAAATTTTGTTTTTTTTTTTAACTCGATTTTTAGAAAATCGAGTTACAAAAGAGGGGCATTTCCCTAATTAGTTTGGGAAAGGGGGCAAAATGCCATTTCTTTTACACGAAAAGGGCATTTGCCCATTTTATCTATGATTTGCCAACATATACAAATTGAAATTCTAATACATTAATTCTTAAAGTTTTATAACCTAACATATTTTTTATAAAAGAAAAAGCAGTATTCGTCTGCCTGTTTACCTACATTCTACATCTCATTGTGGCTTATATTGACACAAAATAAAAGTGAATAGTACCAAAGTCAAATTTAGCTGCACTCCCTTTGACCTTTCTTCATGTATTTGTTTATTTCAAATGGATGGATTCTTTGATCCTTTAATTTGGGAGTCTTCTTTGTCTCTCCCTTTGATGGTGTTGGAGAACAAAAATCACATAGGGGAAAACACTGTTTACTGTGGTTGGGGTTGGGGTTGGGGTTGGGGTTGGGGCTGGCATCTTTAGTCTTCCAATTACACTGTTTACTACACAATTAAAATTAGCAACGTGCTTCAATGCCGCCCTACTTAACACATACTATTATTCCACGTTTAGTTGTGTAGTTTTTCAAACAATATATTTTGTCCAGTCAATCACGCTTCTTACTAAGATCTAGAAGAAAAAAACAATTGAAGTAATCATTCCCCGTAAGAAACACTCACCTTTCATTTTCAAGACCCAGGTCTCATCTTTCTTCCTCTTCTTAAGGCTTTTCTCAGTTTTCTCCCTCATTCCACAAATATATATCCATACACGGTCAGTAAATGAATTATAGATAATTGATAAAAATGTTACCCACTATTTCATGGTAGACCCTTTTGTTGGGGAGCAAGAAGTTCATTGTGGACCCACTTCAAAGACAATAAGATGAGTATGGCCTTGTGATTTGATCTATTGATTGAGGATTAATGGCTTAGGTAGCCCTTCTATCTTACTTAGGGATGGCCATGGCCATAATCAACTTATCTATGGGTACCGGACTTGAACAAGATTCGATGGTACATGTTTTACTTGGAGTAGTTTTAGAACCATAAATTATTTTATAATTTATTTGTCACAAGTTTGACGTGGTAGACTGTGAGTGGTTAATCATTACTTACACATGAATCTACTATTTTTTCTTCACTAATCACACTCTATTACGTTACAGTTGTGAAAAATTTTGTGGTCATAAAGTTTTTTCTTTTACTTGTCGTGCTGAGAGATTGGGGTAGATGTGGGTTTTTCCCTCATAATTGTAATGGGACAGGTCAAGTGTGGGCATTAATCTCCAACCTGAACCCAACTGTTAGATTAGTGTTGGCAAATTCATGATAATGTAATGATTATTTATGTTGTAATGTCAAAAACTCAAGTGTTAGTTAAGAAACCAAGAATTAGCTCAAGTCGTTGAACATTATGGAATCTCAACCGATCTTAATCGACTCTCGATCAATCGAGATATATTTTTCAATTGACTCTCGATTAAATCTCAATTGATCAAGAATCAGAGATCTTTATCTTCTTAAAGGCCCATTAAGTCAACTACCAAGTAGAAATTCGAGCCCTACGTGGAAAGGTATATAAGGGCCAATTATAGCTGGCTCAAATAGATAAGAGAGCTTGTGTCGTGTATCTAGAGTCCAAAAACTTAGTTCCCTTAGTATCACCATACACTGAAGACCACAAAGAATAAATGCAGTATGCAGATTGATGACCATTTGTTGAAGCCATAGAGCCACCACAGTTAGTTGCTGTGAATAAATTTTTGAGGCAATTCTCGAGATCACAGACACAGTTCGTGAGGAGAGATCCATATTAAAAGAGTCCAAGAGGGCTTGGAACTCTGGGTCATAGTTGTAAGTTCTAATGTAGATGGGAATTAGAAATAGAGGTCTATTTCAATTGTACATTTCAATTCTAGTATTGGGTTTTGGGTTGGTGGTAACCTCAATGTGATTTTTTTTTTTTTTCTCCTTTTGTAACGACCATAGGTTTTTCACATGGTCAACAAATCACTTTGTTCTTTACTTTTATTGCATTTTATATTATTTGGCGATTTATTATTATGGCTTAATTAATTAATTAACTGAAATCCATTTGCTATCATAAGTTGGCTAAATTGTGTTAAAAAACAAACAACGGGTTCTAAAGATACTTCTCACCAATTTGTATATTAAGATTTTTTATTAAAGAAAATATATATGTTGAGTAAATATAAAGAAAAATGTTGCTACTTGCACCGACCCCAAAATTTAGGGACTAAAGGCTTAGTTATTGTTGGTTTTGTTAACTTTGCCAATTGATACGATCGCTTAAGGCCCCAAGTAATTAAAAAAAAAACGAATTTTTAATTTAATTAAGCCCAAATATTAGCTAATAAATAAAATAATATATTTTTATTAAATGAAAAACAAGAAAAAGAGAGAGAGAGAGAAATGCTACGTTCACAATATTTTTCACAACACTTTTATAACAAATCCCAAGTAGAAGGCTGTTACAAGCTATTATGAATGGCAAAAAAAAAAAAAAAAATTTCAGTAGTAGGTTCAAATTTGAACCAATAACAACTTAACACCTAAGATTTGTTGTAAAAAAATATTGTGAATATAACACTTCTCAAAAAAATACACAAAAAAATTCACAAAATTTTTCACAGTAGTTAAGTTGGCAAACTTTCATTAATTCTCACCTAGGTTCATTACTAACACCACTCTTTTACTTACCATTATCAATTTATTTCATCAACAGGTGTGAAAAGTTTTGTCAAATTTTTTGTATCTATAGACTTTCAAAAAAAAAAAAAAAATCAGCCTGGTTTATGTTAATTAGTAATAATTTTGTATTTAAAATAAGATAATAGAGTTTAAGTAATATTTTATTTTTTTAAAGTTATATTAAAATATATAAAAGACCTCCATTTCAGTTTTCACCTTAGGCCCCTAAATGCATTAAGCCGCCCTTGTCTACTGATCTTGGCCTCCTCCACGTCGATACCTCCTAAGTCAAGGAGATTGCCGACTCCTTCATAACGTTCACAACATTACACTCTCCAAAAAAAAAAAAAAAAAAAAAAAATACACATAAAAAAATTCACAAAATTTTTCATAGTAGTTAATTGGCAAACTTTTACTAATTCTCACCTACTTCCATTACTAACACCACTATTTTACTTACCATTATCAATCTCCACATCAACAGGTGTGAAAAGTTTTGTCAAATTTTTTGTGTCTATAGACTTTCTAAAATAAAAAAAAAAAAAACAAAATTCAACCTGGTTTATGTTAATTAGTAATAATTTTACATCTAAAATAAGATAATAGAGTTTAAATAATATTTAATTTTTTAAAAGTTATATTTAAATATATAAAAACCTCAATTTCAGTTTTCGCCTTAAGCCCCTAAATACATCAAGCTGCCCCTGTCTGCCGATCTTGGCCTCCTCCACGTCGATGCCTCCTAAGTCGAGATTGCCGACTCCCTCATGGCTTTCTTCCTTGGCTTGTTGCATCCAACACACTTGCTCTCAAGCCACACTCTCTTCGCTACTGGATGATTTGGTTCCGTCCAAATAATTTGTGGTGTCAGTGGCATGATTTTGGGAATCTTTGGTAGATCTGCCTTAGGTTGAGGCAAGTACTCATAGAAGAAACGGGTCGAGGTCGAGGGAAAAATCTTTCCCCCAAGCGGGTGTAGGTGAGATGAGGGCAAGTGACCCAACCCATACCCACCTCATAGCCATCCCTAGTCTCGCTTCATTCTTGATTATTTATGGTGCAAGAAATGGTATGGTGACTCTGGTCTCTATGTAAATATGTTGCATGACCCAAGATGACCTAGGTAGGACCCATCATAGAGTCAGCCAACTCCAGCTTGGCCACCCGCGAGCTAATTAATAGAACCACGGTCCATTGCATAATGTATGACCAACCCATCTCAAAATGTTCCGTGAGGGCCTTTTTAGGGAAAGGCAAGAACATGTGGAGAAAGTGAGAAACTCTAATTGGGGATTACTTTTCTAAATTCCAAGGTGTAGACTTAAGCCTGTTGGATTCTATAATTCTATAAATCTGTGGCTTCTTGTACTTTCACTTTCACTGCTCAAGCCTAAACAAACAATAGAAACTTCGCACACAGAAACACACACAAGCGGAAGCAGCTATGCCTAATGTTACAAAGAAGGTTTGCAATTCTAATGAAGACGCGGACCTCAGAAGGGGTCCATGGACTCTTGAAGAAGACAGTATGCTCATCCATTACATTGCTTGTCATGGAGAAGGTCGTTGGAACCTACTAGCTAAATGTGCAGGTAAAGAACCATTCCATAACACCCAAGATAGCTTCTTGTTTTCTTTGATTAAAATGATTCATCTTTTTTTTTCCTCTTCCACTTCTTCAGGACTGAAGAGAACTGGAAAAAGTTGTAGATTGAGATGGCTGAATTATTTAAAACCCGATATTAAGCGCGGGAATCTTACTCCACAGGAACAGCTATTGATCCTTGAACTCCATTCCAAGTGGGGTAACAGGTGAATTTCGGCTCTATCATAAGCCCAAGTAGTACTCAGGACTAAAATTATACTTTGCACTGAATAGAGTTTGGTTCATTTGTGCTACTGTTTTTAGTAAACAGATTTTGCTAATTCATTAATTAACTTTGGCATTTTTCTCTATACTTGTTGATTTGAAAACTCTAGATGGTCAAAAATTGCACAACATCTACCAGGAAGGACAGATAACGAAATCAAGAATTATTGGAGAACAAGGGTGCAAAAACAGGCTCGCCAGCTTAATATCGAGTCTAATAGCAAGACGTTTCTTGAAGCAGTTAGGTGTTTCTGGATGCCAAGACTGCTTCAGAAGATGGAGCAAACTTCTTCCCCTATTTCTACCTCTAATTGTTCATTGACAACCAGGAATGCCCAGGGTTCTTCAGCTCCTCTGTCACCCAATCCAATAGCCTCTTCCCTTTCACCCTCATCTATTCCACCAAGAAATCTGTTACACTTTGAAAGTTATCCCACTGAAAATTCAAGTTCTATCACAAGCCCAAGTATTCATTCCTCAGATTCCTTAAAAATCTCTGAACTGCCACAAGTTCCTGAACACCCAGCTGGTCCTTTCCATGCTTTCGGCAATACAGTCTACAATACTGATTGTCACTTTGTGGATAGCAATATCTATAACATGGAGGCTCTCAACCTGGACCCTATCTCAGCAATGGGCGCCTATGAGAACTCTGTGTTGGATTGCCATATGGCTGATGGTGATTGGCTTTCTGACAACTTGGCAGAATCTTTATGGAACATGAATGAAATGTAAAAGTTTTAAGGAATTCAGATGAGAGGGGCATCTTGGGTGGTCTTGTTATTATGCGAAGGCTCTACCCATAGATTATCAAGATTTTAGTCGTGAAACTGATCCCGATAAGATTTGATACTTAGTGTAACTCAACTAAAGTAATTTTAGTTTGAAGGTTGTGTTATGTAACATAAAATCTATAGCAAATTTGAAGTTAACTGATGCATAGTTCATATGGTGAATTATTCTGTAATGGGGTATAGGAATATAGGAGTACTTGGACAAGACTAATACAGATGAAGCAAATGTATCTTTTTTTTTCTTTTTTTTTTGGTTGGGGGTTGTTATCAGTGCATTTTCAACAAAGTAAAAGAAATTATTTGCAGCTTGACCCTATAATGCAAACCATAGGATATCGACTGTGTAGTCAACTCAAAGAAAGGATCAAGAGGAACTGACACCAAAAGGGTAGAAAAGTGGAGTCACATCTAGTTGTGGGGGCACACATATAACATTTACATGTTTCATAGGCAAGGGCGATGAATGTGGTGAAAGTGCTACTAAATAGGAACTGGCCAAAAATGAGAACAATTTGGTTTTTTTTTTTTTTTTTTCTTTTCTTGATATAACAAAATATTAGTAGATGATTACAACCATCATTTCTCCATCAAACTTGTTGCTCTAAAAGAAGAGACCTTATGTAGGAAAGTACAAAATTATACTAAATGGCGCATTTTATGTAAAGAAAATTGAAATATTCTCAAGATAAGAACAAATTAAATATTGACTTTTTGTTTTATTTGATTCAATGTTTTAAGATTTTTCTAATTAAAAAATAAATATTCACTGTATTCTTTGATTCAATGTTTCAAGACTTTTTATCCCTCGCACATAGCACAAACCTCTGTGTATTTTGATTCACCATTATCACCTTTTACACTTCTATCCCTTTATATATACCTACCCATAACCCTTCATACCATCCCATGTCAAATACACCCAAACCAAAAACGATGTCATTTACCTTTAATCTTTCGAGCTCTCACATTATTGTTTCATCTAATCCTACCCCATATAAGTTGGCTACAACCAAGGAAGGGGGCTTGCATTTTATATTGAGTGACAACGACAACTACTTTTTCGATGTTAAGGTCGAACGTTGTGGATTTATGGGTTTTATAAATGATGTGATTGATTGTGGGTGTTTAGGATGTGTATTTTGTTTTAGAATTAAAGAGAAAGACAAAGACAAATTTTATATCAACTTTTATTCTATAATATTCCTCCAAATTTTTTTTATTTTTTTATTTCTCATCACTTCAATTAAATAATTATAATGAATATGTGTGTACAATTTATAATTGTTGCTTTTTCTGATGAATTCATTAGAAATAAAGTTCTATAACAATTATACTATAATACTTATACAGTATTCTCTAAAATCATCTTACATAAAATATTATAACACTATCAGTGCATTGCATGGGTAATTTACTAATATATATAATGTTGGAATTTTCAAATATTTCTTAATTTCATGCTTTAGCTGGGTATGCAGTTATGCTAGACATATTATGTCATGACCCAAACCCAATACCCGGATTTGTGACCATGACTGGCATGTTAATATCAAGCTTAAATATGATATTAAGAAGAATCAATTAAACTTTTAAACTAAAACTTTCCTCTTTCTTTTCATTCTTATTTGTTGATATAAAATTTTCACTTATTATTCAAAGTATCTACATTGTACTCAAAGAATAACATAATCTACCAGTCATTCAATTTTCACACTTTCACATAATACATCTCTAATTACACTAAAATATACAACTTCAATCAGAAGATCCTAAAATACACAATACTACAAAGCTAAACATCAAATTACTAAATAAGGATCTATACTTTTAAAACTAAAACTAGCTCCTCCCAAAACTCGTCTAAGGCTTCCTCTATTCCTGAATAAAACCTGTTGATTGAAAGAGTGAAGGGGTGAGCTACACAACTCAGTAAGGGTTAGTTACACGATAATTTAATAAGAATGCATATACATCAAATCATTTCATTTTATAAATATTCAGATAGGAGAACATCTTTTTATGCATAGTATTTTATACTATTCATAATAATAAATTATAAACTTTTCATAAGAAAATAATTGTTCTCTTTTTACCTATCAGAATAATATTACAAAATCTTTCAGGCTAAATTTCTTACAAAGTCACCAAACTTAATATTAACTGTTTAAAATCATATATGTATTTTTATTATAAAATAATCATTTCATTCATAGTTTTAAAACTTGATAATTTCATGATTTACTGAAATCAAATAATTTGTAGCTTTTACTTAAATAAGAACATCATCTTTATAGAATAGCAAAGCTTTTCTTCATAAACTTCTTCTCATAAAATATTATAACTTTCATATACAAAACTTAATATATCATAATGAACAGATATCTTATAACTTTTAACATAAGCTTTCATCAAAAGCTTTATCTTTAAAGAACAACAAAACTTCAGAAACTTTTATCTTTAAAGAATAACAGAACTTCATAAACATTTATCTTTAAAGACCATCTTTTCTTTTCATCAGAAACTTCTTCTTTTTATGAGAGCTTCTAACTTTTCATAATGCATTTCAACAAAATCATTCTCCCATGATTATAAAATAATATAGCTGTTCATAAATAACATATTGGTTAGTCCATATTTGATAAGTCTGTACAGATTTGGAAGGCTTCCAACACACTGTGCAAGAAATCCAGTATTCCCCACAATGCTAAGGATTCCCGGGATCATATCATAGCACGGATCATCAATCATGAGGGTCGGTTGGCATCCTCCACAAGTTAGCCGTTCCCAACAAGGGCGGGTACAATAGAATCCTCCGGCTTTTAATGGCCAAACATATAACATTTTTAATGGAAAACTAGTAATTTAACCCCTACTAGCCGAGTTTAAATCACCAGAGGACATAACCTGAAAACATTTCATACTTATACATCATACTGAAATTTATAGTTTGCATAACATTTCATAATAATAGCATTTCCATTATTTTCTTTAAATATCATGTTCGTGGAATTTGTAATAGCATCAATATGCTTAAATCATATACATAAGGTTTCGAAAACTCACAAACATATCTTTGTCTGAAACATGATTATATGTCATATCTCTAATAATGATAAAAAAAACCTTTTAATGTGTAATACACTTTAAAATAACCTCATGACTTACTAAATGCCCATATAACTTATCCCTTACCTGAAAGCAGAGAAACCAAGAGCTTAAAGTCGAAGGAGCTCAGACTTGAGTGCTTATAACACCTATGTTGGAAAAATACATGTTTGTATCGCATACAAAACATACGCAGCGAAAAATTAACGGATCTACTTCATTCGCAATTGATAACATGTACTATGTAAATTTCAGAATACAAAAACAAGAGAGTGTACCCTAGTGTGGTGAATTTCAAAACAAAGATTAGAAGTACTTAGGAACACTTTTAATCTTCGCTCCAATTCCACTAACGCCCAAGAAGTGTGGTCTCTCGATCAATTATATGTGTTTGTTCAGGAGAGAATGAAAGAGCGTCCAACACTCACATATATACCATTTCATATTCTTACAAAAATTTTGTATGTTTTTCCCCTTATAACTGATTACTAATTGGGTTAGCCTTTTAGGCCTTTCTAATTGGGTTTTAGTATGTGGCTTGGAGTGGGACCAAAAAGGAACAAATAAGACTCTAGCTCCAATGGGCCTTGGGCTTTTTTGTCAACTCTTGACAAGTCCAAAGTTACCATTAATTATATTTGATACCACTATATAAATATAATTGTACTCTAGGCCTTATTAATAAATCATATCCCAAGACTTTATTGTACATGAAACCCTTTCATAAAATATTCGTATTAATACAAAGTTATTAATATAGACTACCACTTTGTAAACTACTACATCTTAATCTTTGAGTATCTGGTTTAATTCTTTAAGTTATTCATCATATATTTATGAAATCCAATTTCATAAATATATTTAGTAACTATTTACTAAAGTAGTTAGCCTAACATTCTGAATAACAAACCCATTAAACTTATCTCAAGTGAATATATTTTGTATCTCCATTAAGAGACTATGAATTTCATCTTGAGAATATATGTTTCATCAACACTAAATGTGGCTGCCCAACATATTGAGGTTTTGACTGTTACTTTAGATTTCACTCCTGATATATCAAAGAAATCTACACTTCATGATCAGGTCCATTATTCTCTCAGGATTAAGAGTTCATGTAAATAAAAGTCGTGAGATTTATTATTCATTTGACAGTCGTTAGGAGAATAATAAATCTCACAGCGGTCTAGTTCAATATGTCTTAACTCTTAAAATATATCAACATATCAATTAGAAGTCTCCACTTCCACTTCCGTACCCAATTTCATAACCGACTACAAACTAAGATATTAAGTATACAAAGAACATATGATTTATATCTTCTGTGACTTTTCACATAAATCACATATAATGCACTCATGGATTTATATGATAATGTCCGAATGTTCATGTTATCATTATTTTAAATAATAATAAAACAACTTTATTAATTACAACATTAAGTCATACATAATGTTATACGTAGTATCATATAATAGGATTTAAGGGAACTAATCCTAACAACCTAAACCAAATATCAAAACTTATTACTATCAATTCTAGCTTAAGCATCGACTTATAAATACATCTTAAAACCTAACTCTCAAAAATCAAGTAAACCCTAATCCCACCTCAAAGAGGTTCCCTAAACATAAGATACATATATCAAACAACATGATTCACATAACCAAGGAGAAATCGTTATATTCATGATTATATTCCAATCATATAATGAAGAAAACACCTTCCATTCAAATGCAAGGGTTTAATAATTCATTAGGTTTTATAGCTTGTCTACCAAATGCATTGTTACGAAATTACATTTTCTAAATAACCAAATAGCAGAGTATTAACAAGTCATTCTTTGATTTTCTTACTTGCATTAACATTCTTAATTAACTTTCAGGGTTGGGCAGCCATGAGGCAGCATAGAACTCAATCATTGCAAATACAATTTCGTATGGTCATTTGGGGTTAAACTTTAAAATTAAGACAAAGACTTTAGCATCAACCAGCACATGCAAATTAATTTCACACTCTTCAAAACTAAATCTTATAAGTTCCAGAACCATATTATAATGACTACTTAACTATGTACCTTCACAAGATTCTCAAAAAAAAAAAAAAAAAAAAAACTATGTACCTTCACAAATAAATTCTACTTTTCTGATATCGTGTACATATAACATAAAAGCTATTGACTACATTTATATTACTCTCTATAATTCTTTATTCATTATTGTCAACCTCTTTATGTTCATTACTAAGTCCTTTAGGTTCTGTACCAAGCCTCGAAATAAGATGCATATCCAAAAGAGCATAGAAAGATCATCAATGTCAAAATATATCAATTACATGTGAAATCAATGAAATGTGATTAAAAGATCAATTGATTGAATTGAAAATCATTGAAAGAGGTCTTGAAATAGCTATAAAACTCAAACAACATGGCTGGAAAGGATAGAATGTTAACATAAATCCCTACCAGAGGATCAAATATGAGCTATAATCCAATTCAAAATAGGATTACGGTTTTGATGCATGAAGTGTCCAATCTTACATTATGTCTCTAGCAATTAGAGTTGCAGCTACTTAAATCAAGGAATACTA
The DNA here is from genome assembly GCA_033629205.1 of Lithocarpus polystachyus. Lineage (NCBI taxonomy): Eukaryota > Viridiplantae > Streptophyta > Magnoliopsida > Fagales > Fagaceae > Lithocarpus > Lithocarpus polystachyus. Next base: position 46,885,199 of record CM066162.1, on the reverse strand, counting down.
ATAAGGATATTCAAATATTGAACGAAATTGAATCACATTACAAGACAGCCAAGGCTAACAATTCCATGGAAGTATTACTTACACAAAACTGATATTAGAATCGGTTTGGACTTGGATTGAATATCAAATTGGCTCATTTTCTTTAGGCTTATCTCACAAGAGTTCCCTTTATCTCTCTCTACAAATTTTCTGGTCGAAATGGGTAGCAAAGGAATCATTTTGGTAGCTGAAACAACATAATTGCACGACACAGTAGATTGAAGCAAGCTAGGTAGAGGTGTCATGTAGTGGAAGCCTTTATGAATGGGGAAGTAGGAGGTGATGTGAGGGAAGGCCGGTGGTGTTGTAATAGGAAGCAAGAGGTGTCAAGCGCTGGATACTTTAGACTTTATTTGCAAAGTGATCATCAACTTTCTTCCTAATTGTACTAAGTCCATGCTTATTGAATTTCATGCAACGACACTCATACTTACATTCCACATTATTTAATTAAACTTCTTCTTTACTCTTAATATTCATTTACTTAAGATATTATATGATGATCATTAATGAGATAATGTAAGCATACTTAATTGTGTGTGCGCTGTACTCAGTCAATGGGTCGGCGATATAGTTGGGCTCACAATTTACTTATTATGATGGGTTTATGGATATCCTACAACGGGAAGTTCTTTAGTACAAGAGTTAAAGCTGGAAAGATCTCTGACTAAGCTAACCGAATAGTCTTGCTCTTATGTCGATTTCCGTTTTTTCCTTGTTCTTTGGTTTTTTCTCCCTACTGTCTAACCCCTTTCTCTCTTGCCTTTCTCTTATTTATAACCTCACTTTAGTAGGCCAGCAATGATTGCTTTTTTAGAAATTCTCATGCGGGTGGGGCCTGTTTAGATTATTCCTAACAAAAGAGGGCCCCACTTTGGAAACAGGAATTCTTACGTTGGGACTCGTGTTAGACGTCGAATGTTGCTTGGCAGCGATGTCGCCTAAGGCATTACCGACGTATCCCAAGATGCATCCGAGCAAGGGAGGCCCCGAGGCCCGAATGGGCCTCAGCTAAACCTAACGAGCATTAGGGGATGGGCCTGCTATGAAGTCATTATCCAACCAGTACCACTTGGGCCCAATGGTAATGGGCCAATGACCGCACATTAATCATTAGGGTTAGAGGTGTGGGATATTATATATTACTTCCAATGTTTTTTGGTTTGAGAGCTCTCCTCTCCTTGCTATAAAGGCTTGTATTTTGATTTGTCTCAATTACAAATATAAATGGTAATTTGGTTCGGTTTCAAAAAATAAAAATAAATAAATAAAAAAGAGCAAAAATTATATCTTCAGAGCTGCTATTTTTGCTTCAGCGAGAGTCACTATCTAGCAAACGAGTAGGATATTCCTTCAAATTCAACCAATAGGTTGCCTTTAATTTTTTTTTGATAGGCAGGACCAGCCCCAGGCCTAGGCCTAAGGCCCCACCCACCCAAAAAAAAAAATTCCCCTTAGGGAAAAGGGCCACCCCACTTCTAATTATTAAAGGCTCAAATTTTTATAAAATTATATATACTTTTAAAAGGTTGTGCATTTTTTTATAATTAGTGATGTTACAGATACTACAAATTTTATTATTGACTTATAAATTGTCATGTTACTAATCACAAAAAAAGTGATTTAAACATTTATTAGTTAGATTGATGAATTTTATCAATGAGAGTCAATGTCACATTATATTAAGAACATTTTATAGTGCTTTAAGCGTATTTTCCCTTTTCATTTCTATTAAAATTCTCAATGTATAAGACCAATAAAACCCTAACCCAATTGAAACTCTAAAATGTTTCAAAAAAATGTTGCGAATGTGTTAAATTATTAATTATATATTAATCTCCCCTAATAGTTTGAGACTTTAATTTTTGTAAATCGATTTCCTACAAAACCATACACCAAATAATATTTATCTCCCTCTCTTAAAAACAAAATATAAAATCAAAAATTAGATTTTAACTTTACTTAACTATATATCATTGTATATCCAAAATAAAATATTTTTTTAATCATAATATATTTTTATTTTTTATTAATTTTTATGGTTCAACTATGATATTCAATTCTCTATATAAAATTAACATTATTTTAGTTGATATTATTCATCAAATCATGTATTTAATATATCAAATTAACTTAGAATTTTTTTGAGAAAATTTCAACCTATGACGGTTGTTTCTGATAATAACTCTTTATCGTCAGATCATGACACCAATCAATTTTTGGTATAGGCAGGGATTGAACCCTAGGTCTTCATTTAATTAATATTTATTTATTAAAAGATCTGTATAAATTTTTTGCCTTAGATCCCAAATAATGTTGGGCTGGCCCTGTCAATGGGTTATTTGTCTTGGCTGTAATCAATTCAGCCTTAGTTTGTAACATATTTGAGGTTCTTTTTGTCAAACGGAGGAATTCGAAGGTATTGTTTGTAATAAAAGTTAAGTCTCTAAAGTTTTAAATATGGTATAAAATAAAATAAATGCAATTTATAAATAAATAACTCATTTAGCTTCATTTTATTGTTGCCTATTTAATTTTCATGCATTCCTTTGCCACCCAACTTCATAGAAATTCAGTAAATATGTAGTTGACATGTCCTAAAAATCCCTGCATTTAACTTTTTTCCAATCAGGAGCATTTTCTCTAATGTGGAAGTGGTAGCATCACACATCATTGTCATAAAAAAGACAAGTGTGTGTGGCTAAGTCCAATATAAAACATTAAGCAAAAAAAAAAAAAAAAACAATATAAAAAAATTCTTTCAAGACCTTTCTACATCTACCACAGTCCACCAGTTGATGATCATTTTCATAATCAACCTTGTTATTATCACCGAATTTTTCACTCTCACATGGTATCTCACTTGGACCCTTAGCATTTAAAAAAAGACAATAGAAATATGAATTTTTCGATAAGAACATATATAACTCTAGACTTATTGTTTTAGAATATGTTTGACAAAGACTAAAACGTATAGTACTTCATTACACCGTATTTAAAAAGGTTCAAGAAACTGTTAACACACTAATAAGTTGATGCATTAGGTTAGTGTTAGGTTCTAAATATTTAATCATAAACGTTTAGGATCTAAATTTGTTGTATGAAACTGATAACAAAAACTTGTCTTGTATAAGAACTTAGTTTCTTTGAAGTGTTTTAAACATTACTCAAGTTGATACAAGTCAAGATTCAAGAACGTACAAGCCACAAAAAGAAGAATTGAAAAAATATCAAGCTCAACCGATCAAAGAGAAGCCTCAATCGATCGAACTGCGATCTGCAGAATTTTATTTGAAGCCCAACAACCCATGAAACATTTAGGGTTTGAGTCCAACGCTGCTTGGTATAAAAGAAAAACCCTAATACATGTTTTTCAAGTCTTGAGAGTTACTCTTGTGAGATCTGTAAGGTTCTATATCTTTTAACTCTTTTAAGCATCTACCGAAGATCAAATCCATATCGCTAGTACTGGTGGAGTAAAGTTGCAGTCAAGCCTTCAGCTACAAGCATATTGAAGATCAAGACATGAATAGGTGGTTCATGTGAGAGCAGATCCAGATCAATGAAGTTTGAGGAGTTCAACGCTCAGTTTGGTAGCTGTGTTAGATTTACTACGAATTGGTATTCTTGACTATAAGGCTCTATTTAGGAGTTTATAAGGGAATGGAATGGAATTATCATAAGGGAATGGAAAGGAAAGGAATGGAATGGAATATATTTAAGTAAGGGAAAGGAATGAAAAAGAATAGAATGGAATGGAATGGAATTAAGTAACCTTGATTGGATATTTTAAAATGAAGGAATGGAAAGGAATGAAAATGAATGGAATGTAAGTAATCTTGTTTGGAAGTAACATTAAGGGAATGGAATGGAATCATTTTATGACAATATTACTATTATAACCCTATTTTAAAATAAAAGGTTGAATATGTAAGGGTATTTTGGGAGTTTTAGTAAAAATTTCATTAAACCTAAATTCATTCCCTCCCATTCCTTCCAATTTTGAGGGGAACAAAAATTTGAGGTTTTGAGGAAAAAGGGAGGAATGAGCATTTCCTCCTAACCATTCCATTTCCTCCCACTTAAACTCCCAAACAAGGGAATGGACCTTCCATTCCCTCCGTTAAAACTCCCAAACAAAGGGAGGGAAGAATATTCTAAAAATATTTATTTTATTCCTTTCCATTCCATTCCATTCCCTCCTCCTAAACAAACCCTCAATTTTATATAGTGAATTATTTTCTTGGGATAGTTCCCCCCAGGTTTTTTACCTTGAAATGAGTTGTTTTATTGGTTTTTCTAGGTCATTATATCATTGTGTTATTTACTTTTCCACTGTGTATAATATATTTGATTATTGCTTAACCTAGGCTTGCATAATTAACCTAAGTAACAACTTGGCTAATATATTATGTTAAGCAAACTATGTTTTTCAGGGGTGTAAAACCTAACAAGTGGTATCAGAGCGGGTTAGCTCTTGATTAGGTAGTTTTACCTAGAGTTGATCATTGATTCCTGTTGTTATGGATCATGGCACTCATTGGTGATCCCTCCCCACTTTGATGGGAATAACTATGCATATTGGAAGGCAAGGATGAAACCCTTCCTGAAATCTATGAATGAGAAAGTTTAGTTGTCTATAGAAACTGGTTGGGAAAGACTTGCCAGTCCTGTGGCTCAATGGACTGATGCTCAAAAGGAAGCACCTAGCTTTAATAGTAAGGCAATGAATATGATATTCAATGATGTTTCCCTAGAAGAATTCAAAAAGATATCTAACGTAGAGTTAGCACACACTACATGGAATATCTTACAACCTGTGCATGAAGGAACCAAAGCTGTGAAAATCAATAAATTGCAACAATTAACTTCTAGGTTTGAGATATTAGAATGGCAGAAGATGAGACTTTTGATGAGTTTTACGCTAAACTCAATGACATAGTAAACTTTGCTTTTCTAATTTGGGTGAAGTTTATGAGGAACCTAAGATAGTTAGAAAAATCTTAAGATCCTTAAGTAAAGACTTTAGGCCCAAAGTCACTACCATTACTAAGAGCAAGGATGTGGATACAATCCCCGTGAATGAATTATTAGTTGGATCCCTTCAAACCTATGAGTCTGATTTACCTGAGACCAACAAGCCCGAATCTATGGTCTTGAAATCAGTAGATGATGTTGATGATAATGCTTATGACGATGAGATTTCTTCTACTGAAATTGCCTATATTGCTAAGCAATTTAGGATTTTTTTGAAAAATAATAATAAAATATCAAGAAACAAAAACTTTGTTGACCATAAGAATGTTAAGAAGAATGAACAACCTAAAGGTGATTCATTTGAAAAACCTAACTTTAATAAAGATAAGGTTGGTCAATCTTCTAGCAACTCTATAGGCGAACAATGTTTTTGGTGTCAGGGTTATGGTCATGTTAAAGCTGAATGTCCTACATACTTGAGGTCTAAGGGTAAAGCAATGGTTGTCACTCTCAGTGACAACGAGAAATCTAATCACAAGTCTGATAGTGATCAAGAAGGTAAGTTCATGGCCTTCACTGTTATTGCTATAGTAGATGAATCTCTTGAGGAAAATGTTGAGAGTCTTAATGAGGAACTCTTTGAGAATGCTAACTTGCAAGAAGCTTATAATAAGCTATGCAAGAATGCAGCAAAAGATGCCATAAATGCTGACTTATCTTTAAAAAAGATTGACATTCTTGAACTTGAAAAGAAAAACCTTTTAGTCAAATTGTTTGATGCTAATGAATTGATCAATGCTATTAAGATTGAGAACATGACTTCGATTGAAAAGGTTAAGGGACTAGAAACTGAATTGAATGTTGCTAGAGAACAACTGGGTAGGACTTATATTTTTAAGCTTGATAACATGTTAAGTGTTCAAAAATCATCATCTAATAAGTTTAGGTTAGGTTATGTTGAGAGTGGTTCTTCTTCAATGTTGACTCAAACTAAGTTTGTTCCTCTTATGTCTGTGCCTAAACCGGAAGTAAGAGTTCGTAATGAAGAAATTCTAGCCACTAGGAGAATCATAATAGATTTAAGTAACACCAAACCTGAGCAACTACTCATCTTGTTGCTAAGAAACAACACAAGCCTCAGTGGTTTTGTAATTTTTGTGGTGGAGCTAGGTATACTCGCCCTAACTGCTTCAGGTTGCATGCTAGCAAGCAAGCAACCAAACAAAAAGTGTTTGTGCCAAAAGCACAAGATCCAATGACACTTATTCATGAGTTGGTAAAAACTTTTAGCCTCTATGCTAATTCTAGAGTTGAACATCAATCTCACTTGTCTAAGAACTCCAATTTCAAGCCTACATCTAAGACGATGTATATGCAAAAGACTCATCATAAATGAGCCTACTTAACATGGTCCTCGTGCTTCATCTCTTGATTCTTTGGACAAAATTTTTTGTTTAATATTTAATTTTCTGCATTTCATTCTAGGTTGATTAAGATGTTTTTATTTTATTTTTTAAATCAAAAACAACAAAAAAATTGTATTGCACACCATTTAGTGTGTGATTAAGGATGGCCAATGAAACTTTGCATTCATGATTGTGTACCTTATTTAGCTTTGATAAGCTTTGTTTTGCACTTTAATAGTTTGTGCTACTTTATGCTTTATTGTGTGATTTGTATTTAATCTTTATTCAAACGATCTTGATTTTAATGTCATATATTTTGATCATAAGGACTAAAAAATCCTATGAGAAAGGCATAAATAATTATCTCACCATTGTAACTCGCCAATCATAAACATCTGTGTGCAAATCATAAAAGTTGTACTCGGTAAGGTGTAGCACTTGTAAAACAAGCAAAAGGGTGTTTAAAAAATAGTGATTTTCTTTTCTCTTTCTTATATACCCATGCATGATATGTATAGTTGTGTTGAAAAGAAAAAGATAAAAACAAAAAGAATCAAAATGCTTTTTAAAATATGATTACAAGTATTTTTCTAGGAGATGTGGGACTTATAGGATGTAACTCTTTAGGTGATAGTCATGCTCAAACTAATGTGATTGGTAATGTAGAAAAATTGAGTAAATTATTTCCACATATCACCTATCTTGTGTTTTGTACACTTACTAGTTGTACACACTTCATGCAAATCTTTGCTAAATCTTGTACATGAAACTATGTGGGTTGTCTAGTCTGGCCAACTTTAATTGCATATGAATTGATGTGAGAAAATACACTTTTCTTGTTTTGGGTGGAATTTGAGGAAAAATAGTTTAGAAGTTTTAAATCAAGTGATTTTTACTTCTTGTTTGTTTTCAAGTTTGAGAACTTGAGTGCAAAATGTGTTTGAAATTTTCTTGATGTGTTCATGTGCATTTCATGTCATAAAAACTGCTTTTGAGCTGGTTTTTTTTTTTTTTTTTTGCAAAATTTCCAAATTTTTCAAAATTCAAAAATTTTTCATTGGTTCGATCGATCAAATCTGATTCTCGACTAATCGAAAATGTCCAAATTTTAGGTCAAAACTCTCTGCCTAGTTTGATTGATGTCTAATCGATGCTCGATCGATTGAAATTTTCCAGAAATGTTTATTGATTAATGCTCGATTCCTCACGACCGATCGAAATTCAAAAATTTCAAATTTTAAGGTTTTGACAAATCAGACATTAGTTTGTCCAATCCTATCATTCTTCTTCAGCTCCTCTCGATTCCTCTTAGAACTTTTTTTTTTTTTAAATTGTCCTTTTCGAGTTAAAGCTTTAAGGGTTTTCTTCTACACATCTGGTAAGACTTATTTACCCTTTTCTTTTTCTTTTTTTTCTTTTTTTTTTATTATCAAATTACATCTTTTCATGCATAAATCATTCAAATTTCTAAGAATGGGAAACATAGAAAAATTGAGGATTTTGATGATTTTGAGTGTTTTGATTTAAAATGGTCAATGGGTTTTGTGTATGCATGATATTACCATGATTCCTATGCTTTAATTTCAAAATTTTCATATTTGTTGGAAATTTTCAAAATTAGGGTTCATGTGTTCTGGAGAAAATTGGGGATTTTGTTCAATTAGGTAAAATTTATCCTTGTTATTGATTTTTTGATTGTTTATAACATGTTCTATACCTGTTGTGATGATCAATTGCTCAATTTGTGTGTTTTTGAAAAATTAGGGTTTATGTTCTTCATTAATTGGGGATTTTCATAAAACTTGATTCTGTTGATCAATTTTCAAAATTCTTTGATTTTGAACACCTTAATGCATTAGTTTCATGCATCATATGAGTATGTGCACCATACATCATGTTGATTTCAAGATTACACTCCTATATCCTGTTTATCTCTCTAATGTAGTATATCCTTGTGTTTTCTTTTATTTTTGTTTCTATTCCTCCCTCTTAGAACTTAGAAATGGCTCCTAAGAAAACCACCACTAAGAGAGTCTCCAAAAGTACCTCCTCTAGCAAATTCTTTGATTCCACTAGGTTCCACTCCTTCAAGAATTTTGAGATATATGATAACTTGATCAAATTTAGGTCTATTTGGAGTGAATGAAAGGTTAACTTAGATGAGTTGGTCCCTTTTGTTCAGCAAAATCTAGAGTCTAGGGGTTGGTTGTCCATTTGTATAGACTTAGTGTCTCCTCCTGCAACCATAATTAGAGAGTTCTACTGTAACATGTCTGTCCACTCTACTGCAACTGGTGGTCACTTCTTGACTACTTGGATTAAAGGTGGTGATGAGTATCAAACCACTAAGAAAGTAGTGGTTGATGCTCTCATTGTTCCTCCTGCCTGTCACCCTACTTATCCGTACACTGACCCTCCCTCTCTTAGTGATGTCATGTCACTTATGGAGATATAGTAATAGCAAAGATTGAAAGTGCAAATAATCTAGCAGATCTCTTTACCAAAACCTTGCCTCAAAGTACTTTCGAGTCACATTTGGAGGGAATGGGAGTTAGATTAGTGCATAATAGTCTTTAGGGCAAGTGGGAGATTGTTAGGATTAGTGCCCTTAAATCCTATTATATGATGCTATGTATGACGCTATGTATGACATTAAGTATGGCTTAGTGTTGTGATTAATAAAGTTGTTTTATTATTATCTGAGATAATGGTAACATGAATATTTAGATATTATCATATAGTCCATGAGATACATAGTATGTGATTTATGTGAAAAGTCATAGAAGATATAGTTGGGACCAGAGGCCAAAATACATATTTTGGGCTTTGGGCTTGCCCGAGAAGGCTCAACTGTCCGAGGACGAATCAGTAGCGTAGAAAACGCAAGGTTGTGAGCTTCACAAACAGATGGCAACTGTGTAGGCTGAGGAAGGTGGTCCGAGGAGGACTATATCCACGGCTAAGCAAAGCAAAGGTCAAAGTATGTGTTTTATTATCTATGATGGCATATCAAAAGATTCTATTGGTAAGGGTGTACCCTATAAGCATACAGGACAGGTTGGAGCTGAAAAATATCTTGAGAAAAGTTGCTACCACCGCATTGAATGTTTTGCAGCTAACTCTCTAGCCACAATAATAAGGAAGTGATATCTGAACAGTAATTTTTAGCCTTACAACTACCATCTGAAGACTTTTTAGGAAGGCTAATGGGATAGGGGTGAAAGAGGATGATCTAGACTGCACGTGGGGGGTGGTGATGCAAGTAGAAGGAAGTATAAAATAGGAGGAGGACCCTGAGAATGAGGGGGGGGGGGGGGGGGGCAAGAAATCAAGAGAAAAACACTCTAGTAATTAAGAGTTGAACTTGTAGCCACACTTGAGAAAAATATATAAGAACTGATCTCCTCGAATTGTGCTGAGGACGATTTTCTATAGGTGAAACTAGTCTATCTTCATCTTCTTGTCATCTGGATAAACTTTGATTGTTGTCTAATTCATTAAAGCCCAGCTTTCTAACCCACTCTCTACAAATTCATTGTTTTGGGGTTTTTAGGCCTAAGTCCATCCAAATTGTGGGCCAGGCATTCAAATTACGTCCTTACAGAAATAAATCACAGGTTCTTTGTAAACTCAGAATTTTAGTTCGTAGTCGGTGATGAAATTGGGCATTTCATCTGCAAAGACTATAACATATCAACTAAGATGATTTGTCTTGATCATGGAAGTGGAGACTTCTAGTTGATACGTTGATATGTTTTAAAAGTTAAGACATATTGAACTGGACCGCTGTGAGATTTATTATTCTCCTAACGACTGTTAAATGAACAATAAATCTAACGGTTTCTATTTACATGAACTCTTAATCTTGAGAGAATAATGGACCTGATCATGAAATGTAGATTACTTTGATATATCATGAGTGAGATCTAAAGTAACGGTCAAAACCTCAGTATGTTTGGCAGACACATTTAGTATTGATGGAACATATATTCTCAAGATGGAATTCATAGTCTCTTAACGGAGATACAAAATATTCCCTTAAGATAAGTTTAATGAGTTCAGTTATTCAAAGAGTTAGGATGTAGTAATCTATATTCCCTTAAGATAAGTATATATTTATGAAATTGGATTTCATAAATATATGATGAATAACTTTAAAAAGATTGAACCAGGTACTCAAGGATTAAGATGTAGTAATCTACAAAGTGGCAGTCTACGTTAATGATTTTGTATTACTACGAATATTTTATGAAGGGGTTGCATGTACAATAAAGTCTTGGGATATAATTTATTAATAAGGCCTAGAGTGCAATTATATTTATATTGTGGTATTAAATATAATTAATGGTAAATTTGGACTTCTCAAAAGTTAACAGTAAAGCCCAAAGCCCATTGAAGCTAGTGTCATGTTTGTTCCATTTTGGTCCCACTCCAAGCCACATACTAAAGCCCAATTGGAAAGGCCCAAAAGGCTAGCCAAATTAGATAATCAGTTATAAGGAGAGAAACATACAGAATTTTGAAGAGACATGAAATGCTTTGTATGTGAGTGTTAGACACTCTCTCATTCTCCTTTGAACAAATTTATAAAAACTGATTGAGGGACCACACTTCTTAGGCGTTAGTGGAATTGGAGTGAAGATTAAAAGTGTTTCTGAATACTTCTAATCTTTGTTTTTGAAATTCACCACACTAAGGTACAATCTCTTGTTCTTATATTCTGAAATTATATAATATATGTTATCAATTGCGAATGAAGTAGATCCGTTAACTTTCCGCTGCGTATGTTTTGTATGCGATACAAACATGCATATTTCCATCAAATGGTATTAGAGCGGTCTTCAATTTTGAATCTATATAACATGTTTTGTGAGTTTTGGAATTAAAGATAATAGTTTCATGTTTTTAGAAGATTATGCATTTAATTTTCTGCATGGCTGTTTAAACTATGTTTTTGAAAAAAAAAAACTAATATTGATGTTGTTTAAATTTGCATTTAAGTATGTTAAATTGAATTTTAAGACTAGCATCAATGGAATTCAATTTTGATATCATTCTTTGTCTATCATGTTTATATGTTGGTTGTTTGTTCATAAAAAACGGTTGAAAACTGTCTTAGAAAAACTCTAGAAAATTCAAATTTCACATGACTTGATCGATCAAGCTAACAGATTGTACCTTGATCGATCGACCAGTGATCGGGCAGCTATCGAGCCAGGAAAATTGTTTCTCATTCGATCGAACAGCGATCGAGAAGCGATCAAGCCAGGCAGATTGTTTCTTGATCGATCGAACAACGACCAAGAATCGATCGTGCCAGATTTTCTAAATTTTTCGATCGATCGAGACACACATTCGATCAATCAAAAACTAGGAATTTTGAATTTTTCTAAGTGTTTTCATATGTATAAAGTGCAAGGCTATGTGTGATTAGTTTACACATGATTTCTAATTAAAAACCTTTCTTTTAAACTATCTAGTGGGAGAGAGATACAAGGGTCGGATCTCAAGGCCTCCATTGTCAGTTCATAGTAGTATGAAATATATACTTTGTCTTTGCTTCGAGTTTAGCATTCCATGCAGAGAGTATTTATTTCATGGTCCTACAAGATTGAATTTCCTAGTTTATAGTGGTTTGATCAAATACCTTATCTTAGCTTCAAGCTTTGCATTCCATGCGGAGGGTGTTTTATATCATGGTACTACAAAATAAGTTTGTTAAAGGGATGAAATGTGGCTACACATGATTCTAAACAATGATGTACACTAGACTAAATATTATAGTATCCTCTATGTTGAGTTCTTACTATTATTATTTAGAGGCTAGATGTATAACGGCATGTTATTAGTGTTTGATAAGAGTTATCACGATGGCACTAAAAATGAGAATAGTTCTCAATCAATCATAGTAGTTAATGTTCACTCTATGTTGAGGGATATTGAATATGGGATTGGGTTGTCATTGCATATATTATATTATATTATGGTTTTATTAAGGTTCCATACTGTATGTTTATATGCTAAATTGATAATGTCCAGTTTACTTATTATATTCATGTTTATTATTTTTAGATTTGATCATGGCATCATTAAGCCCACTTGTTACTGTTCTTAATCAAAACAAACTGACTAGATCCAATTATGTTGACTGGAAAAGAAATTTGGACACTACTGAAGAGCATAAATATGTGCTTACTCAACCATGTTGTAGATTTCCTTCATTAGATGCTCCTCCTGAGGAAAATTAGCGATATGATCGTTGGCACAAATCTAATGAAATGGCCAAATGTTACATCCTAGCTTCTATCTCAAATGTTCTACAACATCAAATGTAGGATGTAGAACTAGCTTCGGACATTATGCTAAGTCTAAAGAAGATGTTTGGTAAGTAAAGTCATTTTGCAAGGCAAGAAACCATGAGGCAAATTTATAATACCAAAATGGCTTAAGGTAGTTCAGTGAGGGAGTATTGTCTTACGATGATCTCCAATCTAAATACACTAGAAGTTTTAGGTGCCAATATTGATGGAGAATCCCAAATGGATATGATACTCTAATCACGACCGGAATCATTCAAGGAATTCAGACTGAACTATAATATGAACAATAAGATTTATTCATTGTCTGAATTAATGAATGAGTTGGTAACAGCGGAAGGCATCCTTGGTACTTCTAGCATTGATGCTAATATAGTTGAAGCTTCTGCTTCTCAACCTAAGTCAAAAGGCAAAGGTAAGAAGAAGAAGAAGAAGGACTTCACCAAGCAAGATGGTAAACAAATTGCTTTAAGGGTTGCCGAAAAAAGAAAGAAGATCAAAGGAAAGTGTTTCTATTGTGGTTAGAATGGACATTGGAAGAGGAATTGTCCAAAATTCAAGGGCTGCCAATAGTAAGGGTATGAAAAGTTCATTCCTCCTTGAAATATGTTTAGTACAAAATCCCACAGATTCCCAGTGTATGGATTCAGGCTGTACTAATCATATCTGCAATTCTTTGCAGGGGTTCCAGGAGACCAGAGAGCTTAATGAAGGGGAATTGTTTTTTACTTTGGCTGATGGTTGCAAGATTCCGGTTTTAGCTGTTTGAGTTTTTAATTTGTGTTTTGAGTCTAGGGTTTTAATATTGGAAGACTTTCTATATATACCTAATGTTCATAGGAATTTAATTTCTGTAACTTATTTAGGTAAACATGGATATTGTGTTATCCTTAAAGACAATGTTGTAATAAAGAAGGGTAAAGCATTTATCTGTTCTGGCAATATTATGGATGGTCTTTGTATTTTAACTCTTGATAAGCATGAATTATATAATTCTGAATTAGATAATAACTCTCATGTGAAATCACTAAAGAGAAAGTTTCTTTCTACTAGTGATGCATATCTTTGGCATTCACGTTTGGGTCATATTAATTTAAATAGGATTCAAAGACTAATCGAAGATGGTCTCTTAGAGCCATTGGACTTTGATAATTTTTCAGTTTGTGAATCTTGTTTGGAAAGTAAAATGACCAAATGGAATTTTAATGCGAAACGCAGAAGAGCCCAAGAGTTGCTAAAACTAGTACATTCAGATGTATGTGGTCCTATGTCAATCTAAGCAAGAGGTGGCTATGAGTATTTCATTACTTTCATAGATGATTACTCTAGATTTGGTAATGTGTATTTAATGAAACAGAAGTCTGAAATCTTTGAAAAGTTCAAAGAGTTTAGGGCTGAAGTTGAGAATCAATTAGGTAAACGCATAAAGGCCATTCAATCTGATCATGGTGGCGAATACCTTCTTGGGGATTTTAAGGATTACTTAACTAAAAATGGGATTGTATCCCAATTGACTACACCTGAAATTCCAAAATAAAATGGTGTAGCAGAAAGAAGGAATAAGACTCTTTTAGATATGGTTAGGTCCATGTTGAGTTATTCGACTATACAAATTTCCATTTAGGGATATGCCTTAAATACTGCAATGTATCTTCTAAATTTAGTACCTTTGAAGTCTGTTCCTAAAATACCTGTAGAGTTGTGGAATGGGCGTAAGCTTAGTATGAGACATCTTCAAGATTTAGGGTTGTCCAGCACATGTGTTAAAAAGGAAAGTCTGACAAGTCATAGTCTAAAACAGAAGTAGTTTTCTTTGTAGGGTATCCAAAAGGAACTGTTGGAGGTTTATTCTATAGTCATAAACATAATCAAGTGTTTGTTAGTACAAATGCCAAATTCTTGGAAAATGACTATATGAATTATTACACTCCTAGAAGTAGAGTTGTTTTGGCTGAAATGAATGAACCTATAAATGAACAACCAATGAATCAAACTAGGAATGATGTAGTTATGTCGGATACACCACAAGATATTACTCATGAGATGTCTAGTATATAGGTGCCTCGTCATAGTGGCAGGATTGTAAGGCCACCTATAAGGTTTATAGGTCTGGGAGAAACTTATGAAACTATCTCAGAAGAGGCCGAAACTGATCCTTACACTTATGAAGAGGTAATGAATAATATACACGCACATCATTAGGTCAAGGCTATGAAATCTAAATTAGACTCAATGTATTCCAATCAAGTTTGGGATCTTGTAAAGGCATCTAACGGCATTAAACCTGTTGGTTGCAAATGGATTTACAAGAGGAAGAAAGGGATTGATGGAAAGGTTGAAACCTTTAAAGCAAGGCTAGTGGTAAAAGGGTATACACAAAAAGAATGTATTGAATATGAAGAAACCTTTTCACTAGTAGCAATGCTTAAATCTATCAAAATTCGCTTATCCATTGCTGCTCATTATGATTATGAGATTTGGCAAATGGATGTCAATATTGCTTTTCTAAATGGCAATCTTGAAGAGGAAATTTATATGATGCACCGGAAGGTTTCATAGCAAAGAACCAAAAGCATATGGTATGCAAGTTGAAAAGGTCCTTTTATGAACTTAAGCAAGCATCTAGGTCATGGAACATCAAATTTGATCAAGCAATCAAGTCTTTTGGTTTTAAACAAAATCTTGATGAACCATCTAGGTCCTAGTGTTATATGATGATGATATTCTACTCATTGGAAATGATGTAGGGGTAATGTCATCAATAAAGGTTTGGTTGTCAAGCCAATTTGATATGAAGGACTTAAGTGAGGCTAACTTTATTCTAGGGATCAAGTTTTGGCGAGATCGCAAGAATAAGATGTTAGGCTTATCACATGCTGGATATATAAATAAGGTTCTAGAACAGTTTAATATGCAAAACTCCAAGAAAGGATTACTTCCATTCAGACATGGAGTTTCTCTGTCTGATGACCAAATGCTTAAAACTCAAGAGGAAGAAAATATGATAAGACAAGTTCCTTATGCTTCTGTAGTAAGAAGTCTCATGTATGCCATGCTTTGAACTAGACCAGATATCTGTTATTCAGTTGGCATGGTCAGCCGATATCAATCAAATCTAGGACCAAAACATTGGCAAGCTGTAAAGCATATTCTCAAGTATCTATGGAGAACGAGAAATTATATACTTGTTTACCGATGTGAGGATTTGATTCCCATTAGCTATATAGATTCAGATTTTCAATCAGATCTAGATTTCAGAAAGTCCACTTTAGGTTGTGTGTTCACCTTAGGAGGTGGAGCCATAAGTTGGAGGAGTGTTAAGCAATCTTGTATTGCTTGACTCCACCATGGAAGCTGAGTATGTTGCTGCTTGTGAAGCAGCAAAGGAAGCTGTTTGCCTTAAGAAATTCCTTTCTGATCTTGGTGTTGTGAGAATGGAGCAAGTTCTTATCACATTGTTTTGTAACAATAGTGGAGCGATTGCACAATCCAAAGATCTAAGGAATCACAAGAAAGGAAAGCACATTGAAAGAAAGTACCACATCATTCGAGACATTGTTGCTCGTGGAGATGTAGTAGTAGCAAATATTGAAAGTGCAAATAATCTAGCAGATCCCTTTACCAAAGCCTTGCCTTAAAGGACTTTCGAGTCACATTTGGAGGGAATGAGAGTTAGATTAGTGCACAATAGTCTTTAGGGCAAGTGGGAGATTGTTAAGATTAGTGCCCTTAAATCTTACTATATGATGCTATGTATGACGCTATGTACGACATTAAGTATGACTTAGTGTTGTGATTAATAAAGTTATTTTATTATTATCTAAAATAATGTTAACATGAATATTCTGACATTATCATATAGTCCATGAGATGCATAGTATGTAATTTATGTGAAAAGTTACAGAAGATATAAATTACAAGTTCTTTGTAAACTCAGAATTTTAGTTCGTAGTCGATAATGAAATTGGGCATTTCATCTGCGAATACTATAACATATCAACTAAGATGATTTGTCTTGATCATGGAAGTGGAGACTTCTAGTTGATATGTTGATATGTTTTAAGAGTTAAGACATATTGAACTGGACCGCTGTGAGATTTATTATTCTCCTAACGACTGTCAAATGAACATTAAATCTCACAACTTCTATTTACATTAACTCTTAATCTTGAGAGAATAATGGAGCTAATCATGAAGTGTAGGTTGCTTTGATATATCAAGAGTGAGATCTAAAGTAACGATCACAACCTCAGTATGTTGGGCAACCATATTTAGTATTGTTGGAACGTATATTCTCAAGATGGAATTCACAGTCTCTTAATGGAGATATAAAATATTCCTTTGAGATAAGTTTAATGGGTTCAGTTATTCAAAGAGTTAGGCCTAACCACTTTAGTAAGGAATTACTAAAGTATATATTTATGAAATTGGATTTCATGAATATATGATGAATAACTTTAAAAAGATTGAATCGGGTACTCAAGGATTAAGATGTTGTAATTCACAAAGTGACAGTCTACTTTAATAACTTTGTATTACTACGAATATTTTAGGAAGGGGTTGCATGTACAATAAAGTCTTGGGATATAATCTATTAATAAGGCCTAGAGTGCAATTATGTTTATATAGAAGTATTATATATAATTAATAGTAACTTTGGACTTGTCAAGAGTTGACAGAAAAGCCCAAAGCCCATTGGAGCTAGTGTCTTATTTGTTCCCTTTTGGTCCCACTCCAAGCCACATACTAAAACCCAATTGGAAAGGCCCAAAAGGCTAGCCTAATTAAATAATCAGTTATAAGGAGAGAAACATACAGAATTTCGAAGAGACGTGAAATGGTTTGTATGTGAGTGTTGGACACTCTCTCATTCTCATTTAAACAAATTCATAGAAACTGATTGAGAGACCACACTTCTTGGGCGTTAGTGGAATTGGAGTGAAGATTAAAAGTGTTCGCGAGTACTTCTAATCTTTTTTTTTTTTTAATTCACCACACCAAAGTACACTCTCTTGTTCTTATATTCTGAAATTTACATAGTACATGTTATCAATTGCAAATGAAGTAGATCCGTTCACTTTCCGCTGCATATGTTTTGTATGTGATACAAACATGTATATTTCCATCAGTATATTCTTGTATGCCCTTGTCATCGATGCCTCTATGTGTCTCCCTTCTCTTTTCATTCAGACCATAGTAGATTTCAACAGGAATACTTTCAAGAAACATGATCTCTTCTTCCCGGTTTCTATCATTAGGATCTTAGAACATCTATAGTTTAAGTGTACCTCCTCCTCTGAGCTTGTCCATCAGATAGCACCCATTGGAGCAACCATTTTGAAGCAAAGTTGAGCACCAAAAAGACTCCAACAACAAGCAAAGGAAAGGGAAAGCGACAAAAAGTGGATCCTCCTTAAGGAGATATACAGATTGATCCATCTGTGGATCCTACAGTTGTTGTTGATGTTAAGGATGAGGATACACCTACTGTTGGTACTTCTAGAGCTGCACCATCCCTTCGCCCCATACTTGAGACTTAGTCATCACATTACACCACGATGGAGACCTTCATGACGACTCGGGCAGCCCATAGACAGATTTTGGACTCACTGATTACAAATGTTGCTACTTTGAGAATTGAATTCTGTTAGGATCTAAGGAATTAGGAACTAATATATTAGAACTTCATTTTGTAATGTTGGCAAACCATGATCAAAACGTTTTAGTCTTCTTTAGACTTGCTCAAAGTGTATTTATATGTAAAGTTGGAATCGAGTATTATGCAGGATTTATTGTGTAAATCTGCCTGGCTCGATCGGTTGAGAATTAGACTCGACCGATCGAAAGTCATGCAGATTGACTTTTTTGCAAAATTTTCCAACTCAGCCCAAGCCTGGTTTGACGTGTAGGGTTTTATGTTTTGCCCTAAGTAAAAAAAGGAAAACCCTAGCCACGTTTTATTAGAGTTCTTTATGCTGTGTGTGTGAATCTTTTGTGAGATCTAGACGTGTTTTCCTTCACATACACTTTGGGTTTCCAAACTCAAGATTAATGTCAAGAGCTTGGTGATCATTCAGTTGCAGATTCAAGAACTTAAAAACATACAAGCAGGAGTGTTTGTGCTTACTATGAATTCAAGAAAGAAGTAGTCCGTAGACTTGGAGCTGTCACGTGGTCGTGGTAGTAAGTTTTCTATTCGGGGTAGTAATAAGATGTTAGTGTTCTAAGTCGCTATTGTACAAACTTCAATTTTTTCATAGTAAATTCTATTTTACCTTGAGGATAGCTAGGTTAAATCCTCCCCAGGTTTTTTACAGGTTTGGTTTTCTTGGGTTATCATATCGTGTGTTCTTTATTTTTTGCATTTTACATGATATGATTTATATGAGTTAACCTAAACTGCATAATTTACCTAAGTTAAACACTTGGCTAAATAATTAGGTTAATCTGGTTGTGTTTTAAGGGGTCTAAAAATGTACAAGTGGTATCAGAGTGAGTAGCTTTTTGTTGTAGATCTTTTGATCTAAGAGATGATCCTTGACCCCTCTTGTCATGGATTCTTGAAAAATCTTTTTGCTAATATGCCAATTTGTCTACTTATTGTTTTTGTCTCTTGTTATCTTGGTTAAATCTTTCCTTGAGCATCTTGGTATAATTACATGTGATAATAATTTTTTGTGTTATACTGCTTTAATTGCCTTAAAGGCACGTGATTCTTGTTTTTGGTATTTGGATAGTGGTTGTTCCAGACATATGACAGGAAATAAAGCTATATTCAAAACACTCTTTAAAGGAAAGATTGGGACAGTCACGTTTGGAGATGGAAGCAAATCTGTGATCAGAGGCATTGGCACTATGGACATTCTAGGTTTGCCGGTCTTTGAAGATGTTTGGTATGCTGATGGGCTGAAGGCTAACTTACTCAACATAAGTCAAATTTGTGACAATGGACTGAATGTTCTCTTCATAAAGTATGAATGTGAGATACTTGATGGAGGAAGTGACTGTATGTGTATTGGTGTGAGGACAGCTGACAACTGTTATGGTATAACACCAAATATAAGCAACAAATGTTTTAGTGCAAAGATTAATCAAGTTGACTTATGGCATCAACGGTTGGGACATGCAAGTCACAAGCAATTAGAGAAGATTTCCAAGTGTGATGCAGTTATTGGTTTGCCCAAGTTTGAGAAGATAGGAAAATATATCTGTGGACCATGTCAAATGGGTAAACAAGTGAAGTCCAAACATCCGTCTATAACTGATGTTCAAAATTCAAGACCTCTAGAGTTGTTACACATTGATCTCATAGGTCCTGCTAAAATTCAGAGTTTAGGTGGAAAGAAGTATATTCTAGTAGTTGTGGATGATTTTACTAGATATACATAGGTTATAATTTTGAAAGATAAAGCTGAGGCTCCTGAAAAGATGATACATTTATGCAAAAAATTGCAAGTAGAGAAAGGAACAGCGATTGCCAGAATCAGAAGTGATCATGGAAGAGAGTTTGAGAACACAAAACTGGCTACCTTTTGCATTGACCAAGGAACACATCAGGAGTTCTCTTCACCCAAAACACCACAACAGAATGGAATAGTGGAACGGAAGAATAGGGTTGTACAAGAGATGGCACGTGTCATACTACATAACAAGAAGATGCCTAAATCCTTCTGGGGAGAAGCAGTTAATACTGCGTGTCATACACTCAATCGGGTGTATTCCAGACCTGACTCCAAACAAACCCCCTATGAACTCTGGAGAGGAAAGAAGCCTATTGTCAAATATTTCAAAATATTTGGTAGTGACTATTACATTCTGCGTGATAGAGAGAACCTAGAAAATTTTGATACAAAGAGTGACAAGGGTTAATTTCTAGGGTACTCTTCCACCATTACAACATACAAAGTGTACAATTTCAGAATTAAGACAGTCATAGAGTCTTCCAATGTTGTGATAAATGATGAATTAAATTCAAATAGTCATTCAGAAAATGCTTCCCCAGTTCAAGAAAAGATCATGGAAGTTGATGATTCACTACCTGATAATTATGTGGGAAAGCATACAGAGGAAGAGTTGCTGTTAGTGAATGATGCAGTTTCTGTACCATCAAGTTCAGAACCTTCTACATCGGTTCATGAAACTCAACAAGAACAGAGTACGTTTAGTATTCCATCAAAACAGAAAGGTACCTCCACATCATTGGTCAAAGGTCCATCTTCCAAAGCTAAGTTAAATCATCCTGCCACAAATATATTGGGGAGTTGGAATGATAACATGAGATTGAGATCTAAAGCTTTGAATGTAATTACTCACTCATGCTATCTATCCCAATTTGAACCGAAAAAGGTGGTTAAAGCTTTTCAAGATGCTGATTGGGTTAATGCTATGCATGAAGAACTTCATTAGTTTGTTCGGAATAAGGTGTGGGAATTAGTTCCTAGACCAAAGGGAGTCAATGTGATTAGAACTAAGTGGATATTTAAGAACAAGTCAGATGAACATGGAACTGTTATCAGAAATAAATCAAGACTTGTTGCTCAAGGGTACGCACAAGTAGAAAGGATTGATTTTGATGAAACTTTTGTACCAGTAGCAAGACTGGAATCCATTAGGATGCTCTTGGCCATAGCAAGTCATTTGAATTTCAAGTTGTATCAAATGGATGTTAAGGGTGCCTTCTTGAATGGCATACTGCAAGAAGAGGTATATGTTGAACAACCAAAGGGTTTTGTTGATCCTCACAAACCGAATGATGTCTACAAGTTGAAGAGAGCCCTCTATGGTTTGAAACAAGCTCGAAGAGCTTGGTATGATAGGGTAACTGCATATCTCACGGAGCATGGTTTCAAAAGAGGATTTGTAGACACTGCTCTCTTCATGCGAAAGGATAATGATTATTTTGTCGTCGCTCAAATTTATGTTGATGACATTGTTTTTGGTGCTACTAATGATTCTCTTGCTCAATTCTTTGCAGATAAAATGAAGGCCATGTTCGAGATGAGTATGGTTGGTGAACTAACTTATTTCTTAGGATTGCAGGTGAAACAAACGGAGTTTAGAATTTACATTAACCAAGTAAAGTATGCAAGAAATCTAGTCAAGAGATTTGGACTTGACAAGGCTGCACATGCTAGAACACCAATGGCTGCAAATATAAAACTAACCAATGATCCATCAGGTGAGTCTGTTGATGTTACATTATATAGAAGAATGATTGGTTGTCTTTTGTATTTAACTGCAAGTCGGCCTGATATTGCTTTTAGTGTGGGTGTTTGTTCTAGATTTCAATCTAATCTTAAGGTTTCACATTTGAATGCTATTAAAAGAATTATAAAAAATGTTGGTGGAACTTGTGATTATGGATTGTTTTATAGCAAAGAGTCAAATCTATCTCTTGCTGGTTTTTCTGATTCTGATTGGGTTGGCAATGCCGATGACAGAAAAAGCACCACTGGTGGGTGTTTTTATGTAGGAGCCAATCTTGTTGCTTGGTTGAGTAAGAAGCAAAATTCTATGTCTTTGTCCACTGCAAAAGCAGAATATATTGCTGCTGGAAGTTGTTGCTCACAGCTTCTTTGGATGAAAAAGCTTTTGAGTGATTATGGAATACCGCAAGACACCATGGTTGTTTATTGTGATAATTCTAGTGCTATCAATATTTCTAAGAATCCTATTCAACATTCTAAGACTAAGCACATTGAGATTAGATATCACTTTATTAGGGATTTGATTGAAAGAAAGATTGTTGCTCTTGAGTATATCCCTACTAATCGTCAGAATGCTGACATCTTCACCAAATCACTTGATAGAAGTAAGTTTGAAACTCTTCGTCAAGCTATTAGTGTGATTCTGTGTCCCTAGTCATTTTTGGCTTTCATGGTCCTTGTGCTTCATCACTTTACTCTTTGTGACCATTCTTCTTTGTTGTTTCTTGTGTTTTACTAGGATTTGCATTACATAACATTCATGCATTTTATTCTAGGTTGTCTATGTTATTTTTTTAATATATAAAAAAAAGAGAAAAGCAAAATGTGTTTTGCATTTTTTTTCTTGTTTTTGAAAACAAGGTTGGTCAATTTATTTTCACATGACATGTCTTTGGACCTTGTTTAGCTTGGATGAGCTTCTTTATTGCACTTGACTAGATGAGCTTTGTAGTGCATGTTGTGTGGGAAGATTTTTATAGGTTTTGATCACATGATCTTGATTTTGAAGTCACATGTATTTGATTGTTAGACTTGAACTTATTGAGAAAGGCATAAATAACTATCTCACCACTGTTTACTAGCCAATAATGAACACCTTAGTGCATATCGTAAGATTTTGTGCTCAAGACAACGTAGCACATGCACAAAAAGAACATAAGGTGCAGCCTCGGTTTAAATGCTAAAATTGGTGTGTACATTATTGGGCTATAATAACTCCATAAATCAAATAAAACTGGTGTGTACATTATCCCGGCTATATTAATAAGTTTCAAATCAAATAAAATTGGTGTGTACATTATGAGGCAAATAAAAATACTTACATGATTGCAAGCTTTTATTCTAGGAGATGTGGGAGTTATATGATGTAACTCTTTGAGTAATAGTCTCTTTCAAATTCTATGTGATGAATTTTGTAGATATTGTGCTTAATTTCTATTTACATATCACCTCACATGTATCTCAAGCTTTTGCTAGTTGCACATACTACACAAGTTACTCTTTGCTAAACTTTATACATGTTATTGTGTGTGATTTTGGTTTGACCAACCAAGTTTGAAAATTCCTTAAATTTTATGCAAAACATGTTTGATGTTTGAGAATTTAAGGAGGATTGATTGAAAATCTAATTTTTGGAAAACTGGGATCAAAACAAGTGTTTTTGAAAAGCATTTCATCTCATACCCATGCATTTTATTCTCAAAATTCAATGCTTTGAGAAGTTTCTGCATAAAATTGCTTTGTTTTTCAAAAATTGATTTTTCCAGAATTTCGATCGATCAAACCTGTTTCTTGACCGATTGAAATTGTGATTAAAATTTTGGTCAGCCTTTGTCTGTCTCGATCGGTGCTCGATTAGTACTGGATCAATCGAAGCATTTTCGATCGATCGAACCTATTTTTCAATCAATCGAAAATCGCAAAAAGAGTTTTAAAAAAAAAAGGTTTTGTTCCTCACGTGTTAAACCACTTTTCAAACTTTTTCTCTCTCACCAATCGGTCAAGGCATCCAAAGGAATTTTTTGTCATTTTCCTCTGATCTTTTTGCAAGGTTTCTCTCTCCCAAGGCCAGTAAGACCTTTTTACCCCTCTTTTTCTTTTTATTTTCATTTTTCATGCATTAAATCATGCATTTTAATTGGGATTTTCAGACCTATGCATTTTGGGATTTTTGTTGATATAAGCTTTTTCTTTCAAAATTGATCATTGGGTTTTTGTTGGAGGACTATATATAACTAATCTATATGATTTGATTTGATCAATTTGGTGATTTGTGAGAAATTGAAATTTCTAGGGCTTGAATATACCCGAATTGGGGTTTTTGTTCAATTTGCTGTAAATTGATGAAATTGGCTTGTTAGATCAAATCATTTGATCATTATACTGTGATTTCTAACTTGTGTGATGATCAATTGATCAATTTGTTGGGTTTTGTGAAAATAGGTTTTCCAAATTTTGGGATTTTCGATGTCACCTTCATGCTCAAGCCAATTTTGTGAATTTGGAATAAAATTGAACTGTTTTCACTGCATTAGTGCATGCATCATTTGGAAATAATGTTCATGCATCATATAGAATTGTTATTTCTATATTGTTTTTGTGGTAACTTGCAGTCTGCCCTTGGTTATTCTTTTTCTCTCTTTTTTTTTTTTTTTTTTTTGTGTCTTTCTGCTCTTTAGCATCATGCCTAGGAAGACTAGAGCTAATAGGACCTCCTCTTCTTCTCCACCCTTTGATAGTGATAGGTTTCTGAGTGAGAAACACCAAGAGACCTATGAGAAGCTTAATCTTAAAAGGAACATTTGGGCTGAGAGAAAGGTTCTTTTAGATGAGCTAGATGATGAGCTTAGGCGTAATTTTGTGCGTAGGGGCTGGTTACCATTGTTAGATATTGGCCATCTACCTCCGGCTACCCTGATTAGAGAGTTCTACTCGAACCTCTTTATCCACGTCTATGATTCCAATACTTTGTTAAAGAGTTGGATACGAGGTGTAGAGTACTGCATTACTCCTACAGTAGTGTCTGATACTCTTCGGGTACCTGTGGTTCAGCACCTTGTCTATCCCTATGATGAGTCTCCTTTCTTAGATGACATCATGTCTTACATCACTGGTACTTCTATCCAGTGGGGTTCTGATCCTCGGATCATGTCTGCTGAGCTCAATGAGATACATTATCTTTTCTTTAGGATTGCTTGTCATTCCTTGTGGCCTATTTCTCATCTGCACACTAGCCCTAATGAGCGATGTGTGTTCTTATATGCTCTTGTTACTGATGCCCTTATCAGTTTTCCTCACCTTTTTCTTCGTTCTTTGAACGAGGTGTATAAGAGTAGTTCTACTACTCATGCTTTTTTTTTTCCTGTTTTCATTCATAGGATTCTTTTACATTTAGGGTTAGAGGACTTTCCTGCTTCTGAGCCTATCCACATTATAGCTCCTATTGGTGCCACCTTTCTTCGGCAAAGGGCTGCTCAGCTTCGAGATAGCTCTAAATGTCCTAGGGTTAAGCCTTCAAGTGTCACTTCTCGTCCTCCACCTCCCTCTTCTGTAGGTACTACTTCGGATGAGACGTTTGTTGATTCGTCTGCTGCTGCTACTGTTCCTCCACCTTCTCCCTCTAGTGATTCAGATATTCAACGGGCGTTGGATACTGTCATGATCGTTCAGGTGGCTCATAGTCAGCTGTTGGTGGACATGCTTGATGAGCTTCATGCTATGCGAGCAGATCTAGAGCATTTTTGACATTCATCTCCGCCACCTGCTTTTGATGATGAGTGATTGCCCTTTGGCAATTCGCCACAAAAAGGGGGAGTACATTGTAATATTACAGTTGTAGTAGAGGAGTTTTTGTTGTTAGGGGGAGATTTTTGTGTTCTTAGATTTTTTTTTTGGAGCTGTGGAGCTTTAGATTGTATCTAGGTGCTTCATTGTGTATCTAGTTTTTTGGCTCATGATGTAGCGTTTGTTTTGGGTTGTTCATGATAGGGGAGATACATTGAATGTATATGTTTCTTGTTTCACATTGTTTATTGCTTTATATTTATGAGTTATTCATGATATATGTCTTTATTGTTATGTTATGTGAAATCAAGAAGTTATTTTTATTTTACTTGTATTTTCCACACATGTGGTTATGCATTTGTTAAGTGTTACAGGAATATACAGGTTGATTCAGTCGTGCTGCTGTCTACACTTGCACCTGATAGATAGTAGTTAGGATGAATTTGTTATGTTGGGCTATGTCTTTGTAATGGGCTGTTTTTATGTAAACTTTGAGCATTTTGTTTAGTTTGTGTTTTGTCACGGATTGCTAAAAGGGGAGTTTGTTAGGATCTAAGGAATTAGGAACTAATATATTAGAACTTCATTTTGTAATGTTGGCAAACCATGATCAAAACGTTTAGTCTTGTTTAGACTTGCTCAAAGTGTATTTATATGTAAAGTTGGAATCGAGTGTTCTGCAGGATTTACTGTGTAAATCTGCCTGGCTCGATTGATCGAGAATTAGACTCAACTAATTGAAAGTCGTGCAGATTGACTTTTCTGTAGAATTTTCCAACTCAGCCCAAGCTTGGTTTGACATGTAGGGTTTTATTTTTTACCCTAAGTATAAAAGGGAAAACCCTAGCCACGTTTTATTAGAGTTCTTTATGCTGTGTGTGAGAATCTTTTGTGAGATCTAAAGGTGTTTGCCTTCACATACACTTAGGGTTTCCAAACTCAAGATTGATGTCAAGAGCTTGGTGATCATTCAATTGCAGATTCAAGAATTTAAAGATATACAAGCAGGAGTGCTTGTGCTTACTGTGAATTCAAAAAAGAAGTAGTTCATGGACTAGGAGCTGTCATGTGGTCGTGGTAGTAAGTTTTCTACTCTAGGTAGCAATAGGATGTTAGTGGTCTAAATCGCTATTGTACAAACTTCAATTCTTTCATAGTGAATTTTGTTTTACCTTTAGCTTCGTTTAAGCCTTTTCTTTATTTTTTATGTTTTGTTATTTACTTGATTCACAAACTTGATGTCTTATGATACAACTTGAAACAATTCGTGATTCAAGAAAGTACAAGCTACAAAAAGAAGATTTCAAAAAACTGTCAAACTCAACTGATCAAAGAGAAGCCTCAGCCAATTGAACTACGATCTGCAGAATTTTATTTGAAGCCCAACAACCAGCAAAACTTTTAGGGTTTAAGTCCAACACTACTAGGAATAAAAGAAAAACCCTAATACACTTTTTTCAAATCTTTAGAGTTACTCTTGTGAGATCCATGAGGTTCTGTACCTTCTAACTCTTTCAAGCATCTACTGGAGATCAAATCCATATTGCTAGTACTGGTGGAGTAAAGTTGTAGTCAAGCCTTCAACTGTCAAGCGTACTGAAGATCAAGATATGGAAAGGTGGTTCATGTAAGACCAAATCTAGATCAAAGAAGTTTGAGGCGTTCAGAGCTTAGTTTGGTAACTGTGTTAGATTTACTACGAATTGGTATTCTTGACTGTAAATCTCAATTTGATATAGTGAATTGTTCTCTTGGGATAAGTCCTCCCAGGTTTTTTGCCTTGAAACTAGTTGTTTCATTGATTTTCCTGGATCATCATATCATTGCGTTATTTATTTTTTCGATATGTGTTTGATTATTATTTAACCTCGTTTTTTTTTCAAGAAAAAAAAAAGTTAAATAATAATCAAGCATATCATACACAATGGAAAAATAAACCTAAGCCTAGATTATTGTTTAACCTAGGCTTGCATAATTAACCTAAATAACAACTTGGCTAATTTATTAGGTTAAACAAACTGTGTTTTCTAGGGGTCTAAAACCTAACATTTAGTTATTTCAAACACAAGTTCGCAAACAAAGATTTTAGGGAAGTATTAAGTCTAACAGCAAACAAAGCCAAAATTAAAAAATAAATTAAATTTAAAAAAAAAATAAAAGGTAAAGTTCAGGTTAGTTTCAGCAAAAGTTTTCCCCCCACTTTCTGTTACTTTCTCAAAAATTAAAATCCATCTTTGCACCTCAAACGCACTATTATGAGACAATGCTTTTTGATGATGCCAAAAATCGTCAGTGAATCACACAGTCCTCACGTGCTCTAGACAAAACCTGTAAAACAAAAACAAAGAAGACCTTACAAAGAGTACCGGTGTGGTACTAGCAAAATACCCTCCAAAGGTTAAGTTAGAGAGAATTTCTACAACTCTAGAGTACTAGAGCTGGGAAAATTATGAGTACCATGATTTATGAGGGCTTTCGGGTTTTTATAGTAGTGTAGAACTTGTTAGGATAAATGCCCTTAAATCCTATTGTATGATGCTATGTATGATATTATATATGACATTATGTGAGAAACGATGTATGACTTAATATTATGTTTAATAAAGTTGCTTTATTCTTATCTAAAATAATGGTAACATGAATATTCAAACATTATCAAATAGTCCATGAGATGCATAGTATGTGATTTATGTGATTTAGTCACAGAAGATATAGATCACAAGTTCTTTGTAAACTCAGAAGTTTAGTTCGTAGTCGATGATGAAATTGGAAATTTCATCTGCGAAGACTATAACATATTAACTACGATGATTTGTCTTGATCATGGAAGTGGTGACTTCTAGTTGATATGTTGATATGTTTTAAGAGTTAAGACATATTGAACTGGACCGCTGTGAGATTTATTATTCTCTTAACGACTGTCAATTGAATAATAAATCTCACGACTTGTATTCACAAAAACTCTTAATCCTGAAAGAATAATGGACCTGATCATGAAATGTAGGTTGCTTTGATATATCAAGAGTGAGATCTAAAGTAACAGTCAAAACCTCTGTATGTTGGGCAGCCACATTTAGTGTTGATGGAATATATATTCTCAAGACGGAATTCATAGTCTATTAACGGAGATATAAAATATTCCCTTGAGATAAGTTTAAT
Source organism: Lithocarpus polystachyus (assembly GCA_033629205.1). Classification (NCBI taxonomy): domain Eukaryota; kingdom Viridiplantae; phylum Streptophyta; class Magnoliopsida; order Fagales; family Fagaceae; genus Lithocarpus; species Lithocarpus polystachyus. The sequence continues at coordinate 46,856,312 of CM066162.1, read as the reverse complement.
GGGTTCAGTTATTCAGAGAGTTAGACCTAACCACTTTAGTAAGACTAAAGTATATATTTATGAAATTAGATTTCATAATTATATGATGAATAACTTAAAAGGATTAAACTGGGTACTCAAGGATTAAGATATAGTAATTTACAAAGTGGCAGTCTATATTCATGACTTTGTATTGCTACGAATATTTTATGAAGGGGTTGCATGTATAATTAAGTCTTGGGATATAATTTATTAATAAGGCCTAGAGTACAATTATATTTATATAGTGGTATTAAATATAATTAATGGTAACTTTGGACTTGTCAAGAGTTGACTAAAAAGCCAAAGCCCATTGAAGCTAGTGTCTTATTTGTTCCCTTTTGGTCCCACTCCAAGCCACACACTAAAGCCCAATTGGGAAGGCCCAAAAGGTTAGTCCAATTAGATAATCAGTTATGTGGAGAAAAACATACAAAATTTTATATTAGAATGAAATGGTTTGTATGTTAATATATATATATATATATATGTGTGTGTGTGTGTGTGTGTGTGTGTGTGTGTGTGTGTGTAAGAAAGAAACTTCTTCATATTCTCTCTAGAACAACACATAGAACTAATTGAGAGACCACACATCTTGGGCATCAAATGGAATTGGAGTGAAGATTGAAAGTGTTCTCAAGAACTTCTTCTCTTTGGTTTTGAATTTCACCGCACCAAGGTACACTCTCTTGTTCTTATATTCTGAAATTTACATTGCACATGTTATCTATTGCAAATGAAGTAGATCCGTTATTTTTCCGCTGCATATGTTTTGTATGTGATACAAACATGTAATTTTCCATCAAAACTAACCTTCGTTTCTTGGTGGAAAAGGTATTTCCGTGTAGAGAAGATTCTCATTAATGCCCGTATTTTACATGATCCTTTCCTTATAGAGATTCCTCTGATTAGGGTTGGGCGTAGAACACAAGAACACAAGCTAAGCCACGCTGGACCCATCAGCCTCTTCAGCCCATCGGCCACTTGCTTCGTCTGAAGGTTCTTCGTCAGCTTATGGAGGCACCCGTCAGGTATCATGGTGATGGGGTTGTCGGCTTTACGGTGTCCTTGCGTCAAACATTGATTTTTTGCCAAATCATCCTTATCACCTTCAATAAGGCCTACCCTAATAGAGAGTTCCTATGCATGTGGAAAACTACTTGTGCTTATGGACGCACTTGTTTTTTTCCTGATAATTTCAATAGAGGTATTGCTTGGTCTTCATGGCTAACTTTGAAAAGTCCAGTAGTTAGACTAAAACCTTAAGCTAGTCTGTTCAATCCTGGCTTAATTGACGGAGACAATATTAATAATCTACTGAATAAAACTCTAGGAAGAAAAGTATTTCTGTCTTGTAATCACGGAAAAAACAGACGTCTTTGAATTTTAAAAATTCCTGTGAACTTTGTTTTCTAGCTGGAAAAATGAGTTTAAAACATTGCTATGGACATTAGCATGACTAGAAAGACAACTAATATAATATGATGTCAAATAGTCAGGCTACACAAATTTAGAATTCTTCCACACAAAGTCTCTGCTTTTATGGGAGCTTTTATATAAATATATATATATATATATATATATATATATATATGATGTTATAAAGATTTCAATAGAATGTGTAAATATAGGAATTTTTATAGAGAATGCTTATAAAATTTAAAATTCAATTTAAAAACTTATATTAGAATAATGATTTAGAAAACCAAGAGTTTTATAACTCAATTAGTTAGTACTTTCTAGTGTAATGGAGACATCCAAATTTAAATCTTCCCTCTACCAATTATCAAATAATAATAATAATAATAATAACAACAACTTAGAAAAACATAGTCCTCAAAAGATTGTAACCCATACCTTTCAGATATTAGTGGTCAAACTTATATCTGACTAAGCACCAATTTGACTAGCCCACAGCTAAATAAACATCTTATTTTTCACATTTTTACACTCTTTTTTTCCAATGGGAAATAATGGTAAAATTATACAATATTATAGCAGTACAATAATGTATACTACCTCTTCTTACATGAATAATGAATCCCATCATAAATTTAATAGTAAAATCATATAAATATGATGTGCTAAACATTCTAATACAATGTGTAAATATAGAAAGTTTTATAGAAAATGCTTATAATATTTAAACTCAATTGAAAAAATTATATTAGAATTATGAATTATTACTTATCGGATTGTACTGGGCATATTTTGGATGTTTTGGCCAATATTCCCATTTCAAGCAAGTACAATAAAAAAATTATAAAACGTTAAAATTTTGATTTTAAAAAAAACATGTTATTTAAAATAATATATTTTTTAACGTATTTATGCTAATATTTAGACTTATAAAATATGTGGATTTTAATTTTATGTTGATAAATATAAAAATTAATAAATTCATACTTATATGAATATATACAAACATACATATATATAAATAGTACACCGATATCAAAAAAAATTTTCCCCTAGTCAAACTAAAATGGCATCCAATACCAAATTAACTCTCATGGTCTTATACCTCAATTGATTAGTACTTCTTAGTATTTTCAATAATGGTGACATTTAGATTCAATCTCCCATCTCCCAATTATCAAATATTATCTAATAATAGTAATAATAATAATAATAATAATAATAATAATAATAATAATAATAATAATAATAACAATTGTGGGGTACAGGAATTCTAGTAAGGTGTTTGCGCCATGTGTCATACTTATGGCCAAGGAGGCCATTATCGCACCGAGGAGGCCACACACTCAGACGACAAGGTCACGCTAGTAGCACATGACTAGAGGAGGTCATACTGCAGAGAAAGAGCTTCGGGGAGGGGTTAGTCCTGACATGACTGATGGGATGGAGGATGCCACCACATTTAATGCATCCCACCAAACCTCCTAGCTGCATTTATGCGGAGAAGACCCCTGAACAGTGCTGTCTTAACTGCCACAACTCACAAGGGGTTTAGAAAGGTGTTTAATAGGACAAGCACTCAAGTGGTGGCCTGAATGATCAACAAATGGAGGACCAAGATCATCTGAGAGCAGATCTATAGTGTAGAAGACCCTCTAGGGACAAGGGATCTAAAAACCGGTGGAGGAAACACTGTGGCGTTAAGAACAGCAACTGTAATCAAATCTAAAGGAATATATTCAAGAACTTCTCTCCTCGGATATTGCCGAGGAATAATTTCTATAAACCACATTTGTCTATTCATTGCTTCCACTCGCTCTCTTACTACTTTTAAGCCCATTAAGGGCGTTGTCCACTTCAATGAAGCTTAGCTTTTTGTCCCACTCTCTACAAATTCATTGCATTGAGCTCATTGGGCCTTAATCAATTCGTCTTTTGGGCTTAAGATCCAAAACCCGCCCTTACAATTGGCGCCGTCTGTGGGAATTGCTTGGGCTTCAGTGAAGTCAGCATTCAGCATGGCGAAGTCAGGTTCCAACCGAGAAGTCCATGGCTCAGCCATCTAGGGTGATGTCCATGGCTCAACCATTCGCAGAGGGCTCGTCCCCCGATCCGAAGAGAAGCAGAGTGGAGACCAGGCGGGCTTTGAGCTTCTCAGATGAGGATAAGGCTGGAACTTTGCAGCCACAAAATAATGCCCTGGTAGTCACTCTCAGGATAGATGGGTCTGATGTGAAGAACATGTTGGTGAATCAAGGTAGCAGCGCAAAGATCATGTACCCCGACCTCTTTAAGGGGTTGAGGCTGAGGTCCGAGGACCTAATCTGCAATGATTCCCCTCTAATAAGGTTCGATGGGAAGATTGTTGTTAGGTTCTAAAGACTAGGATCTAAAGTATTTAGAACTTCATTTTGTATGTTGGCAAACCATGATCAAAACAATGTTGAGTCGTGTGTTAGACTTGCTCAAAGTATGGGATTTATTGTAAAGTTGGAATCGAGTTTTTATGCAGAATTACTTGTAACTTTCTGTGAGACTCGATCGATCGAAAATTAGACTCGATCGATGGAAAATCGCACAGAACGTTTTTCTGCAGAATTTTCCAACTCAGCCCAAGCCCGTTTTAATGTATAGGGTTTTATGTTTGCCCTAAGTATAAAAGGGAAAACCCTAGCCACGTTTTTAGTGTTCTGTTTTGCTGTGTTTGTGAATCTCATTGTGAGATCTAGAGGTGTTTACCTTCACATACACTTAGGGTTTACAAACTTGAGATTTATGTCAAGAGTTGTGTAGATCGTTACAGTTGCAGAATCAAAGAGCACAAAGATATACAAGCAGGTGCGCTTGTGGATTTGCTGAAGAATTCCGGAAAGAAGGAGTCCGTGGATCTCGGAGCTATCATGGGGTCATGGTAGTAAGTTTCCTACAGGCAGGTAGCAATATGACGTTAGTGGTCTAAGTCTATTGTGTAAACTTCAATTCTTTCATAGTGGATTCAGTTTACCTTGAGGATAGCTAGGTCAAACCCTCCCCAGGTTTTTACCGGTGTGGTTTCCTGGGTCATCATATCTTTGTGTTGTTTATTTTCCGCTGCTTTATTGTTTTTATATTTATTTGTGTTAACCTAGTTTAATTAAATTACCTAAGTTAATAACTTGGCTAATTCTCTAGGTTAATCTGTTGGGTTAAGGGGTCTAAACGAACTGACAATTGTCTTTCCGAAAGGCCAAATCCAACTGCCCGTTCAGACAGGAACAGAGGTTGTGGAAGTGAACTTTACCGTGGTAAATGCCTACTCCCCCTACACAGCTATTGTGGGAAGGCATTAGCTTCACGCCATAGGAGTTGTACCTTCTACCTTGCACCTAAAGGTGAAGTACCCATCTGGAGAATGAATTAGGGAGTTGGTGGGGAGCCAATCTATGGCCAGGCAATGCATTGTGGCCGCAAGACATCAAACTGAGGGCGAGTCCTCGGCCTTCGCGGGGCAGGACTTATAGCAACCAAAAGAGCCAGTGCTATCCATGGAGGTAGAGGGAAAAGGGGCAAAATGCAAGTAATTGGAAAAAGTTATCATTGGCGACAAAAAAGAGAGGTTCTTTCAGGTCGAAGCCCAGTTGCCTCCTTGGGAGAGGCAAGAGCTGATAGACTTTCTCGTAAAGAACATTGACGTGTTTGCTTGGAACACCTACGAGGCCCCGAGGGTGGGTCAAGATTTCATTTGCCACCATTTAAACGTCAATCCATCTGCCAAGGCAACCGCCTCAGCGCTCATCTAGGGAACACTCTGAAGCTGTCAAGGCTGAAGTGCTCAAGCTCAAGCAAGCCAGGCCCATAAAGGAGGTATTCTACCCCGAGTGGCTGGCCAACACAATGGTGGTGAAAAAGAAAACTGTGAAATGGCGAGTATGTGTAGACTTTACAGATTTGAACAAAGCTTGCCCAAAATATCCTTTCCCTCTGCCTTGGATAGATCAATTAGTGGGCGCGACGGCAGGCCATCTTCGGATGAGCTTTTTGAACGCCTATCAATGTTACCACCAGATACCCTTAGTTATGGACGATCAGGAAAAGAATGTTTTTCTTACACCCACCGGGAATTACCATTACAAAGTAATGCCCTTTGGATTGAAAAACACAGGATCTACCTACCAAAGAACGATGACCAAAATGTTCGAACCCTAGTTGGGTAAGAATATTGAGGTATACATAGACGATATGGTAGTAAAGAGCAAAGCAAAGTCCGAGCATCTAGATGACCTCAAGAATATCTTTGAAATACTGAGGAAGCAGAAGTTGCGCCTTAACGCCGCAAAGTTTTCCTTTGGTGTAGGCTCTAGCAAGTTCCTAGGTTATATGGTTACCCACCGAGGAATAGAAGTTGACCCTAATCAGATTAGAGCGATTAACAAGATGTAGCCTCCTTGGAATCCCAAAGATGTCTAAAAGTTGACAGGAATTACTGCCGCCTTGAACCGATTCATTTCCTGATCAGCAGACAGGTGCAGGCCCTTCTTCCAATTGTTGCATAAGTGAAAAGGATTTGAATGGACAGAGGAATGCTCCTTGGCCTTCCAGTAGCCGAAGGAATATCTTTCCCAACCATCTGTTATGTCCAAGCTCAAGGAAGAGGAGGTCCTCTTTGCCTACATTACTGTAGCCACACATGCGTTAAGTTTGGTATTGATATGAGTTGATGACAGGGTGCAAAGACCAATTTATTATGTGAGCAAATCTCTACATGAGGTAAAGGTCCACTATTTACCACTGGAGAAGGCCATCTTGGCAATCGTACATGCTACACGGAAGCTCTCACATTACTTCCAGGCTCACACTGTTGTGGTTTTGACCCAACTCTCTCTTTGATCACTACTTCAAAAGGCTGATTACACAGGGAGGGTCGCAAAATAGGGGACTATCTTGGGGGCTTTTGATATTAAGTACATGCCTCACACCTCTATAAAGGGCCAAGTCCTTGTAGATCTGATGGCTGAATTTCCTGAGCCTTCATTTCAAGAAAACGATGAAAGGTTGAGCATGGATGGAAAATCAGTTAGGATGATCTCCTTACAGGAACCCTTACCTTGGAAGGTGTATGTTGATGGCGCAGCAAACTAGAGAGGATCAGGAGTGGGGCTAGTTATGGGATCTCCTGAAAGGATCATCATTGAGAAATCCTTAAGACTGGGCTTCTCTGCCACGAACAATGAGGTTAAGTACAAGGCTTTGTTGGTAGGAATGGCCATGGTTCAGAAAATGGGAGGAAGAACAGTGGAGATGTTTTCAGATTCAAGATTAGTTGTAGGCCAAGTAAAAGGAGAATTGGAAGCCAGGGATGTGAGAATGCAAGAGTATCTGAACCAGGCTAAACACTTGTAGTCAGGATTCGACTCTTTTTCCTTACACCAAATCCCTAGAAGCAAAAATACACATGCTAACTCCTTCACCACTCTTGTGGCCTTCTCAATGCAGAGTCTACCCTAGGTCATCTTGGTCGAGGATCTATGCATCCCTGCAGAGGCGAAGAGGGAAAAGGTCCAAATTCATCAACTAAGGGTGGGAACTAGTTGGATGGATCCGATTGTCCTATTCCTTAAGGATAACATCTTGCCCGAGGAGAAAGGCAAGGCTAACAAGGTGCGGATAAAGGCCCTTCGGTTTTGGCTGTCTGAGGACCAAAAGCTTTACAAACGCTCCTTTTCAAGACCATATTTTCTATGCATCCATCCTAAAACAGTGAAGCCATTCCTAGAAGAGTTGCACGAAGGGATTTGTGGAAGCCATACAGGAGGTAGATCCTTGGCTCACCGGTTCCTTACTCAGGGATATTGGTGATCCAATATGCAAAGGAGAGCACAAGAGTACGTGAAAAAGTGCGACCAATGTCAGAGATTTATTCCAAACATCCATCAGCCAGGGGGAATCCCCAATCCTCTGTCTAGCCCTTGGCCCTTTGCTCAATAGGGCTTGGACATTATGGGACCCTTTCCCAAAACAACTGGGAATAGGAGATGGCTTCTGGTCGGCACTAATTACTTCACCAAATGGGTTGAAGCTGAGCCAATAGCAAACATTAGGGACGTGGATGCCAAGATGTTTGTATGGAAGAACATTATGATTCGGTTTGGGATTACCCATACCCTCATCTCAGAAAACAGGCTTTAGTTTAACAACAAGGCTTTCGAAAGGTACTATTGTGAATTGGGTATCACGAATAGGTATTCCACTCCAGCTTACCCCTAGAGGAATGGGCAAGTTGAAGCTGTTAATAAGGTTACAGTGAGTGGGCTCAAGAAGAGGTTGGATGATGCTAAGGGAAAATGGGTGGACAAGCTTCCACATGTCCTCTGGACATATCCCACTATTCCTCATAGGTCAACATGGGAGACCCCCTTTTCAATGACCTATAGGGCCGAGGTTGTGATTCCTTTAGAGACTGGATTCCCAACATTGAAGACTAGCTTGTTTGCCCCAGATAGCAGTGACGACCTGCTAGAAAAAAAGCCTAGAACTCGTTGAGGAGATGAGAGAAAACGTCATGGTTCAGTTAGCATATTACCTGCAGAAACTCAAACAAGGGTATGACTCCAGTGTGAAGTTAAGACCATTGAACCCAGGAGACTTGGTACTGAGGAAGGTGGTAGGCACTGCAAAAAACCCACTATGAGGGGAGTTAGGGCCCAACTAGGAGAGGTCGTACTGTATCACATCAACAGCAAGCATAGGAGCATACTTCCTAGAAGATTTGGACAAAAAGTTGTACCACACCCCTAGAATGTAAATAACCTACAAAAGTATTATTATTAATGAAAGGCAGCTCTGCCGTGTTTTTCTTTCTAGCATCATGTGTTGTCATTTATGTAAATATTAAACAGAACTTTTGTTATGCCTAGCTCCTCGGACCATATACCTTAAGTAAATTAATATTCTGGATTTATTGTTTAAGTATTAAATAGAACCTTGGTTATGTCTGGTACCCTAGACCACACGCCTTGGGTTAATTAACACTCTCCATTACTTATGTGAATATTAAACAGAACCTTGGTTATGCTTGGCTTCTCGAACCACATGCCTTGAGTAAATTAATATTATGGATTTATTGTTTAAGTGTTAAATAGAATCTTGGTTATGTCTGGTCTCCCAGACCATACGCCTTAGGTAAATTAACACTCTCCCATTACTTATGTGAATATTAAACAAAACCTTGGTTATGCCTAGCTCCTCGGACCATATGCCTTGGGTAAATTAATATTCTGGATTTATTGTTTAAGTGATAAACAGAACCTTGGTTATGTCTGGTCCCCCAGACCACCTGCCTTGAGTAAATTAACACTCTCCATAACTTATGTTAAATATTAAACAGAATCTTGGTTATGCCTGACTCCTCGGACCATATGCCTTGGGTAGATTAATATACTGAATTATTAATTTAAGTGTTGAACAGAACTTGGGACAAATCAGGTTCCTCGGATCACATGCCTTAGGGAAATTAACACTTGGAGAGCTCACCCTAGGTCTTAATTAAAGGATTCTAAGGGTGCTTTAGTAAGATACTCTTAAATGAGATACCTTGGACACCCTCTTTTCCTACTAAGTATGTCTTTTGTCTCTAAGGACTTAGCCATTTTTCTCACCACATACGCAAGTTTAATTTATTTAAGTTAACGGCGAATTACTACTGCAAGCTTTTATTAAAAGTGTGAGTGTTCACCTTTGGAAACATTATCAGTCTAAAGATCTCAACAGAGGGCAAAACAATGATTAGAAACAACCAAAGATAAATATTGCAAGGAAAAAGAAAGATTCATAAGGTAAAAATTGAAGTCTTTTCATTAAACAAGAGGAAGGGACATTACAAACAATAGCAAATTGCCACTAAAAAGGAAAAACTACAAAAGAAAAACTACAAAAGGGAAATAAAATCCTAAAGCTAAGCCTTGGCCTTAGGAGGAGGGTCTTCTTTGTTGCCCGGCTAGGAGACAGGAGCATCTTTGACCTTGGGATCAGCCTCCTTGGATTTGGCCATAGCCTCCTTTGCCTTGACAGCAGCATCCCTGACCTTGGAAGCGGCATCCTTAAACTTGAAGGTGGCCTCTATATCCTTGGCCTTTGACAGGGGCTTGACCTTCTTACCCTTACCCTTATCCTTGGCCACCTCAGCCTCCTGACCTTAGTCACTAGCTTAGCCAGGCCCTTTGGAGACCTCAGAAGGGGGAAGAGAGGCCTGGGAGATAAGGGGATGTTCGAAAGAGATTGATGTAGAGGCAGCAGGAGGTATGAGTGCAGCTAGGACTTCACGAATATCTAGAGGATAGTAGACATTCCCAACCTGCCTCCACTCCAAAGCAGCAAGGATTCCTGCAAGGTTAAGGGCCTCCATCCACACTTCCTTACAATACTCCCTGCAGAACTCGGCTAGCTCCTCCGCTAAACGTACCTTGTTTTCTTGCACCCCGAGGTTGTAGGATGCTTGCTTCGAGGCCTCCGCAGCTTCCTCGACCATCTAAGCAGCGGCCTTGGCTTTCTCTAGCTCTGTTTTCAACTCCAAGACTTATTGCTTTGCTATGGCCAGCTCTATCTCAGTCTGATAGAGCTTTTTTCATTGGTCCTCGACCTGGTCCTGGGCATTCTTCAAGCCCGCCTCGGCACTCTTTCGCGCCCTCTCCTCCGCTATCAACTTCGCTATAAGCTCTTTATTCTTGTGCTCAGCGCCGCCCGGGGCCTTATAAGTCTTGGCGCGAAGATTGACCTCAACCCTAGCCTCGTTTCGGGCATCCTTGACCCACTCCTCGGCCACAAAAACCTCTTGGATAGCCTGCACATAAGCAACAGAAGAGTACATTCTAAAAAAAAAAAAAAGGAAAAGCGCCCTTAAAGAGGCATGCTAAGAAACTTACCAGGGCTAGATCCCTCTTCAGGGACAGGAAGAGGTCTGGCTGCCTCATATACTTCAAGGCAGCCATGCCCTTTAGTAGAAGGAGAGGCTGCTCCAAGGCCTCGACCAGGTAGTGGGCGTGCCCTTTCTGGAACTCCCTGATGTTGGAGTTCCATGGAATGGCTGCCCCATCTAGCTCCAACCGAGGGGCCTAGGTGGGATGTTAGTGGCGCACCTCAGCCACACTCTGGTCCTCCCTACTCTCCATAGAGGAGGTCCGCTCTTAGCCCTTGGCCGTTTTTTGCTGCTTTGGCTCCTTTTAGAGGACCACCTCCTCCTCCTCGGCCACCTCTTTCCCTTTCCTTTTCTTCTTCAAGTTAGCAATAGGAAGCATGACAACTGCATGAGGAGGAGGGGAGGGAGAGTAGGAAGATGTTAGGACCTTGAGGCGCCCTTCTACATCAGCTCCTTATTCCTCTCCGCGAGGAGCTCCTTCAGGCCTTTTCTCCTGTTCAAGGCCATTTCCTCTTCATCCTTTGAGCTGTCGTCTATGTGTGCGATGACGAGACCAGGGGTGCAAACACTTAAAACTCTGTCGGGCTCATCTTCGGAGTCCGAGACTTGAACCACCTATTCTCCTTGCTCCCGTCTCTCTCCTCGAGATGAAACTGGTCTATCTCGATCTCAAGAGACAGCCACGATGAAGCTGTCTCTTCTCTTAAGACTGTAGCTTCACAGGGAGAATGATGAAAGGGTAGCTTGACTAGCGGGAGCTCTTCTCAGGCTAGAAAATCGGGCACTAAGACATCTATTCGGGCTAGCTGAGGATCACCTGCTCTTATCGCATGGCCCACGTCCTGGAACTTATCCAACAAGGGCTCGAAGTTGAGGATGAGGTGGACAGCTCTCAATTGCCTATCTTTACTTGCGAACACTTTAGACCTCAACACCTTGTTAAGGCCCACAACGTTGACGAGGTTGAGGTGGGGAGCTACTTATCTGCAAAAACATCCGAGAAGCAAAATCACGATTAGGATAATGAAGCCATCCATCAAAAGTAAACAGAATACCAAAAGAAAGAAGATAGCAGTGAAATCGCAAAACTAATACCTGTGTAAAAAAAAAAATAGACCTAAAGCTAAGGCAACCCACCTGGCTCTCCCCCCCATTGTGCCATTCCCCTAAGACTATTAAAAAGTCATCCTTCATGCCCTTGTTGGATTTAGGGATGCATGAGACAAGCCTGACGATGGAGGATTTGGACTTAAGGTAATACCTTGAGTTCGCGAGCTAGTGGCACTCGTACATCCATACGACATCGTTCCATATGAGGTTTAGCCCTATTTGCTTGTTAACAGCATCTACACTACCCAGAATCCTAAAGAGGTTAGGTGCACACCGATGGGGGCAGAGCCTATGGGAGATTAGGTAGTCTCTGTTTACCCTACCCATGGGAACCGTCATTCCCCCTTCTATGAAGGCAATCATAGGAATGACGACCTCCCCTTCATTCCTATGGGTAAGCATCTGATCCAGAGCATAGTACTGCAGGGAAACTCCTTGGGGAATGTGATATTTAGCCTTAAATCCCTCCACACTGGTGAGAGAGTCTACGAGGTAAGCAAATCTGCCCATTTAAGCAGACTACGGTGAAGTGAAAGAAATTCTCAAGGAAAGGAAATAAAGAACAGAAGGCCAAGGAGATTGGCCGAGTAGAAAAGAACCTAAAGGAGAAAGAACTTACGAAAATAAGCACGAGGGTTGTTTCTTAAACTTCTTAAAGGTTTAAAAACTTTTTTTTTTAAGATCTGGAAGACTTAGAAATTTGGAAAGCCTTGAAGGTTTGAGAGTTTGGGAAGTTTGGAGAGCTCGAAGATTTGTAAAATGGGGAAAATAACTCCCCAATAGGCACTTTATATAGGAGGTGGAACTGGGTGTGAGTTATCCCGCCCAAAATTTGAGGAGAAACGCCAGCCATAGGATCTCCATCTCACCGTAGAATATGGGGAACAAAGCGCCGCCTGGAGCATTTAATGAGACATTGCGGACTCCTAAGCGCCAAAACAGTTACGGGACACGCAAAGCGACATTCTCACGTGCGGAAGTCAAAGAAACGTGTTAAATTAATTATCCAAAGTCAAAACCCATTTTTTCTCCTCGGATATGAGGAAGAAAGCTGGAGTTTTGAGGGGCTATTGTAGGGTACAAGAATTCCAGTAAGGTGTTTGCGCCACGTGTCATTCCCATGGCCGAGGAGATCATTATCGCACCTAGGAGGCCACATGTTCAGACGGCAAGGCAACGCTAGTGGCACGTGACCAGAGGAGGTCATACTGCAGAGAAAGAGCTTTAGGGAGGAGTTTGTCCTGATATGACTGAAGAGATGGAGGCTGCCACCACATTTAATGCATCCCACCAAACCTCCTGGCTGCATTTATGTGGAAAAGACCCCTGAACAGTACTGCCTTGGCTGCCATAACTCACAAGGGGTTTAGGAAGGTGTCTAATGGGACAAACACTCAAGTGGTGGCCTGGATGATCAACAAATGGAGGGCCAAGATCATCTGAAGGGAGATATATAATGTAGAAGACCCTCCAGGGACAAGGGATCAAGAAACCGGTAGAGGAAACACTATGGCATTAAGAACAGTAACTGTAATCAAATCTAAGGGAGCTATATTCAAGAACTACTCTCCTCGGACATTGTCGAGGAAGAATTTTTGTGAACCACATTTGTCTATTCATTGTCTCCACTCGCTCTCTTACTATTTTTAAGCCTACTAAGGGCGTTGTCCACTTCATTGAAGCCTAGCTTTTTGGCCCACTCTCTACAAATTCATTGTGTTGGACTCTTTAGGCCTTAATCAATTCATCTTTTGGGCTTAAGATCCAAAACTCGCACTAATAATAATAATAATAATAATAATAATAATAATAATAATAATAATAATAATAATGACAACTTAGAAAAATATAAGCTTTTAGAAACTTGCCTGAAAACATTGGAATGATTTAGCAAATAATCAAAATTAAACCCATACCTTTTATATTTTAGTGGTCCTATAAAATGGTCAAATGTTATAACTATATAATCACCTATTTGACTAACTCATTACTAAATGACAAAATTTAGTTACAAAATTGGTTGTAGCTTAGGCTACAACTTCCTTTAAAAAGAAATGACAATACTACATATTTTGAAAATATATCCGTTAAATTGCATATTTTTTATGCTTTTAATACACGTGTCAAATTTTGTGTCAATCGCATATTAATTACTATATGATCTATAAATTTATATTTCATGCATAATTTTAAACCACAAAAACTTGCAATTTATTTAATAACATAGTTATTAATCTTTAATGATCTATAAACTTATATTTTATGCATGATTTTAAACTACAAAAACTTGTAATTTAAACAATTTATTTAATAACATAGCTATTAATCTTTAATTTTCTAGAATTTTTCAAGCATGGATAATTTAAGAAGAAAATGTAACCCAATGGTAGATTTGTCAAAATTCACCTTCAATAAAAAGATATTAAATAGGATTATAGCATAAGGCCACAACTTCCTTTAAAATATGGTAAAAAAAAATGGTAAAATTAGTTGTTATCTTCACCCTTTTTTTGCAATGGGAAATAATGGTAAAATTATAAAATATTTTTTTAATTAGTGAATTCACATGAATAATGATTCTCACCATAAATTTAATTAGTAGAATTTACTATTATATAAAATGATAATTACTCAAAATAACATCACCAAATCCTACAATTCTATTTTACACAATCTTAATTTGACTCTTTTGATATATATATATATATATATATATATATATATATAATTTGATAATTGTAATGGGGAATAGGGATTTGCACCCGTACATTTCTGTTGAAAATATTAGGAGGTTCTAGATGATTCATATAAATTCACCATTTTTTCTCAACCACTTGTAATCGATCACATCAAATTTGTGACAAAAATTGTGAGACAAAAGTTGCCTCTAAACTTTTCCTACAACGATAGCATGGCCAATTTTAGTCATGCCACAACCCGCAAGGTAAATTTAAATTGGCACTGTCACCTTCTTATTTCCCCTCTCTTTTATAAAACAAATATAAAGAAAATTTCTTAGTTTATTGATTTTTTTTTTTTTTTTTTTTTTGGAGGATGCTTAGTTTATTTTAAATGAATTTTATTTTATGAACGAGATTAATTTTAAATATAAAAATATATTTAATGTCACGTCTTAAATGCAATAATCGTAGCATTGAATTGAAGTAAATGATTATTTATGCAGAACAGAATGGTACCTTGTTCTTAGATGTTTATCATGATCTTTTTAAGGAAATTTTTTTCCAATTAACCTTAAATATCAAATAATTTTGTTAATTGTTACGTTTCAAAACAATCTGGAAAACTAGCATTTCGAGTGTCTAAACTCGAATTCCAAGATAAAACTCGAGTTTCTAAGTCTCGATTTATAAGTGGTGGTATCTGACGTGGAAAAAATTCCACATAGAACTCGAGTTTTTAAGACTCGAGTGTTTTAAAAACGTTCCACCATTTTATTTCCCTTCTTCTTCCTCGCGTCTATTCGTTCTTCTTCATCCACCCAGCATTCTTCTCTAGCCAGCACCCACCCAACATCTCTTCATTCTTCTTCGGCACTGTAAATCTTCCACCCAGCGTCTGTTCTTCTCCAACTAGATCATCTTCTACTGTTCTTCGAAGCTCTAGATCATTTTCCTCTTCCTCTGTTCTTCTTCAAGCCTTCAGTTCTATTCTTCTTCAAGCCAATTTAATGGACAAAATTTGAGTCTTAAAGACTCGGTTTTGCTTTTTAGCTCTCGAGATCTATGTGGCATCATACTTCCAACTCAACAAGTGGGAATCTAGTCTTTAAGCATCGAGTTTTAAACTGAAATCGAGTCTATAAAACTCAAGATGCTAGTTTGCAAAATTCTTTCAAACACATGTTAACTTATTATATTTTTTCTCCTCATTATGATGGCCTGCAAATTATCTCTCGTTTTTAAGAGTCCCCCCCGTAGTCAGATCAGATAGTTTTTCCCTTAAGAAAAGGTGGGACCTAATAAAATAGTGATCAATTGGTGCTAAGTTTCCATGTGAGTTGGAACCTTGAAAGCAAGATAGATTAGACACCCAAGATTAGATATTCATCCTTTCACAATTCAATCAAATCGACCTTTCATTGTCAAACATAAGCGTGAAGAGACTAAACTCCCTAAAGAAACCCTATACTTTTCTTGCTTGGGAAGAGTTCTCGGCCACTCTTATTGGTCCTTTAACCCATTAAATTCTAGGACCACCTCGTCCACAACCAAACGTTTTTTCTATAAAGAATGGAGTTATGAATTTATTATAACAGATGTGAAAGTTTTCCATTGAGGTAGGTCCGTTGAAGTGAAAGGCACTAAAGTTTATGATTAAATTTCTAGTGAAAAACCCCAGCACTAGGATGGCTCCTCATTTGGTAGCAATTTAAGGATGTTTGCTTATACAGCACACTAGTACACTACTTTTAAAGTTGGTGAGCTTCAATCAGACTAATTTTTAAATTCGATTCATGTCATAGTGAAGATTTGAATTGAAGTTCCATCTAGGGTCATAGCAATGATTTGAATTAAAGTTCCATCTAAGATCTAGTAAAGTTTAGGATAAATTTTTCTTCTCAAAAAAAAAAAAAAAAAAAAGGTTTGTGATCTATTTTTACCATAGTAAGTAATGACAAAAGGATTTAATTCATAGTTTGTTTTGACTGAAAATGTTTTCTTCGGAAAAAGGAAAATTTTTATTATATTTCATATTTGATATCACTAAATTCTTAAAAGAATTTTCACACTCAGGTTCACACGAAAAATCATTAATATTTGGAGTGATAAAGGTAACTTTGTTGGTGATGATGACGACAATATATAACAATAGCGATGCAGGAGGCAGTGTAGTGGTAGTTGTAGAGATGGTGATACTAGTCATGATCGTGAAGTGCCATACTTTCGCTAACAAATTGATGTACTAATAACTACTCAAGCAAGAAAAATTACTTCAATGGTGGAGCAAGTGTCCCTTTGTCTCTAGTTTTTTCCTTTTAACTTTTTTAACTTATTTGCTTGAAAAAAAAATTTTAAAACCTAACTTTTAAGGTATAATTATATTTTAACTACCTTTCAGCAAACAAACTTTAACAAAAAGCTGTACCTAAACGGACATTGAATTAAGACAAAATAACAATTTAATCTCATACTTGTGTGGTTTCAAATTAAACTCTACACTATTATAAAAACAATACGTCTAAAGATAAAATATTTTAATAACTAATGAATTAGCAGGTTGTGATTGGTATACAATAAAAAACGATGTTAGTAATAACCTTTGTAGGTACGCAATTTGGATCCTTAGCCCACTGGATTAATGAACTCAGGCCCAAAAAGCCCTATACAATGAATTTGTAGCGAATGGATTAGAGAACTGGGCTTTAATAAGTTGGACAACACTTTAAATGGATTCAAAAGACAAGAAAAAGGATATAAATTGATTTACACAAAAGAAAATCTTCCTTGGCAAAATCCGAGGAAGTCAATTCTTATATATTTCTCTCAAGTTGCATTACAGATTTTAGTTCTTGACTGCTATAGTATTTTCTTCTTTATTTCTCCATCCCTTTTCCTCAAGGACCTCCTTCTATCTTATACTTCCTCTTCCCTCTCATTTCCCCCTTCCATGTGTAGATTTAGGTTGTTGATCTTGATACTTATCTCATCAGCACCTTCCTGAAATCTTTGGGAATAACTGTAAAGCTGAAAATTATTGTTCAGATATTACTTCCTCATTAATACTGCTAGAAAGTTAGTTGCAGAGCATTTAATGTAGTGGTAGCAGCTTTCCCTTTAGATTTTTTATAGTCCTTCCTTTGTCCTATGCTTCCTCAAAGCATATCCTTATCAATTGAACATTCTGATAAGTCACTTTGGATAATTAAGGGCACCATTTGGCCTTTACTTCGCTTAGCTGAGGCGATACTTCTCCTCAGCACACATTTCCAGTTGCAAACTGCCTGTGGAGCTCTGGATCTTACATCTTCATTACCGTTAATCTATCCTCAGACTAATGAATGTCCTCATACAAGGTCCAAGGCCCAATTTGCATTCTTGGGCCCCTTCCCCCCACAGCCTTAGCGAAAGTAATGGTGCATTGATCACAATCTTTCACCTCAACAAGTTGCGAAATTTGTTATATATGCAGCATTTGTTGCTATAAAAAAATTGTTTCAATTCAAACCACACCCCCATTTATGGTAATGTCCTAACTAACTATACTTAAATAAAAAAAAATAAAAGTCTTGTAACTTAATTGGCACGTCCTCAAACATAAAGTGTTAGAAAGTTTAAAGGATAAATTGATTCGAGCTGCAAGGCTAGAACCCTAGGAGTAAAAAATAACGAGTTAATTTACAGCAATTATGTCTACTGTTGATAAAGTACGCATTAAAGAACTCTAGTTGAGTAGATCAATGGGTGTATTATTGAAGCGGTGTCCAAATCCGTTTGAATTAAAGGGTGTATTATTGAAGTTGTGAAATTCAAACTACATACATGAAATATTACAGAGTATACCATTACCACTAACATGAAATACCACAAAATATACCATTACCACTGAACTATAACATAAATCCCCTGAAATTAGTGTTTTGATTCATTGCTATTTGACTCTGAATACCAAAAACTGTTCAAAATTGGTTTAATTGTCTATCAAGCCAAGAGACTGATCAATTTAAATCATCTTTAGACGCTTCCTCTAAACGTTTTTTGTTGATAACTGAGATTGGTATTTGATTGCAATTTGATAGACAATTAAACCAATGTTGATACAGTACCAGCACAAATAGCAATTTAAATCTTCTTTAGACGCTTCCTCTAAACGTTTTAGAGGAACCAGTCTGCTATTAAAGGACCAGCACATCTATGACTCAGATGAGAGTGAAATGAATCAAATAGCAGACTGCTCAAATTGCCTCTGGCAATGACGTTGTTTCCCCCTTCTTTTGAACAATCTGTTTTCTGGAATGTTGAGATTTCAATGAGTTGAAAACGCTTACTCTGTTGTAGGTCAATGAAAAAAACACTTACTCAATACTTTGGACATTTCCTCGAAATGTTTTTTCTTGAAGTTCCATCTAGAATAGAAAAGACACTTTCTTTGTAGATCCTAATTTAAAATAAAAAATACCTGATGGAAAAGGGAAGTCCGATTTTTAAAACATTTTCTAACAGAACAAAGATAGGAAAGAAGTGGCATTCTAATAATTAAAAAGAGCCTAGGGGTACATTATTAAAGAGCTTAGAAATTACGCTATTACAAGAAATAGACCCCTGCCATTTTCAGAACAGTAATGGCTACTAAGTACTTATACAATTTTTTAATCACATTTGCTGAAGACTGACCAACTACTTTTTCTCTTAAGTTAACCACTTAAGCAACTGTGAAAAATGTTTTCTTCAGCATTACTGTTTCCAGAATATAACCCACTCCCGTTTTCAATTAGGTTAAGAAATATGAAATGGGAGCAAGCAAGACAGTGAATTTTGGTTCCAAAAGGAATTGTGACATGCATTATTTTGGCGTATATAAAGGAACCAGAATTCCTAAAAGCAGAAACCAGTTTTATCAACAAATAACTCTTATACAGGTGAGTGGTTACAACATAATGAAAAGATGAAAGGGCTAAAGACGACATTCCAATCGACTAAGAAGAGATTTCAATGTATTTTCCCACATATGCACTGCATGGACCTCACTAACCATATGACATATTTGATGCAGTGCAAAAAATTTGCATACACTCATCCAGGAAAAAAAATATAAAATAATTTAGTAAATACTTTATACACAAAATAGTCAAGTATTGTAGTTCCTGCTTTTGCCACATTACATCTTACTTGTGCTTTCCATGATCACAAACCTACTTACCACCCTTGCTATAGCTGTCTCTTAGAGTTACTGTCCGATTGAAGACGAGCTTTTCGGGAGTAGAATCTCTATCAACCACAAAATAACCTGATATTGCAGATATAAAACAAATACAATCAAATAGGAAAGCAATATATGATACAGAACCATGTGCACCCAGAAGAAACATTCACAAAGTAACTGGCACAGCAAAAGCTAAATGTCTAGGTTTGGCTTGAGTAGAAAATATGATACATTGGTTTGGCTTTTTAAAAGCTTTAATGAAGGACAAAAATGCAAACTTTGTGAAATGATAACAGCAGTTGGATAAATTTTGAAAGAAAAATATTAGTTTAAAGAATATATCTCACAGGTACTGGAAAGTGGAGGATTCGTATTTTACTAAGGTGCTTAAGTTAGAACTTGATGCACAATAAATTCTATGCCATGCAAGTGCACCTTTGTTTATATTTCACAAATAAGTCATCAAAATATTCAATATATAAATAGTGGTGAAAGGGTTCTGGAGTCTACCAAGCCTTTCAAACTGAAATTTGTCCCCAACTGCAGCATTCTGCAGCAAGGATGTGGCATATGCACCAGGAATCACCACTTTGGACTGTGGGTTCAGATCAGCAAGCCAATCATCAAGTTCAGCAGGGTTCTGATTCAACAATAAAAACACAGGTAAGAATTTATTTCAAATATAAAAAAGATAAAGAGGGAAATAAGAAAGTGTTAGATAGTTGATGTTTGCCAACCTCTGAAAGGAACAATTTGTCAAACAATCTGACCTCCACTATGAGTGGATCAACCCCAGGAGAAGGTGCAGCCACCCAATGAAGAACTCCCTGCATAATATTTAATTTGACAAGAAAAAATGAAATAAAATTGACCATAGCATTCACCCAACACCAAATTAATTTTGTAGTGCTCAAATGAAGGTTCACATATCAAACAGGAATCCAGCACAACAATGAACCTTAGGCTTTGTCTTCTTTGAAGGATCATACTCAGCTCGGATCTCTAGAATAGTTTCCTTATCATCAGCTAGGATAACTTCAGTGCACTTTATGGGGAACGCATATCTGCACCGACAAAAAGAATTCTCAGTATATAGTGCAGATCTAAAAAATATGACTGGCAGAGATAACTTTACAATATATGCATACCTGAGTAGGACAGATTTACCCAGAGCAAGCCCATAGTAATCCTTTGAATCTTTCATCCGGAAGTCAGAATTTTCAATGTATATAATATTCGAAAAGGGGACCTAAAGTGGAAGCAGTAAAAACCAGAACCACTAACAGATTATAAACTGAACACATGGAGCAAAATATGGTTCTTAATTAACATGAACTTTGCAATTAAAGTAGAAAATGTGATATGTACATAAAAAGAGTAAAGTTATTCTCATAATTAATATTAGTCAATTTTGTTGAAGACCAAGCATAAATTATGGCAGTAATATCATAAGTACAGTTGCCACATTGAGCCAAATATTCTAGAGCCAATATGAGTTATGAACGCAAACAATATTAAGGAGCTGTTTGGATCATCAATTTCCATAACTCATCACTCAAAAATGGTGAGACCCATAGCGAAAAGTCCGTTTGGGAGCACCGTAACTCTGTTTCCAGTTTTTTGTTTCTATCACTCAATTCTTTGATTTTTGAGTTATGAAAAATGAAAACACATTTTAGGTGTTTTCAGTTTCCATAACTCATAACTCAATGGCATTTTTGTAATTAAACACATGGGACTCACTAGTCATAACTCAGCCGCACCTTTTAACCAATCTACCTTTTTTTTTTTTTTTCCTTTCTTCTAATCAGCTCGTCTTCTGCAGTTCTTCCTTTTTTCTTTTTCTTTTTTTTCCTTTTTCTTTCACTGGGTTCGGGTTTCTAGGTTTCAGCTTTTTTTTTTTTCTCTCTCTTCTTTCACTGGGTTCGGTGATCTGGGTTTCCTTTTTTTTTTTTTTTTTTCCTTTCTTCTTTCACTGGGTTCGGGTGATCTGGGTTTCCTTTTCTTTTTTTTTTCCTTTCTTCTTTCACTGGGTTTGGGTGATCTAGGTACCGGGAGGGGGGGGGGGGGGGGAACTGCACCGAGTGACAGGTATGAGATCCACAAACAGTATGAAAAATGTTAAGTGATGGTGCCAAACGGATGTTAAGTGATGGTGCCAAACGGGTGTGGTATTTTAAAGTAATGAGTGATAAGTTATGAGTAATGAGTGATGAGCGATAAAAATTGAGTGAGAAGAAAATATAATCCAAACAGGGCCTAAGTTTCCATTGGTCAAATTCTATATATAGCAGCACTGAAGCAGTATTATTCTCTTAAAAAGAACAGGACTACAATTTTAGCCTTGAAAGAAAGAGATGAAAAAATCCAGAGTTACCATGTAAAAAGCAGATGCATCATCTGTTTGAGCATCAGGCCATCTCTTTGCATCGAGATTTATTATTGAGTCAGCTTCGAGGTTTGTAATAACAACCTTGAAACAAATATAGGATAAGTTGCAACATGAGTGGGAAAATATTCTAGAGATAGTTCAAAACAAGATACAAACCTTGAGCGGATGTAGCACGACCATTGTACGGGGTGCTGCTTTGTTTAGTTCTTCTCTTATGTGATACTCGAGGCGATCCAAATTTATTATACTGTTGTCACTGTAGCACAAGAAAAGGCATATTTATGATAACAACGGGACATAGATCATACACTTTATTTTAATCAATGCCCAATACACACCCTGAACAAAAGCATACCTTCTTGTGATCCCAACTCCCCTAACAAATGCATTAATTGCAGTTGGAGTCACACCCCTACGACATAAACCAGCTAGAGTCATGAGGCGAGGGTCATCCCAACCATCAACCCACTTGTCTGTTACCAATCGGTTTAACTGCAAAAGTATACAATATTCAATTACTCTAGGGATAACTCATTAGCATGATAAGATATTTTTTCAGGCTTCCTACAGAAACATGTTATCATGCACCTTACGCTTTGACATCACGGTGTTGGTAACATTCAGTCGCGAATATTCCCATACATGTGGTTGGTAAAGGCCCAGTGCATGTAATAACCAGTAGTACGAAGCACGGCGTGTCTCAAATTCAAGCGTACACAGCTGCATAAGATATTCAAAAATTGACTAAAAGAGTTAATACATCACAAAACCAATAATGGTTCATTGACAATCAGATACATTCTAAGTCATAAACAAAATACATGCAAAAACATTAATGAAAAAAATCTACACAACTGATTGCCAGGAATGAAACTCAGAAAGTGAAGACTCATATTAAATGCAAAAGAGTTCAATGGATACTAAAACAAATGCCATAATGAAGACCAGTCACATAACCATTATTATGGCTACAGAAAGCAACATATATCAGAATTTTATTAAAAGGCAGATAAAGCCCCCTGTCCAACTATTACCAAGTCAAAATATAGTAATAAATAAGTTCAAATTTTGCTAATCTAGACTGCTTCATTAAACCAACAACTAATCTGGCCATACCATTTTTTTTTCCTTTGTTCAAAATCAGGCTACATCAAAAGAACATTACCATATAACCACCAGACGGAAAGACTTATCTAAATATTTATCAATCCTTTGACATGCATTAAGCCATGGCCAATCTAGTTATTATTATGGAAGCATCAAAGCTGGTGGTTATCACAATAAATAAATGACAAGCAATACCAAGAAATCAATCTGTTCTTAAACTTTGTTTGTATGAACTTATTTTCACTTCAAAAGAGAATGTATAACTTTTTAAAGAATCACATTTTCCAAGGTATAGGTGTACCCGTCCAGGAGCACAGACTACTAGTACAAAATCGAGCTTAGATACATTGTGGGTAAATGCGTCAAGGCACATTAAGTGCATAGGTTGTGGATGCTCACTAGTGATTTATATATCAACAACAAAAACCAAGCCTTATCTCAAAATTTTCGGGTCAGCTATGGATGTTCAACAGTTTAGTCAAGGTCAGCCACATATATTATTTTCTACCATTCTATTATATCTGAAATCATACTCACATACACTTTATATATCAAAATAAAATATAAGTAAATAAACAAATCACAAATATGGTAAATTATCCTTATTTGTTTTGATATGTAAACCAAACAACAAATGTTTGTATAGCATAACACCTTAAGAAACATGTTTGTATCGTAATCAATGGACCCTTCAAGATTGAGGGGTTAATATTAATGATTTACATTATTTAACATAAAAGTAAAAGAGCACACCTAGGTATGCTTTGTGTTTTTTTTTTTTTTTAAAAGCACCAAAACAGTTCGCTTGAGGTGTGGTTCATTAAAGAAGCATAGCTTTAGCCAAGCAAAGTGCTTAGACCTAGGGACTTTGAGCTTTGAACTTTAGGCAGGCCTAAGTGTGCTTTTAACAACATTTAGATATCTTAAAAAAAAATTAAGTTTCTTAAAGAAATTTTCCAACAATTTAAAAATCTCCAATTCATTCTAGAACAAAATCAGGAAATGACACCTACCAGAGGTAGAAAACATACCGAATGTGTGATATTCTCAATGGAGTCCACAATGCAGTGAGCATAATCATAACTAGGATAGATACACCACTTGTCTCCAGCATGCGGATGAGGAGTGAACTGAAGAAATGAAATCTTAACCAATAAAAATAACCATCTCCACTTATTTGGAGTAATAAAAGATGTTTAGTGGTGCACACTTGCCTTGATACGATAAGCAATAAGGTCGTACATATTATAATTATCGCTTTGCATGTCTTGCTTCATCCGCAGTGTTGCTTTCCCTTCTTCAATAAGACCCTTTCTCATATCCTCAAAAAGTTTCAATGATTCTGAAACCGGCCTGTCCCTCCAAGGACTGTTCATCTTTTTTTCCCTAAACTCCTTTATTTCATCAGGTGTCTAAAAAACCCATTTACAAAGTCAGCAACTTTATCAAGATTGGTTAAGAGAACAATCCCATTAAAGTAAATACAAAGCACTAGAACTCAACAGCAGCCTCAGCTACAAATCCTTCATCCACCAAAGAAGAATTGGACCAAAAAGATTATAGTCAACAGCCCATTTTGCTACATATAACTACATAGCTTGAAACATTAAGTAAGCAACGAACTTTGTAATAAATCGATAGTGGAGTGGCTTAGTCAAATCATAACAAAAGGCAGGCAATATGAGCAAATAAAACCATAAAATAATGTTTAAATTTTCCAGATGATCGAAATTTGTACAATTATCAAATAGCAACCTGATGATCAACATATGCATGACCCCTTCGTATGAGCTCCACTGCTAAATCGTACAAATCTTGGAAGTAATCACTAGTGTAAGTGATCTGCAAAAATTCAGCAAACCTCAAAACGTGGCCAAAACTAAGGGTAGCACAATAAAGGATATGCTATTCATGTAGAGCAACTGCTAGACCTTTAAGGGCTCCCAACCCATCCACTGGACAATTTCTTCGATATGATCAATATACTCTTTCTTTTCAGCTTGGGGATTCGTGTCATCATACCTAATAGTGCCAAAAATCAGGGATCAAACTCGAAAGAAGGGCAGCTGTAAAGTTCTCTTTTCAATTCATATAGAGAATACGCAAAAAATAAGAATAATTTTGCAACAAACATTAAACCATAAAAGTCAATGAGCTCTAGCTCAAATGGCACCTCCTCCCCACGTAAGAGCGAGGTGGAGTACAAGGACCTGGGTTCGAGACCCACCAAGTGCACGTATTACTTACCAAAAACAACAAAACAAAGCCAGAAAAAGCATTATCTTCTAGCATATTTATAAGGTATGAAGAACATTCTTTTAGTTTGTCAAGGAAGCAGATGGAAGTTATTTTAATTCCAGAAAATAAGTACAGGTTTTCAGCCAACCATCACAATAATGATACGTACAAACATGCACAGATCCTCTCTCTCTCTCTCTCTCTCTCTCTCTCAAACGAGCATGTGATCAGTATCTATACATCACGGAATTTATTGATAGTAGTGGATTTCAATCTAGGGTAACCATTACAAATATTATGAATCTATCTTATAGTGCTCTCGAAAAAATTAGCATAAATCTAGATTAAACACTCAAAGACAGATAATTGAATGTTAAAAATACATGCACCTTCTACCTGAAAAAAGAAGGAAATTTATTGATAGCACAAAAAAAAGTCAAGGAGTTGAAAAATTCTCACCTTAGATAGCAGCCTCCACCCCTATCTTTTGCTAGGCCAAAGTCTATAAACATCGCCTGAGTAACCATTTAAGTCATTGAATGAGGAACAAACATATGGCCTAAACAAATAGTTAATCTAATATAAAATATACAATTGCCAGTGAGCTTTGTAGCTCATTGGCATTGCATGTTCTTTGTGAGGAAACCAGGGTTTGAATCTTCCCCTCCACCACTTGTTGTAACTATTGACTTATAAAAAATAAATAAATAAAACCTTAATAGCATGTTTAGGAGTTAAAAAAAGGAGAGAGAGTAGAGTAGAGGGAGGGAGAGTAATTCAATTACCTTGTTTAGAACTTTTTTAAGGAATGAGGGGGAGGGATTTGGAGGAGTTTGGAGAGGTTTCAACTACCTCTACCCCCTCATTTTTAATTCCTCCAAATTGGAGAGATTTGGAGGGAGAGTAGAGTAGATAAGTTATTAGCCAAATGAATTCCCTAATTTACCCTTTCTAAAGGGCTAATTACTCCCTTCCCCTTCCCTAATTTTAAAAACATCCAAACAATGTAGAGAGGATTCATTCCCCTCTACTCTCCTCCCCACTACTCTCCTTCCCTCTACTCCCCTCTACTCTCCTCCCTCTCTAAACTTCCAAACAAGCCATAAAATATACAATTTTATTTACCTTGGCATGACCAATATGTAGATAACCATTCGGTTCAGGAGGAAAGCGAGTCAAAACTTTTCCTCCTGTTGCTTTTAAGTGTTTTTCAAGCAGTTCCTTTGTATTGCAACATCTCAAGACAGAACCATCACTGAAAAATACTTCTGTGTGTACCTGAAAGACAAGAGAATTGTGATAAATTTTACAAAAAGCTTATGCAGAGCTGCAGATGTGATGATATGGAAGAATGAATTCAAAACTCAACAAGGAACAATAGCAGCAAGGAAAGAAAATCGTGAATTTATTAACCATTTAAGTTACAAATCAAAGTCACAACAAGATAAGAATACATTTGATACCATTTTTGAAAAGTGGTTTGAAGAATAACAAATCAAAGGTAGGTCCATGAAAAGCTTCAAATCCTGAATTATTCAACAATGATAGAACTACAATTTCAATTTATGCAAATATCAATGCTCAAGTAAAGGTGAATTCAAAAGGTCAACAAGGAACCATGTGATTTTTCACCATTGGATTACATTTTTTTTTTTATACTCCATGCTTGCAAAATTTCCAAAAAAATCAAAAATTAATAGCTTTACCATCAATCAAATATTTAAATTTCAAATTTTTGTAGCCTAAAATTATGCATAAAAATAAAATTATATCAACTAATAAAAAACATCCGATTAGCACCAAATTTGACATGTGTATTAAGAACATAAAGAACATGCAATCCAACAGTTAAATTTTCAAAATATGTAGTCATATTAATTTTTTTAGTGAGAGTTGTAGCCAAACTTTATCCCTATAATAATTAGGAAATGATGTTTTCACATAGATAAATAATGAAGAAGCTCCTAGAAAGATTATGAGATCAACTTTTCACTTATTTATAGCTGTTCCTTTTAATACAAAAATCATAATCATCACTTATGATGTTAGCGTGCATGGAAATACTATGGTGTTTTATTATACATTTTTAATCATAAATGAAGAAACTTTATCCCTATAATAATTAGGAAATGATGTTTTCACATAGATAAATAATGAAGAAGCTCCTAGAAAGATTATGAGATCAACTTTTCACTTATTTATAGCTGTTCCTTTTAATACAAAAATCATAATCATCACTTATGATGTTAGCGTGCATGGAAATACTATGGTGTTTTATTATACATTTTTAATCATAAATGAAGATTAAGAGAAAATTTATACAGTCAAAAATGAAGATACATAGCTACAAGAAAACTAATAAGAAAAGTTGATAAAGGATCACAATGAAGATAAACATATGAAAGAGGCAATTATGTACCTTGAAATTCTCCTCTGGTTGAGGAAATATCAAAAACGGATTTAGGTCTTCTTCAGGTGGCTGTTCTGGAGTAACAACAGCAACGGTTTTCTCCTACATAAGCATAAAGGAGGAAGGGGGTACAATTCTCAGTCACATCTCAAAAGGAAGCAGGAAAACCTAAAAAAGCACTGCAAAATGTGCCCACCTCTACTTTAGCAGGCTTATCTTTTTTCTTTTTGGAAGGCTTTTCATTATCCGCTGCAGTCCTTTCACCAAGTAAATCAAGCAATTTTGCATCAACGAATTGCTGCAATGAGTAAAAAATTGATAAGGAAAATTTTATTGAGAAAAGACTACTTCATGCAAAAAGGACACTAGGCAGCCAAGAATACAAAGAAAAGGATAACAAATAAAATAAAATAAAACTATGTACAAGGAAGAAGCGAATCTATAAACATCGGAAGGGAATTATCAGATGTGAGTCCCATAGCCTGAGACCAATCAAACAAAGAGCCCGTAAATGAGGCAATAAGTTGAGTCCCCAAACTCTCCTCGTACTCAAATATGAGAATATTACACTCCCTCCATATAATCTACATCAAACACAACGGTGGCAAATTTCAAATGTCAGATGAGTACTTCCCCAACCAATTCCTCCATTCAAACAACGGCTCTATCACTGTTCTTTGTAAAACCCAAGAAACTCCAAATGATCTAAAGACAAAACACCACAATTGATAATCCTTCTCACAATGAATCATTAGATGATTCATTGTTTCCTCAATACAGTGGCACATACAACAACAATACACAAAAGAAAAACCTCTTCTCATCAAATTATCACCCGTGAGTATCTTTCCCCACGCTCCAGTCCAAACAAAGAAAACCTACCTAGGTGCCTTAACTCCCCAAATGCCTTTCCAAGAGATGACAATAGATGAGGAACCTCTAAGCATAATATAGTAAGAACAAATATCAAAGTCTCCATTCTTTTTCAATATCCATCTCACACGGTCCCCAATCACAGATGGAGGACTAGACTCCGTAAGTTGAAGAAACTCCACTAATTCTACCTCCCAACCATTAAAATCAAGAAGGAATCTCAGATCCCAAATCCTCTCCCCCGTCCCTTGCCACACCAAAGAAGACTACAGAAACCTTCCTATCAGTAGCAGTCTCGTACAAAACTGGGAAAACCATTTTATGCGGTTGACCAACAGTCATGCCAGAACCGCACCCAATTGCCCACCCCAATCTCAGAGTATAATGACTAAAAGTATCCTGACCCATTCTAATGCTCCTCCGAAGACCACAACTATGTGAGCCCCACCCAACTTTGAAGTCCACCCACCCCCCCACCCCCCTCCTACTACTCTTGCCCAAATTTCAATGCATTATCCATAAACCATAATTTTCCATTGGAACACAAACCTTATCCTATCCCACCAAATGGATCTTAGACTCATCCCTCATATCACCCAAAATCCCTTTGCATCTCAAAATTGCAATAGTACTGGTGAAATTTAATTTAACTTGATTACCTATCAAAACTTATCCAATTTTTTTTTTTTTTATGTAAGTGGAAATTGATCCAGTCATAACCGAAGTTAACATAAAAATTAAAAAGCATTACCTTCACAATTTTTGGATCACCCCATGGGTGCCGCCTCCGAACGTGCCCTAACAATTCACCCACTACACACAAAGAAATAGAACACACGTTCAAATGCTGAACAGAACAGGATCATGCAGCATAATGGTAGAGGTCAAATGCCTACAACTAGGAATAGGCAGGAACAAACGATCACAGAACTACATAGTAACAAAATTTCACAATAAAAAGAAAAAGATGGCATAGCATGAACTGAATTGGCAATGCAAAAATAAATTAAGGTTGATCAGTGATGCATCATCTACACACACAAGCATAGTGACACAAATACCCCACAATATGACCCCTTAACAAACCAATTGTCCAAGAGATTGTTCCATGTCAAAGTGTAACAATATTTACAACATTTCTACATAATAATATGATAAGCCCCATTTTAAAAAATTAAGGAAATCAAAGTACAAGTATTAAATTATCAGAAATTCCATAGAATAAGTCACTAACCATTTGTTCGATAGCGTTGCTCCAAAATCACATTCTTATTCTCTTCAAAAACCTCATTTACAGCTTGTTCAATTTCTTCGACTGAAACCTCAACACCTGGTTGCAAAAAAAAAAAAAAAAAAAAAAAAAATGAAAATCAACATCCAGAAAGAAGCAGTTAGAAAACCGACACTCCCAATACACAATTAAATTAAATTAAATTAGGGTAAGAAATAATGAAACAAAACGAGACCATCAGCAGGTCAGAGAAAAGCACTCCAATTAAAATTTTGACATACAAAAAAAAAAAAAAAAAAACACTAAGAAATGATCATCCTAAACATGTCAAATTTGACATACCAACACCACAGGCTTCTTCAAATTCATTCAACTTAAAATCCTCCGAAGCAGTAGTTCCAAAAAATGAAAGAGCAGCATCTAACTGGGCCGTCGTTTTAATCTGGAAAAACAGGAACCACGTAAAACTAAATCCTTTCACACTCAAAAGTGCAAAAAATCATAATCAATGTTTAAGAACAGAGCAAACCTTTGAGGAAACAACGTATTGCAGCAAGGTAGGGCGATGCACAAGGGCATTTGCAGGGTACTTAGTAGCAACCTGTCACACGGATTGCACACAAATTGCTAGCAACAAAATAAATACTTTCTATTGAGACATGCAAAGAAGTACAACTTAACTTTCGCAACACATTGAAAATTAACATGCAGACAAAAATTAATCCTTACCGTGTAGATGAGATTTCCAACAGTCCGACTACAACCATCAGAAACACCAGCCTGCAAATGAATCATCAAATCGCTTATAGCTTGTGAACAAGGCAGGCAGAAGTGAAAACTTAGCATCCAAGGGTCGATTTTCTCAGATTGGGAATAATTATAAATATAATAATACCTCGTGAATGACGGCAGTGAGATTTGCAGTGACCTTGTTGTTGGCGAGGGTGTTTTTGGCGGTTCGTTCATCCAATCCGATCTTGAGGAACAAGTCAAGGTATTGCTCCTTATCGGAGGAGCTCTCCTCCTTCCCTGGCATTCTCTCTCAGCTGCTGCGCTAGGGTTTCCAATTTTAATTTTATCTATTACGCTGTGAAAGGAAGTGAGGCGCGTAAGTTGAGATTGAGATTGAGAATATATTATGACCAAATCAGAAAAACCCTAATAAAAGAATCTGTGACTGTGGGCGTTGAGTTGAGCTGTTCGCGTATTTAAAGAATAAAATATCTTAGCCTGGTGGAATAAAAGATTGAGGCACAAGGCCAAAAACTTGGGCCCCAAGTACTACATTTCTATATTGCAAGTTGCATCCCAATCCGTTAGGAGGATTGGACCAACAATTTTTTTTTCTTTTCTTGCAGATAACGGCAGATTCATAAAACAAATACTAGCCTCGTCACAGGCGCTTCGCGTGGAATGAGTCTTTTTTTTTTTTTTTTTTTAGTAGTCTTATTTTGTAGAAAAAAAAAATTGTGTTTTTTTATTATATATATATAATTTTAATTTTGAAAATCTAATTTATAAGTGAATAAATCAATTTAAAAATTAATAAGAAAGTGATCCTATTTTTTAGGCAGTGTTTTAGTAGGAGTTAGAGTTGCATTTTTACCAGATTATCCTTTAGTTTTGTCTCTACTTAAACATAGGGGTGTAAGGGTATTTTTGAACTAAAAAATGAGGAATCCAAACAGGGGAAGCCCCTTAAATAATAGTATAGATAAAGTTTAATAGAGTCAAATTTAGTTCCTTTTAATTTAAATTTTTGTTTATAAATAATTATGATAAGTATTAATAGAAATTTATTATGGTTGTTATTATATTTACCTTTTTATTAATACTATTAATGAGAGTTCAGATTATCACCAAAAAAAAAAACTTTTTTATACTATTTAAAAAATATATAAGTTAGTAAGATTTTAATGCATGCAATTTAAATTATTTAAAACTATATAATAGAATAAATATTGTTTTTGGGGGGGGGGGGGGGGGAGGGGGATGAGGATCCAATAATATAGACAGATAGATTAAGGACAATACCAAGGGTATGAACCTCGGAAAGCACCAACAGAATGTTCTCAGGAAAATACATGTGACCTTATGCAAGTGTAAAAAAACTACAACGCCCGAGGACTCCGAGGATGCCAACATGCCCTCGAGAAACTGAGAACCAAGGCTAAAGGCCGTCAAATGCAAACCAAGGGTGAGGAGGAAGATTTGTTGCCAAGCTGGGAAAAAAGGAAAGAGGACGAATAAAACATCTGTCACCTCCGCGTCCAATGCTCTACACCCACTTAGCTAGTCGCATTAATGAGGAAATGACCTATGAACAATGTCAACCCATCTCATACCCTAGTGTGGCGGCGTCTATTGGAATTTCTCCTAAGTACCATTAGAAGTCTTCTTAGTATGGCTAGTCCCAGACGAAGTGCATTGTTGGAATCCGTGAGATCCCAACGTAAGGACCAATTTGTAAACCTTGAGCGAAGGAAGGACCGTCATATGGCCTATACCCATATCGAAAGGGCACCATCTGTGCATTCTGAGCGAACAAGCCAACATCAAGCCAGTCATAATTCACGTGATGAGGAAGTGTATAACCTCAAGAAGAAAGTGGACCGGTTATGCCGACGACTTCATCGTAAGACTCAGATAAGGGAGGAGAGGACTCCCACCCCAGGCCAAAGTTCTAACTTTGTGAGTGATGGAAGTTACCGACCTTGAAGCAAAACTCTGCCCAACGAATCCTTTATTTCATCATCTCATCATACTTCATGAGGAAAACATTATAATAAGAGGTCTAGGACCCCACCGAGGAGAAGCCAAGGAAATGACGCCATGGGAAAGGCTCTCCTCCAAATATCTTACTCACCCTTTTCTAGGCGTATTAAGCAAGCCAAGCTCCCTCATCGCTTCAATCAGCTGACATTTACCATATATAATGGCAAGACGGATCATGTTGAACATGTGAGCCATTTTAATCAAAGGATGGCCGTCCATTCTAAGAATAAGGTCTTGATGTGAAAAGTCTTCCCCTCGAGCGTCGTCCTTGTCTCCATGAGATGGTTTGATGGTCTTGAGGAGGGATCCATAAATTCTTTTGAGGAACTAACAAGGGCATTTGGAGCAAGATTCGTGACATGCAGGCGGGTTCCAAGGCCTCTGGATTCTTTACTCTCGATGTCTATGAAGGAAAGGGAGACCCTAAAAAGCTATTCAGATAAATATTGGGAGCTTTATAATGCGAATGACGGGGACTTCGAGGATGTCACTGTTAGAACCTTTAAGGTGGGCCTCCCTACACATTCTGGCCTCTAGAAGTCACATACCATGAAACCTCCTCAGAGCATGCATCAGTTAATGGATCAAATTGAAAAGCACAAGATGGTCAAAGATAATCAGAATTAGGGCAAGGGAATGGCAAAGACTTTTACCCCTGACCGAAAAGATAATTCAATTGGCCGGTTTACGCCGTCCCGACTGAGGAGAGAGTTTTGCAATCAGGTGCCTCATAACCCCACTAGGCCCTAAAAGGTAAGCTTAGTATTTAAAGAGCCGATCTACCGAGTGCTAGAAAAAAATCAAGGACAAGCCTTATTTTAAATAGCCAAACAAAATGGGAGGAGATCCTACCAAAAGAAATCAAAATTTATATTGTCAGTACCACCAGGATTGAGGTTAAACCATAAAGGATAGTAGAACCTTACAAGTCTTTCTTGATCAACTAGTCAAAGCTGGGAAGTTGAGGCGGTTTTTACAATAGCCTATCGGTCAAGGGGAACAGCCTGCAACAAGACCTCAAAGAGGTGGAGTTCCTCAGTCTTCCCTAGGAATAACAAATGTCATTTTTGCAGCCCCGAGGAAGGACTTTGGCTCGATCAATAGAGTCATGACAATATCCTCACAGTTGGTGGGGGATGAGGAAGAAAGACCATTTATGAAGCTCAAGATACAGGATTAGCCAATCTTGGGATTTTCTGAGGCTGACAAGGAAGGAACAATTTAGCCAGACAATGATGCATTAGTGGTACCCTTACGAATCACAGGGTTTGATGTTAAGAGGGTAATGATCAATCAAGGAAGCGGGGCTAAGATCATGTACCCAGATTTGTTTAAAGGCCTGGGGCTTAAGCTGGATGACCTAAGCAAGTATGATGTCCCTTTGGTTAGATTTGATAGGAATACTATTATCCTTAAGGGGATGATCAGGCTACCTGTGCAGACGGGAAGCATGGTGGTGAACGTGGATTTCATAGTTGTGGAGGCTTATTCACCCTATACGACCATCCTAGCTAGGCCATGGCTACATGCAATGGGGTTTATATCTTCAACTCTGCATGTTAAATTGAAGTATCTCACCGAAGAAGGAGTTGGAGAATTATTAGGATACCAAGTAGTGGCCAGGCAATGCATGGTAGCGGCGATCAGGCACCAAGTATCTGAAGTAGGCTCTTCGGAGTCGAGCCCAGCCTTATAGCAATCACAGCCTGAGCAACTAACCTCCTCAGATTCTTCAATATCATGTGAAGGGCTGGATAAGATCATTATTGGAGAGGACAAGGAAAGGTACTTCCAGATTAAGACTAAGCTCCCACCAAACAAGAAGGAAGAGTTAATGGTTTTTTTGAAGAAAATTTCGAATGTTTTTGCTTGGAGTGCATATGAAGCACCAGGAGTCAACCCAAAGTTTATATGCCACAGTTTAAACATCAGCCGGAAGGCCACCCTGAAGAAGTAACAACCTCAATAGTCTTCTAAGGAACACGCCGAGGTAGTGAAGAAGGAAGTTCGGAAGCTTAAACAAGTAGGGGCGATCAAGGAAGTTTTATACCCGGAATGGTTGGCCAACATTGTAGTTGTAAGGAAGAAATCAGGGAAGTGGAAGGTGCGTGTGGATTTTACAAATCTCAACAAGGCTTGCCCAAAAGATCCATTCCCTGTTTCGAGGATCGACAAGCTAATTGATGCAACATTTGGCCACCCTAGAATGAGCTTCCTAGATGCTTTTCAATGATATCACCAAATAAATCCCTTTGGCATTATCAGATCAGGAGAAAATAGCTTTCTTCACCCCAACTATGGACACAACGAAAAGTGTCAAAGTCGCCACCTAGTTATATAGTCTAAGAACCATGAATATAGCATCCTTTCGAGGAAGGACATTGATCTTACTACCAGAGTATGGGTTCGGAGTTTAGGTACATTCTTGAGAAGGTGTTAGGCACCCAAGACCACCCAACCCTAAGATTGGCCTCCCATCATTGTGTCTTATATCTTAACCTTATTAAAAGCATGTTCAATACTTGTATTCTAACTTTCACACACACTAGCATACATATAAGCATACAACATGACATCATTCATACTAAACCCTAACTATACATCTAATCATCCTCATCAAACAAACCTAACATACATCTATCATGACAATCGTCTCATTATAAAACCTAGCATACATCTATCATCGCATCTCATCAAACTAAAATACATCTACCATGGCATCTCATCAACCTAGCATACATCTATCATGGCATCTCATATCGAAGCATAAACCCTAGCATTCATCTAATCATGCATATCATCACATCATAAACCTTAACATGTTAACATCATACATAGCATCCACCTAACATTCATCTAGCATCATCATATCATATATCTCATCCAAGGCAGCAACATGTAAACATCAAAGAATCACATTAGGAATATAAAGATCATTAAGAACACGTTGTTCGACCAAACACATTCATGCTTATCACCAAACCATGTTATCAAACTATATGCATGTACATGTGAACGCATGACTTACCTTTACTTACCTTATTGCATCATAGCACCTAAGGCATCAATGAATGGACATGTGAATGAATAACATGACATTAAAACTAAGGAACAAAAAAAATAAAAATAAAATAAACCTTAATCTATCACACAATGACAAAAAAACATGTAAACAAAGAAAAAGAAATTCAAAAGCATATAAGAAGGTTCAAACAGAGGCATATTAGGTGAAACAAACAAAGCAGAAGAAACTAGAAAATCAAAATTAGGATTTTTGGCCAATATGCATGCGCAAACATAGGCCTGCGTACGCAGGCCAGTTGTATGCGTACGCTGTTGGGATTAGAGCCCTTAAATCCTATAGTATGATGCTGTGTATAACTTAATGTATGACTTAATATTGTGATTAATAAAGTTGTTTTATTATTATCTAAAATAATGGCAACATAAATATTCGGACATTATCATATAGTCCATGAGATGCATTGTATGTGATTTATGTGAAAAGTCATAGAAGATATAAATTACAAGTTCTTTGTAAACTTAGAATTTTAGTTCGTAGTCAATGATAAAATTGAAAGTTTCATCTACGAAGACTATAACATGTGAATTAAGATGATTTGTCTTGATCATGCAAGTGTAGACTTCTAGTTGATATGTTGATTTGTCAGAAGTGATTTTCTTTGTAGGGTATCCAAAAAGAACTGTTAGACGTTTATTCTATAGTCATAAAGATAATAAAGTGTTTGTTAGTACAAATGTCAAATTCTTGGAAAATGACTCAATAAATGATTATACTCCTAGAAGTACAGTTGTTTTGGTTGAAATAAATGAACCTGTAAATGAACAACCAATGAATGAAACTAGAGATGATGTGGTTGTATCGGATACAACACAAGATATTACTTATGAGTTGTCTAGTACACAGATGCCTCGTCGTAGTAGGAAGATTGTTAGGCCACCTATAAGATTTATAGGTTTGGGAGAAACTTATGAAGCTACCTTAGAAGAGGCCGAAATTGATCCTTACACTTATGAAGAAGCAATGAATGATATAGATGCACATCATTAGATCAAAGCTATGAAATCTGAATTAGATTCTATGTATTCCAATAAATTTGGAATTTTGTAAAGGCATATAACGACATTAAACCTGTTGGTTGCAAATAGGTTTACAAGAGGAAGAAAGGGATAAATGGAAAGATTGAAACCTTTAAAGCAAGACTAGTTGTGAAAATGTATACACAAAAAGAAGGTATTGATTATGAAGAAACCTTTTCACCAGTAGCAATGCTTAAATCTATCAGAATTCTCTTATCCATTGCTGCTCATTATGACTATGAGATTTGGCAAATAGATGTCAAAACTATATTTCTCAATAGCAATCTTGAAGAAGAAATCTATATGATGCAACTGGAAGGTGTCATGGCAAAGAACTAAGAGCATATGGTATGCAAGTTGAAAATGTCCATTTATGGATTTAAGCAAGCATCTAGGTCATGGAACATCAGATCTGATCAAGCAATCAAGTCATTTGGTTTTGAACAAAATCTTGATGAACCATGTGTGTACAAAAGATATCGAGATCAAGTAGTGATGTTCTTAATGCTTTATGTTGATGATATTCTACTCATTGGAAATGATGTAGGGGTAATGTCATCAGTAAAGGTTTGGTTGTCAAGCCAATTTGATATGAAGGACTTGTGTGAGGCTAACTTTATTCTAAGGATCAAGCTTTGGTGAGATCGAAAGAATAAGATGTTAGGCTTATCACAAGCTAGGTATATAGATAAGGTACTAGAATGGTTTAGCATACAAAACTCCAAGAAAGGATTACTTCCTTTTAGACATATAGTTCCTCTGTCTAATGACCAAAAGCCTAAGACTCAAGAGGAAGAAAATATGATGAGACAAGTTCCTTATGTTTCTGCAGTAGAAAGTCTCATGTATGCCATGTTTTGCACTAGACCAGATATTTGTTATACAGTTGACATAGTCAAGCGATATCAATCAAATCCAGGACCAAAATATTGGCAAGCTGTAAAGCATATTCTCAAGTATCTACAGAGAACAAGAGATTATATGCTTGTTTACCGGTGTGAGGATTTGACTCCCATTAGCTATACAGATTCAGATTTTCAATTAGATCTTGATTTCAGAAAGTCCACTTCAGATTATGTGTTCACCTTGAGAGGTGGAGCCATAAATTATATGCTTATTTGCCAGTGTGAGGATTTGACTCCCATTAGCTATACAGATTCAGATTTTCAATTAGATCTTGATTTCAGAAAGTCCACTTCAGATTATGTGTTCACCTTGAGAGGTGGAGCCATAAGTTAGAGGAGTGTTAAGCAATCTTGTATTGCGGACTCCACCATAAAAGCTGAATATGTTGCTGCTTGTGAAGCAGCATAGGAATCTGTTTGGTTCAAGAAATTTCTATCTGATCTTGGTGTCATGAGAATGGAGCAAGTTCCTATCACATTATTTTGCGACAATAGTAAAGTGGTTGCACAATCTAAAGATCCAAGAAATCCTAAGAAAGGAAAGCACATTGAGAGAAAGTACCACATCATTCGAGACATTGTTGCTCGTGGAGATGTAGTAGTAGCAAAGATAGATAGTGCATATAATCTAGCAAATCCCTTTACCAAAACCTTGCCTCAAAGGATTTTCAAGTCATATTTGGAGGGAATGAGAGTTAGATTAGTGCACAATAGTCTTTAGGGCAAGTGGGAGATTGTTGGGATTAATGCCCTTAAATCCTATAGTATGATGCTAAGTATGACTTAATGTATGACTTAAATTTGTAATTAATAAAGTTGTTTTATTATTATCTAAAATAATAATAACATGAATATTCGGACATTATCATATAGTCCATGAGATGCATTCTATGTGATTTATGTGAAAACTTACAGAAGATATAAATCACAAGTTCTTTGTAAACTAAGAATTTTAGTTTGTAGTCGGTGATGAAATTAGACGTTTCATTTGCGAAGACTATAACATGTCAACTAAGATGATTTGTCTTAATCATGGAAGTGTAGACTTCTAATTGATATGTTGATATGTTTTAAGAGTTAAGACATATTGAACTAGACTACTGTGAGATTTATTATTCTCCTAACAACTGTCAAATGAATAATAAATCTCGCGATTTTTATTTGTATGAACTCTTAATTTTGAGAAAATAATGGACCTGATCATAAAGTGTAGGTTACTTTGATATATCAAGAGTGAGATCTAAAATAACGGTTAAAACCTCAGTATGTTGGGCAGCGACATTTAGTGTTGATGAAATATATATTTTCAAGATGAAATTCATAGTCTCCTAACGGAGATACAAAATATTCCCTTAAGATAAGTTTAATGGGTTTGGTATTCAGAATGTTAGACCTAGCTACTTTAGTAAATAATTATTAAAGTGTGTATTTGTGAAATTGGATTTCATAAATATTTGATAAATAACTTAAAGGATTAAACCGGGTACCTAAGGATTAAGATGTAGTAATCTACAAAGTGATAGTGTACTTTATTGACTTTATATTACTACGAATATTTTATGAAGAGGTTGCATGTACAATAAAGTCTTGGGCTATAATTTATTAATAAGGCCTAGAGTACAATTATATTTATATAGTGGTATTGAATATAATTAATGGCAACTTTGAACTTGTCAAGAGTTGACAGAAAAGCCCAAGGCCCATTGAAGCTAGTGTTTACCTGTTCCCTTTTAGTCCCACTTCAAGTCACATACTAAAACCCAATTGGAAAGGTCCAAAAGGCTAGCCTAATTAGATAATCAGTTATATAGAGAGAAACATACAAAATTTTGAAGTGACATGAAATGGTTTATATGTGAATGTTGGACATTCTCTTATTCTCTCTTGAACAAATTCATATAAATGATTAAGAGACCACACTTCTTGGGCGTTAGTAGAATTGGAATGAAGATTAAAAGTATTCTCAAGTACTTCTAATCTTTGTTTTGAAATTCACCACACCAAGGTATACTCTTTTGTTCTTATATTCTTAAACTTACATAGTACATGTTATCAATTGCGAATGAAGTAGATCTATTAATTTTTCGCTGTGTATGTTTTGTATACAATACAAATATGTATTTTTCCATCATACGTATTCTTCGAGCATGCGTGCGCATGCAAAAGCAGCATATGCAGACACGCTTGAACTGTAACCCAGAAAACAGATAAATAGAAAAACAGAGCAAGACTTGAAAGCTTAAATCTAATAGCCTAATATGCTTAAAAAAATAAAGAAAGCATAAAACTAATCTAAACAAACATATATAAATATAAACTAAGCAAAGAAACAGATTAAAATATAACAAGAAGGCAGAAAAGGAAGAGTTAAGCCCAATACCTCAAACAAGAAGCTTTTCAAACTTGATTTTGACCATTCCTCTTTGTCAATTTATTCGCAAATCAATAGAAACATGATTAGTAATCTTAAACTCAAAGGATCAAGGCCAAAAAAGACCCCAATCAAATAAAATTGACTTGAGGATGTTTGTGAAAAACTCCCTCTTTAATTCACTATTTCTAGTGAATCTTAGGTTTCCCTTAGGATTTCTATGTCTTTTGAAAAGGAACCATATAAGGCTTTATATAGTTGAAAAATAGGGGTTTGGAATGGCTCCTAGACGATGTGGGATTCATTCCAAACCTTAGTCTTTAATACAGAAAACTTGCCTTTTTAATGTCTCTGAAACGCTAGCTGCGTACACAGAATTATGCCTGCATATGCAGTGTGTACGCAGGTTTGTGCTTGCGTACACAAACCGTGGGTTTTCTTTGGCCTTTATTTTCCAAAAATAGATTTTTGTTCAGTAAAAGTTATATTTTCCATTTTAAAACCTCTCAAGTCAATTTAACATCTGATTGGGCCCTAAACCAACCTTGGGCCTTAGAATTTAGGCATCATTGAGGAACGGGGGCCCGAGTTGTAAGGGGTACAAAATGCGGTGTCTACACCAATGAGAAACTAACATTACGGGGTGATGCTCTTTGGCTTGAAGAACGCGGGTTCCACATACCAAAGAATGGTGACGAGGATGTTTGAAAGCCAGTTGGGCAAAAATGTAGAGGCTTACATTGATGATATGGTGGTAAAAAGCAAGGAAGTATCCGAACACTTGACGGATCTCGACGAAGTTTTTGCGGTATTAAGAAGGCATAAGCTTCGTTTAAATGCCTTTAAATGCTCTTTTGGTTAAGGGTCTAGAAAATTTTGGGGCTACATGATTACCCACCGAGGAATTGAGATTAATCTCGACCAGATCAAAGCCATTCACAATTTGCACCCTCCTCGGAACCCAAAGGAAGTTTAGCATCTAATTGGAATGACGACGGCTTTAAATAGATTTATATCACGGTTGGTTGACCAATTAATGCAGACCCTTTTTCCAATTGTTGCATAAATGGAAAGATTTTTCTTGGTCCAAGGAGTGTGACAAGGCTTTTGAGGATTTGAAGGCATATCTAGCTCACCCTTCAATCTTGTTTAGGCCAGAAAATGAGGAGATCTTATATGCGTACATAGCTGTTACACCGCACGTAGTAAGCTTGGTCCTAATACGAGTTAAAGAAGGAATCCAAAAGCTAGTATATTATGTCAATAAATCTCTCCAAAAGGCTGAAATTCAATATCTCCCCCTCGAAAAAGCTATCATGGCCATCATTCATGCCACGAAGAAGCTTCCACATTATTTTTAGGCTCATATTGTGGTTATCCTTACATAATTTCCATTTTAGGCACTGCTTTGGAGATCCGACTACACTAGGAGAGTGGCTAATTGGGGAACTATGTTGGGGACATTTGATATCAGGTATCTACCTTGTATGACGATGAAAGGACAAGTCCTTGTAGACCTGGTGACCGAATTCACTGAAAAGTTAGGTAAAGTTGATCCCAATGAGGTAGGAATGTCCGAAGAAGGATTAAGGATTAACCTGGTTTCGACCCAGCAGACTTGGTAGTTGTTTGTCTATGGGGCCGCTAACCGAAAGGGATCAGGAGTTGGAATCGTGATAATCTCTCCAAAAGGGATTACACTAGAGAAATTGTTGAGGCTTAGCTTCTTGGTTACGAACAATGAGGCTGAGTATAAGGCCCTCCACGTGGGATTAATTGTCATCTTGAAGCTCAGGGGTAAAGTTGTGAAGGTGTATTGTGATTCGAGGCTCATAGCTGGGTAGGTTTGAGGTGAATTCGAAGCAAAGGATCCGAGGATGCTGTGGTATTTGAATCAAGTAAAACGTTTGCTAGGTAACTTCCATTCCTTTGCTTTGGAGCAAGTTCCTCGAAGTAAAAACTCTTATGCTGATTCACTAGCAACTCTTGCTACCTCGATTGGAAAGAGACTTTCGAGGATCACACTCGTGAAAAACCTTATAAGTCTTACTTATGACAAATAGACACCAGTGGGGGTACACTTACTTGAGTAGTCCCTAGTTGGATGGACTCGATAGTCTCATTCCTCAAGGATGGAACTCTGCTCAAGGAAAAAACTGAGGCGGAGAAAACTCGAAGAAAACCACCGAGGTATTGACTTTCCGATGAGCAGAAATTGTACAAACGCTCGTATTTAGGACCATACTTGATGTGCGTTCACCTTGAGGCAGTTGAAGTGTTCCTAGAAGAACTTCATGAAGATATTTGTGGTAGCCATACGGGGGGTAGGCCTTTAGCTCATAGAGCTCTAATGCAAGGCTACTAGTGGCTGAGCATGCAAAAGTCCTCCCAAGAATATATTAAAAAGTGTAATCAATGCCAAAGGTATGTCCCGAATATCCATCAACCGAGAGGAATTCTCGATCCTTTGGCCAGTCTATGGCCTTTTGCTTAGTGAGGGTTAGATATCGTTGGTCTGTTCCTTAAGGCTATAGGGAATTAGAGGTATCTCCTCGTCGCTATTGATTACTTCACCAAATAGGTAGAGGCCGAGCCTCTTACGAATATCCGAGATTAGGATGTGAAGAGATTTGTATGGTGGAATATTGTGACAAGATTTGGATTCTTGAACACTCTCATCTCGAATAATGGGCTTCAATTTGATAGCAATGCCTTCTAGAGATAT
Source organism: Lithocarpus polystachyus (assembly GCA_033629205.1). Taxonomy (NCBI): domain Eukaryota; kingdom Viridiplantae; phylum Streptophyta; class Magnoliopsida; order Fagales; family Fagaceae; genus Lithocarpus; species Lithocarpus polystachyus. The sequence goes on along the minus strand of CM066162.1, from coordinate 46,813,866 downwards.
TGTTGTGATTAAGGCATAAAGAATAGATACTCTACCCCCAACATACCCTTAGGGCAATGGCCAAGCAGGAGCCACAAATAAAGTCATTGTAGATGGATTAAAGAAGAGACTAGAGGAAGCTAAGGGAAAATGGGTAGACGAGCTACCCCATGTGTTATTTACGTATCGTACAACTCTTAGGAGATCCATTAGAGAGATCCTTTTTTCCGTGATGTATGGATTCAAAGCGGTTATCCCTCTAGAAACTAGCTTCCTAACAATGAGATCCGACCAATTTAATAGTAGCAGCAATGAGCAACTCCTCTCCACTAATCTTGATTTGGCTGAAGAATGAAGTGAGGTTGCCACTGTCAAATTGGCCCAATATCAGTAGAAGCTTAGGAAAGGATACAAGAAGGGGAGAAAATTTAGGACATTCGTACCAAGGGACCTCATCCTAAGAAAGGTGGTCGGGAATATGAAGAACCCTTCTTGGGGAAAGCTCAGGCCTAATTGGGAAGGACCTTATCGGGTGACCTCAGTAGCTAGATTGGGGGCTTATCGTTTAGAAGATTTAGATGAAGTTTCAGTCCCTCGACCATGGAGTGTAAATAATTTGTGGAAATACTACTACTACTGTGAGAGTCTGTGTATGATCATGTTTATATATGCAATGGAGATGTATTAGCAGAACTTTTCTTTCATTGATTTCAATTATGCTGATTAAAATGTTAATCAAGAGTTCAAAGTGAATATTCTAGGGGTTAAACAGAACCTCAGCCAGGTTTTATTCCTCGTATCACCTGTCTTGGTTAAATTAATTCCTAATTTTTCTAAGGGTTAAATAGAACCTCGGCCAGGTTCGATTCCTCGGATCACCTGCCTTGGGTAAATTGCTCCTAATTTTTCTATGGGTTAAACAGAACCTCATCTAAGTTTGATTCCTCAGAACACCTGCCTTGAGTAAATTAATTCCTAAATTTTCTAAGGGTTAATTAGAACCTCAGCCAGGTTTGATTCCTCGGATCACCTACCTTGGGTAAATTAATATCTAATTTTTCTATAGGTTAAATAGAACTTCAGCCAGGTTTGATTCCTCAGATCACCTATCTTGGGTAAATTAACTCCTAATTTCTCTAAGAGTTATACAGAATCTCAAAAATTTTGATGCCTCAGATCTCTTGTTTTGAAGCAATTAAGGCCTAAATCCCATCTGCCGAAATTAGGGCCTTCCCTAAAACTAGGTTCATGGAGGGTCACAAAACAAGGCCAAAGAATACTGATAAGAGAAAGTAAAAGCTAGGAACTTAAAGCAGTACGTTGCAAGCTAAATTAATCAAAAGAAACAAAAATCAAAGAAAGAACATGTATGCTGAATGACAAATTAAAGGTTTTCATTAATAAGACAAAATACCAACCAAAAAAAAAATCCGATGAAAATAAGCCCTAAGGGAGTACAAGAAGCCCCTTTCAAAAAAAAGTAAAACCTAAGCCTAATCTTTATTTCGGCAGCCTTTCTCTCTATTCTTCTGGCAGCTTCTCCTTCTCGGCCTCTTTAGAAATTTGCCCCTTAATAGAAGGCTATGGTGCCAAGGTCGGACCCTTGTCCGAGATTGAGACTTTTTTTTTCAGTAGAAGTCAAGGAAGCAGCTGGAGCTTTGTCACTTGAAGCAGGATCAGGACCCCTGGCATGAGTAAACTAGATTGGAGGAGCAACATTACCTTGAGTTGGGGCAACCACCTTGACCTTGATAGCTAAGAGGTAGAATACCTTCTCCGGATTCCTTAACTTCAAAAATTGATCCACCCTGGCAGTGTCCAAAGCCTCTGTTTAGATCCTAAGGCAGAAACCTCGACATATAGTTGTGATTTGAGACTTTAGATGGACCTTAGTCTCTTTCTGCCCTAAGTTATAAGTTGCTTGCTTGACTTTAGCCATCTCCTCAGCTTTTTGCTCCAGCTCCTTGGTCAACTCCCCAATCTTTGCTTGAGTAATGGCAAGCTAACCTTCAGCCTCTCTTAGATGGCGAAGCTCTTCCTGAGCTTGCCTCTCGAAGCTCTCTATTGAAGCTTTAGCACTTTTCCGAGCCTTATCACACTTGGTTAGTTTGAGGCTAGTCTCCTTCAACTTCTTGTCAATCTGAGCTTAAGCCTTCTGGACATTGTAATGCTTGGACTCCTCTTCTTTCTTTTCATAGAGGGCTTGGTTCATCTATTCCTCAATAACATGAGCCGTTTGAATTGCCTGAAATTTTAAAACAAAAAGAAGGAATTAGTAACTAAAGCTTGTTTAAAAAAATAAATAATTAAATAATAAGAGACAAACGTACCAGGGCTAAGTCCCTCTTCAGGGATAGGAACATTTCGTGCTTCTTTAGATTGCGAAGCTTAGCCATGTCTCGAGGTAGAAGAAGTGCCTGCTCCATGGATTTAGCAACATAGCCTGCCCTCCCATTATTAAAATCTCGAATTGAAGAATCCGAAGTGAGGAGGGCTCTATCTAGGACCAAAGGAGGATTCCAGCTTAAAACCTAAGAGTACCGTTCTAGAATTATCTTGGTAACTCCCCCCCCCCCCCCTCATTTGTTGTGATCGAGTGGCCGTAGGGCCCCTAGTTTGCTAGGGCGGGGTCTCCTCTTGAATTTCCCCCTCCTCGACAGTTCCCTTCCTTGCCTTTTTGTCTCTTTTTCTTTTCTTATCAACTAGGTCAGTCTGAATAAGCGGAGGAGTGGGCATTGGAGGCCTGGGCACCACAGGGACCTTGGGGGTAGCATCCCCAGCATGGGATTCCAATAAAGACAGTAGATCAGGCAGTTTCTTCTCGATCACCATTCCTTCTGAGACTTTGGTAGCCTCGTAATCGTCACTAATAGCAACGGCAACTAGAGCGGATGTGGTTGTCACATCCTCGGTCACGTCAAGGTGATAGAAGATTTCAAAGTCTTCTTCACAAACGAGACATTCAGAGCTTTCTTCTTCGGCTTCTTCTTCTACAACCTCTTCGGATTGAGCCTCAGCCTTGTTGTCCGAAGAGATAATCTCTTCACCTTCAGCTATAAGTTGGGCTGATTGATGAGTAGGGAGCTCTACAAGTTGGGTTTCGGTAGGAGGAGGCTTTCAGATGAATCCTTCAATGGCCACATAAACTCTTGTAAGACTCAAATCTTTGGCCTTGATTACGTGTTTTGAAAGTTGAAAACGGGTGGAGATAGGTTTGAAGCCAAGGATGACGTTCATAACTCGAAGTTGGTTGTCCTGATGGAGAAAGATCTTGGATCTGAGCATGTAACTAAGCTCGTTGAAGTTCACAAACTTCCTCTCTTAGCAGTGGCCTTCTTATCTCGAAGAAAAGACAATGGAAATGGAAATAAGGAAAGGAATAAAAAATTAAAAAAAAAAATGCAGGATCTTTAAGGTATTCCTAAGCCACCCCACCTGGCGTGCCATTTTTGGTCGGGTAATGTAGTCTATCATGCCACTCCCCTAAAACGATGAGAAAATCCTCATCCATGCCCTTATTCATCTCTAGGAGGCAGGAAATTAACCTTATAGCAGGGACCCTAGCTTTTACGTCATATACCTCTTCATTGTTTTTCTGAGAACTATATACCTAATTTACATCATGATGGGTGAGGTTCACACCTATCTTATCATTTATTGCATCTACGCTACCCAATATCCTAAACATGTTAAGAGCGCATTAAGTGGGACAAAGTTTGAAAAGACTAAAAAAATCCCTAGTTACTCTACCCATGGGAATCCTCATTCCCCCCCTCTATAAATGATATCATAGGGATCACTACAGGCTCGGTGGGTCTTTTCTCATGCCATTCTCCTAGATGACAATGCTTTATATTCACACTATAAGGAATTCTATATCACTCTTTGAATTCTTCCCTATGCTCGGGGGTATCAACTAAGCTAAAAAATCTACCCATTTATAAGAAAAGAAAGAAAGAAGGAGGAGATCTAAAATTTATCAAAGAGAAGAATCACGAAGACACTTACAAGAAAATAGAAGAAGAGGGGCTCCTCGGGTTAGTTATCTGGATAGGGGACTAAGTTTTTTTCTTCTAAAGGTAAAAATGGGAGTAGTCACCCTATTTCCCCCTTTATATAGGGGTCAAAAAAGGAGTGGCAATTTTCCCGCCCCTTTGATGGGAAGATGGAGACCGTTGGATCGTGATCTCACCATAGAACGTAGGGAGCATGGAGCCACTTGCAGCATTTATTGCTGCATCGTGGATTCCGAAGTGTCAAGAGCATGTCTCAATTAGTTGAAAAGACACCCCCGCGTGGGAATATAGCAAGAGCATGCTAGAGGTCCACCCTTTAACCACCAAAACCCCCCTTCCCTAAAAAAGGGTGGGAAGTGAGGTTTTAGGGACTATTATGGGGGGACAAGGATTTGAGAATATAGATAGATAGATTAAGGACAATGCTAAGAGTACGAACCTCGGAAAGCACCAATAGAATGTCCTTGGGAAAATACAAGTGACCTTATGCAAGTGCAAAAAAACTACAATACCCAAGGACTTCGAGGATGTCAACATGGGAAACTAAGAACCAAGGCTAAAGGCCATCGGATGCAAACTAAGAGCAAGGAGGAAGATTTATCACCAAGCTGGGAAGAAAGGAAAGGGGACGGATAAAGCACCTGTCACCTCCGCATTCAATGCTTTGCACCCACTTAGTTGGCCGCATTAATGAAGAAATGACCTATGAATAGTGTCAACCCAGCTCATACCCTAGTATGGAAGCTTTCTAGTGAAGCCTTAATGGGACAAGTATCAGAGAAATCTAACCCTAACCTTCCAAATGTAGGGCTTAGATACATCTTGGCTGACTATATAAAGCCAAGACGCCTCTGAAGGAAAGGATGGACTTTTTGAGACTTGAAAACCATTTGTAATTACTATCTCAGACTAAACCCAAGGAACTCAATATAAGCCTTTCAAGGCTGCTTCTTATTTGTGACCATTAACTTACACTTAGAATTAATTCAAACACATCCATTTAAATCTTTTCATCTTGTTAAGGGTAGTTAAGATTGATTGATCATCCCATCTCTTAAAAAATTTATTGTGTGAGTAAAAATAGCAAATTTTTACTTGACATAAACTTGACTTACTTTTTTCCCACCACAAATACATATAAAATTATGAGGTCTTAAAATTTGATGTGGTAAAATATTATGAGATTAGCCAATTGTCGAACATCATCAATTTTATATAAATTTTATGGTCCAAGAAAGTTTAACAAAATTATGAGAGTTTTTTACCCCCACACTATCATTTAAAGAAAATATGATTTGGTAAGATTTTATTGAAATATTGAAATATAGAAAATAATTTTTTTGAAGGGAAATATAGAATAAATTTTAAAAATATTAAAATATATAATGATATAAAGACATGTAAAGTTATGAGGTAGTACAATTTATATGGCAAAATATTATAAGGTCAACATAAAGTCATGTTGATTCAACTTTATAATATTATAGATAGCTTACAAATAGGTATAAGTAATTAAAATATGCTTTGTTTCCTCTCTTTTCTAAAACTTGTACTATTTTCTAATCTTTTCTCAAAAAAAAAAAAAAAAACTTGTATTATTAGGATTGGATGAATTTATTTTATTGAAAAAAAAAATGTAAAAGTACAAAAATATGCGAACTGACAATTTTTTTTAGAGAGTTTCAACATATGGTGTCAACTTTTGATGATTGCTCTTTATCATAAGACAAATTTAAAGTTATGACTAACCACCGAGAGCTTTGTAACTCAACTAATCGATACCTTCTATTATATCCATGACATTCAAGGTTTAAATCCCTCATTCTCCGTTGTAATTATTGAATAATACAAAATAAAAAATAAAAAATAATTGTCATCACTAACCACCACAGAACATCAAAAAAAAAAAAAAAAAAAAAAGTATAACAATTAGGCCCTAAACATTATCTTCATTTTATGAGATGATGGCATTTATAAACAAGCAATATTTTTGTTCAAGAAAACGAGAGCAAAAGCCCTTATTTTTTCTTAGTGAGCTGCATGTGGATTAATGAGTTTTGAACCACCAACCTCCTCCTTTCGCCTATTTTATGGGAAAGGAAAATAACATTTGAGTTCAAACTTTATTGAATCATTGATAGCTTATATTGCGTCCTTAATCACCCTTGTTCTTATATATTTTCTTTTTATTGATGGGGGAAATAATGACAACAAAGAGAAAGAAGCGAGAATTTTTATAAGAGTAATCATTGGCTTTTACTCTTCCATACTAACTTTAGCAGAAATTTTTTATTTTTGTATTTTCTGATATTTGGTATATTGATGATTTGCTATAGTCAACATCAATTCTTAATACCAATTAGGGCACATGCCAGCTCAACATTATTTACAAATCCTAAATAGGTCTGAAGTTAGAAATACAATCCACACTCATTCTAGAACCAGTGACTTTAGTTGTACACGCTAAACCAATGTAAACTTACATTGAAATTTTGTCAAAGTACTTTTCCTAAAAGGCCCAACACCTAAAGGTTTTCGTCAAAGAACTTATCAGCATATTCGCATTACTAATCAAGCATATGTATCACCCAGTTTCATCATGATTCGTATTAATGGACTTTACATCCAACTGAACTAAGATCACCATACATTGCTAGTGCCCTTATGGGTTTTTTTTTTTTTTTTTTTTGTTAGGAAGGTACCCTTATGGTTTTAACCAACCGATTATGTTTCTCAAGCATTAGTTGTATAAATGCATTCATCTATGCATGCCCAGATCCCATCGACTATGAAATAACAATGTAACAACTAGATGTCCAGGTGTCATAACTCATAATTCCCATTATTATAATCGATATTGGAATTTTATGTACCGTTGCTTCTTCTTCTTCTTCTTTTTTTTTTTTTTTTTTTTTTTTTAAACAAAACCATTACTTCAACCTAAGAAAACCTTAAAAATATTTTTATTAAAATTTTGTACCGTGTCCCAAAACTTCAGTTGACCACATAGACAACATGTTGAATCCAAGTTGGGACTAAAGGTAACTAAACGATCCAGGAACGGTGAAACATTTGTTACAATATACCATAATTTCATCTTGAGGTGCTCATGGATTTTCAACTTCCAAATTTTACTTAGTTCAAGCTGGCCTTGACTAAGATCCAAAGAGTTCACCTAACTCTTATAAGTTAACTTTACTAAAACTTCACCAGAGTTTGTTCTTGCCTATCAATCCACTAAGGGATGATTTACTTTGATTCTTCAGATGTGAAACCCCAAACAAGGAAGATGATTTTGCTTGCCTAGAACACGGCAATTATTACACACCCTATATTTAGTCTTAGGTTGTGTTTGGATGGCTACATTTGGATTTGAATTTGAATTTGGATTTGGATTTAAAATCTATTGATTTGAAATGTCTTGATTTGAAATTCATTGATTTTAAAATTCATTGTTTGGATCTTTTTAAACAATGAAGGATGTGAAATTCATCATTTGAAATTCCATTGTTTGGATACCTAAATTTGAATTTGGATTTGGATTTAAATTTAAGATCAATAAAATATATTTTTTAATTATTATTTTTCTTAATCCTTCTACATTTTAATTTTAGTAACAATTTTAATAAATACATGAGGTAATGAAAAAGTCATTCATAATCCAATTGTCAAGATGAAATGTCTTGCCAATTATAGACAACTAAAATGTTCTATATTAACCAAGAGAAAGAACCCCAATGCATGGGTTTTTTCACAACATTCAAAATCTCAATCAAAAAAATTATTCTTAAGTTCTTAACAATTAAAAGTAAGGAATAATAACCTTTAAGATAGAAACCAATATCTGCAACAATTTCAACTAGTAGTGAGGCTCAACTGCAAAACTTGTTGATAATGAATGTTGACATGGTTGTTGTGCAATGGGAGAATTCACCTCGTTTTCTCCTTCCTCAGCCATAACTTCAACTTCATTGTCCATATGTTCTACACCAATGCTAGTAGCTCTATCCCTCCCATACAATTTAAAAATGGTGTAGATGTGGTAGTTATCATGGCTGTGATAGCAATACATTTCTGCTCATTATGCTGTGGTTGAACTTGATTAGTCTATTGAGGATTTATAGCCAACCCCAAAGTTTTGGGATTACAGCTTGTTTGTTTTTAATGAAGTTGTTGCAGTAATGTGACTTTAGATCTAGTAAGAGGTCCATTTTTGACATTGGAGAAGTCATACACATGCTTTTTCTCTGCCTGTTGCTTTTCCTGTTCTGCAATGTGTTTTTCAAGGATTTCAGTAAAGTTTTCGTCTTCAAGCTTGTAAATTTCAATCCAGCGGAGTTCAGCTCTTAAAGCAGTTAAATCTTTGTTTATCCCCTTAAGCTGTAAGCAAGTTTTACTCAATCATGAGCAAATATGTACACAAGGAAGGTGGCTGGATGTTTGACCAAGAAGAATATACAAACATAAACAAAAGGGTGGAGAAAATACCTGAACTGGAAGTGACTTATTTCCTTCCTTGCATAAGTCCTCTGCTTTTCTTTTGGAATTCATCAAATGAACATTTTAAGGAGGTACTAGTGGGAAATTGTCCACCACCTCCAGTGCACAGATATATTTAATAGCTTCCAACAGCTGCTTTTCTTTGATAAGATTTTGAATAAAATTTATTATACATGGAAAATATAAATAATTGGTATTAAGTAATTGAACCAATGAGGCCTATAATAATTAGACATAACCAGTGTAACAATGATGACAATAATTGCAGCAAAGGGATTAAAAAGGAAAAAAAAATAAACTCACTGACGTAGGGGGTACTAAATGAATTAATACTTTGGACATGGCTTGTGTCCAGTGGAAATTTCCACTGGACACGTCCGGATTTGGACACATGTCTACAATCTAACGTGTCCAATGGAAACTTTCACTGGATACAAGCCACACCCTAATACTTTCTCACTAAGAGAAACAACACTCCATTAAGAATTTGGAAAGTAAAAATAACGCCAAAAATTCAATTCCCACTAATAGTTTAGTTTTTATATTAGCCTAGAGTCTAGACTACCAAACTATTTGAGATTTCAGTGAATTGCTAATTGACCTAGTGTAATATTCCCAAATCCTTTCTCACTGACTAGTCTCATTAAAATTCAAACGCTTGTTAGTACCCCATAATCTAAAATTGCATTGATGGAAAAAGATTTGAACTTTTCAATTGCACTTCCACAAAAAGCCTCTGTAACACATCACAAATTTGAAAGCTATAACAGACAAGAAACTAACACAAGCAAATAATATGAGCATGATTTTAAACTACTACCAAATATGAACATCCAACAAAGCCGTGTGAACCTAGTAGCTCCAGCCACTAACCTTTGGACATAACAGAGTAAAAGTACTGCCTACACAACTCATATACTGTTTATAGAAGCATATAATCAAACATGTAATTTGCATTACAAACCCACAAACGAAATATAAAATAAAGGCAAACCTAAAACAACTCATTGAAAATACTATGAAACAAAATGCACAAAAAAGAAAAAAAAGGAAAGGAAATTGTAGGACTGGATTAGAATTTGAGGTAAAAAGAAAAGTATTAAGGCATTGATGTGGAAGGTAGCATGCAAGTTTTCTTGCAAACCAAGGCCATTTCAGCCAATGATTTTGAATTGCATCATATAAATTCTGACAAGAGAGTATGTAATTTTGTTTCACGGTAGTTGACCTCACATATTTTGCATCTATATTCCTATTCTTTGTGGGAAAACAAAATTTTAGCTTACAACAATTGAAGTCCTACTTGTTGATAAGGTTATCCTATAGAAGAAGAGGGTTGTAATTTAGTTGCTTTAAAATCCCGCTTTCTATTTGTGATGCTTGCTAGCAACAGGAATGACAAGAATGATAACATGGTTTTAAACTAATACCAAATATGAGCATCCAACAGAGCCGTGTGAGGAGTGTTCGCGGTTCGGTTGGCTCGGTTTTTTCTCAAATTTGTTACTGAACCGATAAGGATCGGTTTTCTCATAATTAAAACTGATGCATACCGATTAGGGTCGGTTTTCAGACCTATAGCGGTGCGGTTTGGTCGGCTCAGTTTAATCAGTTTGATCGGTTTGAAACATTAAAAATTATATTTTTATTTATAATAAAAAATTTGTTCAACCTATTCAGAATTCACACATAAAATCTATTCAATCTCATTAAAAAAAAAAACAACATCTGTTCAAATTTCACAGAAACTTTATAAAAAAATCTGTTCAACTTGTTTACACAAAATTTGTTCAATTTGTTCAAAAAACAGCAACAAAATCTGTTCAATCTATTAAAAAAAATATCAACAAAATCTATTCAAATTTCACAGAAATTTCATAAAAAAAAAAAATCTGTTCAACATGTTCACACAAAATCTGTCCAATTTGCTTAAAAAACAGCAACAAAATCTGTTCAAATTTCACATAAACTTCATAAAAAAATTCTGTTCAACCTGTTCACACATAAAATCTGTTCAAAAACCTGTTTATTAAAAAATCTGTTCAATATGTTCAATATGTTCAAACTGTTCAAATCTGGTCACACATAAACAATAATGATCCAAATTTCATCATTTCATTCACACAAACAATTTGTGCAAATTTTTTACACAGCAAACTGTCCAAATTTCACAGTTTCACACATGACAAATTGTCTAAATTTTTTCATTTCATTCACCATGCAAAAATGTTTTGAAATTGCCTCAATAAGAGTTCAACTCCCAAAACACTATCATGTAGCATATAATATCATTAGTGTCACTGTGTGTGTCAGTGTCAATAACAATAAGTATTAATGTATCCACTTAATAACATATTACAAAACTGTTGTCCATAAATGCCAAAAGAAAGATATACAAATTAAATTAGCATTTAGGCAAAAGAATGCCAATTGCTTGTATCCCCAATGATAATCCCACCCATGACTACCTAAGTAACTACCATTAGTGAAAAGTCCACTACCAATAACATGTACAAATATAACTAGCATATAGACAAAAGAATGTTAATTCTTGTATGTCCTTTGTCCAGTAAGTCTGTGTACTATGCATGATTCTAGCACTCCTACTAAATACTAAACAAAACAAAATAAACACATGTTAATAACAATAAAACGTTTACGAACAATAAAATATTTATAATTAGCACAAATGAATGATAATAGCAACTATACTTACATATTACTAACTGCTAACTAACTCCAAGCAAAGAGTAGCACATCACTCATCATCATCCAACACAACGGTGCTTGGATCCTCCTCTATAGGCATTGGACAAACCGATGCAATTTCTACAATCCCATTCAAAACAAAATGATTCTTAAGTATTGAGCAAATAAATAAACAATTGAATAATTGATACATACAACAAACAAAATGAATATATATATATATTTTTACCAGTGTCAATCTTAAAACCATCCATATCCTCCACATTATCCTTGCACTCTTGAACCTTTATTGATCTTTTTTTCTTTGCATCCTTCAACCAATTCTAGGTACAAATAAGGGCTTCAACTGTATTAGGAGATAGTGAACTACGGAACCAATCCAAAACACGCCCCCTGTACTAAAAGCATACTCGAATGCAACTGTAGAGACAGGAATAGCCAACACATCACGTACAATTTGGGAAAGGACTCAATATCTAGAAGAATTCATTTTCTACCGCATCAAAATGTCAAAATCTTCCACATCAGGGTCCTCAGAAGATTCCAACAAATACCTATCCAACTCAAATTTGCTTTCCACATTGTCCTCATCTGCCAAGTGTTGCTTAAACATATTATTATAGCTTTTAATGCGATTAGACAATGAAGCATTACCAACGCTTGGCCTGAAGTCCCTAGACAATGAAGCACCACTACCACTACCACTAACACTAGAACTCGAAACTTCATTTTGACTCACTCTCTCCATATACAACCTCTTCAATGCATTCTGAACCTTAGAGCTCATCGCATACCCCTTGTCCTTTCCATACTACTCTCTAAACCAAAACTTGACATACTTCAATCTATACCTTGGGTCAAGAACAACAGCAACAAAAAGCATCAAATTGATATTATCTATACTTGCCCAATACTTATCATATTTTTTTTTTCATCTCTACCACCATACTCCTCAAAAGTGGATCTCCATCAACACTACACAACTGTTGCAATTGATCTTCAATGCTAATTAGCTCATGGAAGTATATATTAGAAGTAACAAACAAAGACCCAGAAAATCTAAGTTTCACCTCATAAAATATGCCAAGAAATTTCACAAAGGTTTTAACATTTTCCCAATCAAGATAGTTAGGAGGATCAATGGGCTTTTTCCCATTTCCATACACTTCCCAAAAATAAGGTTTGTAATGCCCATTCTCCTCTTCCAACCTATCAAATGCCCTCACAAATTTCAAAGCACAATCTAAGACGAGATAAGTCGAATTCCACCTTATTGTCACATCAAGAGACAACAAACATTTGGCTTTAATTTTCTCATTTTCAACACATTCTTGAAACTTCTCAAACCTTGTGGGAAAGGCTCTCATATATTGCACTGCATTCCGAACCTTGGCAATTGATTCATGAATGGACTGCAACCTACTTTGCACTATTAAATTTAAGATATATGCACAACAACGCATATGCATGAACTCACCACCTAATATGCTACTATCTCTTTCTTTTATTTTTTTCTTCACATAATCAATTGCCACATCATTAGAAGTAGCATTGTCCGCAGGAATTGTAAACAACTGGTCTATACCCCACTTTAACAAACATGACTCAATTGCTCTACCTATGGTATCCCTTTTGTGATTAGCTATAGGACAAAAGTTCAAGATTTTCTTTTGGTAAGTCCAATCCCCATCAATTAAGTGTGCGGTGACTACCATGTAGTTTAAGTTTTGTATGGATGTCCAAGTATCCGTTGTCACACAAAGCAGTTGCCCAACAAAGGCCCTTCTCAAAATATCCACCTCACTAGAATAAACTTCATACAAGGCCTTGCAATGGTAGTGCAATGGGGAACAGGAAACCTAGGCTCAACTATTTCCATAAATTCTTGAAAGCCTTGACGCTCCCTAAATTTAAAAGGCAATTCATCAATAATGATCATCCTTGCCAATGCCAATCTTATCCTTAATAACGCCTTAAAATGTATACTTGTTATATATTTATGTGGGCGTTATCTCCTTATTACTATTCTTAATTTGTATAATTAAGTCATGATTTGCATTAGTCCCTATTATTTATCTTTACATAATTTCTAGAATAAAATGTCATTCATTGTGTGTAATTTTCTACTTTCAAGAAATCATGTGAGAAAGATGAGTTTACTAGAATTCGTGGGAGAATGGAGGCCAAACTAGAATTAAAGTGGAGCTAAAGGACCATGCTTAAATGTCTAAGGCGGTGTAGCTGGAGTTCTTGGATCGTCTACCATGATTGGAAGTTTCAAATAATAAAAGAAATCAAAGATGCAGAATCTGAAAAGGAAAAATCTGATTTGAGCACTGATTAGTATTTTGGGTGTATCTCTCACCTCAAAAATCCAATTGACACAAGGCCAGATGTGCTGGAACCGTGACTTAAATATCTACAACTTTTCAGTTTTGAGTTTTTTGAAATTCTCAATTTTTGAAGGCCAAAATTAACTCACAATTTACTGCTGTAAACTTGGACGAAAATTAAATAGAATAAGTTTTATTTTCTTTAGACACTTTGAAATTAGGGTTTGGAGAGGAGGCTGTGAGAATGAATTTTGGCAGAAAAAAACTTGTATTTTCCTTTCTCTAATGGCAGCCTAAACTCTTTGCTAGAGTTAGGGGCTATATTTCTTCTATACGGTATGAATATTCAATGTGATTCTCTCTAAGATTTTAGACAATAACATATTTGATTGTTCAATTAGATTTCTTTTTGATGTATTAGTTCCTTCATGCTTTCAATAAGTTCAATCATGTTTTTCTTATTGTTTAGATGAATTTCTAATAGTTTCAAATAGAAATTAAGTTTTAAAGTGAATGAGTTTTTCTGAAAACTTTTCTAACTGCATTATTAGTCGAGGTTATTATGCGTTCTTGAATTGTCTCAGTTCAACCGAATCATAAGTTTTTATTTGTATAAGAACAATTAATTATGAAATATATATTTTCTTAGATCACAAAGAATTTCATATCGATATAGGGAAACACCCCGATGCCCTGGTATTTACATTATTGATTTAAATCAGTTTTTATTATTATTCTTGTTAACAATCACCAAGCAAAAATATTTTTCTTCTTTACCCAAAATTTTATTTAATTATATTGTCTTTGAATTTACCCTGCTCCTTTTTGTTCGACTTCGGTACTCCGAGAATTATATTGCTACGATCTCCTGCACTTGGGAGTGAGCAAGCAATTTTGGCGCCATTGCCGGGGAGCTGTTGCGTGTTCAGAGGCAATATTTTTTGGAGCAAAGCATATCTGGTGGAAATTTTTTTATTGGTAACTTCGTTCCATTTTTTTGTTTTTATTTTTCTGTTTGTTTTTATTTTATTTTACTTGATTGCGTATTCATTGTTGCATAAGCATTTGGGTTAGAAACAAGAGAGGCAGATTAGAAAATTTTGAAACTTACTTTGGTAATCTTTTGACACACCTTTGCCTTCACCTTCTTCATCAATCATGGGTGATGAAACACATAATAATCATGAGGAGAATAGAAGAACTATGTATGAATTGTTGCATCCCACACAAAATTCTGTTCCTTCATGTATCATGTTTCCACATAATGCACCACATGTAGAACTGAAACAAGGTTTATTAGCAATACTTCCTGACTTTAGGGGACAAGAAAATGAAAATCCTTATGTCCATGTTAGAGCTTTTGAAGAGGTAATTAGTAGTTTCTATGTACAAAATGTTATTGAGATTGCTAAGTTACGTTTCTTTCCTTTTTCACTTAAGGATAAGGCAAGAAGTTTGCTTTACACCTTGAAACCTAGGTCTATAGGTAGTTGGGGGGAGATGGCCCAAGAGTTTTTTAAGAAACATTTTCCTCCCCACAAAGTCCAGTAAATAAAAAGAAGGATAGCCAGTTTTGTCCAAGGAGAAAATGAGACCTTATACCTAGCTTGGGAAAGGTACAAAGATCTTTTCAATTTTTGCCCAACTTATGGGTATGAAGATTGGAGGTTGGTTAGCTATTTTTATGAAGGACTTACGCCTAGGGACTGACAGTTTGTTCAACTCTCATGGGGAGGGGACTTTTTACAAAAAGAACCTGAAGATGCAATGGATTATCTTGATGAGATAGTTGAAAACTCTAACACATGGACTGGACCTAGCTCAATGGACTCCACTGATAGGACTAGAACTAACACTACCACTTCTAGTAGAAGTGTTTTCAAGTTGAGGGAAGATGATAACATGAGTGCAAAAATCAGCATGTTAACTAAAGAAATTGAGGCGCTCAAAATGAAAAGAAGTAAGAGTGTTAGTACCATATTTCTTACTAGGACAATTATATTGATGTTTACAATACTTGCATTCAGACCTAGGCTTCTTGGGATCAAGACCAGCCAGCTTAATGAAGTGCTGTCACTTCCCCCACCTTGTGGGGGAAGTGATGCACCAAGTTCAATTAATGCTGCAGGTTCAAGTGGGTTAGGGTTAGCAGTACTAGGAGGAGGTGGGTTAGGGTCCCCAAGGGCACCTAATCCAAGTGGAGCATCGACATTCATCTAATAAATTAATTTCCAACCAACAGAAAACAAAGTTTCCACAACAATATCAAATTATAATTTTTCCAGCAAACACAATATCAAATAGCTCACTCTTAATCAATGAATGTCACAACCAGATCCAATAATAGCAATAACTAATTAGTTTAGTTACAACAAGGCAACAATAACAGTCTAACAATCATTAGTCATTACTCAACAATTCATGTCGCTAATATTGACAACAATTCAAAACTAGAGAATTAGCTTTTATTTTATATTTATTCTCAATATAAATATAAAATAAAAGCTAATTATATATATATATATATATATATATATATATATATATACACATATAAACTTAAAGCAGTTGTTACTAAGTACTAAAAATTTAAAATCAAAATGTTGAATATAGTGAGTGATTAGTGATTATCTCTTGGTGAAGGATTGAAAGCGAGAACTCTCTTAATCTCTGTCTCCCTCAAAAATTAAAATGCTGAAAAAAGAAAAAGAAAAAGGTTAGTAGTACTTAGTAGACTGTGACACATCGAGTCACTAATTAGCAAGCTCATGCAATGAAATTATGCAAGTAAGTTACTTATAAAGAATTAAGTGGGACTATAGTAACAATGTAACACTCCAAAGTCCAAAGACTCCAAACAAGTGCTAAAAAACAAGTGGGACTAAAGTAAGTTACTTAAGACATATTAAAGCATTTTAAAGTAAGTTACTTAAGACATATTAAAGTAAGTTACTTATAACCCTAAGACATATTAATTTATTAAAGTTGTCGTTTTAGTCGTTTGACCTTAAGACAATAAGACATATTAGAGTATAGCATTTTTTATTTTTTATTTTTATATTTTTGAGCGGCTAAGTATTAGACTATAATATATATATATATATAGATGAGTTCAAGTTACACCTGGTGTAACTCTAAAGAGTTACACCTTTTCTAAGCCATTGAATTTAAGTAGATCCAACGGTCAAAAAAATGCAGTCATTAATGCTGATATTCTGATAGATTTCATTTATTATCTTCATTTATAATGTTCTATACTTATCTCTAATCCCAAAAATAGGTATATTTTTCTCTGTACTCTCTCTTTCTCATCCATTACACATTTCTCTCTCCTCCATTAATCTTCCATCTCCATTTTCATAAGAAAATCTGGCATTTCATTCGGCCAAAGACTACAATAACATGTGTAGAGTCTCCACTTCTGTAACTTCTATTCTTATGGGTTATGCACTTATGCTTCACTGCTTAAATTAATTCATGAGGACAACGCAGACGCTATCTTACATCAATAGATTTCCTTGTTTTTGTTTTCATTTCTAACATACAAGTCAAAGTTTGCCAGGTGTGCAATACAACATAGGATGAAAAGTATTGGATTCAGCCCCTAACTTTCCTTCTTGGGTGCTTATAATATGAAACATGTAAACTTAATATTTGGGGAAAATGGCTTATCTATATATAGATCTTACATCCGACCTTAAAACGCCAATGGCTCATGCAGAAATCTAAAGAGAAATATGATGGGCTGTTAGAGGTGGTGGAGGAGAAAGAGAGAGAGAAACGTAAATGAGAGAGAAAGAGAGAGAGTCAGAAGTCAAACTTTTTTTGGGTTTAGAGATAGGTTTAGAAGGTAATAAATGATGGTAATTAATTAGATTTTAATCAGAATATTTGTAATATTTATAGTCTTTTTTAACCATTGGATCTCCTTAAATTCAATGGTTTAAAAAAGGTGTAACTTGAATCTATCTCATATATATATATATATATATATATCTCACTTTCATATGATATGATATATTTTTGGGAGGGTATACAATATACTCATTTAAATCCTTCTCTTTTTAAATAACTCAAGTCAAAGAAACTAAAATAAGAAGGGCAACAAATAATCGGAGCATGCCTGATCGTCATAGAGGTGAGAGACGAGAGGGGCTTAGTGGCTTACCATTGGTTTGCCGTGACTGGTGAGCGAGCACTTGCTGTAGAGGCCAGTCGAGCCGAGCGATGGCGGTGGGAGCTCAGAGGCAAGGCGTCACTGCGTCAGGCGAAAGGCGAGAGCGAGAGAGAGAGAGTTAAGTGTTATGAGAGAAAAAAAAATGAATTTGTACTAGGGTAGAATCTGAAAACCTAGCATAAAACAGCATCTTTTTTTTTTTTTTTTAATAACACCCAATACGACGATGTTTTATTAAAAAAATAAAAATAAAATGAGTACCTGTAAAATGATGCCGTATCCAAACTCTTAAAACCATATACAGGTATCAGTTCGGTTTGGCATGTCTCGGTTTCGGATTTCCAGCTCCGGTGATTGCACCGCACTGGCATCAGAACTACTTTTGCACTCTGATCACCGGCATCGGCTTCGTCGGTTGGTTGCAGTTGCGGTTCGGGAAGATAGGTGCCGGTCCATTGGATCCGTGTCGGTGACTTTCTGCACACCCTTAGTGTGAACCCAGTAGCTAGAGCTACTACCCTTTGGACATAAATAGAGTAAAAGTACTATCTATACAACTCATAGACAATTCTTAGAAACATTTAATTAAATACATAATTTGCATTACAAACTCACAAACGAAAATACAAATAGAAAATAAAGATAAACCCAAAACAAATCATAGAAAATGCCATGAAACAAGATGCACAAATATATCAAACAAAACCCACAAACAAATCAAATGAAACCCAAAAAAACCCACAAAAAAATCAAATAAAACCCACTAGTAAAACCCACAGCCTTAGTGGATTTAAATTTAGTAGATAGAGAGAATTAGAAAGGTTAAAGAGGAAGATAAGAGTTAAGAGAAACAAACCTGAAGTTGCCTAAAGAGAGAGATGGAAGAAGAGCTTGTGAGTTGCAGCTAGGAAGAGAGACACAAAGAGAAACTAGCTGAGAAAGAAATAGAGCACAATGCGTGAGAGATTTCAAATTCCACCGTGTGTGTGGGTATTTGAAATCCATGAATTTGGGTTATCAAATTCTGGTTGGATTTGGGACCAAATCCAAATCCATTTCTTTTAACTTACCTAAACAAAGGATTTGGATTTGGGCTCCCACAAATCTAAATCCAAATCCAAATTCATGGGATCCAAACAGACCATTAAAGATTTTAACACAAAAGTTGTCCCTATTCCAAAGGACCCATTAGGCTAATTCGGCAACCATGGCCCAAGTGAAATTATCAAAGACTTAATCCCAAGATCTCTCATGCTATCGAAATCCCACTTTTAGAGTCTATGTCAATTTCTCTGTTTATCAATCCGACAAAGAACTTCATTAGATAAAATGCATAAAACAATAGTTTGGAAGTCATAAGGAAAGGCACTTAGTGGAGAGTTGGTAACGGAAAATTAATACATATTTGGGAAGACAAATGGCTCCCCACACCATCCACATACAAGGTATGTTCCCCACCCCAAGTTTTTGATGATTTTCCAATTGTTTCCTCCCTTATTGATGAAGAGAGAAGGAGATGGAAGGCTAACTTGATTAGAACTCTGTTTTTACCTTTGAGGCTGATACCATTCTTCACATCCCTCTAAGCTATAATCTCTCAAATGACAATATTGTTTGGGTAGGAAATAGGCGGGGTGAGTTCTCTGTAAAAAGTGCCTATTATGTCACTCTCCCTATAGTTGAAAACTTGGAAAGAGGTGAGTGCTCAACTGGTGATACTAAAACCCCACTTTGGAGAAAGATGTGGTAGCTTAAGATCCTCACTAAAGTCATAATTTTTTCTTGGAGAGCTTGCATGAATGGCCTCCCAACTCTACTGAACCTAGGAAGAAGAGGAATCAGCAAAGATGTATTATGTCCTTTATGTGGGAAGGAACCAAAAAATACAATATATGCTTTATTTTTTTGTGAAAATATTTGGGAGATTTGGTGGTGATGGCAAACATGCCCTATTAATTTAGTAGCTGAAAAACATGACCTTATAGATATTGCTATGCATATTCTAGAGGTTGGCACCTCACACAATCTAGAAGTCCTATTCACCACGGCTTGGTCAATCTGGTACAATAGAAATCAAGAAGTTCATGAGTCTAATGGGATTCCTTCATTGCAAATTTGGGGATATGCCCAAAGACTTCTCTATGATTACAAAGGGGCCACAATGGCTAGCGTCCTAAGCCAACAACCCCTTGATGTAGGATGGGTAGCACCTCTTCCAGGTATGTATAAAATTAACGTGGATAGGGCCATATCAGAGAATGGAAGACTCTCTAGTGTTGGAGTGGTGATTCGAGATTGTAGGGGTATTGTTGTGGCAGCAAGAGGCAAGCTTTTGCTTGCTGCGTATTCTTGGAAGCCACTAAAGCCTTAATTGTTGAGGAAGGGATCATACTGGCACTTGAATTGCACCTCCCACAAATAATTATTGAGTGAGACTCTATTGCTGTTGTCCAAACAGTGAATACTAGCTCTTTCGTTAGGGACATGGGAACTATTATCTAGGGAGTGTTTACCATGTTGACCTATTTTAGCAGTTGGAGAGTGAATCATCTGAAAAGGGAGTATAACAAGGTAGCATATGAATTAGCCTAGGTTACAAGTAGCACAGAGACATCACAGACTTAGATAGGGAGTAATCCTCCTTTGCTCCACAATCTACTCCTGATTGACAGGTCAAAATGCTAAGACCCCCTACGGGTTTCCAGTAATTTGGCTTTTCTCCTTATTGTACCTAAATTTTAGTTTAATGAAAACATCTAGTTTCTATTCAATACTTACACACACACACACACACACACAAACAAGTAGGGTTAGAACCTAAAAACCCCCATAATGAAACCCTGCTCCATTTTGTCATAAGCTCTTTGGAAATCCATCTTAAATCTAATGCTTCCCTTCTTCTTGAACATGAGCTTGAAGTTATGCACTACCTCTTGAGTAATAACAACATTTTCTATGATCCATCAGTTGGGTACAAAGGCAGCCTATGTAAGGTTTATTATTATATTTCGTAATAGTGGCCTCAATATTTTCACAAAGATCTTAGAAATAATCTTGTAATAAACATTGCACAAGCTTATTGGCTTGAATTGGTTAAAATTACACGCACCTAGGATTTTGGGAATCAAGTTGATAAAAGAATGTGTGGGGGGTAATAAATTGCCCCATTGATATTGGGTCAATAGCCACAAACTTAATGAAAAATAGAGAAAGCCCAATTGATAGAAGAGGCTCACTCTAGCCCAGCCCGTCAAGTCACGAATCATCTTAAGGAGCTTCGTTCAGCCCAACTGCACTCGCCAAGGAGAATTTCACCTGAGTTGGCTTACTGAGGAAAACTTACATGAAGTATGTGGCTGAGGAATTACACTACTTGGTAATGCGCCCCAACCAAGCACATTCCTCAAGGTATGACACTAATTTACGAGGAATAACTGTAGTGGCGGTGTCAAAAAAGGACAACAGGAGCCCACGCATTAAAACTTACATGAAGTATGTGGCTGAGGAATTACACTACTTGGTAATGCGCCCCAACCAAGCACATTCCTCAAGGTATGACACTAATTTACGAGGAATAACTGTAGTGGCGGTGTCAAAAAAGGACAACAGGAGCCCACGCATTAATTGCTGAAGTGTCCAATCTGAACAATAATTCAAACGCATACTCCCACTATGATTCTAAAAAGGGAATATGACGTCTGAAAGGGCAGGGCCTCTATCATTACAAGCCCACTACTTACATTAATATAAATAGGGGAAGACCCCATAAGGGAAGGGGTTCAGAAAAATTAGGGAGAGAGAAAACAAAAAGATTCCTAGAAAGAACTTGAATTTCCCATCATTGCATGTATAAGTCGGAGGAACAAAACCACCTCCGATAATCCAATTTACGAGCTTGTGTGTGTGTGTTTCAAGCATTATTCTTACGCAACCATCCAATTTCAATATCTTTTCTCTTTCAATTTCTCACTATGAACTATCCTTTCCAGTTCCCACAGATACAAATAGATTGTAACATGCTTTAGGCCATAACCCCATTTGGCTAATCCCCATTGTATGGTTCATCTTCGATTCTTCGTTAACATCCAATCATCCCATTTGAAGCTTTGTACAACTGATATAACTTGTGATCCCACTGTAGGCCAAAAATGCTTTAAAAATAACATACGAAGACTGTAACAGGCGCTTTCAGTAGATTCATGTCAAAGATCACCTTTTTGATCTCATCTTGGGAGGGAACATTGATTAATATTTCATTTTCCCTTTCCATTACGCTGGGAGGAAGTAAGTCATTTAGCTTTGACGGGACTTGAGGGCATGAGGAACGAAATACTTTGTTAAACTAACCAGCAAAGTACTTCTCTATTTCCTTTCTAGTTTGATACCATCGACCACAATGTAACTTGATATCCACATTATAGTTTCCGTGCCTTCTAACTATGGTGGACAAATGAAAAAAATTTAAATTCCAATCCCCCCTCCTTGAGGGCATCTAATCTCAATTCCCTTCCTAACCAATCACTCAACCCCAAGGAAAAAGCAACTTCCAACTCTAAGGGTGTGTTTGTTTGGAAGGAATTTAGGGAGGAAGGAAAATTTAGGAGAGAAAAGTGAAGAGAAAGAAGTTTTAGCGGGTGCTTAGTTGGGAGGGAGATTGGAAAATTTTGTGGTGGGGCCCATGTGTTTTCTATTCGGGCCCACCAAAGGGTGGGGGAAGCTCATGAAAATGAGCTGACAAAAATACCCCTCACGTTGGACTTTGTCTGCTGCCTTTTTTTCATTTTGATATTTTCTTTCTCAGTTACTAAGCATCATGTGTTGGCTTTTTATTTTCTTTGATTTTGTATAAATGTGTTAGCTTTCTTCTTCCTCTTTTTTTTTTTTTTTTTTTTTAAGAATTGGGTTAATTTCTCGTGCTATTTTTATATTATTTTAATGAAGTATCCATCTGTACACAATTTAAAAAAAAAAAAAAATTTGTAGGTGCCTTTTGTGCTTTTGGGCTAAGGCCCATTCTACTATAGGTCGGAGAGGTTGGGTCTGGCCCACTATTCTAGTAGGACTTTGCTAAGGGCTAGTTTGTGCACAAAACCAGCATCCAAAAATAAAAACAATAAGCATTAACAAATACGTGTATATTAATCCAAAAATGTCAGTACACGTTTATAGATTTAAGAACGAATATCTTATAGCAGAAAGGTTAGGTATAGCAGATAGGTTAGGCATAGCAGAGAGGTTAGTTAGAAGAGCAATTAATACAACATAATATAAAATGGTGGGTTTTTTCGCAGGAAGTGAACTAAAGAGAGCCTAAACCCCAACTTAGACAACCTTGCTATTGGGCTAAGCTATCAAAGTTGTGCATATTAGGGAATGGGTCTGGATAGCTACTTGTTGTTCTGCTGGGATTACAAAGAGTGGGTTTGCTGTAAAAGGGAGGGAAAGGATGGCTTATTGATGCATGTCTTTTTTGCTGTGCTCACTCTTTTCTCTTTTTACTTTGCTCTTTCTTTTTTGGCGAAAAACCTATTTTCGTTTCTACATTTTCACGCGATTCTCACTTTGGTCTCTAACTTTTTTTTTCACCACTTTTAGTCTCTAAAATCAAAAAAGTGATCTCGCTTTTGTCCCTACCGTCACTTCACGAATGGAAATAGTCTACGTGGCAAACGGAGCGCATCGCTAGCACACTAGATGCTGACGTCAACACTAAAATAATAATATAATATTTTATTTAACATTTTAAAAAAGCCATGTCATCTTTTAAAAACAAAAAATTAATTTATGAATTTTAACTAAATGAAAAAAAAAGAAAAAATGTAAATAAAAATAAAAAAATCATATAAATTGAGATCTAACTTTATCTTAAGGAAGAACAGACAAGAACAAAAACCCAGAAAATTTAAAACCCAAAAACATCTAGTGGACTTTAGAATTGTTTGATCTTATTTTATTATTTGTTAATCTGATCGAAGAACACAAAAGTAAGAAAAGAAGGGGAAAAAAAAAAAAACGGTAGCTAAATTCTAAAACACACAGATTCAAACACACCAAGAAATAAAAACCAAATCAGTATTTTGAACAAACCCACATTTGAACAACAAACTTTGCAACCGAAATAACATTGTTCTTCCTACTCTCCATCCTTCTAGCTAAACTCTAAGCCCCCAAAATTTTCAAAACCTAAAGAATACAAACCCAGAAAATTAACACAAACCCAGAAATTTTTATTTATCTCTCTCTCTCTCTCTCTCTCTCTCTCTCTCTCTCTCTTATCGTTACCTAAATTGATGTTCCAGAGCTTAGCCACGTCATCTATGACGATGAGATCGGAATTGAAGTAGATGATTCGATGAATGACAGAGGGAACCAGATCTGTTGGGTAGATCCCAGCGTAGTTGAGAGGTTGATCGAGAGCACGTTGAATGGAGTAGGAGATCTTGCCTTTGACTAAGTTGGAGTCGAAGAGGTAAAGGTGGAAAATCAGGTACGGAAATGTTGAAGTTATGACGTCGTGGAGGTTGTTGTTGTGACTGTAGAGGCGAGAGGCGATGAAGTGGAAGATGATGTTTTCCGGACAGGAGGTGTGTTGGAGGATGGAGAATACTCTGGTGATGGAGCCACGTAGGTAGGTCGTCTCTAGCGTCATCGCGACGTGGATCATCGACGGGTTGTCTAGTGAGGGAGGTATCCGGTGGATATGGCGCTGGCGGTGAGAAAGAGTAGCGGCATGGTTGAATTTGATGATGAAGAAGTGTATTAGATCTGGGTTTGATGATGAAGAAGTGTGTTAGATCTGTGTATTTTAGAATTTAGCTATCGTTTTTTTTTCCCTTCATTTCTTAATTTTGTGTTCTTCAATTAGATTAACAAATAATTGAATAAGATCAAACGATGATTTTGGGTTTTGAATTTTCTAGGTTTTTGTTCTTGTCTATTCTTCCTTAAGATAAAGCTAAATCTTTTTTCTTTTCTTTTTTTCATTTAGTTAAAAATTCATAAACTAATTTTTTTTAAAAGATGATGTGGCATTTTTAAAATGTTAAATAAAATATTATATTATTATTTTAGTGTTGACGTTAGCATTTAGTGTGCCAGCGATGTACTCCGTTTACCACATAGACTATTTCCGTTTGTGAGATGATGGTAGGGATGAAAACGAGATCATTTTTTCGATTTTAGGGACTAAAAGTGGTGGAAAAAAAAAGTTAGAGACCAAAGTGGGAATTGCATAAAAATGTAGGGATGAAAATGAGTTTTTCGCCTTCTTTTTTCTCTGTTATTTCTCTTTCAATTCCCTCGGTTTCTTGCCTTTATACTTATTCCCTCTTCCATTTATGGCTACTGTTCCTATTTATACTGGGTTAAGCTTGTGAGATTTCTCTATTTTACCCCTATTGCTCACTGACCATTTTTGTTTGCTTTAAACACCTTTACAGAGCTACCCACTGACCTACTGGCCGCTTGTCCTCCTTTACGCCTAGGCATGCCCAGTGCTTTCTCTTTCTTCCACTACTTATTTCATGAAAAACCTTTATTTGTTTGGTTCAACCATGAGTCTCTCTCTCTCATTCCGACGGGTAAAGTCTTCGGTCTTTCTCTACCTATCTCTCTGGCATACATCAGGTGGTCCCAGCATTTACTACCTATTTTGGTTAAATATGCCTTCCGAGCAGAGCACCTCCCAAAAGAGGCCTTTGCAAATCCCTTTATTTTGGGCTCACCTTTCTTGCATTGGTTGGATATAGGTTGGTGGTGCTCCGACCAAGATGTGCTTATCTTATTACTTCCTACTTTTGTCTTCTTTCTTTCCCACATTGTTCCTGTTGCTGATATATGACTTTGTCTTGTTCTACTCTTGCATCCTATCTGCCCGTGGTCATCTTTTATGGAGAATGGCATGGGCTTATTAGACTTGCCCCACTTTTGCCATTTCTTGGGCCTGTAGGCCTACTGCTACTATTTCTTGCTGGACTGGCCCGCTAGGCCTTGTTTCTTTTTCTTCTTTCTTTCAGGCTTTTACAGCCTTTTGTTTTCTGCCGTTACTTACTAATCTCTTCTTGCATTCCTTTTTTGCTTGTTATTGGGCTTTTCTATTGTTGGACTCTTTTAATGAAAAACAGGTATCAACAAAAGTATAATGTGTTACTTTTTTTTATATTTAATAGGGACATGATGTTAAATATATACAAACTTTATTTTCAATCTTCTCATTTTTCTTCTCAACCAAATAAAAAGTTTTTCATCTCTCCACTTTTCCACCCTCCCAACCAAACACAAATGAGGGAACTAAAATATTTTCTATCCTCCCACTTTTCCATCCTCTCTCCATTTTTTATCCTCCCAACTAAACAGACTCTAAATTGGCTTAAGTAGATTCTAGACCTTGTAGCCAATCCTTATTTCCACCTCTTTAATTCTATGCTTAACATTGCCAAAGTTTGTCTTGTTCCATTTGATGAACTCCCTTTTAAAACTTAAAAACTTTTAGGACATATGTGTTTTACTTGTTAGGAACATATGTCACTACTTTATGTAATTGGCTAATCCTTTGACAAAACGAACTTTACTTGTAATTTGGTTGATCTAGGGTGTGTTTAATGCTTCAAGAAACCTTGTTTCAAGATCAAGTGTTAAAGCCATGCAAGTCTGTCTAAGAAAAAAGTTGAAAAAGTGCTTGTCATTAAAGCTTGACAGCTAGCTCGATAGCTAGCATCTATCGAGCTCAAGAAGCTGTTCTAGCCCCATGGCTCGACAGCTTCTCGACAAATGCTATTTGTCGAGGTTTAAGCAAAACAGATTTTCTGTTTTGTTTTCTTGGGATCCGTGAATGTGTCTTTGAGCCTTCTTTTCTCATAACCCTAAACATATAAAAGGATTGTTTTAAGGGTCGTAGTAGGTTGCACAGCCAAGAGCACAATTGCACATGAGCATAATTCCTCAAGTGTAACAGAAACCTAGTTTTTCCCTAATTCATCTTTCTTGTGAAGAAGTTGCTATGCTTGTACACCTTAGGGTTTTGTGACGGAGCATCTTCTGGATCTTTAACGTGTGATGAACTAAAGAACTTTGCAGCCAACAACTCTCTTTATTTGGTGATTGAAATCGCGTACTGGGATCTGCGCAATTGGTTAGTCACGTACTTGGGAGCCATGTATCAAAAAGAGAAATTGTCACTACAGAATAAGTCCAATTGGGTATTGGGGTAAGGGTTCAACTGTAGGTTGGTATAAGGTACTGGGATTCCTTTACTTGTAACCACTTGTTGTGATAATAGTCGAATTTCGGGAGTGGAGATCTTAAAATCACTCGGTGGGGTTTTTGCCGTGTAGGTTTTTCCCATTCAAAAACAAATCACCGTGTCAATTTAATTTCCGCAACATACTTAGTTTAATTGGTGATTTGTTTGTACTACCACGGTCATTGCATGTAATTGAACCTAATTAATTTACTTAGTTAATTAATTGGTTAATTCATCACAAGGGGTCAATACGTTTTGACCTATCAAAAACTATTTTGCTAACCTAAAACTTTGGGAGCCCCCAACTTGAATATGCCAATTGCCAAGCTGTTTCCACTACTTCTTTTAGG
This sequence comes from Lithocarpus polystachyus, assembly GCA_033629205.1. Taxonomy (NCBI): domain Eukaryota; kingdom Viridiplantae; phylum Streptophyta; class Magnoliopsida; order Fagales; family Fagaceae; genus Lithocarpus; species Lithocarpus polystachyus. The sequence goes on along the minus strand of CM066162.1, from coordinate 46,786,561 downwards.
AGTACAATATATATTTAATTTATTAGTTTTGAAAGTTAATGGTTTATAATATATTAATTTACTAGTCGCTAACCCGTGCTATACACGGGAATCTACCTATTTGTGAGGTATACTAAAATAATTTTATAAAATCTTAAATTGATTAAGAAACTACACCATTGCATGATTTGGACTTGTATGACTTCAATTTGTGTTACAATTTGATGAAGAAGCCATTACTTGAACATGCAATAGCTTACAAAAATTTTGCCAAATAGTTTCAGATATTGCAAAAAAATAACTCAAAAATTCAAATATTAAAACTTTTAAAAGACCAAAAAGTATTAAAGAATTAAATGATTCATTGCTTAGAAATTATTGAAACAAAACAAAATATATATGACTAAACAATAGAGAAATATAAGAGAAAAATGGGTAACATCCAAAAGAATAATCAATGACTATAACTATTGAAAGAAATCAAAAGATTCAGAGCCTACAAATTATAGATAATATATGTGTGTGTGTGATTACACAAATTCAGATGTTACAACTTCCAAAATGCTAAAAAAGATATATAACTAAAGAATAAGTTATATTGAAACAATTCAAAAAAATATATAACTATTCAAAAGAGAAATATAAGAAAAAGAGAAAAGTACACAAATCCATAAAGCAATAAGTTTTAAATTTTAACTGGTCAAAACTTTAAACGAACCTTATCAGCAAATGGCTCACACTAAAAAATGTTGAGCATGAGCCCACGTTGAAATAATGAAAGTCATACCTCCTCTTAATAAATTGTATATAAGCTTTTGGCCTAAGAAATTAATATACTTTCATATCGTGAGGTGAAGCAAAGACATATACAGTAACAACAATTTAAAACCTTAAATCTTAATTATTGCAAGCTTTTCTATTTTGTAAAAAATTGCTAAAGAGAGTTTGGTGGTTCATATACGAAAATTACTTTTTAAAAAATACATGAAAAACCATAAAATAATTTAAAAAAAAAAAGCAGAAGAGAAGAAAATAACAGACGAAGAGCTGATACCTTTACTCGGTTATAGTGTTCATAATTAACCTCCAAAATTTAGAGATAAATTATCAATATTTGAGTTTAAGTTAGAATTGTTAGAAAGATAGAGTTTCACTCATTATTAATTTTATTTGAAAAAAAATGATGAGTTTGATTTTAAGTTGAACTTGTTAGAGAGATAAAGTTTTACTCATTGTTAAGTTTGGACTAAATAAAAATAATTTTATTTAAAAAATTGATAATGATGTGGCTATTAGGATTAATGCCCTTAAATCCTATTGTAATATACCATGTATGATATTATGTATGACATTATGTATTAAATGATGTATGACTTAATATTGTGATTAATAAAGTTGCTCTATTCTTATCTAAAATGATGGAAACATGAATATTTGGACATTATCATATAGTCCATGAGATGCATAGTATGTAATTTATGTGATTTAGTCACAGAAGATATAGATCACAAGTTCTTTGTAAACTTAGAATTTTGGTTCGTAGTCGGTGATGAAATTGGGCTTTTCATCTGCGAAGACTATAACATATCAACTAAGATGATTTGTCTTGATCATGGAAGTGGAGACTTCTAGTTGATGTGTTGATATGTTTTAAGAGTTAAGACATATTGAACTGAACTGCTGTGAGATTTATTATTCCCTTAACGACTGTTAAATGAATAATAAATCTCACGACTTATATTTACCTGAACTCTTAATCCTGAGAGAATAATGAACCTGATCATGAAGTGTAGGTTGCTTTGATATATCAAGAGTGAGATTTAAAGTATCGGTCAAAATCTCAATATGTTGGGCAGCCACATTTAGTGTTGATGGAACATATATTTTCAAGATGGAATTCATAGTCTCTTAACAGAGATATAAAATATTCCCTTGAGATAAGTTTAATGGATTCAGTTATTCAGAAAGTTAGGCCTAACCACTTTAGTAAGACTAAAGTTATGAAATTAGATTTCATAAATATATGATGAATAACTTTAAAAGGATTAAACCGGGTATTCAAGGATTAAGATGCAGTAATTCACAAAGTGGCAGTCTACATTCATGATTTTGTACTACTACGAATATTTTATGAAGAGGTTGCATGTGCAATAAAGTCTTGGGAAATAATTTATTGATAAGGCCTAGAGTGCAATTATATTTATATAGTGGTATTAAATATAATTAATGGTAACTTTGGACTTATCAAGATTTGATAGAAAAGCCCAAGGCCCATTGGAGCTAGTGTCTTATTTGTTCCCTTTTGGTCTCATTCCAAACCACACACTAAAACCTAATTGGAAAGGCCCAAAAGGCTAGCCCAATTAGATAATCAGTTATATAGAGATAAACATACATAATTTTATGAAATATGAAATGGTTTGTATGTTGGTAGTAAAAGAGAGACTCCTACATATGCTCTCTAGAACATATACACATAATTGATTGGAGACCACATATCTTGGGCATCAAGTGGAATTGGAGTGAAGATTAAAAGTTTTCCCAAGTGCTTTTCATCTTCGGTTTTGAAATTCACCATACCAAGGTACACTCTCTTGATTCTATATTCTAAAATTTACATTGTGTATGTTATCAATTGCGAATGAAGTAGATCCGTTAATTTTCCGCTGCGTATGTTTTGTATGTGATACAAACATGTTTTTTCCAACAATTGGTATCAGAGCGGTCTTCAATTTCAATCTGTATAACATGTTTTGTGAGTTTTAGAATTACTGATAATAATTTCATAATGTTAGAAGATTATACTTGCATTTAATTTTCTACATGGTTATTGAAATTATGATTTGATAAAAACTGATATTGATGTTATGATGTTATTTAAATTTGAATTTAAGTATGTTAAATTGAACTTTAAGGCTATAGCGTCAATGAAATTTAGTTTTGATATCAATCTCAGTCTATCATATTCATATGATGCTTGTTTGTTCATGAAAAGTCGTTAAAAGACTGCCTTAGAAAATTCTAGAAATTCAAAATTCGCGAAGCTCGATCGATCGAGAAGCTATCGAGCATCTATCGAGCTTACAGAAGCTTTCTCGATCGATTGACAAGCTATCGGGCAGCTGTCGAGAAATCAAGTTTGTATTTAGATCGATCGAGCAGCTGTTGAGAATCGATCGAGCTTGAGTATTCAGAATTTTCTAAGTGTTTTTCATATGTATAAGGTGCAAGGCTATGTGTAATTAGATTATGCATGTTTTATAATTTAAAAACTTTTATTTTAAAACATCTAGTGGGAGAGAGATATAAGGATTGGATCTCACGGCCTCAATTGTCGGTTTATAGTAGTATGATTAAGCACCTCGCCCTAGCGTATATGCCTTGCTCCTTTCGGAGGATGTTTAATTCATGGTACTACAAGTTAAAATTTTTAAAGATAGATGAAGTGTGTTTTTACAGATTGCCTAGAATCAATGTGAGTCACTAAGTTCTCGATGTAAAAATACAATTCATCTATCTTTAAGAAGTTTAACCTGTAGTATTATGAATTAAACACCCTCCGAAGGGAACAAGGCCTCTACGCCAAGGCGAGGTGCTTAATTATACTACTATAAACTGACAATGGAGGCCGTGAGATCCAATCCTTGTATCTCTCTCCCACTAGATGTTTTAAAATAAAGGTTTTTAAATTGTAAAATATGCATAATCTAATTACACATAGCCTTGCATCTTATACATATGAAAAACACTTAGAAAATTTTGAATACTGAAGCTCGATCGATTCTCGACAGCTGCTCAATCAATCTAAATACAAACTTAATTTCTTGACAGCTGCTCGATAGCTTGTCGATCGATCGAGAAAGCTTCTGTAAGCTCGATAGATGCTCGATAGCTTCTTGATCAATCGAGCTTTGCGAATTTTGAATTTCCAGAATTTTCTAAGGCAGTTTTTTAACGACTTTTCATGAACAAACAAGTATCATTTGAACATGGTAGACTGAGATTGATATCAAAACTAAATTTCATTGATGCTATAGCTTTAAAGTTCAATTTAACATACTTAAATTCAAATTTAAACAACATCAAAACATCAATATCAGTTTTCATCAAATCATAGTTTCAATAACCATGCAGAAAATTAAATGCAAATATAATCTTCTAACATTATGAAACTATTATCTCTAATTCTAAAACTCACAAAACATGTTATACAGATTGAAATTGAAGACCGTTCTGATACCAAGGTACACTCTCTTGATTCTATATTCTAAAACTTACATAGTGTATGTTATCAATTGCAAATGAAGTAGATTCGTTAATTTTCCGTTGCATATGTTTTGTATGCGATATAAACATGTTTTTCCAACAATTGGTATCAGAGCCAGATTCGATCTTGGGACCTGTGGGCCCAAGGTGAACACACAACCTGAAGTGGACATTCTGAAATCTAGATTCGATTGAAAGTCTGAATCTGTATAACCAATGGGAATCAAATCCTCACAACGGTAAACAAACATATAATCTCTCGTTTTTTGTAGATACTTGAAAATATGCTTTACAGCTTGCCAATGTTTTGATCCTAGATTTGATTGATATTGGCTGATCATGCCAACTGAATAACAGATATTTGGTCTAGTACAAAGCATGGCATACATGAGACTTTCAGCTGCAGAAGCATAAGGAACTTGTCTCATCATATTGAGGTTTTGACCGATACTTTAGATCTCACTCCTAATATATCAAAGCAACCTATACTTCATGATCAGGTTTATTATTCTCTCAGGATTAAGAGTTCATGTAAATATAAGTTATGAGATTTATTATTCATTTGACAGTCGTTAGGAAAATAATAAATCTCACAGCGGTTCAGTTCAATATGTCTTAACTCTTAAAACATATCAACACATCAACTAGAAATCTCCACTTCCTTGATCAAGACAAATCATCTTAGTTGATATGTTATAGTCTTCGCAGATGAAATGCCCAATTTCATCACCGACTACGAACCAAAATTCTGAGTTTACAAAGAACTTGTGATCTATATCTTCTGTGATTAAATCACATAAATCACATACTATGCATCTCATGGACTATATGATAATGTCCAAATATTCATGTTTCCATTATTTTAGATAAGAATAGAGCAACTTTATTAATCACAATATTAAGTTATACATCATTTAATACATAATGTTATACATAATATCATACATGACATATTACAATAGGATTTAAGGGCATTAATCCTAACAATAAAGTCATGAATGTAGACTGCCACTTTGTGAATTACTACAAATATTTTATGAAGGGGTTGCATGTGCAATAAAGTCTTGGGAAATAATTTATTGATAAGGCCTAGAGTGTAATTATATTTATATAGTGATATTAAATATAATTAATGGTAACTTTGGACTTGTCAAGAGTTGACAGAAAAGCCCAAGGCCCATTGTAGCTAGTGTCTTATTTGTTCCCTTTTGGTCCCATTCCAAGCCACACACTAAAGCCCAATTGGGAAGGCCCAAAAGGCTAACACAATTAGATAATCAGTTATGTAGAGAGAAACATACAGAATTTAATGAAATATGGAATGGTTTGTATGTTGGTAGTAAGAGAGAGACTTCTACACATGCTCTCTAGAACATATACACATAATTAATTGAGAGACCACACATCTTGGGCATCAAGTGGAATTGGAGTGAAGATTAAGAGTTTTCCCAAATGCTTTTCATCTTCAGTTTTGAAATTCACCATACCAAGGTACACTCTCTTGATTCTATATTCTAAAACTTACATAGTGTATGTTATCAATTGCGAATGAAGTAGATTCGTTAATTTTCCGCTGTGTATGTCTTTTTTTGCGATACAAACATGTTTTTTTCCAACAGTGGCAATCTCTGGAGAGATCAATAAAAAGTCAAAGACTTCGGTTATATATATATATATATATATATATATATATATATATATTACCACCCTTAAACTATGGTATTTAAATTTTGCAAAAAAAGAAAAAGAAAAAAGAGGTGGAGTAAAAGAAATACATGATAAGACACAAAGCTGGTGCATTTTAATTTGATGCTACCATCTTAAGGGTGTGTTTGTTTGAAAGTGAAATAGAGTGAATGAAAAATTTTAGAGAGAAAATAGGACGAAAAACTTTTTTGGAATGTGTTTAGTTGGGTGGGAATGAAGGAAAATAAATGGTGAGGTCCAGGTATTTTCTCTCCAAACCCACCAAAACTCCCCAAAATAGAGAAAAAATTAGGAGAGGAAAACTCATAAAATAAACTTCCAGAAATACCCTTCACCTTGGAATTCACCTCCAAGTCCCAATGTTTTTTTTTTTTTTTTTTTTTTTTTTTTTTTGGCTCTGTTACTAGCTAACGTGTTGGCTTCCTCTCTTGTTTTCCTTTGATTTTTCCTGGACAAGTGAGCTTCTTTTCTTTGATTTTTTTTTTCTTGAAGTGTAGCTTTCTTCTTCTTCTTATTTTCTCATAAGTTTATTTTTTCTAGACAATCATATGTTTATTGTCTCATTAATTTTGGTTGGTTTTTGTTTTTGTTCTTATTTTTTTTAGAAAACAGTTTTGAGTTAATTTCTTATGCTATATATATATATATATATTTTTTTTTTTTACTTTAATGAAGTGTCCATTTATACACAAATTTTTTTAAAGAATAATATGTTATTTTTTGTTTTATTTAATAGGGACATTATGGTAAATTTATACAAATTTTATTTTCAACCAAAAAAAAAAAAAAAATTTTTCATCCCTTCACTTTTCTACCCTCCTAACCAAACGCAAATGATTGAAAAAAAAAACATTTTCTATTCTCCCACTTTTTTATCCTCTAATCAACGGACTCTAAGATAAATGAAATCATGTAAGGTCTAACTAATTTTCATTTTTTTTGGTAAACTGGAAAATATATTAAAACAAACTAGGTGGGATCACCACCATATTACAAGCACGATCTTGGGTTAAACCCAACTTGTCCGAGTGCAGAAGCTTAGCAAAGATGCACATTGGAATATCCAGCGCTTCTCAGAGCCCAGAGGACCACTAGTAAAGCTTCATGTGTTAGCTAGATTAATGCAGCGAGATACTCTAGAACGCACTGGCAGTAGTGTCCACCCAACCACAAAAATCACACAAACCACAAAAATTGTACCTAAATTATTTGTAAAATGGTATGACCCTACCGCAAGTATCAGTACACCACTTTGCACTACATGATTCAATGTAACTTGGCAGTTTTATAATAAGAAAATTATACAAATTGTCCAGTGCTGCACCCTCTCTATATATTATTATATTTATTTATTAATGTTAAATATATTATTAATAGTTTAATAATTCTAGTTTTCAAAAAAAAAAAAAAAGTTTAATAGTCCTAGCAAATGTTGATTAGGAAAGCCAGCCTAAAATAAAAAAAACTAACTCAATAGTTTAAAACTTGGCTCAAAACAAATGAAAAAATTAGTTTTGGGCTAGGTAGGAAAAGCCCAAAATTTGAAAAATATACTAGCTTCAAATCGCACTGCTCCGCATTACATATGTGACTGCAAAAATGAGGTTCGGTGTGGTTATGATTTTGACTAAACCGCACCGCAAAGTGCAATACTAAAAATGACCCAAAATTACATTACAACGCACTAAAAACAACCCTACGCATTGGTGTGGGATTCACATGCTGCGAGAGGACTCGTTGTATATATATATAATTGATGATGGACAGCTGATCTAATAGCACACAATCTGCTTCATCCACGATGGCAGAAAATTTTCCTCTACACACAGGGTTAAATAAGAAGTTTTAAGCAAGCCTAGAATGGAATGTTAGATCCACAGATATTTTGGCCTATCAATTGCAATTTGCAGGAACCAATACTTGAAGATTGCAAAGGAAGTAAAAAAATCTATCCTGGGACTAGGAGATGTCAAATGTTTTACAAGGGGGGATCTGAACGTTGAATTAACATGTGCCCACCCACCGAGGAATGATTGATGCTTGCAGAGTGACAGTCTGACAATTTGCCCTCCCTCTATTCCTGCTTGTTCGATGCCTCCTGTAAACTCTAGATTTTTTTCTTTTTGTGTATTTGTCACATAGCCCAGGTGTCAAACCAATGAAGAATTAATAATAACATAAGATTTTAAGAAAACTTTACGTGGCTCATCTTTAAATAATGAATGAAAAATCATGTTTTAAGAGTTTTATTTGTGAAAAATGTTATGGTGAATAACAATTTTTAAATAACTTTCAATTGGTATAACTCTTTTAGTCCATAAAAACTTTGAAGTTACAAATTTTAAATTCCTTAATAGAAGGAGAGTTATGAAACAAATCTTAATTTAAAAGGGTTCCTAGTCAAGCCTATATATATAGCTTGCCTTCATCAAAAGGAAATATACGAGGTAAAAACCATATACTAGAAGATACCTTTTATATATATACTATCATATAGCAAGTCTTCTTTTTCTCTAAACACTTAAAACAACTATGGTTGAAGGTATATTTATTTTCCGCTGCAACTCTAAATTTTATCATATATTTGGTATTAAAGCCATCCTTCAGACTATTTTGTTTAGTGATTTTAGTTAATGAAATTTCTATTATTTCCAATTGCCTTATGTTTGTATGGCAAAAGTTTGTATGCACTAATTTAATTTTGGGATGAAATTTAAGTTGTGTTAAATGCAAATATAGAGCATGTGTACTCTAAATCCTAGAGAACAAGTTTTGTTTTGCATCTTTATTGGTATATGTATAACGAATTACCATTGACTTTTGAGATTGGAAGTATCAATTTGAAATTCACAAGATTATTATTTATATAGAACTTGATAGGTTCAAAGGTAGATATGTTGTAGGACTTTGTTTTCTCTAATCTTAAATTGTCCAAATATAGTATTTGATGATATGCTGATGTGGACTAGTGGGTAATTTGACAAAAATACATGCCAAGTCACTTAAAGTGTTCATAAATTTGATTTTGATTTTGATTTTAATATTAATCAAGTGCTTGACCAAGTATTTATGTTTGTTTCCTGGATATAAAATCTTAACCATTTGGAAAATAATTTGTGACAGTATGATGGCTCATATGACAAACATACCTCAATAATTTGTACAATTTTCAATTGTAAATTTCTTTGGAGACTATTTTTATGGTCCACTATATTTGGCATGATAACACAAATCATCCTTATGTTTTGAAAACTATAACGTTTTATAATAAATTATGGGGATAAATGTGTTGCATGTAAGTTTGCAACTATTTCGTAAAGTTTATTGTTACATATGAGATTTGAATCATTGAAGTGAGGAATTTGTTTAAGCACATTTTAGGTTTCTTTGAACTTATCATGTTGTGAAATATTATTTCATATCAATTTTGGGTGCATCTGGTCATGATCAACATGAGGATTTGTTGATCTTTATGATGCTATTTGAAGTAGCGAATATCAAAATGACATGGGAGTGACCACAGCATCCTAAATCATGATGATAATCACATCAAGATATTTTTATAAGATCTCGTTAGGAATAAAGGCATCTGAGTGGCAATTAATTCATTTAGATAATGACTTGGCCCTATAGGGAGGTTTTTATTTTTATGATTTAATTGGAATAAAATGGCGAATGTAGCATTAAGATGAGATTTTTCCTAAGCCCATAGGTATGGAAAATTTGATTCTTAGTGTTTATATTTACTTAGTTTATGAATAAAGTTTTATAATAAATCTATGCATGATGCGCCTCTGCGTATAGGAAGGTCGAATTTACTACTAAATTGACATTGCTTAATTTAGAATTAAAGTTTAAGTTTCATAGCATTAAAGTTTATTTTCTTTTGGTTTGTAGATCTATGTTTCGGTACTCATGTGGATGAATCACCTATCTCATAAAATAAAATGTACGTTTTTTTAGTCTCCTTAAACATAAACAGATTAACCTAGTTATTTAGCCAAGTGATTAACTCAGGTAAATTATACAGATATAGGTTAAACACAGACATATCATATCATTGCAAAGTGTGGAAAATAAAGAACACAACAATATGATAACCCAGGAAAACCAAACGGTAAAAAACCTGGGGAGAATTTAACCTAGCTATCCTCAAGGTAAAACGAATCCACTATGAAAGAATTGAAGTTTACACAATAGCGACTTAGACCACTAACATCCTATTGCTACCTTGAGTAGGAAACTTACTACCATGACCACGTGACAGCTCCAAGTCCACGGATAACTTCTTTCTTGGATTCACAGCAACCACAAGTACTCCCGCTTGTATATCTTTAAGCTCTTGAAACAACAACTGAATTGATTACCAAGCTCTTGACATCAAACTTGAGATTGGAAACCCTAAGTGTATGTGAAGGCAAACACCTCTAGATCTCACAAAAGATTCACACACACAGTATAAAGAGAAACCTAAAATATGGCTAGAGTTTTCCCTTTTATACTTAAGGCAAACCATAAAACCCTACACGTCAAACGGACTTGGGCTGAGTTGGTATTTTCTGCGGAAAAACAATCTGTACGATTTTTGATCAATCAAGTCAGGCAGATTTACACAGTAAATCCTGCAGTACACTTGATTCCAACTTTACACTTAAACATACTTTGAGCAAGTCTAAAACAAGACTTAATGTTTTGATCATGGCTTGCCAATATTACAAATTGAAATTCTAATCCATTAAAACCTAAAGTCTTAGAGCTTAACAAACTTCCCCTTTAGCAATCCGTGACAAAACACAAACCAAAACAAATTGCTCAAAGTTCACAAAAAAAAAAAAAAAGCCCAATACAATATCATTGCCCAACACAACAAATTCAACCTAACTACTATCTATCAGTTATAAGTGTAGACAACAACATGACTGAATCAACTTGTATATTCCTGAAATACTCAACAAATGCATAAACGCATGTGTGAAAAATACAAGTAACACAAAATAACTTCTTGATTTCACATAACACAAAATAAAGACATATAATCATGAATAACCTCATAAAAAAAATCAATAAGCAAAATAGCACAACGTGAAACAAGAAACATATATAAATACATCAAAGTATCTCCCCCTATCATAAACAACCAAAAAAAAAAACAACACTACATCATGAGCAAAAAATGTAGATACACAATGAAGCACCTAGATACTATCTAAAGTTCCACAGCTCCAAAACAAAACAAATCTCCCCTACATTACAAAATCTCCTCTACAAATGTACTCCCCCTTTTTGTGACGAATTGTCAAAGGACACTCACTCATCATCAAAAGGAGGTGGCGGAGGTGATTGTCTAAAACTATCCAAATCCGCTCGCAAAGCACGAAGCTAATAAAGCATGTCCACCAAAAGCTGACCATGAGCCGCCTGAACGGTTATGACAGTCTCTAACATACGACAAATGTCTGAATCATCCGAAGTAAAAGGTGGAGGAATAGCAGCAGCAACAGTAGGATTAATAGACACCTTAGCAGAAGTATCACTTGTAGTAAAAGGAGGAGGAGGAGGAATACCACCAGATGACTCAGCACTAGGGCCTTTAGAGCTTGCTCTCATCTGAGCAGCCCTCTGCTGAAGAAAGGTGGCACCTATGGGAGCTATGATGTGAACGGGCTTAGACGTAGGAAACTGCTCTAATCCTAAATGCAAAAGAATCCGATGAATGAAAATCGGAAAGAAAAGAGTGTGAGCAGTAAAACTACTCCTATGAACCTCAATCAAAGAACAAGTGAAAAGATAAGGAAAACTTATAGGAGCGTTTGTAACAAGGGCATACAAAAATACACATCTCTCCAAAGGAATAGTGTGCAGGTGAGAGATGGGCTAGATGGAATGGCAAGAAATCTGGAAAAAGAGATAATGAGTCTCGGTCAACTCGTGAGAGGTAATCCGAGGATCGGAACCCTACTGAATAGTAGTACCAGTAATGAATGACATAATGTCATCCAGGAGAAGAGACTCATCGTATGGATAGACAGGATGCTGGACCAGTGGCACCCCAAGAGCATTAGCCACTACTGAAGGAGTAATAGTGAACTCTTCACCCCGTATCCAACTCTTAACTTAAGTGTTGGAATCATATGTGTGGACAGAGAGGTTCGAGTAGAACTCTCTTATCAAGGTAGCTAGAGGAGGATGATCTACATCTAACAAAGGTAACCAGCCCCGATGATCAAAATTTCTCTTAATCTCACCATCTAGCTCATCTAACAAAACTTTCCTCTCAGCCCAGACAGTCCTATGAATGTTTAACTTCTCATAAGTTTCCTGGTTTTTCTCACTCGGAAACCTAGAGTTATCAAAAGTAGGAGAAGAAGAGGAGGACAACCTATGAGTTCTAGTCTTCCTAACCATGATTCTAAAAAGCAAAAGAATAGACACAAAGAAGACAGAGAGAAAGAAAAAAAAAGCAAAAAACAAAAAACAAAAACCAAGGGCAGACAACAAGTTAGCACAAAAAAAATATATAGAAATAACAATCTATATGATGCATGAACAATTTCAACACATGATGCATGCTCGAATGCAGTGAGAATGTGTACAATTTTACTTAAAAGCACAAAATTGGCTGAGCATAGAGTTTATACCAAAAACCCCAAATTTTGAAAACCCACTTTCAAAAAACCAACAAATTAACCAAATTGATCATCACACAGGATAGATAATACAGAATAATGATCAAATTAATCAATCTAACAAGCCAATTTCATAAAAAAAAGCATAATTGAACAAAATCCCCAATTCGGATAGTTATAAGCCCTAGAATTTCAAATTTTTCCCAAATCATCAAATTGATCAAATTAAACCACAAGGATCATGTTTATAGCATCCCACAACAAAAACCCATTGATCAATTTCTAAAGAAAAGGCTTAAATTAACAAAAATCCCAAATTCCCTTAAGTTCAAAAATTTCCCCAAATGCATGACAAAAATGTATGAAAACTGAAAATAAATGAAAAAGGAGGGGCAATAAGGTCTTACCGGCCTTAGATGAGAAATACCTTGCAAGAAATTCGAAGGAAAACGACAAAAATTGGCTTTGACTCCTATCGCAATTTTGATCGGTCGAGAAACAGGTTCGATCGATCGAAATTCTGGAATTTTTATTTTTTTTTGAAAAACAAAGCAATTTTATGTAGAAACTCCTCAAAGCATAGTATTTTATGAATAGAATGCATGAGTATAAGATGAAATGCTTTTCAAAAACACTTGAATTGAACCTAGTTTTCCTAAAAATGAGATTTTCAATCAATTTTCCTTTAATTCTCAAACTTCAAACACATTTTGTATTAAAAACCAAGAAATTCTCAATCTTGGATGGCCACAACAAAATCACACACAACAACATGTACAAAGTTTAGTAAAGAGTAATTTGTGTAGTGTGTACAACTAGCAAAAACTTGAGAAACATGTGAGGTAATATGTGAATAATAAGCAATCACAATTTCTACACAATTCATCACATACAATTGAGAGAGACTTTCACCTAAAGAGTGACATCATATAACTCTCACATCTCCTAGAATAAAAGTTTGCAATCATGTAAGTTTCTTGAGTTGTCTCATAATGTACACACCAATTTTATTTGATTAGAAACTTATTAAAATAGCCGGGATAATGTACACACCAATTTTATTTGAATGTGAAGTTATTATAGCCTAATAATGTACACACCAATTTTAGTATTAAAACTGAGGCTACACCTTATGTTCTTTTTGTGCATGTGCTACACTATCTCAAGCACAAAATCTTACGATATGCACTAAGGTGTTCATGATTGGCTAGTAATCAGTGGTGAGATGGTTATTTATGCCATTCTCAATAAGGTCAAGTTCGACAATCAAAGACATGTGATTTCAAGATCAAGATCATGTGATCAAAAACTATAAACATTTTCCCACACAACATGTACTACAAAGCTCAAACTAGTAAAGTGTAGTAAAATAAGCTCATCAAAGCTAAACAAGGTACATAAACATGTTATGTAAAAATAAAATGGCCAACCTTGATATCAAATCCAAGGAAAAATAATGCAAAATGCATTTTGCGTCCCCCCTTTTTTTTATTATTAAAAAAAATCCTTGAATGAAATGCATGAATGTTATGCAATGCAAATTCTAGAAAAGTAAAGAAAAACAAAAACACAAAGACCAAAGGTCACAAAGAGTAGAGCGATGAAGCATAAGGACCATGTCAGATAGACTCAATTTGATTGAGCTTTTTGCATCCAAAACTTTTAGATGCAATTCTTGCATTGGAGTTATTAGTCAATTTAGAATTCTAAGCAACTCTAGGATTGAAATAAAGGTTTAAAGCCTTTACCAACTCACCAATAAGTACCATAAGATCTTGTGCTTGAGATACAAGTACTTTTGGCTTATTTGCTCACTTAGCAGCTTGCAACTTGAAACAATTTGGACGAATGTGCCCAGACTTTCCAAAAAAATGACAAACCCATGCAGGCTTATCATGCAACTTACCCTTTGGAGGATTAAGAGCCTTAGATTTAGACTCTTGAAGATCAACCCTAATCTTCCTAGGAGGTGTGACCTCTCTAGGTTTAGCAGCCTCACTTAGAGAGGAATGGGGTTTAGTCACAGAGATACTTTCTACAAAACCTAAACTAGTTTTGTCAGAGGGAGACTTTTGAACACTCAGCATGTGATCAAGTTTGGAGCTTGCAAACCTATTAGTTTGTTTTCTAGCAACAGATAATTCAAGTTCCAAATTTTTAACTTTATCAAGCAAAAGCATGTTCTTAGTCTTCACATTATTCAAAGTTAATTAGCATCAAACAGTTTCACAAGCAAATTTTTCTTATCAAGTTCAAGAGATGTAATTTTCTTTAAGCTAGTTCAACACTCATAGCATCCTTTGCAGCAACTTTGCTAAGTTTATTGTAGGCTTCTTGCAAATTTGCATCCTCAGAGAGTTTCCCATCAGGAGGGTTCTCTTCAACAGCAACACTTTTATCAACTACAGTAGTAGTAGTGAAAGTAATGAAGTTCCCATCCGCATCACTTCCAGATTCATTGTTAGAAACCTCATCATCACTAAGAGTTATAGACATAGCCTTACTCTTTTTTTTTTTTTTTTTGACTGGAAAGATAGGAATATATTAAGAAAAGAGAAAGCTATACAAAGGCAGCGCCAGGGGGCACCCCATTGACCTGGCCCCACAAAACAACAGCCACCAGAAAAATAAGAAAATCAACATCCAACAGAAAGGAAAAGGAAACTTATACAAATGGTACTCCTCATGAGTAGATAGCACGCACAGGTGCTCAGCTACGTGACCTGCTACTGGCCAATCGATGGTATTCTTCTAGCAGTGAGATAGCCCCTTTTAGAATAATCTGCGGGGGGGTTTGAGTTGCTTCAAACTGGATTCTATTACGGGCGTTGCAAATGGACCATGCGACCATTGCCCATGTCTCGAGCTCCTCCCTGCTCAGCTTCACCACCAAGGTTCGGGCCAAGCTGAGGAAGTCTAAAGCAGAAGAATCACATTTTTGGAGCCTCCCCTGAACCAACGCCCAGACATTACGAGCTAAGGGACATTGCCAAAGGATGTGGATGACAGTCTCATCGTGCTCCCCACAAATCGCACATTTGGGATCTATGTGAACCTTCCGCCGGACAAGGTTTGCTCGAGTTGGTAGGATGTCCGAGCAAGCTCGCCACACAAAGTTTTGCACCTTAGGAGGGATGGGCAGCCCCCACAGCCTATTCCAGACCAACTTGTCGTCTCGCGCTCTAGAATGTTCTGCACTCGAACTTCGGTGAATACGAAGAGCCACCTGGTATGCCGACTTCACCGAGAAGGTCCGTGACTTATTCTCGTTCCACACTAGCTTGTCGCGGCAGTCCAAGCTCCCCAACCGCACCCGCAGCACTTCGGCCCTTGATGATGGAAGGAACCAGGCGTTGACCTTACTTCTATCCCACTGCTTGGTCTGTGGGTCTATAAATTCCTTCACTTTCACTGTCGTGTCCACATCGTCATGAAATGCCGGGGGGTGGGGCAGCCATCTATGGCTCTTGATACCTACCGTGCAACCATCCCCAATACTCCATATTGAACCTTCTTTAATCACGTTTATAGCACTAAGCAGGCTACGCCAGACAAAAGAGGGGTTGCTACCCAAATTTGCCTCTATGAAAGAGCAGGTGGGGAAGTACCTAGCTTTATATACGCAGTAAAACAGAGAGTGTGACTCCTGAGTCAGCCTCCATGCTTGCTTAGCCAACATTGCGAGATTAAATGCATGGATGTCACGGAAGCCCACCCCACCCCGATCTTTTAGGGTGCACAACCTGCCCCAGTTGACCCAGTGTATCTTATGCTCATTCCGAGTTTGTCCCCACCAATATTTAGCCAAGGCCGAGTTTATTCCATCGCATACCGCCCTAGGTACCTTGAAGATGCTCATGGAGTAAGTTGGGATAGCCTGAGCCACCGTCTTGATCAAGACTTCCCTCCCAGCCTTAGAGATGTTCTTTTCCTTCCAGCCCATTACCCTTTTAGCGACCCTTTCCTAGAGCCCCTTGAACGTGTTGACCTTCGACCTCCCCCCCACCATGGGCAAGCCAAGGTACTTCTCACAATTTGTCAAAATTTGTGCTCCGAACATAGCCCGTATGTCTTCCTGGACCTCTCGACAAGTGTTACTGCTAAAGAATAAGGTGGTTTTCTGCCTATTTATAGTCTGCCCAGAAGCGGCTTCATAAAGAGTAAGCAAGCCCAGCAATCGACGACCTTCCTCAACCTTGGCTTCACAAAAGAGCAGGCAGTCATCGGCGAAGAGGAGGTGTGATATGCGTACCCCTCCATGACAAGAAAGTAACCCCTTCACATGGCGGATTTCGGTGGCCCTCTGAAGCAATGACGGGAGTCCCTCGGCGCACAGTAAGAATAGGTAAGGAGACAACGGGTCACCTTGCTTGATGCCCCTTGAGGGGTTAATAAAGCCACCCGGTTCGCCATTAGTGATGACAGAATATGAGGCAGTACGGACTGTCGACATTGCAAGCTTTACCCATTGCTCCGGGAAACCTAGTCTCAACATGATTCTCTCAAGGAATTCCCATTCCACTCTATCATAGGCTTTGCTAATATCAAGCTTGACAGCCATGTGCCCAACCTTCCCTCTTCTTCGGTTCCGCATCCGGTGCACCATTTCGAAAGCAACCGTAGTATTGTCTGAGATCAACCTACCCGGCACGAAAGCACTTTGGGCATCAGAGATGACGCAAGGTAACATGGACTTCAACCGATTAGCTAGGACCTTAGAAATAAGTCTTGATACTACGTTGCCCAAACTAATGGGACGGTACTCAGAGATATGCTGCGGGTTATTCTTTTTGGGGATAAGAACTATGTGTGTATAATTCATTTTGTGCAAGTACCTCCCCGAGTGTAAGACCGACAGCACTGCCGCAATGACATCCCGACCCACAATGTGCCAAAATTTTTGGAAAAAGAAGGGAGACATACCGTCCGGCCCGGGGGCCTTAGAGGGATGCATCTGGAAAAGGGCTGCCTTAACTTCCTCCGCTGTGTATGGACGAACCAATTCCCGTACCATTTCCCCGGTGACAACCTTGTCCACGGAAGCCAGCACCTCGTCCATGCTGAGATTACTCTAGGCCGTGTACAATCTCTTATAATATTCCTCAGCTATACCTGCGATCTCCCCTGTGTTCGTACACCACTCCCCATTTGTATCATACAATCCCTCGATGGTATTCTTTCGCCTCCTTTGGCTTGCCTGTTGGTGGAAAAACTTGGTGTTCTTGTCACCAGCCAGTAGCCAAACGGAGCGAGAGCGTTGGCGCCAGAACACCTCTTCATGGTGCATTAGTTCGTTAATCTCTTTTCTGACATCGTGGATTCTGTCCAGATTTTCCTTGTACCCTGTTACCATTAGCTCTTCCAACTCCCCCTGTTTAGCATTTATACGGTCCCGGGTATTCCCAAAAGTGTTTCTGCCCCACGCCACCAGGTCCATCCTACACTTCTTAATTTTCTCAAATAGACAGAACATAGGCCTACTAGTATGTTGGGTCTGAAACCAAGAGGACCTAATCCTCTCCTCACACTCGGGATGAGCCACCCACCTTTCTTTAAAACGCCGTATTTTCGTCTTGCGCCGATGTCGTGTACGGGTGGGGTCGGTATTCAGAAGGATGGGGTCGTGGTTAGAGTAAGCAGCTGGCGTGTGAAAAACTTTGGCCTGAGGGTAGAGGACACTCCAGTCCTCCGATGCACAGGCCCTATCAAGCCGTTGCTTCACAAAGGCATCCCCATGCCTCCCATTTCTCCAAGTATATCTGTACCCTTGAAAGCCCAAGTCCACTAACCCACAATGAAGAAGAGTGCTTTGGAAGTCCTGCATGGGCTGAAGCGGCCTTGGGATTCGACCATTCCTCTCCTCAGAGAAAGGTATTTCATTAAAGTCACCAAGGCACACCCACGGGAGAGAGGCCCGTGCCCAAAGGTGCCTAATCAACCACCAAGTCTCAGTTTTCATTCTCTCTTCAGGGTGGCCATACACACTCGTCAACCTCCACGAAGCATGCAGAGGGGAAGACACGTGGACGTCGATGTGGTTGGGGGAGTAGGTTTGAGTATCCACCACCACCTCGCTCTTCCAAAGGAGTGCCAACCCACCACTACGCCGCACACAAGGAACCACCAACATTGAGGGAAAGTCGAGTTCAGTTTTTATGGTTTGCATTTCCGATACTGACAATTTTGTTTCCATGAGAAACAAGATTGTGGGTCCTTTTTTTCTTACCAGGTCGGTAAGTACCTGAACTGCAAACCTCAAGAATGTAGGACATTTTGATTTCAAATGACCATACCTTTGATAGCCAAATCATTGTTGACCCATAGAGTTATTAGAAGGTTGACCTACTTTCTTTTTACGTTTTTTAGTATTATTCACTTTAGTGGAATCATTTCTCCTAAAATTTCTAGGTTCAGCATTGTTTTTACCTCTTGCCCTTCTGTTGTTGTTCCTAAGAAAGTTTCTAAAGTTCTTGGCAAGATAGGCAATCTCTATAGCAGAGAGCTCATCATTAAATCCACTCACATCAATATCATTAACAGACTTAAGAGCCATTGATTTGAATTTGCTAGTCTTAGGTAGGTCCAACTCATAGGATTGAAGAGATCCTACAAGTTCATCAATAGGGATGGAATCCACATCCTTGCTTTCAGTGATGGCAGTCATTTTGGATCTAAAATCCTCAGTCAAAGACCTAAGAATCTTCCTAACAATTTTAGGTTGATCATAGATTTCACCAAAATTATATGCAGAATTAACAATAACATTAAGCTTAGCATAGAATTCATCAAAAGATTCATCATTAGACATCCTAATGCTTTCAAATCTAGTAGTTAATTGCTGCAACTTGTTAATTTTAACTGCCTTTCTGCCTTTATGCACAGTTTGAAGGATATTCTAAGCAGTATGAGTAACCTCAACATTAGAGATTCTCTTAAATTCCTCCATATAAATATCATTAAAGATAGCATTCATTGCTTTGTTATTAAAAGCGGCTGCTTCTTTCTGAGAAATTTGCCACTCTCTCACAAGAGTAGTGGGCTTCTCCAATCTGTATTCAACGGAGTTCCAGACTCTCTCATTAATAGATTTCAGGAATGTTTTTATCCTTACTTTTCAATAAACATAATTATTCTCATCAAAGAGAGGTGGAATAACAAGAGAGTGTCCGTGTTTCATGACAATCGGGGTCAAGGATCAACTCTTAGATCAAATGATCTACACCAGAGAGCTATTCGCTCTGTTACCACTTCTACGTTTTTTTAGACCCTTTAAACATAAACAGATTGACCTAGTTATTTAGTCAAGTGATTAACTCAGGTAAATTATTCAGATCTAGGTTAAACAAAAACATATCATATCATTGCAAAGTGCGGAAAATAAAGAACACAACAATATAATAACCTAGGAAAACCAAATGGTAAAAAACTTGGGGAGGATTTAACCTAGCTATGTTCTAGGTAAAACGAATCTATTATGAAAGAATTGAAGTTTACACAGTAGCGACGTAGACCACTAACATCTTATTGCTACGTTGAGTAGGAAACTTACTACCACGATCACGTGACATCTTCGAGTTTACGGAATACTTCTTTCTTGGATACACAGTAACCACAAGCACTTCCGCCTGTATATCTTTAAGCTCTTGAAACAATAATTGAATTGATTACCAAGCCCTTAACATCAACCTTGAGATTGGAAACCCTAAGTATATGTGAAGGCAAATACCTCTAGATCACACAAAAGATTCACACACACAGCATAAAGGGTAACCTAAAACGTGGCTAGGGTTTTCTCTTTTATACTTAGGGCAAAACATAAAACCATACACGTCAAACGTACTTGGGCAGAGTTGGAATTTTCTGCAGAAAAACAATCTACATGATTTTCGTTGATCGAGTCTAACTTTTGATCGATCGAATTATGCAGATTTACATAGTAAATCCTGCAATACACTCAATTTTAACTTTACACTTAAACATACTTTAAGCAAGTCTAAAACAAGACTTAATGTTTTGATCATGATTTGCCAACATTACAAATTGAAGTTCTAATACATTTAAACCTAAAGTCTTAGATCCTAACATAAAATATGTCAAATGAGAAACTAATTAAGAGGGTGAGAGTGATCTAATTGCTCAAAAGTAAGAACTTAGGAATTTATTCCTAGAAAGCTAAAGGTTTTGTGAAAGTTATTAATATTAATTTACAAGATCCATTAAAGTTTGACTCCCAATAAAAGTTATACTTTGCAAAAGTTAGGCATATAGGTATCTTACTAATGGTATATAAAGGTTGTTAATGCCCATTTTGACAAAAGGGCCTAATGGTAGAAGATGCCCTACAATATGAGGAAGATGGAGAACGAAAGCAGTAAAGTAAAGACCATTAGGCCAGGATGGCAGGAATGATGGTCCACAAATTCACAAGCCCACAAAATAATAAGTGGTCTTAAAGAAAGCAAACGGGCCAAGGAAGCCCCAAAGAATGAAGTAAAAAGCCTATGAGAATAATGAGAAATGGAAAGAATGAAATGGATTGAGGATGCCCAAGGAATGAAATGGGTCGGGGAAGCTCGAGATGTTGTATGAACTAGCCTAGCAAGAATACTGGGCAGTAGAGACTAAAGGAAGGAACAATATATGAAACTAGCATGGTAGACACTTTAGCCCGCAAACCCAAAAGTAATAATAAGGTAAACAAGGGTAAATGATATCATGGCAGGAACAATGCAGTGGCGTGGCAAGAACACTAGCCAGCTCACAAATTAGGGATGAAAGGAGACATGGGCCAAATTAAAGAATAGAAAGCCCACACTCAAGCAATACTCAGCCCGAAGAAGAAATGAGATGTAAAGAATGAAGACCCAAGAACTCGTTCACACCATAAGAGTTAAATAAGCACCATAGCGTGCAACAGAGTTAGACAAACCTGTTGGCAATGGCAAATGCGTGAACACTAGAAAAGCAATGGACTCATATGGAAGTGGAGCACGCACACAAAGCTCAAGCACCCCCTACTTGTACCCAATCAATACAGGGGAGGTGGGCTACAGGTTAGAGGTAAGTGAGAAGGTGTGGTCTGGCGGTGGGGAGAAGGAGGAGCTTATTTTGGGGTTCCCATTCAAGCTCTTTTGAGGGAAATGTCTTGCTGGGATGACATCCCACCCAAAAGAGGTAAACATAAGCTGGAATCACTAGGTGCATGCTATAAAGGATTGGTAAAGGAGAAGCACAGCCCTTATCCAGATGGGAGTGCCCAGGGAAGTAGAAAACAAAACAAAACCACTTTTTTCTGGGAATGAGGCACGGCACGGCTAGCACAATGTAGTGGTGGTAGCTAGGCAGTTGGCAGACCAGTGGACAGTCTTGGAAGGACACTCACAATAGGCCAAAAGTAGTTAAGGGGTAAAAATGGTAATGACAATTAGTATAAAAAGGCCATAGACGTGCATAGTGAAAGGGAGGAGGGAGGAACAACAAGTGAACAACAACAATAGAAAAGAAAGAAAAGAAAGAAAATAAGAAAATTGAGAGTGAGGAAGAAAGATATGAGTGATAGGAGTAAAAGCATGCACCAATAGGCTACCCACTTCTCTCTTTCTTAATAGCCCACTCTCTAACAAGTTAAGAATCTGTAATCAAGCCACTTAGGTCCATTTTCCAAAGTGAGTAACTTTTACAGCAGGATTTCCCTTTGAGGTTACCCACATTGGAGATTAGTTCCCCTTTTTGGCCTTGAATCTGCTGAAGACTTAAGCCTAGTCTTTTAGCAGGCTAATTTTCTTTTCCTTTGCCATGGCTGGTTAAAAACTAACGTGACTTCTTTTTGCTATTAATTTATTCCTGCTGTAATCACGTTATCATACTTTTCCTTTGTGGAATTTTTCAAGTATTATTTTTGCCAGTAGGAAATATTTTAGTTAAGATGTTTTAGTTATCTTACTGTATTATGTCTTTCCTATTATAACACTTTGTAACAATATTTCCTGCTGTGAGCACATGACACGCTCAAGATTCCTACCTGGGCTCTAACTTGTGCACAAGCTAGCCTAAGGTGTGTTTCAGTTAGACCAGTCCCGACTCTCCTATCCTAGAATCATAAGGCTGTAGTATAGTAGGAACAATCCAGCCCAAGATACAAAAAGGCCCACCACAAAGGTTCACCAACTTTGTTGTGCCATTTGGTTTTACTGGGCACATTATTAGTCACTGTATATACCTTAAGATCAGTTGGAGTAAAATGTATTGTTTTTACACCTAAATATGAATGACATATTACTTGGAAGTAGTGATTTGATTTTGTCATGTAAGATATTCTATATGCTATGAAGCTATAAGGCAGGTATTATGGATAGGTCTTAAAGTTGTTGATTTTATGATGAGACCTTTAAAGATTTTTTAAAGATAACTTGGCTATAATTTTCTTCTCTAAAAACAATGATTGTGAAAACCGAAATAAACATATTGACATAAAGTAACTCAATCTAAGAGAGAATTTTAAGAAACTGAAAGTGTCCATTGAATTAAAATTATTGAGCTAATATATGTTAATTTCATAACTAACGATTAACTAGCAAAGTAGTATAAAAGTCTTTTAGACATATGGAACTTGTTAGCTCATTTGGTGTTTAATTTTTCTCTAATTATTCTATGTTCTGGTCACATATTTAGTTAGTTTTAGAGAAGAAAATATATGATTTTTTATTTTGTGCACATAAGGCATATGTATTAAGTTAGATATATCTGTGGAGACATATAGTGATGATATATTTGTGGGGGATGTATAAAAGAGGACTTGAATGGCTAATAGGTAGTCTATTCATAAAGAATTAATGGCTCATAAAGTACTCATGTAAAGATAACCATACATTATAATACATGGAAGGAAGTACTCATTATAATTAAGGGTATTACCATCATGATTCATGCATTGAATTCTTTATTTATGTAGGACCATTTCTCAACTAGTTGACGTGAGTAATATCATGACTATGTTAAAGTTAATATCATTTATCAAGTAATTTAAATGTCAAGTGGGCCAAGTGGGAGAATGTAAGATTTTAAGAAAACTTTATGTGGCCCACATTTAAATGATAAATAAAAACTCATGTCTTAAGGATTTTATTTGTAAAAGACGTTATGGTAAATAACAATTTCTAAGTAACTCTCAATTGATATAACCCTTTTGATTAATAAAAACCTTGAAATTTCAAGTTTTAAACTCCTTGATGGAAGGAGGGTTATGGAACAAATCTTAATTTAAAAGGGTCCGTAGTTTAGCCTGTATATATAGTCTGTCTCCATCAAAAGGAAATATGTGAGGTAAAGGTCATAGACTAGAAGACACCTTTTATAGATACACTATCATATAACAAGTCTTCTTTTTCTCTAAACACTTAAACAACTATGACTGAAAGTATATTTATTTTCCGCTACAACTCTAAGCTTTATCTTACAATAACTAGTCTATACCAATAATGAAATTCTAGGGGCAAACAAAAATTCGTGAGTGAATGAGCTAACACACAAGATCTTGTTCATTTGCTTTGCTTTCAAGCAACATGCAACGATGCCAAGGAAAACAAATTTAAAAAAAAAAAATTCATATAATGATCATGCACGACACTAGTGTTGTAATTAAGTTTATATTCTATTTGTTTAGATATAGAGAATAAGAGATCTGAGGTTGAATCTCCACTTACACTAAAAGCCGATTGATATATTGGTCTAATGATAAAGAGCTATCATTAAGAGCGGACACTATAGGATGAAAGTCTCTCTAGAATAAGATATAAAAATTAGATTTTTAGTTCCATTTCTTTCTATTTTATAATATACACCCCACTAGATTGTAGAGTAATGAATGTTCGAATTCAATTCTACAATAAAAGTAAAATGTTCATGTTTAGCTTAAGTTTGAATCAAGCTTACAAATAATTATTGAGCTCGACCTTGCTAAAAAATTTAAAAACTTGAGCTCATCTTGGCTCTATCATTAGTCAAGCTGAGCTTGAGGCTCAAACTCTATCTCAATTTTAAGTTTTTGAGCTTAAGTCCAACATAAGTACATTATCAAGCTCATATTAAGTTTGCTATCAAACCTATTTGGTTTGGACGAGAGGTCGCAACTTCCAATTAATTAAATTTTTAGTAAGATATGAGCTTATTTGTTAAGCTCATTTCAAACTTATTACAAGCCCATAAATAAGTCTAAACCTAGCTTGTTTTGTACTGAGCCCTAATATTTACAAGCTTGTTTACGAATAATTTTATTTACTTGGGTTCAACTCGTTCACTGAACAAGTCTAAAATTAATGCTCAAACTTGACTTGTTTATAAATAAACAAACATGATTGGGCTTTTTATCGAGCCAAAATCAAGTTGTTTATGAATGATTTGGGTTATTTACAACCCCAAATGTATACAATTGAGGAGATGTTTTGAAGTAGTAGATATTTTGAGGTAGCATTTAAGGCGAAAATACAATTTTGGTCCTTACATTTTGGGTAAATTCTCGTTTTGGTCTCTAAATTAAATTTGCTCCTAGGTTAGTCCCTGAAATCAGAAAATCGATTCTATTTTAGTCCTTGCTGTCAACCTAGTAATAGAAAACGCATACATGGCAAACGGAGTGTATTAACGGTAGAGACCAAAATAGAATCAATTTTCTGATTTTAGGGATTGATCTAGGAGCAAAATTAATTTAGAGATCAAAACAAGAATTGGTCTAAAATGTAGGGACTAAAAGTGTATTTTCGCCTACATTTAATTAATGTGGGTGAAGATATTCATGTCGCTAAAGATGAAGATGACGTCTTTTATTTAATTATTTATTTATTTATCAGTTTTGATAAGCAAGTTAGATCACCTTAAAGAGAATAATTCGTTAAATTTAGCATGAAAGGAGTATGATTGAATTTTGATGATGGTATAGAGGCTTAGTTTCGTACGTTTAGGTTGCCCTAAATTAGGCAACCATATGTCATCCTTTGTCTCAGAATGGAGCATTAGTGGATCCAGGGGTACATCATCACGAGGGCACTTACGATATAAACATTGAGACCTAGTCAGTAGTCGCACATTAATAATTATCCTATATATAATTCAAGCTAAGTTCCATTTATCCTTGAGGGACTGGACCCTACATCGTGTGGCATGTAATTGTTGGCCTCTCAATTATCAGCCTTGTGTTTATGTCAGTCATATACAGGAGAAACAGGACAAGATCACAGCCTAATTTTAATTTACATTAAAAGGGTTAAATTTCTCCATCATACCAAAAAAAAAAAAAAAAAAAAAAAAAACTGTGTGCTTATACAAGTGTAATGTCAGATCCATCGTTAATCACCCTAATTAAGGACCTTTTAACCTTACTAATACTTCACTTATTTGTGAAGGAGAAAGCCAAAATTCAATTGTAAGTGTGGGATTTTTGTAAGGATTTATGGGAGAAGATAATTAAGGGTACTTTAATTATGTGCTTAAGGGACTATATCATCTTTACTTATTTATTTATTTATTTATTTATAAATGTTGAGACCCTCATTGGGCCAAGGCCATTGGTGCAAAAGAATGCATTGACCACAATGCCTAACTTAAAAACCCTATTACAACAGTATTAGAGATCATGATTGAGCATTCCCCCACCTCCTTGCTCAATACCTCGGAATAAGTCTAACCTACCTACAATGCGAGTACTCAACAAAGGAGATCAACCCTGCTTGAATATCCCCTATGATCATGGAAGTTAGCCAAAGTAGCTATTCTCGGCCAATGAGGCCGGTACGATGAGTGAGCCAGGATATTGCAAAGTATATTTTCACTCACTTTTTGCATATTTGAACAACATTTACTGCATTATGTGCGTCTCCAATGTAAATTACATTGATACTACAATATATACCTATAAAAGTCCTTGCATAAAATACTATTTGACATGTACTTCGATCTACAACCCAAAAGAGGGGAGTGTCCTCTTTCACTCACCCTTCCCCAATCTCTCCAAGGAATGTGCAGTGTCAAACCTAACCCCTGGATTTGGGAGATAGGAAAACCCTTACAATACCCTTAAAGCAATCCTTATAAATGTACAAATTTTGCAAATGTGTACAACATTTATAACTTTTTTTATATCTACAATGTAAGTTTACACTGCTAATACAATGTAAACCTATAAAAGTCTTTGCATTAAACACTATTTAACATGTACTTTAATCTACAACCTAGAAGGAGGGGAGTGTCCTCTTTCACCACCCTTCCCTAATCTCTCCAAGGAATGTGTGGTGTCAGACCTAACATCTGGATTTGGGGGATAGGGAAACCATTATAATGCCCTTAAAGGAGCCCTTATAAATGCTAACACAAGATTTTAGCTAAAATGTGCAAAAAATTCATATGCACTTACTTTGTGAACATTTATACTAAATAAATAATTTCCAACTTGATTGTCAGAGTACCTCTAACCAGCCCCACTAGGAGTACATCTACCCTTAAGAGCTCCTACCTTAGGGCGAACTTCGGCCGTGTCTTCCATCCCTACTTTTCCATCACCCACACTTAAAAACAATAATTTCAACTTACTATAAATGAGAGACACGTGGATTCATAGTGTTACACATATTATGGTAAGACACCTAGAGGAAAGTAATTCTAATCTCACTTGTAGTGCACGTATTAGAAGTCTAAAGTTAGCCATTATATATATAACATACCATAGATTAGGATCCATTGTAACAAACGTGGTTTAATAGTAAATATGTAAAAGCAAAAGGTGTTTTGATATGAATGTAAGTCATCATTTCAAATCACATTAATTCTACTTCCACTCTCTCTCTCTCTCTCTCTCTCTCTCTCTCTCACTTTAAAACAAATTGCTCATGCGCCAATAAATGCAACCCCTGAAACAATTGTTGACTAGCCATCGGTGATGTTGTTCATAGTTGATGGTCTCATTTGTTGTTAAAAACATGGTTTTAATCACATACGGATCATACGCAATGAAAAATTAATGGGCTTATTTCATTTGTAATTGATAAAATGTATTATGTAAATTTCAGAATTTAAAAACAAGAGAGTGTACCTTGTTACAGTGAAATTCAAAACCAAATATTAGAAGTACTTGGAAACATTTTTAATCTTCACTCCAATTCTACTTATGTCTAAGAAGTGTGGTCTTTTAATCAGTTTATATGTATGTGTTCAAAGGAGAATAAGAGAGTGGTTTACACTCACATACACCATTTTCATTCAATTACAAAATTCTGTACGTCTCTCTCCTTATATAGATAACTGATTATCTAATTGGGCTAGCCTTTTAGGCTATTTCAAGTGGGTTTTAGTATGTGACTTGGAGTGGAACCAAAATGGACAAATAAGACACTAGCTCCAATGAGTTTTGTGCATTTCTGTCAACTCTTGACAAGCCTAAAATTACTATTAATTATATTTAATATCACTATATAAATATAATTGCACTCTAGTCCTTACTAATTAATAAATTATATCCCAAGACTTTATTATATATTCAACCCATTCATTAAAATATTCGTAATAATACAAAGTCATGAATGTTGACTGCCACTTTGAAGATTACTACATCTTAATCCTTGAGTACCCGGTTTAATCCTTTAAGTTATTCATCATATATTTATGAAATCTAATTTCATAAATATATACTTTAGTAACTCCTTACTAAAGTGGTTATGCCTAATACTCTAAAGAACCAAACCCATTAAACTTATCTTAAGAGAATATTTTATATCTCCGTTAAGAGATTATGAATTTCATCTTGAGAATATATGTTCTTTCAACACTAAATGTGACTGCTCAACATACTGAGGTTTAGATCGTGACTTTAGATCTCACTTATGATATATAAAAATAACATACACTTTATGATCAGGTTCATTATTCTCTCAGGATTAAGAGTTGATGTAAATAGAAGTCGTGAGATTTATTATTCATTTGACAGTCGTTAGTAGAATAATAAATCTTACAGCGGTCCAGTTCAATATGTCTTAACACTTAAAATATATCAACATATCAACTAGAAGTCTCCACTTTCATGATTAAGAAAAATCATCTTAGTTAATATGTTATAGTCTTCGCAGATGAAATGCCCAATTTCATCATCGACTACGAACTAAAATTCTGAGTTTACAAAGAACTTATGATTTATATCTTCTGTGGCTAAATCACATAAATCACATATTATACCTCTCATGAACTATATGATAATGTCCAAATATTCATGTTACCATTATTTTAGATAATAATAAAACAACTTACATAGAACATAATGTCATATATGGTGTCATATAATAGGATTTAAATGGCACATATCCTAACATCATTTTGGTTGACGCTTGACAATACCACCATCATTTGGCCGCCTACGACACTTTTATCTGTCAATGCATCCTTTTAGCTACTAGTGCAGCAATCATTTGGCTAGAGCAGTTATCTTCCACCGTCAATCAGCACCATCTGCGTTATCAACATCTATTTCATGCATTCCATTCTATATTGAGCATTTTGTTAACGATTTTGCATTTCAAACTCAAGTTTCTGCATTTAGTTTGAGGGGGGTTGTTATAGATATTATGGGGTAAGAGTTCCAAATTCATGTGGATCTATACATTTGTAAAGCAAGCAAACTAGTCATAATCTTATTTGTAGTGCGAGTATTACAACATTAATATTATTCATAGGCTAGCAAAAGGTTAATTAATATATAGGCCCTGCACTGGGGTCTATTGTAACACATCTTAATAGTAAAAATATAATCGTTAAAATTTTTTCATTGTGGGCTATCAACCAAAATTACGTATATACTACTTCTAATCTTTATTTCTATGTCACTTTTCCAATTCCAACGACCTTCTAACACACAAAATAAAAGGAATCCAGATACTTTTTTATGATATTTTTGATAACTAGAATCAGATTCAAGTTTCAACCACTCCAATCTTTTTCTCTTCTTATTAATTCTTATGTAAGTGCAAAATATTCTCCCTGTACTATAAATCCAAAGTATATTTAAGTCCGATTGCTGAAGGGAGCTGCCACATCACATGAGTTGCCCCCCCGCCCCCTTCTCTCTCAAAAGATCAGATGCACAAAATATTTTACAAATGATGTGTATAAAATATGTGTCTAATCAAAATGCATTATTAGCAATGCATTGCAATGAGATCAAATGCCTGCCATCAAATTCATTCATTTCTTGTGTTACCAAAAAGTTTTAAGGTCTTTTTCTAATGTTAATGCCAACTGCCAAAAAGTATTTAAAGACCCTTCTTTTGTACATGTCCATTTAGAGTCACGGTAAAACATCACATATAGAAACAGAAAACTTTGATCAAATGAAGGTGCTTTTATATCTCTCACTCACATTCTGGGGGGTTCTTATTCCTAAAGTAAAAGTGTCTTTGGAAACCCCCTAGAGAGAGGGATCATTTTGTAGCCTTTCGGTGCTTAAGCCTTCAATTTCAACTGTTTTCGCCTTCTTTACTCTTCTTTTTTTGTTTCTGATGACAACTTCGAAGAATGGAATCAAATATATTTGGTACTCTTTCTTTAACATCCATAATTCATCACACCCTATCCCAATATGCTCGTAGCTCTAGACAAAAAGAAAAGGTAAGGCTGCAATTTCTGACTTTTGTTTCTCATTTTGCTTCCTTTTGACTCCAAATCTTTGACATTCTTTGCAGCTTGTTTTTTGAAAGCCCAACAATATTTTTAAAACTGCTTTCACTTCTTCAAAATAGAGTTTGGTTGCAGTGATTGGGGGGACACTCGATAGACATGGCTGTTGATGTTTGCTCCGAGATTTCAAGCACAGGAATCAGCCCAAGAATCTCCTTCTCCTATGATCTGAACCAGACAGATGTTTTGCCAATTGAGCGCTCAGACTTGACCCTCTTGGATTCCAGCTCTGACTTCGTTTTCTGCATTGGCAACAACAGCTTTGTGCAAGAACTGTCTCCAGCTGATGAGCTTTTCTCCAATGGCAAGATTCGTGCTAAAGAAATCAAGAAAAATGTCACAACCCCAGATAAAAATGAAATACGCTATTCCCAATCTCAGTCTGTTTCTTCTTGTTCTCGCTCACATCAGCCTTCTCCTTCTTCTTTTACTGGGAATAATGAAAAGAAGCAGCTCAAAGAGTTCTTGTCCAACAGTTTTGACATGGAAGATGAAAAGCCTGCATCAAAATCATTCTGGCAGTTCAAACGAAGTAGCAGCCTCAACTGTGACAGTTCTAGAAGCCGAGGCTTAATTCGCTCATTACAGTTCTTATCACGAAGCAATTCAACTGGTTCGTCAGTACTCAACTCCAATTCCAAAAAAACAACTCTGAATTCAACAAAGGAAACTCAGAAGCCGCATTTGCAGAAACAACCGTCTGTGTCAAGTAGAAAGTCATCAGCACCATCATCATCATCATGTTCAAGTACATATTATTTCTACAGTTCATCACAAAGACCTTCGTTAAAGAAGAATAATAGTGGATCTCATGGCAATGGGGTTCGAATTAGTCCTGTCCTGAACCTTACACCACCATACATTTCTAGAGTTACTGTGAGTTTTTTTGGGTTTGGTTCTCTCTTCTGTAATGGTAAGGTTAAGAACAAGAAGAAATAATGTTTCAGTAAGTTTCTTTTGCTGCCTCATGTTCAAGTACTGATGGATTTAGCTGTCAATCATTTTGTTTTATGAATCAGCATGTGATGATCAGACTGTAAATTGAAAGAAAGTTTTTTAGTGAAGAAAAAAAAAAAATACTTTTAGAAATTACATGAGCTATTTTATTTTATTTTGGAAGAGTGAAAACTACAGTAAAGTGGGATTGGATGGACGGTAATTGTTGATGTGCACATCAACATGTTATGACCTTGGGAGACAGATAAACAAGGTATCCTTCTTTCGTGGCTCACCCATGCCCTTTTTTATCTTTGAAGTCTTTCTTCATAATTTAATGTGGCTGTCTTTTGTTGTTTTGAAGGGTGATTGAAGGCTTCTTTTGGTGTTTTCTTTTGTATGTTTATAAGTTTATACTTTGATTTGGAATCCTTTAATTTTGGTCTTTTTGTTCTATATTGTGATATTAAGGACAAAACCATTGCTTCAAGGGATTCCGATTTGAAAAAAGAGGATCAATGATTGAGGGGGTTCCTCTAACTTTTAGCTTGATAATCTGAGAATTGGTTTGCTATTAAGGTCGTCCTTTTTTTTTTTTTTTTTAATATTTGCTTAGCTATCAACTCCACCCTATTACGTGGTCCACTTCTTGGATCCCCAATCTCTTATTAGACGATGCTTTTTCTAAAGCATCGGGCATAACAGTATCAAGACAGTCAAACTTTGTAGACATGTGTAGGCCATAATCTACTTGGATTGAACTGATGGATGGTCAATCAACATCCTCAGTAAAACTAAGCAAAGTTGCACAAATTAAAGTTTTGAACTTTTTTATGCAATTTATGAATAGATCATATCCTATTATGATTGATAAGTTTTATTTATTTACAATAGCTGTCTTTATAGTAATTTATTTCAATCAATAATTTCCTTTCGTATGTCAAGCGCTAGAGGTGCTAATCAACCCGTTTGAACTTGCTTGCCTGCTTTTATTAAGGCGCCGTTAGATTCGAAATTTTTGGTGGTTGAATGTTGGGTTTAACGGGTTATTATTATTATTATTTTTGGGTGATTGTGGACTGGTGGGTTTTGGATGAGGAAGTTTTCCATCTGATAACCTGATCTGGCCGATTAAATAATAAGCTTAAAATGTTGCACGATATTATTGAATTTGAGATGGTTTTTATATCCTTTCCTTGACACATGTTCTGAACCATATCGCATTATCACCCTAGCTCCCTCTCCTAAACCCCTTTTAGCGTAGATTGTTCAAAACATTTATTAATTAGCGATCGAGTTTGCTGCTTTGGTTCTTGGATAGCCATGGGGACAAATTGAGGGTAAAGATGAGAGCCTGGCTGATGACTACCTATCGATGTAATAAATGCTTAACAAGTAAGCTAAATTCGATCTCAACTAAACTTGGCCGTGAAACTGAAGGCAATTTTTGGATGGTTTCTACCAATTGAGCAGCTGGTAATGGGAGGGATAACCAAACACCTAAAGAAGTTGGTTTGAGAGACTCGTTATTTCGTTACTTGTGAGCAACCATATCAAGAGTCTTGCACAGTGGCATTGTTTGGCCTTGACTAAAATTTTGAATTTTGTTCTAGAGATTGTTTCGGATTGGTTATTGTAATGGAATATTTTGGCATTAGTATGTACTGCTGCTCCATTTCAGGATAATAATAATAATAATAATAATAACTTTTTAAGCTCGTAATTAACCCACATAAATTCATAAAAAATATAACATTAAAAAATACAAATGTTCATATAAACTTTCATACATAATTAAATTTTCCAAGTACTCATTTATGTTTGGATAATAAACTAAGAAGTAAAATTTACGTATCCTTTTGAATTATTGATTGTAATACTCGATAAGAAACGAAAACAAATAGTAGAATAAGGGAATTTAGCCAGCTCCTTATGAATGCCAAAATAAAACTTTCCATAGGCATATAAGGGATTTATTAAATTATAAAGTAAGTTTAATTTATTTTCACTTTCCACAAGAGTTTAAAAGAAACTACATTGTCACCAAAAAAAAAAAAAAAAAAAAAATTGTCACAAATATGTCTTAGATTATTTTTACGACTTCATGGAAGGAAGTGGGTTTAACACTATAACTTTCATCTATCATTTGTGATTTACCCACTGAATGCACAACTGAAATGCATAGATAGCACTGCATAATGCATATAGATCTAATCTAATACAAATAAAATAATAGGAACGAACAAAGAAACTAATACAAAGAAAATAAAAGGAACAAGCAAAGAAAATATTGAACGGTGAAAAACAGAGAATAGGTAGTATACTTGTCTCTTAGACAAGGGACTCAAATTTCATTTTATCTCTTCAAAATTTTAAATACCTCAACAAGACCATCGACAATGCCAAGCTAGTTCTTTTCCTAATGATTTAGTCCCACTGCAACAAGCTTTGAGCCTTTGACGCGGAGAGATTAAGAGTGAGCAAAAGCCAATAAGATTTGCTCCTTACTTTTTTCACTTTTTTTTTTTTTTTTTTTGATGGAATCTGCTTCTTACTTAGAGAAAGCGTGTTGAGGTCCAAAATATCACAAGCAGAAATCTAAAACTAAAAGGGCCCTCAAAAATAGGCAAGGCCCAATCTGGCAACTAAGGCCCACTTAAATGAGTAAGAGGAAGCCCAAACTCCTGGATGGGCAAGCTTTGGGGCCTTGAAAGGAAAGGAAAAGAAAAGGAAAAAGGAATCTCAGCCCAGCCATTGTAAGGAGAGTTTTCTAGGGAGCCCAAAAAAGGACTGAACTAGGATACCTTGGGATTGCCAGAGCCATGGGATTTTTGAGAAATGCAGAAGGGGATCGGCTGAGACTTGGACAGCTCAAGGGAGCATGCCCATGGACACAAGGAACGAAGATTGGCATGTCCCATCAGCCACTTATGGCTCAGAAAAAAGGTTGATGACTTAGGAATCAACATTTCATGAAAAAGAAGTCTGATACCTCGAGGAACGCAAGAAGGTAAACCATGAAGGAAGGTGGCAAGGGATCTTTTAGCTTGATAGGGAAGAATCTACCCTTGTAGAGAAAATGACAAAAGGTGAAGTAGCCAAAAAGGTGGGTTTGAAAAGGAGCATCTAGAAGTTTTGGGAAGAGAGAATTGAAAGTCAGCCCTTAAGATCCCCTAAAAGAAGAAGGTCAATTGGGGGCTTTTTGGAGGGAAACCTCAAAAGGAGAACATAATGAGAAAATAAGGAAGGGACCTGCCACCAATGTTGCTGACACAACATTAGTTCTAGTACTTAGGGCAGCAAATTGAGGGAATTAGTGGTACACCAAAAACCCTAGGAATGTACTATAAAGGGGGGTGAAGTCATTAGCAAAAACCATTCAGTAATAAGTAATCAGAGAAAAAGATCATTTGAAAAACTTCTCTGAAATTCAAAAAATGAGAAAAGAGGAAAAACATTGTAAGGGATCTCGAGATAGGCAACAGAGGATACACTTGGATTTAAGAGATTCAAACCTCACAAGTCTTAGAAGCCCACAAAGAGCTATCTAAGTGTGTGACTTTTGAACTTATTTAAACCTTGTGACATATCCTAGTGGAAAGAAGGGCCCAATGTATTAAAAAATCAATATAATGAAATATCATTTATTTTCCGAGGATCCCTGACGTCCTTAATTGCTTTTTCTTTATTTCTTTATTGTTCCTTAGCCGTTTGCTTTGCAATATATATATATATATATATATATATATATATATTTACATGTATGAATATGTATGTGTTGTAGGATCCGTGTTTTGTGCATAACTTGGTTTGTAATCAGTCCAACACAACTGTGGTGAACCAAGCTTAGTCCACTAAACCACAAGTACAAAACTCTTTAGGAGCCCAGGTTCCTTGATTCCACTTGGGCTTGGGTACTATCCAAAAAAAGAACCCACATTTTAAGGCGACTCCGCTAGGGACTAGGCAAAGAAGAGGGAAGAAACAGTCCCTTGGCAAAGCATGGCTCCAAGGCCAAGGAATACTAAGGGTACTAACGTGCCACCCGCAGCATCAGAATCCGTGGGAGAAAATGAAGTAGCTCCTAGGCAAAGGAATGAGGTACCCTTGGTAGAACACGAAGTTACCTTAAAGTAAAGATATGAGATGCGGAAGCTAGACCCCATGGTCCATATGGCAGAAATGGTAAAGGACCTCCAGTAGGAGATCTGTCTCCTCAAAGAAGGAAGAACCCAAGAGATTAGAGAGAATGCCTCTCCCTTAGTCAACTAGGAAAATGTCTAGCTAGAAGGAGGGTCAATAGTAGGGGAGGAGCCAATCCCCAATATCTCACTTTAGAAAATGTGAATGCCCTTCTTGAATAAGAAAGGGAGAAGTTCTTAGGGCTCCCCAGGAAATTCTCTCAGGATCCCCCATTCCCAACAGAGCTCCTCAGCAAGCCTTACCCTAAAGGATAAGAACCAATGTTCCACCCGTTTGATGGACGGAATGGGAGTGCTGTAGAGCACGTGACCAGATTTATTCATACCATGGGTCCTTATGCAGGGGACAAAGAACTATGTTCAAGGGAATTCGCTAATTCCCTAGTGGACAGAGGATATACTTGGTACACCACCATGAGGCCTGGGTCCATCAAGACCTAGGATGAGATGATGGAGAGATTCTGAGCAAAGTACTACCCAGGCGAGGATAAGGTCACTTTCTAAAGCCTTTAGATGGTGAAGCAAAGGCCTGGGGAGGATTCGGTCCAGTTTATCAAAAGATTCAAAGATGTCTCCCTAAACTGTTATGGAAACCATAAAGATAGAGAGCTCAAGGAGACCTGCATATCCGACATGCTCTTTGATTACAGAATTAATCTAGAGAACTTATGCATAACTCAGTTCACCAACCTGTTGCAAAGAACCAGAAGGACATCATTAACTATAAAAAAAAAGGTACTAGTTTCCTAGGCCATGATAGCTTCAGTGGGAGAAAAGAGGAAGAGGCCTGAAGGAAAAGTGACCAAGGAACCACCTATAATCCCATTTACCGCGGATGAGCTGAACTATGTTCTGGATAAGTGGATTGGAGATGGATTTGTTAGACCATTCATCGTGTCAAGACCACCTACTAAAGAGGAGAGAAAGAACCTCTTGTTTTGCAAGATCCACAATTATGTCAGGCATTCCACCAAGGATTACTAGACCCTCCGAAGGTTTTTTCACAAGAAGCTTAAGGAGGGGACCCTGGAGCTTACCCAGTGAGAACCAGAGGTGCAAAGGAACCCTTTGCCCAATCATAAGGGAAATGGGGTAGTGGCTGTAATAATTCATGGGAACCTGGCTGATGCAGAGGTAGAAGAGTCAAGAGGATCCTTCTATCTAAACACAATCAGGACCTTTCAGAAGAACCCCAAGTTCAGGTCCCTATTCAATCAACTAGGATTTGGTCTAGAGGTAAGAAGGATTGCGACAGAGTCCCTCATGAGCATAGCAGCAGACTCAGGGGTGAAGTGTTTCACAGCAGAATCTTGTGGAGATAATAGGATTTGGAGGAGTTGCAGAATCCACTGAAGGGTACGTGCAATTGGCCTTAAGGGTAGGCCCAATAGTAGCTCTGATTCAATTTCATGTGATCAACTCAGAAGTTTCTTATCACATTTTGTTGGGGCGACTTTGGCTTCATATGCACGACCTTATCCCTTCAACATACCACTAATGTGTGAATGGGAGACTAAATAGGAGACCTATAAGGATCCCTACCAACCTAAATCCCTTCAACCAAGGAGAAGTGAACTTCGTAGAGACAAAGTTCTATGATGAGTTAGTACCTAAATGACGAGTGTCCCACACCAGGAACCTTAAGGGCACCTATTTTAGAAGAGAAGGAAGTAGGAGGCACCTGTGAGCTAAGGGATCTCTTGGACAGAAAAAAGGCAAAAGAAAGAGGTCAGTTCCTTAGGATCCAGGGAGTGTGTAGTAGTCAGGGAACTCGGGGGAAGGTTGATATATTGCTTATAAAGGTACGCGAGACATGAATACACCCTGAGGAGGGTCTCGGTCCACCAGATTGCATGATAGCTTAAGAGGAGATCCTAGAGGATATGGAGAAAGTAGTGCAGATTCAATCCAAAGAAGAGTTGGAAGAAGTAAATCTGGGGGCTAACCTAGGACCCCTAAAACCTGTTTTTATCAGTAGCCAGCTGTCGGTAAAGGAAAGAGACAGTTGGTGGAATTACTAAAGAAATATGTAGATGTGTTTGCATAGACATATGATGAGATGCCTAGCCTGGATCCCGGGCTGGTGGTCCACTCCCTCAATGTAGATTAGAGAACTAAGCTAGTAGTTCAACTAGGTAGGGTCTTCCACATTGAGGTAGAGGCTCAAATCACTCAAGAAATCAAGAAGTTACTGGCAACAGGGTTCATCAAGCCTATCCAACACCCTAAGTGGCTTTCCAACATAGTTTTCGTGAAGAAAAAGAATGACTAAATCCGATGTTGCGTAGACTTTTGCAACCTCAACAAAGCGTGTCCAAAGAATGAATTTCCTTTACCTAACATTGATCTCCTCGTAGACTCAGCTGCAGGAAGTTCCATGTTCTCATTCATGGATGGGTATAGTGGATATAATCAAATCAGGATGGCTGCCAAGGATGCGGAGAAGACAGCATTTAGGACCTCAATTGAGAACTTCTACTATACGGTGATGCCTTTTGACCTTAAAAATGCAGGAGCCATGTACTAGCGTACCATGACGACCCTTTTCCATGATATGATGTAAAAAAAAAAAAGGAAGATTATGTAGATGACATCGTGGTGAAATCAAAGATCAGGGCAGGACACTTTCAAGCACTGGAATGAGTCTTTGAAAGATATAGGATGTACAAGCTACACATGAACCCCTTGAAGTGTGCCTTTAGGGAATTTAAAAGGATGTCCCTAAGATTCCTAGTACATTACAGAGGCATAAGCGTAGATCCAGCTAAGGCCACTGCCATCGCAACCATAAAAAGGCCCGCTCAAAAGTTTCTTAGGAAAGGTCTCTTACATCAGGAGGTTTGTACCAGGTTTAGCCTCGATTACAAGTGAGCTATCCAAACTGTTGAAAAAGGTAGTTGAGTTCACCTGGGGGCTTGAATTGAAGGGGGCCTTCCAAAGGATCCAGCAGATCATGAACCATCTACCTACCCTATAGGCGCCAGTACGTGGGTAGCCTCTGTTGTTATATTTAGCATCTAACTCCCAAGCAATTGGGGCATTGTTGGCCTAGGAAGATGATGAAGGAAATGAACAGCCCATTTACTACGTGAGCAGGGTCTTAAAAGATACAAACAGGGTATCCCAAGATAGAGAGAGCATGTTTGGTGGTTATTTACGCATCCCCAAGGCTGAAACGTTACTTTTTCAGCCCACCAAATCCTTCTAGTAACCAAGTCTCATCCTCTAAAGGCACTCCTCCATTAGCCCTTATTGACCGGAACGATATCATAGTGGCTAGTATTGCTCTCCCAATATGATATTGGCCTACGGACCCCCAAGGCCGTCAAGAGCTAGGCCATAGCAGATCTGTTGGCCCAATTCCCCAGAGAAGAAGAGTGTCCATTGAGTGAGGATATCCCAAGA
Organism: Lithocarpus polystachyus; assembly: GCA_033629205.1. Classification (NCBI taxonomy): domain Eukaryota; kingdom Viridiplantae; phylum Streptophyta; class Magnoliopsida; order Fagales; family Fagaceae; genus Lithocarpus; species Lithocarpus polystachyus. The sequence continues at coordinate 46,747,731 of CM066162.1, read as the reverse complement.
GAAGTGGCAGTAATAGAACTCCCAAGAAGGAAGTGGACTATGAGATTTGATGGGTTAGCAACGATAGCCTCAAATGGCATAAGGGTCGTGCTAAGTTGTGAAGACGAGGACACCGTACCATTATCCTTTAAACTCGAGTTCCCATGTTCGAATAATTCTGTTGAGTACGAGGTATACTTGACTGGACTGGCCATAACACTTAGTATGAGGATTAAGCACATGAGGGTACTGGGAGATTCCAATCTTATAGTCTTCCAAATCAAAGGAGACTTTGAATTCAGGGAGCAGAGCTTGGCATCCTATCGGACTTGGGCACAGAAGGTAGAAGGGAAATTTAGGACCTTTAGTGTTGAGTACGCCTAAAGAAGTGAAAACTAGTTCGCTGACGCACTGGCCACCCTAGGATCCCAGATCCTTTTATGGAAGAAAGCACCTTGATAAAGGTAAGCAAGTAGCAAAATTCCATCGTAGAGACCCTTAAAAGGATGTTTCTGGAGGAACCAGATGAAGAAGATTGGAGGAGTGAGATAAAGAGAGATGTGGGAAAGCTAGAGCATGGGGAGAGTATTAAAGAATTGAAAGATTACACCTTGATAGAAGGGGAGCTATACATAAGGTTGCCTGTTGGGATCTTGTCCAGATGTATTAGTGAGAAGGAATCACACAACCAAATCTATGGGGTCACAGAAACAATCAGTTTGTATAGGAGGATACAGTGTATGGGGTACTATTAGGCCAACATAAACAAAGAAGTTGCAACTGTGCAAGAAAAGTGTCAAAATTGCTAACTCTTGATGGACAAAGAGGAAAGTTATGCTGTATTTGTTGTAGAAGATTGGAGGACTCCATTTGTAGTATACCTGACTCAGGGGATCCTGCTAGCTAACAGGAAGCTGGCTCACTAGCTCAAGAAGCTAGTTGTTCGGTTTTTTCTACAGGATGGGATCTTGTTCAAAAGAAGGTATACTGGGGGTCCTTTAAGATGTCTAGGGCCTAGGGAAGTAGCAAAGGAAGTTCACTCAAGGGAATGTGGGAGTCACCTGGGGAATAGAAGGCTGGTTAAGGCATGTCATGCATGCCAAGTACTAGGGGATGCAATACATACTCACCCAAATGCGCTACAAGACATGACTACCCTGTGACCTTTCCACACTTGGGGGCTTGACCTTATAGGGCCCATAAATCCACCATCCAATGGCTACATATGGATCCTAGCAGCCATCGAGCACTATACAAAATGGGTAGAGGCCATTCCTTTAAAGAAGGCCATCAGAGTGGCATTTTCAAACTTCATTCGTGAGCACAACTTTATTCGTGAGCACATCATCATGTGGTTCGAGATCCCTAAGAGACTGATTAGCGACAATGGTACCCCATTCGTAAACAAGGATGTAAGGAGCCTATTAGAGGGATACCACATTAAACATAGGAGATCCACGCCTTATTATCCATAAGGAAATCGCCAAGCTGAGGCTACTAATAAGGTGATATTGAAGATCTTGAAAAAAATGAAACATGAGTATGGGGGAAAGTGGAGCTCCCACTTGACAGATGTACTCTGGGCGTGAGGAGCTCCCTGAAGATAGCTACAGGATTTTCACCGTTTTCCCTTATTTATGGGGCAGAGGTTGTCAGCCCAATAGAGTTAGCTATCCCCACACCAAGGGTGGTAATTGAGGAGATCCAAGGAGATGCAAATGATACACGTGCCAAGGGAAGGCTAGTAGACCAAGAAGGGCTAGAGAAAAAAGAGAAGTTGTAAAGAGGAGAAGTCAGAGGTACCAGTAGAAAATGGCCGAGGCATATGAGCAAGCAGTACACCCAAGGATCTTCATAAAGGGGCAGCTACTATTAAGGGTAGTAGAACACGTAAGGAAGAACATCCCGAGACCCTCCAAGTTCGCTCAAAAGTGAGAAGGCTCTTACGTTGTTAAGGAAGTCCATGATAGCAGGTACTATTACCTTGCAAAGGTGCATGGGACCTCCCTAGCAGATCCCATATATGGGAAACGGTTGAAGCAATACTATGCGTGAAGATTCTGGGTACACCAGGGACCTTTTTGTCATCCCTCATTCCACTAAGTGTTTCATCACCCTTTATGTTATTAGGCATTATCTTTTGTCATATGCTTGTTTTTCCAAGAACTTTTTTTAGCAACTTCTTTTTTTTTTTTTTTTACAATCCATGTGAAAAGGCCACTCTATGCTAGGCCCACTTCCATCTTATGTCTTTAAGTTATTATCTTATGTCTTTAAATCATTATGATGAATTTCAATGGAATCTTCTTTCAAAGTTTGAGTAAGCCATACAATTAAACTTAATAGTACTACATATAACACGGTCTGAGTTTGGTCAAAATCCTGGTTGAATACTTGGGCCAGCACTTGATTCAAAGAAAAAAAAGAAAAGAAAATCTTTTTCTAGTACATGGCCCAAGACCTGCACCAGAATTGATCCAAGTGCATGACCCAAGACTTGGGATGGAAAACAAGCCTCCTAAGTACCTAGCCCAGTACTTGTCACAAAAGGGCCCACCTGGTCTATGACCTAGGACTTGGATGAGGATAAGTATCTAAAGTACTAAGCCTAGGACTTGTGTAGGAGCACAATCACTAAAGTACTTGGCCTAGGACCTGCCCCAAAGTGAGTCTTCAAGAACCATGGCCAAGGACTTAGTTTTCAAAAAAAAGAAAAAGAAAAAGAAGAAAGCAAAGGAAAAAAGGGAGAAGACAACATATGAAAGGGAAAAGAAGTACATGTTACTAGAAGCAAGAAGTTACTGAAGTTCACATAAAAAAAAAAAACACTTAACAGCTCAAAGTACTTAGAAGAAAGGAAAGCAACTTATACAGCCTGAATTTCTTAAAAAAAGAAAAAAAGAAAAAAAAAATTAAGGTATGAGACTAGCTAGTAAAGAACCCTCCCGAGGAACTGCAGAAGTAGAGGAAGTAGCTAGAGAGGAAAGGGCTTGCCACTTCTGATCTTCAAGTCTTACAACACCTTGTGAGCACATCCAAAGCCTCCTTAGTAGCAACAATCTCAACATCAAGGACCCTGGAGGCCTTCCTCTGAAAAAGTGCATGAGCCAAAGACTGAAGGTACTCCAACATAAAAGACAGATTGAGTCTTACCCCCATGAGGTCCTACACCTCCCCCCTCCACGCCAAGAGTCTCCCTTTAGATAAGAAATCAAGAGATGTATCCTTTAGGGAAACCAACACAGCATAGAGGAGTTCTATCATAATGTTCCCTAAGAATACACCCTCCCCTAAATCCACTGGTGAAGTCCCCCTAGACTTAAGCAATCCTTCCAGGAGCAGCAAGCCCTCAGTAGGCACAGAGAATCACAAAAACTTGACGAAGGGTCGCCCAAAGCGATGAAAGTGACTTATAGGAAGGCTGTTAAATTCCAAGGAGTCAAAACGGGTCAAGAAGGCAGGAAGCCTTAAGCTGGGATCTGAAATAGTCATCTTTGGGGCTTCCTCCATCGTTGTATCTTTTTCCTCAGGAGGTGAAAGACCCTCAGGCCTTGGGGTGGTTTGGGAGATCCCTAGCTAAGCCTTAACATTCGGGATAGCAGGGAGGGGTCCTTTGGCTTCTTTAGTAGTCACAAGCTTGGATTCCTCAGTGCCCATATCAATATATGCAAAATTAATGGGGTCATGAAGCAAGAAGAGGCACAGAGTAAAGGGAAGGGAAGAAAAAGAAAAGGGTAAACAACAAGTACCAGTCTCCCATGGCAAGACTTCCTCCTGAATCTAAGTTACTGCCTTAGCCATCGTGGGAGGTTCACCCTCCTACCCTTCTGACACTTTAAAGGACTCTGTAGAAGAACACATGGCATGTTGAAAGAAAGGAGAAAAACCTTAGTAAAATTGCTAAAGGAAGGAAGGAACAAAGAAGGTTGTCCTGTGATTGAAGCGAAAAGAGGAAGAAGAAGAAAGACAAGGTCACCAAGGGTAAAAAAGAAAATAATAAAACGTACCTTCAGAGGTTTCTATCTTTGAGGTGGGATCAGCTTCGAGGGCAATCTAAGCATTGGCTTGGCATGGGAAAAAAGAAGTAGTGTTTTCAAAAAGAGGGAAACAGGAAAGATGAATAACGTAGGAGCTCATGTTTTCAGGAAAGAGTAAAGGACAAGATATGCCCTACCTATTCTTATAGATGAGGTTATGGTCCCAAAAGATTCTTTAGTCACCATGAGTCTAGTTGTTTGCATAGCAATCACAGTTTTAGCTGGGCTAGGAGTCTACCCAAATTTAGGATCTTTGAGGACAGGGGTCTAAGTAGCTTCAAGATCCTGAATGAATAAAGGGATAGGAGCTTGCATAGACTCAGCATCCTTGACTACCTCAGAAACTTGCTCGGCTTCCCTAACCACTCTGCCACTGGGGATTCTTTCCCCAACACCAGAAATAGTTGGGGGCTGAGATGCCACCACCTCCTCCTGTAAGTTACCACCAGTCACAGGGGGAGGATCCTGCACCTGTTGAAGAAAGGAAGAAAAGGGGAACAATTGACAACTCAACAACAAGAATGGACAAGCCTCAAAAGGAAGAACAGACAGAAAAGAAGAAAGGGGAATGGAAATGTCATACCACATCATCACTAGAAGAAGGGATTTTTGCTCCTTTTAGGGTTAGATTTGCGTTTAGACTACTAAAAACAAAAAATCACTCATCAGTCAAAAAAAGAAAAAAAAAAAAAGAAAAAGAAAAAGAAGAAGAAGAGAGAAACAGAGAAACGCAACAAAACAACAAACCATAGAATAAAATGAGAAGGCAAGGAGCAACTAAAGAAGAAAGGATAATAGAAGGAATGAGGCCTTGCCCTTCTCTCTCTCTCTCTCTCTCTCTACAGGTTCTACAATAGTCTTCTGCTTACTACGGGTACGTCCAGAAGGTCCTTAGGGAGATCAGGGAGTAATAGCGGGGAACCCCAAAGAACATTGGGCTGAAGAAGTAACAGCCACAAAAGAAGTTCCTTTAAGGGAACCCACATGAATCTGAAGAATAGAAGACTCTACTTTAGTATTTACTCTGATCTTTGGGATGGGAGGATGGCTGACCTCCTTCTCAGCAGCAAAGGGGTCTACCTCTCCAAGGTCCTCAGAAATAGTAAGCTGCTTGCGAACTGAAGCAGTCTTCCTCCTCTTAGTACAATGGACAGCTTCGGTACCCTCAACACTCTCCTCCACTTCTGATTTCTTCCTTTTTGATCTTCTTCTCCTTACCTTTACCAATAGGAGTTGCAGCACTAATTTCCTCAACCACTCCTCTTTTAATCGGTACACCCGAGGAAGAGCCAACAATCAAGTCACACCTTAGCTAAGAAGCAGGGAAATCGTTAGCATAGGACACCCAACCACCCCTAACAGCGTGCCACTCCATGAAATCAGTCTTGCTACTTATTGTAGCAGACACAACACTAGTAGTAGGGAAAGCCAAATGTTTATTTTAAGATAGGGTAGAGAAGAGATCAGGGTTAAGGGTCCTCCCAATCATGGAGTGGCAAAAGATTAACATTCCCACCCTTCAAGTTAGACCAGCGAAAATATTGTGATGGCCATCAGTAGAACTGCCACACAAGCCCTTGATGACCTCTGGGGATCCTTGGAATTTGTCCTTCTCATACTTTAAATTCCTACACTTCACCAAGGTGACAGAGGAGCAATCCCAGACAAATACTTGGAGGATGGCGCAATGCAGAGATGAAGTTATGGCATAGCACGAGTTACCTTCAACTTCATCACCATGAAGCAAGTCTAATTGAGAATAAACGTGTTCTAAAAACATGGGAGCTAGAGGATACTTAGTACATCGGGCTAACTTGATAGCTAAAGGGAAGAATGTAGACTTGATTCCACAACCAGGAAATTCACTGAAAAGAAATTTACTCAACCATAGTGCTAGGAACCCAGCTTGCTTAACAGATTTGTCCTTTTCTTGGGAAAGTGTCGCTACCAATTTACCCATCCTAGCTAGCTTGCCTCCGAAAGACGCAGTATGCCCACCAAAATGCTTGAAGTGTCGCTCCTTAACCTTGAGATCCTCTGCAGAAAGCTGGATATCGAAGGGATTCTCATCACCAAGCAGAGGGAAGGGGAAATTATTAACCACATCCTCTAGAGTAATGGTAAGCTCACCAATAGAAAAGAAAATCATATGTAGAAAGGGAGACCAACGGCGCACCAGATGTCTAAAACCCTTGGTATCCTTGAAGCCTTCCAAGTTCCTGGAAATTTTCATTGACTTCAGGATCCCAACGCATTCCAAGAAGTTGGCAAAACCCCGATCAGATAGCTCCTTATCCACCCAACTGGCCCAGCCAGCGATCCTCCTTAGAACGAAATCAAAGAAGATGGGGAATTGCCTCTCAGGATCCTCGCCTAATTTGAAGGTCCAGGATTTCCTTTAGGTCTGGAACTTGGACGAAGCTAGAGAACCTAGATTGACCAAAAAACACTTAGGCGTGAGGAGAAGGAGGAGCATCACCATGAGTAACCTGAGGGAAGAATAGGCTAGGGGTGTACCAGGGGTCTTGCAGTGGGAAGGCCGAGCAGTCTGAGACTTCTTGCCCCTCACCTTGAGCTGACCTTGCCGAGGAGCTCTTACCTTTAGAAGGGGTGGGTGAATGTTCCTTCTTTTTTCGCGAGGAAGAAGAGGAGGCCATGGAAGATCATAGTGTAACAAGAGGAAAGGGTTGGAAATAGAAGGGAAAAGGAAGCAAAGAGAAAGTAGAGTGTACTGAGAAGGATTCTTAAGTATAGAGAAAAAGGGAAAAGATGTTTGGAAGAAAGGATTGAGATGACAACAATAATGGCGTGAAGAAGAAAGAGAAGAAAAAGTATAAGAAAATGCGCTAGCTGCCAAAATTCAATTTTATAAAGAAGTTACTAGTAAGTTATTAATGGGAGTTATCGAAAACATAAAAAGAGGAGGAAGAAACTTACCCAGACACTTAATCCTCAACTTCCCTACAAATAGGAGTTACAAAAGAAGTGGATACGTGGGATTGGGATACCAGAGGACAACGTGAAGGGCCAGGATCCTAGAATAAGATGGAAAATGATACTGAGGAAAAATGAATGTATCAACCACCCACAACAATAGTAAAAGGGTCTTGGAGGGGGACAAAAAAGAAAATCTCACTTACTCACGCGTGGGTTGCAGGCAACCCTCGAGCTCAGGGGGCTAAATGTTGAGGTCCAAATATCATAAGCATAAATCTAGAACTAAAAGGGCCTTCAAATATACACAAGGTGCAATCTGCCAACTAAGGCCCACTTAAAACGAGTAAAAGGAAGCCCAAACCCCTAGATGGGCAAGCTTTGGGGCCTTGAAAAGAAAGGAAAAAGAAAAAGGAACCTCAGCCCAGCCTTTGTAAGGAGAGTTTTCTGGGGAGCCCAAAAAAGGACTGAATTGAGATACCATGGGACTGCCAAAGCCACAGGATCCTCGGGAAATGCAGGAAGGGATTAGCTGGGACTTGGACACCTCAAGGGAGCCTGCCTATGGACACAAGGAACGAAGATAGACATGGCTCATCAGCCACCTATGGCTAAAAAAAAAAAAGGCTGATGACTTAGGAATTCTTCATGAAAAAGAAGTCTAGTACCTCGAGGAATGCAGGAAGGTGACTGGGGATCTTTCACCTTGATAGGGAAGAATCTACCCATTTAGGGAAAATGACAAAAGGTGAAACAGCAAAAAAGATGGGTATGAAAAGGAGCATCTAGAATCTTTGGGAAGAGAGGATTGAAAGTTAGCCCTTAGGACCCCCCAAAAGAAGAAGGTTAGCTGGAGGCTTTTTGTGGGGAAACCTTAAAAGGATAGCATAGTGAGAAAATAAGGAAGGGACCAGCCACCAATGTTGCTGACACAACATTGATTCTGGTACCCAGGGTATCAAATGGAGGGAATTAGTGGTACACCATAAACCCTAGATAAAAGGGGGTAAAGCCATCAACAAAAACCATTCAGCAATAACGAATCAAAGCAAAAAGATCCTCTAAAAAAACTTCTCTAAAATTCAAAAAATGAGAAAAGAGGAAAAACACTGTGAGGAATCCTGAGATAGGCACTAGAGGATACACTTGGATTCAAGGGGATTCAAACCTCATAAGTCTTAGAAGCCCATAAGGAGCTATCTAAGTCCGTGTCTTTGAACTTATTTGAACCTTGTGACATATCCCTGTGGAAAGAAGAGTCCAATGTATTAAAAACTCAATATAATGAAATATCATTTTTTTTTCTCGAGGATCCCTAACGTCCTTAATTGCTTTTTCTTTATTTCTTTACTGTTCCTTAGCAGTTGCTTTGCAATACATATATATATATATATATATATATATATATTTGCATGTATGAATATGTATGTGTTGTAGGATTCATGTTTCGTGCATCACTTGGTTCGTAATCAGCCCAACACAACTGCGGTGAACCAATCCCTATCCATCAAACCACAAGTACAAAACTCTTTGGGGGCCTAGGTTCCTTGATTCCACTTGGGCCTGGGTACTGTCCAAAAAAAGAACCCACAAAGGGAAATTAGGGGTTTTTGTTTTTATTTTTCCTAGTTAGGCTATTTGATAAGGGAAAGTTAGTGAAAATTACTAAAGTTGTCGTGTTTCTTAAAAAAGAAAAAATTATCAAGAAAAACCAAGAAAGACATTTGACATTTCATTCCAGAACACACAATATTTCCCCAGAATACCAAATTTACACTTAAAACATTGGCACAATCTGGTACATGTTTGAATTTTGGGTGGCATGAAATAGAGGGGTTACCTATACCGGTCTATTTGATAGAACCAAAAATTTCGGCCATTTTGATTAGAACGAAACATAATTTAAAACTTTGATTGTAACTTTAAGAAGCAATCCCAAGGTTTACAAGATTCCTTCTAGAAATAGTCACCTAGGTCAATTAGCAAGTTAGCTTAACCTAGACCTTTCCATAGGTCAATCTTGGGCACCCTCAATCAGGGCTGTCCATGTGTCGGGTTTGTGACAATTCAAAACTGACTCAATCACTTCAAGTCCCTAAGATATGCACTTATCGTCGACCGAGAAGGCGGATTGGTTCAAGTCTCGTTAAGTATCAAGCAGTTGGCGGTCGAAGTTAGGGAATAAAGATCTAGCTAAAACTCGTCAGATCTGGTTGAATCTAGTGAGATCTCGCCGGATATCATTAGATTTGACCAAATCTCACTAGATCTTTCTTGTACTGGCAAAGAATGGCGAGTTCTAAATGTGAATATCGGTCGGGTTGGTTGGAATTGGGTTTTCATGCAACGACCTTCCAACCAATAGGTTTTTGAGATCGGAAATCCGTCGTTGACCACCATAATGCCAAGTTGGACAATTTTCAAGTTGGATCTGGTTAGTTGGGGCAGATGGGTCGGTTTTGCGGGTGGGTTGGACAGCCCTACCCTTAATGTCGAGTTAAGGAGTGTGACTGAGTTTAAGCTGCCATGTCACTAGGTTACTCCCTAGTTTCCCCCTATTTTTAAGGCCAATCAGCATGTCATGTTGGGCGTAGGGAATTCATTTCTTTCCAAATCTTGGCAACATTTTCTGAGGAATCGTAGAAGGCCCATTTAATGTTGCATGCGTGCTAACCAAAAATGACATGGAATGTGGTCTTTTCATCTTCAAATACACGTGTCTTCATCAAGCTCATTCTCCCTATAACACATTTGACGATTGGGATTCCAATCTGCTTGGAATAAGGGTGAGTTTAAGTGGTTACCTTACTTCTTTTCCTTTACTCTCAAACCTTCTAGCTTTCAAAATTGTGCTTAAGAATCTTCTTTTTGTTATTCTCTTATTCATCTAATCTTTCAATTTACATTATCAATTGTTGTTTTTCTCTTATTTTTTTCTTAGTAGTTTGAAATTTTCCTTTTCAATCTCATGGGGGGTTCCACTTATATTCTTGTTTGTGAGGTTTTGCAGCCCTTGCTAAGCTACAATTTGATAATGTTGGGATTTAGAGGATCAAGTAAGCCAAAATTCATGTCATGACCAACTTCGACCATCTTATGATTACTAAGAATCTAGAATACTATCTCTTCGATTTATAGCCTACATGTGAAACCCTCTCACTATAAAGAGAGGTGAAGTCCTCTTTCACTTTTTTCCTTATAACTATCATTTTACTCATGGTTTTTTATTCTTGCAAACGTGTCAAAGTGCATGGCCAAGGGTTTGTTGTACAAGGCCAAAAACAAGGTATCCACTAACCACTGTCCATTCTCAACTAAAAGGATAAAGATAGGGTTGATCTTGGTCGTGGCCAAGCTTACTATAGGGTTTTATATCCCAAGTGAAAAGAGGACTATGGGTCTTACTACTACTTCCTCTATTGCTTTGCCTAAGCCCTATGCATCTACCATATCATCCCCCTAACTCCTCGCTCCAACATTTTAACTTCTTTTGGTGACCATCTTGCCAAGCTTTTCTTGGGGCGCTTCAATAAATTCTTAACTGGAAAATTTCTAAAGAGCATCAAAGAGTTACCTACTATTTCTTTTATCTTGACTTGAGTAAACCAATGTGTCATAGTAAGTCTTCCTCTACTTCCAATGCTAAGTTAATGATGTAGGACAAAATATGAAGTATAATATTTTATTTATTTATTTATTTTGAGATTTTTATGTAATTTTTAGAGTTTTAGATTTATGGTTATTATTTCCCTGATTTTTAGTTGTGTTTAATGTTTTTTAAGTCAAATTAGGGTCTTCGTGTGGTAAGGTATCAATTAGGATCCGTTTAGAATATATTTTATTGTTAGTCAAGTTTATGGAGCTTTTAAATTGGCCTCCAAGCCTGTAAACAAAAATTATGTTTAGTATTCAATTAATAAAGATTTAAACTTTAAACTTTTGTCTTTTTATCTTTCAAAAGTATATATATTTTGCTTCTTACAACTTTTCACTTGCGTTAGTTTGTATCTTAATTCCAAAATGGAAAGGTTAAAGGAAAAGTACTAAGGAATGGATTCCTTTATATTTGACAATGAGTTATTTTTAGGTACTCCCGGAGCACAATGAATGGTGCTCCCTTCTCTCACATTCATGGTGAGATCTACTCATTATATTCATGGTGAGATCCATCATGAATATGAGAGAATGGAACACCATTTCACTATACTCAAAGATTACCTAAGAATTTTTCATCTAGAAGATACCTAGCAAGTACTACGTGAACTACAACATGCAGTTGTTACCCTTCTTGCTAGGAAATCTGCATAGAAATGTAGTCATATTTTGCATGAAAGACATTTAACATGCTAATAACATAGCATTTAACGACCACTACAAGAAATCTGGGTTTAGGTGACGTTTGTAAAATGTCACTAAAAACCCAAAAAAAGTCACTATAGACACAATAGAACATCGCAATAGAGCGGTTGCTATATGTCTATTGCGACGTTTTCGAAAAACGTCACCATATGTGGTTCTTTAGTGCCGTTCAAAAACTTTTAGTGACGTTTTAGAAAATGTCACTTAATAAAACGTTTTCTAAAATGTGACTAAATAATATAACATTTTCGTATATAATGTAGAAAAATACATTTAGTGACGTTTTTAAAACATCGCTACAGGATTGATTATTTGTGGCATTTTAAAGGCATCGCTAAAATGGATTTCCTTTTACTTTTTAGTGACGTTTTTAAAATGTCGCAAAAGCCTGCTCATTATTTTTTTAAAATATCAAAAATGCTATATAAACCTGCTAAAATTCAACAATAACTAAAACGTCGTTATAGAGTATTTTTTTTTTCAACAACATGATGACGAAAACGTTGCTATAAATCAAATATGCGCTGCTAAAACTATACTTGTTGTGGTGTTTTAAGAAACGCTGCCATTGTTTTGAGTTACAACGACGTTTTTTAAAAAGCTGTCTCTAAAAGCTCACTCTTTAGCGACATTTTTTAAAAACGTCACAGTATACCACTTATAGCGGCGGATTTAAAAACATCACTAAAAAAAACACCGCCTAAACCTAGATTTCTTGAAGTGGATTTTGGTCTCTCATAGTGGTATTAGTATGAAGAAACCAATTCGATTGACGCTAAAGTTGTTGAGAAACCAAATATCGAATTGGTGGCTTTTTACCCAAAAAAAAAAAAAAAAAAAAAATTCAACGACTCTATTGGAATATTGAAAGAAATTAATAACTCTTCATAAAATGTCTTACTTTAAATGCTTTAAATTGTCTCCTTAAGTCACAAAATGTGTTAAACCGAGCCAATCCACATACTACCCAAAACCTCCTTTAAACTTACTCCGAAGTTTTGGTGGTAACTCAGCCTTAGCCACAACCTTATGTACCGTAGAAGCGACACAAGAGGTCATACGATAATATTCAAAAAAAAAAAAATGTTGACTGATACTACCACCACTAAGTAAGACAAGGAGAAGCAAATACAAGACACGTGCATCGAAGAAAAGGTAAAACAGTAACAAAAGATTGGGTCTGGATCTTCTTCAAATGCAAAACCAAAAGAGAAGGGTGGAGTCGCATTGTCATTCGAAGCGGTAGTGAATTGTATAAGTAGGAGACAAGCTAGTATTATAGATAGCCCAAGAGAGAATTGCTGAAATCTTTGCTAAGGAACAAGGGTGGCGGTGCCTAGGCTAAGTTCAAATTTAATATAAGTTTTTAGAAAAGAGCTCGACACCTAGAATTATCCACTAGTAGCTTGTTTTCACTCTTATTAATAGATTATACTTAAATGGATTTTATTACATTATTACTAATAAATCATTTACAATCCAATCCTAGAAACGCTAATTAGACATCAACAGTTCCATTATAACTATTGAATTATTAAAAATAAATAAAGTAAAAACCACATCAACTTAAATAAATAAAAAAGGTAAATACATGCAACTGATTTACCATGGATTTGCTAAATGCTAATTTATATAGAGAAAGACTATTATCTTTTAAGTTATCGTTACACTCAAAATTGGACAAAGAATTTTTATTCAGTTACCATGATGGTTAACATGAACGACCATCACATTGACAATGGCTTCATTTCGTATCATTTTCCAAAATCCTCGAATTGAAGTCAGGACATATTCTTATAACTACAGTTTTTTATGAAGGCATTCCCATGGAATGGGAAAAAATATCCGATTTTTTTTCCCTGCATTAATGTTAGCATCATAACTTTTTATATATATATATATATATATAATAAAAGCGTAAGTAAAAAACAATGAAAATAATAGTAAAACTTATCTTATTTTTTGGTTAATTTCTAACACAATAAAACGAAATTCTAAATCCATTTCTTCACGATTAAATTATTAATTTGGTAAAATACAATTTCATCCTTCAACTACTATCTACCTTAATTAAATTTTCAACTATTAAAATAAATCAATGTTCCCAAGAGTCTTATAATTCAATTGATACATTTTAATATTTCTAACGAAAATGTCTAGAGTTCAGATCACTTCCCAAAATTATTGAATTATAAAAATAAAAAACTTAAATTAATGTTATCCTTGAGCCTTCTTGTTTAAATTTTGTTAAGGTTCAAAATATCACAAGGCCCAAAGGAATAACACACTAGACCAATCCCATAAGAAAAATAAAAAGGGGGTTGGGCTCACAAAAAAAGAAAGGATAGCAGACCCCAAGAGATCTGAGGCCCAAAATCCATGAAGTGGCAAGTTTTAGAGCCCATGAGACGAAAGAAATATAGAAAAAAAAAAAGAGTCCAGCCTGCCGAAGAACATAGGACCATAGGGAGCACAACAGAAAGAATTGGGCCGGAATCCCAGTAATTATCAAGGGCCCGGGATCCCTAGGGTATGCAACACAATTCAAGAAGGATTAAGACAACTCAAAAGGGGAACCAAAAGGCGCAGCAAACGTGGGACAGATATGTCCTTCTCAAACGCTCAGCGATGCAACGAGGTACCAGAGGGCTTGGAAAGCAACGACTCACGAGCAAAAGACTAGTACCTCGAGGAACCCAAAAAGATGAATTGTAAGAGGAAGCAACTAGAAGGACTTTCGACTTGGTAGGGGAGGATTCGGCTCATTGGAGAAAAACGACAAAAGAAAGGGCAGCCAAAAATTTAAGCCTAAAAAGGCGTGGAAGCATCGAACAAAGGAAGATTAAAGATCGGCTCTCCAAGGACACTCCATAATGGAAAGTCAGCAAGAGGCTTTCGGGAGAGAAGCACCAAAAGAAGGAGATTAGAAGAAACAAGGAAAGAATCTAGCGTTAGAGGGGCTGGAACAACAGGGGCTCTGGTACCTAGGGAGCAAAGGAGAGGGAAACCAGTGGTACCCTAGAACCCTAAAGTGACACTACAAAAGGGTGATGTAGCCAACGTTGAAGGGCATTTAGCAATAGTGCAATCATAGTAAAATCACTAAGAAAACTCTGTTCAAGCTTAAGGAAAATAGGAGAACATTGCCTGGTATCCCAAAAACAGCCACTATAGCAGATGCTCAGATTTAAGAAGATTCAAACTTTGCAAGTCTTAGAGGCTTAGACAGCCATCTAAATCTGTAATTTTGAGCTTGTTTGAACCTTGTATCGCGTCTTAGTGAGCACATCATAATCAGTAATTAAGAAAAAACTAATGAAGTACCTTCTTTTGGTCTGAGGATCCCTAACAATCATTTTGTGAATTCCTTTATTATTTCGCCATTCTTTGCTGTTTTTCTTGTCGTTCAATACATATATTCTCACTTGCTATTGATATGTATTGCAGGAATCTTGCTTTGTGCATCACTTGGTTCTTAAACGGCCCATTTAGCCGCGGTGAACCAACCCCAGTCCCTTCAATCTACAACAAGAGGGCCCAGGGTCTTTGCTTAAGTTTGGGCCTAGACACTGTTAAAACTCGACCCTCACATTTTGGCGACTCCACTGGGGACTAGGTAAAGAAGAGGGAAGAAGCAGTCTCTTCGCGAAGCATGGCTCCGAGACCAAGAAACAGCAAAGCTACCAATGCGCCACCTGCGGCTTCTAAGGCCGTAAGAGAGAATGAAGTAGCCTCTAGACAGAGGAACGAGGTACCTCTGGTGGAAAAGGAGGTGATATCAGGACAAAGGCGCACAAGGCAGGAGCCAGACCTAGTGGCTCGAATGGCAGAAACATTGAAAGATCTGCAGCAGGAAATTCGCCTCCTCAAAGAAGGGAGGACACATGAAATTAAGGACAATGTTCCCCCTATGCCCAACCAGGACAGAGCCCAACCAGAAGGAGGGTCAACAGTAGGAGGGGGTGGCAACCCACAGTACTTGAAACTGGCAGATGTTAATGCCCTTTTGGAATAAGAAAGAGAAAAGTTTTCAGGGGTCCTCAAGAAATTTTCTCGGGATCCCCCATTCCCACCAGAACTCCTTGGCAAGCCGTATCCCAAGGGATATGAACCCCCAAAGTTCCACCCTTTCGATGGAAGAAGTAATAGTGCTATAGAGCACGTGAGTAGATTTATCCACACTATGGGCCCCTACGCAGGAGATAGGAAATTGTGTCTGAGGGATTTTGCTAAGTCCCTAGTAGACAGAGCATACACTTGGTACACCACACTAAGGCCTGGGTCCATCAAGACTTGGGACGAAATGATGGAGAGGTTCTATGTAAAGTATTACCCAGGTGAGGACACGGTCACCTTCCAAAGCCTTCAGATGATGAAGCAAAGGCCTGGAGAGGATCCGGTCCAGTTCATCAAAATATTTGAAGATGTTTCCCTCGATTGTTATGGAGACCATGAAGAAAAAGAACTCGTGGAGACCTACATATCCAACATGCTTTTTGATTACAGGCTTAACCTAGAAAACCTATGCATCACTCAGTTCGATGACCTACTACAGAGGACTAGAAGGACATCATATACCATGAAAATAAAGAGGGTGCTAATACCCCAGGCCATGACAGCATTAGTAGGGGAGAAAAGGAAAAGGCCTGACGGGAAATTATTCGAGGAACCACTAGTGATCCCATGCACTATAGAGGAGTTGAACCATGTCCTAGACAAATGGATTTGGGATGGAATTGTTAGGCCATTTACCGTGTCCAGGCCACCAACTGAGGAAGAAAGGAAGAATCCTTTATTTTGTAGAATTCACAACTATGTCAAACACTCCACCAAAGATTGTTGGACCCTCTGTAGGCTTTTTCACAAAAAGCTAAGGGAAGGAACCCTAGAGCACACCCAAAAGGAACCCGAGGTACAATGGAATCCCCTGCCTAACCATAAAGGGAAAGGGGTAGTAGTTGTGGTGATTCATGGAAACCCAGTAGAAGCAGAAGAATTTGAAGGATCCTTCCACCCAAGCACAGTTAGGACTCTCCAGAAGAACCCTAAGTTCATATCACTGTTCAATCAGTTGGGATTTGGGCCAGAGGCAAGAAGGGTGGCCATAGAATCCCTCATGAATATAACAGCAGATTCAGGAATGGAATGCTTCACAGCAGAATCCCATGCTAGTCGAGCTTACCTAGAGACGACCAACGCGATAACCTTCACTGATGAGGATATGGAGGTTGAGCACCTAGACCACTAAAGACCCCTTTATCTAATGGCCACTATAAATGGTGTCCAAGTCCAAAAAGCACTAGTAGACACGGGGGCGTCACTCAACCTCATAGCCTTGAGTACCCTGGAAGCTGTGGGCCTGACTGGTAGGAGGATCTTGAGGGCTCCCATGGAGATAACAGGATTTGGAGGATTAGCCGAATCAATTGAAGGATATGTGCAGTTGGCCTTAAGAGTGGGACCAATAGTGGCCCTGACAAGATTTCATGTGATTAACTCGGAGGTTTCCTACCACATATTGTTGGGACGCCCGTGGCTCCATAAGCATCGCCTTGTTCCATCCACGTACCATCAATGTGTTAAAGGGAGATTGAATGGGAAGCTCGTCAGGATCCCTGCCAACCATACCCCTTTCAGTCAAGGAGAGGTGAACTTCGTGGAAACAATGTTCTATGATGAGTTAGAACAAAATGATAAGAACCCCATACCAGCGGCCCCTGAAGCACCCATCTTAGAAGAAGAGGAAGGAGAGGGCACCCGTGATATGAGAAACCTCTTGGAAAGAAGAAGGCAAAAGAGGGAGCCCAGTTCCTCAAGATCCCGGGAATGTGTCGTAGTATGAAAACCCCGGGGAAGGTCAATTTATCGATTATGAAGGTGCGCGGGGCCCGACTGCATCATGCAGGAGGGTCTTGGACCATTAGACTATATGATGGCCTAAGAAGAGATCCCAGAGGAACCAGTAAAGGAGGCCCAAATTTAGCCTAAGGAGGAACTGAGGGAAGTAAACTTGGGGGCCAAGTTGGGATCCAAGAAGCCTGTTTTCATTAGCAGTCATCTGACAACACAAGAGAATGAGCAACTGGTGGCCTTACTCCAGAAATACATGGATGTGTTTGCATGGACCTATGATGAGATGCCCGATCTAGTCCCAGAATTGGTGGTCCATTCCCTTAACATGGACCCAGGAGTCAAACCAGTAATCTAGCCAGCTAGGGTCTTTCACACTGATATAGAAGCTCAAATAACTCAAGAAGTCAAGAAGTTGCTAGCAGCTAGTTTTGTAAAGCCCATCCAACACCCCAAATGGCTTTCTAACATAGTACCTGTAAAGAAAAAGAATGGCCAAATCCGTTGTTGTGTGGACTTTCGCAACCTAAATAGGACATGTCCAACGAATGAGTTCCCACTACCTAATATTGATCTCCTTGTAGATTTGGCTATGGGAAGCTGTATGTTTTCACTTATGGATGCGTATAGCAGGTACAACCAAATCCGCATGGCTACCAGAGATGTAGAGAAGATGGCATTTAGGACTCCAATTAGGAATTTCTATTACACCGTGATGCCCTTTGACCTCAAAAATGCAGGGGCCACCTATCAAAGAACCATGACAGCCATCTTCCATGACATGATGCATTAAGAAATGGAAGACTACGTGGATGATATTGTGGTAAAATCAAAAACCAGGGCGGATACTTGAAAAAGTCTTTGAAAGGTGCATGAAGTACAAGTTGTGCATAAACCCTATGAAGTGTGCCTTTGGGGTGTCTGCTAGTAAGTTTCTTGAGTTCCTAGTACACCACAGAGGTATAAGTGTGGATCCGGCCAAAGCCACAGCCATTGCAACAATAAAAAGGCCCACAACTACAAGAGAACTCAAAAGCTTCCTAGGGAGGGTCTCCTACATTAGGAGGTTTGTGCCAGGATTGGCCTCTGTCACAAGCGGTTTATCCAAATTGTTGAAAAATGGGGCTGAGTTCGCTTGGGGAACTAAACAGTAAGAAGCCTTTTAGAAAATCCAGCTGATCATGAACCATCTCCCCATTCTACATGCACCGGTATGTGGGCAACCCCTGTTGCTATATCTAGCATCGAACACTCAAGCCATGGGGGCCTTGTTGGCACAAGAGGATGACGATGGGAATGAGCAACCTATTTACTACGTAAGTAAGATGCTTAAAGATACCGAAATCAGGTACCCCAAGATAGAAAGAGCTTGCCTGGTGGTCATTTACGCGTCTCAAAGGCTGAAGCGGTATTTCTCAGCTCACCAGATTCTTTTGGTGACTAAGTCCCACCCCATAAAAGCACTCCTACATCAGCCCCTCTTAACAAGGAGGATAGTACAATGGCTGGTCCTGCTCTCACAATACGACATAGGCCTTAGGACTCCTAAAGCTGTCCAAAGCCAAGCTATAGTAGATCTACTAGCACAATTCCCAGGAAAGGAAGAGAGCTCACTAACGAAGAGATTCCAGGGGAAGTAGCGGTGGCAGAGGTCCCAGGAAAGAAATGGACGATGAAGATTTGACGGGTCAGCAACGATGACTTCAAATGGAGTAGGAATTGTACTAAGCTGTGAAGATGGGGATACCATACCCATATCTTTCAAGCTCGGGTTTTCTTGCTCTAATAATGCAGCCGAGTAGGAGGCGTACTTGACTGGGTTAACCATAGCGCTTAGCATAGAGGTGAAGCACATGAGAGTTATGGGGGACTCAAATCTTGTGGTCTCTCAGGTGAATAGTGACTTTGCACTAAGGGAACAAAGTCTGGCAACCTACAGGGCTTGGGCACAAAGACTAGAATAGGAATTCCAGACCTTTAGCGTGGAGTACACCCAGAGGAGTGAAAACAAGTTTGCTGATGCACTAGCCATCTTGGGATCCCAAGTATCGCTCAAAGGAAGATGCGCACTAATAATAATAGAGAAGCAGGAACATTCCATCATAAAGATCCTCAAAAGTTTGTTCCCCAAGGAACCCAAATAGCAGGATTAGAGAAGTGAAGTTGCTGAAAAAATGAAAAAGGCAGGATCTGGAGGGAGCATCAAGGAGCTGAGGGACTACACTCTAATAGAAGGGGAATTATATAGGAGATTGCCTAGAGGGATCCTATCCAGGTGTATTGATGAGAAGAAGGGAAAGCTAAGATTGGAAGAACTACATAGCCAAGCCTGTGGGGTTGCAGAAAAGATCAGTTTGTATAGAAGGATGCAATGCATGGGATACTTCTGGCCAAGTATGAATAAAGAAGAAGTAGCAGCTATACAGGAAAAGTGTCAAAGATGCCAAATTTCGATAGACAAGGAAGAAAGCTATGTTGTATTTGTTGCAAAAGATTGGAGAACTCCATTCATGGAGTACTTAGCTTGAGGGATCTTACCAACTGACAGGACATCAGCCCACCAGCTCAAGAAACTTGTGGTCAAGTACTTCCTGCAGAACGGGATCCTATTCAAAAAGGGATACAGTGGAGATCCTCTAAGATGCCTAAGGCCAAGGGAAGCCAAAGAAGTGGTCAAGGAAGTTCATTCTGACGACTGTGGAAGCCACCTAGGAAAAGAAAACTATACAAGCAATTACTACTATTGGGGTGCTATTGGCCAACAATGAAGAGGGACTCCGAAGAACTAGTCAGAACTTGCCAAACCTGTCAAGTAATTGGAGATTCAATTCATACTCACCCAAATGTGTTGCAAGATATGACAACACCGTGGCCTTTCCATACTTGTGGGCTTGATCTCATAGGACCTATAAACCCCCTTTCCAATGGTTACATATGGATCCTAGCAGCCACTGGGTACTTTACGAAGTGGGTAGAGGCTATCCATCTGAAAAAGGCCATTGGAGTAACCGTGGCAAACTTCATTCGAGAGCATATCATTACAAGGTTCGGGATCCCCAGGAGACTGATCAGTGACAACGGGACCCCGTTCATAAACAAAGACATGAAGAGCCTGACTGAGGTGTATTGCATCAAGCATGGAAGGTCTACCCCATACTACTCAGAAGGAAACGGCCAGGCCGAGGCCACTAATAAGGTAATATTGAAGATCCTTAAAAAGATGCAACATAAGTACGGGGGAAAATAGAGTGACCACT
The DNA here is from genome assembly GCA_033629205.1 of Lithocarpus polystachyus. Taxonomy (NCBI): domain Eukaryota; kingdom Viridiplantae; phylum Streptophyta; class Magnoliopsida; order Fagales; family Fagaceae; genus Lithocarpus; species Lithocarpus polystachyus. Next base: position 46,727,315 of record CM066162.1, on the reverse strand, counting down.
TGGCAGATGTACTCTGGGCATGCAGGAGTTCTGTAAAGATAGCCACAGGATTCTCACCATTCTCCCTAGTCTACGGAACAGAGGCCATCAGTCCTGTGGAACTAGTTGTCCCTACACCAAGAGTAGTGTTTGAAGAAAACCAGGAAGACACCAAGGACACAAACAATGAAAGGAGACTAGTAGATCTAGAAGGGATAGAAGAAGAAAGAGAACTAGCCAGGAGGAGAAGCCAGAGGTACCAGCAAAGAATGACTAAGGCATATGCACAGACTATACACCCAAGGATTTTCGCTAAAGGGCAGCTAGTGCTGAGGGCAACAGAGCTCGTAAGAAGAAACCTTCCTGGACCCTCCAAATTCACCCTAAGTGGGAAGGACCATAGTGAGTATTACTACCTCACAGAGGAAGATGGGACAATCCTGACAGAGCCCATAAATGGGAAATGGTTGAAATAATACTATGCATAGAAAGGAGAGATCTTGGTACGCCGAGACCCTTTTGCCAACTCTCCAGTCCGCTAAGTACTTTATCCTTCTTTGCTTTTGTCATGAATTGTTGTTTAAAGTAATTTTGTCCAGGATCTCGTGGTACTTACTACCTTTGATAACTTTTCTGTAGCAAACTGTGCTTTGATTCAATGAAATCTCTCCTATTTTTTTCTTTAAATTATTGCTAAAGTTAAATATTGAAATTCCAAACATGGGCAAACTTGAGGGGGGTACCTAGGCCAATGCAAAAAGAGAAGGAGCTGTGACACATGACTTAGGACCCACCCCATAATTAGTTCAAAATACATGGCCTAGGATCACAGGCAAGAAATAAGTGCCCAGGATACCTAGTCTAGTGTTTGACAAACAAAGACCTGCCGGTTCATGATTTGGGACTTTTTTTAAAAAAAAAAAACACACCTAATATACCCAGTTCAGTACCTGCGTGGCAAACCACCAGGGGTAGCTGGTCCGAGACTTACAGTAAGACCTGTAGGTGTCATGGCCTAGTACTCAGTATAATAATAAAAAAAGGACAATAAAAGGAAGAAAAGAAGACCAGATCCATATACTATCAGGTGATAAAAGCAGTATTTTCTAAAAAAAAAAAGAAGAAGAGAGAAGACAATGCAAATATAGGTTCATACCATAGAAAAATAAGTTGGGAACAGTGTTCAGAAAAAAAAAAAAAGAAACTTATACAACTTGAATTGTTAGAAAATACACATCTGAACTTAAAAAAAAAAAAAAAAAAAAGCTAAGGAATAAGGTCGGTCAATAAAGAACTGTATGGAGAAATGGCGGGGACAGCTGAAGAAGAGAGAACTCTTTGCTTCTTAACCTTTAAATCCTACAGAACCTTATGAGCACGAGCCAGAGCCTCCTCGGCAGCAACAATCTCAACATCTATACTCTTGGAAGCTTGCCACTGGAATAGCCTAAAGGCCAGTGAACGCAAGTGCTCCAGCAAGAAGGACAGATTGAATTTGGCCTCTAAGAGATCTTGTACCACTTCTCTCCATTCCAAAAGCTTCTCTTCAGATAAGGAGTCAAGGGAGGAGTCCCTCAGGGAAATTAGCATGACACACAGTAATTCCATCAGAATGTTGCCCAGAAACACGCCTCCCCTAAAACCACTGGTAAAGTCCCCATGAACCTTGAGTAACCCCTCCAGCAACAGCAAACCCTCCGCAGGTACAAAAAAGCACAAGAAGTTGCCATAGGAAGGTCTTAAGCTATGAAAGTGGCTTGCAGGGAGACTGTTGAACTCCAAAAGATCAAAGTGGGCCAGGAAAGCAGAGAGCCCCAAGTCAGGATCTGAAATGGACACTTCCAAAGTCTCCCCCATTGTTGCACTTCTGCCAGTAGAAACCAAGGAACTGTCACCCTTTAGGGTAGTTTGAGGGGTCCCTGCCCGGGATTCAGAGACATGAGCGAACCCCATAGCTGCCTCAGGAACCACGAATTCAAGATCTCTAACACCTGTGTCAACATCGGCAAATGAAGACATAGTTCAAAAAGGGAGAAAAGAGCCAAGAAAGAAAAGGTAATGTAAGAAAAAGCAAGAAAAAAAGGGAGAGAACTTATATCGGCTTCCTTTGGCAAAGCTTCCTTTTCTCGTTCCTCTGATTTCTTAGAGGACTCTGTGAAAGAACACGCAGCACGATGAAGAAAAGGTGAAGAGACCTTAGCAAAATGGCTAAAGGAAGGCAAGGATACTAGGGGCTTCGCCATTGGGGAAAAGGGCAAGGGAGAAGCACAAAAGAGGGGGAGGAGGAAGTACAATAAAGGGAAATCAATACACACCTTCAGAACCCTCTGATTCTGAAGAAGAAGCAGCCTTAAGGGCAGGCTGAGCACTGGCTTGACCTAAAAGGGGAAGAGAATAAGGGAAGACAAAATTAAGCATTCTTATAAGAAAAGAATTTTGGGGGGGGGGGGGGGGGGTTCACCTGCTTGTATGGATAAAGACGCGCCCTCAAGGGTTCTTTGCTTAACATAGGATCAGGCGACAAAGTTCTGGTCGGACTAAAGTCTGCTTAGGCTGAGAAGCTTTAGGATCTTGAACAGCTAAGGGAATAGCAAACGGAATGAATTGGACATCCTGGATTGGCTGCTCAGTTTCCTCAATTGTACCACCACCAGGGGCCTTCTCTTTCACACTTGGGAAACCAGCAGGAGAAACAGTAACCACTTCCTCCTCCAAAACCTTGCTGGAGGTGGGAAAGGGTACCTCCACCTGTAAAAAAAAATGTATATGAGCACACAATACTAAAAGAGGAAACAAACAGAGAGAGGCACGAAGAAGCCCATACCATGTCATCACCAGAAGATCGCCAATAGTCTTTTGTTTATTGCGAGTACGCCTAGAGGGTTGCAGGGGAGACTGAGGTGCAAGTTCAAAGGATCTCAAGGGACCTTGGGCTAAAGAACTCACGGGAACTTGAGAGAGAGAAGACTCTACCTTAGTCTTTACTCGAGCCTTTGGAATTAAAGAACACCCAACTTCTTTTCCCACTGCAAGGGGACTTACTCTCTCAAATTCCTCGAAAATTACCAACTACTTCTGGGACTTCGCAGCCTTTCTCCCCTTGATTTTAGAGCCAGTCTTAGCACCCTCAGCGCCCTCTTCAAGTTCAGCCTGCTTGACCTTTTCCTTCTTAATCCTTTTCCCTTTACTTATACCAGTGGGAGTAGCAGCGTCAATTGACTCTACTACACCTCTTTTAATTGGCACCTCGGAAAAAACACCAACAACAAGGTCACATCCTGACCAAGTTTCTGGGAAATCCTAGGCATAGCACACCTAACCGCCCCTAGAGGCATGCCACTCCGCAAACCCTGTTTTGCTGCTTATAGCAGCAGATACAAAACCAGTGGTGGGAAGGGACAAACGCTTGTTAGCAGTAGGAGCGGAAAGAATATCGGGACTAGGAACTCTTTCAACCTTGCCAGAGCCAACATAATCAACAAAGGATTTCTGTACTCGCTTCCAATAGCCAGCAAAACCATTAGAAGCAAAAACTCCCCTGCAGGAGTTGGGAACCACGAACTGAGGACTCCTCTGCGACCAATAGGAGAAGGCATGAAGCCTAAGGAATGGATCCAGCAAAAGGAGAGGGGGTACTACATCTTTGAATATTGGAGCGATATCTTGATCAAAGCCGAACTGCCGGAGTACCCGGTGTGCTGGATAATGTGTATATCTAGGGCCACTGGAAGAGGACACCAAAAGCCAAGAGGGACTAACATAAGCTATGTACGCCAAGCTGCCTTCATCACCCTGGTGCAAATCAAATACGTTCCTTGGAGAAGTGAGGAAAGAAGCCAAAACAAAGTCACAAGCAAACCCGAGGCTAAACTCCTGAGGAGAATGCCACCTTAAATGCCCTGCCTGATCAAAAAGGTCGACTAGGTTGAGGCTACCACCTTTCAGACTGGCCTAGTGAAAAATAATCGGATGACTATCAGTCGAACTACCACAGAGGCCTTTGATTATATCAGGGGATCCCTAGAACTTATCTTTGACAAACTTCAAATTTCTACACTTAGCTAAAGTAACTAGAGAACGATCCCACATAAAAACCTGAAGTATGGCACAGTGAAGAGATGAGGTGATCGTATAGCACGAGTCGCCTTCAACTTCGTCTCCATGAAGCTGATCTAGTTGAGAATAAACGTGACCTAGGAACATGGGGATTAGAGGATACTGGGCACCCTAGGCCAACCTGATGGCCAACAGAAAGAAAATAGACTTGACCCCATACTCGAGGAACTCGCTGAACAAAAATTTACTAAGCCAAAGCACTAGAAATTCGGCTTGCCTGACTAATTTCTCTTTCTCGCGTGAAAGATTCATAACCCATTTGCCCATTCTAGCAGGCTTCCCACCAAGAGAAGCAGTACGCCCGCCAAAATGGGTAAATAACTTGTCCTTCGCCTCGAGATCCTCGTCAGAAAGGTTGATATCAAAGGGATTCTCATCCCCAAAGACAGGGAGGAGAAAATTTTTCACTACATCCTCTAAAGTGATTGTAAGCTCTCCAATGGAAAAGAAGAAGGTATGAAGAGAAGGGCACCAATGGAGCACCAAATACCTGAGGCCCTTGGCATCTCATACAAAACACACAGCGAAAGCAACAAAAATGGATCTATTTCATTCATGATTGATAGCATGCACTATGAAAATTTCAGAATTTAAGAACGAGATAGCGTACCTTGGTGCGGTGAAATTCAAAACAAAAGATTAGAAGTGTGGTCTCTCAATCAGTTTTTAAGGGAGAATAATTGAGTGGCTTCACTCGCACATACACACCACTTCACAATGATGTCTTTTTTTTTCTTATGAAAAATTCTGTATGTTTCTCCCTTTATAACTAACTAATTATTTAATTAGGCTGGCCTATTGGGCCTTTCTAATTTGGCTTTAGTGTGTGGCTTGGAGTGGGACTAAAAGGGACCAATAAGATACTAGCTCCAAAGGGCCTTGGGCTTTTCTATCAACTCTTGACAAGCCCAAAGTTACCATTAATTATATTTAATACCACTATATAAATATAATTGCACTAGGTCTTATTAATAAATTATATCCCATGACTTTATTATATATGCAACCCCTTCATAAAATATTTGTAGTAATACAAAGTCATGAATATAGACTGCCACTTTGAAATTACTACATCTTAATCCTTGAGTGCCTGGTTTAATCCTTTAAGTTATTCATCATATATTTATGAAATCCAATTTCATAAATATATATTTTAGTATATCCTTACTAAAGTGGTTAGGCCTAACACTCTAAATAACCAAACTTATTAAACTTATTTCAAATGAATAATTTATATCTCCGTTAAGAGATTATGAATTCCATCTTGAGAATATATGTTCCATCAACACTAAATGTGGCTGCCCAACATACTGAGATTTTGATCGTGACTTTAGATCTCACTCCTGATATATCAAAACAACCTACACTTCATAATCAGGTCCATCATTCTCTTAGGATTAAGAGTTCATGCAAATAGAAGTCGTGAGATTTATTATTCAATTGACAGTCATTAGGAGAATAATAAATCTTACAGCGGTCCAATTCAATATGTCTTAACTCTTAAAACATATCAACATATCAACTAGAAGTCTCCACTTCCATGATCAAGACAAATCATCTTAGTTGATATGTTATAGTCTTCACAGATAAAATGCCCAATTTCATCTCTGACTATGAACTATAATTCTAAGTTTACAAAGAACTGGTGATTTATATCTTCCGTGACTAAATCACATAAGTCACATACTATGCATCTTATGGACTATATGATAATGTCCAAATATTCATGTTACCATTATTTTAGATAATAATAAAACAACTTTATTAATCATAACATTAAGTCATACATAATGTCATACATAGCATCATATAATAGGATTTAAGGGCACATATCCTAACACAAGGTTCCCTGAGATTGCCACCACTTTCAGAATACCGGCGCGTTCTAGGCAACCCAAAAACTCCCCATCAGAAAGTTCTCTATCCACCCAAATGGGCCAACCAGTGATTCTCCCAAGAACGAAATCAAAGAAGATAACGACTGCCTCTTGTAATCCTCGCCTGATCTGAAGATCCAAAATATCTTTTGGGTCTGGTACCTGAGCAGAACTGGCAAAACCAGCTTGACCAGAAAATACCTAGGTGTGAGGGGACGGAGGTGTCTCACCTTGAGACACCGCGGGAAAGTAAAGGCTAGGAGTGTACTAGGGATCCTGTAAAGGGAAAGCCGGACGCTCTATAACCCCCTGCAACTCGCCTTGTGCAGAACCAAAGGAACCCTTGCCCTCAGAGGAAATAGAAGTATGTTCCTTCCTCTTTTGAGAAGAAGAAGAAGCCATTAGAACAGCGAATGTGCTAAAAAGGAAAGGGGAAATCAAGGGAACGAAGAACACATGATGGAAAGGAAGACAAAGACGCAAAATTGACTTGTGATAAAGGCTGAAGAAAAATATTTTTTAGTTTCAATAATGAAGAAGATGATGTATGGAAAGGCGCGCCAGCTGCCAAAATTTTATTTTCTTAGGGAAAGAAGTTACCAGCGGTTATTAATGGGATTTACGGGAAACGTGAAAAGTGGGTAGGGGAGTTTTCTTTTACTCCAAAAATCAATTGCCACGTCCCGTGTAAAAGGGGGAGTTACAAAAGAAAGAAGTGCAATAGGCAAAGAAGACTGGGATACCCAATGGCAGTGGGAAGTCAAGATCTTGAAACTTCGAGTCGCTCACGCGTGGGCTGTAGGCAACCCACGAGCTCAGGGGGCTAAATGTTGAGGTTCAAAATATCACAAGGCCCAAAGGAATAACACATTGGGCCAATCCCATAAGAAAAATAAAAAGCTACTTTAAAAAGCTAAAAATCTAACTTAATACAATTAATAACTGAGTGATTAAATTAAGAAACAATAATTGAAAAATCAAATTGAACTTTAACCAATAGTTAAGAGTATTAAATTAATAATTTAACATTTCTTCATTATGTCATTCCATCTTGATTCATATATACAACATATAATTTTTTAAAGTTTCTTTAATTATATTTCTTCATCCTTTTATATATACTAGTTAGAGTGGCACATTCAAGGCACATGCTACCTCTTAAGTAAGAAAATTAAGATAAAATTTCTATTTGAAGAAGAATGAAACTATATCCATAAAAAAAAATGTATGTCACACACAATGTTAGGGTAGCTATTTAACATATGAATATCTATTTTATTATAATAGTTTCTTAGTACTTATTTGCTAATGACAATATCCATTCATTAAAAATTTCTAAGAATGGTAACGAATGTCATCATTTTCCAACAATATGAAACTGAGTTTTTCTAAGACATTGTCACAATATTTAAATTTTCATAATGAAAGATGTCATATGCTACAATTGAACCATTTCATCAAATACCTTCAACCATATACAATGAAAAAGTTTTCATTCATACTTTCTTCTTTATTATTCTACATGAGTCTAGGTACAATGTTAAGCTAGCTTAGTTTATAATTGTAAGGGCACGTTTTGCTTCCCAAGCCCAAAAATTAAAAGGACAAAGGACCAAAGAGCCCAATACAATGAATTTGTAAAGAGTGGGCTGGAAATTGGACTTCAATGAGTTGGACAACAATCACAGTAGGTTAAATGTGTTGGGATTAGTGCCCTTAAATCCTTTGTATGATATTATGTATGACATTATATATGACATTATGTATTACTTAATATTGTAATTAATAAAGTTATTTTATTATTATCAAAAATAATGGTTACATGAATATTTAGACATTATCATATAGTCCATCAGATGCATAGTATGTGATTTATGTGAAAAGTCACAGAAGATATAGATCACAAGTTCTTTGTAAACTCAGAATTTTAATTCGTAGTCGGTGATGAAATTGGACATTTCATTTGTGAAGACTATAACATGTCAACTAAGATGATTTGTCTTAATCATGGAAGTGGTGACTTCTAGTTGATATGTTGATATGTTTTAAGAGTTAAGACATATTGAATTGGACCGCTGTGAGATTTATTATTCTCCTAACAATTGTCAATTGAATAATAAATCTCACGACTTATATTTACATGAACTCTTAATCCTGAGAGGATAATAGACTCGATTATGAAATGTAGGTTGCTTTGATATATCAGGAGTGAAATCTAAATTAACGGTCAAAACCTCAGTATGTTGGGTAGCCACATTTAGTGTTGATGGAACATATATTCTCAAGATGGAATTCATTGTCTCTTAACGGAGATACAAAATATTTCTTAGAGATAAGTTTAATGGGCTTGTTATTCTGAATGTTAAGCCTAACTACTTTAGTAAATAGTTACTAAAGTATATATTTATGAAATTGAATTTCATAAATATATGATGAATAACTTAGAGGGTTGAACCGAGTACTCAAGAATTAAGATGTAGTAATTTACAAAGTAGTAGTCTACTTTCATGACTTATTATTACTACGAATATTTTATGAAGAGGTTGCATGTACAATAAAGTCTTGGAATATAATTTATTAAAAAGGCCTAGAGTACAATTATATTTATATAGTGGTATTAAATATAATTAATGATAACTTTGGACTTGTCAAGAGTTGACAAAAAAGCCCAAGGCCAATTGGAGTTAGTGTCTTATTTGTTCCATTTTGGTCCCACTCCAAGCCACATATTGAAGCCCAATTGGAAAAGCCCAAAAGGTTAGCCAAATTAGATAATCAGTTATTAAGGGAGAAACATACATAATTTTTAGTAGAGACATCTTCATAAAATGGTATGTATGTGAGTGTTAGACACTCTTTCATTCTCTCTAGAACAAACAAATATATCTGATTGAGAGACCATACATCTTGGGTACAAGGGGAATTGAAGTGAAGATTAAAAGTGTTCCCGAGTACTTCTGATCTTTGTTTTGAAATTCGGGTCTTTAACCTCTGCCCTGCTTAGCCGAGGAGGTGTATCTCCTTGGACTACACTCCCAACCCTTTACAACTAGACTTCTTTCACAGCCCACTAATTCGTATGTCCTTGTTAATGTCTTCTTGTCCTTGGACAAACTAATGTCCTCAAACATAGCCCAAGGCCCAATATCCCTTTCTGGGTTTCTTATCCCTACAATAATGAACACCCATTTTAGGCAAGAAATGAAAAAAAGAAATAAAAAAAAAAGGATAACAAAAGGCATGTGTCTCAAATTTCCCATTAGATAAATTATAAGTTTCGAAGATTTAAACCTAGAAAATCAATGTTATTTAGGTAATAAATAAAACACCTTATGTCATTATTCAAACTTTCTAATTATTACTATCGTCTAAAACTCAAAATACATGAATAAATTTTTTGGAATGTTAAAATTTAGTGGGAGCATTTTAGACACTACACAATGTAATACTTTAAGAATCATAAGCTTTCATTAGAGTTTAACTGAAAGAATAATATGACATATTTGCTCTTTTCCAAAGTACTAAGGGGAGAATTGCTTGATTTTAAAGTTTAGGGAGGAACTGTGAACTATCCCAAATATAAAGGATGAAATGTGTTTTTATCCTAATTTTTTTTGGTGTGTAAAACCATGTGTTTTTACTTAAAATTGTGCATAAAGATAAAAATACAATAAAAAAAGGACAAAGTCTAATTACAAAATTAGTTGTAGTTTTATGCTACAACTTTACAAAATATCTTTTTATTGGAGGTGAGTTGTAACCTTAGGTTACAACCTTGCTCAATAAAATAAATATTACAACATATTTTGAAAATCTAACTGTTGAATTGCATGTTCTTTACATTCTTAATACAAAAATCAAATTTTGTATCAATCGGATATTATTTGCTATATGATCAATAAGCTTATATTTTATACATAATTTAAAACTACAAAAACTTGCAATTTAAACAATTTGTTGATAACAAAGCTATTGATCTTTAATTTTCTTAAAATTTTGCAAACATGGAGAATATAAGAATAGGATGTAATCCAATGGTGGATTTTTCAAAATTCACCTTCAATAAAAAAATATTGAGTAAGGTTGCAGTTTAAGGCTACAACCAATTTTGTAGCCATACTTTGTCCAAAAAAAAAAAAAAAGAGTCAACTTAAGAAAATAGTACATGAAATAATAAATTTTGGCTAAACAAAGTTGACTAAACCGAAAAAAAAAAAAAAAAAAAATCTAGAAACACATAATGGTACAACATTTTTGTAATACTATAATTTTGTTTTATTTTATTTTGATTCGTAAAGAATTGATACTTTAGTAGTTGCGAAAATATTATGACGACAATAAATTGTCTTAATATTTTCGCAAGAGAAATGCTATGTCCACAACATTTTCACGACAAATCATAAGTAGTATGTTGTTACAAGTTGTTATTAGTGGACAAAAAGGTAATGTCATTGGTAAGTTTAAATTAGAACCAATAACAATTTACCTCCTATAATTTGTTACGAAAGTGTTGTAAAAAATGTTATGTATGTCGTACTTTTTATTTTATTTTTACAATACCTTTTATTTTTAGTTGTGATTGGTTTTAGTATGTTATTTTACTATTGTATTTTGGCTTATAAGGAATTAACACCTCAACAATTGTGACAATATTGTAGCAATTTGTTGTATTAATATTTTATTTTTCTTTAGAGTTGCTTATGTGTATAAAAAAGAAAAATAAAATAAAAAGCATGTTCAATAGGCCATTTTACCAAATCCCCCCCCCCCCCCCCCCAAAAGCAAGTGAAAGCGGAAAGAGTGCAAATTGAATAAACCAAATTCGCTGTTTCTTTGGCATTGACACTTTTTATATATACTAGTTAGGGTGGCACGTGCTCTGCACGTGCTACCTCTTAAGTGAGAAAATTAAGATAAAAATTTCTATTTGAAGAAGTATGAAACTATATACATAAAAAATGAATGTCATTCAAAGTTAATTTCATTCGTATAAGAATTTTTATCACACACAAAGTTATAATAGTTATTTAACATATGAATATCTATTTTACTATAATAGTTTGTTAGTACCCATTTGTTAAAGGCAATATCCACTCACTAAAAACTTCTAAAAATGTTTACGAATATTATCATTTTCCAACAATAAGCAACTACTTTTTGCTAAGACATGTCACAATATTTAAATTTTTGTAATGAATGATGTCATACGCTACAATTGAAGCTATTCATCAAATACCTTCAAACATATATAATGAAAATTTTGTCGTTCATATTTTCTTCTTTATCATTCTACATGAGTCTAGGAGCAATGTTTAGTTTACTTAGTTTTTAACGACACCTATTTTAGGTAAGAAAATAATTTTTTTAAAAAAAGATAATAAAAGACAAGTGTCATCAAATTTTTCATTAGATAAATTATGAGTTTCGAATATTTAAACCTAAAAAGTCAATGATCTACATAATAAATAAAACATCTTATACCACCATCCAAATCTCAAAGTACGCGAATAAAATTTTTGGGATGTTAAAATTTAGTGGGGGTATTTTAGACATTATATAATATAATATTTTAAAAATCATAAACTTTTGTTAAGGTTTAACTAAGAGAATAACAATATAACATATTTGCTATTTTCAAAAATATTAAGAGAAAAATTTCTTGATTTTTAAATTTGAGGAATTGTGAACTATTCTAAACATAAAGGATGAAAAATGTTTTTATCCTAAGTTTTTTTTTTGTGTGTGTTTTTTTACTTAAAATGATGTGTAATGATAAAAATACAATAAAACTACAAAAGTCAACCTAAGAAAACTATATATGAAACAGTGAATTTTGCCTCAACAGAATGGTACAACATTTTTAAAAAATACCTTTATAATTTTGTTATATTTTATTTTGACTTGTAAAAAATGATATTTTCACAAAGATGTCTTAAAATATTGATACTTCAGTAGTTGTGAATATATTATGACGACAAGGAAATATCTTAATATTTTCACAGGAAAAATATTATGTCCACAACATTTTCACAACAAATCATAAATAGTTGGTTCTTATGAGTTGTTATTCGTGGGTAAAAAAATAATTTTATTGGTAAGTTTAAATTAGAACTAATAACAATTTACTACCTATGATTTGTTATAAAAGTGTTGTGAAAAATGTTGTGGATGTAGTACTTCTTTTTTCACAATACCTTTATTTTTAGTCGTGATTAGTTCCAGTATGATATTTTATTTTGATCTATAAGGAAGTAACACTTCAACAATTGTGAAAATATTGTGACAATTTGTTGTGTTAACTAACAACTCTATATAAATAAAAAATAAAAAAAGATTTGACCAAGCGATATTACTGAAAAGAAAAAGAAGGCCAATGAACAGTGCAAATTGAACAAACCAAAAAAAAAAAAAATGTTGCTACTACTATAGCTTTACGCATTCACACTTTTGCTATGAAAGTGTGATGAAAAATGTCATGGATATAGCACTTCCTTTTTTTTTTTTTTAGCTGTGGTTGGTTCTAATATGATATTTTATTTTGACCTTTTGGATTATTGTCTTGATTAGTATGCTATGTGATTTACAGTTGCCACAATACGTGGATCCTCGGTACTAATTACATCAGAACACTAGAATATATAATCAAGTAGAACACTAAGGAGTCTGTTTCTAGTGAACCAAAGAAGCTAGTTTTCCATAGTCACCTTGTGGACCCTTTAGCTAGAGTTGGTAGTGTTATCCTGTTAGGTTTGTGGAAAGCAAATCCTTTTATTCAAAACTGATGGTGTATAAAATGCTCAACTCCACACTCATCCATAGGAGTCATCTAGGGCAGAAATAGGAAGTTAGACTTTACATGGAGCTCTCGTCCATATCAGGGTCATCCATCTAGAAGGTTGCTTGGACGGCCTACAAGCATTCCAAGCAAGTTTTCTACATACAAGTTTTGGATGAGCTCCACATCCTTCAGAACACAAGTACAAATTGAGGTTCATTGCCACAAACCATTTCCAGCGATAGTTATGGAATATAAGATCAAACAAAATAACTTCCATGGTAGTTATGGGAGTTAACTCCGAACCTTCCGACCTCCTTAAATGTAGGAGAAGTTACTAATCAAGTAACTGCTCCTAGTATGTATTATATAAATGCTCATTGGTAACAAGAAAAGGTTCGTTCGAAATCACTTCCAAATAAATTAGAATTCTAGAATTTGAGAGAGATACTGACTTCATCATCGGAGGGTTTTTGGCCGGTCCACCCCCGTCACCTTTGATTGTGTGTTCATCTCTTCAGGTTTTCCAAATAATTCTCTTACCATTGAAGCCTGAAGCATTCAGTCTACTGATTTTACATTGCATTATCAGTTGGCGCCGTTTGTGGGAAAGAAATTTTTTATTTTTTGCAATATCTTTCTTCGACAAAAGGCTGCATAGTTCGGACAAGATCATGGGCCACTAGCCCAGGTCATCAAGAGAGCAGGGATGCTTCTAGCAATCCTCACTGTGATCGACAGTTAGCGCTTGTCACACAGCCTCCTTCCATCCAACATATACAATCCATGATAGCCACCATGGCGGAGTTAACTCGTCAGAACTAGGAATTGACTATGGAGATTAATTTAAGGCAGTGTCATGAAGGACGTCATGAAGGATATACTGAAGGACAAGAACAAAGTCAAGAAGATAGGAGAAATGCTGAGTCCGAGATCCAATCAAGGGGTACTACTTCGCGAAGGGCGTCGCACTTGGAGAAGGAGATGGACCAGATGAGAAAGGCTATGGACGAGATGAGAGAGAACATGAGGAGGAAAAATCCCATGGAGGATTTGGTTCATCAAATAGATTCCCTTTTCACGACTTCTATCAACGGTCATCCCTTGCCCCCAAAGTTCAAGATGCCTTCCTTGGACTCGTATGATAGGATGCGCGACCCTTGTGATCATATTGCTACTTTTAAGACCACGATGCATCTTAAGGGGATTCCAGATGAGATTATGTGCAGGGCTTTCCCTACTACCCTCAAAGGACCAGTGCGAGTATGGTTCAGCAAAATACCGCCGAATACAGTGAGTTCCTTTGAAGAATTGAGTAAATTGTTTATCAATAATTTCATTAGAAGGCAAAGACACAAATTTTCCTCATCCAACCTGTTAACTATAAAGCAAGGAGAAAAGGAAAGCTTGCGGTCCTTCATCACTCGTTTCAATAAGGAAGCCCTAACGGTGGATGAGATGGATGACAAGCTACTATTGGCAGCCTTCCATAATGGGGTTAATTCTGATTTGATCATCCACAAGCTTTAAGAGCAAGAGCCTTAGACCATGGTTGAACTTATCCATTCGGGCCAAAACTTTATGAATGCAGAAGACGCAATCATAGCTAAGAAAAGGAAGAGAACTGATAGAATGGAAGTAAACCCTGCGCGGCACTCCGAGCAAGGCCCTCGTCCGAAGAAGGGACGAACAGAAGATAAGAAAGACCGAGATAACAAGAAGGCGGGCCCTTCAGCATGGAGTCAACAATACACAACATTGAACGTGCCACTTGAGCAAGTCCTTATACAAATCAAGGATGATCATTCTTTGAAGTGGCTGGAGAAAATGAAGGGAGATCCCAACAAGCACAGTAGGAACAAGTATTGCCATTTTCATTGAGACCATGGGCATGACACGGATGATTGTTTCGATTTGAAGCAGCAGATTGAAAATCTCATTAGGCAAGGAAAATTGAGAAATTTCCTAGGATGAGATCATAAAGACGAGAAGTTAAAGGGTAAAGTAGAAGAGTTGTCATGGCCCCCACTCGGAGAGATAAGAGTAATTAATAGGAGGAGCTTCAACTAGGCAATCTTTCAAGTCTAGAAAGACATACCTGAAGGTAGTGCAGAACGTCCAACTATCTGAACGAGCACCGAGGACAAGGGCAACGGACGAACAACCCATCACTTTCATGGACGAGGATGTTGAAAGGATTCATCACCCCCATGACTTCGCCATCATCATTACCTTGCTCATTGCTAACTATACAACCAGAAGGGTGTTGGTGGACAATGGAAGTTCAGCAAACATTTTGTATTATCCTGCTTTTCAGCAGATGAGGCTTGGACGAGATCAACTCCGTCCAATGAATTCACCCTTGGTGAGGTTTGGAGGAATGAAAGTGCAACCCGTTGGCATTATTGCATTACCAGTGGTAGTGGGGACATACCTACAGCAAATAACCAAGGACGTGAATTTCCTTGTGGTAGACTGTTCATCTTCTTACAATGACATCATTGAAAGACCAACTTTAAATAGTTAGAAGGCAGTAATGTTTACCTACCACCTGTTAGTCAAGTTCCCTACAGAGTTTGGGGTGGGGCAAGTGCAAGGAGATCAGCTAGCAGTGAGAGAATGTTATCTAGCCATGCTGGCTATGGACGAGTAGATTCAGACAATGAGTATTGAGGAAGGAAGAGTTGTTGCAGAGCCCACTGAAGTGCTGGAAGACATTCCTTTGGACGAGAATAATCCCCAGAAGTTTACTAGAACTGGGACAAGTATGGGGGAAGAGACAAAGAAAGACCTCGTCCACTTCTTAAAGAAGAGTATTGATGTTTTTGCATGGAGTCATGAAGACATGTAGGGAATTGACCCAAGTGTCATCACTCATCAGCTGAATGTATATCCGTCTTATAAGCCCGTTCGTTAGAAGAAAAGGGTCTTTGCTCCTAAGCGAGACAATGCTATTAAGGAAGAAGTCCAGAAGTTGACCACAACACAATTTATTCGGGAAGTCTATTACCCAGATTGGTTAGCCAATGTGGTGATGGTCAGGAAGGAAAATGGCAAGTGAAGAATGTGTGTAGACTTCACTGATTTGAATAAGGATTTTCCCAAGGATAGTTATCCTTTGCTGCGCATTGATTAGTTGGTGGATTCAACAGCAGGTCATTAGTTGTTAAGCTTCATTGCACCTTCTCAGGGTATAACCAAATAAAGATAGACGGGGCAGATCAAGGAAAAACTTCCTTCATCACTAGTCGGGGTTTGTTTTGTTATAAGGTAATGCCCTTTGGTTTAAAGAACATGGGGGCAACTTATCAAAGGTTGGTTAATCACATTTTCTGACCGCAAATAGGACGAAATGTGGAGGTTTATGTGGACGATATGCTGGTAAAGAGCTTGGACGGGCAAAAGCATTTAGACAACCTCCAAGAAACCTTTGACACGTTAAGGCAGTATAATATGAAGTTGAATTCGAGCAAGTGCACTTTCAGATTTTCATCAAAAAAATTTATTGGGTTCATGGTTTCACATAGGGGAATTGAAGCGAACTTCGACAAAATTCTGGCAATCCTGGATATGAAGCCACCAGAGAACATCAAAAAAGTCCAATCTCTTACTGGGCGAGTCGTTGCCCTTAATAGGTTTGTCTCTAAAGCTACTGACAAGTGTTTACCATTTTTCAAGGTTCTTAAAAAAGCATTTGAGTGGATGGACGAATGTCAGAAAGCTTTCCAAGACCTCAAGACCTACCTGACAACAGCTCTTCTATTAAGCCCGTCCGTACCTAGTGAAGAATTATATTTGTATTTGGCAGTGTCCCCACATGCAGTAAGTTCAGCATTGATTAGGGAAGAAGGAAAGGTGCAAAAACCGGTCTACTATACAAGCCGAGCACTGAGAGGGGTAGAAGGACGATATCCTATGATGGAAAAATTAGCCTTTACCTTGGTTGCAGCTTCAAGGAAGTTGAGGCATTATTTTTAAGCTCATGTCATCAATGTTTTGACGGATCATCCATTAAAGAAGGCAATGAACAGGTTGGAGGCCGCAGGACAACTAGTCCAATGGACTATAGAACTTAGCGAATTTGATGTCAGATACCAACTAAGAAGCGCGATAAATGCACAAGTATTGACAGATTTTATTGCGGAGTTCACTCCAAGTCAGGAAGAGTTAGACACGATAGACAAAACCTAGAGATGGGTCATCCACGTGGATGGGTCCTCTACACTACATGCAGGGGGAATAGGAGTTGTTTTGCAATCCCCAGAAGGAGATGAGTTGAAGTACAAGGTTCAACTGTAATATGCATCGACCAATAATGAAGTAGAATATGAAGCCCTTCTTAAGGGGCTAAAGTTGGTAAGTCTTTAGAGATTCTTAGCTTGTTATAGGTTAAGTGAATGGAACGTATGAAACAAAAGAAGAGTGGATGAAGAAATATCTTAGTAAGGTAAGACGCCTTGTAAAAAAATTTAAAGAAGCTAGTTTCATTCAAATCTCAAGGGAAGAGAACATGAAAGCACACGCCTTAGCGAAGGAAGCCTTAGCGAGTGGATCGGTAGACAAGTTGGACGAAGGCCAATATATGTCAAGCATAGATCTTCTGGAGATACATTAAATAGAAGGCGAAGAAAATTAGATGACCCCAATAGTTGCTTACTTAAAGGATGGAAGACTTCCAGAGGGAAGAGACGAGTCCAGAAAACTAAGAATCAGGTCGGCTAGGTATGTTCTCATAGACAAGGTACTATACAAAAGAGGCTTCTCTCAACCTTATTTGAGGTGCTTAGCTCTAGACGAGGTAAACTATATGTTGAGGAAAATTCATGAAGGGGCATGTGGAAACCACTCGGGAGCGAGAGCACTAGTGCATAAAGTTGTCCATGTAGGGTATTACTGGCCAACCATTCAAGCAGATGCAAAAGCCTATGTCAAAGAATGTGACCAATGTCAACGGTTCAGCAATGTCCCTAGACAACCATTAGAGTATCTCACCCTTATGATGGCCCCATCGCCCTTTGCACAATAGGGATTAGACATCTTGGGCCCCTTTCCACTTGGAACCAGGCAGATGAAGTTCTTAGTGGTAGGTATTGACTACTTCACTAAGTGGGTAGAAGCAGAGCCCCTAGCAAAGATCACACAACAGAATGTCAAGAACTTCGTCTGGAAGAGCATTGTATGCTGATTTGGGGTGCCTAGGGTGTTGCTATCAGATAATGGACGACAATTTGACAACACACTCTTTAGGGACTTCTACGAACAGTTTGGAATTTAGAATCATTACTCCTCACCCGCCCCCCCCTCAAGCAAACAGCCAAACAGAGGTAACGAACCGATCCTTGCTGAAAATCATCAAGACTCGGCTAGAGGAGGCAACAGGAGTATGGCCGGATGAGGTACCAGGTGTTCTTTAGGCCTATAGTACGACTATGAGAACCCCCACAGAGGAGACCCCTTTTAAACTAGTCTATGGAAGTGAATTAGTAATACCTGCAAAAGTGTATATGATCAATCACAGAGTAATGAAGTATGAAGAGAAGGACAATGAAAAACAACTCCGCCTTAACCTTGATCTAATAGACGAGGTAAGAATGGATGCAGAACAAAGGACAACAAGGTACAAAAACCTTATGTCCAGACAATATGATGCAATGGTGAAACCAAGGCATTTTAACATAAGAGACCTCGTCCTATAAAGGATCTCTTTGGCAACCAAAAATCCATCTCATGGGAAATTGGGACCTAATTGGGAAGGACCCTACAGGGTTATCAATTACAAAAGACATGGGTCATATTACCTAGAAACTCTGGACGGGAGAAAGCTGAAGCACCCTTGGAATGTTGAACACTTGAGGAAGTACTACCAGTAAGATATCTGCCTAGACGAGCGTTGTCATCGGTGAGATCATAAAGATGACGCCCTGGAAGAGCCAAAACTTTATGTTGCTTTATGTTGCTAGTGTGCTGTTGGTATTGTGTGTTTTAAACTTATTGATAGTATTAGTCTTTATGTTATGCACTATGGGTTATGGACGAGGTCATGAACTTAGACTATTTGTTTATATTTATAATTCCCTCAAGGCCACTAGCCCTAATGTATGTGCCGCACTTGTGGACGACATTATATTATAAATGTGGTTTGGATTTTCAATGCATATGATGCATAAATCTAGTCCCCATTTCTTTCACAAAAAGGGCTAAAGGCCGAAGACGGGCAAATTCCCTGGACGAAGGGATGTAACGTCTATAAGCTTTCCTTAATAAGAACAAAAGAAAAACGAACTAAAGGTGTATTCTTCTAATAAATGGATGAGATAAAGCCTGATATTCATCCAACCAATGGACGAGGAGAGAACGTACACGCAAAACATTCAATCCATAAAGGAATTCGACTAATCAACATCCAATGTTTGGACAAGTGAAAGTTCGCAAATTACCGAAAGACGAGTAAAGAATCGTCAAACCTATAGACAACGGGTAATGCTATGAAAGACCAACAAAAGAAAAACCATTTATGGACAAGTCATATTGCAAAAATTAAAAGAATGGTGAAAGATGCTAAACATGAACGAGTTCTAATAATTATGGACGAGCCAAGGTTGAGATCAAAATCTTGGGTGCAAAAAAAAAAAAAAACATTTATCCATGCAACATGATAATAAATAAAAATGAAGGAAACAAATATTCATTCATTGTTTAAGGAAAAAGGGTGGATGACCTACGCCCTAAAAACCCTATGTAAATATTAGCTAATTGTTTAAAAGCTCGTCCTAAAACTGTGGACGAGTAAAATGTACTTTAGTTACTTTGGAATGGTCCAAAACAGTGGACCAAATACAAAATAATAATAAGAAAATTTTAAAGTGAGGCATCAAAAACTCATCTTCATTGGAGAGGGGCATCAGTGTTGGGGTCGTCCTAGGCTAGCCGAGTAGTAGCATCATCTTCAATGTTGATATCTTCAGAGCTTGTTTGGAGAAAGGATCTTGCAGTACCAACATTGAGCTTGATGGAACTGAAGTCAACTTCTGGGAAGTGTTCCTCAGTGTCTATACAAAAATCCTCGAAGCCAGCAGCATAATTTGCGTTTAAAAGATCAGTATACTGTTTTGAAGCTTTGAACTCTATAACAGCATGCTCTTTGGCTTCCGCATGATTGGCGCTCAGCTCATCATTTTTCTTCTGAAGATAATCAAGACGAGTATCCTTTTCAACGATGTCAGCCTTTAGCTCCTCAACGAGGTTTTGCATTTCTTTGGCCTCGTCTATAGCCTTGGTTGCCACCTCAACCCAACCCTTACAGTCATCCTTCACCTCCTGATTCCTCGTCTCCAATAAAACCCTTGTCTTGTCCGGCTGGGTAGCCTACCTAGACGCCTCAATAAACTTCGACATTGCCTAAAAAAAAAAATTTAGACGAGAAAAGCATAAAATAACAAAGGACGAGACAAAAAGAAACTTACCTTGAAAAGATCATGCACACCAAAGTGCTTAAAATATTTCAAGGACATGTCGTAGCATGCGGCCACGTCCTCACCAGTCACACTCTTCTTAAACCTTTCCCAGGCTAAGTCTTCATTCTCCAAAAGGTTCATAGAGACCCTCTGGGAAGTCTGCGACGAGGGAGTTGCAATAGTTTTGGACGGGGTGACAATGACAGGCACGGACGAGTCAACATCGAATATTTGGACAGACGGAGAGATAGGAAGACTGGGCTTAATGATCCCAGGTTTAGACGACCCATGCTTGGTTTTCTTCCCTCGACGACTGGGAAGGTTCCCCAAGTCTAGCATCTTGGATAAAGATTTTCTTTTGTCCCCAACAGAAGGACAAGGCAGGGTTTAAGATTCATGTCTGTTTGCCTCGTCCACCACTTTCTTTCCTTTATTTTCTTTCATGGTAGCCATTCCTGAAAGAAAAGCATAAAGTGTTAGCCAAAAAATGAAAAAGAAAGTAAAAGTAAAAAGTATAAGTCAAATAACACTAATAAAATTTCCAAACTAAAAGATAACTCACGACTGCGAACTGTGAGTTCGAGAGCGAGGGCTTCAACGGACGGCCTAGGACCAAGTCCCCACGTAGAAAGTCGTTGAAGGGTCACCAACGAGTAGAAATGCCTATCAACGTGTAGATGAGCCTTGTGGACATGGTCGCGGTGGAATTTGCTTAAAGAGGGTCGTCCAACCGCTACAAAAAAAAAAAAAAAAAAAAAAAAAAAAAAAAAAGAAAAAAAAAAGAAAAAAAAAAAGAAAAAAAAAAGAGAGAAGAAGAATAAAGGTTAGATGTAAAATAGTAAGAATAATAATAATAAAGAAATAAGGTAAGGGGCATACCTTTAGGACAAAGGTTTTCTAAGTCCCCAGTGTAAGGGGCAAATGTGTCCCTGCCAACCTCCACTGGGTTCCCAGCCCAGAAACTAGAAACGAAGAAAATTTGTCTTCCAGTTTCTGTCAGACGAGACAAGGGACTTAATTAACCTACAACTTGTGCCCCTAGCTGTAAATTGGTAAAAACCAAGATATTGATTAATTTTCGATGGTTTGTAACAATAGAGGAACTCGTCCACAGCTAGGGAACGGTTCTCTCCAAACACCTCCTTCCATAAGATTTGCATAGAGACGACCAATCTCCATGCGTTGGGATTAAAATTACACATCGCTAAACCTAACCTAACCAGTAACTCCCTAGCAAAGGCATTTAAGGGTAACCTAAACCCCCCAAAATGGGGGTTACAACACCATTCTCCACGGACAGCTAACCTAGGGTTGAGCTCATCTGGGATTTGGTGCCACGTCCTAAGGTTATTTAGTCTTTGTTCATTTGTTTTGGAGTTTATACCTACTGCACAACTATAAACTACTTCGTCCTTGTCCAAAGGACTGGATGGAGGGGGACCCAACGAGGTGCCAGCATGAGAACCAGAGGCTGCCCTCTTCCTAAATTCCTCCTGAAGAACCTCTAAAGGGATCCCAGGAACACCAGAGGTGAATCCCTCGTCCGTGCTACTCCTTTCACTACTACTATGGCTGGTATTACTACTAGAGCCGCTATAGCTAGTTGTATTATGATACTTGTCTATAGCCCTTTCTACACTATTATTAGATGAGGAAATAACAGTTTCAGACATTTTTGAAAGCTTAAAGGAAAACCTAAAGACGAGAAAGGAGAGAATACCTGGCTCTAGATAGAAGAGGACTAAGGACGCTAGAATACTTCTAGACGAGGCAATGGATGAGGAATGTTAAAGGAGAAAATTTGTGAAATGAGAAGGGCACGAGAGGAATTCCGTTATATATAGGCAGTGGACTTCAGCACCCAAAACGACACAACCAACTAAAAGTTAACACGTGGCATGCTCCTTGAAAAAATGAATCAACGCGAGCAGTCACCAGTGGGACTGTGACACGTGGTAAACCTAGTTGCTGACATAAGTACACACGTCTAGGGAACAACATCAAGCTATACAATTCCCTAGACGACCCATGGACGAAAGGGCAACTGATGGTGTATAAAATGCTCAACTCCACACTCGTCAATAGGAATCGTCCAAGGCAGAAATAGGAAGTTAGACTTTGCATGGAGCTCTCGTCCATATTAGGGTTGTCCGTCCAGAAGGTTGTTTGGACGGCCTGTAAGCATTCCAAGCATGTTTTTTACATACAAGTGTTGGACGAGCTCCACATCCTTCTGAACACAAGTACAAATTGAGGTTCATTGCCACAAAACC
The DNA here is from genome assembly GCA_033629205.1 of Lithocarpus polystachyus. Taxonomy (NCBI): domain Eukaryota; kingdom Viridiplantae; phylum Streptophyta; class Magnoliopsida; order Fagales; family Fagaceae; genus Lithocarpus; species Lithocarpus polystachyus. The sequence goes on along the minus strand of CM066162.1, from coordinate 46,704,841 downwards.
ACTTCCAGCGACAGTTATTGAATATAAGATCAAACAAAATAACTTCCATGGCAGTTATGGGAGTTAACTCCAAACCTTTCGACCTCCTCAAATATAGGAGAAGTTACTAAACAAGTAACTGCTCCTAGTATGTATTATATAAATGCTCATTGGCAACAAGAAAAGGTACGTTCGAAATCACTTCCAAATAAATTGGAATTCTAGAATTTGAGAGAGATACTGACTTCATCATCGGAGTGTTTTTGGCTGGTCCACCCCCGTCACCTTTGATTGTGTGTTCATCTCTTCAGGTTTCCCAAATAATTCTCTTACCATTTAAGCCTGAAGTATTCAGTCTACTGATTTTATGTTGCATCATCAAAAACCATTATGGTTAGTACATCTTTTGCAGAGATTGATACCTCTAAATTCCCTTTTGATCCTTCCTTTCGTAAATCCAAAGCAAATAGACTAGACTATTTATATGAAATCTCCCATGTACATGAAGACAGTAAAATCCCTATTACTGATTTTCCCATTGTAAATCCTTACACTATATTTAATAAACCCCAATTTTCTCTAAAAAAAAAAAACCATAAAAAATATATTCGCCCTTCTTAACCTTCTATTGTAAAAGAATATGTCAAAGCCTCTAAGTTTGTCCAGTTCAATATTCCAACAATGATGGTGAAAACTTCATTACTCTTTCCCTCCCCAGGGAATTTGTCAACCTATGGCAAAAGCAAGGGAACACTCATCTTTACTTTGGTGCTATAAGGTTGGCATTAACCTTCCATGGAAGAAACGGACTCCCTGCAGTCTCTAGAATGACACTCCTTGACTCCAGATTTTTGGAGTATCAACATACAGTTATAGGAACTGTCCAGAAAACTATGAATGCTGGAACTATTTTTGTCACACTCTTCCCAAACTTCAATATACCTTTAAAAGATTCCCATCTTTGTGATGCTCTCAAAGTTCAAGTCCAAATTACTAAAGCTTCTGAGGTACAAGATACTTATACAGCCACACTCCATTACCAACTTTCTTATAGGCTCCAAAATCATGCCTTTGTTATGGCAGTTCTAGAAATGGCTCAAAATGATGATGCATTGCTTATTCAAGTTGACTTGGGATTAACTCCGATGTGTACATTTGTCCCTAGACAGCTTACAAGGGATCGGATGATTTCCCTTTTCCCAGAATCATGTATCACGAAATATGGGTCATTTCAGCAAGCAATCTAGCCGATCCAGTCTAACAATCCTTTCTTTATCATGAAAGAAAATGGAGGAGTGGAGACAAGAATCTTGAAGGCCCCAACAAAAAAGAAGGATGTAACAGTCTTTCCAACCCATATGGTAATGCTGCAACCCGTACCATATGTTGCTGAAAATGGCCTAGTAATTAAAGCATTTTGTGAAGATGAAAAACCTTGTTATGAAGGAAAATCACCCTTTGACCATATATGGTGGGATATTTGTGATTGCAATGAATGCAAAGAAGAATCTATTGATGATGATGATCAACCAAGAAGAAGAAAGAAAAAATCGCTCTAGCAAAGCTTGAAAGAGAAATATGAAGCAGGTGATTCTGAAGTAGATCTCCTGGGAGAACCTTCTGGAAAATTTGACTATTATGTCTTTTATCCCAAAACTTGAAATCAGAAACCTCAATCTCCTCCTCCTACATGCAAAGAACCCAAGCCTAAACAAGATACTAACCATGAGCCTAAACCTCCATTGATCCCATACTACCAGAATATCCTCTCCCAATTACATAAATATCATCTTGCTCCTTTCACACAAACCCAAACACAAAAACCTTTACCTTGCTACACGTTTGATAGAACTTCACCCTTTTATGCTCAAGATTTTCCTCCACTAGAAAACTTTGAACACCCCCAAGCCAACAAAAGACATGTTTGGAAAATCAAAACTCCTATTGGAACCAATTCAGATGGAACCCGAACACAAGTTTTGTCAGCAGAAACAGTTTTAAATAGGCAAGCAAAAAATGCTATAGCCAAAAACTAAGCTCTTTTAAATATTCTTGACAATCAACAAAAATTGGCAGAAGCAGTGACACAGACATTTTCATTATCTGAATCTCTTACCAATGACTTGAAGAAGAAAATCAAGAAAGTAGAACAAGAGCTTGCAACAATTGCATCCACAGTCAATGATATGTCAGTTTCCTTCCCCCTTTTGGGACAGAAAGAAAAAGAAAGAAAACATTTGTTGACACAACTCCAGTTTATAGAGAAATCTTAGAAGACAGAAACACAAGCTTGCCCAATGTTTGTCTATACCCCTCACCAATCCAGACAATCACTGTACAAAGATCTGTCTATACCTTTAACCTCTTCTTTTTTATCCAAATCCACAAGTCAAAACTTCTAGCCCCTAACCAAAACACGCCCTGATCATAACCCTCTCAAGAGTGGTGGAATCCTTCCAGCCATAATGTATCCACTACAATCTGAAACAGAGCCTCAAAGCCAATCACAAAATAAACCCTCCCCTAACAAATACCCACTATCTCAGCCCCCAGACCCAATCATTGGTGCATCCTCAAAACCTCCAGATATGAACATGTTGACCATAAACCCTAATCCTCCGAACCTAATTTCATCTTTCCTAAGTGCCATCACTTTAGAAGACTCAAATACCCTACTTGTGCTCCCAATCATTGCTAATACTGATTTGGATCTTTCTGACCTTAGTCTTGATGGTATATTTATGTATCAACAAGATGACTAGCGAATAGTAGAGGAAAATGATGTTCTTCATCCTCCACCTCCACCACCAATCTTTCCACCTCCACCTTTTGTCCCTGACAACCAGACTCATCTCACCTATTCATCAATGACAGATTTGAAGCATTTATTCACCATTGATGATGCTCCTCCTTCCAAGTGGTATGAAAAGTTTTTTGACATGTACTCATGGTGCACTGCTGAACTACATGTTCCGAATTCCACAGTTGCCCAAGTAATTGCTAAATTCATTTCAAGGTTTACAAGAAGAATAAGAGAATGGTGAATTTTTTTAGGAGAAGTTCGGCAAAGGCATTCAGCCCAATCTTAAATACTGGAAGATTTCTTTATAATCATTCATAATGAATTCCTTGGAGCATTAACACATTATACAGAGGTTGCGCGAGAAGAATTTCTTGCCATGAAATGCTGTTCATTTGAAAGGAGAGATTTAGAAAGACACTTTGATTGGATGTCAAGGAGATTTTATACCATCAATGGCATGGATGATGTGAATATTAAGCAGACCTTCCTTAATTCTCTTCCAGAACCATTGGGAGATGAAACCCTTCAAATGATGAATATCCAAAGAATAGCTTTGAACCAAGTCTCATTGGGAGAAATCTATCAACATATGCTTATTGCCCTTAAAAAGCTCTGCAACCAAAGGAAATTCCTTTCAGAAATGGAGAAGATTCACAATAAACTCAAGGATAGTTGCAAGAGGAAAGATTTACAGATAAAATGCCATGAAAAAAGTTGTGATTGTTCTATAAAAAAGAGAAGACACTTTAAGAAGTATTCTTTAAAAAAGAAATACCATGCAGAACCAAAGAAAAGGTTTTTCAAAAAAAGAAAAAAAAGAAATTGAAATTCCTCAAGAAAAAGCAATTCAAAGGAAAGACTTCCAAAGTCTACTGTGTATGCAGAAAACTAGGACATTTTGCAAAAAATTGCCCAAAGAGAGAAAAGGCAGCAAAGCTCATTGAGCAAGCCTAGATTCATGCAGAAGAAACTCCCTTCTCTAATGTAGAATCATTTTATTCGTTAGATGACGAATACTCTCCTGAAGCATTTGTAGTCATGGGATATTCTACAATAAAAGAAGACTCAGAATCTGAATCAATGGCCTCAGACCCAAAAATTCAAGCCATCTATACATCTTAGCCTACTTTAGTCTCTTTGGCAAGCCCCATTCCTATTGCCCAAGTTCATATTCTCCTTGACTCCTATTCTAGACCTACCCCTGTCATTGCCCTTTTTGATACTGAAGCAGCAGCAACAATCATTCATTCCAAAATATTACTTGAAGAATTCTGGTTACCTCATTACTAGATGTTCTGTGCAGCAAATGGAGAAAAATTCCCAATTACAAAAAAAGGCAAACCCATACTCATTAGAATTTTCCCAACCCTCACTATAAAACACCAAGTCCTTGGATACCCTCTCACTGGTAGAGGCCTTCTTATAGGTTTTGATATCCTTCACCAGATACCTAGCCTTAGATGGTCATCAAAAGGACTTTCACATAAATAACACCTCCTTACTAGGACCCAAGTCCCGCACTTGTTTGTTGTTGATCCTTATGACTCCCTAAGATTCCAGATCATTAATGATTGTTGTGCGAATAGCCATTCTGATTTCCTATTGAAAAATCAAAATCCCTTGTGGATGAACCCAGACTTTTTCATACACCTTCCTTTTAAAAAGAATGAAGATGTCAATCCTACAAAAGCCAGCCATAGAGGAATGAATATAGAACATTTAGCTCTAGCCAAATAAGAGATTTTCACACTCCTCACTGAAGGTCTTATTGAACCCACTTCTTCCCCTTGGGCTTGTGAAGCCTTTTACGTTAACAAGCATGCTGAGCAAATCTGAGGAAAACTCAGATTGGTAATCAACTACCAAGATCTCAATCATTTTCTAGCAGATGACAAGTTTCCTTTGCCAAACAAAAGTGCTCTCTTCTAGCATCTTTCAAATGCAAAAGTGTTCTCAAAGTTTGATCTTAAAGCAGGATTTTGGTAGCTAGGAATTCATCCAAAAGACAGATACAAGATAGCATTTTGTATCCCAGATCATCATTACCAGTGGACTGTTATGCCTTTTGGACTAAAAAATGCTCTATCCCAGTTCCAAAAGACAATGGTAACTTTTTTTCAACCCTCCTGGAAAATGCTTTAATTTATGTAGATGATATCCTCTTGTTCTCAAAAGATGCAAATTCCCATGAAAAATTGCTCACTAAATTTCAAGGGATTATGCTCACAGAGGAAAAAAATGGTTATTGGGCAAACATCAATAGAGTTTTGGAGAATGACTATCTTTGATGGAAAGTATACTTTACAGCCACATATTGCTACCTCTCTTAAAGAGTTTCCAGACAAGCTTTCTGGTGCCAAACAGATACAACAGTTTCTTGGAATTGTTAATTATATGTTTGATTTTATACCAAAGATTTCCAAGTGCAGAAACTGTTTAGCTCAACTTTTGAAGAAGAACCCCTCAGGATGGTATTCACTCCACATAGAAGCAGTCCAACAATTGAAAAAAATTAGCAAAAAAGCTTCATCCATTGCAAATTCCAAGACTAGGCAAGCGAATACTACAGACAGATGCCAATGATGAATACTGGGCATCATCACTTTTTGAAAAAAATGATGGAAAGAGGAATATTTGTGGATATAAAAGTGGTGCATTCAAGACTTCAAAAATCCATTACCATTCCACGTTCAAAGAAATACTTGCAGTAAAGCGTGGAATTGAAAATTTCCAATTTCATCTCCTTGGGCATAATTTTCTAGTAGAAATGGGTATGTCTTCCTTTCCAAAAATGCTTCAGTTCAAAAGGAAGATGCTCCATCATCCCCAACTGCTCAGATGGTCATATTGGTTTTCACAGTGGTCTTTTCAAGTCAAGCATATCAGAGGAAGAGATAATTTGATCACTGACTATCTTTCTAGAAAATCCCCAACTATTAATCCCACAGTCATTTCTTCACCCTTGTGTGTATACCCTATCAGAGACCCCTCCTTATCCTCACATTCATATTCCATAACTAATATGATACAAAGCCTTCACTCAGATATAAAAGACCAGATAAAAAACCTGACCCTTGAAGCCAGATCCAAAAGAATTATTAGAGTCCTCCATGATTACCTTAAACAACATTACAACCATTTTCTTGTTATTTATCCTGACCCTAACTAGCCATGGAAAGCACCTTTTGCTTTTTGGATATCTAATTGGACTGTTTATCATTACCTTTACATGTGGTATCTGCTCAATGAGTATTATTTGTGCATTCATTTTGAACCAGGATTTTACAAGCTCCTTTTCCCAAACAATAATAAATATTTTGAAAAATTCTGGTTTGAAATACTAAAAAATGTAGCTCATAATAGAGATTGGAAACAATATACCACCACAATGCATCCAAGGTTTGGATACAAAATTACCGCAAGATCTATGATTGTCAAGTTTAATTCAAAAAATGATGTTAAAGCAGAAGGAATTTTCTACCCGCCAGAAGTCTAATATCACAAGTACCACATGTTGACTCTTGGCCACCATTTTATAAACAATGGTATTATGACAACCATGACCCAGACTAGGATCTTGATGATGATTGGTACCAAGGAAGAGATGGATAGGATTAATAGTGTTCAACACTTCAAAAAAAAAAAAAAAAAAAGGAGATTTCATCCTCATTTGTTGGAAACTTTTATCATTCCTACTTTTGTCCGTAGCTTTTATCATTCCCACTGATGACAGAAGCTTTTATCATTTCCAACAAATCCTACCAGAAGACATTATGGCACTCTGAAGCAGTTTGTCCAAGCCCATGCATTCTACTGTATTGTTGGCAAAGCTATTTGTAAAATATGTTGAATTTTAGTTTGAGTTCCAAGTTCTATAAATAGAAGATTAATGTACGAAGCAAATGTTATAGGTTGAAATTAATTGGTATCTTGGTTTGATGATAAAAAATACAATCATCTAAAGCGAATGCTATAAGTTGAAACTTTATTATTATTATTATTATTATTATTATTTTAAAGTTTTCCTTTTAAAATTTAACCATGTGTCTATAAAACAGGCCGATCAAAATCACGTTAGATGTTAAAAGTTAAAATACCTTGATAAAACCCAATCCTATCTTTTAATTTTCAGTTCCATTGAACTAAAGACACATCACTCTCTCGATCGCAGCTCGGTGGCTGAGGTCAGTGGACAGTAGTAGTTAAACTAATATAATTGAGAACAAAAAGACTAGAAGATTCCCACAATTTGTTTTTGCACATCGAATAATTATAAATGCTTTTAGGGGTAAAAATGTAACTTTATAATCCATTGCACCACACACTTTTTTCAGTGGTATTGACCAAACAACAAAACCAAAAGACTAAAACCACTCAAACTCTATAATAAATATAATAAGCATAGGATAGGGAGATAAGCATTCGACTCACTGCTTAGTCCAACCTAACTAGGGTAATAATGGGTAAGGCTTCACTATTTGATGTAGTTAGGCCTGTAATTATTAATTTACCAGACCTTATAATGACGTACACACCTGTGCCCAACACAATTGATTTTTTTTTTCATTATGTTTGTTTGGAGGGATTTTAGGAAGAATGGAAAATTGAGTAGAGAAAAGTGGAAAAATGATTTTTAGTGGGACTTTGGTTAGGAGGGAGAGAGGAAAAAAATGTGGTGGGCCTGGGTGTTTTCTCTCCTGACCCACCAAAAAGTTTTCTCTCCAACTTGGTTTGGGGAAGGGGGGGGGGGGGGGGAAGAGAGAAGCTAAACTGGGTTGATGAAAATGCCCATGTGTACTTGCACATGAGTTTCACTCATGTCCAGTTGCTTTATTTATTTATTTATTTCTTCATCCATTTGCACATACACAATTTTTTTGCTAAAAAATGTTACTTTTTTTATTTTATTTAATGGAGACATAATTGTAAATTTATACTGACTTTATATTCCATCTTCTCATTTTTCTTCTTAACCAAAAAAATAATTTTTTCATCTCTTCACTTTTCCGTCCTCCCAACCAAACACAAATAGGAGAAAACTAAATCTCTTCAATTCTCCCACTTTTCTATCCCCTCCCAATTTTCTATCCTCCCACTTTTTCATTGTTCTAATCAAACAGAATAGTTTCTTTTGGCATGAAATAGTCAATTTTAATAATTTTTTTTTTAACCTTTTCAGTGTTAATAGCAAGCAACCATAGTACAAAACTTCAAATGTCTAAAACCATAAGTATGGAATTTAAGGGTTAAGAACTCAAGTAAATCACCTTAAACACAACACTAATTTAAAAAGAAGAGATTCAGAATACATGAAAATTATATTAATATATTAAAGTCTTGAGTCAAAGAAGCTAAAACTCGCTGTGAACTATGATGATAGATGATGTATGCCTTAGGTGTCTCAGGTTCAAGTTTTTTTTTTTTTTGGAGATCTGAGTTCGAGCTATTCACAAACAACCCGATTCATTTACAACCCTACTTATAAACCCTTGGATCATTCGCAATAGTCTTCATAAAATTTCTTATCTGTTTTAGCCAAGAACCTATTTTTTTTCTATTTTACATAATCACTTCTCAAAAACACTTACATCAGATTATCTATTATATACTCTATCTTATTTAAACAATCAATTTTATTATTATTATTATTATTATTATTATTATTATTATTATTATTATTATTATTTAGCCTCTCTCTCCTCTCACCTTTCTCTCAGTCGCTGCCGTTGCTCTTCTTCTTACTAGCATCTCAAACTCGACCCAACCTCACCATAACCAACAACCCAAGCAAGCTCCAGTTGTAGCAACCCACCACCACCACCTTTGATCTTGATGCCGCGTTGCCATGGTCCTAGCTTGATTTCATCTGAGATTTGGTTAATTTTGGGTTTTGACTTCGTCTAGGTTCTTGTTGGTTCTATGATGGGTTATTGCTAATTTTAGTTTTGGGATTTTTGTATTTGGGTGGTACCGCCTTGATCGATGGTTGAGGTTGTGCTAGGGGTGGTTTTGTTTTCGGAAGAAGACAAAGGGGAAGAGGAATACGAATGGGAGGAGGAATAGAAGAGGTCTGCTATGAAGAGAGAGAGAGAAAAAAAAAAAAGAATTAAAAAAATCATTTACACATGAATAGTGACAATTGATATATACATAATTACTGTAGCAAGACTATATATTTACACATCTATACGCCCACTAAAGTGGGCAATATTTTGGACCAAAATATGTGTATTTTATCACCTTTTCTATTCTAGAATCACTGATGTGAGTGCTCTTAGTAGCCACCTAACAGGTGGAAGGATTGAAACTTTATCCAAACTTACTCTAATCCCTTGGCAACTTGGCTGTGCAGTTGTAAACGAACCAAGTTGTTCATGAACAACTCGGGCTCAGCTTAATAAAAAATTCATTTATGAACATTTGTTTATAAATAAGCCAAGCTTGAGCCTTAGTTTTAGGCTTGTTTGCTAAATAAGTCGAGCCTAAGCAAAAGAAATTGTTTGTGAACAATAGGGCTTGATACAAAATAAGTCAAGCTTAGGCTCATTTATAGCTTGATAAAAGGCTTGATGTTTATTAAATAAACCATTATTATGACATTATACATATCCTAATAATGACATAGCCCACATGAGACCCTCATCACTATCCAGTCATTTTTTTTCTTCCTTTTATATATATATATTTTTAACACTCCCTCTAAACTGATGAGGAACACTTTTAGACTTAATTACAGATTTCTTTTTTAATCCAAGTAACGTCACGTATGGCTTTTTTTTCCACCAATAATCTATGTAAATTTATGAAATATGTTAAATGCAAGTCTTTCCCATTCAGTTACAAATATAAGTCTTTCTAGACTTATAGTACTTCACGAATCAAAATAGTTACAAATTTAAGTATTTTTCTAGACTTCGAGTACTTCACAGTCTTCACCATCTTACGTGACCTTTTGTAGTCGTTTTCCATGCCTTTTCGTGTGTTAGTCCTTTCCTAAGTTTCCATCCCCATCTAATTATCTAAATAGACGAGAACTTCACATCCCTTTTTGTAGTCCTTTAATTTAGTCTCCTCTTAGTCTCAGTTTTTGTCTAACTTCATAATTCAGTTCTATCAAAACTGAGATTCTTACCTATCACCCTTAATGTCTTTGTCCAAATGTCTATCTTCCGCAGCCTAAAACTCTAGGATCCCTTGAGAAGACCAAAGCTTCTTTGAGAAGCCCAACCCTTCTCTCTCTCTCTCTCTCTCTCTCTCTCTCTCTCTCTCTCCATCAGTTTCTTTCCCTCATTTTTCACAAAGAAGTGAGAACCCAACTATCCCTCTCATGAGGTCAACAAATTTCACCAAATCTGCCCTAGATCTCTTTGCAACCTCATCTATTGGTGAACCAGTCTTAAATCACCGAATCACTATGTAGTCTTAGCTAGTGGGTGTGCAAAGAGCTTAAGCAATGGCATTGTATTTGGCATCACTACCATCTTTGCTATCTACCTCCAAGACGTTCTCAGCCTTCAGTCACCATAAGTAAATTTCCATGTTTGGAAAATTTTCTATATATTTTATAGTTGTTGTGCACTCTAGTTTGTTTGATATCACAGAATCATCTTGATTTCCACTCACCATAGGGAAATTTCCAGTTTGGAAATTTTTCTATATATTTTTATAGTTGTTTTGCACTGTAGTTTGTTTGATATAGCAAAATCATCTTGATTTCTAGTTTGTTGGATCCCAAACTATAAAGCTTGACTTGATCTCAAGTTTGAGCTTAATATTAAGCTTGAGCTTGGCTTGCCTAATTAATCAAACTAAACTAAGTCAAGCTCAAGCTATTTAACTTTTTCATGAGCTCGAGTTCAAACATTATTTTCAAGCTTGTCTTGAATTTGAGCCAAGCTCAAATATGCACTACTCAACTAAACTTAGCTTATTTACAACCTATGCTCAGCTAAACTATAACTTAGTATGATTTTTATAAAATTGTTTCTCATTTTTTTAAGCCCAAAAGATCGCAAGCAGGGCCTGAATTGATTTAGTCCATGGCCACGGACAAGTTTTTGGGTTGGATCTAAACTCGCTTCACTCAGTGCCCAAGAATTAGGGCCTATTTGGTAAGCATACTCAAACACATGTTTTCAGTTTTTAAACAACATTACAAGTATTTTCATACATTTTTTCACCCACACGTATATCAAAAAAATACAATCATTACTCAAATTCCTTTACCCAACAGGCCCTTAGTCATTACAATATGAAGGCGTGTTCAAACTTTAATAGAGTCAACTCAGTGAGTCAATCAGCAGCCTTATGGGTTAGTTCAGTTCTTTTCCAGGTTGACCATCCAAAAACACCCTACAGCTTAAAGAATCCCAGTTTTTGCTAATTCAAAACGAGGTCACTACTTACCCTCCAATTTCTAGGTTTTACTAACAAGTACAACATATCAAAATCCATGTATCACCTGCAAAATTATACAACGCGGTAAGACAAGCAATTTTTGAGGTGTCCGTACATCCTCTAGCCTGAAATTTCATCTCAATCCTTTCACATCAAATTTTTTAATTTTTTTTCCCAGCAGGAAATTATACATTATAAGAAAGAAAAACGAAAGAAGTGTGAGATACTTATGATTTAAAGAGAGTGAGAGATAAAAAGCATATCCTAAACTCTAAAATCTATTGATTTGAGAAGGGGAAAAAATAAGAAGAAACTCTACGATCTACGTTATATAGATTGTATAACAACGCCGACTAAATTCCATAATGTAGCATTTTAATTTTTGGATGTCATGACACAAGGGATAAAAGCAAAGCATGGGAATTAACTTCAACCCCTGCCTACGATGAGATTCCCAGTTTGTATTTGAAGAAGAATGAAGAAATTAAATGACCATGTGGTCTCATGTGAATTACATTGCACTCCCTAGTTCCCTGATAATGCTTAGGAAAGGCATATAAAAATTAGTTGCCAGGCCACAAGAACTCTACCTTAGGGAGAGAGAGAGAGAGAGAGGACTTAATCTCCTTCTGTGTCAAAGTAGAAGGCTTTCCCACCTAAAGCACAGCGATTATCCACTTGGGGAAACTGAAGTACTTAAGAAGAAGGTTTCTGTTAGTGAACCAAAAAACAGGAGAGAGAGAGAGAGAGAGAGTGAGAGAGAGAGAGAAGGTTTTTGACTACTAAATGAAATGTGTGAAAGGACTGGAATTAATCATTAGGGATGCTTTTATGTACAAAGATTTTGGACACAAAAATTGTCACCACACAAGAGATCCTTTCGTTGATCAGTTCTGCATAAAGAAAATCTCTAATCAAATTCAATAAGTAACCGATCAACTACTTAGTTATCTCAGTAACATATATAAGAACCATGGAATATAAGGTAGAGAACTTTTTAAAGTGAGCAGCATCCTGAACCGATATCAAAGTTGCAAAAACCAAGCAAAAAGAATTTAAACATTTTCCATGAAACCACCACTTCTACTACATTGACCAGACAGGATCTCATACATTAAATACCAAGAAGCGATAAACACAAGAAGTTGATGCACAATGTTGTGGGGGGGGGGGGGGGGGGGGGGGAAATTGATTGTTGAGGCAGTGTAAAGGAGATTAAGCAATTGCACATATCTGACAACTCTAAAATTCAAGCCTAAAACGTCTGTTAAGCATGAATTTCACTTCTGATAGTTGTGCAGGGTCAGAATTTTGTAAGCAAGCAAAGCTCAACAGCAATGAGCTCCTATTAGTTTCCATGTAAATAAAGTCAAGAGTTTGGTCACTAAATCCAACGCTGCACCAACTAGAAGAGATAAAGAACTAGAACTAGTCAAGTAGTCACACAAAGAAGTGGGCTGCAAGAATTTTCCTCCAAACTAGTTTGGAGGTAAGCTTTATCTACAAAGAATTATACCAGAGTATGATTACAATTTTTTTTTTTTTTGCTAGGTGAGTGTGATTACAACATTTACTCCTCTCAAGTTACTCAACTAAGCATCTCAAGTTTTTCAAACTAATACAGATTTTGAAAATTTAAAAGATAAAATAGAATAAACAGCAGAAAATTTTAAAAACTGTCACAAGTAGCTGAGCTTGCAATACAAAATTGATGCTTTATCAAAGATAAAATTGGATTGATTGACATCAATGCAGCTAAATGAAGTGTGCTAAGAAAATCAAACTCATAAAACAAAGAAAAAAAATCTCTCTTTTATCTAATAACATCCTTCCATCCACCGATGTTTCCTTTACACAAGATTATTATTCTGAATTATGTAGAAAGAAAAACGAATCATAATTAAAAAAAAAATTAGAATTAAAAAAAAAAAAAAGCAACTGGACATGCATTACATTTGCACCACAAGTTACTGAGAATTCAACGCTTTTTGTTGTTGATGTTACCAATGTTCCCAATTCACAAAGATAGTGTGGTATACCACTAGTCAGGGTCCCAAAGTTACCAGTAGTCAGCAAACAGAAGAAGCCTTGAAAAGTTTGGAACTTGGCACTCCCATTACTATCTCTGCATTTAAAAACAAACCCAATAATCAGAATCCAGGAAAAAAACAAAAACTTTTGACTTGCAAAAAATTTCCCACATTTTTTTTTCTCAGCAACCAAACGAAGACCTTACCTTGCCATTGTCAGCAGACTCAGGAACCTTGTAGGAATCAACTGTAATGTCCATCAACCACATCCCCGGAAATAGCGTCTGCCACACAGATAAACAAAACCCAAATGAAATTGAATTCCAATTCCAACAAAAACAATAGAGTAGAATAAAAAATTGGTATTGGTAATGGTAAAAGACTTACATCGATTTGCTTCTGAACAATTCTGGGCCGTTTCTTGGGCCTTCTTGCTGGCCTTTGGCCAAGCATCTCCATGAAATCTTCCTCGACCTCTTTCTTTCCCAACGGCACAATCAACTTTGTCCGCTGCTTTTCTTTCTCTTTTTTTAGCCTCGGCGACTTTACACTAACGCCGCCATTATTGTTATTCTCACTCCTCAACGGCGAGTAATTCACCTTCCTCTCTTCGATTCTCAATCCCCTCGGTCCAATCGGAGCCTTACACGCCGCTCTCCTCGTTCTCAGATTCCACGGCCTCGCTTCCACCGCCGACGACGGCGGAGCCAATTTCTCTCCAATTTCCGCTTCGTCATCTTCCTCTTCGATTTCCTCCTCCTCCTCTTCTTCTTCTTCTTCTTCTTCTTCTTCGTCTTCGTCTTCTTCTTTCCGAAAAATCGCGTCTTTCATCTTATCCGTCGCGGTTTTCAGATCAAACAACAGCTTCTCTCTGACCGCATCGATCCCTTCGTTTTCGATTCCCGATTTCCAATCCTTCTTCCTTGTTCTCTCCGATTCCTTTCGCCGAGTCCCCGTAGAAGAGCTCTCCGCTATCGTAGCCGGAGATCGCCGATTCACCATCGCCTCCGTCGGAACTTCACGGCCGCCATCCGGACCGGGCTTCATGCACCTCAAATACCTCTGGTTCCCCCACTTCAAACACGGCAGAGTGAAATTGTGCAAAGCCTTCGATCTCTCCGGTCCCATCGCCATGCTCGTACCCTTGTTCTCTTCCACTACAACCATCTATCGAAGAAAGACCACTCAAACTTCAAAACCAGCTCGCTTTTTTCAAATCCTTTCTCTCCAGTGTTTGGCTACCGCGATTCCCCCGGAAAGCTTTTGAAAATTTTATCGGGAAAGTTTGATCTTCTTTGTTTTACTTTTACATATATTTTTATCGCCGGTGAAGTGGAACGCAAAGTTTATATAGAATTAGAATACAAGTGTCTGTGTGAGGAGAGAGAGAGAGAGATAGAGAGAGGCAGAGGCGGTTTTAACGTTCGGGTTATATAAGAGGGGCACTTTCGGCTTTTTCTATTAAAACAACAATGGGTTCGTTCTAAAATGCGCCGTGTGTTGTGTTTTTGGTGCGCGGGGAGGGGAGGATGTTTGGTTTCGGGGTTTCCCGGGTGATCTTAATATTATGGTGAATCGGTGTTACGTCCTTTTTTATTTGAGAGTGACAGCCGTTTGATCGTGTCTATATTTTTTGATCTCTTCTTCTGGCCGTTGATTTTAAATGACATCATTTTTTTATTTTTTAAATTTAATAAAAAAAAAAAAAAAAAAAACTTAACATAAGACAGTATCAAGGATTATTTACCACCAGGAAAAGAGATTCAAGGAAATGGCAATTGATGCAAATTAATTTGAATGAAGCATGGAAAACTTTTTAGTTTTTATTTTTCAAGGGGATGTCATGTGGAGTAATCAATCTACTAATGATCAATCTTCAAATTATAAATAAAAAAAGATTCTAACGAAGTCCGCACCCCGCCATTTTTTGTTTCTTTTACTATAATCTTAAGATTAAGATAATTTTTGTTTCAAGTTTTTTCAACAAATTTGGCAATACTCATATTGGGTTCTTTTCTGTGAGGGCTTGTGGTACACTAGGGGAGCTAACCAATGTTAGATTTATTCGTGGACTCTTAACTCAAAGAGTCCCCCATTTCTTTGCTAATTAGCAGTTGTTTCTTAAATCCCAAGTTGTCATCTTTCTTTAATTGACAGAGTGATTCCCAGGCCATAAGTATGTAACAATGATTGGTCTCTTTAGCTGGGTTCCACCAAAATTTCCGCACCATAGCATCCATATAAGACTAGTTCTCCCCATCCATTACAAGCTTTTGCTCTTCCAACTACTATTTCTGCATTCCAAGTCTTCTTTCAAATAATTGAAATATTTCTTCCTATTCTATGATAAAAACAAAGGAACCCCAAGATATTTTGTTCCTTGAGAAAATTTTTTCAAACCTCTTTGATTACAGATTTGATTCAGGAATTAAGCATGTACCCCTTGACTTGAAAATCACATAAACCAACTTTCTCTAAATTTATACTTTGGCCTGACCATTCACAATATTTATTGAGACGCTCCATAATTGCTCTAACCTCAGACTACTAACAATAGCACATCATCCAATAGTTTAGAAATTTCCGGTGCTGATTGTGATAACTTAGGTCCACTGGTGGAGCTGAGATTGTTTTCTCTATTGATCAGCTTTAGACAAAATATAACTTCCAGTGATTAAGAGGTAGGGAGATATATGATCAACCTATCTTAAATCTCTGAGCGAAATAAAGGTTGGACATTTTCCCCCATTCAGTAGAAGAGTGAACTTGCCCGTAGATACACGATGATAAACTAGCTTAGTGATGATTGAAGCAGAAATTCCCGAGGACCTGTGCTGGGAATGACCTCTTCTACACTTTTTTTTTTTTTTTCGAGTTTGCAAAAGTGTGCACCACTTCTTTAGCTAATAACACATTCTCAGCGATGTTTCTATTTAGAATGAAGGCAACCTGGCTGAATCTATCATCTTGTTCAACAATGGTTTGAGTCTAGATAATAAAATTCCTGAAATCACCTTATAGCAGAAGTAACATAAATTGGTAGGCCTGAACTGACCAAACTTACATGCCCCTTGTGTCTTTGGAATTAAAGTAATAAAAGTTTGATTGAGTTCTCTAAGCAACCACCCATCTCTGAAGAAGCTTCTAACTGCCTCTATCACATGTGATCCCACGATCTATCAATATTAATTTCTTGAAGAAGGTCCTTGTCATTCCATCAGGGCCCAGGGCTTTTGATGGATTTATTTCAATAACTACATTCTTAATCTCTTCTGCTGAAGGAATTCAAACAACTCTTCATTCTCTTCTTGCAAGATACATGGTGAAATGAGATTCTCCAAATTACTTGGAAAGCATTAATTAGAGGACTTATAAAGCTCCTAGAAGTGGCTTTCAACATATTTCTCGATATTTTTTTCTTTCACTTGAGCTCTTCTCTAGCTTGCCACTCTTCCACTTCCAAGATGAGGCTTGCTTCTTTCTCCAAAATTTCCTAACTTGGAATGCCATTTTGAAGTTCCTCAATTCTACTTTCAAGCTCTTTAATCCTTTTTTTTGCCTAGCCAAAGTTGGATCTATTCTAACGTTTTAGTTCAATCACAGTGTGGTGGATTTTCCTAGCCAATGAGAAACTGTGGGACCCTTCGAACAGTTTTTGCTAAGCCTTATCAACTCCCTTTGCACAAGACGGTTCTCTAGCCCAAATAACCATAGCCTAGAACCGGAATGGCCTACCCAAATTGCTACACTCTTAAGTGAGTATCAAGAAGGATTGGATTGTGATCTGAAGATGAAGCTATCAAGTGCCTGATTCCAGTTTTAGGAAGATTTCCTACTAATCTTGATTATAACACCCTTGGTCTCTAACCTCTCCTTGATGTTGGCCACTCCACTTCTTCAATTGGACCACGTGAACTTAGGAAGTTTGAAGCCTAGGTCAATAAAGCCGGAATCAGAAGCAATATTTTGAAATGCTCTAAAAGAGCTGGCCCACTATCTTCACTAAAGCTTATGATGTTAAAGTCACACCATAAGCTACGGCCTAGAAAAGGAGGTAATAATCTCATAAATTAGTTCCCAAAAGCCCTCCCTGTTGGCAATCTATGAAGGGCCATACACAAGTAGTAGCATCCACAGTTCCACACCTTTGAAGCTGGCTCAGAATATACAAGGCAAGCTATTAACATTTGTATTTAAAAAAAAAAAAAAAAAAAAAAAAAAAAAAAAAAAAAACTTCCAAATCAATCCCCTTCTTCCAAATCTAATAAATAAGTCATACTTTTTATGTTGATTACAAACAGATTTCAGTTGGCTCATGTTTTCTAATGCTACTAAACACTAAAAAACATATAAAACATATTTATACAAAATTTTCTATCGAAACAAACAGAACGTTTAGTTTAAGAGAGAAGCACTACATCAAGAACTTCTTTTCACACTAAAGCCCTTAATACTCTCATTGTTGGAGTTTTGCCAGTACCCTGATAGTTCCAAGCGGAGATCTTCTTTTGGATATAGGATTGTGCTTATTTCACACCGTGTGTAACACGTTTTCAGTTAAAAAAATCAAGGGCGAGCGCACAAAAGGTTTTTTTCCCTTGGATATAAACCGGAAAAGAAATGAGATATGTTTTATTTCTTCCATCGTTTTAAATTCCTCACGTGTGGTATGTAAGTTAGAAGTATATAGGCCATTGGCACACCCAAAGTAAAATGTCCCAGAAATATTCTTCAAAATGGGGCTCACAAGGCTTAATAGGGAAGGCATTCTCGAGTATTTAACTTATATTATATATATATATATATATATATATATATATATATATATATATATATATATATATTAGAAACAGACCAATGGAAAGCAAAACGAATCTGGATCCATGTTAATTGGTATAAATATAATGATATACTTGTACACAACGGCTACCATGACTAGTTGATGAATGATGATGGGATGGTGCTGAATTCTTTCGCTTAAAATATAATGGGGAACCTAATTTTTTGAATTGGTCAATGGAAAACAGTTTCCTTATTGATGATGTCAAGAATCAAACCAGTGAGCTGCAGGGTCTGCGCGTACTTCGGACTAACCTGCACAGGAAAGAAGAACCTCAAAGGGAAGTACCGGCGTGGTACCGGCCAACAACCCTCCGATGGTTAAGTTAGTATTGTTCATAACTTCAGAGTGCCAGAATCGGGTCTTAGTATGCGTACCTCGATTTTGGAGGGCGTGGCGGTATTTATAGTAGTAGTAGAGGTCTTTGGCCGAGGCGTACTGGAGAAGGTATCACTATACCGGAATTGCCCCTGAGTAGCGTGTGGCGTAAGATACTCCTTGGGTCGCCAAGTGTGTTGGGCAAGACATCCCTTTTGGGGGAGGGAATCGTGCTACGTAAGATATCAGGCCAAGTAATAGCGTATGCGACAAGATTCAATTTTCCAGGGAAGCGTACGTGACAAGATAGGCTTCAGTGCCTGATGACAACGTCCGTCGACCTTCTCCCCGTCGACCCCTAGGAGTTAGGTCGTTAACATACGGCATCCGTCATATATATCCGTCATCAGAGGTCGAGCCGTCAGCCTGTGCAGGCTGCCACCGTCTGGTGGGAGCTTTACCCCTATCAGGTGCCCTCTCAGCCCATCAATCCGTGAACCTTCAAAGGACGGACTAATGGGGTGACGGTTTCAATCCATACCAAGGGTCGAATAGACAGGCTGTCATCAGTAATTAATGTCGGGTAATAAATGCAGGAGACGTGTCGTCAATCCGTGGACCGTGTGCTCGGAACGAGGCGTCCCTTCGTCTCCCGCAATATCTCTCATATAAAAGACTTCTTTCTTTTCTCTCATTTTTCACTTTTCACTGAAAACAAACGATCAGAGCGCATCCGTCCACCCAGCAGAAAAGCACCTGCCCCGTCAACTCGTGCACCCGTCACATTCTCGCAACCGTCGATCATACCTTTCAGCAGCGCAAACAACCGGTAAGTACTTATTACCACTCGTTCATTTTTGCCACCGTCTGTCTTTAGGGCAGTTGAACTTAGGGTTTTCCGTCACATGTAGGTGACATGTCTAGTGCGTCCAGTAACTAATCGTTTGTCCGCGACGGAGCGGGCTACGATGAAGTCAATCTGTCGGGTCCAAAGGATCCTGCAGCCACAACTTCCTTGAGTGAGGAGAGCTCGTCTACCACCTCTTCCTCTACGAGTAGTGATAGGGCTGAGAGCAACCTTAGTGACGGTCTGGAGGGGGATGAACCTCAAGTCCAATCCGTCGTGGGTAGTGACGGGATGAGGAAGTTCATCATGCTGTCTCTGTGGACGGTGAACGACTTTTTCTCCACAATTAAAGAGTCCCACTTTAAAACACTTAGGAGCAAATACCAAATACCTGCCAATATACCTCTCCGTCTACCCCACCCAGGAGAGAAGTGTTACTACCGTGGTGTCATGGGTGTCGGGGTCTACGAGCAAATGCTCAAGGCAGGGCTGAGGTTTCCACTGACCCAACTACACCGTCACCTCCTTCATTACCTAGGACTATCCGTCAACCAAGTTTCCCCAAACGCCTAGAGGGTTTTTATTGGGGTAGAGGTGTTATACGGGTCTATGTCAAAAGGGAAAAAAAGGTTGACGGTGAAGGAATTCTTCCACTGCTACCGTCCGATGGAGATACAAAAATCTAGGGGGATGTATAGTTTTGTGGCGAGGAGTCCACTACTAAGGTTGGTGTGTGATACTCCAGATTCCAATAGGGACTGGAAGTCTAGGTACTTTTTTATGGACGGGGATGAGTGGATGGGTCATCCTGGCGAGACCGAGTTCATGCCCGTCGACACTACATGAGGTGTCTTACCCCCGTCTGGTATTCGTCCATTTGCCTTTTCTTTCTTTTTTTTTTTTGCACCGTCAACTTCTAATTTTCTCTTTTCTTCAGTTCAAGACCGTCCACAAGTGTAGATAGAAGACTGGAGCTTCTTGGAGAAAATTTTTCAGAAATCTGACTTGAAGGAGAGGTCTTGGGCCAGTTTGGTAAGCTTGAAGACCATCTGCTGGCACTGCGACGGACCCGAACCATCCACAGAGGCCGAGAAGTACGAGAAGCAAGTCAGAAAACGTACGTCCGTTCTCCTGAATTTAGCCATTTTTTTTTAACTCATGTGCCGTCTTGTTTCGCAGAAATGGACGAAGCGAGGAGGAGGGCCTTAATCAAGCAGCAAGCGGCTGCCAAGAAGAAAGAAGGCCAAGCGGCAGGGATGGGCGCGCCCAAGATGCCCGTCGCTAAAAGGAAACCGGACCAGGAGGGGGACTGTCTCCCCAAGAGGGCCAAAGCCACCCCCGAGACCGTCGTTGGCCTAGAGGCGGTGGGGAAGAAGGTCGTTGTCAAACACGGTAGGGGGAAAGGCTTGATGACGGCTGGCCCAGCCTTTGATCCGAAGAAGCAGCCCGTCCTTCTGCGCGAGGATTCCAAGTATGCTCTAGAAAAGCTGTCTACCATACTGACGGTTGACGACTACGAGGACCTTGGAAACCACGCAACGGAAGCGATGGGTGAGACGGGCCTGTTCAGTCTTGCTCAGGTAAACACACTACCCGTGCACTTTATTTCAAATATATTTCTTTTACCGTCGCTTGAATATAACACCGTCCCGTCTCAGGCCGTCATCATGATGAAAGGGCTCATGGACCGTTGCATTCGTGAGGAGACGGCTCTAGACTGTGCAAGGGCTAAGGCGGCCGAGACGGAAGACAAGCTCGAACAATACAAGGCCTGGAGGGTAAGGATCGAGAAGAAGCTCTCCATTGTCAAGGAGGAGAGGTATGAATTTCAGAAGCAGACGGAGATGCTGCAGAAGGTCCTTGCTGACAAAGAGCAGGAGATCCTGTCCAAGAAGGATCAGCTCCGTCAGGCCAGGGATGACGCTATCAGAGAATACCGAGACTCTGATGCCTACCTGACGGAGCTGGGCGGCACATTTGCGGACGGTTTTGATGAAGCCGTCCGTCAGGTGAAAGCCACTTATCCTGAGCTGGATCTTTCTCGAGTGTCCATAGACGAGGCCCAGGCACAGACGTCCGTCCTCCAGGCTGCTTCAGAGAGTACGGGTCGTCTCCTTGACGAAGGCCAAGATGACAAAGGCGACGGGACCCTTGATGATGAGGCCGAGACAGCCGTTCAGGCCAAAGTTCAAGCTGAAGATGAAGTAAACATAGTTGATTCCCCCGTTCATTAGACTTGTATTAATTTTTGTGGAGATAATAATTTTTTGTGATATTTGTAGAACGGTCAATTTCTGAACCGTTGAGAACAATGTCGTCCTTAGAGGCATTTTTGTTAATCTATATCCTGTTTCAAATTTTGTTCCTGTATATATTGCTTGCTTGCATGGTTTCTTTTGTGTTGTTTATGCTTCGTGGAGCCGTCGACTTAACAACCGTTAACTTAGTAGGCCGTCGGCTTTTCCCCAAACTTCATGCATGATTTATTTGTGCAAAGAGCTTTGAGGAACCGTCAGCTTTGTAAGCCTTTGGTTCACAAGCTTTTTAGAATGTTGGCCCTTTTTTTAGGCATTGTATAAAAGTGGACGATGTAGTCGGTTTTGGGCCGTCACCCTAGATTCCGTCGTTTATCAGACTTAGGATCTTGGGCATTCACCCTCGTAGGATATTGTAGTTGGCTTTGAGCTGTCACCATTGATGCTGTCGTCCATTGGACTTGGCTTTTGGCTTTTATTCTGGTAGGATGATGTAGTTGGCTTTGGGCCGTCGCCATTGATGCCGTCGTCCATTGGACTTGGGCTTTTGGCTTTTATCCTTATAGGATGATGTAGTTGGCTTTGAGCCGTCAGCTTGGGCGCTTGACGCTTTTATGCCGTCGTCTCGGGTAGGCCGTAGCCTTTTAGACTTGGCTTTTGAGCTTTCTATTTAGGAAAACTTGTGGCTTTTAAGCCGTCAGCTCGGGTGCTTGACGCTTTTATGCCGTTGTCTCGGGTAGGCCATTGTCTTTTAGACTTGGCTTTTGAGCTTTCCATTTAGGAAAACTTGTGGCTTTTAAGCTGTTAGCTTGGGTTCTTGACGCTTTTATGCCTCGTAGATTCTTGGTGGCTTCCAAGCCATCAGCTTCTATGCTTGACGCTTTTATGCCTTGTAGATACTAGCTTTCAAGCCGTCAGCCTTGACACCGTCAGCATTATGCTTCAACGGATTTTATGCTAAGGCAATCTTTTTTTTTTTTTTATACCGTTGGTTTGGGGGCGTCAGTCCTTTTCCGTCGACCTTGGTACTTTGCAAGTTCTGATGTTCAACACTTAATATTAAGTAAAAGAGACTTTGAATAAACCTCTGTGTGCCTTGCATAATTTTTTAAGAAAGGGAAAACATGTCCTTTGAGCTCTAGGAATTCAGTAATTACAAACTAGTTACAAGTAGGGGGTTGCCATTCAATCTTACTGGTAGTACTTTCGTAGGTGCTCGGCATTCCACGGATGGTGCAGCTTCTGCCCTTACAGTGTTTCCAAATGGTAGGTGCCCTTTCTTTGCCATGCTGTGATCCGGTAGGGTCCTTCCCAGTTGGGGCCGAGCTTTCCTTGGGCGGGGTCTCTGGTGGCGCCCATGACCTTCCTTAGAACAAGGTCTCCGACCTGGAATTCCCTGTGTCTGACTCGGGAGTTGTAGTGTTTAGCCATGCGATCTTGATACCGAGCTAGCCTTTGCTCTGCTGCTGCTCTGTCTTCATCGATCAGGTCAAGCTGTAGGCGCAAGGCCTCGTTGTTCCTGCCTTCGTCGTGGGTGTTTACCCTATAACTTGTGAGTCCTACTTTGGCTGGGATGACTGCCTCGCTGCCGTAGGTTAGCCTGAACGGTGTTTCTCTTGTAGGGGTCCTTGCTGTCGTCCTGTACGCCCATAATACGCTCGGCAGTTCTTCGGGCCATATCCCCTTTGCCCCCTCGAGCCAGGTCTTGATAATCTTCAGCAGGGACCGGTTCGTCACTTCTACCTGACCGTTGGCCTGGGGGTGGGCTGGGGAGAAGTATTGATTCTTTATCCCCAGCTGCGAGCAGAACTCCCGGAATGGGCCGTTGTAGAATTGCTTGCCATTGTCAGAAACTAGGACCTTAGGGATTCCAAACCTGCATATAATAGATTTCCAGACGAAGCCTCGCACATTCTTCTCTGTGATGGTGGCCAGAGCTTCAGGTTCTACCCACTTCGTGAAGTAGTCTATGCCCGCTACTAGGAACTTTAGCTGTTGTATGGCCGTTGGGAATGGGCCCATAATGTCAAGTCCCCATTGAGCGAACGGCCATGGGGCCGTCATAGGTGTAAGCTCCATGGGCGGCTGCCTGACGACGTTAGAGAATCTCTGGCACTTGTCACAGGCTTTGACGTAGGCTTGGGCGTCTTTTTGCATCGTGGGCCAGTAGTACCCGGCTCGAATCAACTTGTGAGCCAGCGATCTTGAACCAGAATGGTTTCCGCATATTCCTTCGTGAACCTCCCTCATGACATAGTTCGCTTCCTCGGGGCCCAGGCACCTTAGGTATGGGCGAGAGAAGCCCCTTTTGTATAGAACTTCCTCAATCAGTAGAAACCTTGATGCTAGGAGTTTCAGCCTTCTGGCGGCTTCTCTTCCGTCGGGCAGGACGCCATCTTTCAGGTAAGAGACCAGTGGTGCGGTCCAGTTGCTCTTAGAGCTTATTTCCTGCATTTCGACAGAGTCTATCAGTGGAGAAACCTGCACAAAATAAAGCACACTGTCAGTGCTGCCCCCCTGCTCCGACGAAGCAGCTTTGGCGAGGCGGTCAGCTTGCTCATTTTCATCTCTAGGGACTTGGACTATCTTTGCCTTAAGTTCGTCTACCCTTCTTTTTGCATGATGGAGGTATTTCTTCATTCTGTCACCCCTGCATTCGTATTCTCCATTGACTTGGTTGACGACGACCTGAGAGTCGCAGGAGACAATCACCTGGGCTGCACCTGCTGCCTTGACGAGGTCCAACCCAGCTATCAAGGCTTCATATTCAACCTCATTGTTGGTGATGGCAAAGTCCAGCCGGATCATACATTCAATTTGATCTCCCTCGGGGGAGTGGAGCACAACACCAACACCGCCAGCTTGTCTTGTTGACGACCCGTCCGTATATACACTCCATGGGGGGCCTGCATCTACCCCTTCGTCTTCCCTGCTGGTGAACTCGGCAATAAAATCGGCCACTGCCTATCCTTTGATGGCGGTGCACGGGCTGTACCGAATATCAAACTCAGTCAACTCAATTGCCCATAGGGCTAAGCGACCAGCGGCCTCTGGGTTGTGCATTGCTCGTCGTAAGGGCTTGTCGGTTAGGACGACTATTGTGTGAGCCTGGAAGTAGGGTTTGAGCTTTCGAGCCGCAGTGACTAGGGCGAAGGCGAGTTTCTCCATGGGCGGGTACCTTCCTTCTGCTCCTTGGAAAGCCTGGCTAGCGTAGTACACGGGTTTCTGGACCCCGTCCTCTTCTCTGATTAAGGCCGCGCTGACAGCCGCTGGGGAGACTGCTAGGTAGAGGTAGAGATCTTCCCCTGGCTGTGAAGGACTCAGCAATGGAGGGGAGGAGAGATAAGCTTTTAGTTCTTTGAACGCTTTCTGACACTCGTCTGTCCATTCGAACGCTTTCTTCAATGTGCGGAAGAAGGGAAGACATTTGTCCGTCGCCCTTGATACGAATCTGTTCAGGGCTGCCACCTTCCCGTTCAAACTTTGAACTTCTTTTACATTCTTCGGGGGGGCCATCTCCAATATTGCCCTGATCTTGTCTAGGTTGGCCTCGATGCTCCTCTGAGAGACCATGTAGCCGAGGAATTTGCCTGCCATCACTCCGAATGCACATTTCGACGGGTTGAGCTTCATCTTATAGGAACGGAGGGTTCCGAATGTTTCCTCGAGATCGCCCAGATGATCCTCCTCCTTCTAGCTTTTTACGAGCATGTCGACGACGTAAACTTGAACATTCCGCCCTATCTGGTTGGCAAACATTTTGTTCATGAGCCTCTGGTAAGTGGCACTTGCATTCTTCAGTCCGAACGGCATCACCTTGTAGCAGAAGAGTCCTTGGCTGGTGACGAACGAGGTTTTTTCCTGATCTGCCTCATCCATCCGGATCTGGTTATACCCTGAGAAGGCATTCATGAAGCTTAGCAGCTGATGCCGGGCCGTAGAGTCTACCAGGGTGTCGACTCGAGAAAGGGGGTAGCTGTCTTTCGGGCATGCCTTATTCAGGTCCGTGAAGTCCACACACATCCGCCACTTCCCGCTGGCCTTCTTGACCATTACCACATTGGCCAACCAGTCGGGGTAGTATACTTCCCGGATGAATTCGGCTTCCCGTAACTTGCCAACCTCCTTTGCCACTGTGCGGTCTCTCTCCGGAGCAAACACTCGCTTCTTCTGTCTGACGGGCCGGAAGGAGGTTGCTACGTTCAGCCTATATACCATGACTGAAGGGTCGATTCCCGGCATGTCTTCATGGCTCCAAGCGAATACATCTTGGTTTTCCTTGAGGAAAGTCACGAGCGCCTGGCGAGTCGCCGGGCTATTGAGGGCACCGATCCTGGTAGTTCTGTCAGGCTTGGATTCGTTGAGAATTACTTCTTCGAGCTCCTCCACAGGTTCTGCCCCCGTTCTCTGTTCTATGTTCATTGTCTGTAGCTGGCTATTCATTCCCACCATTGCGAAGTAGCATTCTCGTGCGGCCACTTGGTCTCCCCATAGCTCTCCTACCCCGTGCTCTGTGGGGAACTTGACCTTTAAGGCATAGGTCGAGGTTGCAGCCTTCTAGGTGTTGAGGGTAGGCCGTCCTATGATTGCATTGTATGCTGAGGAGCAATCAACGATTAGGAAGGTGACGTCCCTAGTGACCTGCCGAGTGTACTTCCCGACGGTGACGGGCAATGTGATCGAGCCAAGGGGGTATACTGTTGTCCCCCCGAAACCTGTGAGCAGTGCCTTGGTAGGGACCAGGCGTTCTTTGTCGATCCGCATCTGCTGGAACGCGGGATAGTAGAGGATATCCGCGGAGCTTCCGTTGTCGATTAGGACCCGGTATGTGTTATAATCTCCTATTCAGATGTTAACGACAAGGGCATCGTCGTGTGGATGATGGAGGTGCTGGGCATCCTCTTCTGTGAATTCCATAGTGGGGCTGTTGATTCGCGGCTTCTTCTGGACGGAGCTCGCAGCCTGAACATTCTGAACTGTCCTGAGGTGGGATTTCAGAGCCTTCTTTGTTGAACCGACGGCCGATGTACCACCCACAATTATCTTTATGTCCCCTATAGGCGGTCTGGGGCGTTCATTGTCCCGGTGGGGGACCTGTTCTTGTCGAGGTGTTTCTGCCTTTTCTCTGCTGACGAACCTCTGCAGCTTCCCTTGTCTGATCAGGGCTTCAATCTGCTACTTCAAATCGTAGCAGTCGGCGGTATCGTGCCCGTGATGTCGATGGAAGCGGCAATATTTGTCCTTGGGCCGTCTGTCCGGGTTCGATTTCAACTTTCCCGGGAACGTCAAGGATCCGTCGTCCTTGATCTGCATCAGGACCTGATCGACCGGAGCCGTCAATGGGGTGTAGCTTGCGAATTTCCCGGCGGGGGGCTTTGGGCGTCTATTGTCTCGGGCTTCTCCTGTTCGAGGCGCCTTTCGCCCCTTATCTTGTCGGGTGTCTTCCTGCCTCTCCCTCTTCCTAGAGGGCTTCTCCTCGCGAGCTAGTAAGGCATCTTCCGCATTCATGTATTTTGTTGCCCTGTAAAACACATCCGACATCGTCTTTGGGTCATTTTTGTATAAAGAGAACAAGAGTTTACCCTTCCGTAGCCCGTTTGTGAATGCGGTCACTTGTATCCTGTCGTCCGCTTCGTCAATCGACAGCGCTTCTCTGTTAAAACAGGCTATATAGGATCTCAGCGTCTCATCCTCCTGCTGCTTAATGTTCATCAGGCACGCGGTGGATCTTTTGTGCCGGTGTCGGCCGATGAACTGCGAGGCAAACTGAGCGCTCAGCTCCCTCAAGGTACCAATAGAATCGGGCGCCAATCTGCCGAACGAGGTCCTTGCAGAGCCTTTTAGCGTTGCCGAGAAGGCTCGGCACATGATCTCGTCCGGTGCACCGTGAAGATGCATCAACGTCTTGAAGGACTCCAAGTGGTCCAGCGGATCCTTGGTTCCGTCGTAGCTCTCCACCTGGGGCATGCGAAATTTCGGCGGCGTAGGGAACAGTATGACAGGTGTTGCAAATGGGGAGTCTGTGCGGTGGACGAGGTCGTCGAGGTCGCTGGATACTCGTCCTTTGAGGGCGTTCATCATGAAGTCCATGCGTTCTTTCATCATCCGCATTTCCGCGGCCATGTTGGACTGGGCATGCTCGTCTACCGACGGACGGTTTGTCTCCTGTCCTTCAGGTCGGCTCAAAGCATGGCTTCCCTCAGGGCCTTCGTGGTTCCTCTCGTCGGCACTGCTCTCCTGATTTTCTCCCTGGTTGTCACACGTCGCATTCCTCCGCAGTAGCTGTTCTTCCAAGTCGTTGTTGCGTTTTGTGAGGCATTCCACCGCGGCCGCCAGTGTCTGGACCTGTCTCTCGAGGGCCGTGGTGCGTTGTTCGTTGCCTTGGTCGTTCATGGTGGTCGTCCTTGAACGCGTGAGTACCATGCAACTCTTTGTCCGGGAAGCACGTGACGGAATCTACGCACTCGCGCTTCCCAAAGACAGCGCCAACTGATGATGTCAAGAATCAAACCAGTGAGTTGCAGGGCCTGCGCGTACTTCGGACTAACCTGCACAGGAAAGAAGAACCTCAAAGGGACGTACCGGCGTGGTACCGACCAACGACCCTCCGATGGTTAAGTTAGTATTGTTCACAACTCCAGAGTGCCAGAGTCGGGTCTTAGTATGCGTACCTCGATTTTGGAGGGCGTGGCGGTATTTATAGTAGTAGTAGAGGTCTTTGGCCGAGGCGTACTGGAGAAGGTATCACTGTACCGGAATTGCCCCTAGGTAGCGTGTGGCATAAGATACTCCTTGGGTCGCCAAGTGTGTTGGGCAAGACATCCCTTTTGGGGGAGGGAATCGTGCTACGTAAGATATCAGGCCAAGTAATAGCGTATGCGACAAGATTCAATTTCCCAGGGAAGCGTACGTGACAAGATAGGCTTCATTGCCTGATGACAACGTCCGTCGACCTTCTCCCCATTTACCCCTAGGAGTCAGGTCGTTAACATACGGCGTCCATCATATATATCCGTCATCAGAGGCCGAGCCGTCAGCCTGTGCAGGCTGCCACCGTCTGGTGGGAGCTTTACCCCTATCACTTACAAAGTAGGTCTTAAATTAAAATGATTATAATTCCTTACAAGGCCTTTGCTTAGCCTCCTTCCTCTTTTAGCTTGTGTGTGCTCAGTGTGCATGCTAGCCATACTCGGATAAGCTGAATACCATCAAAAGTATGGTATTCCTAGAAGGGATCCATATCTCGTGCAATACCTAAGGTATTGCACAGGGTGCAATTCCTCTATTCCCAGCCATAGATTTAATCTAATAGCTTAAATCTTTGACACCTCACCCATCCACGCTGGCAATCCATGTGCTCCATTTTCTTTTCATTTTAGCAGCACTTTTTAGTAAAACGCTCTCTCCTGTCTCTTTCTCTCCCACTTCAACCAGTGTCTCTCTCACCTCCACCACTCTCTCAACCTCCACGCTTCCCTCAACCTCATCGTCACCACTGCCAGCATACCCAACTCAGACCCATCAACAAAATCGAAGCCAAAACATCAACTCACCATTTGAAGCCAAACCTCCATGCCTTGTAGAGCGCTTTTTGGACCCAAATTAGAGAGCAAGGTTGGGGTTTGGAGAGAATCGGGTGTAGAGAAGTTGATGAAGCTCTCTCTTCATAGCACAATCACTAGCCCAGATCTCCAGTTCCGACGATACTAGCCTTTTTCTCATCGGAAATCCCTAAAATCAGCACTTCCTACATCGAACTTCGCAAGGAGGTGAGTGTTAATAACCCAGTTTTGGTTTGTTCTTGTTACTTGTTTTTAGCTTCTATGGCTTTTTCTTGGGGGGCTTTAAGGCTTTAGGGTTTTAATAGTTGAAGGGTTTTTGTTCATTTCATATTATAATGATCAACTATTGTTTTTGATTGTGCAGTTTGTGAAATTGGGGAGGTGGGTTTGGTTGAAATCTGGGTTGGAGGTGGCTATAGGGGTTGGATGTTGAAATTTT
The DNA here is from genome assembly GCA_033629205.1 of Lithocarpus polystachyus. Classification (NCBI taxonomy): domain Eukaryota; kingdom Viridiplantae; phylum Streptophyta; class Magnoliopsida; order Fagales; family Fagaceae; genus Lithocarpus; species Lithocarpus polystachyus. Next base: position 46,675,371 of record CM066162.1, on the reverse strand, counting down.
AGTTGAAGAAGTTAAAGTGGCTGTTGAATTCCTTTTATGGATAGGCTCTGCTGTTTTAGTGGTTCCTACTCTAAGGTAAGGACTTTTTTTTTTTTTTTTAAATTTTAAAAAACTTCATTTGTCTATCAGTTTGTCTCTAATACTAATCAATATGTTCTGTGTTGTGAAAAGGTTAACCAATACGCTGAAAAGGCATAGTCTTTAATTGTTTGTTAGAGAATTATTTGTGTTGTGTGATTGATTTGTGTCTCCAATTTTCTTAGTAGGGGTATAGACTCTTGAATGAATGTGATAATTTGTGATGTTATTCAGTTGAATTATTCAACGTTTGCAGGTTCTTAGTGAGATTATTGATCATTCTTTGTTGTATAATCACTTGTATAGAATGGATAATTGGGGGGCTTTGAAGGTGATGATGGCACATCTAGTTAGTTTGAGTGGTTCAATTGTTCAAGTTATCTTCTTACTTCTTTAGTGAGTTTGATGGGGGACTTTTAGCATAGAATTGGACTGATATTTGCAGGGTTACTGAAATTGAGAATAAGAGATTTTGACATTTTTACACTGTTAGGCCACATATTTTAGGAAGAATTGATGATCGGAATTGAACCAACTGCATGTTTTTTGACTTGCAGTTTATATAACTAACTTTAGGTGACCCTCTTCTTTCATTCTCTGTCTCTCCCCCCCCCCCCCCCCCCCCTCTCTAAAAAAAGAAAAACCAAAAAGAACCATCATAAACATAGCAAAATAGTCACTAATAGAGACTAATAGACTAATAGCCCCTATCTTGATAACTTTCAATCTTCATTTGTTTGGAATGATAGTTCCTATCTTGATAACTTTCAATGCTAGAATATTTCTTAGATTTTTACTCTTATAATCATTGTGATTACATTGGCAGCATTCATTACTACCATCTTCACTCCATTGTCGTCTCAAGTATAAAATCTTGTGAATATTGGTCAAGTAAAAAATAAATGTTTTTTTTTTACATGTTTATCAAATAAATTTATTTGTTTACACACACACACACACACACACACACACACACACACACACACACAGGGAAATGAAGTTAGGTTCAATTTTGCACTAACTCCATGTGTTTAAAATACAAATGCTTGCCTGCAAACACACAACTTTTTTGATATGTAAAAAAGTAATAAATGGTAAGTTCAATTATAGTGAAATTTTCTCATGTTTGTTTAAGTTCAAAATGTAACTTGATTTTGTTGACATTTTTTTAGGCTAATATTGATTTTGTAGTATGAAGGACAACATTTTTGGCAGTTTGTCTAATAGTATATTGCAGTGGACATGGCTTGGACAACATTTTTTGGCAGGTTGTCTGAGAGTATATTGCACAATGGACATAGCTAATATTGCATAGTGGACAGTATTTTTTGGACAGTTTTTTGAACAACGTATCTGACAACTTAGATAATTGATTGCACATGTAGCAAATTTTTTGGATAATTTTTTGTAACTAAAGAAGCTACTCAAACATATTAAACATGTCAGATTATACAAGTGCTTCTTTGAGTAACTTTTAGTTAGACATTAATTATGTATACAAGTGAGTAATATTTTTAAATGCAATGGCATGTATTAAACTATTGTTCATTATTTGAATGCAAGTGATTACAGTTGCTAATGGTTATATGGTCTAGTTTTCAACTTTTCATAAGGTTGCTAATAGTGGGTCAGCTATGTCATATGGCTTTTGTTTAAGAGAAAAGATCCTTATGAAAATTATATAAATTTGGCCATTGATAACGAACTGCATTATGCATCAAAAGCTAAATTTAGAAGTGTCTATTTGGGGTGCATTTGATATTCTCAATGAATTGGATTGATCCCATTTGTATTCCATTTCTCTGCTAGAAAGCTAAGTTACTGTTAGGAAATATATATGTTTGTATGGCATACAAAACATACGCAGCGGAAAATAAACGGATCTACTTCATTCGCAATTGATAACATGCACTATGTAGGTTTCAGAATATAAGAACAAGAGAGTGTACCTTGATGCGGTGAAATTCAAAACCAAATGAAGAAGTACTCGGGAAGACTTTCAATCTTCACTCCAATTCTACTTGATGCCCAAGATGTGTGGTCTCTCAATCAGTTCTATGTTTTCTCTTGAGAGAATATATGAAAGAGTTTCTCTTTTCCTTATATTATATATATTTTCTCTTATTAAACATATAAACCATTTTATTCTATATAAAATTCTGTATGTTTCTATCCACATAACTGCTTATCTAATTGGGCTAGCCTTTTGGGCCTTCCCAATTGGGCTAGCCCTTTGGGCCTTCCCAATTGGGCTTTAGTGTGTGGCTTGGAGTGGGACCAAAAGGGAACATATAAGACACTAGCTTCAATGGGCCTTAGGCTTTTCTGTCAACTCTTGACAAGTCCAAAGTTACCATTAATTATATTTAATACCACTATATAAATATAATTGCACTCTAGCCCTCATTAATAAATTATATCCCAAGACTTTATTATACATGCAACCCCTTCATAAAATATTCGTAGTAATACAAAGTCATGAATATAGACTGCCACTTTGTAAATTACTACATCTTAATCCTTGAGTACCCGGTTTAATCCTTTTAAGTTATTCACCATATATTTATAAAATCCAATTTCATAAATATATACTTTAGTCATACTAAAGTGGTTAGGCCTGACTCTCTGAATAACTGTACCCATTAAACTTATCTCAAGGGAATATTTTATATCTCCGTTAAGAGACTATGAATTCCATCTTGAGAATATATGTTCCATCAACACTAAATGTGGTTGCCCAACATACTGAGGTTTTGACCGTTACTTTAGATCTCACTCCTGATATATCAAAGCAACCTACATTTCATGATCAGGTCCATTATTCTCTCAGGATTAAGAGTTCATGTGAATACAAGTCGTGAGATTTATTATTCAGTTTACAGTCATTAGGAGAATAATAAATCTCACAGCAGTCTAGTTCAATATGTCTTAACTCTTAAAACATATCAACATATTAACTAGAAGTCACCACTTTCATGATCAAGACAAATCATCGTAGTTAATATGTTATAGTCTTCGCAGATGAAATGCCTAATTTCATCACTGACTACGAACCAAAATTCTAAGTTTACAAAGAACTTGTGATCTATATCTTCTGTGACTAAATCACATAAATCACATACTATGCATTTCATGGACTATTTGATAATGTCCGAATATTCATGTTACCACTATTTTAGATAAGAATAAAGTAACTTTATTAAACACAATATTAAGTCATACATCATTTCTCACATAATGTTATACATAATATCATACATAGCATCATACAATAGGATTTAAGGGCACATATCCTAACAATCTCCCACTTGCCCTAAAGACTATTGTGCACTAATCTAACTCCCATTCCCTCCAAATGTGACTCGAAGGTCCTTTGAGGCAAGGCTTTGGTAAAGGGATCTGCTAGATTATTTGCACTTTCAATCTTTGCAACCACCACATCTCCACGAGCAACAATGTCTCGAATGATGTGGTACTTTCTCTTAATGTGCTTTCCTTTCTTGTGATTCCTTGGATCTTTGGATTGTGCAACTGCTCCACTATTGTCACAAAACAATGTGATAGGAACTTGCTCCATTCTCACTACACCAAGATCAGAAAGGAATTTCTTGAGCCAAACAGCTTCCTTTGCCGCCTCACAAGCAGCAACATATTCAGCTTCCATGGTGGAGTCCGCAATACAAGATTGCTTAACACTCCTCCAACTTATGGCTCCACCTCTCAAGGTGAATACACATCCTGACGTGGACTTTCTGAAATCTAGATCCGATTGAAAGTCTGAATCTGTATAGCCAACGGGAATCAAATCCACACAACGGTAAACAAGCATATAATCTCTCGTTCTTCGTAGATACTTGAGAATATGATTTACAGCTTGCCAATGTTGTGGTCCTGGATTTGATTGATATCGGCTGACCATGCCAACTGAAAAACAGATATTCGGTCTAGTACAAAGCATGGCATACATGAGACTTCCTACTGCAGAAGCATAAGGAACTTGTCTCATCATATCTTCTTCCTCTTGAGTCTTAGGCATTTGGTCATCAGACAGAGGAACTCCATGTCTGAAAGGAAGTAATCCTTTCTTGGAGTTTTGCATGCTAAACCGTTCTAGTACCTTATCTATATATCCAGCTTGTGATAAGCCTAACATCTTATTCTTACGATCTCCCCAAAGCTACATCCCTAGAATAAAGTTAGCCTCACCCAAGTCTTTCATATCAAATTGGCTTGACAACCAAACTTTTACTGATGACATGACCCCTACATCATTTCCACTAAGTAGAATATCATCAACATAAAGCACTAGGAACATTATTACTTTGTCTTGATGTCTTTTGTACACACATGGTTCATCAAGATTTTGTTCAAAACCAAATGATTTGATTGCTTGATCAAATCTGATGTTCCATGACCTAGATGCTTGCTTAAGTCCATAAATGGACCTATTCAACTTGCATACCATATGCTCTTGGTTCTTTGCTATGAAACCTTCTGATTGCTTCATATAGATTTCCTCTTCAAGATTGCCATTAAGAAATGCAGTCTTGACATCCATTTGCCAAATCTCATAATCATAATGAGCAGCAATGGATAAGAGAATTCTGATAGATTTAAGCATTGCTACTAGTGAAAAGGTTTCCTCATAATCAATACCTTCTTTTTGAGTATACCCTTTTGCCACTAGCCTTGCTTTAAAGGTTTCAACCTTTCCATCTATCCCTCTTTTCCTCTTGTAAACCCATTTGCAACCAACATGTTTAATGACGTTAGGCGCCTTTACAAGATCCCAAACTTAATTGGAATACATGAAATCTAATTCTGATTTCATAGCTTGGACCCAATGATGTGCATCTATATCATTCATTGCTTCTTCATAAGTGTAAGGATCAGTTTTGGCCTCCTCTGAGATAGCCTCATAAGTCTCTCCAAGACCTATGAATCTTATAGGTGGCCTAACATTCCTCCCACTACGACGAGGCAACTGTGTACTAGACATCTCATGAGTAGTATCTTGTGGTGTATTCAATACAGCCACATCATCCCTAGTTTCAACCATTGGTTGTTCAATTATAGGTTCATTCATTTCAGCCAAGACAACTCTACTTCTAGGGTTAAAATTATTCACATAATCATCTTCCAAAAATTTGGCATGAGTGCTAACAAACACTTTGTTATCCTTATGTTTATAGAATAAATAACCCTTGGTTTCCTTTGAATACCCTAAAAACATGCATACTTCCGTTTTAGCTTCCAATTTATCAGACTTCCCTTTCAACACATGTGCTGGACAACCCTAAATGTGGAGATATTTCATACTAGGCTTGCGCCCACTCCACAATTCCATAGGTGTGTTGGGAACAGATTGTGATGGAACTAAATGCAAAATATGCATTGCAGTTTTTAGTGCATATCTCCAAAAGGAAACTGGTAAAGTTGAGTAACTCATCATGGACCTAATCATTTCTAAAAGAGTCCTATTCCTTCTTTCTGCTACACCATTTTGTTGGGGAGTTCCAGGTGCAGTCAATTGGGATACAATCCCATTTTGAGTTAAGTAATCCTTGAAGTCCCCAAGAAGGTATTCGCCACCACGATCAGATCGAATGGCCTTTATGTGTTTACCCAATTGATTCTCAACTTCAGCTCTAAACTTTTTGAATTTTTCAAAGGTTTCAGACTTCCGTCTCATTAGGTACACATAACCAAATCTAGAGTAATCATCGGTGAAAGTGATGAAGTACTCATAACCTCCTTTTGCTTGGGTTGACATAGGACCACAAACATCCGTATGAACTAATTCTAGCAACTCTTGGGCTCTTCTACCTTTTGCATTAAAAGGTCGTTTGGTCATTTTTCCTTCCAAACAAGATTCACAAACTGGAAATTCATCAAAGTCCAATGGCTTTAAGAGACCATCTTTGATCAGTCTTTGAATTCTGTTTGGATTAATATGACCCAAACGCAAGTGCCAAAGATATACATCATTAGTAGAAGGAAACTTTCTCTTTAATGATTTTACATGAGAGTTATTATCTAATTCAGAATTATATAATTCATGCTTATCAGGAGTTAAAATATAAAGACCATCCACAATATTGCTAGAACAGATAAATGTTTTACCCTTCTTTATTACAACATTGTCTTTAAGGATAACACAATATCCACTTTTACCTAAATAAGTTGCAGAAATTAAATTCTTATGAACATTAGGTACATATAGACAGTCATTTAATATTAAAACTCTTGATTCAAAACATAAATTAAACACTCCAATAGCTACAACTGGAATCCTACTCCCATCAGCCAAGGTTAGAAACAACTCTCCTTCTTTAAGTCTTTTGGTCTCCTAGAACCCCTGCAAAGAATTGCAGATATGATTAGTATAACCTGAATCCACACATCAGGAATCCGTGGGATTTTGTACCAAACATATTTCAAGAAGGAATGAAATTTTCATACCCTTATTGGCAGCCTTGAACTTTGGACAATTCCTCTTCCAATGTCCTTTCTCACCACAATGGAAACATTTTCCTTTCAGCTTTTTTCCTTTGTCGGCAACCCCTAAGACAATTTGTTTATCCTCCTGCTTAGTGAAGTCCTTCTTCTTCTTTTTCTTACCCTTGCCTTTCGACTTAGGTTGAGAAGTAGAAGCTTCACCCATATTGGCTTCAACATTAGAAGTACCAAGGATGCCTTCCGCCGCTACCAACTCATTCATTAATTCAGACAAAGAATAAATCTTTTTGTTCATGTTATAATTAAGTCTGAATTCCTTGAATGATTCCGGTAGTGACTGGATTATCATATCCACTTGGGATTCTCCATCAATGTCGGCACCCAAAACTTCCAATGTATTCAGATTAGAGATCATTGTAAGACAATGTTCTCTCACTGAACTACCTTCAGCCATTTTGGTATTATAAATTTGCCTCATAGTTTCTTGCCTTGCAGAACGGCCTTGCTCACCAAACATCTCCTTCAGACTTAGCATAATGTCCGAAGCAAGTTCTACATCCTGCATTTGATGCTGTAGAACATTTGAGATGGACGCTAGGATGTAGCACTTGGCCATTTCATTAGATTTCTGCCAACGATCATATCATTGTTTTTCCTCAGGAGGAGTATCTAATGAAGGAAAGCTAGGACATGGTTGAGTCAGCACATATTTGTGCTCTTCAGCTGTGAGAACTATGTTCAAGTTTCTTTTCCAGTCAACATAATTGGTTCCAGTCAGTTTGTTTTGATTAAGAATGCTAACAAGTGGGCTAAATGATGCCATGTTCAAATCTGAAATAATAAACATGAATATAATAAGTAAACTGGACATTATCAATTTAGCATATAAGCATATAATATGAAACCTTAATAAAACCATAAAATAATATATGCAATGACAACCCAATCTATGTCTATAATTCCTTGGTAGCAAGTTTATTATAAACACATCAATCAGTTGAGAACTATTCTCATTATTAGTGCCATCATGATAACTCTTATCAAACACTAATAATATGCCGTATTATCTTTAGCCTCTAAGTAATAATGACATAGCTCCTTTGGGAGGTTAACATTAAACTTAGTCTAGTGTACACCATTATCTAGAATCATGTGTAGCCACATTTCATCTTCCTTTATGGTGTTTAAACTTGTAGTACCATAGAACAAAACACCCTCCTTTGGGATCGCGAGGCATATACGCCAAGACGAGGTGTTTGCCTACACTACTTTAAACGGGTAAGTTCAATCTTGTAGTACTATGAAGTAAACACCCTCCTTTGGGATCGCGAGGCATATACGCCAAGACGAGGTGCTTAGTTCACACTACTATGAACCGATAATGGAGGCCGTGAGATCCAACCCTTGTATCTCTCTCCCACTAGATGTTTTAAATTAAAGATTTTTATCTTTAAACATGCATAAGCTAATTATACACAGCCTTGCACTTTATACTAAGCACTTTTTCTTACGAAAAAGGTGTAAGAAAAAATAGTGAAAACACAAAATTTAATCACACACTTTTAAGTTTGAAAACACTTAGAAAAATTCAGATTTTACTTCTTTTGATCGATCGAATGTGCCCCTCGATTGGTCGAAAAAATTAAACAATTCGAACTTGACCTTCTGTCTTGTTTGATTGATACTCAATTGCCTCTCGATCGATCGAAAAGAAAATTCGATCGATCGACTAGCAATCGAATATCAATCGATCCAAAAAGATTGGTCACTGTCTTACTCGATCGATTGAAAATAAATTTCGATCGATCGAAACTCGTAAAACTCGAATTTCCAGAAATTCTTCTAAGGCAGTTTTCAACGGTTTTGCATGAATTAACAACCATCATACGAAAATGATAGACAGAGATTGATATCAAAATTGAAATCTATTGATGCTATAGCCTTAAAGATCAATTTAACATTCTTAAATTCATATTTAAACAACATCATAACATCAATATTAGTTTTTATCAAATCATAGTTTCAATAACCATGCAGAAAATTAAATGTATAATCCTCTATCAACTTGAAACTATTATCTCTAATTCCAAAATGAACAAAACATGTTATACAGATTCGAAATGAAGACCGCTCTGATACCAATGTTAGGAAATATATATGTTTGTATGGCATACAAAACATACGCAACGAAAAATAAATGGATCTACTTCATTCGCAATTGATAACATGCACTATGTAGGTTTCAGAATATAAGAACAAGAGAGTGTACCTTGATGCGGTGAAATTCAAAACCGAATGAAGAAGTACTCGGGAAGACTTTCATTCTTCACTCCAATTCCACTTGATGCCCAAGATGTGTGGTCTCTCAATCAGTTCTATGTTTTCTCTTGAGAGAATATATGAAAGAGTGTCTCTCTTCCTTATATTATATATATTTTCTCTTATTAAACATACAAACCATTTTATTCTATATAAAATTCTGTATGTTTCTATCCACATAACTGCTTATCTAATTGGACTAGCCTTTTGGGCCTTCCCAATTGGGCTTTAGTGTGTGGCTTGGAGTGGGACCAAAAGGGAACAAATAAGACACTAGCTCCAATGGGCCTTGGGCTTTTCTGTCACTCTTGACAAGTCCAAAGTTACCATTAATTATATTTAATACCACTATATAAATATAATTGCACTCTAGGCCTCATTAATAAATTATATCTCAAGACTTTATTATACATGCAACCCCTTCATAAAATATTCGTAGTAATACAAAGTCATGAATATAGACTGCCACTTTGTGAATTACTACATCTTAATCCTTGAGTACCCGATTTAATCCTTTTAAGTTATTCACCATATATTTATAAAATCCAATTTCATAAATATATACTTTAGTCTTACTAAAGTGGTTATGCCTGACTCTCTGAATAACTGTACCCATTAAACTTATCTTAAGGGAATATTTTATATCTCCGTTAAGAGACTATGAATTCCATCTTGAGAATATATGTTCCATCAACACTAAATGTGGCTGCCCAACATACTGAGGTTTTGACCGTTACTTTAGATCTCACTCCTGATATATCAAAGCAACCTACATTTCATGATCAGGTCCATTATTCTCTCAGGATTAAGAGTTCATGTGAATACAAGTCGTGAGATTTATTATTCAGTTGACAGTCATTAGGAGAATAATAAATCTCACAGCGGTCCAGTTCAATATGTCTTAACTCTTAAAACATATCAACATATTAACTAGAAGTCACCACTTCCATGATCAAGACAAATCATTGTAGTTAATATGTTATAGTCTTCGCAGATGAAATGCCCAATTTCATCACCAACTACGAACCAAAATTCTGAGTTTACAAAGAACTTGTGATCTATATCTTCTGTGACTAAATCACATACTATGCATCTCATGGACTATTTGATAATGTCTGAATATTCATGTTACCATTATTTTAGATAAGAATAAAGTAACTTTATTAAACACAATATTAAGTCATACATCATTTTTCACATAATGTTATACATAATATCATACATAGCATCATACAATAGGATTTAAGGGCACATATCCTAACAGTTACATACTTTATAAATGGTGTCATTGTGGAAATAGGAGCCATAATGGTAGAAAACATTGTTAGTCTTGTCATTCTGTAAAATCTCAGTAATGAGTATGTGCATGCAATGGAAACCAATCCACTTTGAAAATTACGAGAACATAATGAACTTATCAAAATTCTTAAGTGTAACATGGTGCAGTGGTTTCTTTCCATCAGATGTTAAAAAATGCTTATATAAAAGGTACAACTAGAGTTCATAAAAGCTAATAATTTCTTCCCAAAGACAAGCTAATAATTATGGTTCTCATACCATCTAGTAATAACAAAAGAAAATAACCATTTATGCTAGTAGTAGGGCCACTAGATTCACTTGTTATAAACAACAAAAATTCATTGAAATTTTTATCCACAACCAAATGAACAAAACCCAAAACAAAAAGGCTTTATAGCTCAGTTAAATTAGCTTCACAATATAAATATGTAATTTCAGTGTTTCAAGAAAGCCAAAATAGCTACATTTTGACTATGATCCCAACTAAAATAGATTTGAGTCATGTTCTTTATATCTAAAATTTCATGAACAATTTCTCCAAAAAAAAAAATTCATGAACAAAGCCAGCTTCATGGTCTTCACTAATCCTTCCAGCACTCGCCTTTTCTCGCTCTCAATGATCAAAAGAAGAATAGTATACCTATAATCATGCCATTCAACTTGACAAAAGAACAAAAGAGTGATTTCATTGATAACCATACATCAAAATTTCCAATTAACAGCAAGCATGGCTAAAGCCATAAGATCATTATATTTACCTTGTCAACACCATTAGTATTCTTTGGAAATATCAATAACACAGTGTAGAAACGAGTGTCGTGTGCTATGTTGAGGGTTTTTCTCTCTGTTTTTAGTTAAAGAAACTGTAGTAATCCCAATCAAGAGGACCCAATGCAATCTTGCTTAAATTCAACAGCACTTGCTTCTATGCCAGAAAAATTGTATCCCTTTTGACTAAGAAAAAGGATTATCGTTAGTGCTATAAATTAAATCACACAATCAATAGAAATCCCTAAAAATCTGAAACTAGAAAAAATTACCCATTTTGTGGAGTACAAGAAATTTGGAAAACAAATGTTTTCGTAGGTAGGAAGGAACAGTATCTCCCAAATGGCCATCATAGATAGCAAATAGTCCTAATTCATGTCCCTCAATTTGCATATATTTGGCAACATGGTAATCCTCCATGGGATGATTAGCTTTCCCTTTTACTAGGCTGAAATCAAACTTGATTAACCCTTCATGGCTTCTTCCTTTGCTAGAGCTAGATGAGGAACGCCCTCCTACAAGCTACATAACAAAACTATAAATAACAAAAACCTCAATATTAATCTTGCGTGTTTCAGAGGTAGTTATATGGTACAGAAGCAAAAAAAAGTAGTTGCAAGTTGCAACTTTGAAAACCATTTTCATAAGGCTGCAAGAAGAAGATTAAACGAAAAAATTACTATATTTAATCAACAACTATCATTCCAAACAAATGAAGCATTGAAAGTTATCAAGATAGGTACTTTTTTTTTCTTTTCCTTCTTATTTTGGTCCCTATTAGTCTATTTTGCTATGTTTATGATGGTTCTTTTTCTTTTCTTTTTTTTAAGACACCGGGGGGGGGGGGGGGGGGGGGGGGGGACAGAGGATGAAAGAAGAGGGTCACCAATTAGTCTATTTTGCTATGTTTATGATGGTTCTTACCTTCTTGCGAAGTCCGATGTAGGAAGCGCTGATTTTAGGGATTTCCGATGAGAAAAAGGCTAGTATTGTCGGAACTGGAGATCCGGGCTAGTGGCTATGCCGTGAAGAGAGAGCTTCATCAACTTCTCTACACTCGATTCTCTCCAAACCCCAACCTTGCTCTCTGATCTGGGTCTAAAAAGCACTCTACGAGGTGTGAGGGTTTGGCTTCAAATGGTGAGTTGATGTTTTGGCTTCGATTTTGCTGATGGGTTTGAGTTGGGTATGCTAGTAGCGGTGACGATGAGGTTGAGGGAAGCGTGAAGGTTGAGAGAGTGGTGGAGGAAAGAGAGACACCGTTTGAAGTGGGAGAGAAAGAGAGAGGAGAGAGCGTTTTATTGAAAAGTGAAGCTAAAATGAAAAGAAAAGGGAGCACACGGATTGCCAGCATGGATGGGTGAGGTGTCAAAGATTTAAGCCATTAGATTAAATCTAAGGGTGAGAATAGAGGAATTGCACCCCATGCAATACCCTAGGTATTGTACGAGATATGGATCCTCCTAGAAGTAAGTTTCCTCCAAGTATCAGATTTCAAAGAAGACCAGGCATAATAGCATGTATGTAGGCCTCTTATTTTTACCCAAAAAAAAACCGAGTCCATAAAAATGAATTTTTTTTTTAGAACAAGTCAAAAAAGCTTGTTACCAAAAAAACCAAGAAAAAACACCCATCCTTTTTTCTTTTTATCTCAATTTTTTTTCTAAATAATCCAACTTTTAGTTTTAAGGGAAATAAACTAATTTTTAGTTTTTTTGTTACACATTTAACATAAAAGTTATCAAAAACTATATCTTATAATAAATACTTTATAAATAAGCTACTGAAAAGAAGTTGTTCCTAAACTCGTGAATTTTATAATTATATTTTTTAATAAAAAATTTCACAATTATAGTTGTGTGGTCCAAAAGCTTTTTTTTTTTGGTTTTATTATGGTCAAATGCTACTTCTCATCTCGTTATAGGAAAAAATTTTGGGATAAATTTCGATCTTTTTGTTTTTTTTTTTTTTTTTTCGTATTATGGTCAAAATATATTACAATCAGTGGTGCAGATTTTGTGGTATAAAAAATTCTTCTTTACATTGTCATTAAAAATTAAACAAATAAAAGAAATAATCAATAATAAGGAATTTAGTCCATATAAGAGTCCTAATAGAAGGCATCTGTGATCATTGTAAAGTTTAAAGGTAAAATTTAACGACGTAGTTTTTAAGGAAACTATGGAAGCAAGCCAGGGAGTAGTGATTCCAAATCATCAGGGACAAGTTCTTGCCTCTTTGTCATAAAAAGTTAAGCTCCCTGTAACACCCCAATCCCATACCAAGGATTTAGATGCATAACCTGTCTTAGAAATGATCAACAATAATATAATGGAACAGAGCGTAATTAATTTTCCACAAATAAACTTCTATCCAACATCAACTTCCCTATAAAATCCATTAAGATACAAAATCCTTCAATACAAAGTCTCCCAATACAATCTCAAAAAAATAGTTCCACAAATGTCAAACTCATTGTCCTGAAGAAATTTTACTAAAACAATTCACCAACTAGCATAGCTCCAAATGAAGTCGTCAATCTAAGGCTCCACTGATCTACCACCAAAAGACACTCCATGTCTCTAGTCTGAAAGGGTGGAAAAAAAAAAGGGGGGTGAGCTAGGGGCTCAATAAGAGACTACAAAACATGAGGATGTCTTCCAAAACAAAACATTAATATCATTGACAAAATATAGTCATCACGATACAATTACAAATAGTTTAAACTGTAATATAATATATTCTATAAAACTGTTAAAATAAAACATTTCACTATAACGCTGTAATCATTAATAAAATAATGACCACTTTAATATGCCAATATGCACCAAATAGGTAGAAACAATTTATTATGAAAAATAAACAATTTTCCCACTTACACAGATCAGTAGCAATAAAACAGTGGTTCAATATGGAAAATTTTAGTCAAACACAGACAAAAGCTGCTAAACACTCGGTGGGTGATTCCCATGGGAAATAATACACTAACCTCAAAGAGGCAACACTAGCTCCAAGGAGCAACAGTAACACTGCACCACACCACACTACACTACATCGGCCGAAGACCAACACTTAACCCTGTGTTGGCAAAGGTTGCAGACTGTCTAGTTGACCACTTGAAACATTTTTGACATATACAGTTTCGAGATAGTATACAATAAATAATAAAATTCGAGTATGTGCAAAGCACTAACAATGGTATAAGTTTTTTTTTTTTTTTAAACTTCACTATTGCAATTATATATATATTTTTACTACAATATATATATACACATTTATATATATATTTATAACATGTATATACGTCCTGAGAGACGTCATGTGCTGAAGTCTACGTACCTCAAATCACCAAGACACGATAGATCTCAACTATCCAACCCATACTTTGACCGTTAAAGAAGTTTTATTATATATAAGTGATGTAAGAAATCCAAGCAGTGCAACAATCAAGCGCACCCACATGACAGTTATATGGATTCAAAGTGCAAGCCTTAATCTACTACCCTGTTAACTCTATTCCTGTGTAACAAGTATTATATTTCCAAAAGTTTGAATCAACAAAGAGACAAAAGTCTCCTTTAAACACCAACTGTCCAGCGAAAATACAATGGCTTGCAAATTAAAGTTTACCTCACATGCAATTAGAATTTGCTGGCTGCTAAGTGTCCAACGGAATCAAAGGCTTGCACAAATCAACGTTTACCCCAAACTGAAAATAAGGTTTGCTGGCTGCCCCCCTGTAGCGCACAGTCCCCAGTCCTTTTTGCTGTAGTTTTTTTTTTTTTTTTTTTTTTTTTTTTTTTTTTTTTTTTTTTTTTTTTTTTTTTTTTGTCTAGCGTCTTTCTCTCTACCTATCCCCAGGAAGCCCTAATTTTCTGTCATATTAAAGCTGTTTTCACTTGGGCTGAAAATTTAGAAGCCCACTAAAAACTAAAATAAGCTTCCACGACCTACCTTTCCACTAAACTCATTTTAAGGTTGTTTACATAGGCTAGGAGGCTATAAATTAATTTTGAATAAACCACAAAATAATTATTCACGTTACCCCTTTTTTATTATTATTATTTTTATTATTATTGTAGAAATCATAATATAAAATAATTATCTCCTCCACAATAAATTAAGCGATTCATCAAATCCACTCTAGAAGCAGTTAAATAAAATTTAAGTGAGACGGGTGTTACATTCTCCCCCTCTTATAAAATTTTCGTCCTCGAAAATTCAAAACATACCTCACTTTTGAAATAGCTGGGGATATTTGGATTGCATTTCGTCTTTACGCTCCCATGAAGCTTCCTCTATGGAATGGTTCCTCCACAATACTTTGACCAAATGAATAGTCTTATTACGTAGCACTTGCTCTTTATGATCTAAAATCTGAATTGGGACTTCCTCATAGGATAAGTTCTCTTTGACTTGAAGTGGCTCATACCTCAAGATATGAGAAGGATCGGGGACATACCTTATCAACATGGATACATGGAAAACATTATGTAACCTTGACAAAGCCGGTGGTAAGGCAAGCCGGTAAGCAACAGAACCAACTCTCTCCAAAATTTCAAAAGGCCCCACATACCTAGGACTTAACTTACCCTTCTTTCCAAACCTCATAACTCCTTTCACAGGTGCCACTCGAATGAAAACCATGTCTCCTGTTTCAAATTCTACTTCTCTTCTCCGTGGATCAGCATAACTTTTCTGTCTACTTTGAGCTGCACGCAACCTTTCCCGGATTACATCAATCTTTTCACTGGTCCTTTGAACAATCTCAGGACCCAAGATTCTCCTCTCTCCAACCTCATCCCAACAAACTGGGGATCTACACTTTCTCCCATACAAAGCCTCATAAGGTGCCATCTTAATACTGGAGTGATAGCTATTGTTATAAGCAAACTCCACCAAAGTCAAATAGTCATTCCAACTACCCTTGAAATCCAAGACACAAGCTCTCAACATGTCTTCCAAAGTTTGGATAGTTCTCTCGGACTGTCCATCTGTTTGAGGGTGGCAAGCAGTACTAAAGTTCAACTTAGTACCCAAGGCTTTTTGCAAACTATCCCAGAACCCTGAAGTGAATCTCGAGTCTCTATCAGATACAATAGAAGCTGGCACTCCATGCAACCTCACAATCTCATTTATATAAAGTTCAGCCAGTTTGTTAAGAGAGTAGTTCATTCTAATTGGAATGAAGTGGGCAGATTTAGTCAGCCTATCCACTACCACCTAAATAGCATCATGATTCTTAGGTGATCTTGGTAACCCACACACAAAGTCCATGGTGATATTCTCCCACTTCCTCTCAGGAATAGGTAAAGGTTGTAACAACCCTGATGGCCTCTGATGTTCCACTTTGACTTGCTGGAAAATCAAGCATTGTTCCACAAATTGAGCAATTTCTCTTTTCATGTTGATCCACCAATAAACTTCTCGAAGGTCATGATACATCTTGGTACTACCCGGATGCATTGTATAAGGCGAACAATGGGCCTCCTCCAAAATCTCTCTTTTAATCAATGAATCATTAGGCACACAAAGCCTATTACCAAATCTCAAAACACCATCATTAGAGATATTAAAATCAAATCTACTTCCACCACGTACTTGTTCCATGATCTTAAACAATTGAGGGTCACCACTTTGAGCAGCTTTGATCTTATCAATTAGAGTTGGTTGTACACTTAAACTTGCCAGGTAGGATTGGGAGTCTCCAGTCACTATGTCTACTCCAAGTTTCTGAAGATCAACAATAATATGCTTCTGAGTAGTTAATAAAGCAGCTGAGAAGCTATACGACTTTCGACTAAGTGCATCAGCCACAACATTGGCTTTACCAGGATGGTAATTTATAGAACAATCATAGTCTTTAATTAATTCTAGCCATCTCCTTTGCCTCAAATTTAATTCTTTCTGAGTGTATATGTATTTCAAACTTTTATGGTCAGTGTATATTTCACATCTCTCACCATACAAGTAATGCCTCCAAATCTTCAATGCAAAAACCACTGCTGCCAATTCTAAATCATGAGTTGGATAATTCTGTTCATAATTCTTTAGTTGTCGAGAGGCATAAGCAACCACCTTCCCGTGTTGCATTAGAACACAACCTAGACCCTTACGAGATGCATCACTATATATCACAAAACCACCAGAACTAGATGGAATAGTCAATACTGGTGCAGAAACCAACCGTTGCTTCAACTCCTGGAAACTTCTTTCACATTCCTCTGTCCAGTCAAACTTTGCATGTTTTCGAGTTAATCGAGTCAAAGGAGTTGCAATACTAGAAAATCCTTCCACAAATCTTCTATAATAACCTGCAAGGCCCAAAAAACTTCTTACCTCACTTACATTAGTAGGGACAGCCCAATTAACTACAACTTCGATCTTACTAGGGTCCACTGTAATCCCATCTCTAGAGATCACATGTCCTAAGAACACCACTTGATTCAACCAGAACTCACACTTCTTCAATTTAGCATACAACTTCTTGTCTCTTAAAATTTGCAAAACCATTCTCAAGTGTTCCTCATGCTCTTCTTGGCTTTTAGAGTAAACCAAGATGTCATCAATGAAGACAATAACAAACCAATCCAAGTACTCATGAAATACCCTATTCATCAAATCCATAAAAACAGCTGGAGCATTTGTTAGACCAAAAGGCATCACTAAGAACTCATAATGACCATACCTAGTTCGAAAAGCTGTCTTTGGTATGTCATCCTCCTTAACTCTCAACTGATGGTAACCAGATCTCAAATCAATTTTAGAGAAGACTTGAGCGCCTTGAAGCTGATCAAACAAATCATCAATTCGTGGCAGAGGGTATTTGTTTCTGATGGTTACCTTGTTCAACTCCCTATAGTCAATGCACAACCGCATACTACCATCCTTCTTCTTAACAAACAACACCGGAGCACCCCAAGGGGAAGCACTAGGCCGAATAAAGCCTTTATCGAGCAAGTCTTGCAATTGCTCCTTCAATTCATTGAGCTCTGTAGGGGCCATTCTATAAGGTGCCTTGGAAATTGGGCCAGTACCAGGTACTAGGTCAATAGTGAACTCAACCTCTTTGTCAGGGGGTAGTCCAGGTAAGTCCTCAGAGAATACATCTGGGAACTCTTTCACCACTGGGATGTCTTCAACCTTTAATTCTATTTTATCACCCTTCAAAGCACAAACAAGGAACCCTTCACAACCCTTCCTTAGCAATCGTCTTGCCTCCATAACTGAAACCAATAAAGGTGGTTTCACCACACGATCTCCCTCGAAAAAGAATTCTGGCTCTCCAGGAATTCTAAATACTACCTTCTTCCCAAAACACTCTATGGAAGCATGAAAAGTAGATAACCAATCCATCCCTAAAATCACATCAAACTCAAACATATCAAGCAACATAAGATCTACTTTTAATTCCCTCCCAGAGACTAAAACATTACAAGACTTGTACACTTTATGGGTAATCATTTGTTGTCCAGAAGGTGTAGCAACACACAATTCATCTCCAGGAATTCTAAATACTACCTTCTTCCCAAAACACTCTATGGAAGCATGAAAAGTAGATAACCAATCCATCCCTAAAATCACATCAAACTCAAACATATCAAGCAACATAAGATCTGCTTTTAATTCCCTCCCAGAGACTAAAACATTACAAGACTTGTACACTTTATGGGTAATCATTTGTTGTCCAGAAGGTGTAGCAACACACAATTCATAATTTAAACTCTCAGGTTCCATGTTTAGCCTTTGTGCAAGTCTACGTGAGATGAAAGAATGGGTTGAACCAGAATCAAATAACACTTGTGCATGTTGACTGGAAACAAGAAGTGTACCTGAAACCACTGATGGGGAGGCCTCGGCGTCCTGTTTAGTTAAAGCAAAAACTCGACCCTGAACCTTAGGTTTCTGTTGGCTCCCATTTGGATTGGTAGTTTGTTCAGCTCGCAAATCTGGACAATCCTTGATGAAGTGTCCAGTCTTGCCACATTTAAAACACGCCCTTGATTCCAAATAACATGTTCCACTATGAGCCTTTCCACATCTTGGACAAGTTTTATATGCCTTTTTATTTGAATTAGGCACCCCTTGCTTCTTGAATGAACTTCCACTAGACTTCCCCTTAAGAAAATTACTCTGGTTTAGCTTCCTCTCTTGATCATTGGCCCTTGAGAGATGACTGCAATTTCTCTCTGCTATGAGAGCTCGATCCACCACTTCTGCGTATGTTTCCAATTTGAACATGGAAACCGGTCCCTGAATTTCCTCCCTTAAACCTCTTTCAAAATACCTGGCCTTCCTTGCTTCCGTGTCAACCATGTGTGGAGCAAAGCGGGATAATTCAGCAAATTTCTGCTCATACTCATACACTGATTGAGTACCTTGTGCTATGCGAATGAACTCAGCTTCCTTTTGCACCATCAAACTATCAGGAAAATACCTCTTATGAAATAGCTCAACAAAATGCTGCCAAGTTATAACTTCTCTTCCATGTGTCCTCTCTGTGGACTCCCACCATTCCAATGCATCACCTTTCAGTACAAAAATAGCAAGAATAACTTGTTGCTCATCACAAACTTCCATTGCTCTAAAGAGCCTTTCTATCTCCTTAAGCCAGTTGTCAGCCTCAATTGGATCCTTTGTACCCTTGAAAGCAGGAGGGTCAAGCTTCCTAAACTTCTCCAAAGCACTAGTCGGATTGGTGGCTCCTACTTGATGTTGCACTATATTGGTTAAGCCCCCAATGGCTTCAATAATAGCCTGGAGATTAGTGGTTCCCCCAGCATTCGGTTGACTGTTCCCTGGGTTCCTCCTTGGTGGAGCCATCTCTCTAAGCAATACAATAAGATATCATAAGTAAATATTTCAAATATTCCTGAGGGTCAAAACCAAACACATAGATAGTACAACAATCACTCCTACACACTCTAGAATAATAAACAAAATAAAACAAAATATGAAATCACTATGAAAGGTCAAATAATTCTAACACTAAAATTCCTTGTAATCACACTCTTGTTCCAAACTAGTCTCAAGATTAAACCTATAAGTCTACAGAATCATAAACCTATGCTCTGATACCATAACTGTAACACCCCAATCCCATACCAAGGATTTAGATGCATAACCTGTCTTAGAAATGATCAACAATAATATAATGGAACAGAGCGTAATTAATTTTCCACAAATAAACTTCTATCCAACATCAACTTCCCTATAAAATCCATTAAGATACAAAATCCTTCAATACAAAGTCTCCCAATACAATCTCAAAAAAATAGTTCCACAAATGTCAAACTCATTGTCCTGAAGAAATTTTACTAAAACAATTCACCAACTAGCATAGCTCCAAACGAAGTTGTCAATCTAAGGCTCCACTGATCTACCACCAAAAGACACTCCATGTCCCTAGTCTGAAAGGGTGGAAAAAAAAAGGGGGGGTGAGCTAGGGGCTCAATAAGAGACTACAAAACATGAGGATGTCTTCCAAAACAAAACATTAATATCATTGACAAAATATAGTCATCACGATACAATTACAAATAGTTTAAACTGTAATATAATATATTCTATAAAACTGTTAAAATAAAACATTTCACTATAACGCTGTAATCATTAATAAAATAATGACCACTTTAATATGCCAATATGCACCAAATAGGTAGAAACAATTTATTATGAAAAATAAACAATTTTCCCACTTACACAGATCAGTAGCAATAAAACAGTGGTTCAATATGGAAAATTTTAGTCAAACACAGACAAAAGCTGCTAAACACTCGGTGGGTGATTCCCATGGGAAATAATACACTAACCTCAAAGAGGCAACACTAGCTCCAAGGAGCAACAGTAACACTGCACCACACCACACTACACTACATCGGCCGAAGACCAACACTTAACCCTGTGTTGGCAAAGGTTGCAGACTGTCTAGTTGACCACTTGAAACATTTTTGACATATACAGTTTCGAGATTGTATACAATAAATAATAAAATTCGAGTATGTGCAAAGCACTAACAATGGTATAAGTTTTTTTTTTTTTTAAACTTCACTATTGCAATTATATATATATTTTTACTACAATATATATATACACATTTATATATATATATTTATAACATGTATATACGTCCTGAGAGACGTCATGTGCTGAAGTCTACTTACCTCAAATCACCAAGACACGATAGATCTCAACTATCCAACCCATACTTTGACCGTTAAAGAAGTTTTATTATATATAAGTGATGCAAGAAATCCAAGCAGTGCAACAATCAAGCGCACCCACATGACAGTTATATGGATTCAAAGTGCAAGCCTTAATCTACTACCCTGTTAACTCTATTCCTGTGTAACAAGTATTAGATTTCCAAAAGTTTGAATCAACAAAGAGACAAAAGTCTCCTTTAAACACCAACTGTCCAGCGAAAATACAATGGCTTGCAAATTAAAGTTTACCTCACGTGCAATTAGAATTTGCTGGCTGCTAAGTGTCCAACGGAATCAAAGGCTTGCACAAATCAACGTTTACCCCAAACTGAAAATAAGGTTTGCTGGCTGCCCCCCTGTAGCGCACAGTCCCCAGTCCTTTTTGCTGTAGTTTTTTTTTTTTTTTTTTTTTTTTTTTTTTTTTTTTTTTTGTCTAGCGTCTTTCTCTCTACCTATCCCCAGGAAGCCCTAATTTTCTGTCATATTAAAGCTGTTTTCACTTGGGCTGAAAATTTAGAAGCCCACTAAAAACTAAAATAAGCTTCCACGACCTACCTTTCCACTAAACTCATTATAAGGTTGTTTACATAGGCTAGGAGGCTATAAATTAATTTTGAATAAACCACAAAATAATTATTCACGTTACCCCTTTTTTATTATTATTATTTTTATTATTATTGTAGAAATCATAATATAAAATAATTATCTCCTCCACAATAAATTAAGCGATTCATCAAATCCACTCTAGAAGCAGTTAAATAAAATTTAAGTGAGACGGGTGTTACACTCCCTCCTTCAATTAAATGGTGTAGAAGCTATGTCGGCCCAGTGGGATGCGTTTGAGGTGCCACTGGGACGAACTATTCACTAGGTTAGGCCCAACCTAGTCAGGATAGTCAAGTCAGGAAACCGAGGATGACCACCCGTCCGAGGAACAGATACTTCTTCGGAAACTGGAGATCAACCACCAAGGCCATAAGCTTGGAGGTTGAGGAGGATTATAGTGACGTGCAAGTAAGGGCAAGAGGAAGCTTCTAGATGAAGCATCCATCACCTCCACATTTAATGCACTCTACTAGCTTAGCTTGCCGCATTAATGATAGAATGAACCCTAAATAGTGCCCCACAACCTCTAGCCTACTTTACTGCCACTAGTAAGGTAGTGATGGGACAAGTAGCTGAAGGAGGATCAATGTCCATCCAAGTGGAAGGCTAGGATGTAAGCCAAACAACTATATATAGGAAGGAAAGTCCTCCTTAAAGGGGGATCGGAAAAAGGTAAGAGAGAGAAGTGTATTCCTAAAGAAATATGCTCATCGGCTAGCCCCTGGCCAAGGAAAAACTTAAATAAGAACTTCCTTTTTCTTGCTATAATCTTTAACTAAAATTGTCATTCATGCCATTTTCCTTTCTCTAATTGCCAAATCTTGATTACAAGAGCTTAAAGGGTTGACCTTGACCATCCACCTCTACAAATCAGTTGTATTAGGCTGCCATTTTAGACTAGTCTCATCCGAGATAGGCTGGGCCACTAGTTTTGCTCCCTACAATTGGTGCCATTTGTGGGAAGGTCACCTTGAATTCTAGTTTATAGTTTTGAGTAATTAAAGAATATAAAATTCGAGAAGAAGTAGAGTTGTGGCCCAAAGTGTAGGGCAGGGGTCAGTGGGGTCCAAGCGTAGGGAAGATTTTGTGAACATGGAACCTAGAAGGGATCGATCATAAGCCTAGTCTCCTAGTATAAGGGCTTTGCCTATCCAGTCTGATCATATAAGTCGGAGCCACTATGTTTCGTCAAGGCATGCCTTAAGGGACCAGGAGATGTATAATCTTAGAGTGCAAGTTTGCTAGTTGCATCAGCAACTTCATCAAAGGGTACATATAAGGGAACACAAAAGCCCAACACCAAGTACAAACTCTAGCTCAAGAAGGGGGCAGAGCCATAAAAGGAGAACAACAAGACAACAATGCAGTGTTCATGGGGCAACCTCTTACTTGGTGAAGGGAGAGAGGCACCCCCATAGACGGAATAGGACGCCACCCTAGGGTAACTTGAGGGGTGATGTCATAAGTAGGGCCTAGCGCCAAATATCTGGATCATCGTTCTTTAGTTACGTTAAGGATGTGGAGCTCCCCCGACACTTTATCCAATCAACCTTCACAATTTACAACAGCAAAACGAATCTAGTGGAATACGTAAGCCACTTTAACCAAAGGATGGCCATCCATTCTAGAAATGGGGCCTTTATGTGCAAGGTTTTTCCGTTGAGCCTCGGCCCCACGACCATGAGATGATTTGTTGGGCTGGAAGAGGGATTCATAAGGTCATATGAAGAATTGACAAGGGCGTTCAATGCTAGATTCGTCATATGTAGCAAAGTTCCCAAGCCTTTAGACTTCTTACTCTATTTGGTCATAAGGGAGGGAGAGTCCTTGAAGACATATTTGGATAGATATTAGGAGCTCTTTAATGAAATTGATGGGGATTTTGAAGACATAGCGGTCCGCACCTTCAAAGTGGGGCTTCCTATGAATTTGGACCTGAGAAAGTTCCTTACTATGAAGCCTGCACAGGATATGCACTAGTTGATGGATTGAATAGAGAAATACAAAAGGGTAGAGGATGAACAAGTCCAGGGTAAAGGAAAGTAAAAGGTCTTTACGGCTGAGTGGAGAGATCCTCAACTTGATCGTTTTGGCCCTAACAGACCAAGGAGAGAGTTTTTCAACTAAGCACCCCAAAATAACACACAGGTAGTGAACTCCATATTTAAAGAGCCTGTGTACCGAGTTCTAGAGCAGATAAAAAATGAGCCATACTTCAAGTGGCCAAACAAGATGGGTGGGGATCCCTCAAGATGAAATTAGAGCCTATATTGTTAGTATCATCAAGACCAAGGCCATATGACTGAGGACTGCATGACCCTGCGAGATTTTTTGAACCAGTTAATTAAAGCAAGAAAGCTGAAGTAGTTCATGCACCAACCATCCAAACGAGGAGAGCATTCAGGCTCTGGTCTTTAGAAGGACACGACACCACACCTACCGTTGGGGACCATTAACGTCATTTTTGTTGCTCCAAGAAGGGAGATTGGCCCCTCATTTGGAATAATGACGATCTATCCACAAGTTGTGATTGGAAAAGATCACAAGGAATCCAAGTGGAAAAGAAACAAGTAGGAGCCAATCTTGGGCTTCTCCGAGGCTGATAAAGTAGGAACTTTCTAGTCCTATGATGATGCCATTATGGTCACACTTCGAATTGGGGGATTTGATGTGAAAAGAGTGATGGTAGACTAGGGAAGTAGGGCTAAAATTATGTATCCTAACTTGTACAGTGATCCCTAAAGGGATGATCAAGTTGCTAGTATAGATGGGGAATGAGGTAGTTAAAGTGGACTTTATTGTTGTGGATGAGGAACGCTTATGCCTTTGTCCTCCAATAAAATTGTTGACGAACAGTTTACTCAACTCGTCAAATGAACTTACAGAATTTGGAGGTATTTTGCTGAACCATACTCGTGCCGGTCCTTTAAGCGTGGTAGGGAAAGCCCTACACATGATCTCGTCTGGAACTCCCTGGAGATGCATTGTGGTTTTTAAGGTTGCAATGTGATCGCATGGATCACGCGTTCCGTCATATGAGTCTAAGGAAGGCATCTTGAACTTGGCAGGCAAGGGGTGGCTGTTGATGGAGGCTGAGAAAGGGGAGTCCGTTCGGTGAACTAAGTCCTCCACGGGATTCGTCCTCTTCATGTTCTCCCTCATTTCATCCATGGCTTTACGCATGTGGTCCATTTCCCTCTCCAAGTGCGGCACCCTTCGTGAAACGGTTCCCCTCGATTGGCCTTCGGGGTCGGCGTTTTCTCTAACCTCTTGGCTCTGGGCTTGTCCTTCGGATGTCAACGGCGACAGTGGTGATCTGCTTGAAAACCTGAGAAGATAAACAAAACTATCAAAGGTGACCAGAGTGGACCGGTCAGAAACCCTCCGATGGTAAAGTCAGTTTCTTCCTTAACTTTTGGAATTACCAAATACTTGGAGAAATGTCTCGTACCTCTTTTGTTTGGCGATCGTTGTTCTTATATAGTGTACGCCATAGGCATTTATTCATTAAATAACTTCTCCTAAATTGGAGGATGTCGGAAGGTTCGGAAATAACCTCCATAACTGCTGTGGAGGTTATTTTATTAGGCCGTATGTTCCGCAACGGTCACTGGAAGCGATTTTGTGGTAGTCAGCGTGGGAACATACGGCCTAATAAAATCGCTTGGATGAGATTCTTGGCCTTCGAGGGGAACCGTTTAGAGAAATGAGGGGAACATACGGCGTTTTCTCTAAATGGACCAAATGCGTAAAGCCATGGATGAAATGAGGGAGAACATGAAGAGGACGAATCCCGTGGAGGACTTAGTTCACCGAACGGACTCCCCTTTCTCAGCCTCCATCAACAGCCACCCCTTGCCTGCCAAGTTCAAGATGCCTTCCTTAGACTTATATGACGGAACGCGTGATCCATGCGATCACATTGCAACCTTTAAAACCACAATGCATCTCCAGGGAGTTCCAAACGAGATCATGTGTAGGGCTTTCCCTACCACGCTTAAAGGACCGGCACGAGTATGGTTCAGCAAAATACCTCCAAATTTTGTAAGTTCGTTTGAAGAGTTGAGTAAACTGTTCGTCAACAATTTTATTGGAGGACAAAGGCATAAGCATTCCTCGTCCAGTTTGTTAACAATTGAGCAAGGGGAAAATGAGAGCTTGCGCTCCTTCATTACCCGTTTCAATAGAGAAGCCCTCACTGTAGACGAGATGGATGACAAACTGCTACTGGTAGCCTTCCACAATGGGGTCAATTCTGACTTGTTCATCCACAAGCTCTATGAGCAAGAGCCTCAGACCATGGCTGAGCTCGTCTATTCAGCCCAAAATTTCATGAATGCAGAAGATGCGATCATAGCTAAGAAGAGGAAGAGAGCCGAAAGAAGGGAAGGAGACAACCCCCGTCACTAGGAGCAGGCTCCCCGTCCAAAGAAGGCCCGCACTGGAGAGAAAAGGGATCAAGATAATAGAAGGCCAGTTTCATCTTCCGGAAAAAGCCAGCACTACACACCTCTGAATGTCCCACTTGACCAAGTGCTCATGCAGATCAAGGATGATCCGTCCCTGAAATGGCCAGAGAAGATGAAAGGAGATCCCAACAAGCGCAACAGGAATAATTATTGCCGTTTTCACAGAGACCACGGGCATGACACGGACGAGTGTTTCGACTTGAAGCAGCAGATAGAAAACCTCATCAGGCAGGGAAAACTGAGGAACTTTCTTGGACGAGATCAGAAGGATGAAAAGTTGAAGGGAAAGCAAAAAGAGGCGCCCAGACCTCCATTGGGAGAAATAAGGGTGATCATAGGAGGAAGCTCAACAGGACAAACTTCCAGGTCGCGGAAGACCTACCTAAAGGTAGTACAGAACGTTCAACTCTCCGGACGACCTGTCAGGACGAGGGAGGCTGAACAATCTATCGCCTTCACAGATGTGGTAAAGTCAGTTTCTTCTTTAACTTTTGGAATTACCAAATACTCGGAGAAATGTCTCGTACCTCTTTTGTTTGGCGATCGTTGTTCTTATATAGTGTACGCCATGGGCAGTTATTCATTAAATAACTTCTCCTAAATTGGAGGATGTCGGAAGGTTCGGAAATAACCTCCATAACTGCTGTGGAGGTTATTTTATTAGGAAAAGTTATTTAATGAATAACTGCCCATGGCGTACACTATATAAGAACAACGATCGCCAAACAAAAGAGGTACGAGACATTTCTCCAAGTATTTGGTAATTCCAAAAGTTAAGGAAGAAACTGACTTTACCATCGGAGGGTTTCTGACCGGTCCACCCCGGTCACCTTTGATAGTTTTGTTTATCTTCTCAGGTTTTCAAGCAGATCACCACTGTCGCCGTTGACATCTGAAGCATCCAGCCTACTGATTTTGTTGTGCATCATCAGGTGGCGCTGTCTGTGGGGAATTCGTAAGTTTGGATTAACTACTTTCCTCCAAGAAAAGGCTGTATGGCTTGGACAAGATCAAGGGCTACCAGCCCAGGCCACCAAGAAAGTAGAGATGCCTCCAGCAATCCTAACCGCGATCGACAGTCAGCGCCAGTCGCTCAGCAGCCTGCCATCCAACACATACAAACCATGACTGTACCACTACCACACATGACTTGCTCCAACAATCCCACATCTCCTAAAGCACACCCCCACACATGCTTTATAACCTCCTGGGCACCATGTGTGTGTACCATTACTTCCGTATGCGTACCACCTGATGATGCACAACAAAATCAGTAGGCTGGATGCTTCGGATGTCAACGGCGACTGTGGTGATCTGCTTGAAAACCTGAGAAGATAAACAAAACTATCAAAGGTGACCGGGGTGGACCGGTCAGAAACCCTCCGATGGTAAAGTCAGTTTCTTCCTTAACTTTTGGAATTACCAAATACTTGGAGAAATGTCTTGTACCTCTTTTGTTTGGCGATCGTTGTTCTTATATAGTGTATGCCATGGGCAGTTATTCATTAAATAATTTCTCCTAAATTGGAGGATGTCGGAAGGTTCGGAAATAACCTCCATAACTGCTGTGGAGGTTATTTTATTAGGCCGTATGTTCCGCAACGGTCACTGGAAGCGATTTCGTGGTAGTCTTTGGTACTGCATGTCCTGAGACGAGTGTATAAGCCTCGTCCAGGGACGGTGTACTGATGATGTCCCAAGTCAGCGTGGGCCGTCCAAGGGGCTTCCTGGACGGACGACCCTGACATGGACGAGATTCCTGGGTCAAGTCATTTTCCTTCTTCCTTGGACGACCCCTACGGACGAGCATGGAGTTGGGTAATTTTCAGGACACTATCAGTTGCTGTCGTAAGACATCAAACACTGCAAATCAGTCATCCTAACCAAAACCCCTCATCGTTGCAATCAACAATCGATGAGGCTAGGGCTCTAGACAAGGCACCGGGAGCCAATTTACAGTGCAAAGAGCTAGAGAAAGTGGTCCTCGGAATGGATGAAGAGAAGTATTTCCAGGTGGGAACACAACTACCACTAGTCAAAAGAGCTCGATTGCTGGCCTTCTTAAGAAATAACCTAGGTGTATATGCATGGAGTACATATGATACCCTTGGGGTTGATCTGGATTTTATTTCCCATCACCGTAACATAAACACGGCAGTAGTGCCAAGGAAGCCACAACCTTGGCGGTCCTCTAAGGAGCATGCTGATGCAATGAAGGAAGAGGTAAACAATATAAAAAAGACTGCGCTATCAAGGAGGTCTTTTATCTCGAGTGGTTGACTAACACTGTCTTTGTCAAGAAGATGGGCAAGTGGAGAATTTGTATGGATTTTACTAACCTTAATAAAGCCTGCCCCAAGGATCCTTTCTTGGTCTTGAGGATTGATCAGCTTGTTGATGCAACCTTCGGCCATCCTCAAATGAGCTTCCTAGACACTTTCCAAGGTTATCACTAGATGCCATTAGCATTGCCTGACCAGGAAAAGATTTCCTTCCTCACACTAATTGGAAACAATCATTACCAAGTGATGCCTTTTGGTTTAAAGACTGCTGGATCTACTTACCAAATGATGGAAACCAAGATGTTTGAAGCTCAGTTGGGGAAAAATATGGAGGCCTATATAGATGACATGGTGGTGAAGAGAAAGGAAGTATCTAAGTACTTGGGAGATCTGGATGAAGTCTTCTTAATCCTAAGGAAGTACAAGTTGCGTTTGAATGCTTTTAAGTGTTCCTTCGGGGTAGGATTTGGAAAATTGTTGGCTTATATGATTACCCATTGAGGAATATAGGTCAACCCTGATCAGATCAAGGCAATCCACAATTTGGCACCCACCTCAGAACTCGAAGGAGGTATAACGCCTGACTGGGAAGATAGCCACTTTGAACAGATTTATACCTCGATCAGCTGACTAATGTAGACCATTCTTCCAATTGCTGCACAAATGGAAGAACTTTGCTTGGACCAAGGAGTGCGATAAGGCCTTTAAGGAGCTAAAGAAGTATTTAGCTCACTCCCTAATCTTGTTTAGACCCGAAAAAGAAGAGGTCTTTTATGTTTATGTGGCAATCATGACCCACGTAGTGAGTGATTAAGTATCCAGGTCCAAAAACACTCATGCTGATTTGTTGGCAGCTTTGGCCATTTCTATAGGAGAAAGCTTGCTAAGGGTCATAATGGTAGAAGACCTAGCAACCCTTAGTCATGACAGTAGGACTCCCATACTAGTAAACGCGGTGCATAATGATTTGAGCTGGATGGGCCAAGTTGTATCATTATTCAGGAATGGGATTTTCCCCGAGGATAGTATTGAAGCTAAGAAGATTCGAAGGAAGGCACCACGGTATTGGCTTTCCAAGGAGCAAAAGTTGTACAAGTGCCCTTACTCAGGCCCTTACTTGCTATGAGTACACCCTGTGGAAATAGAAGCTCTGTTGGAAGAGCTTCACGAAGCAATCTGTGGTAGTCACACTAGAGGAAGGTCTTTATCACACAGTGCTCTCACTCAGGGGTATTAATGGTCCAGCATGTAGAAATCCACTCAGGAATTTGTTAAGATGTATGACCAATGCCATAGTTATGCCCCAACATCCATCAGCTAGAAGGGGTCCTCAACCTTTTTTCTAGTCCATGGCCCTTCGCGTGGTAGGGGTTAGACATTATTGGACCATTCCCAAAGGCAACTGGAAACTGAAAATGGTTCCTCGTCAGGATTGATTACTTTATGAAGTGAGTTAAAGCAAAACCCCTCTCTAACATCCAAGATTGAGATGTGAAGAGGTTCATTTAGTGGAATATTGCCACAAGATTTGGCGTACCGCACACTCTCATCTCGAACAATGGATTCTAGTTCAACAGCAAAGCCTTCTGAAGATACTATTATGAACTGGGGATAAAGAACAAGTACTCCATTCCAACCTGCCCGCAAAGCAATGGACAGGCCGAGGCTACTAACAAGGTTATAGTGGATGGATTGAAGAAGAGGTTGGAAGAGGCCAAGGGTAAATGGGTGGATGAGCTGCCTTATGTTCTATGGGCATACCACACTATGCCTCGGAGATCGATAGGTAAATCCCCCTTTTTTATGACATACGGTTCTCAGGTAGTCATCCCACTAGAGACTGGGATCCTGTTGATGGGGATCGACTAGTTTGACAGTGACAAAAATGAGCAACTCCTTTCTACCAGTCTAGATTTGATTGAAGAAAGGAGGGAAGTCGCCACCATTAAGTTGACTCATTACCAGCAAAGACTTAGTCAAGAGCATGATAAAGGCATCAAGACAAGAGTCTTTATACCTGGGGATCTGGTCCTAAGAAAAGTTATGGGAAACATGAAGAATCCTGCATTAGGAAAATAGCATTTAACTTGCGCAATGCATGGGATCATTTTTACATATTAAAAAACAATTAAAGGATGATTCTTTCATGCCAGCAGGAGAGGCAGAGGTAGCGTAGGCAAAACAAAAGGCAGTCTAATAATGACTTTAATATCATAACATGATTAGGAGTACTTACTGAATATACAACAATACCACATGTTTTTTTGAAAGGATATTCAGGTGAGAATAATTTAAGAAACAGGGTAGCATACATAAATTGTCTAGGACAAAGTTTCCTAATAACTATAGGGAAGAGCTATTAAACGAAACCAGTGCAATCAATCATAGTAAATATATATTGTACCAAGGTTCTCTACAATAAGTTAGGAATGCAACTATATCTTTACGTTAGATATATTTGCCAATGCAACTTGGATAGACTTAGATCCAGAATTACATCTTCTTCTCTAATTTGTCTCTCTATCTTCAATTTCAAAACTGTTAAAATCATAATACAACAATACAAAACTCATAATACAACAATACATGTAATTAATAGAAATAAAGAAATGCACTTATTCAAAAATAATAATTAATTAAAATGAAAAAAAAGAAGTTCTATTTATTAAAATCTTTCAAATATTTTATTCCTTGCTTAATGACTTCATGCTGCATCTCTAAATCTTGTAGGCCCAAAGTTGTCAACAACCATGCCTTTGAAAATTGCATTTAATCTCATAATTTCTTCATTTGCTAAACATATCAAAAATATCATCAGCCAATGTAAAAAATATTCCTAAACCTTACATTGCAAAGAGGACAATTAATTTCACGAATACAAAGTCAAACAAAATATATATATCTTGAGGTAGGGGGGAGAAAAAAGAGATCCCTTAAAGCGAAGAAAGTGGCTATGGTAGACCTAGCCAAGTCTTCCATTATAGAATTTTCTCAATAGCAATCATTAAAAGATAAGAACTGGTACCAATAGAAATCTGCATTGTCTTGCTCTTTCCTTAAGCCATGTAAATTTGGTTTTCAATTTCTTGATGCTTCCTACCACTGTCCTTTTCCATAAACTCCTACTTCATTAGGATCTTGATAATATTTGCACTTTTCTCAGTTTCACCAATATTCATTTTCTTATTTGTCTCTACCTCTTTTTCAACTACTCTCTGGCTCTCAGAAGCAACTAAGTCCTAGCAAAATAAAAATAAAAAATTCATAAAAATAGCATTAGCATAAAACATAAATGATCCATTGAGTTGCACTCTATAAAACTAAAAGAAAGATATCCTTCTACTTCACTCTTGTAGACAACATCCATCCCATATAGCATCTTACCAAAGACAACATGGCATTCCATCCAACCTTTAAAAGGAAACAAAAAGCAGGCATTTATGAAAGAAAAAAAAAGTTCTAGTTTTGAAAAATGTGCGCTAAACAGTTACTACAAATTACCGTTGTTCAAATACATTTAAAAATAAATAAATAAAAATCCTCCACTCCATTGTTCATCATTTCTAGTTTGCCCCCACTTAAATTTCATCATTCAACCATTAATACAGCCAGCAAATGTCACCATATTATAGTTCACACTTGCCGTCAAGGTGCACATATGTTGCTAATTCAGAATATGGACACTCAAAGTAATTTAATGAGTCTACCCACACACTTAAATATGAAAAAAAAAACATCTTAATCTACCTTAATTGAGCACCACACTAATTATTTAATATGAAAAACAACCTAAACATGAGGTTATATGCAACAACAACGTGAGTTTATACGCAAAATTCAATGAAATTATGATGAGTATGTAAATTTCCAAAATAATTCAACCAAACGAAGTATTCAGCAATATGAGTGATAGAAACTAACAATAAAATAGATACTAAGATGCCTAAACTTGTAATAAATATTTAGGTATTTGGGTTTCGTTACACATTCAAGCATTTATTTGAATACAAAAACAATATATATAGTTTTTTAGGATAGAGAAACCAAATAGTGCCCTTTTAAAAAAATAGAACCCCTTAATTGTCAATCTTCCAAGGAGAAAGAAAGGGATTGACATTAAAAAAATAGACATATTTGCATATTCCTCTTTCTCTCGAAAT
Source organism: Lithocarpus polystachyus (assembly GCA_033629205.1). Taxonomy (NCBI): domain Eukaryota; kingdom Viridiplantae; phylum Streptophyta; class Magnoliopsida; order Fagales; family Fagaceae; genus Lithocarpus; species Lithocarpus polystachyus. The sequence goes on along the minus strand of CM066162.1, from coordinate 46,642,726 downwards.
AATACTAACCTGGCCTGCTAAAAAACAGGAGATATATTTTGTGTTTTTCTTTAGAAGAAATTGATTGAAGTAGAAATTGAATATAAACACAGCATACACAATAAGAGAAGTAGAAGTTTGTTTGGCGAAAACCTTACTCTGTTTTGACTTTGGAGTAGTGATGGTTATGAAAAAGGGTAAGAAAGTGATATCCTTTGCTAATTCCAAGAGATCTAGTACATAATAGCAATTGAATTGTAGGCTGAAGATATTTCATGGGTACCTAAAAAGATGCCACTAATTATTAAAACATTAACATTTGTGCAGTAAAAAACTATGATATCCAAAATTTAGAACTGAATAAAGAGCACGGAAATTTGTTTAAACAAGAGAGAGAGAGAGAGAGAGACTAAATTTCATACCACATCAAGAAAAACCCTTCTCTGCCTTCTTTGTTAACTTCAAAGTTCAACTGAAGCCTCTCCCTATTGCCTGTACCTTCTTTGTCTGCAATTTGTTTTCTTGCCCTTCTTTCTTGCTACCTTGTGACATCCCTTGTACAGCGAAAAGGAAATCTAATATAAACTAATCAATCTAACCCGAAAGCCTAAATTTAAATGATGCTAACCAAAATATCAAAACCTTAAATCATATTTAGCAAACTAATTTTAAAAACATAAATACCAATATTGGTTCTAGCAGTCTCACAGTAGCAGTAAGGTTGAAGATTGTGGTAAGACAATCTCACAATGGTGGTTCCTAACCTTTTGATTCTGTAATCTTCTTGCAAAATACCCACCATCTTATCCATCAAAGATCTTTGTGAATTGTGCTTAGACAAAAGGATGGAAAAAATATACTGACAAATGCGTTTATTTGAGGAAGAAAATAGGCAGCTTTGATGGCAATTAGCTTTGGACGAATTGGTTTAACGTTTGTGTGAGATGTAGTGTCTAGCTTTGATTATTTAGACGTGTTTGTCTCGTATAACCTTTCGCTTTTTAACTTAAACATTGTGGAGTTCATTTTTTTTTTTCTATATGTCAAAACACCAATATTGATAAGGCCTTGTGATCATGATAAAGATACAACCACCAACAATCTATTATTGATATAGCACGTTAATTAAGAAATCAACCAAATAATTAAACATAGAAAGGACACATAAACAAAAAGACAGAACTCTCACTAAAGTGTTTGACTTCCTTAAACAATGTAGCTTAAGTCATAGTAAACATTACCTATAAAAAAAAAAAAGTAATTGATGGGAAAAAAAAAATTGAACCTCAATCCTAAAGCCTACTTGATGTATTTTAAAACAAATTAAAATTTGGTGTATTTTTAATAGAATACAACATTGGTTAATTAAAAGACACATATTAAGCTATTATTATTTCTGTACACGCATAAACTCCAAAACTTCATGGATATCCAATTTTAGAGAAGGAAAACACATAACAATGCGCCCAAAATTTTCCATGATTAACATCTCATAATGCTTAACAATATGGCATGAAGGGAGTTCTAAATAAGAGAACTTAAATAAAAGAATCCACCCATACATAAAGGCATGGAATATTCATTGATAATTGTTAGACGGAATGTTCATTGTCAATTTCCACTTTACTATTCATTTCGAAGTTTTTTACTAAAATTCAAATTACTTTCATGGTGCTTGTTCTTATATTCATAATTAATTCAATCTAATATTGAAAGTTTAAATAGTATATGAAACACCAATGAACGTTTAGACCCCCAATTATAAAATTACCAACATAAGCTTATACACAAACAATATATGTGCGGAATGATGAATACAAGCTAAACCCAAATTGGTAAAACACTCCAAACCAAAATTAACCGCAACCATAGCAGTAATTAAAAGGTAAAGAGCAAGGGAAGAGAGATGCAAACACAAAGATAACACGGCGATGTGTTATCGAAGAGGAAACCGAAGTACTCCGCAAAAAACCTCTCCATCGCCCTCCAAGCGGTCAATAATCCACTAGAGAATGAAGTTGGGATACATGAATAGCAGAAGACCCTCCAAGCCTAATCTACCCAATGCACCTAAGCCCTCCAAGCTTCTTGCTCCAACAGGGTTACGTCGAACCATGTTTTCTCTAGCTTACCGTATCCCGCAATAGCCCATTGCATCAACCAAATGAATTGGTCCCTTCTGAATTGCTTCCTAAGTTCCAAAATACCTCCTCACTGATATAGGTATGGTGAGATAAGGATTTGGCTAAATGTACCTCTTAAGGATATGACAATGGAGAGGGTGAGAGTAGAGGAATTTGGAGAATCAAAGGATGAAGATAGTGAATGAGTCAATCTTGTTTTTCTCTAGGGTTTCTGTCTCAAAATTCTCTCTGGAAACTCTCAACATTTTGTGGGTATAAGGGTATTTATAGTAGTGTGTATGAGGAATGTGAAAAGTCATGTTTCAACTAAACAGGGCATTCTGGCGACTTAGCCTCGCGACTGGAACGAGTCGCGAGCTAACTGCCTGGCCAAACTAGAAGTTTTGTCCTGTAATGCCCCAGCTTTCGTGACCCTTCAGCTCCCCTCGCATGCTTCACACGTGTGCCATTCTGGCGACTTGCCAGTCGCAAGATCCAGTCGTGAGATTCCTTTGAATTGCACACATCTTGAGTTTTCTTCACACTCTCTCACACACTACCCTTACATAGTTCCCACCTAAATGCAGGGTATCTAATTGCTAAATTACAAGAAAATTTGGCATGGAATAAAGCCAATACATGATTGAATAAATTCAACCTTACAATCTCCCCCTTTGGCTATTCTGTGACAAAACCCTAAAACATACTTTAGACTTAACATGTGAGTTGGGAACAGTTGCCAAAACTCACTCACACCTAACCCTTGAAACTGTGAAGCTCTTGAACCATACAAACAAGTTTTTCCTAAAAACAACAATACAAGACGATCGTTGTAAGCAGAAATCTTGAAATGCATATAGAGCAAGCACAATGCGATCAAGAGTATAGCAATAAAGCAAAACCTGACCAAATATAAACAATCACTATAAATAGTGATCACAATGATCATTCACACAAGGAATAAACATCCGGAAATGTAAGCTAACAAGCTCAATGCAAAGTATCATTTGCATGTCCAACATTCAATCGATATAAAAACACAAGGTAATTGCATCAAGGATAAAAAATCCAACAAGGGCACAAGAGTGAAGTACTAAAGAAAATGCATAACATTAACTTAAAGTACTGAGCTACAAAGCAAAGGTACAAATAAACATAGTTTCAATGCACAACATAATCATGAACTATGAGCAAAGCAAAAACATAGTTAATATAACACAAAGCTCTTTCTCTCTTTCTCCCCCTATCATGAATCATAGGAGCTGTGATGAACTTGGAACATATATACCTGTAACCTAAACACTTGTACAAAACACATTAGACCCTCAAGGTAAAGCAAGTAATAAAAGGACAAGTATAATGTAACGAGTAAATTGCGATCAAGTAAACATGATGTGAAACATGTGAGCAACTTGATCAAACACCAAAATAGTCATATAGAAATGACTACAATGATCACATAGCAAAGCAAATGATCATCCGAATATGCATTCAATGAAGCATAATAGCATAAGGAAGTATGCATATAAACACGATACAATGAGAACAACAAAGCATAGATACTAAACATAACTCAAAGCACCATAAAGCAAACAAGTAAACAAACATAAAGAGAAACAAACAAAACAAAGTTTTCTTATTAACTCAATGTCTTCTCCCCCTAAGGATGTGCACAAGAGTCATATAAAAATGACAAAACTCTCCTCCTTTTTGTCACGAATAGATAAAGGGTTAAGGAGAAATGAGGGCAAGAGATGAAGGAATGAACAAGGATAAAGATGCATGAGGGGTGCAAAATGAATGAGAAAATGAAGCTAAAAAAAAAGACAAAATAAAATGCTACAAAGCATAAGGTAAACATGACATGCTAGGATGAAGAAACAAGGTATAGACCAATGCATGACAAGGGTAGAAAAGGTGTGTGCAAGAGGTGGCTATGTGCAATGCATAACAAAAAGCATGGAAAATGCACATGTGGGGCAAGGTGTGTTAAATACACAACCAATGAACCAAATATGATCCTAGTGAGAAAACATGAGAAACCCCAAATTTTGGTACCCATCGGAGTCCAAACAAGTGAGAAAATGCCTAAGAGGCATTTTACCAAACACCTAGCATGCACACTATGAACAACAATGTGAAACAATGATAAACATCATGACATCCACCCTTAATACATGTTCCTTTTGCCACAAGGGGCCAACATCTAAAGCAAATCATCAAAAGAAACCAACCCCATACATAAATTTGACAAAAAAAAAAAAAAAAAAGTTTTTCCAACCTCTATGATGAAAATTCCAACCACGAGCACAAGACTCTCCAAAACATAATCTAAGGATCCAAAACAATGAAAAGAGTTTAAAATTACCTTAGAGATGTTAATGGAATGAAAAACCATTCAAATTGATTGGGTTTCTATGTAACAATATTGAAAGAGGGGTTTAAGAGAGGATGAGAGAGGTTTAAAACAGGTTCCCACGAAAAACACTTTAAAAAGCTGTTTTTGGGCGTTTTGCGACTGGGCGAGCTGTGAGATGAGTCACGAAAACAATTTTCATGAAATTTTCTAAGTCTTTTTCGTAACTTGAGTGCTCACTCGTGAGTGAGTTGCGAACCTCTCTGCCAGAGAACCAAAAAAATGTGAGGAAAATACATTTTTTCCAGTTTTGCAACTCGCTAGTGAGTCGCGAAAAACTCTGACACCCGTTTTTCAACAGAAAACATGTTTAAAAAATGAAAAAAAAGTAAGCACTAAACATGAACACAAAGAGTGATAAAAATTACTTCCAAATACATATAAAATGATCAAAAACCTTTTTGGTTTGATCTATATATAGTTGAGCACACATACATCACATTTAAACAAATATAATAGAACAAATGAATAATGCATTCATTAAACATTAGGCATGTGTGATGTGTGTGAGTATCAAATGTGGAATAGTCCTTAGTCTAGAGTGAAATTTCAATGATCAATTCAATCAAGTCATACACAACTAGTACTAAGTCAAGTGGTCTATCTCAATGATAGAAATGAACATATATAACCTCCCACAAGAAAATGATCACATATCTTTGAAGCTTTTCATTTGGCTTCTTTACAATTCAAAATATTTGATCATTTTTTATCTTTACATCTCTTTTTGATATTGATGCTTAGAATTTTTGATATTTCAATTTGATGAACAAGCTTTTGGCTTTTGGGCATCATACATTTCAATACAAGTCACTTTCCCTTTTTTCCTAGTCAAATACTAGTATGTGCGACAGCTTTTGCAGCTCATTATCTCTATTCATTTTGAGATTTACATTTGTTGAGCTCTTTAAGCAAAAACACAAAAAGTGTGGGAAGATATATAAGCACAAGTCTATGCATGTATCAAAACTATCAAGACTATTAACTAATCATTCATGACAAGCTTGAAGATCGATTTACAACAATCACACATAGATTTCAAGATTTTTCCCACAAAGATAGATGTGCATACATAACAAGCTAAGCTTGTAAATGCACTACGCCATTAGTACAAAGGTACTAGGCCAAACTCACATGAGACATGTGCTTAAACATATATGATCAAACTTTTTGAAATTTTCACTTTTTTATGTGGTTTTGGAATTTTACTCACACAAAACTAAAACATAAAAGTAAGATAAAAAACAAAAACAAAAAAATGCATATAAAGAGACGCATGATGCACAAATGCATGACAATGAAGCATCTAATGCATGATGGGTCCTACAAAGATCGAAAGAATTAGATCAAGGACCAAGCGAGCAAAAGCTCAACCATAGGAACCCTTTCTCATCCAAACGGAACGATTGTTTGGAATGAGTGTCTCTTGAGAAGTGAGACGAGGGTTGGAAGAATGATAACTGGAGATGCACATAGACAAGGAGGTAAGAACATAAAAAAAACTTTCTTCAACAACTTACCATTTTCTCCCAAAATCGGTTTTGCTTTCATAGCACAACTTCCTAAAAGCTCAAGTTTTTCTTTTCTTTTGATTATTTTAAGAGCTTGAAACTTAGAGCAATGAGGTCTAAGATGACCAAGGGCACCACAATGGTGACAAACAATGGGTTTAGGTCGACTAGGCCTTTTAGGGAGGGGTCTAAGATGACCAAAGGCACCATGGTTTTGTTCTTTCTTCAACATGGGACATTAAGGTCTTATGTGACTGATCAAACCGCAATGATGGCAATTAGGAACAAACTTAGATCCACTCAATTCTCTAGGATAGGACCTAAATAGAGGCTTAGGCTTAAGTGTTGGGATTAGTGCCCTTAAATCTTATGTTATGATGCTATGTATGACATGATGTATGACTTAATATTGTAATTAATAAAGTTGTTTTATTATTATCTAAAATAATGGTAACATAAATATTCGGACATTATCAAATAGTCCATGAGATGCATAATATGTGATTTATGTGAAAAGTCATAGAAGATATGAATCACAAGTTCTTTGTAAACTCAGAATTTTAGTTCGTAGTCGGTGATGAAATTGGGCATTTCATCTGCGAAGACTATAACATATCAGCTAAGATGATTTGTCTTGATCATGGAAGTGAAGACTTCTAATTGATGTGTTGATATGTCTTAAGAGTTAAGACATATTGAATTGGACCGCTGTGAGATTTATTATTCTCCTAACAACTGTCAATTGAATAATAAATCTTACGACTTCTATTCACATAAACTCTTAATCCTGAGAGAATAATGGACCTGATCATGAAGTGTAGGTTGCTTTGATATATCAGGAGTGAGATCTAAAGTATCGGTCAAAACCTCAGTATGTTGGGCAGCCACATTTAGTGTTGATGGAACATATATTCTCAAGATAGAATTCATAGTCTCTTAACGGAGATATAAAATATTCCCTTGAGATGAGTTTAATGGGTTCAGTTATTCAGAGAGTTAGGCCTAACTACTTTAGTAAGACTAAAGTATATATTTATAAAATTAGATTTCATAAATGTATGATGAATAACTTAATAGGATTAAACTGGGTACTCAAGGATTAAGATGTAGTAATTTAGAAAGTGGTAGTCTACATTCATGACTTAGTATCACTACGAATATTTTATGAAGGGGTTGCATATACAATAAAGTCTTGGGATATAATTTATTAATGAGGCCTAGAGTGCAATTATATTTATATAGTGGTATTAAATATAATTAATGGTAACTTTGGACTTGTTAAGAGTTGACAGAAAAGCCCATGACCCATTGAAGCTACTGTCTTATTTGTTCCCTTTTGGTTCCACTCCAAGCCACACATACTAAAGCCCAATTAGGAAGGCCTAAAAGGCTAGCCCAATTAGATAATCAGTTATGTGGAGAGAGAGATACAAAATTTTATGAAGAACGAAATGGTATGTATGTTGATGTTAAGATACTCCTTGATATTCTCTCTAGAACAAATACATAGAACTGATTGAGAGACCACACATCTTGGGCATCAAGTGGAATTGGAGTGAAGATTAAAATTTTTCCCAAGTTCGTTTCATCTTCGTTTTTGAAATTCACCATACCAAGGTACACTCTCTTGATTCTATATTCTAAAACTTACATAGTGTATGTTATCAATTGCAAATGAAGTAGATCCGTTAATTTTCTGCTGCGTATGTTTTGTATACGATACAAACATGTTTTTTCCAACATTAAGAGCCTTTCTCTCCACTTTTTTTTTTCTTTTATGTGGAGGAATGTACACTAATTTGTCCTTTGAGGTAGAACACACAATAGGCACACAATCAGGTACCACAACATGATTGCAACAAATATTTTCATTCTTTATAGCAATAGGTTCAGCAATCAAACACTTGGCGTGCATCTTAAGAGATTCATTGTCACATTTTAGCTCACCAATAAGTTTGTTAAACAAAACAAATTAAGCATCCAAGTCCATATTCAAACATTCATACTCTTTCAGCTTTTCAAGAGAATTTTCTGCAAGTTTCTTATATTTCTCAACCAATTTGTTGGATTCATTGAGCTTAGCAATCAAATCATCCTTTTTACAAAATAACTTGCTCAAATTCTTATGAGACTTCTTAGAATTTTTCTTCAAGAGTTTGATGTTAGGAATATCAACAACACCCAAAGATTCATGTAACATAGCATCACAATCATGAGGATTATCACTCATAGAGGCATTTTCACAAACATGTGGCATGTTACATTCATCAACATCCAAAACATACATAGAAGCATACAAAGCACTATCCATGGCAAATAACACAAGGGGTCATGGATTACACTTAAGTATTTAAACCAAAACAAGTGTACCTACTTTAATACCAATTGAAAGTTCAAATAGTATATAAAACACAATGAACGTTTAGACCCCAATTATAAAATTACCATCACAAGCTTATATACAAACAATATATGTGCAGAATGATGAATATAAGCTAATCCCAAATTGGTAAAACACTCCAAGCCAAAATTAATCACAACCAAAACAGTAATTAAAAGGTAAAGAGTAAGGGAAGAGAGATGCAAACACAAAGATAACACAGCGACGTGTTATCGAAGAGGAAATCATAGTACTTAGTGAAAAACCTCTTCACCGCCCTTCAAGCGGTCAATAATTCACTAGAGAATGAAGTTGGGATACATGAATAGTAGAAGATCCTCCAAGCCTAATCTACCTAGTGCACCTAGGCCCTCCAGGCTTCTTGCTCCAACAGGGTTATGCCGAACCTTGTCTTCTCTAGCTTACTGGATCCTGCAATAGCCCATTGCATCAACCAAATAAATTAGTCTCTTCTGAACTGCTTCCCAAGTACCAAAATACCTCCTCATTGATATGGGTATAGTGGGATAAGGATTTGGCTAAATGTACCTCTCAAGGATATGACAATGGAGAGGGTGAGAGTAGAGGAATTTGGAGAATCAAAGATGAAGATTATGGATGAGTCAATCTTGTTTTTCTCTAGGGTTTCTTTCTCAAAATTATCTCTAAAAAATCTCAACATTTCGTGGGTATAAGGGTATTTATAGTAGTGTGTATGAGGAATGCGAAAAGTTATGTTTCAATCAAACAGGGCATTCTGGCGACTCAGCCTCGCGACTGGAACAAGTTGCGAGTTTGAGTCACGAGCTAACTGCCTGGCCAGACTAGAAGTTTTTTCCTGTAGTGCTCCAGTTGTTATGACCCTTCATCTCCCCCTGCATGCTTCACACATGTGCCATTTTGGTGACTTGCCAGTAGCGAGCTAGTCGCGAGATCTAGTCGCGAGACTTCTTTGAATTGCACACATCTTGAGTTTTCTTCACACTCTCTCACACACTACCCTCACATAGTTCCCACCTAAATACAGGGTATCTAATTGCTAAATTACAAGCAAAGTTGGCACTGAATAAAGCCAACACATGATTGAATAAATTCAACCTTTCAGATATTAATGGCCATTTATAAGTGGCAATGGAACTAAAAAAAATTAACTATATAAAAATCATCTACCACTAAAAGTTGTTGTATTCCCGTTTATGTCATATATCCGCCAGTTTCAAAACTGGGCAAAGCTGTACATTAAGGAATCAATTTATGAGAATGTGCACATGTTTAGACTTTTTGAGGGGAAGCACTAGTATTAAAAATTAGATAATCATAGCAATATACAATTAAATAAATATCTTGAAGAAAATTCAAATAAAATTTGTTCCAATAAAGTGGAAACTATACCTGGTAGTACTACTTAGACTTGGATTGCTTCCAAGGATTTTCCTTTCCACCTACAAACCCATAAAAAGAAAAGCTAAAGAAAAACCGTTTAATTTTTTATTACATAGATTTAAAATTGAAACCAATCAATGACAAATGAATTCTACAATTGAATCTAAGAGAGAGTTAAATAAATCTAAATTTGTAATTGATAAATGTTGAATGAACAAATTGGAAACTCTTCGCCAAGAATGCTCATTCAGGAAGTGTAAAGAAATTGAAGAGACCGAAAATACTCTCTGCTTTGTAATCCACATATTGCCCAAAACAATTTTAACTCAAAAATCCAAAACCAAACCAAAGCAACACTTATACCCTAAGCATAAACCAAATCTAATCCTATAATTGATCAAAACAAAATCTAACCCAAATGCCTAAAATTTGACTGACAATAGTTAGCATTGTTGTAACAATTCAGTAGGGTTCAGACAATGTTCATGCTCTTTTTCATTTAAACATCCACAATAATAATAATCTCTAAAAAAATGCATCAATTAACCTTTTTTTTAACCTCAGTAAAACACGTATATGTTCAATATATAGATCTCACCAATAATAGAGGATTTAAAGGTTCTCTAAAGAGATTGCATCAAATTTTTTTATTTTTTTATTTAAAAACATTAAAGCATAAATATTTTCAACTAGCAAAATTCCCCAATAATGGAGAATTAAAAGGCTTTCCGAGATATAACTCCTAAAGTAAATGAATTTATTCTGTTCTAGCATGTTCTTATGTTGTAGTTATCCATGATGATGAGCCCTACTTGTTATCCATTTCCCTTCATATTGACTCCTAGAAATGTGCTACAAAATTTCAAAAATTAGTGGCAGATGGGAAGCCAAAGCTTTTTTTCTAATTAAAACATGATAAGTCACTAACCAATTTGAGTCTTAAGAATTGAAAATGATCTCTACCATATTTAGATGTACCAAAATCAAGAGTTCAAAATATGGTAATCCAGTAACAATAATTAAATTGAAGATCGTAATTATAGCATTTGACAATCATAAGCTTATAAAGTATTGTCTTCTGTGTTTTGTAATTGTAGTTGTAATGTGAAGTTCTAGACATGTTAACTGTAGGTATAAATAGCACTTCATGCGTGGGAATTACTACATTTTTTTCGTAAAACATAAATCATGCATTTTCAACAATTACAGAATAATCACTAAAAGAACTCAAAACCCTTAAAAGTAAGTCAATGTAATCATTGAGTTAGACTAATTTGGAAAACCTCACAAACACACAAATAAGCTAACTTGATTACAAATCATAGCAGAAAAAAAAAATCAAAGAGAACTCTAACTATTTATTTAGCTATTGGAAGAAGATTAATGGAATCATAATAGTGTTATAGGTCAATTGAATCCAGAACAAAAACCAATTCAAACCTGAGTCTACCCACACCTAAATATGAAAATACATCTTGATCTACCTTAATCAGTAAAATCTTCAAATTAGCACTTGAATCAAACCATTCACTTACAAACTGACGACTTTGAGTACAACATTACTTGTTTAATAGGAAGAACAGGAGCTTGAGCCTATATGTAAAAATTAGTGAAATTCAGATGGATGCACAGAGTTCCAAAATTAAGATACCTAAACTTGTAATAAATATTTGGTTATTTGGGTTTTGTTACACATTCAAGCATTCATTCAAATACAAAAAACAATAAATAGTCTTTTAGGATGGAGAAAAACTATAGTGCCCTGAAAAAATAAAACCCCTAATTGTCAGTCTTCCAAGGAGAGAGTGAGAGAGAAAGAGAGAGAGATTGGCATTAAATTATAGACAAATTTCATATTTGCATATTCTTGTTTATTCTATTGAGGAAAACATTTTCAGTATTGCATTCAAACTAATTAACTAGAACTGATATAAACAACCGGGGATATATCATATGAGGTTTTCTTTAGAAGAAATCAATAAGAATAGGAATTGAATATGAGCATAACAAACACAATAAGAGAATTAGAAGTTTGGCCAAAATGTAATATTTGAATTGTAGATTAGAGATATTTCATGGGTCCCTAAAAAAATTCTAGTGAATAACAAAGCATTAACATTTGAACAAAGAGTGTGATAAATTTTTTGAACAATAAAAAATAATGGGAGAGAAATAGAGACAGAGACTAAATATCATACCACATTAAAAAAAAAAAAAACCCTATTATCTTCTCTATGAACTTCGAAGTTCAACCAAAGCCTCTCTCTATTGCCTGTACCTTCTTTGTTTACATTTTTTTTCCCTGCTCTCTTTGCTGCTGTTTGACCCTGTATAGCATAAATGAATCTAATATAAATCAAATCTAAATGAATCTAAACAAAAAACCCAAACCTAAATCATATTTTTAATGACCTAATTTTAAAACATAACCAAAAAAAAAAAAATACCAGTAGCGAGTCTGGCAGGCTAAACCTTGTAAACAACATAAGAGGCAGTCTTTTGGGAATGAAAAATAGGTGATGGTTAGAGGCAAGGTTGAGTGAAGATTTCTAAGATTTTGAAGGGATTACTCATATCTGTAAAGTTATCTGCTTTTAATCAAGAGTGAGGGAAATTTTTTTTTTTTGAGAAGCAAGAGTGAGGGACTTTATCGGTGTTTGAAGAAATGAATTAGTGAATGTGAACGCATGTGCGGTTTGGATTGAATTTACATGATTTGATCAATGGATATAGCAGATGGCATTAACGTTTTCACTGTTTTGGGTTTTTAGATGCGTGGCAGATTTTTAAGTAGAATTTGATCATCTATGGTGTTTCCCTAGAAAAAAAAAAAAAAAAAAAAAACAAAGAGGAAAACATATTAGGAATTGAAATCTACAATTGTAGCAAACCCTAATTAAACCTAAATCCCAAAATTAATAAAAACTAAATAAGTATCTATAGGGTTTTGTTTTCAGTGGTGGGGAAACCGATGGTTCTAGAAAATTCTCTTTTAAGCTATAGGGTTGCGGTTCCTACAAATTCTATTCTCTTTCCCCTTTCCTTTTGATTGCAATTTACTAATTTAAGTGGTTTATTTTCTTTTATATTGAAGGCTATCAAAAGGTGTTTTAACGTTGTGAAACAAATCAAAAGGTGTTTTCCAAATCAAAACCCTAGGAAAAAAAAAAAACTATGAATGCAGATATTAGAGAATAGGGAAAGGCTTTAGTGATATCAAAAAAAAAAAAAAAAATGGAAAATTGACAAAACAAACATTTTCATGGAGAACCCAAAAGCCCGAAACAAAAAGGAATCAAAACCAAAATCAAATCTAAACCTATCCAACAGAAAAACTCAATAAAAAGTAATATTTCATACCCAAATATAGAAAAATGGAGAAAAACGTACCGAAACCGGTTCCGATGATGTGATGGTGGCAGATATATAGCCTAACGGTGTTGATGCCCATAGATTTTTCTTTCTGCTTGTAGTGGTGCTCTAAGTTTGGTGAAGGAACGAAGAACTCTCTAGAACGAAGAACTCTCTCTGTATGCTGTGTTAATTTTTTGGGAGAATTGCAAGCCTTTTAAATGTATTTTAACCGGTTATTTTTCTTTTATACTGAGATGCTACCAAATGGTGTGTTAGCCTAACAAAAAATATAATTTATCCTTTTTTAATTGCAAGCATGGCAGAGATTTAAAAGGCCAAACATTGCAACGTGCGGCTGGTTTAACTTAAATTGTAGATGTGGCAGCATTTTAAGTGGTATTTTTTCCTAATGTGGTAGCACCTCCTTAATTGCAGGAAAGGCTCCTGCTTTTATATATAGTATTAGATTGAGCCCCAACTAGGAAGGACCCTATTGGATCACATCAGTGGCAGGAACTGGGGCTTATCACCTAGAAGACTTAGATGAGATCTCACTCCCTCGGCCATGGAATGTAAATAACTTACGTAGATACTACTATTAATATAAAGGGCAAATGTTGTTCATACTATCTTTTGTTTTAATTTCATGCTTCCTCTATGTTTATGTGCCTCTAAGCCTTTTGTGATACAAAATCAAATCTAGATCTAACCTTAATATTACTTTTTATTAAGGGAAAGATTAAACAGAACCTCGGTTTGGTTCGACTCCTCGGGTCACTTGCCCTTGGTAAATTAATTTTTCCATAGGAAAATGGTAAAACAGAACCTCGGCTAGGTTCAACTTCTCGAGTCACCTGCCTTAGGTAAATTAATTCTTATTAAGCCAAAGGGTTAAACAGAACCTCGATTAGGTTTGACTCCTCGGGTCACCTGCCTTAGGTAAATCAATTCCTGTTAAGTTAAAAGGTTAAACAATCACTCGACTAGGTTCGACTCATCGGGTCACCTGCCTTCGTATATTGATTTCTTAAAAGGTTAAATGGACCCCTCGGCTGGATATGACTCCTTAGGTCACCATCCTTGGGAAAGTTAGTTCTTTAAGGCTTGAAATCCCAATTTAACTCAGGTTTTTCAAATTATCAACTAAGGTTGAACATATTCTCACTATAACAACAAAGGAACCAAGGTGAGTTCTGTAAGATATAGAAAATGGATATGGCAAGTAGTTCCTCTACTGTTCCCTAAAAAAAGGGAAACAAAGTAATAGCAAATTCACTTGTCATAAGAAAGAGAGAAATGTTTGTCATGGATTAGAAATTGAAGAATTAAAAGCTAAGGCCCTATTACAGAAAGAGAAGTCAGTTATCGGGTCATAAGTCCTTCCTAACAAAAGAAAATTTAAGTCCCTTAACCCTCATTTCTAAACTTCACCCTCCTCCTTTGGTTGGAAGTTGGGAAGTTGTTGCAGATGAACTGGCTTCTAGAGCATACGAGCTAGCCTATTTGGTTATTAGCGCAAGAGAAAAAATGACCTTCTCTAGGTTCCACAGATTTGAAGAAGGGCTCACTTCAGTTGCATTCAAAGCCTCGGCCCAAACCTGCTAACAGAACCCTAGACAGGCCTTCTTAAGTTGAGCTTGAAGTTCTACTTCCATTTCTGTTTCCCTAGCTTGTAGGCTGCTTGCCTAACCTTCCCTAGCTTCTCCTGTTTGCCATCTAACTCTTTCTTCAAGGCTACAATATTTTTCCTATCAAGGGCTAGTTGCTCTTCCACCTTTTGAAGAGCAATGAGGGATAGGAGTTAGAGGCCTTGACGGGACAGGAGCCTCGGAAGGGACCACCCTCGCGTGAGACTCTAGGAGAGCGAGAAGGTTGGAGGATCTCTTCTAGATCATCATCCCTTCTGTTATGTCTGTGGCCTTTTAGATGGCATTAACTTGTGTAACTAGACAAGCCCTCAAGTTGGCCTCTAGGCTTTTAACTAGGTTTGGCTAGTCGAAGACTCCAAGGTTTTTCTCGAGGTCCATTAAGGATGGTTCCTTCACTACCTTCTCTTCTTCTTCGGAAGGTATGGGCTCCTCCTCGGCTTGAATAAGATGGGCAACTTATTGTGCAATGAGCTCAACTTGAAGAGTTCCTTCAAGAGTAGGTAGTGGGCCTTGATGACGTGCTTTGGGGACTGGAAACGAGTGGAGATCAGAGTGAACCTAAGGATGACATAGGCAGCATAGAGATGACCGTCAGTGTGGAGGAAGATTTCAGACAAAGGATCCTATTGAGATGAGGGATGTTCACCAAAGTGAGGTTCTTCAAAATAAAGTCCTTATCTGTAAAAAACAAAATAAAAAAATAAAAAATAAAAAACCGAGAAAGAAGAAACAGATTAAAAACAAAGACAAATGCGTACAAAAGAAGTGCACAAAAGAAAAAGAAAAGAATGTGACAATCCTAAGCCCCTAGTTACCCCACCTGGAACTCCTTTTATGACAAGGCAGTGAAGTCCATCATGTCAGTCCCCCGAAATGAGCAAGAAATCCTCATTTAGGCCCTTATTAGATTCGGGAAGACAAGATATTAAGTTAACTGAGGGTACCCTAGTTCTAAGGTAATACCCCATGTCTTTTCTATCTTGACAGCTATAGACCTAGTTGATATCATGATGAGTAACGTCAACACCCATCTTCTTGTTCAGCCAAGCTACACTATTTACTACTCAGAAAAGGTTTGGGGAGCATTGGGTAGGACAGAGCCTAAAAAATAAGGAAGTCCCTTATGACCCTATCCATGGGGATCCTCATCCTGCCTTTTTTAAAGGCTATTATGGGGATAACTACAGCCCTCATGGGTCTTTTGGTATATTGGTCCCCAAGCTCACAATGTTCTATGGTAACCCTGGCGAGAATGTGGTACTTAGCTTTAAAAGCCTTTCTTTTTTTAGGAGAATCTACTAAATTGGCAAATCTATCCATCCTAAAGAATCGACAATAAAGAAAAAAGAATGCTAGAGGAAGTGCTAACTGAGCAAGACGCAAAGAACTTACAAAGATAGGAAGCTGGGCTCCTCAGGCAGCTTTTCTGAGTATGGAACAAATTCTTTGAAAGTAGAAAAAATGACCTCCCCCTCTCTTTATATAGGGGTGAAACGGGAGTGGTAATTTTCCTGCCCATTTACTCTGAAGAACACCAGCCGTAGAATCTTCATCTCACCGTAGAACGTAAGGGACACGTAGCTGCCTGAAGCATCAACTACAACATTGAGCGAATTGAAGCATTAGGAATGTTCTCAGGTTAGTTAAAAGGACATTCCTGTTGGGTAATATACATGTTTGCATCGAATACAAAACACACGCAGCGGAAAATAAACGGATCTACTTCATTCCCAATTGATAACATGCACTATGTAGGTTTTAGAATACGAAAACAAGAGAGTGTACCTTGATGCGGTGAAATTCAAAACCGAAATGAAGAAGTACTCGGGAACACTTTCAATCTTCACTCCAATTCCACTTGATGCCCAAGATGTGTGGTCTCTCAATCAGTTCTATGTTTTCTAGAGAGAATATGAAAGAGTGTCTCTCTTCCTTATATCATATATTATTATACTTATTAAACATACAAACCATTTTATTCTATATAAAATTCTGTATGTTTCTCTACACATAACTGATTATCTAATTGGGCTAGCCTTTTGAGCCTTCCCAATTGGGCTATAGTGTGTAGCTTGGAGTGGGACCAAAAGGGAACAAATAAGACACTAGCTCCAATGGGCCTTGGGCTTTTCTGTCAACTCTTGACAAGTCCAAAGTTACCATTAATTATATTTAATACCACTATATAAATATAATTGCACTCTAGGCCTCATTAATAAATTATATCCCAAGACTTTATTATACATGCAACCCCTTCATAAAATATTCGTAGTAATACAAAGTCACGAATATAGACTACCACTTTGTAAATTACTACATCTTAATCCTTGAGTACCCGGGTTAATCCTTTTGTGTTATTCACCATTATTTATGAAATCCAATTTCATAAATATATACTTTAGTCTTACTAAAGTGGTTAGGCCTAACTCTCTGAATAACTGTACCCATTAAACTTATCTCAAGGGAATATTTTATATCTCCGTTAAGAGACTATGAATTCCATCTTGAGAATATATGTTCTATCAACACTAAATGTGGCTACCCAACATACTGAGGTTTTGACCGTTACTTTAGATCTCACTCCTGATATATCAAAGCAACCTACATTTCATGATCAGGTCCATTATTCTCTCAGGATTAAGAGTTCATGTGAATACAAGTCGTGAGATTTATTATTCAATTGACAGTCGTTAGGAGAATAATAAATCTCACAGCGGTCCAGTTCAATATGTCTTAACTCTTAAAACATATCAACATATTAACTAGAAGTCACCACTTCCATGATCAAGACAAATCATCGTAGTTAATATGTTATAGTCTTCGCAGATGAAATGCCCAATTTCATCACCGACTATGAACCAAAATTCTGAGTTTACAAAGAACTTGTGATTTATATCTTCAGTGACTTTTCACATAAATCACATACTATGCATCTCATGGACTATTTGATAATGTCTGAATATTCATGTTACCAGTACTTTAGATAAGAATAAAACAACTTTATTAAACACAATATTAAGTCATACATCATTTCTCACATAATGTCATACATAATATCATACATAGCATCATACAATAGGATTTAAGGGCACATATCCTAACAATCTCCCACTTGCCCTAAAGACTATTGTGCACTAATCTAACTCCCATTCCCTCCAAATGTGACTCGAAGGTCCTTTGAGGCAAGACTTTGGTAAAGGGATCTGCTAGATTATTTGCACTTTCAATCTTTGCCACCACCACATCTCCACGAGCAACAATGTCTCGAATGATGTGGTACTTCCTTTCAATGTGCTTTCCTTTCTTGTGATACCTTGGATCTTTGGATTGTGCAACCGCTCCACTATTGTCACAAAACAATGTAATAGGAACTTGCTCCATTCTCACTACACCAAGATCAGAAAGGAATTTCTTGAGCCAAACAGCTTCCTTTGCCGCCTCACAAATAGCAACATATTCAGCTTCCATGGTAGAGTCCGCAATACAAGATTGCTTAACACTCCTCCAACTTATGGCTCCACCTCCCAAGGTGAATACACATCCTGACGTGGACTTTCTGAAATCTAGATCTGATTGAAAATCTAAATCTGTATAGCCAATGGGAATCAAATCCTCACAATGGTAAACAAGCATATAATCTCTCGTTCTCCGTAGATACTTGAGAATATGCTTTACAGCTTGCCAATGTTATTGTAACGCCCCAAACCCAAATCAAGGATTTAGATGCATAACCTGTTTTAGAAATAATCAACAATAATATAATGGAACAGAGCGTAATTAATTTTCCACAAATAAACTTATATCCAACATCAACTTCCCTATAAAATCCATTAAGATACAAAATCCTTCAATACAAAGTCTCCAAATACAATCTCAAAAAAAAAAAAAATAGTTCCACAAATGTCAAACTCATTGTCCTGAAGAAATTTTACTAAAACAATTCACCAACTAGCATAGCTCCAAACGAAGTCGTCAATCTAAGGCTCCACTGATCTACCACCAAAAGACACTCCATGTCTCTAGTCTGAAAGGGTGGAAAAAGGGGGGTGAGCTAGGGGCTCAATAAGAGACTACAAAACATGAGGATGTCTTCCAAAACGAAACATTAATATCATTGACAAAATATAGTCATCACGATACAATTACAAATAGTTTAAACTGTAATATAATATATTCTATAAAACTGTTAAAATAAAACATTTCACTATAACGTTGTAATCATTAATAAAATAATGACCACTTTAATATGCCAATATGCACCAAATAGGTAGAAACAATTTATTATAAAAAAATAAACAATTATCCCACTTACACAGATCAGTAGCAATAAAACAGTAGTTCGATATGGATAATATTAGTCAAACACAGACAAAAGCTGCTAAACACTCGGTGGGTGATTCCCATGGGAACAATAACACTAACCTTATAGAGGCAACACTAGCTCCAAAGAGCAACAGTAACACTGCACCACACCACACTAACACTACATCGGCCGAAGACCAACACTTAACCCTGTGTTGGCAAAGGTTGCAGACTGTCTAGTTAACCACTTGAAACATTTTTTGACATATACAGTTTCGAGATAGTATACAATATATAATAAAATTCGAGTATGTGCAAAGCACTAACAATGGTATAAGTTTTTTTTTTTTTTTTTTTTAAACTTCACTATTGCAATTATATATATATTTTTACTACTATATATATATATACACATTTATATATATATATTTATAACATATATATACGTCCTGAGAGACGTCAAGTGCTGAAGTCTACTTACCTCAAATCACCAAGACACGATAGATCTCAACTATCCAAGCCGATGTCACTTGAACCTAAAACACAAATAGATGATTTTGCTGCGTTAAGCCATACTTACATCATTTATATAAACCATTCGTGCTATCCCTCTTCCAAAATCACACATGGACCCTTTATACATCATAATTATATATATTAGATCCTAACAATGCTTCTAACCAAGGGCCTAACATTAGTATTTAATATATATTACCACTAGATCCGAGAGTCCACAAGTATCAATATGACTACATTCATGATAATCTATGTAAATTGGATGTAGGGAATTCGTTTTCAGTGGGGTATATTAGATATCATGAAGTGTATGACTCATCCTTCAATATATATATTTATTTGTACCGCATCCCTAATCTATGATACTGCCTCCATACTCATATGTACTGCATCCCTAATCTATGATGAATATACATATATATATATATATATATATATTCATATATACCGCATCCATATTCATGTGCCGCATCCCTAATCTATGATGAATATACATATATATATATATGTTCATATATACCGCATCCATATTCATGTGCCGCATCCCTAATCTATGATATTATAATTTTTTCCTCTCTATATAATTCTACAATAATATAATATAAACTCTATTCCTACGCAACAAGTATTAGATTTCCAAAAGTTTGAATCAGCAAAGAGACAAAAGTCTCCTTTAAACACCAACTGTCCAGCGAAAATACAATGGCTTGCAAATTAAAGTCTACCTCACATGCAATTAGAATTTGCTGGCTGCTAAGTGTCCAACGGAATCAAAGGCTTGCACAAATCAACGTTTACCCCCAAACTGAAAATAAGGTTTGCTGGCTGCCCCCCTGTAGCGCACAGTCCCCAGTCCTTTTTGCTGTAGTTTTTTTTTTTTTTTTTTGTCTAGCGTCTTTCTCTCTACCTATCCCCAGGAAGCCCTAATTTTCTGTCATATTAAAGCTGTTTTCACTTGGGCTGAAAATTTAGAAGCCCACTAAAAACTAAAATAAGCTTCCAAGACCTACCTTTCCACTAAACTCATTATAAGGTTGTTTACATAGGCTAGGAGGCTAATAATTAATTTTGAATAAACCACAAAATAATTATTCACGTTACCCCTTTTTTATTATTATTATTTTTATTATTATTGTAGAAATCATAATATAAAATAATTATCTACTCCACAAAAAAATTAAGCAATTCATCAAATCCACTCTAGAAGCAGTTAAATTAAATTTTAAGTGAGACAGGTGTTACAGTTATGGTCCTGGATTTGATTGATATCAGCTGACCATGCCAACTGAAAAACAGATATCTGGTCTAGTACAAAGCATGGCATACATGAGACTTCCTATTGCAGAAGCATAAGGAACTTGTCTCATCATATCTTCTTCCTCTTGAGTCTTAGGCCTTTGGTCATCAGACAGAGGAACTCCATGTCTGAAAGGAAGTAATCCTTTCTTGGAGTTTTGCATGCTAAACCGTTCTAGAACCTTATCTATATATCCAGCTTGTGATAAGCCTAACATCTTATTCTTACGATCTCGCCAAAGCTTGATCCCTAGAATAAAATTAGCCTCACCCAAGTCCTTCATATCAAATTGGCTTGACAACCAAACCTTTACTGATGACATGACCTCTACATCATTTCCAATGAGTAGAATATCATCAACATAAAGCACTAGGAACATTACTACTTTGTCTTGATGTCTTTTGTACACACATGGTTCATCAAGATTTTGTTCAAAACCAAATGATTTGATTGCTTGATCAAATCTGATGTTCCATAACCTAGATGCTTGCTTAAGTCCATAAATGGACCTATTCAATTTGCATACCATATGCTCTTGGTTCTTTGCTATGAAACCTTCTGGTTGTTTCATATAGATTTCCTCTTCAAGATTGCCATTAAGAAATGCAGTCTTGACATCCATTTGCCAAATCTCATAATCATAATGAGCAGCAATGGATAAGAGAATTCTGATAGATTTAAGCATTGCTACTGGTGAAAAGGTTTCCTCATAATCAATACCTTCTTTTTTAGTATACCCTTTTACCACTAGCCTTGCTTTAAAGGTTTCAACATTTCCATCTATCCCTCTCTTCCTCTTGTAAACCCATTTGCAACCAACAGGTTTAATGCCGTTAGGCGCCTTTACAAGATCCCAAACTTGATTAGAATACATGGAATCTAATTTTGATTTCATAGCTTGAACCCAATGATGTGCATCTATATCATTCATTGCTTCTTCATAAGTGTAAGGATCAGTTTCGGCCTCCTCTGAGATAGCCTCATAAGTCTCTCCAAGACCTATGAATCTTATAGGTGGCCTAACATTCCTCCCACTACGACGAGGCAACTGTGTACTAGACATCTCATGAGTAGTATCTTGTGGTGTATCCAATACAGCCACATCATCCCTAGTTTCAACCATTGGTTGTTCAATTACAGGTTCATTCATTTCAGCCAAGACAACTCTACTTCTAGGAGTGAAATCATTCATATAGTCATTTTCCAAGAATTTGGCATTTGTACTAACAAACACTTTATTATCTTTATGACTATAGAATAAACCCCCAGCAGTTCCTTTTGGATACCCTACAAAGAATACCACTTCTGTTTTAGACTATAACTTGTCAGAATTTCCTTTTAACACATGTACTGGACAACCCCAAATATGGAGATGTCTCATACTAGGCTTACGCCCATTTCATAACTCTACAGGTGTTTTATGAACAGACTTCGAAGGTACTAAATTCAGAAGATACATTGCAGTATTTAAGGCATATCCCCAAAAAGAAGTTAGTAGAGTCGAATAACTCATCATGGACCTAACCATATCTAAAAGAGTCATATTCCTTCTTTCCGCTACACCATTTTGTTGTGGAGTTCCAGGTGCAGTCAATTGAGATAAAATCCCATTTTTAGTTAAGTAATCCTTAAAATCCTCAAGAAGGTATTCGCCACCACGATCAGATCGAATGGCCTTTATGCGTTTACCCAATTGATTCTCAACTTCAGCCCTAAACTCTTTGAACTTTTCAAAGGCTTCGGACTTCTGTTTCATTAGGTACACATAACTAAATCTAGAGTAATCATCAGTGAATGTAATGAAATACTCATAGCCACCTCTTGCTTGGATTGACATAGGACCACAAACATCCGTATGAACTAATTCTAGCAACTCTTGGGCTCTTCTACCTTTTGCATTAAAAGGTCGTTTGGTCATTTTGCCTTCCAAACAAGATTCACAAACTGGAAATTCATCAAAGTCCAATGGCTCTAAGAGACCATCTTTGATTAGCCTTTGAATTCTGTTTGGATTAATATGACCCAAACGCAAGTGCCAAAGATATGCATCATTAGTAGAAGGAAACTTTCTCTTTAATGATTTTACATGAGAGTTATTATCTAATTCAGAATTATATAATTCATGCTTATCAGGAGTTAAAATATAAAGACCATCCACAATATTGCCAGAACAGATAAATGTTTTACCTTTCTTTATTACAACATTGTCTTTAAGGATAACACAATATCTACTTTTACCTAAATAAGTTGCAGAAATTAAATTCCTACGAACATTAGGTACATACAGACAGTCTTGCAATATTAAAACTCTAGTTTCAAAGCATAAATTAAACACTCCAATAGCTACAACTGGAATCCTACTCCCGTCAGCCAAGGTAAGAAACAACTCTCATTCTTTAAGTCTTTTGGTCTCCTGGAACCCCTGCAAAGAATTGCAGATATGATTAGTACAACCTGAATCCACACACTAGGAATCCGTGGGATTTTGTACCAAACATATTTCAAGAAGGAATGAAATTTTCATACCCTTATTGGCAGCCTGGAACTTTGGACAATTTCTCTTCCAATGTCCTTTCTCACCACAATGGAAACATTTTCCTTTCAGCTTCTTTCCTTTGTCGGCAACCCCTAAGACAATTTGTTTACCCTCCTGCTTAGTGAAGTCCTTCTTCTTCTTCTTCTTACCCTTGCCTTTTGACTTAGGTTGAGAAGTAGAAGCTTCACCCACATTGGCTTCAACATTAGAAGTAACTAGGATGCCTTTCGCCGCTACCAACTCATTCATTAATTCAGACAAAGAATAAATCTTTTTATTTATGTTATAATTAAGTCTGAATTCCTTGAATGATTTCGGTAGTGACTGGAGTATCATATCCACTTGGGATTCTCCATCAATGTCGGCACCCAAAACTTCTAAAGTATTCAGATTAGAGATCATTGTAAGACAATGTTCTCTCACTGAACTACCTTCAGCCATTTTGGTATTATAAATTTGCCTCATGGTTTCTTGCCTTGCAGAACGGCCTTGCTCACCAAACATCTCCTTCAGACTTAGCATAATGTCCGAAGCTAGTTCTACATCCTGCATTTGATGCTGTAGAACATTTGAGATGGATGCTAGGATGTAGCACTTGGCCATTTCATTAGATTTCTGCCAACGATCATATCGTTGTTTTTCCTCAGGAGGAGCATCTAATGAAGGAAAGCTAGGACATGGTTGAGTAAGCACATATTTGTGCTCTTCAGCTGTGAGAACTATGTACAAGTTTCTTTTCCAGTCAACATAATTGGTTCCAGTCAGTTTTTTTTGATTAAGAATGCTAACAAGTGGGCTAAATGATGCCATGTTCAAATCTGAAAATAATAAACATGAATATAATAAGTAAACTGGACATTATCAATTTAGCATATAAACATATAGTATGGAACCTTAATAAAACCATAATATAATATATGCAACGACAACCCAATCCCATACTCAATATCCCTCAGCATAGAGTGAACATTAAATACTATGATTGATTGAGAACTATTCTCATTATTAGTGCTATCATGATAACTCTTATCAAACACTTAATAATATGCCGTTATACATTTGGCCTCTAAATGATTATAGCAAGAACTCCGCATAGAGGATACTATAATATTTAGTCTAGTGTATACCATTGTCTAGAATCATGTGTAGCCACATTTCATCCCCTTAACAGGCTTATCATGTAGTACCATGATACAAAACACCCTCTACATGGAATGCAAACTCAAAGCTAAGACAAGGTGTTTGATCAAACCACTATAAACCAAGAAATTCAATCTTGTAGGACCATGAAATACATATTCTCCGCATGGAATGCAAAGCTCGAAGCTAAGACAAAATATATATTTCATACTACTATGAACCAACAATGAAGGCCGTGAGATCCAACCCTTGTATCTCTCTCCCACTAGATATTTTAAATTAAAGGTTTTTATCTTTTAAACATGCATAAACTAATTATACACAACCTCGAGTGAGACTCTAGGAGAGCGAGAAGGTTGGAGGATCTCTTCTAGATCATCATCCCTTCTGTTATGTCTGTGGCCTTTTAGATGGCACTAACTTGTGTAACTAGACAAGCCCTCAAGTTGGCCTCTAGGTTTGGCTAGTCGAAGACTCCAAGGTCTTTCTCGAGGTCCATTAAGGATGGTTCCTTCACTACCTTCTCTTCTTCTTCGGAAGGTATGGGCTCCTGCTCGGCTTGAATAAGATGGGCAACTTATTGTGCAATGAGCTCAACTTGAAGAGTTCCTTCAAGAGTAGGTAGTGGGCCTTGATGACGTGCTTTGGGGACTGGAAACGAGTGGAGATCAGAGTGAACCTAAGGATGACATAGGCAGCATAGAGATGACTGTCAGTGTGGAGGAAGATTTCAGACAAAGGATCTTATTGAGATGAGGGATGTTCACCAAAGTGAGGTTCTTCAAAATAAAGTCCTTATCTGTAAAAAACAAAATAAAAAAATAAAAAATAAAAAACCGAGAAAGAAGAAACAGATTAAAAACAAAGACAAATGCGTACAAAAGAAGTGCACAAAAGAAAAAGAAAAGAATGTGACAATCCTAAGCCCCTATGTACCCCACCTGGAACTCCTTTTGTGACAAGGCAGTGAAGTCCATCATGTCAGTCCCCCGAAATGAGCAAGAAATCCTTATTTAGGCCCTTATTAGATTCGGGAAGACAAGATATTAAGTTAACTGAGGGTACCCTAGTTCTAAGGTAATACCCCATGTCTTTTCTATCTTGACAGCTATAGACCTAGTTGATATCATGATGAGTAACGTCAACACCCATCTTCTTGTTCAGCCAAGCTACACTATTTACTACTCAGAAAAGGTTTGGGGAGCATTGGGTAGGACAGAGCCTAAAAAATAAGGAAGTCCCTTATGACCCTATCCATGGGGATCCTCATCCTGCCTTTTTTAAAGGCTATTATGGGGATAACTACAGCCCTCATGGGTCTTTCGGTATATTGGTCCCCAAGCTCACAATGTTCTATGGTAACCTTGGCGAGAATGTGGTACTTAGCTTTAAAAGCCTTTCTTTTTTTAGGAGAATATACTAAATTGGCAAATCTATCCATCCTAAAGAATCGACAATAAAGAAAAAAGAATGCTAGAGGAAGTGCTAACTGAGCAAGACGCAAAGAACTTACAAAGATAGGAAGCTGGGCTCCTCAGGCAGCTTTTCTGAGTATGGAACAAATTCTTTGAAAGTAGAAAAAATGACCTCCCCCTCTCTTTATATAGGGGTGAAATGGGAGTGGTAATTTTCCTGCCCATTTACTCTGAAGAACACCAGCCGTAGAATCTTCATCTCACTGTAGAACGTAAGGGACACGTAGCTGCCTGAAGCATTAACTACAACATTGAGCGAATTGAAGCATTAGGAATGTTCTCAGGTTAGTTAAAAGGACATTCCTGTTGGGTAATATACATGTTTGCATCGAATACAAAACACACGCAGCGGAAAATAAACGGATCTACTTCATTCGCAATTGATAACATGCACTATGTAGGTTTTAGAATATGAAAACAAGATAGTGTACCTTGATGCGGTGAAATTCAAAACCGAAATGAAGAAGTACTCGGGAACACTTTCAATCTTCACTCCAATTCCACTTGATGCCCAAGATGTGTGGTCTCTCAATCAGTTCTATGTTTTCTAGAGAGAATATGAAAGAGTGTCTCTCTTCCTTATATCATATATTATTATACTTATTAAACATACAAACCATTTTATTCTATATAAAATTCTGTATGTTTCTCTCCACATAACTGATTATCTAATTGGGCTAGCCTTTTGAGCCTTCCCAATTGGGCTATAGTGTGTGGCTTGGAGTGGGACCAAAAGGGAACAAATAAGACACTAGCTCCAATGGGCCTTGGGCTTTTCTGTCAACTCTTGACAAGTCCAAAGTTACCATTAATTATATTTAATATCACTATATAAATATAATTGCACTCTAGACCTCATTAATAAATTATATCCCAAGACTTTATTATACATGCAACCCCTTCATAAAATATTCGTAGTAATACAAAGTCATGAATATAGACTGCCACTTTGTAAATTACTACATCTTAATCCTTGAGTACCCGGTTTAATCTTTTTGTGTTATTCACCATATATTTATGAAATCCAATTTCACAAATATATACTTTAGTCTTACTAAAGTGGTTAGGCCTAACTCTCTGAATAACTGTACCCATTAAACTTATCTCATGGGAATATTTTATATCTCCGTTAAGAGACTATGAATTCCATCTTGAGAATATATGTTCCATCAACACCAAATGTGGCTACCCAACATACTGAGGTTTTGACCGTTACTTTAGATCTCACTCCTGATATATCAAAGCAACCTACATTTCATGATCAGGTCCATTATTCTCTCAGGATTAAGAGTTCATGTGAATACAAGTCGTGAGATTTATTATTCAATTGACAGTCGTTAGGAGAATAATAAATCTCACAGCGGTCCAGTTCAATATGTCTTAACTCTTAAAACATATCAACATATTAACTAGAAGTCACCACTTCCATGATCAAGACAAATCATCGTAGTTAATATGTTATAGTCTTCGCAGATGAAATGCCCAATTTCATCACCGACTACGAACCAAAATTCTGAGTTTACAAAGAACTTGTGATTTATATCTTCTGTGACTTTTCACATAATTCACATACTATGCATCTCATGGACTATTTGATAATGTCCGAATATTCATGTTACCATTACTTTAGATAAGAATAAAACAACTTTATTAAACACAATATTAAGTCATACATCATTTCTCACATAATGTCATACATAATATCATACATAGCATTATACAATAGGATTTAAGGGCACATATCCTAACAATTCCAATGTGTGAACACAACTCATATGTGCCAACTCCCCTACCTTTTACCAAAACCCACTTCCCTAAATGGTAAGGGGAGTGGAGTTTCGGGGGACTATTATGGGAGGAGGGAGCCCGAAGAGAAGGGATCATTAAGTGGGATACATCTGAGGTGCCATTAGGCTGAACTATTCACTAGGTTAGGTCCAACCTAGTTAGGATAGTCAAGTCAGGGAAATCGAGGAGGACCACCCGTCCGAAGAGCATATACTTCTCAGGAGACTGGAGAACAACCACCAAGGCCATAAGCTTGAAGGCCAAGGAGGATTATAGTGATGTGCAAGTAAGGGCAGGAGGAAACTTTCAGATGAAGCATCTATCACCTCTACGTTCAATGCACTCTAAAAATCCAACTTGCCGCATTAATGACCCCTGAATAGTGTCCCCACAGCTTGTAGCCTACTTTACTACCACTAGCAAGGTAGTGATGGGACAAGTATCTGAAGGAGGATCGAAGGCCATCCAAGTGGAAGGCTAGGATGCAAGCCAAACAACTATATATAGGAAGGAAAGTCCACCTTGAAGCGGGATCGAAAAAAGGAAAGAGAGAGAAATAAAGAGAGAGAGAGAGAGAGAGAGTGTGTGTGTGATTATTGTAAAATCAAGAAGTGAGAGAGAGAGAGAGAGAGAGAGAGAGAGAAAGTGATTATTGTAAAACCGAGAAGTGTATTCCTAAAGAACTATGCTCCTCGGCCAGCCCGAGGAAGAACTTAAATAAGAACTTCCATTTCCTTGCTATAACTCTTAAAACTATCATCCATGCCATTTTTCTTTCTCTAATTACCAAATCGTGGTTATAAGAGCTTAAAGGGTTAACATTGACCATCCACTTCTACAAATTAGTTGAATTGAGCTTCCATCCTAGACTAGTCTTATCAAAAATAGGCTGTGCCGCTAGTTTCGCCCCTTACAGTTATCAAAAACTATATCTTTTAACAAACTCTATATAAATAAGCCACTGCAAATAAGTTCTTCCTAAACTCGTGAATTTCATAATTATATTTTTTTAA
Organism: Lithocarpus polystachyus; assembly: GCA_033629205.1. Taxonomy (NCBI): domain Eukaryota; kingdom Viridiplantae; phylum Streptophyta; class Magnoliopsida; order Fagales; family Fagaceae; genus Lithocarpus; species Lithocarpus polystachyus. The sequence continues at coordinate 46,613,864 of CM066162.1, read as the reverse complement.
TAAAAAATTTCACAATTATAGTTGTGTGGTCCAAAACCTTTGGTTTTATTTATTTATTTACTATGGTCAAATGCTACTTCTCATCTCGTTATAGGAAACAATTTCGGGGTATATTACGATCTTTTTGTTTTGTTTTGTTTTTTCTTTGTATTATGGTCAAAATGTATTACAGTTAATGGCATAGATTATGTGGTATAAAAAATTCTTCTTTATATTGTCATTAAAAATTAAACAAATAGAAGAAGTAATCACTAATAAGGAATTTAGTTTTATAGAAGAGTCCTAGTAGAAGACATCTGTGATCATTGTAAAGTTTAAAGGTAAACTTTTATGACGTAGTTTTTAAAGAAATTTTTGAAGCAAGTTTGGGAGTAGTGATTCCAAATCATCAGGGACAGATTCTTGCCTCTTTGTCATAAGAGGTTAAGCTCCCACCTTCAATTAAACTAGTTGCTAACCAGTGCAATGCACAGGAAAGTTCTTAAAGGATAGGGTTAACTTGCACGGTGGAGTCGTACCATGGCTGCCAGAGTTTGTTCCTATGGTTGGACTTAAAATTGTCAAAAATGGAATTTTAAGCTTTTCAAGTGCCAATATTTTAGAGCATATCTTGCTAGCTCTTTCATTGAGGCACTATGTCATTTGGGACAACAAAGTACTTATTATGAGAATTTGATGAGAGAATTCTATATTGCATTGAAAGAAAATGAAAGTACATCAAGTATTTATACAAAGTCTGAAAGTAACTAACTTCTTACTAACTCCACAATATACGAATCCAGCCTATACAACTAATCAGATTAATAAACGTGTATATAAATAATAGCTATGAATTAAACTAATCCTAAAGTACAGGTAGTATAGCTGTTTTAAATATAAACACTGTCGTTTATATAGTCACAGCTACAATTCTGCCATTGCTTTGTTCTGATACTCTGCCTCTCTACCTAAGTCCAAAGCTATGATCCGAACTTGCTCGACCTTCAACATGAGTCCTTCATCTTGTCCTTCTAAAAACTATGAAACATCATTGGTTTTTATGTCTTAATGGAATTGTCCAGGTTGGTGTAAAGATTGACAAAAACACAAAGGCCTAAAAGAAACTACTGACCTCTTTACATAGATATAGAGAGTGCCACCTAATTGAAAATTAAAAAAGTAATGAAACCTAGAAAATGAAAATTCCTAATAACAATTTAGGTAGAATTTGATCTTCTAAGTGTATACTTCTTTGATCCACATGAACTACACTTGCACATAACTCTAAGATGGGGTGAAAATAAAATAATAAAGAAGCATCTTAATGAATCCTTCAACAAAACAAACAGAAAGTTGCTGTAAGGATTGCATAAGAAAATGAATGTGGTGGTGAGAAAGGAGTGCATAAAGTTCCTACAAGAATATTAAAGAAAAATATTTCAACATACATGTAATATTTAGAAATGAGTTCAAGGCTTACATATGAAGGTTTGGAATATATGTTCTTTCCATGCAATTTCACACCACAGCTACCTTCTCAGGTAGAACATTTTGTCCACAATTTTATAAAGACCTACTTCAAAAATTGTCACAAAATTAGGCTTAGAACCTGATGATAAACTCCTTAGTCTATAAAGTCAAATATACAATTGCCCCAAAAATCAATTGGAGGGAAAAGAATTGCACACACACACACACACAAATAGGACAGACATACTTCACATTTGGCTGGCATTTTTCTGAAGCTGTGACTCATAATTGGACTTTGCTTTACAATCTGCGCAATAGGAGTCTACATTCTCTAGATCCTTTAAACCATACACAGGTTAGTGAATAATCACATATATGGCAGGAACAGAAATTGACATCACAATTCATAAATCAAGTGTATTAAGCACAACTTGAAAAGCTTGCCGGAAATATTCTCACACTAGGCATGCACCCAAACATTACAACCATCACAACACACTTGATCAACATCTCTGAATTCAACGAATTTAAAAGGAAAAATAATAGGAAAAATTATAAACCTAATTTAGATTTGCAGGTAATCTCACCTAATTACCGAAAAAGAACGGTCTGATATTGAGGCCAGGAAGGAGAATCTAAAAATTAGAAGAAGAGAGATAGAGATTGAAATTCTAGTGTGTTCCAAAAATTTTATGCTAAAAATTCCAGAAATTTTATGATAAAAATTCTAGAAATTTTCAATCAATGCAAACAAATAAAGAGGGGAATAAACTGCAAATTTTTTACTAATATATTATTGTGGCAAAGTTTCTAAGAAATAGTTTGGTACTAATCAATTGATGAACAAAACGAAATCACTCGTTATCTCAAAAAAATTAGAATTTTTCAACCAACACAAACAAACTCACATTGTTCCTTTTATAGAACTTGACATACAAAATAGAAAATTGGTTCACAAAACGTTATTTGAAAAACAATGCAGAAAGTTATTCAAAACAATGTGTAATATAGATTTTTGAGACATTTTATATAGCATCTCAATAGAAGGGAAAACATTTAAGGATGGGATACTTAAGGGTTCTATGGTTGAATTGAGAAGTTCGCTGAATACTTTTACGAGTATGGTACTACCTGGTTTCCAATGAAACGTTGGCTACTCACTTCATGAATAGATGGTTGTCTACAAAGAAGAATCCCATAATTTTAATTTCCTACTTTTTCAGCCCTCAACAAAAGCTAGAGTCATGATTTAATATAAATCTTCCATACCATTAGTATTAAAATTCTCAGTTTATACACCATTAGCATAGATACAAATTGCTTCAAAAGCAGTCTTGTTTTAAAAACCATAAAGCGGAAATATCACCAGCAAATAATCATAATATTTGAAATGATGTAGCAACATCTTTTTTTTTTCTCCCCTAAGATATTGAACCAAAAATATCACTGTATCCTCCTTTGCATGAGGGAATGATGGCCAGAATTCTAACGTTAGCATCCAGTTCTTGGACAAACTGATGATTGATTATCATCTTAACACTAATTTTTTTTTTTAACTAAGTGGAAATAGAGGTGGAGTAAACCACACTAATTTCAAAATTATAGTAATAGTTACCACTTCTAAAAGCACAAAACATTGTAGAAGCTTACCCAAACTATCTTTAACTAACCAAATTCCCCTAGAGTTCTATGTGCTGCCTACATATAGAAAGAAGCCAAATGCTGCATTGTTGAAGATCCAAGCCAACAGATCAATTATGTATGTGCATATATATACACTATGAGGGAGAAAGATTCTCTAGTAATCCCAGATGAAAGACTAAATCTTATCCTGGAAAAGTATATATGATTTTGATTTAGAGCCACCAGAGTGAAACAAAGCAATTCACATTAATGTTCCTATAAAACTGAACATGGGGTTCACTTCATTATGATATCTAGAAATTGAACAGTACATTTATAAAGCTGATATGTTGTAAACATTGCATATGTCTCAGACAAAAAATTAAGAATCAAACATACCAAAGAAGAATGAGCAACTTTAATTTAGAATATTATTCTCCATAAACAGTAAAAGTAAGACATTGAAAGCATAAGTACCACTACCACGGAGGAACAGCCTAGTTCTCCCATCAAAAAGAGTTCCTTTTGCCTGGTTATAATCAGAGAAATCATCGCATAATTCCTCTTTGCCCTTCACCCATTGCAAAAAAAAAAAAAAAAATCTATTTTGTGTTACATAATTTTTCTTCGAAGATGAAGCTAATTATTACAGCATTTATCAAAGTAGTCCTGATAGCATTAAAGACAATAGTAAAGAATTGGACAAGGGAAAGTGTAGCATCTCAAAGTGATATTACCATGGAATAGAAGAAACAATTACCGCAAGGCATGATGAAAGCTCCAACAACGTGAGATCCAATTAGGTATCTGAAGAGTTAAAAAGGTGTAATAAATAATCCATGTTGCAATAGAATCAAAATTTTTTGCATTGTTTTGTACCTCTTGAAGCAGAGATATCAAGAGTGTTCTTGGACGAGCGGATAACAAACCAAACAATAGATTAGTAAATTTGTGCATAGAGGCGCTCTATAATCAATGACTTGTTGAATTCTACAATGCCAGCACCACTAATCTTTTTTTTTTTTTTTTCCTTCTTTTTAATCATTAAAGAAGTATTCTTCAAACCATAGAAGTACATAAAACATTGAAACCATCAATTGAAATTTTCAAACTAAAAAAAAAAAAAAAAACAGTGCTTTCAGTAAAAAATTGCAATAATAAGATGAAAAAACTACTTGATGAGGGAACATTGTTGCCACCACCATCATCAGATTATGCAATCCACTCCAACTATATTTTAGGTCAGTGCATTTATATTACAAATCCTCTAACTTCCTTTTACGTTCTAATGATTGATTGATGTGCACCTAATCATACCTAACATTTAAAATGGAAATTTGACTTTATGTTTCTACCGTATTAAAATCTACTTACAAACCACTCTAAGACAATTTCTTTCAAATCAAGGATTTCATGAACAATTTGCAATTATGATTGAAGATAAAATGACTAAACAACATCAAGATATAATATATACTGATATATACAAATAACAAAGAAACTGAAATTTAGCTCCACAAATAGAACCAAATTTGGTTACCAAATAGAGAAGTAGAAGTGCAGGACCAAAGCGGTTGCAAAAGTATTTTAAAAACATAGCCAAGTCAGGGATAGACTGTAGAGTACCTTGGTGTCATTGTCATTGTTTCTATTGTTGATGCTTGGATAGGTTGTGCGGCTCATGACCCATTGTAGCATCCAGACTCATTTTAATCACAAATACAAACATAAAAACTATTTAAAAATCATATAGATGAACCACAATACAAATAAAGTCCAATACCAGAAATCCAATCCAAAGGAAGAAGAAGAAGACGTGGAAACTCTGCAAAAACCAAAAAAAAAAAAAAAAAAAAACTTAAATTAAGACAAAAGAGAAAAAGGAAAGGAAGCGGCATGCCTCCAAGCCAAAGGCCCTTTTTTTTTTTTTTTTTTTTTTTTTTTTTTTTTTTTTCAGTTTGGCTCAAGAATTTTGTCAAACACTTTAAGGGTGAAGGGTTGGGATTCTATTCTGTTCAGCCACACCCTTAAGTGGGGTTGTTCTGCCTCGGGGCATTGGGTCTTCTCTGATTTCAATCAAAATACAGCCATGTATAAGTAGATATTCTCAAAACCAAACTCGAATTTCTCTATAAACTCACCCCAAACTCAAATTAGCTACCAAAAATAAAAATAAAAATCGATAGGGGTAGAACCCAACAACAAACCCAGTGGTAGAAACCCAGGTGTGGACAGGGTTGTAGGAGAGAAGAATTGAGGGTAAGAGAGGGGGAGAAACTATTGTGAGTGATAGATGGGCAGTGCCGACAAATATAGAGCTGGAGAAGGGTGGTGCCAAAGAAGGAGGGTCTGCATTTTGGGAGGAATGAGAAGGCAAAGAGCTGGTTTTACCTTTATCAAGTTTTAGAAAAGTTTTATTTTGCATTTATGTTTTTTTTTTTTTTTGTGTTTATGGTTTTTTTTTTAAATATTGTGCTGACATAGAAAATTGTGGGAGGGTCAGAGGTTTCGGTTTATATATATATATATATATATTGATGATGTAGAAACTATGGTGGCTGAGCTATTTTTTTTTCTTCATATCTTGGCTTCTCTTCTATTATTCCGAGATAATTATCAAAGCTTTAAGAAGTGATGATGAATTGCTTCTTTTGGCCATCTCCTTTCTTCTATTAAAAATTCTATATATGTCTTCAATTATATTTCCTTTTCTTGTACCCGTAGAGTATGCAATACTATAGCTCATAATCTAGTTAAACATGCTGGACATATTAGTGGTTGTTCAATGTGGACGGAGGATATTTCTTCACACCTTCATGATATACTCTTGGCTGATTATGGCTAATTTTCTTTAATTTAAATTCGACGTATTCTTTCTAAAAAAAATCACTAATATGGACATCATTAGTACAGGAGTTCACATATGCGGTGTTGCTACAAACATAATTGATTTAAAAAAAAAAATTGAATTTCTCAATTTTCAAAATTATACTTTAACGCCTCGAGATAGATAAAAAAAATTATGAGATCTATTAGTGCATTGTTATTATTATAACATGAAGGGTGACCCAGTGGAGGAAAAAAAAATATTGCTCTCTTGAGATGATGCATGCTATTTGTGAGCTATTTCCAACTGTTGCAGTAAACTTTTTCGACATGCCATCTCAGGGATACAACAGCCCAACCACCTTGACCAATATCTTATTAGTCTTCATTACTAAGTAAGGAAGTCCTAAAATAGTATTGTTCTAGGTAGCATAGTTGTAGAAAGACACTAAAATTTTGTAAAGAATAGAAGTAAAAAATAAGAATAAATTGTCTAACTATTAGACATTAGAGTTGTGGTGTGCATCTCCAAAAAGGTGGAAGAGGAGAACCTATTAATAGGTGTTAATACCCATTTTTGACAAAAGGCCCAACAGCAAAAAAATCTCAATAGTGAAGGAAAATGAAGGAGGAAAAGAATGAAAGAAACACAATAGAATTAAATGGGCCATGAGAACCCAAGAAAAGAGGTAAAAGCCCAATGGACCAACATGGTAGGAAGTGATAGCCAGCAGGCCCATGGGCACAACGAGAGGTAAAAGTAAAGTAAATAGGCCATGAAAGCCCAAGAAAAGAGGTAAAAGCCCAATGGGCTAACATGGCAGGATGTGATAGCCAAAAGGGCCATAGGCACAACGAGAGATAATAGTAAAGTAAATGGGCTATGATAGTCCATGAAAAGAGGTAAAAGCCTAGTGGGCCAACACGATAGGAGGTAACAAACAATAGGCCCATAGGCACATAAGAGGTAAAAAAGGAGAATTATGTTTAGACCAATGGGTTATGAAGGCCTAGGGAAATAAGGAAGAAGAAGAGTAAAAGCCCAATGAATTGGTTTGGCAAGAACTTATGCCAGGTAAACACAAGCCCTGGAAGGGATGAAAAGAAATAAGGCAAGCCTAAGGGGTTCAAAGGGTGTGGTTTGGTGGTGCAGGGGAAAAGAGTCTCTTATGGGTTTCTAGCTAGAGCTTCTTTTGGGCAAAATGCCTTCTAGGATGGCATTTTGCCCAAAAGAGGTAGCAGACGGTTTGGACCACCTAATGCAAGCCATAGAGGTAGGCAGCAAGAGACCTAAGTCCTTATCCATTCAGGCAAGGAGGGAAAGGCTTATGGCAAGATCAAACAAAGAGAGATTTTGTCATGGAATGGATAGTGGAAGAAAGAGAGTGCAATGAGTTCACTTAGTGGTGGTAGTGGCCGGGCAACCAATGGGTTAGTGGGTAGTCTTAAAAGAATGTCCACAACAAACCAAAAATTGTTGGTAAAGCCCTAGGAGTAAAAGGGAGAAATCTCATGGAATCATCCCACTATAAAGAGGGGCAATAGCCATAGATGTAAATGGGGGGAGAGACCCAAGGCGAGACAATAGTAAAAGACTAAGTGTGCATTTGGTTCCACTTTTAGAGCCCAAAACGCGTATTTCCAAGCCCAAAACCCAAAATGCGTGTTTGGTAATTATTGCCATTGCACATTGTCCAAAAACGGTTTTTTCAAATACGAAGGATTCTTGCATTTTTATATTGGACCCTTGGACCCGCAATACGAAAATGCAAATATGATTTGTAATGATATTGTTGGTCATTTTAATTATTATCCCTAAATTACCATTGTTTTTATTATGAAATCCAAATTTTACCCAAGTTTCTATTGACAAAAATATAGTCATGGGGTTGGAGAAGAATTTCTCTACACTTTATGCTCCCTCCTTGTCAATTGCAATAAGCCCAAAAGAAGAATCCCACTGTGCCTGTAGAAGTGGTTTTTCTTTCTTTGCCTTTGCTCCAAATTTTAACCAACCAAACATAAAATAGATAGAGAAGGACAAGCAAAGAAAACTATTGGCAAAAGAACATACATAGAAGAACAAAGAGAAAATACAATAAAATATACACAGAAGAACAAGAACCTCCACTGCTGATCTCGCTCTTAAATCTCAACATTTGATCTCACTTCCAATTTGGTTTTGGGGTTATAGAGAGGGAGGAGTTGATTTTGGGTGAAATTGAGAAAAATTAACTCACCCCTAATGATTTTTAATTGGCATGCAAGAGGTTGAATGACAAATTTGAGAGAAGTTCGGTTTGGTTCTTAGAAGCTGTTTGATGAAATTAGAGAAAAAGAGAAGCAGAGAGAAGATAATGGTGGATGGGAGAAGATAAGGGTGAAAGAAACGTGTGGTTGAGATAAAAAATAGAGAAGTAACAAGAATTAAACAAAATTATAAGGTGGTTTGAGTGGGATATATGTCCATCGTGCAAGGAAATTTACAAAATAAAAATTTCAATTATGCTAGCACACAACAAATTATCACAAAATTTTCATAACAGTTGAGGTATCAAATCTTTCATATGTCAAAATAAAATAAAATTAATTAATAAAATATTAGAGTAGGATTGAGCACAACTAAAAATAAAGAGTACCGTGAAAATATTGTCACATTTTATTGTATCTCTAAACTTTTTAAATTAGTGCTATTTTTCTTTAGAAAAAAATAGTACTATTGACACAATATTTTCATAACAATTTCATAATAAAGTTTATGCAGTAAGTTGTTATTGGTTCTCATCTGGACCTACTAGTAACGTTATTATTATTATTTTTTTTTTCAACCCTTAACAACTTGTCATATAGACTTTATTGTGAAATTTTTGTAAAACTATTTTGTCCATAACTTGCATTAAGAGAGGTAATTAAAACAAAGAATTATCTTATATATATATATATATATATATATCTTGTCCTTTTTGATAATTTACAACTTAAACTGCCACTTTCATAACAATTTCATAATAAAGTTTATGCAGTAAGCTGTTATTGGTTCTCATCTGGACCTACTAGTAACGTTTTTTTTTTTTTTTTTATCAACCATTAACAACTTGTCATATAGACTTTATTGTGAAATTTTTGTAAAACTATGGTGTCCATAACTTGCATTAAGAGAGGTAATTAAAACAAAGAATTATCTTATATATATATATATATATATATGTTGTCGGGATAAGTGCCCTTAAATCCTATTGTATGATGCTATGTATGATATTATGTATAACATTATGTGAAAAATGATGTATGACTTAATATTGTGTTTAATAAAGTTGCTTTATTCTTATCTAAAATAATGGTAACATGAATATTCAGACATTATCAAATAGTCCATGAGATGCATAGTATGTGATTTATGTGATTTAGTCACAGAAGATATAAATCACAAGTTCTTTGTAAACTCAGAATTTTGGTTCGTAGTAGGTGATGAAAAATGGCATTTCATCTGCGAATACTATAATATATTAACTACGATGATTTGTCTTGATCATGGAAGTGGTGACTTCTAGTTAATATGTTGATATGTTTTAAGAGTTAAGACATATTGAACTGGACCGCTGTGAGATTTATTATTCTCATAACGACTGTCAATTGAATAATAAATCTCACGACTTGTATTCACATGAACTCTTAATCCTGAGAGAATAATGGACCTGATCATCAAATGTAGGTTGCTTTGATATATCAGGAGTGAGATCTAAAGTAACGGTCAAAACCTTAGTATGTTGGGCAGTCACATTTGGTGTTGATGGAACATATATTCTCAAGATGGAATTCATAGTCTCTTAACAGAGATATAAAATATTCCCTTGAGATAAGTTTAATGGGTTCAGTTATTCAGAGAGTTAGGCCTAACCACTTTAGTAATACTAAAGTATATATTTATGAAATTAGATTTTATAAATATATGGTGAATAACTCAAAAGGATTAAACCGAGTACTCAAGGATTAAGATGTAATAATTTACAAAGTGGCAGTCTATATTCATGACTTTGTATTACTACGAATATTTTATGAAGGGGTTGCATGTATAATAAAGTCTTGGGATATAATTTATTAATGAGGCCTAGAGTGCAATTATATTTATATAGTGGTATTAAATATAATTAATGGTAATCTTGGACTTGTCAAGAGTTGACAGAAAAACCCAATGCCCATTGGAGCTAGTGTCTTATTTGTTCTCTTTTGGTCCCACTCCAAGCCACACACTAAAGCCCAATTGGGAAGGCCCAAAAGGCTAGCCCAATTAGATAATCAGTTATGTGGAGAGAAACATACAGAATTTTATATAGAATGAAATGGTTTGTATGTGAAATATAATAAGAATATGATATAAGGAAGAGAGACACTCTTTCATATTCTCTCTAGAAAACATAGAACTGATTGAGAGACCACACATCTTGGGCATCAAGTGGAATTGGAGTGAAGATTGAAAGTCTTCCCGAGTACTTCTTCATTCGGTTTTGAATTTTACCGCATCAAGGTACACTCTCTTGTTCTTATATTCTGAAACCTACATAGTACATGTTATCAATTGCGAATGAAGTAGATCCGTTTATTTTCCGCTGCGTATGTTTTGTATGCGATGCAAACATATGTATTTCCTAACATATGTATGTATATATCTTGTCCTTTTTGATAATTTAGAACTTAAATTGCCACTTTTATAAATGCTAGCCAAACACTCAACTTTTTCATAAAGCACTTTTTGACAATTTTTACCAAACACTCTACTTTTAAAAAAAATTAATTTCATTCCGCACTTTTTAAAACTACAACTTTTTCAAAAATCACAGTTTGAAAAAGCTAAGCTAAACACACCCTAAGAGAGAAAAAGAATAAGGAAAAGAAAGAAAGAAAGTAAGGGGTAAAAAGAAGAGAGAAACACGGTAGAAAGAGGCATGCATCAATAGACCATATTTTCCCTCCCTCTTGGCAAACCCACTCTCTAGAATCCCATGAGTGGTAACGGATTGCCATTTAGGTCCATTCCCCAAAATGCACAACTTTGATGGTAGAAGCTTATGAAAAGGTTGTTCAAGTTAGGTTTCAGGTTCCTTCTTGATTCACCTTCTGTAGAAAGATCTGACCCATGACTTTGATTGCGAATACATATAATCTCACTTGTTAGAAATCATATTTGCTATATCAGTTGTTTTTTCCGTGGCTTCTTTTATTATATTTGTTGTATTAGTTTTTCTGCCGTGACATCTTTTATTATATTTGCTCTATTAGTTGTTCTATCATGGCATCTTTTATTATATTTTCTATATTAGTTGTTCTGTGTGGCATTTTTTATTATGTTTACTGTGTTAATTGGTTTGCCGTAGCACCCTTTACCATATTTTTTGTGTCAGCTGTTCTGCTGTATTAGCTGTTTCTGCAAATTCACTTTCTTCTACTGTAGCTGGCCCACCTGACTATAGTCCAACTCATTACATTTTGTGCTTAGTTGTCTGCGCCTTTGGAATGCTCAGCTTACACTGGCCTGTAGCATGGTCCTACTAAGGTATTAGGCCAGTTCCAACTTCCTGACCCACGATTTGAGGAGCCTGAGTATAGCAGAATGGGCCCTGGCCTATTAACAAGAAAAGGCCCCAACATTAAATTGGCAACTTTGCTAGGGAGTTGGGAAACAGAGAAGGGAGCCGAATAAGGACTGTAGAGCTAACACGAGCCATGCCTCAAGATCAAAGACAACACGAAATATGAGCGTCGTACCATCTCAAGCAGAGTCTCGGCTAGCCAACCCCTATTGGCCTAACCAAGGAGAAAGTGCAACCGGTGCGGAGCTTGGGCCACAGTAACAATAGAGAAATCCTAGAAACAATTCCATCCTCTTTATTAAGATGATGCAATCAATGTAGCATACCTAGTAGCAGCTGATAGAAGAAATTTTCCAACTAAAAGTCGACAAAACCGAAGAGAAGGGCAACAAAACATAGACCCACGATTTGTAACCACGGTAGATGTTGCAGCAATGCTAGAACAGGGGAGGGCCAAAATGCCCAAGGAAAGACTTTCTCAAAAAGACCACCATACCTAAGGAGGTTGCTCAACAAGCCATACCATAATAGATACGAGCCCCCAATTTTCTCACAATACGATGGTAGGAAGGGAAGTGATAATGAGCACGTGAGCAAGTTTCTGGACATAATGGGACCCTATGCAGGAGATGAGGACCTATGCCATCGCGAGTTCTCAAAGTCCTTGTGTGATCGTGTTTGCACTTGGTATGCTGGCTTAAGACTAGGATTCGTCCCCACCTAGGATGACATGGTAGACATTTTTTGTAGTAAATATTTTCATGGGGAAGAGACCGTCACGATGGCAACCTTGCAAGGCACAAAGTAGAAAAGTGGAGAAGACCTCTTGGAGTACATCAAGCGGTTCAGGGACATATCCCTTCATTTCTATGACCATTATGAAGAAAAAATGTTAGTAGAAATCTGTGTGAAATATGATTATGGAGTACCGAGCCGTCCTTGAAAATTTGGACATTACACAATTTGCTCAGTTACTGTAGAAAGCTAGAAAGATGGCTTAATCAGTCAGACCCAGCTCGAAGAAGCCAAAAGGCCAAAAGCCCACCACACAAGCTATGGCGATGTCCAAAAGTGAGAAAAGAAAGAGACAAGATGGAAGGGAGTACGAGAGCCTTCCATCAATACCCTGCACGTTGAAGGAATTGGACATGCTTCTGGAAAAATGGATTGCAAATGGGGTCTTCAAATCCAACCACATTTCTAGAGACCTTACAGAAGAGGAACAAAGGGACCCTCGTTTTTATTGATTACATAATTACATGCAGCACTCTACGATAGAATGTTGGGCACTCTGCAGACTAGTCCACCGTAGAATCAAAGAAGGCACTCTTGAACTCACCTAGCCAAAAGTTTAGAGAAACTTATTCCCTAATCACAAAGGAAAGGGAGTGGCAGCAGAATTCATAGCTAAGGAAAGAGTCCTTGGTTTAGGAACCTATTTGATTAGCAAGAATTATTAGCTAACGAATGAAAATTGGGCACAGAGGCCTTGGTAAGTATCGCCTCAAGAGCGGGGGCTGAATGCCTTGCCTTAGAAACTCGACCTAACCAGGCCTTTCTTGAAGATACCAATGAAATCACCTTCAGTGATGAGGAAATGGAAGTGAAATACCAATACCACAGGGGGCCACTTTACCTGGTGGCCTCAATAAATCAAATTCCTATCAAGCGAGCATTAGTCGAGATTGGTGCTTCAATGAATCTCATACCACTCATTACTTTATAAGCATCAGAAATACCAGAGAGCAAGATCTTGGGATTTCCAACTGAGGTAATAGAGTTTAAAGGGAGAGGAGAGTACACAGCTGGGTATATATAGTTGTGGTTGAAGGTAGGTCCTATAGTCTCCTGGACCCGCTTTCATGTGGTAAAAAGAGAAGTCTCGTATCACATATTGTTGTGACAGCCATGGTTACACAAACATAGCCTCATCTCATTAATATACCATCAGTGTGTGAAAGGAAGGCTTAATGGCAGGACAATCCAAATTGTAGCAAACCCATCTCCCTTCGAACAAGTAGAAGCCCATGTAGTAGAACCATATTCTACAATAAATGGGCACCATCAAGAGAAAGCTTGGTGTCTAAGCCCTCAGGTACCTTCGTACCTAGATGTGAGAACATTGAAAATAACCTAGAGCCAGATTTAAGGGAATTACTAGAGCGCAAGAGGAAAAGGAAGGAAGCGCTAACCACAAAACCAAACTGTTTGCCATGCTGCATCAAGGTCAAAACATCTAACGGCAGAATAGTATACAAGTTATGAAGGTGCGTGGGGCCCACTTGCAATCTGCAAGGGGGTCCTGAAAAAGGGCCTTAGCATAAGCCCCTAGTATGCTACATGTCCCAAGAGGATAAAGAAGGAGCGAATGAAAATGAAGTGTAGAAAATGACAATGGAAAAAAAGGAGACACAAGTAGCAGCTACAGAGAAGTTGGAAGAAGTAAATCTAGGCTGATCCCCAAAAACCAAGACCTATTTCAATTAGCTCGAAATTTTCTGAATAGGAAAAGCCAGACATGATTCAGTTGCTGAAGGAATTCAAAGACATATTTGCATGGGAGTACAATGAGATGCCTGGATTGGATCCAAACTTCGTTGTGCGCACACTTAATATGGAGCTTGTAACCAAGCCGATTGCCCAACTAGCCAGAGTATTCCACACAATCATAGAGGCACAAATAGTTCCAGAGGTGTAGAAGTTGCTCACAACTGGATTCATCAAGCTAATCCAGCACCAGGGGTGGTTGTCCAACATCGTGCCTATCAAGAAAAAGAATGGGCAAATCAAATATTGCGTAGATTTCAAAAATCTTTACCGAGATTGCCCCAAAGACAAGTTTCCCTTGCCAAACATGGATCTGCTAATAGATTCTGCTACAGGAAATGCCATGTTTTCTTTCATGGATGGGGTCAGAGCTATAACCAAATTCAGATGGCACCTAGGGATGCAGAAAATATCGCTTTTAAAACACCCATCCGGAACTTCTATTACACGGTGATTCCCTTTGGGCTAAAAAATGTAGTAGCGGTTTACCAATGCACTATGACCGCGATCTTCCACAACATGATGTATTGCGAGATGAAAGATTACGTGGACAACATTTTGTTGAAGTCGAGAAAGTGCGAGGAACACGTCAAGGTCCTGAGGAAAGTATTCTAGCGATGTAGACTCTTCAAGCTAAGAATGAATCCACAGAAGTGTGCTTTCAGGGTTTCTACCAAGAAATTCTTGGGATTCCTGGTCCATAGCAAAGGAATAAACGTTGGAAAAGGCCACAACAATATCAACCACGAAGCCATCATCCACTGTCAAAGAGTTAAAGATTTTTTGGGGCAAAGTCTCATATATCAGAAGGTTCATACTAGGCCTAGCATTAATACTTTAGCCTTTGTGAAGTTTCTAAAGAAAGTATAGTTTTGAATGGGGAAGCAAACAGTAGAAAGTTTTCCAAAAGCTACAATAGATCATGATGAGCTTGCCCACAGTGTAGGCACCAGTCCGCAAGAAGCCACTATTGCTTTATTTGGCATCAAGCCCATCGACCATTAGGGTGTTAATAGCCTAGGAGGATGGAGGGGACATTGAAAACCAGTGTATTAATAGTCGTGCTTTAAAAGATGCTAAGACACGCTATCCCCGACCGGAATGAGTGTGCTTAGCTATTGTTTACACATTGCGAAGGCTCCTTCATTACTTCCTAGCCTACGAAGTGCATCTTATGACAAAGTCCCATGCTCTCAAGACACTTCTATGGTAGCCTATTCTATCTGGCAGAATATCACAGTGGCTATTATAGTTATTGTAGATACTGTATTTTACCAGCCCTCGATTTGCGTGCTAAACCTCGAAAATCTCAAAAATATTAACTTTTCTCCAAGGGCCTGCAGAAACATCAAGATTGATGTGGCACAACCCATTCGGGCATTGGAGCACTCAAAGTGCCTTTTCAAATCAGGTTAACCAAAATGCCCCTAGTTAACCCTGGGTTGGCCAAAAGCAAAAATTGGTCAAAATCATCCCAAAATGACATTTTTCATTTTTCCTATATCAAACCTGAGCTACTCAGTGATTTTCGTCAACTTTGACCAAGTTTGATCTGAGGTTGACCCTTTGAGGCACCAAAAACCCTAATTTTGATCCAACCGTCGGAATAAGTTAAGGCTAGTGTCATTGTAAAGATTATTGAATTCCTTGTCCAACGGCTATTCACGGGTCAAAATCGGAGTCAAAATAGTTGAGATATCTAAAACAACAGTGCAAAGCGCATCAACTCGATTCCCAAGGCTATAACTTTTGATTCGACCATTAGAATTCCAAGTTCTTTAGCTTTCTAGAAACTACACATCTAGACCTTTCCAGGGACACTAAGATCAACCCAATCCAAGCCCGGGAAGGCCTTCATCATGCCATTCCAAGTCGGCAGTCACTAAGTGGTCGCTAGAGCTAAAGAGTCACAAAATCCTTATAAATACCCCCAAACCCCCCTAAAAAAAAAAAAAAAAAAAAGGTTTTTGGGGCATTTTGGAGCTTTTTTTTTGGGCAGATTCTCTCTCTTTTCCTCCCTAAATTCTCTCCCAAATACATCAAAGACCTTTGATTTCTTTCTTCTCTCAACAATCAAAAGGTATTGTTCTTGCACTCTTTCTCCTCTCCTTGGTCTTAGGACCTTGGGTTTGAGGTTTAAAGGATGTAGATGTAGCTTTTTAGCTACAATCTACTCCCTTTGCTTTATGTTTGCTCATAATATGCTTTATTGCTTTTCCTAGCATGTTTTATAGCTTTCTTAGCCTGTCTACTTTTTGCCATGATTTCTTTGCTTGGGTGATAATGATCTAGCATAAGCATGGTATTTAGGCATATCCTAGCTTGAGGATATGTCCAAACACCACGTCTTGTGCCTAGATCTACATCTTTGTGTGCTTTGTGCCATGTTTATGCGTAGATCCATATGTTTATGTGCTTCGTGCCATGTTTGTGCCTAGATTTGCATGTTTATAGGCTCTTTGCTATGTTTTTGCTCAGATCTACATTTTTGTGTACTCCATGCCATGTTTGTGTATAGATCCATGTGTTTATATGCTCCGTGCCATGTTTGTGCCAAGATCTGCATGTTTATGTGCTCCTTGCTATGTTTTTGCTCAGATCTACATCTTTGTGTGCTTCATGCCATGTTCATGTGTCTAGATCTACATGTTGGTTGCTATACCATGCACTTCTAAAGTTTTTTTTTTTTTTTAATCTCTTGTTATGCTTTTTTTTTTTTTTTTTTTTTTTGTGTTTTGGCCCATTTGGTAGGGTGTAGATCTAGATCTTGTGGTCTATGCCTACATCCATACACCTAGGCCTACATCAAAGGGTTTGGATCATTTCCTTTATGCATGTCTATGTTTGCTTTCTTGCTTCTATGCTTTATGTCCATGTTTGCCTGTCTAGATCTAGGCTTTGCCATGCTTTGTACCCTTCGTGGGTTTGTGCTTGTCGGTCTTTGGGGCCACTTGCTAGTGTGGTTTCATTCGTCCTTATTATGGCTTGTTGGATGCAACCACTTGTGAGATACACCCCCGTGGTGTTGGTGTGCTTGATACACACCTTTCTCCACTCCATGCAGTGTTGATATGCTTGCCTTGCTTGCTTTGTGCCACCTGTTTGGCTTTCTTTGTTTCTTTGCATCTTTACACGCTTGCCTACATGTTCATGCATAAGTTTGTGTGTTGTCTATACTATGATCTAATGGAATTATAGACACCCGATCCAAACCTACATTTTTCCTCCTAGGACACCCTCTTTTGTTTGATAATATGCTTGTTTGCTCCCGTTTGGCATCTTTTGCTAGCTTGTCTTTTAGCACGCTTCCCTTCTATTTGTTTCTTTGCTTTTCTGTTGGCTTGTTTCTTTTGTCATTGCATGTACACGCATGGAGCATGGACACTCAGAGCAAGGGTACGACCTCCTAGGTGCAAGCAAAAAGGGCAGGATGCAAGCAAGAAGATGCAAGCCCATAAATGGCAGTGTTTAGTAGATTAGGGGCCTAGCCCCTCCTAAGTGGTTTCCTCTTTCGCTTTCTCTCTTAGCCTTTTTCCTAGAGCATGTATTAGGGTTCCCCCTCTCCTTGTACCCTTTATCTTTCCTGCTCCTTGCTTGGGCCGTGTTCCTTGGATATGGCAATGTCTGTTTTACATTACTTGTACCTTGCTGGGCCATACCCTTGGAACGTTAGCAATGTCTACTTTACTTTCTTGCTTTGTGTGATACAATTGTGCATGATGTATGTATATATATTTATGCTCGTGTGTGTGTGGGTGATCGTGCACTTTATATGATGGACTCTTGTGGCTATGTGAGCGACCCTCTCTAGCTATGAGTGCCCTAGACCTAGTGACATGAGTATATGCTCAAGGCGTTTGCTGTAGATGCATATTCATGTCATACTGTGTGCATAGTCAGCGCGGTGACCGTCTCAATCCATGGCACCAAGTGACTGTTAGAATATGCCCCCTTAAATCCTATTGTATGATGCTATGTATGACATTATGTATGACTTACTGTTATGATTAATAAAGTTATTTTATTATTATCTAAAATAATGGCAACATGAATATTTGGACATTATCGTATAGTCCATGAGATGCATAGTATGTGATTTATGTGATTTAGTCACGGAAGATATAGATCACAAATTTTTTGTAAACTTAGAATTATAGTTCGTAGTCGGTGATGAAATTGGGCATTTCATCTGTGAAGACTATAACATATCAACTAAGATGATTTTTCTTGATCATGGAAGTGGAGACTTCTAGTTGATATGTTGATATGTTTTAAGAGTTAAGACATATTGAACTGGACTGCTGTGAGATTTATTATTCTCCTAATAACTGTCAAATGAATAATAAATCTCACAACTTCTATTTGCATGAACTCTTAATCCTGAGAGAATAATGGACCTGATAATGAGGTGTAGGTTGCTTTGATATATCAAGAGTGAGATCTAAAGTCACGATCAAAACCTCAGTATGTTGGGCAGTCACATTTAGTGTTGATGGAATATATATTCTCAAGATGGAATTCATAATCTCTTAACAGAGATATAAAATATTCCCTTGAGATAAGTTTAATGAGTTTGGTTATTCAGAGTATTAGGCCTAACCACTTTAGTAAGGAGATACTAAAGTATATATTTATGAAATTGGATTTCATAAATATATGATGAATAACTTAAAAGATTAAACCAGGTACTCAAGGATTCAGATGTAGTAATTTTCAAAGTGGCAGTCTATATTCATGACTTTGTATTACTACGAATATTTTATGAAGGGGTTGCATATATAATAAAGTCTTGGGATATAATTTATTAATAAGGCCTAGAGTGCAATTATATTTATATAGTGGTATTAAATATAATTAATGGTAAATTTGGGCTTGTCAAGAGTTGACAGAAAAGTCTAAGACCCATTAGAGCTAGTGCCTTATTGGCGCCCCTTTTGGTCCCACTCCAAGCCACATTCTAAAGCCCAATTGGAAAGGCCCAATAGGCCAGCCCAATTAAATAATCAATTTGTTATAAAGGGAGAAACATACATAATTTTTTAATAAAAAAAAAGAGACATCATTGTGAAATGGTGTGTATGTATGAGTGAAGTCATTCAATTATTCTCCCTTAGAAACTGATTGATAGACCACACTTCTTAGGCGTAAAGTGGAATTGGAGTGAAGATTAAAAGTGTTCCCAAGTACTTCTAATCTTTTGTTTTGAATTTCACCGCACCAAGGTATGCTATGTTGTTCTTAAATTCTGAAATTTACATGGTGCATGTTATCAATTATGAATGAAATAGATCCATGTTTGTTGCTTCCGTTGTGTGTTTTGTATGAGATACAAAACCAGATTTTCCAACAATTGGTATCAAAGCTAGGTTTTCATTTCATGCTTGTATAACATGTGATTGAGTTTTAGAATAAAAGAAAAATGGTTTCATGATGATATCGGGTTCACACCAAGGATGCACATTCTCTTGGTTTGTTCGAAGTGGCCATAGATTTCTAGACGTTTTTGATTTATAACCATCGTGATAGAAATATAAAACTTATAAAGTTAACGGTTTGGATTAAAGGTACTGTTTCGGGATAAACATCTCATGGATCACGGTTTGGATTATGGATTCATGTGAATCATTGTGATATACCATGGACCGAATGACCCAGTGGTTATTTCATTTCAATAAGGGTCCTTTTGTTTGATTATTTGACAAGTCGAAATGTGCCTGGATACTCGTGTAATAAAGATGTTGAATACCTCTTGTGTTTATGAGTATATGCATCTTATTGATTGAATTATCAAGGACCTATAAGGATATAATAACTGTCATGTGCATGCACCGCTTGGATATTAATATATATGTCGGCATAATTTGTTGGTTATTATAAGGTATCAATCCGTATATTACAATATATAACCCTTTATATATTTATATATATTAATGCTAGGATTAAAGTATTCATTTAATGAAATTTATTCCAAATGAGATTAGAATTATGTTTTCAAGGTTTCTAGCGTTATTATGGTTCTTGGTGTGTATGCCTCGTGATCCCAAAGGAGGGTGTTTATTTCATAGTACTACAAGATTGAACTTACCCATTTAAAGTAATGTGGACAAACACCTCGTATTGGCGTATATGCCTCGCGATCCCAAAGGAGGGTGTTTTGTTCCATGGTACTACAAGTTTTAATATTATAAGGGAGATGAAATGTGACTACACATGATTCTAGATAATGGTGTACACTAGACTAAGTGTAATGTTAATCTCCCAAATGAGATATGTCATTATTACTTAGAGGTTTAAGAAAAACGGCATATTATTAGTGTTTGATAATAGTTATCATGATAGTACTGATAATGAGAATAGTTCTCAACCAATTAATGTGTTTATAATAAACTTGCTACCAAGGAATTATAGACATGGATTGGGTTGTCGTTGCATATATTATTTTATGGTTTTATTAAGGTTCCATTAAATGCTTATATGCTAAATTGATAATGTCCAGTTTACTTATTATATTCATGTTTATTATTTTCAGATTTAAATCATGGCATCATTTAGCCCACTTGTTGCTATTCTTAATCAAAACAAACTAACTGGATCCAATTATGTTGACTGGAAGAGAAATTTGGACATTGTTCTTACAGTTGAAAAGCACAAATATGTGCTTACTCAATCATGTTTTAGCTTTCCATCATTAGATACTCCTCTTGAGGAAAAACAACAATATGATCGTTGGTAGAAATCAAATGAGATGGCCAAGTGCTATATCCTAGCATCTATTTCAAATATTCTACAACATTAAATGCAGGATGTAGAACTAGCGTTGGACATTATGCTAAGTCTGAAGGAGATGTTTGGTGAGCAAGGCCATTCTGCAAGGCAAGAAACTATAAGGCAGATTTATAATACCAAAACGGCTGAAGGTACTTTAGTGAGAGAGCATTGTCTTAGGATGATCTCTAATTTGAATACATTAGAAGTTTTAGGTGTCGATATTAATAGAGAATCCCAAGTGGATATGATACTCCAGTCAATACCAGAATCATTCAAAGAATTCAGGTTTAACTATAATATGAACAAAAAGGTTTATACATTGTTTGAATTGATGAATGAATTGGTAGCAGCAGAAGGCATCCTTGGTACTTCTAGTGTTGATGCCAATATGGCTGAAACTTCTACTTCTCAACCTAAGTCGAAAGGCAAGGGTAAGAAGAAGAAGAAGAAGAAGAAGAAGAATAAGAAGAAGAAGAAGAAGAAGAATAAGAAGAAGAAGAAGAAGAAGGACTTTACCAAGAGAGATGGTAAACAAATTTCCTTAGGAGTTGCCAACAAAGGAAAGCAAACCAAAGGAAAGTGTTTCTATTGTGGTGAGAAAGGACATTGGAAAATGAATTGTCCAATATTCAAAGCTGCCAAGAATAAGTGTATGAAAAGTTCATTTCTTCTTGAAATATGTTTATTACAGAATCCCACGGATTCCTGGTGTGTGGATTTAGGTCGTACTAATCATATCTGCAATACTTTACAAGGTTCCAGGAGACCAAAAAGCTGAATGAAGAGGAATTGTTTCTTACTTTGGCTGATGGGAGCAGAATACCAGTTGTCGTTGTTGAAGTGTTAATTTATGCTTTGAGTCTAGGATTTTAATATTAGAAGACTGTTTGTATGTACCTAATGTTCATAGGAATTTAATTTCTGCAACTTATTTAGGTAAACATGGATATTATGTTATGCTAAAAGACAATGTTGTAATAAAGAAGGATAAAGTGTTTATCTATTCTGGCAATATTGTGGATGGTCTTTATATTTTAACTCCTGATAAGCATGAATTATATAATTCTGAATTAGATAGTAGCTCTCATGTAAAATCATTAAAGAGAAAGTTTCCTTTTACTAGTGATGCATATCTATGGCACTTGCATTTGGGTCATATTAATTCGAATAGGATTCAACGACTAATCAAAGATGGACTTTTACAGCCCATAGATTTTGATGGATTTCCAGTTTGTGAAACTTGTTTGGAAGGTAAAATGACCAAACGACCTTTTAATGCAAAAGGTAGAAGAGCCCAAGAATTGCTTGAATTAGTTCATACAAATTTATGTGGTCCTATGTCAACCCAAGCAAAAGGATGTTATGAGTACTTCATCACTTTTACGGATGATTACTCAAGATATGGTTATGTGTACCTAATGAGACGGAAGTCCGAAACCTTTGAAAAGTTCAAAGAGTTTAGGGCTGAAGTTGAAAATCAATTGGGCAAATGCATAAAGGCCATTTGATCTGATCGAGGTGGCGAATACCTGCTTGGGGATTTCACGGATTACCTAATTCAAAATGGGATTGTCTCCCAATTGACTGCACCTGGAACTCCCCAACAAAATGGTGTAGTGGAAAGAAGAAATAGGACTCTTTTGGAAATAGTTGGGTCCATGATCAGTTATTCAACTTTACCAATTTCCTTTTGGAGATATGCACTAAAAACTACTATGTATATTTTGAATTTAATTCCATCAAAATCTATTCCCAACACACCTAAGGAATTGTAGAGTGGGCGTAAGCCTAGTATGAAATATCTCTACATTTGGGGATGTCCAGCACATGTGTTGAAAGGGAAGTCTGATAAGTTGGAAGCTAAAACGGAAGTATGCATTTTTTTAGGGTATTCAAAGGAAACCAAGGGTTATTTATTCTATAATCATAAGGATAACAAAGTGTTTGTTAGCATCCATGCCAATTTTTGGAAGATGATTATGTGAATAATTTTAATCCTAAAAGTAAAGTTGTATTGGCTGAATTAGATGAACTTGTAATTGAACAATCAATGGATGAAACTAGGGATAATGTGGATGTATTAGATACACCACAAGACATTACTCATGAGATGACTAGTACATAGGTGCCTCGTCGTAGTGGGAGAATTGTTCGGCCTTCTACAAGATTTATAGATTTGGGAGAAACTTATGAAGCTATCCTAGAAGAGGCTGAATTAGATCCCTACACCTATGAGGAGGCAATGAATGATATAGATGCACATCATTGGGTCCAAGCTATGAAATCTGAATTGGATTCTATGTATTCCAATCAAGTATGAGATCTTGTAAAGGTACCTAATGGCATTAAACCTGTTGGTTGCAAATGGGGTTACAAGAGGAAGAGGCGGGTAGATGGAAAGGTTGAAACTTTTAAAGCAAGACTAGTGGTGAAAAGGTATACATAACAAGAAGGTATTGATTATGATGAAACATTTTCGCCAGTAGCCATGCTTAAATCTACTAGAATTCTCTTATCTGTTGTTGCTCATTATGATTATGAGATTTGGCAAATGGATGTCAAGACTGCATTTCTTAATGGCAATCTTGAAGAAGAAATCTATATGATGCAATCGGAAGGTTTCATAGCAAAGAACCAAAAGCATATGGTATGCAAGTTGAAAAGGTCCATTTATGGACTTAAGCAAGTATCTAGGTCATGGAACATCAGATTTGATCAAGCAATCAAATCATTTGGTTTTAAACAAAATCTTGATGAACCATGTGTGTACAAAAGACATCGAGACAAAATAGTAATGTTCCTAGTGCTTTATGTTGATGATATTCTACTCATTGGAAATGATGTAGGGTAATGTCATCGGTAAAGGTTTGGTTGTCAAGCTAATTTGAAATGAAGGACTTCGGTAAAGCTAACTTTATTCTAGAGATCAAGCTTTGGCAAGATCGCAAAAATAAGATGTTAGGTTTATCACAAACTGGTTATATAGATAAGGTTCTAGAACAGTTTAGCATGCAAAACTCCATGAAAGGATTACTTCTTTTTAGACATGGAGTTCCTCTGTCTAATGACCAAGGCCTAAGACTCTTGGGGAAGAAAATATGATGAGACAAGTTCCTTATGCTTCTACAGTGGGAAGTCTCATGTATGCCATGCTATGTACTAGACCAGATATCTGTTATTCAGTTGGCATGGTCAGTTGATATCAATCAAATCTAGGACTTAAACATTGGCAAGCTGTAAAGCATATTCTCAAGTATCTACGGAGAACAAGAGATTATATGCTTGTTTACCATAGTGAGGATTTGATGCCCTTTGGTTATATAGATTTAGATTTTTAGTCAGATCTTAATTTCAGAAAGTCCATTTCAGGTTGTGTGTTCACCTTGGGAGGTAGAGCAATAAGTTGGAGTGTTAAGCAATCTTGTATTGCGAACTCCACCATGGAAGCTGAATATCTTGCTGCTTGTGAGGTGGCAAAGGAAGCTATTTGGCTCAAGAAATTCATTTATGATCTTGGTGTTGTGAGAATGGAGCAAGTTCCCATCACATTGTTTTGTGACAATAGTGGAGCAGTTGCACAATCCAAGGATCCAAGGAATCACAAGAAAGGAAAGCACATTGAGAGAAAGAATCACATTATTCGAGACTTTGTTGCTTGAGGAGATATAGTAGTAGCAAAGATTGATAGTACAAGTAATCTAGTGGATCCCTTTACCAAAACCTTGCCCCAAAGGACTTTTAAGTCACATTTGGAGGGAATGGGAGTCAGATTAGTGCACAATAGTCTTTAGGGCAAGTGGGAAATTGTTAGGATATGTGCCCTTAAATCCTATTGTATGATGCTATGTATGACATTATGTATGACTTAATGTTATGATTAATAAAGTTTTTTTTATTATTATCTAAAACAATGGCAACATGAATATTTGGACATTATCATATAGTCTATGAGATGCATAGTATGTGATTAATGTGATTTAGTTACGGAAGATATAGATTACAAATTCTTTGTAAACTTAGAATTATAATTCGTAGTCGGTGATGAAATTGGGCATTTCATCTGTGAAAACTATAACATATCAACTAAGATGATTTGTCTTGATCACGGAAGTGGAAACTTCTAGTTGATATGTTGATATGTTTTAAGAGTTAGACATATTGAACTAGATTGCTGTGAGATTTATTATTCTCCTAGTGACTGTCAAATGAATAATAAATCTCATAACTTCTATTTGTATGAACTCTTAATCCTGAGTGAATAATGGACCTGATCATGAGGTGTAGGTTGCTTTAACATATCAGGAGTGAGATCTAAAGTCACGATCAATATCTCAGTATGTTAGGCAGCCACATTTAGTATTGATGGAACATATATTCTCAAGATGGAATTCATAATCTCTTAACAGAGATATAAAATATTCCCTTGAGATAAGTTTAATGGGTTTGGTTTTTCAGAGTGTTAGGCCTAACCACTTTAGTAAGGAGATACTAAAGTATATATTTATGAAATTGGATTTCATAAATATATGATGAATAACTTAAAAGATTAAACCGGGTACTCAAGGATTAAGATGTAGTAATTTTCAAAGTGGCAGTCTATATTCATGACTCTGTATTACTACGAAT
This sequence comes from Lithocarpus polystachyus, assembly GCA_033629205.1. NCBI lineage: Eukaryota > Viridiplantae > Streptophyta > Magnoliopsida > Fagales > Fagaceae > Lithocarpus > Lithocarpus polystachyus. The sequence continues at coordinate 46,588,437 of CM066162.1, read as the reverse complement.
ATTTTATGAAGGAGTTACATATATAATAAAGTCTTGGGATATAATTTATTAATAAGGCCTAGGGTGCAATTATATTTATATAGTAGTATTAAATATAATTAATGGTAACTTTGAACTTGTCAAGAGTTGACAGAAAAGCCCAAGGCCTATTGGAGTTAGTGTCTTATTGGTCCCTTTTGGTCCCACTCCAAGCCACATTCTAAAGCCCAATTGGAAGGCCCAATAGGTCGGGCCAATTAGATAATCAGTTAGTTATAAAGGGAGAAACATACAAAATTTTTTAATAAAAAAAGAGAGACATCATTATGAAATGTTATGTATGTGTAAGTGAAGTCACTCAATTATTCTCCCTTAAAAACTGATTGAGAGACCACACTTCATGGGCGTAAAGTGGAACTGGAGTGAAGATTAAAAGAGTTCCCAAGTGCTTCTAATCTTTTGTTTTGAATTTCACCACACCAAGGTATACTATCTTGTTCTTAAATTCTGAAATTTACATGGTGCATGTTATTAATCATAAATGAAATAGATCTATGTTTGTTGCTTCCGCTGTGTGTTTTGTATGAGATACAAAACCAGATCTTCCAATAGTGACATCGTGTATGCGACACGTATCAACGTGCTTAATGCTTTAAGGGGCTCTAGCTCATCCTAGCATGAGCATGTTAGCACGCGTTGTGTAAACAGGTATAAAACCCTGCCAATGCGCTGTAGCACACCAAACACGAAACTCTGCCGGATTTTCACCGTGAAAATGGGGCATCCCTATTGTCATATTCTTATGGCAAAAACTTAGTGAGAATAGTGTTTTGTGTGCTGTGATACACCTGAGGCGAAGCGCTGCAAGATTTTTGCTACAAAAATAAGGCGAAATGGTGCCAAATTTTTGTTGTGGAAATTTGGCAACGATTCCAAACACACTAGGGAAGCATCAATTGCGACCACACCATTTCTGAATCCAAACCTCAAAGGCCAATTTGCATAAAGCCCCGAAAGCTAATGCCAATAGCTCATTTTCAATTGCCAATGTCCTTAAATTATGATTTCACCAAAACAAAGGACTGTCTATGGACAGACGTTGTAGGGTGCCTAATACCTTGTGCACATAACCAGACTTCCGTGCTCAAGAATCAAGATTTTTTACCCATCCACATTAGATTAGGAAAAACGACATTTTTCTTAGCCTAGGATCGGTAATAAAATCAAATAAAATCAGGTGACCAATCACATCTTAGAGAAAATCCAATGATTGGTGGCAACTTCACTTACCCTTGATAATTTCCTTAAAATCGACTCATATTCTTGTTACACACCTGAGGTACAGCATTCCTGCACAGCACCCGAGCTTCGAGTTTCGTATGCCTACTATTCCTCCTCCCAAAATGGAGGGAGAAGCGTGCGAGTGTTGCTGCGATGGGTGGTTAAGCAGCCGTGAGACTTCGACAGATTGGCGACTCCACTGGGGAGGCTTAGAGAGTTTAGCCTTTAGAGCTTTTGATAAGATCCTAATCTTTGGACATTGGCATTCAAAAACATTGAAATTGGCATTAGCCTCCGAGGCTTTCCTTTTGAAAAATGCTTTTACTATATCTTAGTAAACTATTTTCAAAACTCAAAAATATTTTCCAAAAATGTTTTCAAATGGTTTTCCAAAAACTGGCTTTGAGGTATTTTTGTATGTGTGAAGCTTTACTGCTTTCCTAAAGCATGCTTTACAGCTTTCCTTCACATGTGTGAACCTAGGGTAGTAGATTTAATTTTTGCTACACCTTTATTTGTGCATATATCTATTGTGCTTGGTAAGTCTTTCCCCTTTTATTTCAAAATGCATGACATTACCCCACATTAAGTCGAACTAGGGCTCAGCGTTGAAGGCGATAACTGGATGCGTAGTCTAGTTAGTTACTGGGCACTGATTTGTAGGCATTTCTCGGTCCATGGGTGGATAAGAGTAGCTGAAAAGGCCCTCCTTGATCTGTTCTATCCCACAACTTGCACGAAGGGAAGGATTAGATGATCGAGGTCTCCACTAAGAATAGGACCAACTTACCAGTTAAGCCGTGTTTTATATAGTTGGCCTAGACTATGTCAAAACTCATGAGGACTAGGAAGAGCCAAAGCCGAGTGAACATCCTAGCCTAGGGTAGGATGACAGGCTAAAAATGTGTTGACCCCTTATGATGAATTAATTGATTAATTATCCAAGTTTATTAATTAATCAAATTAGCATGCAATTGTACGTGGCAGCACAAAAAAATCACCAATTAACTAAAGTATGCAGCGGAAAATAAATAGACACGGTGATTTGTTTACAAATGGGGAAAACCTACATGGCAAAAACCCCACCGAGTGATTTTAAGGTCACCACTCTTGAGAATTCACTATTATCACAACAAGCAGTTACAAATAAAAGAATCCCAGTACCTTATACCAACTTACAGTCGAACCCTTACATACCCAATTGGACTTGTTCTGTAGTGACAATCTCTCCTTTTCAATGCACGGCTCCCAGTACGTCACTAACCAATTGCGCGAATCCCAATACACGACATGATCACCAACTTAAGAAGGATGTTGACTGCAAAGTTCTTCAGTTCATCTAGGCGATGAAGATCATGAAGTTGCTTGGTCAAGAGAAAGATGAACTAGGGCAAATTTTGTCTCCGGTCACAATTTGTATGAACAAAACTTTGCTTTACACTCACACAACCTTTGACGGCCCTTAAAATAATCCTTATATATGTTTAGGATTGTGAGAAAAGAAAGCCCAAACATACATTTACAGATTGGATGAAAAACAGTCTTGAAAAACTGAGTTTCATAAGCCTTGATAGATACCCTATTTATCGAGCTAGCTGTCGAGCCACGAGCTTCAGTAACTTTTAAACCTCGATAGATGCTAGCTGTTGAGCTTTAAAATCCTACACTTTCTTTGTTGATTCTTAAACAGACTTGCATGGCTTTAACACTTGGACTTGAAACAAGGTTTCTTGAAGCATTAAACACATCCTAGATCTACCCAAATACAAGTAAAGTGCGTTTTATCAAAGGATTAGCCAATTACATAAAATATTGACATATGTTCCTAACATTGAATCACATATGTCCTAACAATCTTCCTCTTTGGCAATTCGTGACAAAACCACAACAAACAAATGAACATATGAGAGAAATCATAAATCACTCAACTCATACTCACTTGTTGAATACAATAAAATCTATCCAAACACAAACTCATGAAAAAACTTTGCAAGAAGAGAGTTTATAGCAAGAACATTTAGAAAACTTGTATTTCTGAAACACTTTAAACAAAACTCATCAAGGCATCTTAGTGTGAAACAGAAATAAAAGATTGCATACAGTATATAAGAAACATGTGTATAAAGAAAGAAAAGAAACAACACATGGAGAGATAGGTGAAAGAACTGTAATAACAACCTCAAAATGTATATAACAACAAGTACAAGGTTTGCTATCACAATATGATCATAAGATATAAGGTACATGAACAATGTATCTGAAAAGAAAAGATACATAAAGTCCTCACTACATTCCTCAAAAATATGAACACTCTAACCCTCCCCCTATGAGTATGACTACTCTCATATCCAAAACTACTTCTCATTTTTGTCACGAGCGACAAAGGATAAGAGTATCAAGTAAACATCTCGTCATCGTTGGGTGAGCTAGCATCCTCATCCTCATCATCATCATCGTTGGAGTCGTCGTCGTCGGATGCCTCGGGAGGAGGAGAGGGAGACTCTACGAAGCCACAAAGGCGAGTTTGCAGTCTAGCAATATGGTTGACATGGGCGTTCACCTGACACAACTCATCAGTGAGAGTGTCAAGGCGAGCATCCATGCACTGAAGTTGTGCCATGATCGCATCAAGAGTCACACCACCCGCAAAAGAAGAAGGAGAAGAGGTGGCTGGAGCTGAAGAAGTGGGAGGAGCTGCTGTACCAGACTGCCTCGAATGTAACTGCGCCTCACTCCATTTAACAGTAGCGGTATCAATGGCACACATAATAAAGAAGTAGTCGAAAAAGGGAAAGGGAACTAAAAAATGGCATAAAATCCTCGTGATAGCCAAAGGGAAGATGAGCTTATCACAGGTTGCCGTATCCCTATATACATCTATGATGGAAAGAATAAAATGAAAGGGAAAATCTATAATGAGATGCTCTAAAAGAGAAAGCAAAAATCGAGAACGGGGCTTAATAATAGAGTTATAGTGAGAAATAAGATGCAGAACAAAAGTTAAAACCATGTTAAGAAAACGAGGACCTTTAGTAAAGGTCGTACAAGGAGTGAACTCACGATCACCCCAATGAGAGGGACGCTCACAAAAAGCAAACATAAGCTCGTCTTTGGACACAGTCCTCAGACGCTCATAACCGGGGTGGTCAGGATGTGCTACCCTTGGGATGTAAGGCACCTCAGATACAATATCCGATGTGACAACAATGCGCGTACCTCGTATGCAAGAGAAGAAATGAGGTATCGAATAATCAAATCCATGCATGTTGGAGTAGAACTCCTGGATTAGCATGGATGGATAAGTGACCGGGACGTCACACAGTGACTTCCAACTCCTACTGTGAATGACAGTGGGCAGGTCAGTGTCGGAGAAGTCTAAAAAAATGACTTTGCGTTCCGAATGAACATCTCGTCGAGAAAAGTTCTCCAAGAAGTCCTTTCAAGCTTGCTCATCACGGAACTGAACAGAAGAAGGAGTAGAATCAGAAGAAGTAGATGCCCCAGGACGAAGAGGGTTCCGGGACGAAGTAGATTTACGCTTAGGTGCCATGACGCAACTAACGTAAACTAGAGAGAGGGAGAGAAAGAGACACAGAGAAAAGCACCAATACAGTCAATATATAAGAATAAAGAGAATGTAAAGTACATATACATTAAAATGCATGAGTATGTGATATGCAATGGTAAAGACATCATGGGCTCAACCCAATCTAATCCTAGCAGCACACAAGGAGACAACATATAGAGCACACATCTAAAATTCATGACAATATAGTTAAAATGCTCATGAAATGCAATGTATGATGATTTAGAACCATTTAAACACAAAAATTTTACAAAAACCTCAAAGATTTTGAAAAATCCCAAAATTTTTAAAATGCCCTGAATTCTAGGTCAAAAGATGTGAAATGCATGATAAAAGGATGAATAAGAATCATACTAGAGAGAGAAGCAAATATTGAGACCGAAAAATTGGTGGGAAAGAGAATTTTAGTGAGAGAGAGGTTTGGGAAGGTGAGAGATCAGAAACTATCGAGAGAGATCGAGAGAAATGAGATTAGAATCACGAGGAAGGCTTATATAGCAGCTTCATAAATCTCAATAGATTGAGAGCTATCGAGGTTTAAAACATGACAAATGCAGCTATCAAGCAGGTGTCCAGAGGTGTCCACAGTAAAACAAGCTCGATGGATCTAGGAGCTATCGAGCAGCTATTGAGGAGACAGAAACTTTCTCGATGGATCGAGGAGCTATCGAGAAGCTGTCGAGATTGCGATAAAAAAAAAAGCTAAAGAGCTTGATAGATAAGCCAGGGCCGAGAGGTGTCGAGGAGCTATCAAGATTGCTTAAAAACAGTTTTTCGAGAAGAGAAAAACACAGACATGAATGCAATCAAATATGCAACTCAACCAAGGATCCAATCAATATTTTAAATTCTCAAAAACATCTCTCAATCAAGAAAAATGTAAGCATATAGATCTCAAAACACTCACACACACTAAACAAGTCTAACCAATTTTATATTTCAAAAACAAGTTAAGACAGTTTAGTGAGCATACATTTACACAAGTAATCCTTCTTAAGGCCAAATCACAATGTACCTGCACATGTATCAAAAGTAGCAAAGAATATTGCGTGTTGTGTGAGAAAACATCCCAAGATTGCATAAGTGTCTACATGTTAATGACGATTTGAGATATGAGAAAATCACTTTAACTCACACATAATCATAACCTTTTGATGGGGACTATCACCGTCGAGGTACATCCTATAACTCCCACATCTCCTAGATTACATGCTTGCAATCATATATAAAGCATTTTGTTCTTTTTGCTTTTATTTTTCTTTGCATATTTTTCTTTTAAGCAAACCATGCATGGGCATATAAGAGAGAGAAAAGAAATACACAATGATGTTAAGCATTTGACATTGCACTTTTGCTATACCAAAGCATATGGATGTCATTTCATGATTGGGAAGTAACAGTGGTGAGATGGTTATTTATGCCTTTCTCTTAGAATTTTCTAGTGATTCCCGTCAAAAAGAGTGATACGAGTGTTAAGTACAAGAGATTACTTAATCTTACTTATCACAAACATGAGCCACAAAGCTCACTTGCTTAGTTGTGCATAGAGATGCTCATCTAAGCTACAAAAGATACAAAGTTTAGAAAACTTTGTTTCAATGGCTATCCAAGGTACACAAGTACCAATGTATACAAACCCACACTATTTTTTTATTTTTCAAAATTTTTTTTTATTTTTATATGAAAAACAAAATATAACAAAACTGAAAAAAAAAAAACAACCAAAAACATGCTAATCAAAACAAAACAATGTATAAAACTAGATTGACTCAAAAACACAAAAGCAAAACACACAAGTAATGCAAAACCAAAAAAATAAAAGGAGGGAGGGAGAGAGAGAGAGAGAGAGAGAGAGAGAGAGAGAGAGAGAGAGAGAGAGAGAGAGAGAAAGTGACTAAGTCACTTGGATCCTTTTTCCTTCCACACTTTGGTGGAACCTTTTCTTTGTTCGAACCCTTGAATCGGCAGTGAGGGGGAAGAATTGAACCCGTTCATGTTCTAAAGGATCATGAGGGCTTTGAGAAGATCTCCAAGAGGAGCAAAGGAGGATGAAAACTAATTTTGGTTTCTTGATGCGACCATGTTATTGCTCTGTTGAGTGGCTAACCACTTATAGCAATTACGTTGAGTATGTCCAGCTGCCCCAAAGCGATGACAGAGATATTGCTTCTTCTGTTTAGGCTTTTGAGCATTACATTTCTTAGCCCTAGGGTTCTTAAGTTCTTTCTTATCGAGCTTAGGGGGTGCTCCTGAGATAGATTTACCCTTGTCTATGTTCTCACTAGCTAATTCATTCTTAACATCATTGTTCTCAGTTTCAACATTATTAGCAGGAGGAATAAAGACAGTAGTACTAGTAGAAGCAATACTTGGAGATAAGTAAGGCACTCTTAGTGCTCCAATGGTCTGATTGGCTTCATCAAACTTTGTGGAGATTTCTTCTCACTCAAGATCCACATCACTAAACTTCTTGGTGGCCAACTTATACAACTTCTCTTGCTTCTCATTAGGTTGTGTGGATGTCATCTTATTCATCCATCTTCTCAAAATTAGATTCCACCAATTCCTCTTCTTCATCCACATCTTCTATAATCCCTTCAGTAGGATTTACGGTGGTAGTGAAGGAATTTAGGATCCCATCATCCTTATTATCAGAATCATCCTCAGGCTTAATGTCACTCAATGTAATAGCAAGTGCCTTGCTCTTCCCAATGGTCTTGAGATAAGTAAGGCACTCTTGTTTCATATGACCAAAACCTTGACACCCATAGCACTTGGGTCTTGGGGGAACAATTTACTGACTGCCATCTTAGCATCCTTCTTCCTTTGTCTTGGCTCTTAGACTAAGAAGAACTTAACTGTCTACGGTCTTTGTCGAAGCCATTTACATTGGCATTCTTCATGAACTTCTTGAATTGCCTGGTGATGTAGGACTTCATCTTAGAATCTTCATCATCAGAAGACTCATCAGTATCACTGCTCTTGGCCTTTAGTGCCATGCTCTTATTCTTGCTTGATTTCCCGATCCTAGACAAACCCAATTCATAGGTCTACAGGTTGCCAACTAGCTCTGTCAAAGGAATTTTGTCAATATCCTTTAATTCCTTAATCACGATGATCATGGCATGGAATCTCTCAGATAAAGATCTAAGCACCTTTCTCACAATCTTGGGTTCAGGAATGGTTTCCCCAAGATTAAAAGCTGAGTTCACTATGACCTTGAGCTTGGCATAGAACTCATCACACGACTCATCTTCCTCTATCTTGATCTCCTTAAAGCTGGTAGTAAGCCTCTGAAACTCTAAGTCTTTAATAGCCTTGGTTCCCTCATAGGTTGTCTGGAGAATGCCCTGCTATTGAAGTTTGCCACCTTGATCTTAGCATCATCCTAATCGGCCGGTGCTTCCGTAGGCTTGGTCCAGCCTATCTCCACAGCTTGCCACACTTTCTCATCTAAAGACTACAAGAAAGCTCTCATGCGTATTTTCCAGTATGCATAGTTAGTACCATTAAATAATGGATGTATAATAAGAGATTTTCCTCTATCCATGACAAACAGGGGCCAATGGATTACACAACAAAGATTAAAACCTAATTAGAGTGTGCCTGCTCTGATACCACTTGATAGGCCAAAAACATATTGACCTCTTGTGATGAATTAATTGATTAATTAGCCAAGTTTATTAATTAATCCAATTAACATGCAATTGTATGTGGTAGCACAAACAAATCACCAATTAACTAAAGTATGCAGCAAAAAATAAATTGACATGGTGATTTATTTACAAATGGGGAAAACCTACATGGCAAAAACCCTACCGAGTGATTTTAAGGTCACCACTCTCGAGAATTCACTATTATTAGAACAAGCTGTTACAAGTAAAGGAATCTTAGTACCTTATACCAACGTACAGTTGAACCCTTATCCCAATACGCAATTGCACTTGTTCTGTAGTGACGATCTCTCATTTTCAATACACAGCTCTTAGTATGTGACTAACCAATTGCGAGGATCCCAGTACACGACTTGATCACCAACTTGAGAAGGATGTTGGCTGCAAATTTCTCTAGTTCATCCAGACGATGAAGATCATGAAGTTGCTTGGTCACAAAACCTTACGGTGTACAAACACAGTAGCTTCTTTAAGAGAAAGATGAATTAGGGAAAATTTTGTCTCTGATCATAATTTGCATGAACAAAACTTTACTTCACACTTGCGCAACCTTTGACGGCCCTTAAAATAATCCTTATATATGTTTAGGGTTGTAAAAAAAGAAAGCCCAAACATACATTCACAGATTGGATGAAAAACAGTCCTAAAAAACTGAGTTTCATAAACCTCGACAGATACCCTATCTATCTAGCCAATTGTAGAGCCACGGGCTTCAACAGCTTTTAAACCTCGATGAATCTACCCAAATACAAGTAAGGAGCGCTTTGTCAAAGGATAAGCTAATTAAATAAAATATTAACATATGTTCCTAACATTGAATCACATATGTCCTAACATAGGATATCATTTATAGGATTGTTTACAAAATGAATCAAGGGAAAAGTGTCCAGTTTCCATTTGCAAGTTTTCCCTTTTGCTTGTGTCAAAGAGTTGTGCTCCACTTTAGGTTCTATCTATCCTATTTACATAGCATCTGTGATTAACCCGTAGGGAAAAGCAACCCTGTTGCTTACACATTTGATCATACCTAAGCCCTAATAGGGAAAAGTGCCCTTAAATCCTATTGTTGTATGATACTATGTATGATATTATATATGACATTATGCGAGAAATGATGTATGACTTAATATTGTGTTTATTAAAGTTGCTTTATTCTTATCTAAAATAATGGTAACATGAATATTCGGACATTATCATATAGTCCATGAGATGCATAGTATGTGATTCATGTGAAAAGTCACAGAAGATATAAATCACAAGTTCTTTGTAAACTCAGAATTATAATTCATAGTCGGTGATGAAATTGGGCATTTCATTTCCGAAGACTATAACATATTAACTATGATGATTTGTCTTGATCATGGAAGTGGTGACTTCTAGTTGATATGTTTTAAGAGTTAAGACATATTGAACTGGACCGCTGTGAGATTTATTATTCTCTTAACGACTGTCAATTGAATAATAAATCTCACGACTTGTATTCACATGAACTCTTAATTCTGAAAGAATAATGGACATGATCATGAAATGTAGGTTGCTTTGATATATTAGGAGTGAGATCTAAAGTAACGGTCAAAACCTCAGTATGTTAGGCAGCCACATTTAGTGTTGATGGAACATATATTCTCAAGATGGAATTCATAGTCTCTTAACGGAGATATAAAATATTCCCTTGAGATAAGTTTAATGGGTTCAGTTATTCAGAACCTCAGTATGTTAGGCAGCCACATATAGTGTTGATGGAACATATATTCTCAAGATGGAATTCATAGTCTCTTAACGGAGATATAAAATATTCCCTTGAGATAAGTTTAATGGGTTCAGTTATTCAGAGAGTTAGGCCTAACCACTTTAGTAAGACTAAAGTATATATTTATGAAATTAGATTTTATAAATATATGATGAATAACTTAAAAGGATTAAACCGGGTACTCAAGGATTAAGATGTAGTAATTTACAAAGTGGTAGTCTATATTCATGACTTTGTATTACTACGAATATTTTATGAAGGGTTTGCATGTATAATAAAGTCTTGGGATATAATTTATTAATAATAAGGAGAGTGCAATTATATTTAAATAGTGGTATTAAATATGATTAATGGTAACTTAGGACTTGTCAAGAGTTGACAGAAAAGCCCAAAGCCCATTGGAGCTAGTGTCTTATTTGTTCCCTTTTGGTCCCACTCCAAGCCACACATTAAAGCCCAATTGGGAAGGCCCAAAAGGCTAGCCCAAATTAGATAATCAGTTATGTGGAGAGAAACATACAGAATTTTTATATGAGAATGAAATGGTTTGTATGTTCATATAAGTAAAAGAGAGAGACTCCTTCATATTCTCTCTAGAAAAAACATATAGAACTGATTGAGAGACCACACATCTTGGGCATCAAGTGGAATTGGAGTGAAGATTGAAAGTATTCTCAAGAACTTCTTCTCTTTAGTTTTGAATTTCACCGCACCAAGGTACACTCTCTTGTTCTTATATTCTGAAATTCACATTGCACATGTTATCTATTGCGAATGAAGTAGATCCGTTATTTTTCCGCTGCGTATGTTTTGTATGCGATACAAACATGTAATTTTCCTACAGCAAAAAGCCCACTGTTGGAGCCATTGGGCATTGTAAAAAGACAAGTTTTGTAAAAGCATTGCTTTCTTTGTAATCAAAAGAGAAGGGTCCATCCAGCAATTTCAAGCATGATATGAAAGTTCCAGTTACTTGCCAAGCTTTTGCATTAATTCTGCATCACAATAGAAACTCACCATAATAAAAACCCACTCAAGGGTTCAAGCCAATATTTTCGAAAATGATAGGTGCATTTAAAGAAAAAAAAGAACCTAAACTAACCCCGTATTTGTTTTGTGTTTCCACATTGTCAAATTTTCAAATGTACCCCACTTCTTTCCCATCCCATTCTTTTCCTTTCCTGGATTATAAAGAGAAAAGATTGCTTAAAGGAAATAGTCCAAGTTACCATCATATTATGATCCTATCATCACTAAGTCTCGTGCTAAAGAGATGTCTACTAGTGGTCCTTTTCCCATCGAGGAAAACACTAATGAGATCGCTCTCTTGAAAGAGCAGATGGTAGAAATGATGCGCATGATGCAATAACTAGTTATAGGAGGGAATCAAGATTCATCTGGTCCCACTTCAGAGGGCTCTGCGCCCCAGTGTAAAAATGAAACTTAGCATCCACCAGATCCAAATCAAGGCCAAACCACACTGCCATTCATCCCATAGGGGTGACCAAGAATTGGATCCTCCTAAGGATAAAACCTTAGAGTCTGGTTATGGTCAGGTCAAAAGTCAAATGGAGACCCTAAAAAATCTGTATCATAGAGGGCTTCGATGCCCGAAGAAGCGTCGATCAAGATAGCCTAACCAATTTCCCTCAGGTCATTATGCCTACCAAGTTCAAGGTGCCCAAATTTGTCAAGTATATGGCATTGGAGATTCTTGCGCCCATCTGTGCATGTTCAACTAGAGAGAGATGGCCAATGCATTCTTGGAGTATTACTAGTTTAATACTGAGATAGCTCTCAACCGCACAGTTCTTCAAAGGACAGAAAAGAAGAGTGGGGAATCTTTCCATGAGTATGCCCAAAGGTGGCATGAGCTAGCCACCCAAGTGCTTCCTCCCATGATGGAAGATGAAATGATCAAGTGGTTCATTGGTAACCTTAAGCCTCCTTACTATGAGAAGATAATCAATGCCTAAGTCACTCACTTTGCAAGCCTGATTCCTATTGGGGAGCGTATTAATGAGGGGATTAGGAATAAGAAAATAGTCTATCCTGAGGCTTTGAATTCTATGATAAAAAAAAATAGGTGAAAAAAGTGACCGACCGCAAAGGGAAGGAAGCCGATGTTAATATGATCGACAAAGCACCTGAAGGACCAAGGGGTGTTGTTTTTGCTTATATAGCCCCAAATTCCCGGCCTTATCAGCAATAGGTTTAGCTAGTCTAGGCACCCTACCGAGCATTCAATCAGAGGGGAAGGCTCGATCAAACTCGATATCCTAAGCTAGAGCCATAAAAATTCTCTATATTTCCCATGCCCATGGTAGAGCTCTATGCCTATTTGTTGGAGAAAATGCTAATGACTCCAATATTCATAAAACCTAGAGATGGTCCTCCTCTGCCGAATTTTGACCCATCCAAGAAGTGTGAGCACCATTTTGAGGCTGAAGGACACATTTTGGAAGAAAGCGTGCATTTGAGACATTGAATTCAAGATCGCATCGACAACAAGTTAGTATAGTTCGACAACACGGCCGGGCCGAATGTCATCACCAATCCCTTATCTCCTCATCCGAAAGGGAACGTGAATGCTATCTCTACAGTGGAGGAAAGAATCCCAGATTTCTTATCCCCCTCTTTCCCTTGGAAAGCTATGTTACGAGCTTTATCTCGAGAAAGTCACATTGTTCTAGAGAACATAGGAGCCCCAAGTTTCAACTGGGAAGTCTGCTCATTCTGTGACAATGGGGACAAGCATACCATATTCAATTATAGAGTGCTTAGGGCACAAGTTTAGAGTTTAGCTGACCATGGCCTTATTTGAATTGAAAGAGAGGTTGTGTGAAGGAATGATTGCATGGTAGCCAGCCTATGCCCTCCAAATACCCAAGCACAAACTAGCCACAGTGCTATAACAATAGGATCAAGGAAAGACTAGGACAAGTACTTACAAAAGCGCTTTTGTAAGGTTCCTCCAGGGATGAGGATGCCAGCTCCTCCGACTTCGGTCATTATCGAAGAGATTATAGAATCGCCAGTGGATTTAGGAGTTCTAGCTCCAAAGAAGGAACAAACCCTATCAGCTATTAAAGGTTTTGCTTCTTTGATCTTATCTTTACTTGGGATCGCTGGGCCATCTCCAGGATTTTTCTAGAAGGGAACCCTTGTTGTCCCCGTTAAAGCTAATCTAAGCAATCTCTAGGGCTCTTAGCCCAAAAACTTTAGAAGCTGCTCTACCTAGTCTAGTCATCATTGGTCCAAAGTTGTTCTCCCTGGCACCAAATCTGCAGACTCAAGAAGGCGTGCTCATTTGTATGCCGAAGCCTTTCCTTTACAAAGATAGCCATCGTGTCCTATGGAACTACAATGTGACTTTGATCTCTACCGAAATTGGAAAGGAAGAGGTTTGCTTTAATATCTCTTTAGGTCTATCCGGACTTACTAGGAATGGTCGATGTTATACTCCTATGGAACTAGAAGAGAGAAGGAAAGAGATTGGTAAAAGCACTATCGAACCAGTCAGGAATAGGGTCACCACTAAAGAAGCCGAGGAATTCTTAAAAACCATCCGAAAGGCCAATTATAGTGTGATTTAGCAGTTGAATAAATCTCTAACTCAGATTTCTATTTTAGCCCAGTTGCTATCTTCCGAGGTCCATCGTGAGGCTTTATTGAAGAAGGTATTGAAGGAAACGCATGTTCCTACTAGTATTATAGACTCCTCCTTTGAGGGTATGGTATCATTGATGTTGGCCACCAACCAAGTCTCATTTTTAGATGATGAGTTACCTCTAGAAGGAAGAGATCATACCTTGGCCATCATTTAGTGGTTAGGTGTGAAGATATGATTGTCGCAAGGGTATTAATTAATAATGAATCAACCCTGAATCTCTGCTTGATGACCATTCTTGAGCTTCTGAAGGTGGATATGTCTCTTATTTGACCTAGCACCATGATCATCAGAGCATTTAATGGCACGCATCGCCAAGTGCAAGGCAAAGATGAGCTAATGATTGAGATCAGCCCAAGATCCTTTATGGTCAACGTCCAAGTGATTAAAATGGACTCTCCATACAACATGCTTTTAGGGAGGTCCCTGGTTGCATACAGTAGGTGCAGTCGCGTCTACTCTCCATCAAATACTCAAGTTCATCTTGAAGAATTAGTTGATCACCATTATGGCTGAAGAGCCCATAGCTATTGTTAAACATTCTTTTACAATTTATTGTTAAACATGAGTTAACAAATTATATTTAACAAGAATTGTTAAATTATGTTTAACAACTATCTTCCAAGAGACATCCATCCCCTACATCAATGCTAATGCTTTTCCAAAAGCATCCTTCCATAGCTTCGAGCTAGTTTCCTTGATTCATAATGCTTTAGAGCCTAAGTTTTGCAAGCCTGTAACAGTTTTGATGGTCATAAAGGAGGTGCTCAAGGTTGGGTACAAGTTAGGATAAAGCCTCTACGCCGTAGGACGTGGGAGCCCTGCTCTGATTAAACTCTCAGATAACAGAGGAAGATTCAATTCGAGGTATGAACCCACTCATGAAGTACTCTTTCAAGCTTCTAGAGGAAAGGAAAGGAAGTGTACCACTTCAAGGATGTCTATTCCCCATATCAGGACAACTTTTCTGGCTCCAACCAAGGTCATTATGCCAAAACCTTTCAAGGAATTAGAAGACAAGGAGCCTAATCTGGCTTGCATAATTTGGAACTGTCCCGAAGAGTTCTCTGTGATATCACATAATCTGAAGATGATTTGACTTCTACCATCCGACCAGGGATGCCAGGCAAGATGGCAAGCCTTTGGACCATCAAACCTTGCTTTGTGGTTGCACTAGCTGAGTAAAGAGTATTCCATCATCAAGTGTTTGGGCCTCCCTATCACCCGAGAGGGTTGGAATAGCATATTTAGTTTGTTATGCATGCTTATGTCATTTCCTACTTTATTTGTATTTCCTATTACTTCCCCCAATTTGTTTTCCCAAAAACAACAAAAAGTAGCATTTCCCATTTATCACTATCAGGCACAAACTTTGTTTTCCCCTACCCATAATCCATTAATGAAATATCCAGCTTATTATTCAGGAAAATCGTTGCATCTCGCTTTATTTGCTTTCCTATTAATATGTGTGTGTGCAAATTATCTTATGTTTCTCTATCTATGTTCCACTCTATAGGATCTATCCTAATTCCTAAGTGAATACTGTTGACACCCGGCCTCGAAAAATGGTAGCAGGAAAACCGCCGCTGTCGCTGTGGGCCTTCGTTTGACCACCCGTCGTGGCTACGCTCCCACGCACGAAGGGGCTTGATGGAGGCCCCTCCCGAGTGACTGGTATTGCAAGTGTGCGCGTGTGTGGTGTGTGGCGTGGTTTACTCGGGGCTTCGGGTGCTTTCCTCTCTCTCTCTCTCTCTCTCTCTCTCTCTCTCTCTCTCTCTCTCTCTCTCTCTCTCTCTCTCTCTCTCTCGATGAAGGAAGGTAGGTCTACCTTTGGTGTTATGGCAGGAATCTGGGCCAAATTTTAAGAGATTACGAAAGGTAGGTGGAGTCGCCACCAATCATTGAATTTTTCGAAAGTGTGATTGATCACCTGTTTTTAGTTGATTTATTACCAATCCTGGGCTAAGAAAAAGGGCATTTTTCCTAATCTAATGTGGATGACAAAAAATCTTGATTCTTAGGTCCGGAAGTTTGGTTATATGTGGGGAAGGTGTTAGGCACCCCACAACGCCTATCCAAGGATAGTACTTTGTTTTGATAAAACCTTAATTTTTGGAGATTAGCAGTAAAAACATGATTTTAGCATTGGCTTTCAAGGCTTTGCATGCATGGCGCCGTCGAGATTTGGCTTTTGAATGGATGTGGTCCCAATCTATGCTTTCCTAAGGCATTCGGGCAAAGTACCAGATTTCCACAGCGAAAATTCGGCCAGGTGTCACCTTACTTTCACGGCAAAAATTAGGCATCGCTTTGCCTTAGGTGACATGGACTGTGACAATCACATCGAAAAGGGGCAAGTAGGTAAATATATACATACATCATGCACAATGCTATCACACAGAGCAAGGAAGTAAATGCCTACATCCCTAGAGCATGTCCTAAAATATAGGTGCAGGAAAGTAAGTAGGGGTCGTCATACTCTAGAGATGAGGATGAATGGTACATGGAATGATATACCTAATACAACTCATCTAAGAGAAAAAGGAGGGAGAAGGAAGGGGGTTTAAAAGAGTACATAACCAAAAAGGAAAGGCTAAACTCCCAAATCTACTGAACATGCCACGTGGCTTATATCTACATGCTTGCATCGGTGCCCCTTTTGCTTGAGCTTGGGAGACTGTGCCCTAGCTTTAAGTTTCCTTACTCCATGTGTGTACATGCAAAGGAAAAGACAAGAAACCAATAGACAAGCAATGGAAGGAAAAGATGCAAAGCATATGAAAGGCATAAAGCGGATAAGCATGATAGTGTTGGATAAATACATGTTTTTATCACATACAAAATATACGCAGTGAAAAATTAACGGATCTACTTCATTCGCAATTGATAACATGTACTATGTAAGTTTCAAAATTTAAGAACAAAAAAGTGTACCGGGGTGTGGTAAAATTCAAAACAAAATATTAGAAGTACTTGGGAACACTTTTAATCTTAACTCCAATTCCACTTGATGCGCAAGAAGTGTGGTCTATCCTTAACTTTTTTGATTAAGAATTCTAATCTCTTTCATTGGAAACCATATACCTTTTAATTAAGCTTTAATCTCATTAAAACTTCTAATTAAAATAAATTAGAGACTTTCAATCATATAACAATTCCAATCTCATTAGAATGTTTCTTAAAAGACAAGTCCCAAACTATTTAGGACTAAGAGTTCTATTTAACTAATATCTTTGATCTCATTAGGTCTTTTAGTTAGAACCATGTGTAATCTCATCACACACAGCCTTGCTCTTTATACATTTGAAAACACTTAGAAAATATTCAAAATTCCCTTTAGATGCATTTTCGTGAGAAGCTTGCGACTAAGGTATTCCCATAAAATGGGTTAAGGAAAAATAGTGAAAACACAAAATTTAGACAGAAACTTTCACGACTGTCTCTTGACTGTTTCGTGAGTAAAGCTTACCCGCGAAACAGTTTTGTACTTTAGAGGCATTTTTCGAGGTAGCTTCTCACGAAGTTACTAGAATGCATGTTTTCAGTTTTTAAAGAGCAGTTGTAGACAGTTTTCAACGTTTTTTTTATGAACAAACAACCACCATATGAACATGATAGGCAGAATTTGATATCAAAACTGAATTCCATTGATGCTATAGCCTTAAAGATCAATTTAACATACTTAAATTCAGATTTAAACAACATCATAACATCAATATCAGTTTTCATCAAATCATAGCTTCAACAACCATGTAGAAAATTAAGTGCATAAACTTCTAACAACATGAAACTATTATCTTTAATTCCAAAACTCACAAAACATGTTATTCAGATTCGAAATTAAAGACTACTCTGATACCATTTGTTGGATAAATACATGTTTGTATCACATACAAAACATACGCAGTTGAAAATTAACGGATCTACTTCATTCGCAATTGTTAACATGTACTATTTAAGTTTCAGAATTTTAGAACAAGAAAGCATACCTCGGTGCGGTAAAATTCAAAACAAAAGATTAGAAGCACTTAGGAACACTTTTAATCTTAACTCCAATTCCACTTGATGCCCAAGAAGTGTGGTCTCTCAATCAGTTTCCAAGAAGAGACTAAGAGAGTGTCCAACACTCACACACAAACCATTTCATGTTATCATGTGATCATAATGAATACCGCTTAGAAAACTTATTATAGAAATTTTGTATGTTTCTCTCCTTAAATATAACTGATTATCTAATTGGGCTAGCCTTTTAGGCAATTCTAATTGAGCTCTAGTGTGTGGCTTGGAGTGGACCAAAAGGGAACAAATAAGACTCTAGCTTTAATGGGCCTTAGGCTTTTCTGTCAACTCTTGACAAGTCCAAAGTTACCATTAATTATATTCAGTACCACTATATGAATATAATTGCACTCTAGGCCTTAGTAATAAATTATATCCCAAGACTTTATTATACATGCAACCCCTTCATTAAAATATTCGTAGTAATACAAAGTCTTGAATATAGACTACCACTTACTAAAGTGGTTGGGCCCAACATTCTGAATAACCAAACCCATGAAACTTATCTCAAGGGAATATTTTATATCTCCGTTATGAGATTATGAATTCCATCTTGAGAATATATATTCCATCAACACTAAATGTGGCTGCCCAACATACTGAAGTTTTGATCGTGACTTATAGATCTCACTCCTGATATATCAAAGCAACCTACACCTCATGATCAGGTCCATTATTCTTTCAAGATTTAGAGTTGATGTAAATAGAAGTCGTAAGATTTATTATTCATTTGACTGTCATTAGGAGAATAATATATCTCAAAGCGGTCCAGTTCAATATGTCTTAACTTTTAAAACATATCAACTAGAAGTTTCCACTTCCATTATCAAGACAAATCATCTTAGTTGATATATTATAGTCTTCGTAGATGAAATGCCCAATTTCATCACTGACTACGAACTAAAATTCTGAGTTTACAAAGAACTTGTGATTTATATCTTCTGTGACTTTTCACATAAATCACATACGATACATCTCATAGACTAAGATAATGTCCCATTAGTTCATTTATAGATAGTCTCATATAATTAAACAATTTAATTATTTATGACATGCCAATAAATTGGATTTTAGGGCATAAACCCCAATAGATAGGCACGGCAAGCAATGAAGCAAGAAAGCAAGCAAACAATCAGAAAGGCAAATAAGCAAGAAAGCAAAAAAAAGGTGGTGTCTACGAGGGACAAGTGTAGTTTTGGATCGAATGTCCATAGCTTCATTGTGTTGAAGCATGGATGACACACTAGCAACCAAGACTCATGCATGGACATGTAAGCAAGCATGTAAGGATGCATAGAAAGCCAACGGGTAGCACAAACAAGTATGGCAAGCAAAGCATGATGCGGAGCAAAGAAAAGGAAGGGTACTCATAGAGCCACTGGCATCATGGTGATGCATCCGAAATGGTTACATCCAAACAAGGCCTTATGGGCGTTGGATGTAACCGCACAACCACCAAACTCGCTATGGGCGTCAAGCGTGGCAAAGCCAAGAACAAGGGAGGCTATCACAAGCATAAAACATAGAGGCAAGCAAGCATAGACATGCAAATAAGGATGATCCGAACCCTTTGATGTGGGCCAAGTTGTACGGACAGTGACAAAGACCATAGGGTCTAGTACGGGTCCAAACCAATTGGCCAAAACACAAGAAAGGAAGACAAAGTGACAAAAGGGCTACAATAGCACATGGCATGCCAAACGTAGCTTAGATCTAGGCGCACAAACATGGCATGGAGCGCATAAGCACATGGAAGATAACATAAAGCGTGTAGAGGACATAGATTCAAGCGCACAAGCATGTGGAAACATATATCTAGACATCTAGGCATAGAAACATGCATGTAAATATGTAGAAACTTAACACATAATCATGGAAGAACATGGATCCAAGCATATAAGTATGTGAAGACAAGGATCTAACCATATAGCACGGAAATAAACACATGAAACACATAGATCGAAGCAAGGCATAGCCAACAACATCATACAATTAGCATGTGAGTGTGTAACCTAGAACAAAAAGAGGCACAAGACATAGGAATACATGGCATAAAACCTAAAGCATGTAGATTTAAACACATAAGCATGTAAATATGTAGATCTATGCATGAAACATGACAAAAAGCATAAAAGCAAAGAGATTTAAGCTAGAAACACAAATAAAGCAAGAAACATGCTAGAGAAAGCAATAAATCATATTATCAAGGCATAAAAGAGTAGAATAAATGCTAGAAAAAGATTTAGAAGTTTAGGGGTGTGGATGGTAGCTAAAAGGCTACATCCACACCCCTAAACCCCAAATCCAATGTGTAGAACCAAGGAAAAGAAGAATGGGTATAAGAACAATACCTTGTGTTTTTGGTGACTAGAGATGAATCAAGAAGCTTTGATGTGTTTTTGTGTGTGTGTGTGTGTGTGTGTGTGTTTTCCTTGTGTCTGGAAGAGGGAAAAAATGTGTAGAAAAACCAAGCAGGGAGCAAAACTTAGAAAAAAAAATGATCATCCCTCAGTCTGAAGGGTGCCTGGGGCTTTTTATAGCCTTGGCATAAATTTCGAGGTGGCGGCCCTTCAAGGGCCGCCACAATCAAAAAGCCTTCGATGAGTTTGATCTTGGCATGTTTGGAAAGGTCTTGACTTCCTGTTTCTGAAAAGGTATGGATCTTGAAAACCAATGGTCTTATGGCTCTCGAAAGTTAGTGGTGCATCAATCGGTGTGTTATCCTGGTTTTCGTGACATCTGGACCGTTCGAACTCCGATTTCAACCCATGAACATTCGTTGGAATAAGAATTTGATAATATTTACAATGGCATTGGTTTTAACCCGTTTTGACAGCCAAATCAAAATTAGGGTTTTTAGGCCCACTTAGGATTGACTTCGAGTCAAACTTGGTCGAAGTTGTTAAAAATATTCGAGAAGCTCGGGTTTGATGTAAAAATACGAAAAATGATGTTTTGTGAGGGTTTTGACCTTGTTTGACCTTAGGTCAAACCTAGGGTTGACTAGCGGCATTTTGGTCATTTTAGATGAAAGAGGCAGTTCGAGTGGTTCGATGTCCAAACTGAATGCGCCGCATCATTCTGTATGTTCTCGTGTCCCCATGGAGAGAAAATAATATTTTGGGATTTTTTGGGGTCTAGCACGTAAATCGAGGGCAGGGAAAATACGGTATCAACAAGTACATCGTCCCTTTGCCATAACGAGGGTGCAGATGATGTGAATAAGACAATAGATTTGGATCATGATGTTGAAGGATTAGAAGAGGTCCCGAACTTACCTCGAGACATCCTAGAAGCTTTGAATAGAGAGAGTGAAGGGTCCAAGCCCAAAATAGAAGAAACAAAGGTGATAAACCTAGCAGGCAAAGTCAAGATAGAAAAACCCGTCAAGATTGGGGTAAACTTTCCCAAGGAAATGAAAGAAGAGCTCATAGCTCTGTGGAAGGAATTTATGGAAATCTTCGCTTAGTCTTATCAAGATATGCTAGGACTAGATACCAAAATCATTGTCCACAGGATTCTAGTTAAATCTTGCCCTCTAGTGCCACAGGCTCTCCAAAGGGTGAAGTTAGAGATTATCCTGAAAATCAAAGAAGAAGTATAAAAGCAGTTCAAAGCCGGTTTTCTTACCACCATAGCCTACTCTTATTGGGTTTCAAACATTGTTTATGTGCTAAAGAAAGATGAAAAGGTACACATATGCGTCGATTATAGAGATTTAAATTGGGTTAGCCCAAAGGATAATTTTCCCTTGCCACATGTTGATACCTTGATTGACAACACCGCGACCAACATGTTCTTCTCCTTTATGGATGGGTTCTTGGATTATAATCAGATCAAAATGGCTGAAGAGGATAAAGCCAACACAACATTCACCACCCATTGGGGGACTTATGCCTACAATGTCATGCCATTGCTTGAAGAATGCTGCGGTACCCTGCCAGCGAGCCATGGTAACCCTATTCCATGATATGATGCATAAAGAGATCGAAGTCTACGTGGAAAATATGATTGCCAAGTCACGCACTCCTAGGGATCATTTGATAGATTTGAGAAAGCTATTCAAGTGCCTTGTCAAGTACAAGTTGAGGCTTAACCCTAACAAGGGCATCTTCAGAGCTAATTCATGGAAATTGCTCTGCTCAATAGTCAACCAACGAGGAGTAAAAGTTGACCCAGCAAAAGTCCAGGCCATCAGGGAGATTCCTGGCCAAAAACCAAGAAACAAGTTTGAAGCTTCTTAGGAAGGATCAATTACATAGCTTGCTTCATAGCACAGTTGACCGCCGCATACGATCCCTTGTTGAAGCTCTTAAAGAAGGATACAAAGATAGAATGGACAGATAAGTGTTAAGTGGCCTTTGATGAATTAAGTGGTATTTGTTGAATTCTCCGATTTTGGTTACCCCAACACCGAGAAATCCGTTGATTCTCTACCTAGCGGTACAAGAGGCATTTTGTAGGTTGCATGTTAGGCCAGCTAAATGAATTCGATCAAAATGAGAAGGCAATTTACTACTTGAGTAATAAGTTTACAAGCTATAAGATAAATTACATCACCATCGAAAAAACATGTTGCGCCTCAGCATGGGCCTCACGTAAGTTGCGGCAGTACATACTCTACTTCACCACGTAGTTGATTTCCCGTATGGACCCCATCAAGTACATCTTTGAAAAGCATGCCCTTATAGGGAAGATCTACCATTGGTAGATGTTGCTATCTGAGTTCAATATTGTGTTTGTGGTACGAAAGGCCATCAAAGGCCAAGCCATAGCCGATTACCTAGCACACCAACCACTGAATGATCTAGTTTTCTCACAATCCCTCTTCCCAGATAAGGATGTCTTGGCAATAGAGCCAAAACATAGCAATGTAGAACGATGGCGTTAAAAGCTTTATTTCGATGGAGTTACCAATAGCACTAGAAACGGAGTGGGAGCAGTTCTAGTATCCCCAAAGGGCCAATAAATCCTTTGTTTTAGTCAAACTAAATTTTGATTGCACGAACAATGTCACGAAGTACAAAGCGTGCATAGTGAGCCTACAAGTCGCCTTGGAGTTTGGCGCATATGATCTAAACGTCTTTGGAGATTCCCTGTTAATCATCTCCTAAAAAGAGGGAAAGTGGTAAGCTCGAGACACCAAGTTAATTCCGTATCAGAAGTGCGTCAGTCGCCTAATCCCAAAGTTCTGGAACATTACATTTGCTTATTTGCCCCGAGCGCGCAATTAGTTCGCAAATGCTTTAGTCACCTTGGCTAGCATGGTTAAATTGGTAGAAGGAGATGAGATGCGACAATTGCACATAAAGGTCCGCGTCGTGCTGGCCTATTGCATGAATATCGAAGAATGCATGAATGTTGAATCTAAAATTGATGGGAAGCCATGTTACCATGATATCAAGGCTTATATCAAAGGTGGTGAATACCCTTCTAGAGCCATAGACAGCGAGAGGAAATTCATCAGGCACATGGCGTGCTAGTTTTTCTTGAGTGGGGAAGTCCTGTACAAAGGAAACCATGACATAACTTTGCTTCAATGCATAAATGCCCCTAAGGCTAACCATTTAATGGAAGAGATGCATGAAGGCCTGCTTGGAGCCCATATTAGAGTCGACTATTATTGGCTCACTATGGAAAGCGACTGCATTAAGCATGTGAGAACGTGCCACCATTGCCAAGTATATCAGAATAGAAAGAATGTTCCTCCCCAACCCTTGCACTCTTTAATAGCGCCATGGCCTTTTTTAGCCTGGGGAATGGATGTCGTCGAACCCGTGATTCCAAAAGCCTCAAATGGGTATGAGTATATCTTGGTGGCCATTGATTACTTCACCAAGTGGGTGGCAACCACTTCCCACAAAAGTATCACCTAAGTTGTGGTAGCCCGATTCTTGAAACAAAACATCATTTGTCGGTATGGCGTACCAAGAGATCTCATTACAGATGGAAAGAATTTGAATGGGAAAATGATCGAGCAACTTTACCAATAATTCAAGATCGATCACTGAAATTCGGTTCCTTATCATCCTCAGATGAATGGTGTGGTGGAAGCAGCCAACAAGAACATAAAGAAGATCTTGGTGAAGACGACAAACACCTATAAGGATTGGCACGAGTTCTTGCCATTTGCTTTATCCACCTATCACACTTCTATTTGCACTTCCACAGGTGCAACCCCGTATTCCTTGGTCTATAGCAAGGAAGCCGTCCTTCCCACAGAGGTAGAGATCCCATCTCTTAGGATTTTATCATAGACAAAGTTGCCAGAAGCTAAATCGGCCCATTCCCTAGGTGAGCAATTGAACATGATAGATGAGAAGCGCATGACCATAATGTGCCATGGATAGTTACACCAACACCATGTCGAGCAAGCATTCAACAAGAAATTTTGACCCAGTGTCATTGAAGAAGGCGTCCTAGTCTTGAAAAAGCGTAACTAGGCCATGCCTGATCACAGAGGAAAGTTTGTCCTGACCTGCGAGGGCCCATATGTGGTGAAGAAGGCCTTCTCATAAGGAGCCTTGAGCCTAAGTGACATGGATGGGCACAACTTTAATATTCCCACCAATTCTTATGCTGTCATATAGTACTTTGCATAAGGGAGCCTCCAAGTGCAGCCTTTTTTTCTACATTCAAAAAAAAAAAAAAAAAAAAACAAAGAAAAAAGAAAAAAGAAAAAATAAAATAAAATACAAAAATATGAAAAGGTAGATTGAAAACTCGAAAGTGCGATCTACATAACAGGAGAGCAAAAGAAAGAATGCATGGGAGCATGCTAGATTGAAAACCCGAAAGGGTGGTCTAGACAAAAATTAAGGCAATAAAAAATGTCAGTTGAATTACTTGATGACCTGATCCATCCCAGTGGAGGTACATAGGCAGCCAACCCTGGCCTAATCACATTTTAGAAGAAAATTATGTCAGTTGAATCCGCTTGGGTTTATAATCAAGATCAAGGAAAGGAAGGATGGACCCCCTTGGGTTACTCTATGTTTGCAACGCACTTAGCCCTCTATGGTTTGTTCAAAGATTTTATGGCACAAGCCAATTGAAGGTGTACCCCAAGGGGAATAGGGAGATGTATCCTTTGGAATTTGAGATATTGATATGCATAGACTTACATTTACCATTTTTATCTATATGATCTTGCACTTTCAAAGCATGTTGCACATATTCATTAAACATGCCTGTTTTGTGCCTTTCTAATCTCTTCATGCATTCATCATTATGCATACAAACACAAATATCATAAATATAAATATCTCTTGATAATCAATATACGCAAAAACATCTTTGTTTCCACCTTCTTTTCATTTTTAAGCATGCTTGACAAACTAGACTATGCTTTGAAAACCCAAAAATTGGAAGGTTGTACGCAATTGCCTAGCAATTTACCACGGACCTTTCCATACATGGTGGAATACTAACTACATAGCTCATGTGCAGAAATGAAAAGAAACAGAAAGGACTTCAGCAAGTTAAACATGGCCTAAACGGCCTGACACCGCCCTGCATAGCACCCCAAAGTTGGTGAGAAGAATCGAATAATCTAAGGAATGGGTTTGAAGCAACCCTACAGCATTAAAGCCCAGAACTCTGGAAATCTCACTAAGTTAGCCATATAAATGTCAAAGGCGAACTAGCTCCCTCTCCAGACTGGGACTTAAGGTGCAACTCTGCCTTTTTGCCTCTCTGTATTAAGCAAAACCTGCAATGTGCTAACCTTAGCAGTAGCAACTCTCAATGCATCCTCCTTCTTGGCTACCTTAGCCTGGAGACGACAAAATGCCAACTGTGGCTTACTGAGATTATCATCTGACCCATACTCAAGACTTAAAGTAGAGTAAAGGTAGGACCTAGCCCGCAATAGCCTCATGGCTAAATCATCAGCCCTACTACTCACCTCAGCACGACTAGCCTCTAGCGTGGCCCTCTCCTCATCTTTTGTCTGGCTCAAAACAATGAATCCCTGAGTAAGATCTGCCAGCTCACTCTCCAAGCTAGTGAACCGAGATCTTAACTGAGTGCACTTAGCCTTTATGGCTAAAGGGAACTAACCCCTCTACGCAAAGTGTGACGAGCTTAGCCTCATATGTCCTCCCCATCTCATCAAAGTCGATATGGGCTTTGACCACTTATAATTAATAGTCAACTTGTGCTTCCTCCAAAAGTCAAAAGCGCGATTTATGATGATTGTGTCAATATCCTAGAGACCATACTCACAAGTGATGACAGAAAGATCGCTAAGTCATGGAACATGCTGGGTACCCCCAAATTGCCTCAAGGACATACTCGGATAGTACCCCGTACAACCCCAAATGCCCATCAAAGGGACACCAAGTAAACCAACACAATGGGTCCAACCTTACCACCTAGTGACTTGACTCTCCATACCTAGTTAATGGGACCCAAGACAAACAAATACCTCTACCAAGTAGTGGTATCCCTAGTAAAAGGAAGATCAAGGGCTACAGTGATCTTAACTCTATTGTTCCTCAAGAACCTCACGAGTTATGCCCTAAATATCACACTCAGATGACTATAAAACCAAAGCTGCAACAATTGCACATAACAGCCAAGCCTACCACTACCCATCTCATGGTACAGAGAAAGAGATCAAATAGTCTCAAAGAGAGGAGAGGGAATACATGAAATGCTATGAGGCAAAGTACTCACTAGAGGTAAACCTGCAAAGCTGATAGAACTTGATTGAAAAGGGAATAGCACTGAGCAAAAGAAGGCAACCATGAAGGCTTAGTGCATGTGGAAGGTGCAATACTCCTCCAAGTCCATAAAATCTCCTCAGTAAGTAGTAGGGTGTCGACGCTGGGCCTCAAAACGGAGCTAAGAACCGCCGCCATTATGTGCCTTTATTCAACCACTTGCCGTAGCAACGTTCCCGCGCGCGCGGGGCCCAATTGGATGGCCCCCTCACTGATGATGGGTGCGTGCGTGTGTAGTGTGTGTGGCGTTGGTTCACACAGGGCTTCGGGTGCTCTCTCTCTTGGCGGAGGAAGGTAGGTCTACCTTTGGTGTTTGTGGCAGGAATCTAGGCCAAATTTTAAGAGATTACCAAAGGTAAATGGAGTCGCCACCAATCATTGGGTTTTTCTAAGGTATGATTAGTCACCTGTTTCTAGTTGATTTTATTACCAATCCTAGGCTAAGAAAAATGGCAGTTTTCCTAATCTAATGTGGATGGAAAAAAAATCTTGATTCTTAGGTCCGAAGTTTTGGTTATGTGTAGGGAAGGTGTTAAGCACCCCACAACGCCTGTCTAAGGACAGTTTTTTGTTTTGATAAAACCTTAAGTTTCAAAATTTGGTGGTAAAAGACTGAGCCTAGTGAGCCGCAGTTGGCCATCTGTTGCCTTCAGACTGAGCTAGCTGAGAGGGAGAAGGCTTTGAGAGTTGATACTGTAGAAGTGGGCACCTTGCGGGCTTTGCTAAAGACTGAGAGACAGAGCTCTACTTCTAATTCCACGATGGAGAGGGAGTTGGTCTGTCTTCAACATTCACATGATAGACTTAGAGAGATTGCTGGAGACCTGGGCTTTGATGCAGCTGGATTACTTTGCACTCATACTTATGATAACCAAATTCTCTATACTAGTTTCTGGAGATTGTGCCAGACCATGTCTGATTGCTTGGGCCATGTTTGACTTGTCAGTGTTCTTTTTAGCGTATTTTGTTTCTGCACATGAGCTATGTAGTTAGTATCCCACCATGTATGGAAAGGTCCTTTGTAAATTGCTAGGCAATAGCGAAAGGCCTTCCTATTTTGTTTGAGTTCTTAAAACATAGTCTAGTCTGTTAGGCATGCTTAGAAACTGAGAGATGGTGGAGGAAGATGCTTATGATGATATTTGTGATATATTTATGAGATGAGATTTCATGTTTTGGTATTAGAATGCATGGAAGAGACTGAATGGCACAATACAGGCATGTTAATGAATAAGCAAGAAAATGCCTTGAAAATGCAAGATTATACAAATAAGTGATAAATGTAAAATCCATGCATATCAATATCTTATTTTTCCAAGGATACATCCTGTTCTAGACAGATTTTTTCCTTTTCCCATTGAGGTACATTTCCCATTGGCATGAGCCAGAATATCTTGAGCAGACCACCGAGTCATGGTAGTATTGTGGACAAAGAGAGATCTCGAAGGTGTCTTCAGTATTAGATGCTGGATCCATCTAATTTTCTGCTTTTGACCAGGAATTCAAGCAGGCCAACATACATACCTCTACTAGGAATAAGATGTGACCGAACCAAGATGGCTACCTACATACCTCTACTAGGAAGGATCAGGTCATCACGTAGTTCAACTGACTTTTGGTTGCCTTAATTTTTGCCTAGACCACCCTTTTGGGTTTTCAACCTATCAGGCTCTCTCATGCTCTTTCTTTTGCTCTCCTTTTGCATTGACAACCTGTTCAAGTTTTCAATCTACCTTTTGTATTTTCTCACACTCTCGTTCTTTTGGATCTCCTTTTGTGTAAACCGCCCTTTCGGGTTTTCGATCTATCTTTTTACAAATTTTTTTGTTTTTGTTCTTTTTTTTTTGTTTTTTTTTTTTTTTGTTGACATAAAAATATAGATATGAGGTGCATTGAGAGGCTCCAATCGTATGACAGTGTCAGAATTTGTGGGCATATTGAAGTCATGCCCATCCATGTAGGCTAGAATCAAGGCTCCTCTGGAAAAGGCCTTCTTTACCACTTATGGGCCCTCGTAAGTTAGGGAAAACTTTCGTTTGTGATCAGGCACAGCCTGGTTGCTCTTTCTTAAAATTAGATCACCTTCTTCTAGGACCCTGGGTTTAACTTTCATATTGAATGCTCGCTCGATGTGGCATTGGTAAAACTGTCCACGGAACATCGCGGTGATGGGTTTTCCATCTATCATGTTCAGTTGTTCATATCAAGAATGGGCCCATTCGGCTTCTGTCAGCTCTGTTTGAGATAAAATCCTAAGAGTCGAGATCTTTACCTCTGCGAGGAGGACGGCTTCTGTGCCATATACTAATGAATACAGGGTCGCACTCGTGGAAGTACGAACAGAAGTGTGATATGTGCATAAAGCAAACAGCAAGTACTCGTGCCAAGCCTTATATGTGTCTATCATCTTCACCAAGATTTTCTTTCTGTTCTTGTTAGCGACTTCCACTGCACCATTCATCTGAAGGCGATAAGGAACCAAATTTCTTTGCTCGATCTTAAACTGTTGGTAGAGTTGCTAGATCATTTTTCCATTTAGGTTTGCCCCATTATCTGTAATGAGCTCTCCCGGCATGCCATAGCGGCAAATAATGTTATTTTTCAAGAACCGGGCTACCACTGCTTGAGAGACGCTTTTGTACGAAGCGACTTCCACCCACTTTGTGAATTAATCGATGGCCACTAGGATGTACTCATGACCATTTAAAGCTTTCGGGATCACAGGTCTGATGACATCCATACCCCAAGCTGAGAAAGGCCATGGTACAGCTAAAAAGCGCATAGGCTGAGGAAGAGCATTCTTCCTGTCTTGATAGGCTTGGAAACAGTGGCATGTCCTTACATGTTTAATGCAATCACTTTCCATGGTGAGCCAATAGTAACCAGCTTTCATAATCTTGCGGGCCAACAGGGGTCCACTGGCATGAGCTCCAAGTACGCCTTCATGCATCTCTTCCATCAGATAATTAGCCTCGGGGGCATCTACACATCAAAGCAAGGTAGAATCGTGGTTCCTTTCGTATAGGACTTCTCCACTCAGGAAAAATTGGTAGGCCATGCGCAGGATAAACTTCTTTTCACTATCCGTTGCACTGGATAGGTATTCGCTGCTCTTGATATAAGCCTTGATATCATGGTACCACGGCTTTACATCGGCTTCAACTTCGACACTCATGCATTCTTTGATGTTCATGCAATAGGCTGGAATGCCATGGACTTCTATTCATAATTGCCGCATATCATCTCTTTTTGATAACTTAACCATGCTAGCCAAGGTAGCCAAGGCGTCCGCAAACTAGTTGTGTGCTCGAGGCAAATAGGCAAATGTGATGTCTCAAAATTTTGGAATCAAGTAGTTGACACATTTTTTATACAAAATCAATTTGGTGTCTCGGGCTTGCCATTTTCCTTCGATTTGGGAGATGATTAATAGGGAATCTCCAAAGATGCTAAAATCATAGGCGCCGAACTCTAGGGCTACTTGCAGGCCGACTATGCACGCTTCGTATTCTATGACATTGTTAGTGCAATCAAAATTCAGCTTTACTGAAATAGGGATTTACTGGCCCTTGGGGGAAACTAAGACTGCTCCTACTCCATTTTTGGTATAATTGGTGGCTTCATCGAAATAAGGCTTCCAACACCACGGTTCCACACTATTCGGTTCCAGCTTTAGTGCCACGACATCCTCATCAGGGAAAAGGGATTTTGAAAGCTCTGGATCATACAGCGGCTGGTTCGCTAGGTAAACGGCTATGGCCTAGCCCTTGATGGCCTTTCTTGTTATAAACACAATGTCGAACTCGGAGAGCAGCATTTGCCAATGGGAGATCTTCCCTGTAAGAGTTGGCTTTTCAACGATGTACTTAATGGGATCCATGCGGGAAATGAGCCACGTGGTGTAGTAGAGCATATATTGCCGCAACTTACATGATGCCCATGCTAGGGCGCAACACGTCTTTTCAATGGCGATGTAGTTGATCTCATAACTGGTGAACTTCTTGCTTAAGTAGTAAATCACCCTTTTCTTTCTAGTTGGGTTAGCCGATTAGCCTAACTTGTAGCCCATGGAGGTTTCTTGTATCGCTTAGTAAGTGATCAACGGATATCCTGGCGTCGGGGGAACCAGAACAGAAAGGTTCAAAAAATACTGCTTGATCTATCAAAGGCCACTTGGCACTTATCTGTCCATTCTATCTTTGTGTCTTTCTTTAAAAGCTTAAACAACGGATCACATGTGGTGGTCAACTGCGCTATGAAGTGAGCTATGTAATTTACTTTGCTTAAGAAGCTGCGAATCTGTTTCTCGGTCTGTGGCGTCAGCATGTCTAGGATGGCTTGAACTTTTTCTAGGTCCACTTCGATTCCTCTTTGGCTGACTATAAAGCCAAGCAATTTCCCTGAACTAGCTCCAAAAATGCATTTGTTAGGGTTTAATCTTAACCTGTACTTGATAAGGCACTTGAATAGCTTTCTTAAATCTACCAAATGATCCCTAGCAGTGCGGGGTTTGGCAATCATGTCATCCACGTAGACTTCAATCTCTTTATGTATCATATCGTGGAATAAGGTTACCATGGCTCGCTGATAAGTAGCACCAGCATTCTTTAAGCAGAATGGCGTGACATCGTATGCATAGGTTCCCCAATGAGTAGTGAATGTTGTCTTGGCTTTGTCTTCTTTAGCCATTTTGATCTAATTATAGCCTGAGAATCCATCCATGAAGGAAAAGAACCTATTGGTAGCATTATTATCGATCAGGGTATCGATATGTGGCAATGGAAAGTTATCCTTGGGGCTGACCCGGTTCAAATCTCTATAATCAACGCACATGCATACTTTGGTTTTTTTTTTTTTTTTAGGCACAGGAACAATGTTGGTGACCCAATCTAAGTAGGCTATCGTAGTAAGGAAACTGGCTTTCAACTATTTTTCTACTTCTTATTTGTTCTTCAAAATAATCTTAGATTTCATCCATCGAAGGGCTTGCCACACTAGAAGGCATTCAGGTTTAACTAGAATTCTGTGCACGACAATCTTAGTATCTAACCCTGGCATATCTTGGTAAGACCAAGCAAATATATTTCTGAATTCCTTAAGTAGCGCTATGAGCTTATGTTTCAAGCCCTTAGGAAAGTTTACCCCAGTCTTGACAAGTTTTTCATTCTCGCTTTCGTCGACAAGGTTAACCATTTTTGTCTCTTCCATGTTGGGCTTGAACCCTTTGCTTTCTCTATTTAGAGCTTCCAAAATATCACAAGGCAAACTCGAACTTTCCTTTAATCCTTCAATATCATGTTCCAACTCTATTGTCTCATTCATGTCATCAATATCGTCGTTATGGCAACATGGCGATGTACCCACTTTGGAATTAGAATAGATCCTATAGAATGGAACATATACAAGGAAACATAAGACAATTTGCACACACATATTCATAGGAAAGCAAGTAAAGAGATAAATGCAAGGATTTTCTAAATAATACGCTGGATAATTTCATTTATAGGTTATAAACAAAGGGATAACAAAGTTCATGCCTGACAATGATAAAAACGGAAACACTTTTTTTTGGAAAATAAATTGGGAAAATGCAAACAATGAATGCATGAAATAGAAAATAAACATGCAAAACAAACTAGATATGCTATTCCAACTCTTTCGGGCAATTGGAGGACCCAACCACATGATGATCGAATACTCATTACTCAGCCAGTGCAACCACAAAGTAGGGCTCGATGGTCTAATGGCCTATTGTCTCGCCTAGCACACAGGGCCGGATAGTAGAAGTCAGATCATCCCCGAGGGATATGATAGTATTCAATGAGAATTCTTCAGGACATAAACGGATGGGACAAACAAGATCTGATTCCTCCTCGCATGATTCCTATGCCATTTTTGATTAGTTGACCTCGGTTAAAGCCGAAAAAGTGACCCTAATGTGGGGAATAGATATCACATGGCCAATGCACTTCATTTTCTTTTCTCTGGAAGCCTGAAAAAGTTCTTCATCGGAGGGGTTGTACCCCAGACCAAAACCTCCTTTGTTGTCCGAGAGTTCAATCAAAGAAGCCTTCCCGTATCCTACAGCACTAAGGCCTTGGCTTAATTGATAGCCAAATTTGAGCGTCTCCTTGGCAGCCATTAAAGTAGCAGAGGGCCATGATGACTCAAGTTCTGAAGCTCTGGAAATCATGGAGACTAGCTATAAACTGTGGAAAGTTGCCTCCGGAAAGGAATTAGCACCAATGTAGAGGACAGAAGTCTCCTTGAAGATAGTCAGGAGTTCTTCAGCCATAATAGTGATTAGCAGATCCTCATAGGGGAACTTGAATCTCAGATGAAGGGTGAAAGCAACTGCACCTGCTGCATGTAGCCATGGCCTCCCTAGAAGCATATTATATGGGGAATCCACCTTGATGACTTGGAAGTTGACCATGAAAATCATGGGGCCAATTCCAATTGCTAATTCAATCTCACCTTGCACCTCCTAGAGAGTGCCATCAAAGGCTCTGATGATCATGGTGGTAAGGCAGATAAGAGAGGTATCCATATTCAAACACTTTATAGTAGACATCGGGCAAACATTTATGGTTGATCCATTGTCAATTAGTACTCTGGAGATGATCATATCTTCACACTTATCGTACTATGCATGGGCAAAGTATGCTCTCTACCTTCTGGTGGTAGCTCATCATCTATAAAGGAAATCTGGTTGATGGACAACACTGTCGAGAGCATACCTTCAAAGGAAGATTCTGTTGGCACTTGTAGGAACACATGTCTCTTTCAAGACTTTCAAAAGAGCCTTGCAGTGGACATTAGAGGATAGCAATAGCACCAAGACGGAGATCTGAGTTGGCGACTTGTTTAGCATTTGAATCACACTGTACTCTGAGTTTCTGATAATTTTCAAGAATTCCTTAGCTTCTTTAGTTATGACCCTGTTCCTGACGGGTTCGACTGTACCCTTGCCAATCTCTTTCCTTCTCTTTTCTAGCTCCTCTAGAGTATAGCAGCGGCCACTCCTAGTATGCCCAGATAGACCTGAAGAGATATTGGTGCAGACCTCTTCTATTCTAGTTCGAGTGGAGATTAGGGACACATCATATTTCTAAGGGACACAATGGCTATCTTTATAAGGGAATGGCTTCAGCATGCGAATGACAACACCCTCTTGAGTTTGTAAATTGGGCGCTATGGAGAACATCTTTAGATTAATGATCACCGAACTAGGAAGAATGACTTCAAGGGCTTTTGAGCCAGATACCCTAGAGATTCTTGAGGTAGGCTTCGGCGGAATAAGAGGATCGAAACCTCAGATGGCAGGGCCAATGGCGATTCCCTCCTGTACTGATGATGAAGTTGGCTCTACAACTGCGGGCAATAAAAGAACTAGAGGACCCTGAATGGCTGGCGAGGCTTGCCCTTTCCCTGAATCTGATGACCCTGAATCCGCAGGTGATTCTACGATCTCCTCAATGACTACTGAAGAGGAAGGTGCTAAAGCAACCTTACCAAGGCATTTCTTTAGATATTCATCCTAATCCTTCCTCAGCCCAACTGATATAGCATTGCAGCTAGCTCCTGACTGGGTAGTTAGACGACATAGGCTAGCTGCCATGCAACCATCCCATCGCACAATTTCTCTTTCAATCCAGATGATACCGCGATCGGCTAGACTCTGGACCTGTGCTCAAAGCATTTTACATTCAAACAGGGCAGATTGTCTTCATTGTCATAGAATGAACATCTTCCCCAACCAAATCCTGGGGTTCCTATACCTTTAAGATCAAGGTGGCTCTCTTGGACTAAGGCTCAAAGCATAGCCTTTCATGGGAATGACGGTGAGGAGAAATTCAAAACCCTTTCTTCCACTGTGATGATGGTATTCACATTCCCTTGCTGATGGGGAGGAAAAGGATTGGTAATGATATTTAGAGTGGCTTCATTATCTAACTGTATCAACTTGTTATCTATGAGATCCTGGACACGATCCCCTAAATGGTAACATTCTTCAAGGGTATGCCCCTCGGCCCCAAAATGGTGTTCACACTTCTTGGATGGATCAAAAACAGGTGATGGAGGGCCTTTTCTGGACCTGTAAAACATTGAGGTCATTAGCTTCCTTTCCAGTAGGTAAGTGTAGAGATCTGCCATGGGCATGGGTAACGAGTGTACTTCAGATTTTCCTTCCTAAGTGGACGAGGTGGGTCTGGCCTCCTCTCTGATTAAAGGTATGGTTAGGTGCTTAAGTAGACTGAACCTATTGTTGATAAGGTCTAGCAGCTGGGGTTGCATTAGCAGAAGTAATACCCTGGGCCTTTCTGACGCAT
Source organism: Lithocarpus polystachyus (assembly GCA_033629205.1). Lineage (NCBI taxonomy): Eukaryota > Viridiplantae > Streptophyta > Magnoliopsida > Fagales > Fagaceae > Lithocarpus > Lithocarpus polystachyus. Next base: position 46,553,379 of record CM066162.1, on the reverse strand, counting down.
CATCGACCATAGCACATCGACTTCCTTAGTCTTGCGGCCGGTCATTTTCTTGACTTGTTGTTCAACCATGGAACTCAAAGATTCGGGGTCCATAATCTTCTTGTTCCTAATACCCTCGTTAATACGCTCCCCAATAGGGATGAGGCTAGCAAAATGAGTGACTTGGGTGCTGATTATCTTCTCATAATAAGGAGGCTTGAGGTTTTCAATGAACCATTTAATCATCTCATATTCCATCATAGGGGGTTGCACCTGGGCAGTTAGCTAAGGCCACCTCTGGGCATATTCTTGAAAAGACTCCCCACCTCTGTTCTCAAAAGGACCATGCGGTCAAGAGCTATCTCGGTGTTATACCTGTAGTATTCTAGGAAAGAGTTAGCCATTTCCCTCTAGCTAGAGGTCTTTTCCAATCTTGCATACCATGTGGCCGCAAGGCTGGTCAAATTATTAGGGAAATCTGGCAAAGTAGAAGGTGATTATCTCCATAGGGAGCCATTTTCCTATAGAACATGTGCAAGTGCGCGCAAGGGTCTCTAGTGCCATCATACTTGATAAACTTTGGTGCCTTGAACTTGGGAGGCATAATGACCTAAGGTAAGTTGGCCAGGCTATCTAGATCAACGCTTTCAAGGGCGTTGAAGCCTTCTATGATTCGAAGCGTTTTAGCTAGAGTTTCCACCTAGCTATTGACTTGGCCGATCCGAGATTCGAAGTTCTTATCCTTAGAAGGATTTGTTTCTTGGTCATTGCCCTGGGGCGGTACATTGTGGCCCTGATCCTATACTAATGGGGGTTGATTTTCACTCTCAGTTAGGGGACTTCTCTGACTATGGCTAGAGGAGTTCTGTCCTCCTCCTACAACTAGTTGTTGCACCATGTGCATTAATTCTAACACTTGCTCCTTTAGAAGAGTAATTTCTTGAGTATTTTCCTCATAGGGAGAAGTACCATTAGTAGACATCTCTCTTGCGCGAGACCTAGTGATGATGGGATCACGGCGTGGCAGTAGCTTAGCCTGTTTCTTTTTAGTAGTCTTTTGACCCTTGTAAAGAATGGAAGGTGAAAGAAATGGGGTGCGTTTGACAATGTGAAAACACAACACCAAAAACAAGTTAGTTTATGCCCTTGTTATTTAACACTCACCTACCAATTTCAGAAAAATTTGGCTTTGCACCTTTGATCGGGTATTTATCATGGTAAGTTTCTGTATTGATGCAAGATTAATGCACAAGATTGGCAAGTAACCGAAAATTTCATGACATGCTCAACAATGTGAAAAGGACCTTTCTTTTGATAACATGCTTGTGCAAGATTTGGTTTTACAATACTGGGTTCATCGGCTCCAATGGTGGGACTTTTACAATACAAGAAAATGCAATTACGAGGAAAAGCTCGGCTTTAGACAATGTGGACTTCTTGAGGAAGTTCCTGGACACTTGGATCCCTTGGTAACTTAGACAAAAGGATCTCTTGGACCTTTGGATCTCTTAAGGGAGCCCTTGGATTCTTGACATCTTAGGACCTTTGGCAATCTTGACATCTTGGCAATTGAGATCCCTTGGCAATTTGGATATTGGACCCTCTTGGCCACTTTGAAATTCTTGACAGCTTTTCAGCAACGTTTCCTCTTGAACAGAGTTTTGGCTACTTACCACAAATTTTATCTTTGCACAATTAGGTGACAGGACCATTTAGTGTATGCATGAATGCCCTTGTAGGGTTGTTAACCCTTAGGGATAGGGTATGATCTAGCATGTATAAGGAATGGGGGTTGCTTTCCCTAGGGGTTTAATCATGGATGCTGTGCAAACAGGATAGAAAGAACCTAGAGTAGGGCACAATTTCTTTAGCGCAAGAAAAAGGGTGCACCTGTTACAAAAAAATTTCTCCTGACACCTAGTTCTAGAAGAGTATCCTTTCCTGGGCTTGGATGTTCACTCTTTGGGCTTCACCTAGTCCTCATGGGCTCTGAGCTTGATCTAGTCCTCACAGGTTTGACATAACTAGACCAACTATATGCAAAGGCGTAACTGGTAGGTTGTTCCTATCCGAGGGGGACTCAATCGTCATACCCCTCCCTTCATGGAAGTTATAGGGCAGGAAGGATCAAGGGGGCCTTTTCAGCTACTCCTATCCACCCATAACCTAGAAGTGCCTACAAAGTCAGCCCCAACTCTAACTATGGGTACATTGTCGATGTTTGCGTCTGGCATCTACAGATGAGGTGATGAAATCCCCAAAGAGAAGTGACTACCCCAGCAATGCGAAGCTTGGGTTTGGCTCAAAAAGGGTGTATATGCCATGCAATCCTTAATGAAGGGGAAAGACTTTTCAAAACACAGCAAATACATATATGAAAGCAGATAAAGGTGTAGCAGAAATTAAGTTTTGCTACCCTATGTTTGCATGTGAAAGAAAGCTGTAAAGCATGTGAGGATAGCAGTAAAGCATGTGAGGAAAGTAGTAAAGCATGTAAGGAAAGCTGTAAAGCATGTGAGGAAAGTTGTAAAGCCCCATGAAAATAACTCACACCCCTTTTTGGAAAATGTTTTTGTTCTTTTCAAAATAGTCTACTAGGATACAGTAGAAGCCTTTTTCAAAAAGGAAAGCCCCGGAGGCCGATGCCAATTTCTGTGTTTTTGAAAGCCAATGTCCAAAGATTATGGTTTTATCAAAAGCTCTAAAGGCTAAACTCTCATCGTTCCCTAGTGAAGTCACCAGTCTGTCGATTCCCAGCCTTTAAACGAAGTGGAGAACCACCGTCGTTATGAACCTTCGTTCGACCACCCATCGTGGCAAAGCCCCGTGCGGAGGGCCCCCTATCTGATGATGGGTGTACGCGTGTGTAGTGTGTATGGCGTAGTTCGCGCAGGGCTTCAGGTGCTCTCTCTCTCGGTGGATAAAGGTAGGTCTACCTTTGGCGTTTGTGGCAGGAATCTAGGACAAATTTTAAGGGATTACCAAAGGTAAGGGGAGTTGCCACCAATCATTGGGTTTTTCTAAGGTGTGATTGGTCACCTACTTCTAGTTGATTTTATTACCAATCCCAGGCTATGAAAAGGGAATTTTTCCTAATCTAATGTGAATGGAAAAAAAATGTTGATTCTTAGGTCCAGAAGTTTGGTTACGTGTGGAGAAGGTGTTAGGCACCCCACAACGCCTGTCAAAGTATAGTCCTTTGTTTTGATAAAATCTTAATTCTCAAAAATTGGCAGTAAAAGACATGATTTTGGCATTGGCTTTTGGGGCTTTGCATGCATAGGGGCTTTAAGGTTTCGCTTTTGAATGGGTGTGGTCCCAATCTATGCTTTCCTAAGGCATTCAAGAAAAATACTAGATTTCCACCTTCAAAAGGAATTTGATCGGGTTGGTCTTGAAACTCCTGGAAAGATCTTGACTTCAGGTTTCTGAAAAGGTATGGAACTTAAAAATCCAACAGTTGGATCAAAAGTTATGGCTCCTGGAAGTTATTGGTGCATCGATTGGTGCGTTATCTCAGTTTTCATGATATCTCGGCCATTCTAACTCTAATTTCAACCCATAAATAGACATTGGAATTAGAATTTGATAATCATTGCAATGGCATTAGTTCCAACCTATTCTGACAGCCTGATAAAATTAGGGTTTTTGGGCCCACCTAAAGTCAACTTCAAGTCAAACTTGATCAAAGTGGCCAAAATTCTCAAAAGAGCTCAGGTTTGATGTAAAATTATGAAAAGTGATGTTGTTGTGAGGGTTTTGACCTTGTTTGACCTTCAATTAAACCTAGGGTTGACTAAGGGCATTTTGGTCATTTTAGCTGAAAGAGGCACTTTGAGTGCTCCGGTGTCTGAACGGGTTATGCCACATCATTCTGGATGTCCTCTTAGCCCCATGGAGAGAAAATAATATTTTTAGATTTTTCGGGGTCTGGCATGCAAATCGAGGGTGGACAAAATATGGTATCAACATAGGGCACTCAGCCAAGCCAAACCGACAGATCAGAAAATCCTAGGGGATGCTACCTCCCAAACCAATCCCATATCGAGTCAAAACATCCACTACAAGTGTCTTTAGGCCTAATAGCTTTGCCAACCGCTTGTGAAAACGAGGTTGAGTTGGTGGTCAATAAACCTAACTCACAGGGGTAGGAAGAGAAAGAAAGCCATCATACTCCTCCAAAGTAGGGACCATGTCCACATCCCCAATGGTGGTACACCTCTAAGCAGAATCCCAACAAGTAACTATGGCCTCCTATAATTGCCAATCTAGATGAGTGCAAAATAATGAAGTGGTATCTTTAAGGAACTGATTGATGTAGGCCTGATCCTTGAAAGAGAATGAAGTCCACCATCTCCTGAGCTCTCTCTCATGAAAAGTTTACCTCTCAAGCTCCACAAATGTGTCATAAGACTTGAACCCAAGAGCATCTGTACAGTGCTTCCAAATGTTTTCAGTTAATAAAATGGGTAGGAGAAGACCTAGAAAATCACAGACCAAAATATGGGAGGTCTGGGAAAAGCTTAGACCTTTATGCATGATTTTCGAGGCCAGCACACCTTTAGTGGCCACCGGGCCTCGACACATGTGCCAAGGCATTGTAAGCCCCCCGGCATAGCCCCACATGTTTTTGACCATCAGATTTGAAAAGCAAGAAGTTTCAACCAACTTCAGAGCAAAATTTCCCTCGGTTTTTCGCACTAACAGTGATGCATGGGCAGTATAGAAGCAAACCGATTCATTCAAGAATTTTTTGCACAAACCGAGACCGCACAAAACCTACATTGGGGTAGTTTATTATTGTGCGTCTCGTTCGTCATTTTGGAATATCTTGAACTTCATTATCAAAACTTGGTTCACCCATTTCAGGGGTCGGTTCAGCCCCCGTCATCAAGACATATAATGGGATAGTGCTAAGGCCATTCCTAGTCACTAATAGTAATCCATCCAACATGGTATAAAGATCACAACGATTAGTTCCTATATGGAAGCTTTTTCAAAGCATCGATCGATTTAGTTGATAGCCAGGTCAGTCAGTGCATTCCGCCATAAAACGAGTTTAAGAAAATTCTGCTTGGGGAAGTCCATAATCATAATCATGGTCGTCAAAAAACCTATATTGTCCAGTGCAATTATAATCCCATTTCAAGTTAATTGATCAGTTTGGAACCACACAAAATCCACACTAAGGTAGTTTATTTTGTATGGTTTGGTCCACTTCTGTGAATTAATATTCTCAAGATTGAAACTTCGAGTACAATGACGGGTCCGTCTTGTCGGGAACATTTCCTCTCATGTTAAGAACCGCATAAAACCTACAATTAGGCTGTTTTATTTTACGCAGTCTCTCCCCTTTCCCTATCCCTCAACGAGTCACTCAATGTCATATTTTATCGATAAACCTGTGGAAATATAGTACGATGAAAATGAAACAATGTGTGAATAATAACAGTGGTGCAATAGGCTCATAAGTGCTAAAGTGCTAATAGCATACATATATCTGAGCCTACTAAGAGGCGATTCCCGTATATACATCTGAGTCTACTAAGAGGCAACATCAAGAAACATACATCTGAGCCTACCAATAGGCGACACCAAGAATCATACATTCGAGCCTACAAAGAGGCAGTGGCGTACATACATCTGAGCCTATTGAAAGGCGATATCAGGAAACATACATTTGAGCCTACCAAGAGGCAATATCAAAATACAAACCAAGCCCACGATAGGGTAATTATACATATATGTCCTAAAGCCTACCAAGAGGCAATATCAAAATATAGGCCCACAATGGGGCAATCATACATACATGTCTAGAAGCTTACTAAGTGGCAATATTAGAATATAGTCCAGGCCCATGATGGGGCGATCATACATACATGTCAGGAAGCCTACCAAGAGGCAATATCAGAACACAATCCTGGCTAATGATAGGGCAATCATACATACATGTCTAGAGCCTACCAAGAGGCAATATCAAAATATAGTCTAGGCCCACTATAGGGCAATATAATACATACATATCTGGCCCACCATGGGGCAATGTTTGAAAGGGTACAAGGAAATGAATACATGCCCACGTAGGGGCTATATCATAAAGATACAACAGCAATGGATAATCTACGGAGAATCATCATCTCTAATGGTGTCATCAGGAAAGTGCCCAACAATGCCGTCATTGGCACCATCACTAGCAGCTGGACCGAAAGAAGGGTCGGCTCGCCTAGTCGAAGAACATAGGACCCATATTGGAGTCTGAAATAAAGTCTGCCCTAGTATAGGGCCTCGTGCCCAATCTGAAACGAGAGCAAATCCCCATCCACCAGCAGTACGTGGAGGAATTGTCATGTACTTAGTCTCGTGTCTCCGAATGGAAGGATTTTTGCTTGGAATGTAGGGTGCTGGAGGCACGGACATCCCCTGTCCCCTTATTTCGTCGATCAGGACGCCAATATACCCTTAGAGCAAGCCTGCCTCAACAATATGCTGGCTCTTCTCTCTCTTTCTCCATGGCAACGGCCTGACTCTCCCGCTCTCTCTGCAACAGCTCTCTTTCTCGAGCCAATGCTCTAGCAATCTCCTCCTGCATGTACCCCTCCGTAGTGACAACAGCACTCTCAAGATCTCACACTCGAGCCTACAAGGCCTCTACTTGTGATCCTAAACGAGCTTCCGAAGCCCTCTGGACGTGTGCAATGCCCCCAAGCACTCTGCCTAGCTCACGAGGTAGTCATCAATGACAGATCCAGCTAATGACTCCAAAAACCAGGTAGCATAATCTGTATCCTCTATAAGGAAGCCCTCAAAGGAACCTATTGCATTAGCGGGGTCGTGATTGTGTCGTCCACAATCACCTCAGGATAAGATATCTTAAAAGGCGAATTTCTAGGCACTCTGAAAGTTGGTATGACCTGATGGAAGGTCCTCTCAGCCAAAAAGAACTCCCAACTAGTCAAATCCCGAAACCAGTACCGAGCATGTAACTAAGCTATGGCAGGAGAGACATCAGGTCTAGCCAACAAACCTCCATCATATGGAGTGTTGCATATCTCACCCAGGTGATGCAATCAAGCACGGTGCTATTTGTAGTCCGCTGTGTCAGAACAACTCTAGAAATATCGCAAAGGGACCATGCATATGCCCAAGGATATATAGTCATGGAAAGGCCAGCATACTGTGGTCGCATGGCCAGGATGTACTCATACACCCACCAAGTCAGAATCTACCAGCAACCCTTGAGGCTCCTGAAGCCCTAATATGACGCCTACTTCAAATAGGTGATGAAATATTCGTAGAAAAGGGACCCTCAATCATAGGCCCCTATAACGGACACCACTCTCATGGCTACTAGCAGCCTATAAGTCAGCATTGACCGATTGTTACTCAACAGGCAACTACCGATGAAGTAGAAGAAAAACCACCAGAGAGCAACATCATCCAGATCTATCATCCAAGGTATGTTCTCCTTCAGCCACCACATACGAATCTGGGGCTCATCTACCCTTTGGTCGTACTAGTAAGGGGTTACGGAATGCCCAAAAGCTCGCTCGCCACCCCAAAGCTCACAAACTTAGTTAGTCAAGAGGAAGGACTACATACTCCCTACAACTCAAGTGAAAAATGCCCATCTTAGCATGAATCCACTGCACCAAAGCCTCAGCCAGCGCATGCCACATGGAACAAGGCAGAATGTGAAGAAAGGCCTCAAATCCCTACTCCATCAGGAATGCACGATAGTGCGCATCAATAGAGGCATGAAACAAGCGAAGCTTGCTCTCAAATCATAATTTGATATCAGCAATAGCTACTACGATATCCTGCTGGATAAAATGGGCTCTTGTAAGAGTGGTTTGTTCATATGGGACTTCATCATGAGATGCACATCGTAGGCTAGGAAGTAGTGACAAAGCCTCTACGAAGCATAGACAATGGCTAAGCATACTCTCTTCGCCTGGAGATATCGCGTCTCAGCATCTTTTAAAGCACGGCTAACATAATACACTGGCTGTTTGTTGGGAAAAATACATGTTCGTATCACATACAAAACATACGCAGCGGAAAATTAACAGATCTACTTCATTCGCAATTGATAACATGCACTATGAAAGTTTCAGAATTTATGAACAAGAAAGCGTACCTTGGTGTGGTGAAATTCAAGACCAAAGATCAGAAGTTCTTGAGAAAACTTTTAATCTTCACTCCAATTCCACTTAATGCCCAAGATGTGTGGTCTCTCAATCAGTTTCCAAAGAGAGAACAAGGGAGTGTCCGACACTTACATACAAACCATTTCATTCCTTGTGTAATCTTGATGAAAAACACTCATGAAAAAACTCATGAAAATGACTTATCAAAAAGAACCTTATGAAATTCTATATGTTTCTCTCCTTATATACAACTGATTATCTAATTGGGCTAGCCTTTCGGACCATTCCAATTAGGCTCTAGTGTGTGGCTTAGAGTGGGACCAAAAGGGAACAAATAAGACTCTAGCTCCAATGGGCCTTGGGCTTTTCTGTCAACTCTTGACAAGTCCAAAGTTACCATTAATTATATTCAATACCACTATATGAATATAATTGCACTTTAGGCCTTATTAATAAATTATATCCCAAGACTTTATTATACACGCAACCCCTTCATTAAAGTATTCGTAGTAATACAAAGTCATGAATATAGACTGCCACTTTGAAGATTACTACATCTTAATCCTTGAGTACCCGGTTTAATCCTTAATGTTATTCATCATATATTTATGAAATCCAATTCCATAAATATATACTTTAGTAACTCCTTATTAAAGTGGTTGGGCCCAACTCTCTGAATAATCAAAACCATTAAACTTATCTCAAGGGTATATTTTATATCTCCATTAAGAGATTATGAATTCCATCTTGAGAATATATGTTCCATCAACACTAAATGTGGCTGCCCAACATACTGAGGTTTTGACTGTAACTTATAGATCTCACTCCTAATATATCAAAGCAACCTACATCTCATGATCAGGTCCATTATTCTCTCAGGATTTAGAGTTGATGTAAATAGAAGTCGTGAGATATATCATTCATTTGACAGTCGTTAGGAGAATAATAAATCTCACAGCGGTCCAGTTCAATATGTCTTAACTCTTAAAACATATCAGCATACCAACTAGAAATCTCCATTTCCATGATCAAGACAAATCATCTTAGTTGATATGTTATAGTCTTCGCAGATGAAATGCCCAATTTTATTACCAACTACGAACTACATTCTGAGTTTACAAAGAGCTTGCAATTTATATCTTCTGTGACTAAATCACATAAATCGCATACTATGCATCTCATGGACTAAGATAATGTCCCATTAGTTCATTTATAAATAGTCTCATATAATTAAACAATTTAATTATTTATGTCATACAAATAAATTGGATTTTAGGGCATAAACCCCAACATGTTCGACCCCTCCACCATCCTCTTAGGCTATTAATAGCCGATAGCTGATGGGCTTGAGGCAAGTAGAGCAATAGTGGCTTCTTGGGAACTGGAGCCTGCACCGTGGGTAGGTTTATCATAATCTACTATAGCTATTGAAAAGCTCTTTGTTGTTCACCTCTTCATTCAAAACTTTGCCCTTTCTTCAACAACTTCGCATAGGCTGAAGTAATAGATGCTAGGCCTAGTATGAACCTTCTGATGTACGAGACTTTGCCCTTTTAATTCCTTAATGGTGGATGACAATTTCATGGTCACTGTTGCTGTAGCTTTCTCTTGGTTGACATCTATTCCTCTACTATGGACTAGGAACCCTAGAAACTTCCTGGCAGAAACTCCAAAAGTGTACTTTAATGGATTCATTCTTAGCTTGAAAAGCCTACATAGCTTAAACACTTTCCTCAGTACTCTGACATGATCATTACACTTCCTCAACTTTATCACAATGTCATCCACGTAATCCTCCATGTCACAATGCATCATGTCATGGATGATTGTAGTCGTGGTGCGCTGTTAAGTTAGGCCTGCATTTTTTAGCCTGAAGGGCATCACCGTGTAGTAGAAATTCCTGATGGGTGTTTTGAAAGTAGTCTTCTTCACATCCCTAGGTGCCATACAAATTTGGTTGTAGCCACTAAATCCATCCATGAAAGAGAACATGGTGTGTCCAGCGATAGAGCCTATCAAGAGGTCCGTGTTTGGCAAGGAGAATTTTTCTTTGGGGTAGGCTTGATTGAGATTTCTGAAATCTACATAGCATCTAATCTTGCCACAAGTAGCTTCCGCACCTCCTGGATTATCGGCCCCTTTATGCCAGTGTGAAATACCTTGGTCAGCTGGGCCACTAGCTTGGCCCCTAGCTCCACATTAAGTGTGTGCACGACCAGACTTAAGTCTAGTCCAAGCATCTCACTATACTCCCATGCAAATATATCTTTGAGCTCCCTCAGCAACTGGTTCAAGTCTGATTTTTCTTTTTCAGACAATTTCAAAATGATTGAAATAGGTCTTGGTTTCTGCGAGTCTGTACCTAAGTCTACTTCTTCTAACTTTTCTTGAGTCGTTGTTTACGTTTCTTCTTCTGTTGCTATCTTTTCTTCCACTTCCTTGTCATTCTCTTCTGATGTGTCATATTAGGCCATACAGCATATTAGGGACCTATGCTTGGGCCCTCCTCCCTAGTTGGCACTGCAAGCGGGCCCCGCGCACCTTCATAACTTGTATATTATTCCACCGTCAAGTGTCTTGACCCTGACGCAGCACGGAAAACTGACTAATTTTGTGGTTGGTGACTCTTTTCTTTTCCTTTTTCACTTCAAAAATTCTCTCAAATCAGGCTTCAGGTCGTTTTTGATGTCCTCCCACCTAGGCACGAAGGTGCCTGATGATTTAGACACCAAGCTTTCTTTTAACGGTGCCTATTCATCATAAAACATGGTTTCTACTAGATAGGCCTCTACTTGCTGGGAGGGAGATGGGTAAGTCATGATTCACATTGTCCTGCCATTGAGCCTCCCCTTCACACACTGATGGTACATTAATGGGATAAGGTAGTGCTTGTGCAACCATAGCCATTGCAATAGTACATGATACGAGATCTCTATCCTCACTACATTGAAGCAGGTTAAAAAGGCTATATGACCTACCTTCAGCCAAATCTGTATGTAACTAACTATATACTCGCCTTTTCCATTGGGTATACCAATGTATTGCTTTCTAGTATTCTTGCTGGTTACAAAGTGCTGAGTGGTATAAGATTTATTGAAGTGCCCGTATCCACCAGGGCCCGCTTGATAAGAATTTGAATTATTGAGGCCACCAAATAGAGTAGTCTTCTGTGATCTAGGTATCTCACCTATATGTCCTCGTCACTAAATGTGATTCATTAGTGTCTTCGAGAAACACCCAGTTAAACCGAGTTTCTGCGGTAAGGCATTCAACCCCTGCTTTTGAGGTGATGCTTACCAAGGCCTCTGTGGCCACTCTTCTTTCATTAGCCATAAACTCCAACTGATCAAACAGGTTTTTGAACCAGGAACTCCTTTGAAAGTCATGATGGCTCTTGTAGGCAATGAGGGTCTTTCCTCATCTTCATTGCCTAGATCAGTGCAAATAACTACCACTACTACCCCCTTTCCTTTATGATTGGGGAATGGGTTTCTCTGAACTTCTGGCTAGGTCAACTCTATAGTTCCTTCCTTAATTATGCGGTGGACCAGTCTACAGCGTGCCCAGTATTCTGCAGTAATGTGCTACATGTAGTTGTGTAATTGGTAGAAACGTAAGTCTCTCCGTTCCACTTCGGTGGGTTCTATGGAAACGTGATTGGGCTTGAAAACCCCATCTGCGATCCATTTGTCCAAAAGTACATCCAACTCTTTTTGGTGTGCATGTATCGGTGGAGCTTGTTCATACTCCCTCCCATCTGGTTTCTTTCTTTTCTCGCTTATGGATACTACCATAGCCTGCAAGGTGAACTTTCGATCCTTTGGCTTTTTCGAGCTGGGTCTGACTGACTGGGCTGTCTTTCTAGCTTTTTGCAATAGTTAAGCAAATTGTGAAATCTCCAATTTTTTGAGGATAGCTTGGTACTCTATGATCATGTTTCCCATGCACATCTCCACTAACAGTCTTTCCTCATAATGGTCATAGCAATCAAGAGCTATGTCCCTGAATCTCTTAATGTACTCCATGTGGTCTTCATCACTCCTCTGTTTTGTGCCTTCTAGGGTTGCAAGTGTAACAGTTTCTTCCCCATGTAAGTATTTGCTACAGAAAACATCCACCATGTCATCCTAGATAGGGATACATCCTAACTTCGAGCTAGTATACCAAGTTCAAGCATGGTCACATAAGGATTTTGAGAATTTGTGTAAACACAAGTCCTCAACTCCTGCATAGGGTCCTATGGTGTCTACGAACTTGCTAACGTGCTCAACGGTGCTTCCCTTTTTGCCGTCGTACTAAGAGAAATTTGGTGGCTCGTATTTGTCAAGGTATGTCTTGCTACGCAACAACATTGGGTATGGTGATCTCCTTGAGTAGAATCTCTCCTTGGGTGCTTTGGCCTTCTCTTGTTCTAATGATGCTGTGACATCTGCCATTATCATGAAGTGCTGCTCTGTGTTCTGTGGGCATCCACCCTCCGAGGTTTCCTCTTTGTTAGCTGCATTCTCAAGGTCGTGCTGACTGCCCTTTTCTTTGGTCTTGTCAGCCATTAGCTAACAAATTTCCTCCATTTGTTGTTGTTGGGTATACTGCATTGATTGCATCATCTCAATGAAAAGGTTGGCGTTGTCTCCTTGACTCCTCTACTACTGTTGTGGCTCAGCCCTCACACCGATTGCACCCTCCGCCTAGTTAGGTTGGTGTGGGGTAGCTAGCCGAGACTCTGCTTATGATGGTACAACACTCATGTTCCATTTTGTCTTGGATCTTGGGGGCATGAATTGTGAGCACTTTACAGTCCTTCATCTATTCTTCCCTATCTGCTTCCCAACTCCTCAGTGGAGTCACCAATTAATATGAGGGCCCTTTTTACGTTAATGGGCCAAAGCCCATTCTGCTATGCTCAGGCCCGTGGATTAGTGTGTTAGGGAGTTAGGACTGGCCTATTATCCTAATAGGAATATGAAGTAGGCCAGCTTATGCGCAAGCCAAGCATTCCAAATGTGCAAACAAGGTAGGGAGTGCTATGGCAGATTAGGTATCTCAGTAAATACAGAAAATAGTGCCATGGCAAAACAATTGATACAACAAATATATAATAAAAGATGCCACACTAGAACAGCTGGTACAACAAATATATAATAAAAGATGTCACGAAAGAACAACTGATACAACAAATATATAATAAAAGATGCTACGGGAGAACTATAGATATAGCAAATATAATAAAAGATATTGCAGCAAAACAACTAACAAAAAAATGGTGCTTTAGCTAAACAAATATCAATGTAGATGATAAACAGATCAACAGGAGCTATAGTAGGATTGTGATAGCAACTCCGGAAAAATAGGAATGCGTGACTTCACCACCTCAGTCATGGGTTAAGTTCTTTAGCAGAAAACAGTCCAAGAAGGAATCTGAACCCCAACATGGACAACCTTGTCACAGGCTTCTGCCATTAAAGTTTTCCTTTTTTGGGGAAAGGACCTAGATGGTTATACATTGTTACTTATAGAGTTTCAAAGCGTGGGCTTGTTAGAAGGAAGGGAAAAGATGGTCTATTGATGCATGCCTCTATTTCTGCCGTGTTTTCTCTCTTTTCCTCTCTTCTTTCCTTCTTTCCATTTTTTTTTTTTACTTCTTTCTTTTAAGTTTCTTACTGCTTTTTTCCATGTGTTCCTCCTCTTATCTATTGCTATCTCTTCCTTTTATAGTGAATTGATTCAATGTGATTTCTCCCTATTGTCCCTAAGGCTTCACCAACCGCTTTTGGTTTCTTGTGGGTTTTCCCTCAAGACTACCCACCAACCCATTAGTGGCCTGGCCACTACCTTTGCTCAAAGTGTGCTTACTGCACCACTCTCTATTCTAGGAAGAAAACCTCCTTTGTTTTTGTGAGAGACTGCAACTTCTTGAGAGAGTGCTCTCAAAAAAGAGATTTGGGTGCTTTGAAGGGCACCTCTCTTTTTGGGTAAGTGGTGAGGAGTCACCACTTACTTTTTATACAAAAAAAATAAGAAAAAAAATTAAATACAACTTTACATGACTGAATTGTTCATTTATCATTGATTGAATAAATAAAAAATACATATTTGATAAATTAAGTATTACATGGCTTTGGGTCCTAGTTACAAACTACCAAAGATACATGGCTTTTTGTCCTAGTTACAATCTACCCAAAATAAAAGCAAAAAGCAAGCTTAGATCTATCTATCCAAAGACACAAAATTTGGAGGCTAGGTTACAGAATGAGAAGATGTTAGGCACCCATTCCACCAAGACAGAGTCTAGTCTTTAAACTCTAATGACCAATGTACCCATTTATGCATGACATGAATGATATGTTGCACAGATGAAACATATAACTAAGCTAAGTCATATAAGTCTATTTATGAATACATCCTCTTCTTTTGAGAAAATTCAGATCTGCCTTGTGATAAAAAAAAATTGATTTGGTTTATAAAAAAAATCAGATCTATTTTTGTATATGTAAAAAAAATAGTTATTGGTGAAGAAAAGTCAAATTTGAGTTTATTAAATAAAACAAAGCCTTTTGGTTTAAAATTTTCAGATCTGTTTTTGAGACTTAAAAAAATTGGTTTTTTGGTTTATATGAAAAAAAATATATCTTTTTTGTAATAAAAAAAAAATCTAGATTTGTAAAAACATTTTAAAAAAATCAGATCTGTTTTGTTATGTGAAATAAAAATAAATTTTTTTTTTAAGAAGAGAACTACATTCATGAAATAAACCTACGCTACTTGTATCAAACAAAACAAACATGACATTACTACTCATGACTTTTTTTTTTTTCTAATTTCAAAATCTGCTATATTTAAAAATTCAAACCTATATCTTACAGAAGATATAGATCAGTTTTTAAATAAAAAAAAATCAAATTTGCATTTAAGAAAGATACAAATCTTTTTTTTTTTTTTTTTTTGATGCATCTAAGGAAGATACAAATCGGTTTTTATTTTGAAAAATTCATATTTGCATCTAAGGAAGATACAAATAAGTTTTTATGTAAAAAGAAAAAAAAAATTTAGATTTGTATCTAAGAAAGATGCAAATTAGTTTTTATATTAGAAAAATTCAGATTTACATCCAAGGAAGATGCAAATCAATTTTTGTGTTGGAAAAAATTCAGATTTACATTTAAGGAAGATGCAAATAAGTTTTTGTATTAGAAAAAATTCAGATTTGCATCTAAGGAAGATGCAAATCAGTTTTTCTGTTAGAAAAAAAATTCAAATTTGCATCTAAGGAAGATACAAATCTATTTTTGTATTAGGAAAAATTCAAATCTGCATCTAAGGAAGATACAAATCTGTTTTTGGTTTTGAAAAAGATTTGTTAATGAGAAAATTTTTTAAATTCAAAAGAAAAACCATAACAACAAAAGAATTAAGAACATGTTTTCAAGGAAAAAATTAGCAATACATAGCATCCACATCAGGAATTTAAAAAAAAAAAAATCCTAAATCTATTCATGCATCACCAATCAAAATAAAATAAAGAAGATTTAATAAAGAAAAGAAATTCACTACCTCTTGCATGCGTGCTCTTCGTTGTGAATGGATATTTTAGAATTCAAAGAAATTATTCAATTATCTTTGAAGCCTAAAATATTTTGGTTACAATAAAGAAATTCCTAAGGCAAGAGCCTCCAGAATGTCTTTAACGTAAGAGGGAAAGAAAAGAATCAAAAAGAGGGGAAATCTCAGAGCCTGAAAACGTGTGCTGAATTCTGAGATCCATCCTCTATATATAGAGGTTGGGAGGCTCGAAAAAATAGCTAGATGATCTGTAAGAAGTTTAGACCCCTTAAACCCAATCAGATTAACCTAGATATTTAGCCAAGTGATTAACTTAAGTAAATTAACCAATTCTAGGTTAACACAAATATATCATATCATGCAAAGTGCCGAAAATAAAGAACACACGATATGATAACCCAGGAAAACCAAACCGGTAAAAAACCTGGGGAGGATTTAACATAGCTATCCTCAAGGTAAAATCGAATTCACTATGAAAGAATTGAAGTATACACAATAGCGACTTAGACCACTAACATCCTATTGCTACCTCGAGTAGGAAACTTACTACCATGACCACGTGACAGCTCCGAGTCCACGAACTACTTCTTTCCTTGAATTCTTAGCAAAGCACAAGCATACCTGCTTGTATATCTTGAAGTTCTTGATTCTGCAACTGAACGATCACCAAGCTCTTGACATCAATCTTGAGTTTGAAAACCCTAAGTGTATGTGAAGGTAAACACCTCTAGATCTCACAAAAAGATTCACACACACAGCATTCGGAACACTAAAAACGTGGCTAGGTTTTTCCCTTTTATACTTAGGAAAAAACATAAAACCCAACACGTCAAACGGGCTTAGGTTGAGTTGGAAATTCTGCAGAAAAAACAATCTGCACGACTTTTGATCGATCGAGTCTAATCTTGATCGATTGAGACAAGCAGAAATGCATAGTAACTTCTGTAATAACTCGATTCCAACTTTACATAAAAACCTCATACTTTGAGCAAGTCTAAACAAGACTAAAAACGTTTTGATCATGGTTTGCCAACATTACAAAATGAAGTTCTAATTCATTAGTTCCTAATTTCTTAGAACCTAACAAACTCCCCCTTTGGCAACCCATGACAAAACACAAACTTAACAAAATGCTCAAAGTTTACAAAAATAAATAGCCCATTACAAACAATAGCCCAACTAATCAAACTCAACCTAACTACTATCTATCAGTTGCAAGTATAGACAGCAGCATAACTGAATCAACCTGTATATTCCTGTAACACTTAACAAACACATAAACGCATGTGTGGAAAATACAAGTAACTTAGAAAATAACTTCTTGATTTCACATAACACAAAATAAAGACATATATCATGAATAACATCATAAATATAAATCAATAAGCAATGTAGCACAGTGAAACAAGAAACATATACAAAAGATGTATCTCAAAAAATATCTCCCTATCATGAGCCAAAAAGGTAAATATACAATGAAGCACCTAGATACATTCTAAAAGCTCCACAGCTCCACAGAATCACTAAAAGTACTAAAAGAAACAAAAAATATGCCCTTACGACAAAAAGCTCCTCTACAATGTACTCCCCCTTTTTGTGACGAATTGCCAAAGGGTACTCACTCATCATCAAAAGGAGGTGGCGGAGGAGAACGTCGAAGACTCGCCAAATCTGCCCTCAATGCTCGAATCTCGTAAAGCACATCCACCAGAAGCTGACCATGAGTCGCCTGAACGGTCATGACAGTGTCCAACATCCGAAAAATGTCTGAATCATCTGTAGGTGAAGGTAGAGGAACAGCAGCAGCAGCAGCAGCAGTCGGATCAACAGACGTCTCTGCCGAAGGAGCACTTGCAGAAGAAGGAGGAGGAGTGACACCGAAAGGCTCTACCCTAGGACGCTTAGAGCTAGCTCGAAGCTGAGTAGCCCTTTGCCTAAGAAAGGTGGCACCTATAAGAGCAACTATATGAACAGGCTTAGAGGCAGGGAAATCACCTAAACCTAAATGAAGAAGAATCCTATGAATAAAAACAGGAAAGAACAAAGCATGGGCAGTAGAACTGCTCCGATGCACTTCATTCAAAGAATGAAGAAACAAGTGAGGAAAACTGATAGGAGGATCAGTGATAAGAGCATAAAGGAACACACATCACTCAAGAAGGATAGTGTGTAGATGAGAAATGGGCTACAAGGAACGATAAGCAATCCTAAAGAAAAGATAGTGAAGCTCAGAAAGCTCAGCAGACGTGATCCGAGGATCAGAACCCCACCGGATAGATGACTCAGTGATGTATGACATAACGCCGTCAAGAGGAAGAGACTCATCATATGGAAAGAGAGGATGAGAAACCACAGGCACCCCAAGAGCATCAGACACTACCAAAGGGGTAATGCGATACTCTACACCTCGTATCCAACTCTTTATTAAAGTGTTGGAATTATAGATGTGGATAGAGAGGTTCGAGTAGAACTCTCTAATCAGGGTAGTTGGAGGCGGATGATCTATATCTAACAAGGGTAGCCAGCCCCTACGCTTAAAGTTACGCCTCACCTTATCATCAACCTCATCTAGAAGAACCTTACGCTCACCCTAAATGTTTCACCTAAGGTTAAGTGTCTCATATGTCTCCTGATATTTCTTACTCAGAAACCTATCACTATCAAAGGATGGTGAAGAGGAAGAGGTCCTATGGGCTCTAGTTTTCCTAAGCATAATGCTAAAGACCCACCCTAAAGAGAGACAGAAAGAAAAAGACAAACAATAAGAAAACTAAGGGTAGACTGCAAGTTAGGACAACAAAAATATAGAAATAACAATTCTATATGATGCATGAGCAGAATAACCAAATGATGCATGGTCTAATGCAATGAAACGCAGTTCAAATATGATTCAAATTCACAAAATTGGCTTGAGCAAGAATTTTATATAAAAAATTCCAAATTTGAAAATCCCAATGTCACAAAACCCAACAAATTGGGAAATTTAATCATTACACAAGTTAGAAAACACAATATAATGATCAAATAAGTCAATCTAACAAGCCAATTTCATCAAATTACATCAATTTGAACAAAAGCCCCAAATTCGACATTTTTCGAGCCCTAGAATTTTCAATTTTCCATAAAATAGCAAATTAAGGCCCATAGATCACTTGTATATAGTGTCCCCAAAAAAACCCAACAATTTATTATGAAAGAAAACAATCAAATTAACAAAAATTGCAAAAAGAAAGAAGACCAAAAATACCCAAAAATGCATGATATTAATGCATGAAAAATGGAAATAAAAAGAAAAGGAAGGGTAAAATGGACATACCGGCTTTGGGAGAGAGAAACCTTGCAAAAAAACCGGAGGAAAACGACAAAAAATTCCAAATAGAGGCTTGACCGGTTGGTGAGACAGAAAAAGGAGTTTGAAAAGTTTTGAAAAGTGATGAACACGTGAACAAAAATTCCTTTTTAAAAAAAACTCTCAGCCCGATTTTCGATCGATCGAAAATAAGATTCAATCGATCGAAAATACTTCGATTGATCCAGTATCAATCGAATACCGATCGAAACACACAGAAACTTTCCAGGGATTTTAAAACAATTTCGATCGGTCGAAAAATAGATTCGTGTTAGGATATGTGCCCTTAAATCCTATTGTATGATGCTATGTATGATATTATGTATGACATTATGTGAGGAATCATGTATGACTTAATATTGTGTTTAATAAAGTTGTTTTATTCTTATCTAAAATAATGGTAACATGAATATTCGGAAATTATCAAATAGTCCATGAGATGCATAGTATGTGATTTATGTGATTTAGTCACAGAAGATATAGATCACAAGTTCTTTGTAAACTCAGAATTTTGGTTCGTAGTCGGTGATGAAATTGGGCATTTCATCTACGAAGACTATAACATATTAACTACGATGATTTGTCTTGATCATGGAAGTGGTGACTTCTAGTTAATATGTTGATATATTTTAAGAGTTAAGACATATTGAACTGGACCGCTATGAGATTTATTATTCTCTTAACGACTGTCAATTGAATAATAAATCTCACGACTTGTATTCACATGAACTCTTAATCCTGAGAAAATAATGGACCTGATCATGAAATGTAGGTTGCTTTGATATATCAGGAGTGAGATCTAAAGTAACGGTCAAAACCTCAGTATGTTGGGCAGCCACATTTAGTGTTGATGGAACATATATTCTCAAGATGGAATTCATAGTCTGTTAACGGAGATATAAAATATTCCCTTGAGATAAGTTTAATGGGTACAGTTATTCAGAGAGTTAGGCCTAACCACTTTAGTAAGACTAAAGTATATATTTATGAAATTGGATTTTATAAATATATGGTGAATAACTCAAAAGGATTAAACCGGGTACTCAAGGATTAAGATGTAGTAATTCACAAAGTGGCAGTCTATATTCATAACTTTGTATTACTACGAATATTTTATGAAGGGGTTGCATGTATAATAAAGTTTTGGGATATAATTTATTAATGAGGCCTAGAGTGCAATTATATTTATATAGTGGTATTAAATATAATTAATGGTAACTTTGGACTTGTCAAGAGTTGACAGAAAAGCCCAAGGCCCATTGGAGCTAGTGTCTTATTTGTTCCCTTTTGGTCCCACTCCAAGCCACACACTAAAGCCCAATTGGGAAGGCCCAAAAGGCTAGCCCAATTAGATAATCAGTTATGTGGAGAGAAACATACAGAATTTTATATTGAATGAAATGGTTTGTATGTGTAAGGTAATGAATATAAGGAAGAGAGACACTCTTTCATATGCTCTCTAGAAACATAGAACTGATTGAGAGACCACACATCTTGGGCATCAAGTGGAATTGGAGTGAAGATTGAAAGTCTTCCCGAGTACTTCTTCATTCGGTTTTGAATTTCACCGCATCAAGGTACACTCTCTTGTTCTAATATTCTGAAACCTACATAGTGCATGTTATCAATTGCGAATGAAGTAGATCCGTTTATTTTCCGCTGCGTATGTTTTGTATGCGATACAAACATGATGATTTCCTAACAATTCGATCGATCGAAATTTTAGAAAAAACAAATTTTTGAAAAACGAAGCAATTTTAGTGCTGAAACTCCTCAAAGCATTAGATTTTATGAATAAAATGCATGAGTATGAGATGAAATTCTTTTCAAAAACACATGTATTTATCCCAGTTTTCCCAAAGTAAGATTTTCATTTAATTCTCCTCAAATTCTCAAACAGCAAACATGTTTTGCATCAAATTCAAGAAATTATCAAACTTGGTTGGTCAGACCAGATACTCACATAGTAAAATGTACAAAGTTTAGCAAAGATTAACTTGTGTAGTGTGTGCAACTAACAAAAGCTTAAGAAACATGTGAGGTGATTTGTAGATAGAAATCAATCACAATTTCAACAAAATTCATCACATAAATTTGAAAGAGACTATCACTTAAAGAGTTACATCATATAACTCTCACATCTCCTAGATTAAAAGCTTGCAATCATGTAAGTTTCTTGATTTGCCTCATAATGTACACACCAATTTTAATTGATCAGAAACTTATTTAAAATAGCCGGGATAATGTACACACCAATTTTATTTGAATTGTGAAATTATTATGGCCCAATAATGTACACACCAATTTTAACATTTTAACCGAGGCTACACCTTATTTTCTTTTTGTGCATGTGCTACACTTTCTCGAGCACAAAATCTTATGATATGCACTAAGGTGTTCATGATTGCCTAGTAAACATTGGTGAGATGGTTATTTATGCCTTTCTCAAAAAGTTCAAGTCGGACAATCAAAGACATATGACTTTAAGATCAAGATCATGTGACCAAAAACCATAAACATCTTCCCACACAACATGAACTACAAAGCTCAAACTAGTAAAGTGCCAAAAAAAAAATAAGCTCATCCAAGCCAAACAAGGTACATAAACATGTTATGTAAAAATAGATTGGCCAACCTTGATTTCAAATTCAAAAAAAAATTACTGCAAAACACATATTGCCAAACCCATTCTTGTTACCCCCTTTTTTTTATTTTTTATTTTTAAAAAATAAAATATAACCTAGAATGAAATGCATGAATGTTATGCAATGCAAATCCAAAAAAAAAAAATGGTCACAAGAGATCAAACAAAGAAGAACAAGGACCATGTCAAACAGACTTAATTAGATTGAGCCTTTTGCATCCAAAACCTTTTAGATGCAACTCTTGCATTGGAGTTATGATTCACATTTGAATTCTGAACAACTCCAGGATTGGTATAAAGGTTTAAAGCCTTTACCAATTCACCAATAAGTATCATAGAATCTTGTGCCTGAGGCACAGATACTTTTGGTTTATTTCCTCGCTTAACAGCTTGCAACTTGAAACAGTTTGGACAAATGTGCCCAGACTTTCCACAAAAATGACACACCCATGCAGGCTTATCAAGCAACTTGCCCTTAGAAGAATTAGAAGCTTTAGATTTAGACTCATGAAGATCAACCCTAATCTTCCTAAGAGGTGTAACTTCTACAAATTTAACAGCTTCACTCACAGAAGGTTTGATAACCTTACTCTTAGGGAGTTCAGTAGAAGGAACAAAGTTTATGGAATGAAACTCAGGCATAGAGATGCTTTCCACAAAACCTAAGCCAGTTTTGTTAGAGGGAGACTTTTGAACACTTAGCATGTGATCAAGTTTGGAGCTTGCAGACCTATTAGTTTGTTCTCTAGCAACAGATAATTCAAGTTCCAAATTCGTAACTTTATCAAGTAAAAGCTGTTAGGATATGTGCCCTTAAATCCTATTGTATGATGCTTTGTATGATATTATGTATGACATTATGTGGGAAATGATGTATGACTTAATATTGTGTTTAATAAAGTTGTTTTATTCTTATCTAAAATAATGGTAACATGAATATTCGGACATTATCAAATAGTCCATGAGATGCATAGTATGTGATTTATGTGATTTAGTCACAGAAGATATAGATCACAAGTTCTTTGTAAACTCAGAATTTTGGTTCGTAGTCGGTGATGAAATTGGGCATTTCATCTGCGAAGACTATAACATATTAACTACGATGATTTGTCTTGATCATGGAAGTGGTGACTTCTAGTTAATATGTTGATATGTTTTAAGAGTTAAGACATATTGAACTGGACCACTGTGAGATTTATTATTCTCCTAACGACTGTCAATTGAATAATAAATCTCACGACTTGTATTCACATGAACTCTTAATCCTGAGAGAATAATGGACCTGATCATGAAATGTAGGTTGTTTTGATATATCAGGAGTGAGATCTAAAGTAACGGTCAAAACCTCAGTATGTTGGGCAGCCACATTTAGTGTTGATGGAACATATATTCTCAAGATGGAATTCATAGTCTGTTAACGGAGATATAAAATATTCCCTTGAGATAAGTTTAATGGGTACAGTTATTCAGAAAGTTAGGCCTAACCACTTTAGTAAGACTAAAGTATATATTTATGAAATTGGATTTTATAAATATATGGTGAATAACACAAAAGGATTAAATCGGATACTCAAGGATTAAGATGTAGTAATTCACAAAGTGGCAGTCTATATTCATGACTTTGTATTACTACGAATATTTTATGAAGGGGTTGCATGTATAATAAAGTCTTGGGATATAATTTATTAATGAGGCCTAGAGTGCAATTATATTTATATAGTAGTATTAAATATAATTAATGGTAACTTTGGACTTGTCAAGAGTTGACAGAAAAGCCCAAGGCCTATTGAAGCTAGTGTCTTATTTGTTCCCTTTTGGTCCCACTCCAAGCCACACACTAAAGCCCAATTAGATAATCAGTTATGTGGAGAGAAACATACAAAATTTTATATAGAATAAAATGGTTTGTATGTTTTATCATAATTATGGTAATGAAATAAGGAAGAGAGACACTCTTTCATATTCTCTCTAGAAAACGTAGAACTGATTGAGAGACCATACATCTTGGGCATCAAGTGGAATTGGAGTGAAGATTGAAAGTCTTCCCGAGTACTTCTTCATTCGGTTTTGAATTTCACTGCATCAAGGTACACTCTCTTGTTCTTATATTCTGAAACCTACATAGTGCATGTTATCAATTGCGAATGAAGTAGATTCGTTTATTTTCCGCTGCGTATGTTTTGTATGCGATACAAATATGATGATTTCCTAACAAAAGCATGTTCTCAATTTTCACATTATTTAAAAGTTCATTAGCATCAAACAGTTTCACAAGAAGATTTTTCCTATCAAGTTCCAGAGATGCAATTTTCTTTAAGCCAAGATCAATATTCATAGCATCCTTTGCAGCAACTTTGCAAAGTTTATTATAGGCTTCCTTTAAATCTGCATCTTCAAAGAGCTCCCCATCAGAAGGGTTCTCTTCAACAAACATGCTTTCATTGACTACAGCAGTAACAGTGAAAGCAATGAAGTTTCCATCCTCATCACTGCCAGATTCATTGTCAGAAACTTCATCATCACTAAGGGTTACAGCCATAGCTTTACCCTTAGACTTCAAGTATGAAGGACATTCAGATTTCACATGACCATACCCTTGACATCAAAAACATTGTTGCCCCCATAGAATTATTAGAAGGTTGACCTACTTTCTCTTTAGGATTTTCAGTGTTATTAACCTTAGTGGGATCATTCCTCCTAAAATTTCTAGGTTCAGCAGGATTCTTACCTCTTGCCTTTCTGTTATTGTTCTTAAGAAAATTTCTAAAGTTCTTAGCAAGATAAGCAATCTTTGTAGCAGAGAGCTCATCATTAAATCCACTAGCTTCAACATCATCAACAGACTTAAGAGCCATTGATTTGGATTTGTTAGTCTTGGGTAGGTCCAACTTATAGAACTGAAGAGATCCTACAAGTTCATTAACAGGGATGGAGTCCACATCCTTGCTTTCAGTGATGGCAGTCACTTTGGGTCTAAAATCCTCAGTCAAAGATCTAAGTATCTTTCTAACAATTTTAGGTTGATCATAGATTTCACCCAAATTATATGCAGAATTAACAATATCATTCAATTTAGCATAGAACTCATCAAAAGATTCATCATCATTCATTCTAATGCTTTCAAATCTAGTAGTCAATTGCTGCAATTCATTGATTTTAACAGTCTTCGTGCCTTCGTGCACAGTCTGGAGGATATTCCAAGTAGTATGAGCAATCTCAACATTAGAGATTCTCTTAAATTCCTCCATAGAAGCAGCATTAAAGATAGCATTCATAACTTTGCTATTAAAAGCGACTGCCTCTTTTTGAGAAGTTTGCCACTCACTCACAGGAGTAGTGGGCTTCTCCCATCCATATTCTACAGAATTCCAGACTCTCTCGTCAATAGATTTCAAGAATGCTTTCATCCTTACTTTCCAATAAGCATAATTATTCCCATCAAAATGAGGTGGAATAACAAGAGAGTGTCCGTGTTCCATGACAACCGGGGTCAAGGATCAGTTTTAAGATCAAAAGATCTACACAAAAAGCTACCCGCTCTGATACCACTTGTAAGAAGTTTAGACCACTTAAACCCAATCAGATTAACCTAGATATTTAGCCAAGTGATTAACTTAGGTAAATTAAGCAATTCTAGGTTAATACAAATATATCATATCATGCAAAGTGCGGAAGATACAAATCTGTTTTTGGTTTTGAAAAAGATTTGTTAATGAGCAAATTTTTTAAATTTAAAAGAAAAACCATAACAACAAAAGAATTAAGAACATGTTTTCAAGGAAAAAAATTAGCAATACATAAAATCCACATCAGGAATTTTTTTAAAAAAAAATTCCTAAATCTATTCATGCATCACCAATCAAAATAAATAAAGAAGATTTAATAAAGAAAATAAATTCACTACCTCTTGCATGCGTGCTCTTCGTTGTGAATGGATATTTTAGAATTCAAAGAAATTTATTCAATTATCTTTGAAGCCTAAAATATTTTGGTTACAATAAAGAAATTCCTAAGGCAAGAGCCTCTAGAATGTCTTTAACGTAAGAGGGAAAGAAAAGAATCAAAAAGAGGGGAAATCTCAGAGCCTGAAAATGTGTGCTGAATTCTGAGATCCATACTCTATTTATAGAGGTTGGGAGGCTCGAAAAAATAGCTAGATGATCTGTAAGAAGTTTAGACCCCTTAAACCCAATCAGATTAACCTAGACATTTAGCCAAGTGATTAACTTAGATAAATTAAGCAATTCTAGATTAACACAAATATAGCATATCATGCAAAGTGCGGAAAATAAAGAACACACGATATGATAACCCAGGAAACCCAAATCGGTAAAAAACCTGGGGAGGATTTAACCTAGCTATCCTCAAGGTAAAACCGAATTCACTATGAAAGAATTGAAGTTTACACAATAGCGACTTAGACCACTAACATCCTATTGCTACCTCGAGTAGGAAACTTACTACCACGACCACGTGACAGCTTCGAGTCTACGGACTACTTTTTTCCTTGAATTCTCAACAAAGCACAAGCACACCTACTTGTATATCTTGAAGTTCTTGATTCTGCAACTGAACGATCACCAAGCTCTTGACATCAATCTTGAGTTTGGAAACTCTAAGTGTATGTGAAGGTAAACACCTCTAGATCTCACAAAAAGATTCACACACACAGCATTCAGAACACTAAAAATGTGGCTAGGGTTTTCTCTTTTATACTTAGGGCAAAACATAAAACCCTACACGTCAAACGGGCTTGGGCTGAGTTAGAAATTCTGCAGAAAAAAACAATCTGCATGACTTTTGATCGATCGAGTCTAATTCTCGATCGATCGAGCCAGGCAGAAATGCATAGTAACTTCTACAATAACTCGATTCCAACTTTACATAAAAACCTCATACTTTGAGCAAGTCTAAACAAGACTAAAAACATTTTGATCATGGTTTGCCAACATTACAAAATGAAGTTCTAATACATTAGTTCCTAATTTCTTAGAACCTAACATGATCAAAATACGAACTAGAACGCATCTTTATCTATAAAAAATCAAAAAGAATGTATTTCAGCTTAATCCAAGTGTCCTCGGGCCTGGGCTCGAATTTGTGCCAATTGGCACTTTGGCACTTTTGGGTGCCAGACCCTCGTTTGAATTTTGGTTTGTTTTGGACTCCTTTTTTGAGGTTTTTTGTGCCTAGACTTGTACTTTGACACTTTTTTAATCCATATTCTAAAAATTAAACTATTTTCTTGATAATTCAGGTCTTTTCAGCAATAATTATCTTGTATATAAATACTCCAAAAAGTATT
The DNA here is from genome assembly GCA_033629205.1 of Lithocarpus polystachyus. Taxonomy (NCBI): domain Eukaryota; kingdom Viridiplantae; phylum Streptophyta; class Magnoliopsida; order Fagales; family Fagaceae; genus Lithocarpus; species Lithocarpus polystachyus. The sequence goes on along the minus strand of CM066162.1, from coordinate 46,526,395 downwards.
GATTATCCTCAATTTTATTGTTATTTGATTATTTCCTTTATTCCCATGCAAGCAAGCTAATAACCAATCACAAAATCATTTAATTAATTTTAATTGTTTAGCCAATCAGAATTAATTTAAATTAATCATGTGTGGTTGATTCAACCTAGACACAATGCATGCTGACCGTGCAAACTTGATCATGCAATATCTTTCGATCCGACGATCTGATTTGGAAACCAGACTTACCGTCGAGAACGTTAGAATCTCGAGACCATTTTTATGATATGCAATGAACAAATTAATGCATGTAATGCAATCATGAATTTTTGGTACACGAATGGTCATTCTAGTCATCTTCCTTAATTACATCATGGGTGCAAAATCGAGTGTCTATGGAATGCCCCTCATTGACAGGGCTTGGAAAGCAAATTGATAGGAAATATGTGAATCATGTTAAGAACATATGTCATTTAAAATTGGTTAATCCTTTGAAAAAATGCACTTTTCATGTAATTGGGTAGATCTAAGATGTGTTTAATACTTTAAGGAACAGGAGTTCAAGTCTAAGTATTGAAGCCATGCAAATCTGTCCAAGAATCAAGTGAAGAAGTGTTATGTTTTATAGCTCGACAGATATCTCGACAGATATATCTATTGAGATGTGAAATGTGACGCTCGACGATAAGCTTGACAACTGTATCTATCAAGAAATTCAAAAATCCGTTTTTCCAATCTAATTTCACATATATCCATGTGTATGTGTTTAGGTTTTCTTTTCTCACAACCCTAAATATAAATAAGGATTATTTGAAGGGTTGTCATTGGGTTGTTGTGTTTGTTGTGACATGTATATTGTAACTGGAGACAATCTTTCCTTTTTCATCTTTCTTGAAGAAGTTGCTGCGTTTGTATGTCATAGGATTTTGAAATCAAGGAGCTTCTTGATCTTTATAGTGTGGATGAACTAAAGAACTTTACAGCTAACAACCTTCTCAAGTTGGTCTGTTAGTCACGTAATTGGATCTGTGCATCAATTGGTTAGTCATGTACTGGAAGCCGTGCATTGAAAAGGAGAGACTGTCACTACATCACAAGTCCAATTAGGTATTGGGATAAAGGTTCAACTGTATGTTGGTATAAGGTACTGGGATTCCTTTACTTGTAACCGCTTGTTTTGATAATAGTGGATTCTCGGGAGTGGTGACCTTAAATTCACCCGGTGGGGTTTTGCCTTGGTAGTTTTTCCCATTCGTAAACAAATCACCAATGTCAAATTTAATTTCCGCTGCATTTAGTATATTTGGTGATTTCTTTGTGCTACCACGCATTATTGCATGTTAATTGACTTAATTAATTAACTTGGCTAATTAATTAGTTAATTTACCGTAAGGGGTCAATACATTCTTGGCCTATCACGAATGTCAATGTAAAACAAAGACACTGATTTTAGTGGCTGTGATTTAATTGATGTTCATTTTTCAAAGATAACCTAGCCCTTGAACCTAAAACCTTGGAACATAGAACTAGTGCCTTACCTTTGACAAAAATGAAAATTGCAAATGCTTGGACCTACTTGATAGCTGATGAATCTTGAAATGATTCTTGACAATTGAGGTGATTGAGGGGCTTTTCTATCTCAATTTGAATGTGGATAGTAACCAAGGGGCTTTTCAACCTTGATCTTAATGAAAGGTAACCAGATAGCTTTTCAACCTCGGAATCGGAACTGTGGTAACCAAGGGTCTTTTCAACCTCGATCTTGATGAAAGGTAACCAAGGGGTTTTTCAACCTCGGAACCGGAACTGTGGCAACTAAAGGGCTTTTCAACCTTGATCTTGATGAAAGGTAAGCAAGGGGCTTTTCAACCTTGGAACCGGAGCTAGCTCGATCTTGATTAAAGGTAACCAAGGGGCTTTTCAACCTCAGTACCAAAGCATGTGGCGACCAAGGAGCTTTTCAACCTTGATCTTACTGAAAGGTAACCAAGGGGCTTTTCAACCTTGGAACCAAAGTTGTGGAAATCAAGGGGCTTTTCAACCTTGATTTTAATGAAAGGTAACCAGAGGGATTTTTAACCTCAGAACTGGAGCTATGGCGACCAAGGGGATTTTTAACCTCGATCTTGATGAAAGGTGACGAAGGGGCTTTTCACCCTCGGAACCGAAGCTGTAGTGACCAAGGGGCTTTTCAACCTCAATCCTGTTGAAAGGTAACCAAGGGGCTTTTCAACCTCAGAATCGGAGCTGTGGCAACCAAGAGGCTTTTCAACTCGATCTTGATGAAAGGTAACGAAGGGGCTTTTCAACCTCGATCTTGTTGTTGCTTGCAAAAAGTCATAATTTTAGGATTAGTCTTTAAATGATGAGGGTTTTGTTGTCCCACTATTTTTGAGACGTGTGATTTTCATTTGTTCCTTCTTGATTTGAATTTTTTGTCAGGATATGTGCCTTTAAATCCTATTGTATGATGCTATGTATGAAATTATGTATGACTTAATGTTATGATTAAAAAATTTATTTTGTTATTATCTAATATAATGGCAACATGAATATTTGGATATTATCATATAGTCCATGAGATGCATAATATGTGATTTATGTGATTTAGTCATGGAAGATATAGATCACAAGTTCTTTGTAAACTCAAAATTATAGTTCATAGTCGGTGATGAAATTGGGTATTTCATATGTGAAGACTATAACATGTCAACTAAGATGATTTGTCTTGATCATGGAAGTGGAGACTTCTAGTTGATATGTTGATATGTTTTAAGAGTTAAGACATATTGAACTGGACCGCTTTGAGTTTTATTATTCTTCTAACGACTGTCAAATGAATAATAAATCTCACGATTTCTATTTGCATGAACTCTTAATCATGAGAGAATAATGGACCTGATCATGAGATATAGGTGTAGGAAAATAACATGTTTGTATCGCATACAAAACATAGGCAGCAAAAAATTAACAGATCTACTTCATTCGCAATAGATAACATGTGTAATGTAAATTTTAGAATATATGAACAAGAGAGTGTACCTTGGTATGGTGAATTTCAAAACAAAGATTAGAAGTACTCGGGAACACTTTTAATCTTCACTCCAATTCCACTTGATGCCCAAGATGTGTGGTCTCTCAATCAGATCTATGTGTTTGTTCTAGAATATGAAGGAGTATCTTTCTTAGATACATGAACATACAAACCATTTCATTCTAAAAAATAAAATTCTATATGTTTCTCTCCACATAACTGATTATCTAATTGGACTAGCCTTTTGGACCTTCCCAATTGGGCTTTAGTATGTGGCTTGGAGTGGGATCAAAGTGGAACAAATAAGACACTAGCTCCAATGGGTCTTGGGCTTTTTTGTCAACTCTTGACAAGTCCAAAGTTACCATTAATTATATTTAATACCACTATATAAATATAATTGCACTCTAGGCCTTATTAATAAATTATATCTCAAGACTTTATTATACATGCAACCCCTTCATAAAATATTCGTAGTAATACAAAGTCATGAATATAGACTGCCACTTTGTAAATTACATCTTAATCTTTGAGTACCCAGTTTAATCCTTTTAAGTTATTGATCATATATTTATAAAATCTAATTTCATAAATATATACTTTAGTCTTACTAAAGTGGTTAGGCCTAATTCTCTGAATAACTGAACCCATTAAACTTATCTCAAGGGAATATTTTATATCTTCATTAAGAGATTATGAATTCCATCTTGAGAATATATGTTCTATCAACACTAAATGTGGCTGCCCAACATACTGGGTTTTGACTGTTACTTTAGATCTCACTCCTGATATATCAAAGCAACCTACATTTCATGATCAGGTCCATTATTCTCTCAGGATTAAAAGTTCATGTGAATAGAATTCGTGGGATTTATTATTCAATTGACAGTCGTTAGGAAAATAATAAATCTCACAACGGTCCAGTTCAATATGTCTTAACTCTAAAAACATATCAACATATCAACTAGAAGTCTCCACTTCCATGATCAAAACAAATCATCTTAGTTAATATGTTATAGTCTTCGCAGATGAAATGCCCAATTTCATCACCGACTACGAACTATAATTCTGAGTTTACAAAGAACTTGAGATTTATATCTTCTGTGACTTTTCACATAAATCACATACTATGCATCTCATAGACTATATGATAATGTCTGAATATTCATGTTACCATTATTTTAGATAAGAATAAAACAACTTTATTAAACACAATATTAAGTCATACATTATTTCTCACATAATGTCATACATAATATCATACATAGTATCATACAATAGGATTTATGGGCACTTATCCCAACAATCTCCCACTTGCCCTAAAGACTATTGTGCACTAATCTAACTCCCATTCCCTCCAAATGTGACTCGAAGGTCATTTGAAGCAAGGCTTTGGGTAAAGGGATCTGCTCGATTATTTGCACTTTCAATCTTTGCTACCACCACATCTTCACGAGCAACAATGTCTCGAATGATGTGGTACTTTCTCTCAATGTGCTTTCCTTTCTTGTGATTCCTTGGATCTTTGGGTTATGCAACTGCTCCACTATTGTCGCAAAACAATGTGATGGGAACTTGCTCCATTCTCACTACACCAAGATTAGAAAGGAATTTCTTAAGCCATACAGCTTCTTTTGCTGCTTCACAAGCAGCAACATATTCTATTTTCATGGTGGAGTCCGCAATACAAGATTGCTTAACACTCCTCCAACTTATGGCTCCACCTCCCAAGGTGAATACACATCCTGACGTGGACTTTCTGAAATCTAGATTCGATTGAAAGTCTGAATCTGTATAGCCAATGGGAATCAAATCGTCACAATGGTAAACAAGCATATAATCTCTCGTTCTTCGTAGATACTTGAGAATATGCTTTATAGCTTGCCAATGTTGTGGTCCTGGATTTGATTGATATCGGTTGACCGTGCCAACTGAAAAACAGATATCTAGTCTAGTACAAAGCATGGCATACATGAGACTTCCTACTGCAGAAGCATAAGGAACTTGTCTCATCATATCTACTTCCTCTTAAGTCTTAAGCCTTTGTTCATCAAACAAAGGTACTCCATGTCTGAAAGGAAGTAATCCTTTCTTGGAATTTTTCATGCTAAACCGTTCTAGAACCTTATCTATATATTCAGCTTGTGATAAGCCTAATATCTTATTCTTACGATCTCGCCAAAGCTTGATCCCTAGAATAAAGTTAGCCTCACCCAAGTCCTTCATATCAAATTGGCTTGACAGCCAAACCTTTACTGATGACATGACCCCTACATCATTTCCAATGAGTAGAATATCATCAACATAAAGCACTAGAAACATTACTACTTTGTCTTGATGTCTTTTGTACACACATGGTTTATCAAGATTTTGTTCAAAACCAAATGATTTGATTGCTTGATCAAATCTGATGTTCCATGACCTAGATTCTTGCTTAAGTCCATAAATGGACCTATTCAACTTGCATACCATATGTTCTTGGTTCTTTGCTATGAAACCTTCTGGTTGCTTTATATAGATTTCCTCTTCAAGATTGCCATTAAGAAATGTAGTCTTGACATCTATTTGCCAAATCTCATAATCATAATGAGCAGCAATGGATAAGAGAATTCTGATAGATTTAAGCATTGCTACTGGTGAAAAGGTTTCTTCATAATCAATACCTTCTTTTTGAGTGTATCCTTTCGCCACTAGCCTTGCTTTAAATGTTTCAACCTTTCCATCTATCCCTCTCTTCCTCTTGTAAACCCATTTGCAACCAACAGGTTTAATGCCGTTAGGCGCCTTTACAAGATCCCAAACTTGATTGGAATACATGGAATCTAATTCAGATTTCATAGCTTGGACCCAATGATGTCCATCTATATCATTCATTGCTTCTTCATAAGTGTAAGGATCAGTTTCGGCCCCCTCTGAGATAGCTTCATAAGTCTCTCCAATACCTATGAATCTTATAGGTGGCCTAACATTCCTCCCACTACGACGAGGCACCTGTGTACTAGACATCTCATGAGTAGTATCATGTGGTGTATCCAATATAGCCACTTTATCCCTAGTTTCAACCATTGGTTGTTCAATTACAGGTTCATTCATTTCAGCCAAGACAACTCTACTTTTAGGAGTAAAGTTATTCATATAGTCATTTTCCAAGAATTTTGCATTTATACTAACAAACACTTTATTATCTTTATGACTATAGAATAAACCTCCAACAGTTCCTTTTGGATACCCTACAAAGAATACCACTTCTGTTTTAGACTGTAACTTGTTAGTCTTTCCTTTTAACATATGTGCTGGACAACCCCAAATTTGGAGATGTCTCATACTAGGCTTACACCCATTCCACAACTCTACAGGTGTTTTAGGAACAGACTTTGAAGGTACTAAATTCAAAAGATACACTGCATTATTTAAGTCATATCCCCAAAAGGAAATTGGTAGAGTCGAATAACTCATCATGGACCTAACCATATCTAAAAGAGTTCTATTCCTTCTTTCTGCTACACCATTTTGTTGTGGAGTTCTAGGTGCAGTCGATTGAGATATAATCCCATTTTTAGTTAAGTAATCCTTGAAATCCCCAAGAAGGTATTCGCCACTACGATCAGATCGAATGGCCTTTATGCGTTTACCCAATTGATTCTCAACTTCAACCCTAAACTTTTTGAACTTTTTAAAGGCTTTGGACTTCCATTTCATTAGGTACACATAACCAAATCTAGAGTAATTATTAGTGAAAGTGATGAAATACTCATAGCCACCTCTTGCTTGGATTGACATAGGACCACATACATCTGAATGTACTAGTTCTAGCAACTCTTGGGCTCTTCTACCTTTTGCATTAAAAGGTCGTTTGGTCATTTTACCTTCCAAACAAGATTCATAAACTGGTAATTCATCAAAATCCAATGGCTCTAGGAGTCCATCTTTGATCAGTCTTTGAATCCTATTTGAATTAATATGACCTAAACGTAACTGCCAAAGATATGCATCACTAGTAGAAGGAAACTTTCTCTTTAATGATTTTATATGTGAGTCATTATCTAATTCAGAATTATATAATTCATGCTTATCAAGAGTTAAAATATAAAGACCATCCACAATATTGCCAAAGCAGATAAATACTTTACCTTCTTTATTACAGCATTGTCTTTAAGGATAACACAATATCCGTTTTTACCTAAATAAGTTACAGAAATTAAATTCCTACGAACATTAGGTACATACAGACAGTCATCTAATATTAAAACCATTGACTTAAAACATAAATTATAAACACCAACAGCTACAACTAGAATCCTGCTCCCATCAGTCAAAGTAAGAAACAACTCCCATTTTTTAAGCCTTCTGGTCTCCTGAAACTCCTGCAAAGAATTGCAGATATGATTAGTACAACTTGAATCCACACACCAGGAATCCGTGGGATTTTGTACTAAACATATTTCAAGAAGGAATGAAATTTTCATACCCTTATTGGCAGTCTTAAACTTTGTACAATTCCTCTTCCAATGTCCTTTCTCACTACAATGGAAACATTTTCTTTTCAGCTTCTTTCCTTTGTAGGCAACTCCTAAGGCAATTTGTTTACCCTCTTGCTTAGTGAAGTTCTTCTTCTTCTTCTTCTTACCCTTGCCTTTCGACTTAGGTTGAGAAGTAGAGGCTTTACCCACATTGGCTTCAACACTAGAATTACCAAGGATGCCTTCTGCCGCTACTAATTCATTCATTAATTCAGACAAAGAATAAATCTTTTTGTTCATGTTATAATTAAGTCTGAATTCCTTAAATGATTCCGGTAGTGACTGGAGTATCATATCTACTTGGAATTCTCTATCAATATCGACACCTAAAACCTTTAATGTATTCAGATTAGAGATCATTGTAAGACAATGCTCTCTCACTGAACTACCTTCAGCCATTTTGGTATTATAAATTTGCCTCATGGTTTCTTACCTTGCAGAACGGCCCTGCTCTCCAAACATCTCCTTCAGACTTAGCAAAATGTCCGAAACTAGTTCTACATCCTGCATTTGATGATGTAAAACGTTTGAGATGGACGTTTGGATATAGCACTTGGCCATTTCATTAGATTTCTGCGAACGATCATATCGTTGTTTTTCCTCAAGAGGAGCATCTAATGAAGGAAAGCTAGGACATGGTTTTGTAAGCACATATTTGTGCTCTTTAGCAGTGAGAACTATGTCCAAATTTCTTTTCCAGTCAACATAATTGGATCCAGTCAATTTGTTTTGATTAAGAATGATCACAAGTTGGCTAAATGATGTCATGTTTAAAAATGAAATAACAAACATGAATATAATAAGTAAACTGGACATTATCAATTTAGCATATAAACATATAATATGGAACCTTAATAAAACCATAATAATTATATGCAACGACAACCCAATCCCGCAATTAATATTCCTCAGCATAGAGTGAATAAAAAATACAATGATTGATTGAGAACTATTCTTATTATCAGTGCTATCATGATAACTCTTATCAAACACCAATAATATGCCGTTATACATTTGGCCTCTAAATAATTATAGTAAGAACTCAACATAAAGGATACTATAATATTTAGTCTAGTGTATACCATTGTCTAGAATCGTGTGTAGCCACATTTCATCCCCTTAACAGGCTAATTTTGTAGTACTATGATACAAAACACCCTCCGCATAGAATGCAAAGCTCAAGGCTAACACAAGGTGTTTGATCAAACTACTATAAACCAAGAAATTCAATCTTGTAGGACCATGAAATAAATACTCTCCGCATGGAATGCAAATCTTGAAGCTAAGACAAAGTATGTATTTCACACTACTATGAACTAACAATGGAGGCCGTGAGATCCAACTCTTTTATTTCTCTCCCACTAGATGTTTTAAATTAAAGGTTTTTATCTTTTAAACATGCATAAACTAATTATACATAGCCTTGCACTTTATACTAAGCACTTTTTCTCACGGAAAAAGCGTATCCCACGACTAAGCGCTTCTCGGGAAAAAAAATTAAGGAAAAAATTGAAAACACAAAAATCAGACAGAAAATTTCGCTACTATCTCGCGACTGTTTTGCGAGTAAAGCTTACCCGCGAAAAACCCATGTTTTCAGTATTTCCAGAAAAGTTGCAAACAGTTTTCAATGATTTTCATGAATAAACAATTACCATATGAACATGATACGCTAAATTTGATATAAAACTGAAATCTATTGATGCTATAGCCTTAAAGATCAAATAAACATACTTAAATTCAAATTTAAACAACATCATAACATCAATATCAGTTTTTATCAAATCATAGTTTCAACAACCATGCAAAAAATTAAATGCATATAAAATCTTCTAACATGATGAAACTATTATCTCTAATTCCAAAACTTACAAAACATGTTATATAGATTCGAAATGAAAACTTGGCTCTGATACCAATTGTAGGAAAATAACATGTTTGTATCGCATACAAAACATACACAGCGGAAATTTAACGGATCTACTTCATTCGCAATAGATAACATGTGCAATGTAAATTTCAGAATATATGAACAAAAGAGTATACCTTGGTATGGTGAATTTCAAAACAAAGATCAGAAGTACTCGAGAACACTTTTAATTTTCACTCCAATTCCACTTGATGCCCAAGATGTGTGGTCTCTCAATCAGTTTTATGTGTTTGTTCTAGAGAGAATATGAAGGAGTATCTTTCTTACATACATGAACAAACAAACCATTTCATTCTAAAAAATAAAATTCTGTATGTTTCTCTCCACATAACTGATTATCTAATTGGGCTAGCCTTTTGGGCCTTCCCAATTAGGCTTTAGTGTGTGGCTTGGAGTGGGACCAAAAGGGAATAAATAAGACATTAGCTCCAATGGGCCTTGGGCTTTTCTGTCAACTCTTGACAAGTCCAAAGTTACCATTAATTATATTTAATACCACTATATAAATATAATTGCACTCTAAGCCTTATTAATAAATTGTATCCCAAGACTTTATTATACATTCAACCCCTTCACAAAATATTCGTAGTAATACAAAGTCATAAATATAGACTGCCACTTTGTAAATTACTACATCTTAATCCTTGAGTACCCAGTTTAATCCTTTTAAGTTATTCATCTTATATTTATGAAATCTAATTTCATAATTATATACTTTAGTCTTACTAAAGTGTTTAGGCCTAATTCTCTGAATAACTGAACCCATTAAACTTATCTCAAGGGAATATTTTATATCTCCGTTAAGAGACTATGAATTCCATCTTGAGAATATATGTTCCATCAACACTAAATGTGGCTGCCCAACATACTGAGATTTTGACCGTTACTTTAGATCTCACTCCTGATATATCAAAGCAACCTACATTTCATGATCAGGTCCATTATTTTCTCAGGATTAAGAGTTCATGTGAATAGAGGTCGTGAGATTTATTATTCAATTGGCAGTCGTTAGGAGAATAATAAATCTCACAGCGGTCCAGTTCAATATGTCTTAACTCTTAAAACATATCAACATATTAACTAGAAGTCTCCACTTCCATGATCAAGACATCATCTTAGTTAATATGTTATAGTCTTCACAGATGAAATGCCCAATTTCATCACCGACTACGAACTGTGATTCTGAGTTTACAAAGAACTTGTGATTTATATCTTCTGTGACTTTTCACATAAATCACATACTATGCATCTCTTGAACTATATGATAATGTCCGAATATTTATGTTACCATTATTTTAGATAATAATAAAGCAACTTTATTAAACACAATATTAAGTCATACATCATTTCTCACATAATGTCATACATAATATCATACATAGTATCATACAATAGGATTTAAGGGCACTTATCCCAACAGTAGGTTGCTTTGATATATCAGAAGTGAGATCTAAAGTCACGATCAAAACCTCAGTATGTTGGGCAGCCACATTTAGTGTTGATGGAACATATATTCTCAAGATGGAATTCATAATCTCTTAACGAAGATATAAGATATTCCATTGAGATAAGTTTAATGGGTTTAGTTATTCAGAGTGTTAGGCCTAACCACTTTAGTAAGGATATACTAAAGTATATATTTATAAAATTGGATTTCATAAATATATGATGAATAACTTAAAGGATTAAACCGGGCACTCAAGGATTAAGATGTAATAATTTCAAAATGGCAGTCTATATTCATGACTTTGTATTATTACGAATATTTTAGGGGTTGCATGTATAATAAAGTCTTGGGATATAATTTATCAATAAGACCTAGAGTGCAATTATATTTATATAGTGGTATTAAATATAATTAATGGTAACTTTAGGCTTGTCAAGAGTTGAAAGAAAAGCCTAAGGCCCATTGGTGCTAATGTCTTATTCGTCCCTTTTGGTTCCGCTCCAAGCCACACACTAAAGCCCAATTGGAAAGGCCCAATAGGCCAGCCCAATTAGATAATTGGTTAGTTATAAAAGGAGAAACATACAGAATTTTTTAATAAGAGAAAAAGACACATCATTATGAAGTAGTGTGTATGTGTGAGTGAAGCCAGTCAATTATTCTCCCTTGAAAATTGATTGAGAGACCACGCTTCTTGGGTGTAAAGTGGAATTGGAGTGAAGATTAAAAGTGTTCCCAAGTACTTCTAATCTTTTGTTTTGAATTTCACCACACCAAAGTACGCTATTTCGTTCTTAAATCTGAAATTTACATAGTGCATGTTATGAATCATGAATGAAATAGATACATGTTTGTCGCTTCTGCTGTGTGTTTTGTATGAGAAACAAAACCAGATTTACCAACAATTGATATTAGAGCTAGGTTTTCATATCATGCTTGTATAACATGTGAAATGAATTTCTATTAATTTGGAATTTCATCTTCAAAAGAATTATGTTGGCCATAAACTTCAAGATGATGTTGTTTTATAACCAACATGACAAAAGAATAATACTTAATGGTATGGATTGAATGTTATATATCAATCCATGAATATATAGGTTACTTTTGAATCCATGAAGCCCATGGTCAATAGAATAATGCCATGTGGTGTGCTGTCGCAGGCAACCAAAAATAAAACCTATACTCCTAAAAATATATGTAGTAGTGTGAGTAAGGATCGTTCCCACGGAGAGTATCTAGCCTAGTTTTATGCCACGTGAACAAGGAGGGGGGGGGGGGGTTTGAGTATAATGAAAACAATTTTAAGAAAAACAACTAGGGAATAATTCAAATTAAAATATCGAAATCAATCAAAAGAACAAACCTTGGTCTAAGTCAACATCCACCACCGGAATTTCACAACTGATCATTGATGCAAATATATATCAATTCACACTTTGAATATTCACCGTTGGAATTATTTTCCTATCTCTCCTTAATTACAGTTAATTAGAAAACAAGCGATCTAATTAACCCTAACTACTAAACAACCCAAGACAAGCGCTAAAGGTTTAATCTAGTAGCAGCCTTAAGAATTAAAGAGATCGGTGAAACTAAACAACACAAGCACAAGCGGTTGTATTTAATTTAGTCGGGCGTTCTTCCTAAGATCTAATAATTTCTGACGCAGCAAATCATTAAATCTTGGTTGCTTCACAAATTAGAGAGATCAAACAATTACGGATTTGATATCTAACCTAGCAGTAGATTGCAACGAATAATTAACTAGTAGGCCTCCTAGTAATTAAACAAGACAATCATGAAAATAGGCATAGAAGAACATCCAATATTCAAAGCATAGATTGAACAATAAAAACAAATTAGATCTCACAGTTTTATTGATTCTGGGGCTTCAGTTTCCTTCAACCAAGTATAAAAGTTTAGCCACGCAGGGCCATGACAGAAAACTCGAAAGAGAAAATTAGAGAAGAGGGGAGAGAGAGAGGTGTGTGTGTAATTCTAATTTCTCCTCCCTCTTTTTCACGTTAATTCCCCCTTTCCCAAGCCTACAAAATCTCCTAAAAATATTCTAAATAATAATATTCAAATCTGACTAATTAAGGAAAAATATTAAAAATAAAACAAAGCCCTAATATAACTAGGAAAGTGGTGTTTTTCAGCTGGAATTTTCGTGCATCAGATCTGGAAGCTTCCATAAATAAATCGCATCAGATTACATATTAGAATTGTAGGCAAAGGAACATTCCAGAACGTCAACAGTGCAGGTGCAGCAACTTCAAGCCCAATTTCGACCTTGATGCGGCCCGTATCTCTCAAAACTCAAAACATGAAAGTTGTAGATCTTTGTCTTAGCGTTCCATAGCATCTTGAATCATCTTTGTCTTAGCTACGTTTTGTACTTAATGCCTCCATTTGCACCCTAAATCAAAATATAAGAATAATGAGTATATTTAGGCACCAAATAAGTGTAAAAGACTAAACATTAAGAGAGAAATATATGCCAATTTGCATTCTCATCACCGTGTCTTGTTATATAACCGCCTGGTTAGTTATTGAATGCAAGTTAGTTATTGAATATAACCGCCTGGTTAGTTATTGACAATCTATATATTGCGTGAACCAAATGGTTGCACTGCTTGGCCATATAAAGGGAAGAATCCGTGTACTATGTATAATATATCTCTTGCATGGTTTCATGAATTCATGTCCACTAACATGTAATATATAAGGCTTGCATGTAATATATAAGGTTTATATTCTATCCGTATATTATAATATATATATATATATAAAAACCTATATATATTTATATATATTAATGCTAGGATTAAAGTATTTATTTAATGAAATTTATTCCTAATGAGATTAGTATTATGTTTTCAAGGTTTCTAGCATTATTATAGTTCTTGATCTTAAAAACCTTTAATTTAAAATATCTAGTAGGAGAGAGATACAAGGATTGGATCTCACGGCCTCCATTATCGGTTCATAGTAGTGTGGGTAAACACCTCGTCTTGGCGTATATGCCTTACGATCCCAAAGGAGGATGTTTATTTCATAGTACTACAAGATTGAACTAACCCGTTTAAAGTAATGTGAACAAGCACCTCGTCTTGGCGTATATGCCTCGCGATCCTAAAGGAGGGTGTTTTGTTCCATGGTACTACAAGTTTAAACACTATAAAGGGAGATGAAATGTGGCTACACATGATTCTAGATAATGGTGTACACTAGACTAAGTGTAATGTTTATCTCCCAAAGGAGCTATGTCATTATTACTTAGAGGCTAAAGACAAAAACGGAATATTATTAATGTTTAATAAGAGTTATCATGATAGCACTAATAATGAGAATATTTCACAACCAATTAATGTGTTTATAATAAACTTGCTACCAAGGAATTATAGACATGGATTGGGTTGTCGTTGCATATATTATTTTATGGTTTTATTAAGGTTCCATATTATATGCTTATATGCTAAATTGATAATATCCAGTTTATTTATTATATTCATGTTTGTTATTTTCAAATTTAAATCATGTTATCATTTAGCCCACTTGTTGCTATTCTTAATCAAAACAAACTGACTAGATCCAACTATGTTGACTGGAAAAGAAATTTGGACATTGTTCTTACTGTAGAAGAGCACAAATATGTGCTTACTTAACCATGTCGTAGCTTTCCATCATTAGATGCTCCTCTTGAGGAAAAACAGCAATATGATCATTGGTAGAAATCTAATGAGATGGCCAAGTGCTATATCCTAGCATCTATTTCAAATATTCTGTAGCATCAAATGCAAGATGTAGAACTAGCTTCGGACATTATGCTAAGTTTGAAGGAGATGTTTGGTGAGCAAGGCCATTCTGCAAGGCAAAAAACTATGAGGCAAATTTATAATACCAAAATGGCTGAAGGTACTTCAGTGAGGGAGCATTGTCTTAGAATGATCTCTAATCTGAATACATTGGAAGTTTTAGGTGTCGATATTGATGGAGAATCCCAAATGGATATGATGCTCTAGTCACTACCAGAATCATTCAAGGAATTCAGGCTTAACTATAACATGAACAAAAAGGTTTATACATTGTCTGAATTGATGAATGAGTTGGTAGCGCCAGAAGGCATCCTTGGTACTTCTAGTGTTGATGCTAATATGGCTGAAGCTTCTACTTCTCAACCTAAGTCGAAAGGCAAGGGTAAAATGAAAAAGAATAAGAAGGATTTCACCAAGAGAGATGGTAAACAAGTTGCCTTAGAAGTTTCCAACAGAGGAAAGAAAACCAAAGGAAAGTGTTTCTATTATGGTGAGAAAGGACATTGGAAGAGGAATTGTCCAATATTCAAAACTGCCAAGAATAAAGGTATGAAAAGTACATTCCTTCTTGAAATATGTTTGGTATAGAATCCCACGGATTCCTGGTGTGTGGATTCAGGTTGTACTAATCATATCTGCAATACTTTGCAGGGGTTCCAGGAGACCAGAAAGCTGAATGAAGGGAAATTGTTTCTTACTTTGGCTGATGGGAGCAGAATACCAGTTGTAGCTATTGGAGTGTTTAATTTATGTTTTAAGTCTAGGGTTTTAATATTGGAAGACTGTATGTACCTAATGTTCGTAGGAATTTAATTTCTACAACTTATTTAGGTAAACAAGGATATTATGTTATCCTAAAAAATAATGTTGTAATAAAAAAGGATAAAATGTTTATCTGTTCTAGAAATATTGTAGATGGTCTTCATATTTTAACTCCTGACAAGCATGAATTATACAATTCTGAATTAGATAGTAGCTCTCATGTAAAATCATTAAAGAGAATGAATTCTACTAGTGATGTATATCTATGGCATTTGCGTTTAGGTCATATTAATTCAAATAGGATTCAAAGACTAATCAAAGATAGACTTTTACAACCCATGGACTTCGATGGATTTCCAATTTGCGAATCTTGTTTGGAAGGTAAAATGACCAAACGACCTTTTAATGCAAAAGGTAAAAGAGCCCAAGAGTTGCTTGAATTAGTTCATACAGATGTATGTGGTCCTACATCAACCCAAGCAAAAGGAGGTTATGAGTACTTCATCACTTTTACGGATGATTACTCAAGATATGATTATGTGTACCTAATGAGACAGAAGTTCGAAGCCTTTGAAAAGTTCAAAGAGTTTAGGGCTGAAGTTGAAAATCAATTGGGTAAACGCATAAAGGCCATTCGATCTGATCGAGGTGGCGAATACCTTTTTAGGGATTTCAAGGATTACCTAATTGAAAATGAGATTGTCTCCCAATTAACTGCACCTGGAACTCAACAACAAAATGGTGTAGCGGAAAGAAGGAATAGGACTCTTTTGGAAATGGTTAGGTCCATGATGAGTTATTCAACTTTACCAATTTCCTTTTGGGGATATGCACTAAAAACTGCTATGCATATTTTGAATTTAGTTCCATCAAAATCTGTTCCCAACACACCTAAGGAATTGTGGAGTGGGCGCAAGCCTAGTATGAAATATCTCCACATTTGGGGATGTCCATCACATGTGTTGAAAGAGACGTCTGATAAGTTAGAAGCTAAAACAGAAGTATGCATGTTTTTAGGGTATTCAAAGAAAACCAATGGTTATTTATTTTATAATCATAAGGATAACAAAGTGTTTGTTAGCACTCATACCAAATTTTTGGAAGATGATTATGTGAATAATTTTTATCCTAGAAGTAAAGTTGTATTGGCTGAATTAGATGAACCTGTAATTGAATAACTAATGGATGAAACAAGGAATGATGTGGTTGTATTGGATACACCACAAGACATTACTCATGAGATGACTAGTACACAGGTGTCTCATCATAGTGGGAGAATTGTTCGGCCTCCTATAAGATTTATAGGTTTGGGAGAAACTTATGAAGCTATCCTAGAAGAGGTTGAATCGGATCCTTACACTTATGAGGAGGCAATGAATGATATAGATGCACATCATTGAGTTCAAGCTATGAAATCTGAATTGGATTCTATGTATTCCAATCAGGTATGGGATCTTGTAAAGGCGCCTAACGGCATTAAACCTGTTGGTTGCAAATGGGTTTACAAGAGGAAGAGAGGGATAGATGGAAAGGTTGAAACCTTTAAAGCAAGACTAGTGGCGAAAGGGTATACATAAAAAGAAGGTATTGATTATGATGAAACTTTTTCGCCAGTAGCCATGCTTAAATTTATCAGAATTCTCTTATCCATTGCTGCTCATTATGATTATGAGATTTGGCAAATGGATGTCAAGACTGCATTTCTTAATGGCAATCTTGAAGAAGAAATCCATATGATGCAACTGGAAGGTTTCATAGTAAAGAACTAAGAGCATATGGTATGCAAGTTGAAAAGGTCCATTTATGGACTTAAGCAAGCATCTAGGTCATGGAACATTAGATTTGATCAAGCAATCAAATCGTTTGGTTTTGAACAAAATCTTGATGAACTATGTGTATACAAAAGACATCAAGACAAAATAGTAATGTTCCTAGTGCTTTATGTTGATGATATTCTACTCATTGGGAATGATGTAGGGGTAATGCCATCGGTAAAGGTTTGGTTGTCAAGCCAATTTGAAATGAAGGACTTGGGTGAAGCTAACATTATTCTAGGGATCAAGCTTTGGCGAGATCGCAAGAATAAGATGTTAGGTTTATCACAAACTGGGTATATAGATAAAGTTCTAGAACGGTTTAGCATGCAAAACTCCAAGTAAGGATTACTTCCTTTTAGACATGGAGTTCCTCTATCTCATAACCAAAGGCTTAAGACTCTTGAGGAAGAAAATATGATAAGACAAGTTCCTTATGCTTCTGTAGTGGGAAGTCTCATGTATGCCATGCTATGTACTAGACCAGATATCTGTTATTCAGTTGGTATGGTCAACCGATATTAATCAAATCTAGGACTTAAACATTGGCAAGCTGTAAAGCATATTCTTAAGTATCTACGGAGAATAAGAGATGATATGCTTGTTTACCATAGTGAGGACTTGATTCCCATTGGTTATACAGATTCAGATTTTCAGTCATATCTTGATTTCAGAAAGTCTACTTCAGGTTGTATGTTCACCTTGGGAGGTGGAGCCATAAGTTGGAGGAGTGTTAAGCAATCTTGTATTGCAAACTCCACCGTGGAAGCTGAATATATTGCTGCTTGTGAAGCGGCAAAGGAAGCTGTTTAGCTCAAGAAATTCCTTTCTGATCTTGGTGTTGTGAGAATGGAGCAAGTTCCCATCACATTGTTTTGCAACAATAGTGGAGCGCTTGCACAATCCAAGGATCCAAGAAATCACAAGAAAGGAAAGCACATTGAGAGAAAGTACCACATTATTCGAGACTTTATTACTTAAGGAGATGTAGTAGTAGCAAAGATTGATAATGCAAGTAATCTAACGGATCCCTTTACCAAAACCTTGCCACAAAGGACTTTTCAGTCACATTTGGAGGAAATGGGAGTTAGATTAGTACACAATAGTCTTTAGGGCAAGTGGGAGATTGTTAGAATATGTGTGCTTAAATCCTATTGTATGATGCTATGTATGACATTATGTATGACTTAATGTTATGATTAAAAAAATTATTTTATTATTATCTAATATAATGGCAACATGAATATTTGGACATTATCATATAGTCCATGAGATGCATAGTATGTGATTTATGTGATTTAGTCACGGAAAATATAGATCACAAGTTCTTTGAAAACTCAGAATTATAGTTTGTAGTCGATGATGAAATTGGGCATTTCATCTGTGAAGACTATAACATGTCAACTAAGATGATTTGTCTTGATCATAATAGTGGAGATTTCTAGTAGCTATGTTGATATGTTTTAAGAGTTAAGACATATTGAACTGGACCGCTGTGAGATTTATTATTCTTCTAACGACTGTTAAATGGATAATAAATCTCACGACTTCTATTTGCATGAACTCTTAATCCTAAGAGAATAATGGACCTAATAATGAGATGTATGTTGCCTTGATATATCAGGAGTGAGATCTAAAGTCACGATCAAAACCTCAGTATGTTGGGCAGCCACATTAGTGTTGATGGAACATATATTCTCAAGAAGGAATTCATAATCTCTTAATGGAGATATAAAATATTCCCTTGAGATAAGTTTAATGGGTTTGGTTATTCAAAGTGTTAGGCCTAACCACTTTAGTAAAGATATACTAAAGTATATATTTATGAAATTGGATTTCATAAATATATGATGAATAACTTAAAAGATTAAACCGGGTACTCAAGGATTAAGATGTAGTAATTTCAAAGTGGCAATCTATATTCATGGCTTTGTATTACTACGAATATTTTATGAAGGGGTTGCATGTATAATAAAGTCTTGGGATATAATTTATTAATAAGGCCTAGAGTACAATTATATTTATATAGTGGTATTAAAAATAATTAATGGTAACTTTAGGCTTGTCAAGAGTTGATAGAAAAGCCCAAGGCCCATTGGAGCTAGTGTCTTATTGGTCTCTTTTGGTCCCACTCCAAGCCACACACTAAAGCCCAATTGGAAAGGCCCAATAGACTGGCCCAATTAGATAATTGGTTAGTTATAAAGGAAGAAACATACAAAATTTTTTAATAAGAGAAAAAGACACATCATTGTGAAGTGGTGTGTATGTGTAAGTGAAGCCACTCAATTATTCTCCCTTGAAAACTGATTGAGAGACCATACTTCTTAGGCGTAAAGTGGAATTGGAGTGAAGATTAAAAGTGTTCCCAAGTACTTCTAATCTTTTGTTTTGAATTTCACCGCACCAAGGTACGCTATTTCGTTCTTAAATTCTGAAATTTACATAGTGCATGTTATGAATCATGAATGAAATAGATCCATATTTGTTGCTTCCGCTGTGTGTTTTGTGTAGATACAAAACCAGATTTACCAACAATTTTTTCATCATTTTTAGCAAGAAAAACTTTGACGGATTTTTGTAGTTTTTGTGAAAAAGATTTTATTTTTGAAACTCGAAATTTGGAACTTGGAATTTGAACATGAGATTTTGAAAATTGAAACTTGAAATTTTGAAAGTTTGAAATTTGGAATTTGAAACTTGAGATTTTGAAAATTCACAACTTGAGATTTTGAGACTGGAAACTTGGAATTTTGGATTGAGATTTGGAACTTGAAATTTGGAACATAAGATTTTGAAAATTGAAACTTTAGATTGTGAATTAAAATTTGGAACTTTGAAATTTGAAATTTTTAATTTGGAATGTGGAATTTTAAAACTTGGGATTGAAGATTTTGAATTGAAAATTTGGAGTTTAAGAATTCGGGATTTGGAATTGAGAGTTTAATGCTGAGACATTGACATTTTGTTGTTGTGTGCTCTTATTGAAATTTGGGGTATCGCATGGTTGATCATGTTGTAATCTTGGCTTTGGGGCATTTTCTGAATTGTTGTATTTTTTGGTCATGATGTAACTTGAACAATGTTGATGAGTCTTGAATTTTGGCTTTAATTTTGGGGCATTGAAGTTGTGAAAAATTTGTGGTGTAGGCTTGGATAAACAAATTCATGATGAGTGTGGAAAATTTGTTGGCATGTGTAAGTCTTATTTCATGAGCATGGCAAAATTTTGAAGGTATGGGTATGGGAAAAAAAAATTATAGTGTCATGAAATTTTGGTTATTGAAAGTTTTTGTTGGGCATGGGATTTTCTTTGGTTATCCTGATGAGGGGTCTAACACTTGTCTTTGCTGATTTTTCAAGTGAGTTGATTGGCGTTGGCTGATGCCAACAGAAGATCCTTAGAGGAAAGGATCAGGATTCTTGAGCTTAAGAACCAACAACATGATCCTCAATTCTATGCAAGTCAAGAAGGAAATACTAAAGGCGGCTCCTCTAGAGGTGGGTCGAGGAGATCTTCACGTAGGCAGACCCGGAGACCCAATGATGTTTGATTTGTATTTTTAATTTTTCCTACAAACCAAGAAGGAGTGTTCCTTAGACAATGTTGTATTAATTTCCATTTTTAGCTCTTTGTCCTTGGAATTGCCTTTAATCATGCAGAGACTTTAAATGAGGCAAGTTTAGAATTCACCTAATGAGGTCTTGTAGGACCAATTTAAACTTATCTTGATTGGCTCTGATGGAATTTGCACTTATTTGAATAAGGCAGAGCCAAATGCCCCTAGTTTAGGAGTGAATGCATGACTTTTGGAAATCTTGAAATCTTGGTTTTTTTTATGAAAAGATGATGATGATGGTCCCTCTTTTTTTTTTCTTTTTTTTTTTTTTTTGAAAATGAATGAGGCATGGTCGAATGCCCCTAGTTTGGGACATGAATTCATGATCTTGAAAAACCTTAATTTGATCATTTTTTTTTTTTGAAAATAGTGATGCAGGTGATGATTTTTTTTTTTTTTTGAAAACAAATGAGTAAGATATCTCTAAATTCCCCAATTCAATAAATAAAAAATTTACGAACGTTTAACAAGGTCAAAAACGAACCGAAAAAGTTCCTGAGAACACAAAACAATGCAAATGAGCTTTAGTGGGGCTGAGTGCTGTTTGGCACTTGAGAAATGCCATTCGGCACTTTCTCATGCCACTAGGCTTAGGCCATGGTGGGTCAACTTCTCATGCCTTTTTGACGCATGTTTTGCGTTTTCAAGTGGTTTGAAAGATTTTTTCTTTGTTTATGACCATGAAAGACTTTTCTACTCATCTACAAACTCTTTGAATCTTATCTAAACCTGATTAAGAACTGATAAAGCTTGCTTTAGTGATCTCACCTGAATGAGACATAGCCAAATGACCCTAGTTCAACAATCAATGTGAATTTTGAAAAATATTATTGTGTAGGGACATCAATAAAGCAAAATTTGAGTAAAACAAGATCAAAATTACAAAACTGGGCAAAACAAAGACTACTGGGATGATGGGCCAATGGGCTCTATTTGAGTGCCAATTGGCATACCTAAATTGAAGATTGATGGTGATTGTTGTGTTGGGGTTTATGCTCTAAAATCCAATTTATTGGCATGTCATAAATTATTAAATTGTTTAATTATATGAGACTATCTATAAATGAACTAATAGAACATTATCTTAGTCCATGAGATGCATAGTATGTGATTTATTCTAAAATTCACAAAAGATATAAATCACAAGTTCTTTGTAAACTCAGAATTTTAGTTTGTAGTCGATGATGAAATTGGGCATTTCATGTGCGAAGACTATAACATATTACCTAAGATGATTTGCCTTCATCATGGAAGTGGAGACTTCTAGTTGATATGTTTTAAGAGTTAAGACATATTGAATTGGACCGCTGTAAGATTTATTATTCTCCTAATGACTGTCAAATGAATAATAAATCTCACGACTTCTATGTACATCAACTCTAAATCTTGAGAGAATAATGAACATGATCAAGAGGTGTACGTTGTTTTGATATATCAGGAGTGAAATCTATAAGTCATGATCTAAACCTCAGTATGTTGGACAGCCCAAGGCCTATTGGAGTTAAAATCTTATTTGTTCCCTTTTGGTCCCACTCCAAGCCACATACTAGAGCCTAATTAGAATGACCTAAATGGCTAGCCCAATTAGATAATCAGTCATATGTAAGGAGAGAAACATACAGAATTTCATAAGTCTTTCTTAAGTCTTTTCATAAATGTTTTCATTAAGATCTTACACGGAATGAAATGATTTGTATGTGAGTGTTGGACATTTTCTTATTCTCTCCTTGGAAACTGATTGAGAGATCACACTTCTTAGGCCTAAAGTGGAATTGGGGTGAAGATTAAAAGTATTCCCAAGTACTTCTAATCTTTTGTTTTGAATTTTACCGCACCAAGATACACTTTCTTGTTCTTTAATTCTGAAACTTACGTAGTACACGTTATCAATTACGAATGAAGTAGATCCATTAATTTTCCGCTGCATATGTTTTTTATGTGATACAAACATGTATTTTTCCCACAACTGGTATCAAAGCGGACTTCAATTTCGAATCTGAATAACATGTTTTGTGAGTTTTGGAATTAGAGATAATAGTTCATGTTGTTAGAAAATTATGCATTTAATTTTCTGCATGATTGTTGAAACTATGATTTGATGAAAACTAATATTGATGTTATGATGTTGTTTAAATTTGAATTTAAGTATGTTCAATTGATCTTTAAGGCTATAGCATCAATAGAATTCAGTTTTGATATCAATTCTATCTATTATGTTCATATGGTGGCTATTTGTTCATGAAAAACTGTTGAAAACTGTCTACAACTGCTCTTTAAAAACTGAAAACACGCGTTTTTAGCAAGTACTTCACGAGAAGGTAACCTGCGAAAAATGTCTCTGAAGTGTAAAATTGTTTCACAGGTAAGCTTTACTCACGAATTAGTCATGAGACAGTCGCGAAAGTTTCTGTCTGAATTTTGTGTTTTCACCATTGTGCCTTAACCCATTTTCGCAGGAAGAGCTTAGTCGTGCAATACTCGCGAAAATGCATCTAAAGAGAATTTTGAATTTTTTCTAAGTTATTTCAAATGTATAAAGAGCAAGGTTGTGTGTGATGAGATTACACATGGTTCTAACTAAAAGACCTAATGAGATCAAAGATATTAGTTAAATAGAACTCTTATTCCTAAATAGTTTGGGACTTGTCTTTTAAAAAATATTCTAATGAAATTGGAATTGTTGTATGATTGAAAGTCCTTAATTTATTTTAATTAGAAGTTTTAATGAGATTAAAGCTTAATTAAAAGGTATATAGTTTCTAATGAGATTAGAATTCTTAATCAAATAAGTTAAGGATAGAGTTCTATATAACTAATTTTTGACTCATTAGTGTTTAAGGAATCCTAAATGGTTTAGGATTTCCATTTTAGTTAGTAATTCTAATAAGATTAGAGTCTTCAATAAGTGCAAGGTTATTAGTTGTGATGGGATCACAATTATTTCAAGAAAAACCCAAATAATGAGTAGGAGTGCAGAAATAACCCCTTTGTTAAGTTTATTGTATTGTGAATAGATACCTTGTCTTGATTTCGAGTCATGCATTCCATACGAAGGGTATTTACTTCACGGATTACAAGGTTAAACTTCTTTGTGATTGTGCGAATGTTCGTCACGCTATTGTGACATGACTTAGTAACATCACATTGAATTTAAACAATTAAACACATTTGATGTGTAGGGTTAAAATTGTGATTAGATCACAATGATTTCATAACAATCCACTTGTTTTAAATTTCTAGTGGGAGAGAAATACAAGGGTTGGATCTCATGGCCTCCATTGTCGATTCATAGTGGTGTGGGGTAAACATCTCATCTTGGCCTCGAGCCTTGCATTCCATACGGAGGATGTTTATTTCATGGTACTACAAGTTTGAACTTCCCGGTTTATAGTGGTGTGGGCAAGCACCTCGTCTTGGCCTCAAGCCTTGCGTTCCATGCAGAGGGTGTTTTGCATCATAGTACTATAAGATTAAACCTTACAAGGGTAGAATTATGTGGCTACACATGGTTCTAGGCAATATGGTGTACACTAGACTAAGTTTGATACTAACCTCTATGCTAAGTTCTTGCAATTATTACTTAAAGGCTAAAGGAAAAGCGGCAAATTATTTTTGTTTTTGTTTGAACTAATCGAGATGGGTCTTGCTTCTGTGGATCAATTCCCAAATCTACTTTTTCCCATCCTTCTTCTGTTGCTACTTGTGTATCCCTTTCTGATATAATTCTCTCCTCTTTTTTCGTATTGCTTTCTTCTTCTGAACTTTCCTACTCAGCATACCAAACTTTTATGTTGTGGCCCTTGTTTGGAGCCCCTTTGCGTATCGCATATAGGCCCTACGCACCTTCATAACTTGTAGATTATTCTACCGTTTGGGCTTCGAACACTGACGCATTGTGGTGCATCACCTGACTCCAAATCGGGTGCTTCTTTCCTTTTCTTTCTTTGCATTAGCAGTTTCCTTAGATCAGGGTCTGGATCGTCTTGAACGTCCTCCCACTTAGGGACGAAGGTGCCTTCTGGTTTTGACACTAAGCTTTCATAGATGGTGCTCATTCATCGTAGAACATAGTTTCTACTAGATGAGCCTCCACTTGTTTGAAGGGCGATGGGTTTGCCACTATTCATATCATTCTACCGTTCAACCTTCCCTTTATGCATTGATGGTAAGTAGAAGGGACCAACCGGTGCTTATGCAACCACAGCCTTCCCAATTGTATGTGATACGAGACTTTCGTTTTCACCATATGGAAGCGGGCCAAAAAGGCTACTGGCCCCACTTTCAACCACAACTGAATGTGGCCTATGATATACTCACCTCTTCCCCTGAATCCTGTTACCTCCATTGAGCACCCCTGTTTTTTCTTTCTGAAATTCCTGCTGCTTACAATGTACTCAGCGGGATGAGGTTCACAGAAGTGCCCATATCGACCAGGGCTTTGATTTATGGATGCCGCCAGCCTATGATCTGAATACCCTACCTCAATGTCTTCAACACTGAAGGTGATCTCGTTTGCCTCTTGCAAGAAGGCCTTGTCATTTATGGCTTTTGCTATTAAGCTCTCTACTCCTGTCCCTGAGGCAATGCTTACTGAAGCCTCTTGGCAATCCGTTGCTCATTTACTGTGAGCCCTAACTGATCAAACAGGTTTTTGAACCTGGAACTTTTTTGCAAGGTGGTAATAGCTGTGGTAGGTAGGGCTGGCATTTCCTCTTTATCTTCCCTTGGATCTGCGCAAATGAAAACTGTTGCTACCCCCTTCCCCTTATGGTTTGGGAGTGGGTTTCTTTGGACTTCCAGCTGAGATAACTTGAGAGTCCTTTCTTTGATTCTACGATGTACTAGCCTATGGAGCGCCCAACATTCTGCGATAGGATGTTGGACATAATTGTGCAAGTGGCAGAAACGCAGGTCTCTCTGCTCTTCTTCGGTGGGTTCTCTAGAAATTTGGTTGTACTTAAAGACCCCATCTGCGATCCATTTATCCAGGAGCACATCTAACTCCTTTGGTGTACATGGTAGTGGTGGAAGGGTCTCATATTCCCTTCCGTCGAACTTCCACTTGTTGGGGTTTATGCCCTAAAATCCTATTTATTGGCATGTCATAAATAATTAAATTGTTTAATTATATGAGACTATTTATAAATGAACTAATAGGACATTATCTTAGTCCATGAGATGCATAGTATGCGATTTATGTGAAAAGTCACAGAAGATATAAATTGCAAGTTCTTTGTAAACTCAAAATGTAGTTCGTAGTCAGTGATGAAATTGGGCGTTTCATCTGCGAAGACTATAACATATCAACTAAGATGATTTGTCTTGATCATGGAAGTGGAGACTTCTAGTTGATATGTTGATATGTTTTAAGAGTTAAGACATATTGAACTGGACTTTGTGAGATTTATTATTCTCCTAACGAATATTAAATGAATAATAAATCTCACGACTTCTATGTACATCAACTCTTAATCTTGAAAGAATAATGGACCTGATCATGAGATGTAGGTTGCTTTGATATATCAGAAGTGAGATCTATAAATCATGGTCAAAACCTCAGTATGTTGGGCAGCCACATTTAGTGTTGATGGAACATATATTCTTAAGATGGAATTCAAAATCTCTTAATAGAGATATAAAATATTCCCTTGAGATAAGTTTAATGAGTTTGGTTATTCAGAGTATTGGGCCCAACCACTTTAGTAAGGAGTAACTAAAGTATATATTTATGGAATTGGATTTCATAAATATATTATGAATAATATAAAGGATTAAACTGGGTACTCAAGGATTAAGATGTAGTAATCTTCAAAGTGGCAGTCTATATTTATGACTTTGTATTACTACGAATATTTTAATGAAGGGGTTGCATGTATAATAAAGTCTTGGGATATAATTTATTAATAAGGCCTAGAGTGCAATTATATTCTTATAGTGGTATTGAATATAATTAATGGTAACTTTGGACTTGTCAAGATTTGATAGAAAAGCCCAAGACCCATTGGAGCTAGAGTCTTATTTGTTCCCTTTTGGTCCCACTCGAATCCACATACTAGAGCTCAATTGGAATGGCCCAAAAGGCTAGCCCAATTAGATAATCAGTTATATATAAGGAGAGAAACATACAAAATTTCACAAGACCTTTCATAAGTGATTTTTATAAGATCATACAAGAAATGAAATGGTTTGTATGTGAGTGTTGGACACTCTCCTATTCTCTCTTTGAAAACTAATTGAGAGACCACACTTCTTAGGCATTAAGTGGAATTGGAGTGAAGATTAAAAGTTTTCCTAAGTGCTTCTAATTTTTTGTTTTGAAATTCACCGCACCAAGGTACGCTTCCTATTCTTTGTTTTAGAATTCAAGGTTACGTGTTATCTCTCATGAATGAAGTAGATCTGTGTTTCACCGCACCAAAGTACGCTTCCTATTCTTTATTCTAGAATTCAAGGTTACATGTTATCTTTCATGAATGAAGTAGATTCATGTTTGTTGATCTGCTGTGTGTTTTGTATGAGATGCAAAACCAAATTTTTCCAACAAATAGTATTAGAGCGGTCTTCAATATCATGCTTGAATAACATGTGATTGAGTTTTAGAATTAAAGAAAAACTATTTCCTTGATTTTACTCTTGTGTCATTGGAATGCATAAACTTATAATGCATTTGATAGTCTTTGTTTTAGAAATGAACACGTAAATGTCTATTGCTAATATTAGTGACTGATATGGCCCACTTTAATTTAATTTCTTTGAATGTTTGCATTCTTGCAATATATCTATTGGCCGTGGGCATGTTGTTACTTTGAGAAAGATAACTGTGTATATGTGCTAGGAATTAGAGATAATAATTTCATGGTGTTAGAAAATAAAGCATTTAATTTTTCTGCATGAACATTGAAATTATTTTTTGATAAAAACTGATATTGATGTTATGATGTTGTTTAAATTTGAATTTAATTATGTTAAATTGAACTTTAAAGGCTATAGCATCAATGGAATTTAGTTTTGATATCAATTTATGTCTATCAAGTTCATTTGATGGTTGTTTGTTCTTAAAAAATGGTTAAAAACTGCCTTAGAAAAATTCTGGAAATTTAAAATTCACAAAGCTCGATCGATCGAGAAGCTGTCGAGCATCTATCGAGCTTACAGAAGAATGCTTGATCGATCGACCAGCTATCGGGCAGGTGTCGAGACAGCAAGATTGTTTCTCGATCGATTGAGAAGCTATCGAGGATCGATTGAGCCTGGGAATTTTTTGAATTTTTCTAAGTGTTTTCAAATGTATAAAGTGCAGGGCTGTGTGTGATTAGTTTACACATGGTTCTAACTAAAAGACCTAATGAGATCAAAGATATTAGTTAAATAGAACTCTTAATCTAAAATAATTTAGGGGCTTGTCTTTTAAGAAACATTCTAATGAGATTGGAATTGTTGTATGATTAAAATTCCTTAATTTATTTTAATTAAAGGTTTTTTAATGAGATTAAAATTCTAATTAAAAGGTATATAGTTTCTAATAAGATTAGAATCTTTTATTTAATAAATTAAGGATAGAGTTCTATATAACTAATTTTTGATTCATTAGTGTTTAAGGAATCCTAAATAGTTTAGGACTTCCATTTTAGTTAGTGATTCTAATTAGATTAGAGTCTTCAACAAGTGCAAGGTTATTAGTTCTGATGGGATCACAATTATTTAAAGAAAAACACAAATAACGAGTGGGAGTAGAAATAACCCTTTTGTTAAGTTTATTGTAATATGAATGGATACCTTGTCTTGGCCTCGAGCCTTGCATTCCATGCGGAGGGTATTTACTTCACAGATTACATGATTAAACTTCTTTGTGATTACGCGAATGTTCGTTACGCTATTGTGACGTGACTTAGTAAGATCACATCGAATTTAAACAATTAAACACATTTGATATGTAGGGTTAAAATTGTGATTAGATCACAGTGATTTCAAGACAATCCACTTGTTTTAAAATTTCTTGTGGGGGAGAGATACAAGGGTTGGATCTCACAGCCTTCATTGCTGGTTTATAGTAGTGTGATTAAGCACCTCGCCTTGGCGTACATGCCTTGCTCCCTTCAGAGGGTGTTTAATTCATGGTGCTACAGGTTAAACTTCTTAATGATGGATGAAGTGTGTTTTTACACTAAGAATGACCCCGCTTCCATGGAGTTACTTGGTGACTCACATGGAATCCAGGCAATGGTGTACATTAGACTAAGTGTAACGTTAACCTCCCTTCGGAGCTATGTCATTATTACTTAGAGGCCACAGGAAAAGCGGCAAATTATTTTTGTTTGGTAAGAGTTACCATGATAGCATTAATAATGAGAATATTTCTCGCCTGATCATAGTGATTGGTATGACCTCGCTTCTGAGGAATATTAATTGCGGGATTAGGTTGTCATTGCACCTAATATAGTGTGCTTTTTGGGTTTCATACTATATGGTTATGGATGCAAAATATAATTTCCTTGTAATTATGTTCATAGTCTCAAAATAAAGTTGTCATAATTTTGTTCTCTAGCTACTATTTTAATTGAATCACATTAACTAAGATATAATTTTGGACATGGTGCTTAAAGGAGCTGAAATACATATATATGTTTCGATTCAACATTGTCATAATTTCCTATACATGATGCATTTATGGAGGATAGCTTATGATGTAATCATAGTCTCCATTGAAATGCTAAATTGTTACATTGGCTTCTATCTCAATTGTGCTACAGCATGAAATGTAAGAGTTAGTACTAGACTTAGACTTTATATTAAGTCTAAATGAGATGTTTGGTATGAATCATATTGAGTGCGAAGAAAAGCTTAAGGAGTTCCAATTCTATGTCATTTTATGAAAATATTTTTTAAAATGAATTGGAATTCTTGGATGTAGAGATTAAATGTTAATCTCATTTGGATATGATCCACAAGTCCTTGTTAGAACCATTTGATCAATTCAAATTGTTTTGAAAATATACTCTTTTTATATATTATCTGAATTGATGAGTAAGTTCTACGCAACGGAAGACATCCTAAAAGCTAAGGCTAGGATCAATATGATTTAATTTGAACTCTTAGCCTGAACCGAAAGGTAAGGGTGGTAAGAAGAGAAATTATAATATCAAATAGTTGGACAAGTTAGTTACCCTAATAGTTGCCAAAAGGAAATTAGACTCAAAATTTTGACCAAAAGGAAAGTGTTTCTGATTTTGGTAAAGTTAAGCATTGTCCATGATTGTTTTCTAGATGGAGATTTACATGTTTTACTTTTTAAAGAGAAAGTTTCATCCTTTGGTATTGTATGTTTTGGCACCTATGACTAGATTTTATTAATCAAAATGTTATTCAAGATTGGTGAAAGATGGACTTTTAGAACCATTATTTTATTATATTCCCAATCTATGAATTCTATTTAGAGGATAAGAAGATCTAAGGCTCCTTTTCGTAAAAGAATGAAGTTCCAATGACTTCTTTAAGTCAGTGCACACATAAAAGGAGGAATAGGGCTCTTTTAAGGTAGATTGTTCTAGAAGTAAAATGTCAGAATTTGTTAAAAGACAACTATAAAATACATTTAGAAATGAGATGGTTGTATTAGATACACCACAAGACATTATTCTGTAGATAACTATTACACTAATACAATATCGTAGTGGGAGGATTATTAAATAAATTCATACTTTTGGAATAAACTTTTGAAGGCATTTCATAAGGATATGAATTTGATCCTCGGCCCTATGTAGAGGCAATAAATGATATGAATATGGATTACTGGATCAAGGTTATGTAAATAGAATTAGATTCTTTTTAAAGTCTAGAACTTGTAGAGGCGCCTAATTGCATTAAGCCTATTGTTCTCAAATAGGTCTACAAGAAAAATGAGATCGATAGATTTGAAGGTGCAAATCTTCAAAGTCAAGACTAGTGGCAAAAAAGATTTATTCAGAAAGAAATGGTTCGACTATGAAAAGATTTTTTTCACTAATAGTCAAGTTTGACTCTGTTTAGATTCTCTTATCCATTATATTTCATTTGGATGAAATATGGCAATGGATATCAAGAAAACTTCTTTTAGTAGCAATCTTGAGGAAGACATCTATATGATGTAACTAGACTTGTACATAGCAAAGAAACAGTAGTGATTAGTATGCAAGTTGCTGAAAGTCCATTTATGGACTAATGCAAGTATCTAGGTCATAAAATATCATCTTTGATCAAGAAATCAAATTTTTTGATTTTGATCAAGTATTAAAAGGCCTTATGTGTGTAAAAGCTATATAGAATAATGAATTTCTTAACGTATGTTGATGACATTCTAATCATTTAGGATGATATAGAGTTATTGTCATTGATAGAGTTTTTGTTATCTAGTCTAGATTGATATAAAGTACTTGGGAAAGACTAGTCACATCCTAAGAATTAAACTTTGTTAAAATTCAGAAATTAGGATGTTGGATCTATCTCAAACTACTTAAATAGATTAGATTCTAGCCGAGTTTAGCATGTAATACTTCAAGAAAGGATTATTTCCTTTTAAGTTTTGAAGTTCTTTTATAAAGGACTATGGTCCTAAGACATATAAAAGAAAGAGCATATTAAGAAGGTTCCTAATACCATATCAATAGGAAGTCTTTATGCTATGCTATATACTAGGCTAAATATCTATTTTGCAGTGGGTATAGTAAGCAAATATCAATTGAATCGAAGATTACTTAATTTAGTGGGAGTAGATCATATACTTAAATATCTTAGGAGAATGAGGGATTATATGCTTATCTACAAAAGTGAGGTTTTGATTGATACTAGATGTACAAATATTGACTTGTAGTTTGATTGTGATTCATGAAGTTGGACTTCAAGATATGTGTTCATCTTAGGTGGTGAAGATACACATTAAGCGTAAGTATTATCTCATTAGAGATATATGAGTACGTGAGAAGTAGAAGTAGAAAATATAATTTATGCAACAAATCTGGCTAAATCTTGTTTCCAAACCTTGCTTTAGAGTGACTATAAATCACTCTAAAGGGAGATAAGTGTCAGATATATGGTAAATTGTCTTTGAGAGTAAGTGGGAGATTTTTGGGGTTTATGCCCTAAAATCCAATTTATTGGCATGTCATAAATAATTAAATTGTTTAATTATATGAGACTATTTATAAATGAACTAATGGAACATTATCTTAGTCCATGAGATGCATAGTATGCGATTTATGTAAAAAATCACAGAAGATATAAATCGCAAGTTCTTTGTAAACTCAGAATGTAGTTCGTAGTCGGTGATGAAATTGAGCGTTTCATCTGCAAAGACTATAACATATCAACTAAGATAATTTGTATTGATCATGGAAGTTGAGACTTCTAGTTGATATGTTGATATGTTTTAAGAGTTAAGACATATTGAACTTGACCTCTGTGAGATTTATTATTCTCCTAACGACTGTCAAATGAATAATAAATCTCACAACTTCTATTTATATCAACTCTAAATCCTGAAAGAATAATGGACCTGATCATGAGATGTAAGTTGCTTTGATAAATCAAGAATGAGATCTATAAATCATGGTCAAAACCTCAGTATGTTGGGCAGTCGCATTTAGTGTTGATGGAACATATATTCTCAAGATGGAATTTATAATCCCTTAACGAAGATATAAAATATTCCCTTGAGATAAGTTTAACGAGTTTGGTTATTTAGAGTGTTGGACCCAACCACTTTAGTAAGGAGATACTAAAGTATACATTTATGGAATTTGATTTCATAAATATATTATGAATAACATAAAGGATTAAACCGGGTACTCAAGGATTAAGATGTAGTAATCTTCAAAGTGGCAGTCTATATTTGTGACTTTGTATTATTACAAATATTTTAATGAAAGGGTTGCATGTATAATAAAGTCTTGAGATATAATTTATTAATAAGGCTTAGACTGCAATTATATTCTTATAGTGGTATTGAATATAATTAATGGTAACTTTGGACTTGTCAAGAGTTGACAGAAAAGCCCAAGGCCCATTGGAGCTAGAATCTTATTTGTTCCCTTTTAGTCCCACTCCAAGCCACAGACTAGAGCCCAATTGGAATGACCCAAAAGACTAGCCCAATTAGATAATCAGTTATATATAAGGAGAGAAACATACAAAATTTCACAAGTCCTTTCATAAGTGGTTTTTATAAGATCATACAAGAAATGAAATGGTTTGTATGTGAGTGTTGGACACTCTCCTATTCTCTCTTTGGAAACTGATTGAGGGACCACACTTCTTGGGCATTAAGTGGAATTGGAGTGAAGATTAAAAGTTTTCCTAAGTGCTTTTAATCTTTTGTTTTGAAATTCACCGCACCAAGGTATGCTTCCTATTCTTTGTTCTAGAATTCAAGGTTACATGTTATCTCTCATGAATGAAGTAGATCCATGTTTCACCATACCTAGGTACGCTTCCTATTCTTTGTTCTAGAATTCAAGGTTACGTGTTATCTCTCATGAATGAAGTAGATCCGTGTTTGTTGCTCCCGCTGTGTGTTTTGTATGAGATGCAAAACCAGATTTTTCCAACACCTCTTCCTTTTGCCAGTGGACCCTACTATAGCTTGTGGAGTATTCCTCCGTTCTTTGGGGCTGTCAGAACTTAGCCTTACTAATTAAGTAGTCTTTCTGGCTTTCTGCAACAACTATGCTAACTTGGAGATTTCTAGATTCTCCAAAATAGCTCTGTATTCCATGATCATATTACCCATACACATTTCTACTAACATCTTTTCTTCACAATGGTCATAACAGTCAAGTGCTATGTCTCTGAACCTCTTGATGTATTCCATCAAATCTTCGCTGCTTCTTTGCTTAGTTGCTTGCAAAGTCGCGATCATTTCTGTCTCTTCTCCATGAAAGTATTTAGTGCAAAATACGTCCACCATGTCATCCCATGTTGGGATGGACCCTGGTTTCAAACCGATGTACCAAGTGTACGCACGGTCACATAGTGATTTGGAAAATTCCCGAAGACACAAGTCCTCATTTGCCACGTTAAGGCCGAGGGTGTCAATAAATTTTCTCACATGTTCGATGGCATTCCCCTGTCTGCCATCGTATTGCGCAAAAGTTCATGGTTTATACTTCTCAAGGTATAGCTTGCTGAGTATTCTCAGTGGATAAGGAGGTCTTTGCGCGTAAAACCTTTACTTAAGCGCTTTGGCCCTTTCTTGCTCTAGAAGTGCTGCAACTTTGGCCATAGTGACGAAACGCTGCTCCATATTCTGTGAAGCACCTCCCATTAAGGTTTCTTCCATGTCTGCAGCATGCTCTAGGTCATGCTGGCTCCTTTTTGTTTTGTCTGCCTTCATTTGGCAGATTTCGTCTATCATCTGTTGCTGTGAGTGCAGCAATGATTGCAACACCTTCATAAAGAGGTTGGCATTGTCAATAGGGACTCTTTACTGTTGCTAAGGTTTTGCCCCTGCTCCATTGACACCTTCTACCTGGTTGGGCTAGTGTTATCATGCTGGCTCCTTTTTGTCTTGTCTGCCTTCATTTGGCAGATTTCGTCTATCATCTGTTGCTGTGAGTGCAGCAATGATTGCAACACTTTCATAAAGAGGTTGGCATTGTCAGTAGGGACTCTTTTCTGTTGCTAAGGTTCAGATCCTTCTCCATTGACACCTTCTGCCTAGTTAGGCTAGTGTTAATAGGGCATTGTTGGCCTTGACTCACCCCGAGGGCATAGCTTACGAGGGCTTTTATCTACCTTCCCTATCTTTTTCCCAACTCTTTAGTGAAGTCGCCAATTTAAATATGGGGGGCCTTTTTTGTAGTTCTGGGCTAGACTGCTTCCTGCCGCGTTATGGACCAATAGTTTTGGAGTAGGAGAGTCGAGACTGGCTAGACTAGAACTCACTCTAAGCCAGCTTGTGCACAAGCTAGGACCCCTTTGCTGGGACCTTGGTCACATGCCTACAGCAAAAGATGCTGTCATAAAAATGTTATAGCAGGTGGGTATAATATGATAAAAATAAGAAGAATATGCTTACTGCCAACCAAGGACAATGATAAAACCATTCTCTTAGTAAAAGGGGGAAAGAACATAGTAATATGAGTACAGTAGAAATAGATTAGTAACAGCAATAAAAGAAAAGGAAACAATATTAATGCTTGAAAAAGAAAGAATGGTTAGTCTGCCATGCATGGTTTCTTAAGAGGTTTAAGTCCAGGAATGGAACCACCCTTCAATGTGGGCAATCTCACGGGGGATATCCTACCATAGAAATTGCTCACTTTGAAAGAATGGGCCTAGATGGCTTATCTTCAAATTCTTACTAGAGAGTAGGCTATTGAGAGGGAGAGAACGGAGTAGCCTATTGGTACATGTCTTTACTACACTTCTTGTTTTCTCACTCTCTATTTTTCCTTTCACTGTCCCTTTTTCCCTTTTAATTTCTATGCTACCTCTTTTCTTTCTTATCTTTTTGCTTCTTTTCTTTGTCACTCTTTCCTACTTATTTCTATCTGTTATCTCATGTGCTTGCCCCTCCTATTGACCTTCCTCCTCTTACTACGCACAGCCAAGGCCCTTTTATACTGCTTGTCGTGATAGGTTTTACTATTTTACCCCTCAACTGCTTTTGTCCAGGTGTAGTTGTCCTTCCCAGACCACCCACTGGTTTGTTAGCTGCCCAGCCATCACCACTTCCTATGCTGGCCGTGTCATGTTCCATTCTTAGACGAAAGAGTGTTGTTTTGTTTTCTTGCTCTCCATGGCATTCCCATCTGGATAAGGGTTGGACATTCTCTCTTACTGACTTCTATGGCATGCACCTCATGATTTCAGCTCATCTTTCCCTCTTTTGGGTGGTATGTCATCCCAGCAAGACATTTCCCCCAAGTGAGCTAGAACAGGAACCCCAGAATAGACTTCCCCCTTCTCCCTACCACCAGACCATACCTTCTCTTACCTTTGACCCATGGCCTACCGCTCCTGTATTGGCTGGATACAAGTGGGTGGTGCCTGAGCCTTTTGCGTGCTCCACTTCCATGTGAGTCCAGAGCCTGTTTGTCGTTCATGCATTTGCCATGGCCAAGGGGCTTGCCTGGTATTTACTGCCTGTTCTGCCTCTCATTCTTAACCTCTTGTGGTGTGGATGAGTTACTGGGTCTTTGTTCTTTGTATCTTGCTTTCTCCCTGGTTTGGGTTTTGCTTAGGCATGGGCCTTTCCTTCTTCAATCCAGCCTTTGTCTTCTTTGTGGGTCGACTGACACTTTTGCCATACCACCTCATTGCTTATGCCATGTTGCGTTTTGGTTTGTGCTCGCTAGGCCTCCTTTGGACCTATCACACACTTTCCCTTTTACTTAGTTCATGTAGCCCAGTACTACTACTGCGCTTGTTCTCATACTTTTTTGGGCTTCCTTGGCCTGTTTTATTCCTTTGGGCATCCTCGTCCTGCTTGATTCCTTTGGGCATCCTTGGCCCATTCTAATCCTTCATTCCCATAAACTTTTGCTAAATCTTTCGGGCTTCCCCGACCCAATTACCTTATCTTTTACTTTCGGGGATTATTGGCCTTTTTACCATCCCCATTTACTAATTCTTTCCTTTTGGCTCCTTTGGCCCATTTTTGGTTGCTTTCCATTTTTCATAATTCCCATAGGTTTACTACTTCTTTCTTTGGGCTCCCTTGTGCCCGCTTGCTTTCTTTAGGACCTTTTGAATATTTTAGAGGCCCATGGATCATTATTCCTGTCATTTGGGTTTAATGGTTTTCTTCTCACTTCACTAATTCTTCTCCCTTATTGTCTCCCATATTGTTGGGCTTTTTCTTGTTATTGGGCCTTCTTGCCAAAGTGAGCATCAACAATAAGTACACAACCATCTTAGCCCATTTAAGAAAAATATGATATGTAATGATTCATATTTTTCTACTTTGTAAACACATAAATTATAATATTATAAAAAAAATAAATCATATACAAATTAAGTTTCATAATAATATCAGTTAAATTACTAATAACATACAATCTAAACGTTCTTATTTTAGCCAATAAAATTTTATGTCTAAGAAAATAAAATGAAATAAGAGTTTTTTCTTTGTTTTGAATAAAAGGATTATAGACTTTAGAGTTTTATTGAAGAATTTACAAAATAATGATTAATGTTGTTTTAATTACTCATTTCTAGATTAAAACTCAAATTTATGTTCGATAAAAATTATATTTATTTAAATGGGTTAAATAGGTTCGTTTCAAAATAGATCAAATTATATTGGCACGAATAATGAATCTGAGTCATTTTATTTTTATTTTTACTTTTTGAAAAACAAGTCATTTTGAATTGATTGTGAGTTAAACGCTAAATTATCAATTGACTTGCTTTGATACGAACTCATCTATATAATAACTAATAGTTAAAACGTTTGAATTTTTGTTGACCGTGCCTCGTTGCACCACATGGCTATATAAATTAACGACACATGTGCAATTAAAACACACAATTAAAACACAAAGAGGTGTAATTTTTCGTTTGGAAAACCGTTGCAGTACTATTTTCCTACTGCCGGTATACAGTTGCATCATTCTGTTGGGTAGTTATTAATTTAACACCATTCCTTATAAATTTTCACTTTATATTTTCTTTAGACCCAAAAAAAAAAAAAAAAAAAAAGAATTCATTCTTCACCCTCTCTCTTTATATAGCAAACTTTTGGGGTTTGAACACCATGTTCCGTTTTAGTATTTTGATTCAAGTTACTAAGCCAGCAAATGTAGAAAGAAACTTTTGCAAAGAGTGCAAGGGTAGAATGAGGCTTTTACCCTTTACAATGGGTAGTGTTGCCGTGATCATCAACATGTTTTCGTTGTAGTTGTCGCCAAACCACACCACATTCCTCCTCCACCTTCTTCTTTTTTCTTCTTCGGCTCCCACAGATTACAAAAAATGTTTCTTTCTTTTGTTTCTTTTTCAATGTGTCTCTTGGCTTCTTTTCAATCTTGCTTTTTAGTTTTTTGTGGGGTATATCCCGTACACGGCATATATGCCGGGTACCTCACAAAGAGGCGAGACCCACATGTTAGGACATATGTAATTCATATTAAGAACATATGTCAATATTTATGTAGTTGGCTAATCTTTTAACAAAACGCACTTTACTTGTATTTGGGTAAATCTAGGATGCGTTTAATACTTCAAAGAACATGTTCTTCAAGTCTAGTATTAAAGCCATGAAGACTGAACCAAGAAACAAGTAAAAAAAATCTATTCGCTAAAGCTGGACAAATAGCTCAACACCTGCAGACAGATAGCTCGATACCTGCTCGACAAATAGCTATCTATCGAGGTTTAATGAGTCTTAACAGATACTATCTATCGAGGTATCTATCGAGGTTATGGGAATTCAAATTTCCAGATCTGATTTTCAACCCAAGTTTATGTATTTGTGTAGAGTTTCTTTTCTCACAACCCTAGACATATATAAGGCTTATTTTAGAGGCCGTCACATAAGACAATACAAAACACATGCAAAAGGTGACCGATGCCTTATTCTCTCTGAAAAAAGCTACTGCGTCTTTGCGCCTTAGGGTTTTGTAATCAAGTGCTTCTTGATCTTCATTGTTGATGAAGTGAAGAACTTTACAGCCAACAATCTTCTTCTAGTTGGTGATTAAGTCGCGTACTGGAATCCACACTATTGGTTAGTCACGTATTGGGATTCGTGCATTAAAGGGTGACGTTCATATATTAAAGGGTTCGGAAGTTCTAAAGCGGTAGAAAGTTTCTGCTTTGAGTTCATCTACAAAAATTGTAGAGTCTAGGGACAAAGGTTTTGTACTAGATCTGAAACTTCTCTTTACTATAATGGATTGCCTTTTGGGAAGATTTCCTCCCCGATTTTTTACTATGTAACTAGTTTGTTTCATTGGTTTTCCTGGGTCATCATATCTTGTCTTATTTACTTTTCTACTGCATTCATTAATGACATGATATTGATGTTTGTTTGTTTGTTTTAACAAGTTTTATTCATAATAAATCTAATTAATAGCTTGGGTTTAAAATATATTAATTCTATCAACCGGGGTCTATATTTCCCAACACCACACATTGTGGGGGCCACCTCATTGTGAGGTACCCGGCATATATGCTAGGACAGGATATACAAAATCTTTTTTGTGTGGTGATGTAATCATTAATGCTTTTGGAATCCTAACGTGCAATTAAAGAAAAATGGAAAAAAAAAAATTGTTTAGATCTTCTTTAAAAATTATGGAAGTTACACCTGCAAAACATTTATATACATTTTAGGAAAAACAATTACTAAAAACTGTGCTCACTTAACGTTGATCACAAAAGAGTTACAATATTGGCTGAATAGATTTTTTTTTTTTTTATGAACGAATAGTACTTAATTTATTATGTAGGTTCGATTACTAAAATTTGTAGTTACCTCATATTTCTAAATATATTGTGCAAATATGATATGATGACTATTGTAAATAAAATAAGATTAAATAATATTTTATACTCAAAATCTTTCCCATGGATTGCACGGCTTTGCAACTACTATATAACATATTTGGATGACATCATGTTTTTCTAAACTTCATTTCTCTTTGTGGTCTATTGGCTGCTTTTTAGTTTACTCATCAAAGTTTGCTGAAAATTAAATTATGTGTCATTTTGGTTTAATTTATTTTTTGGCTTCTTAAAAATAAGATTTAAAAAAATTATTATTAGAACAAAGTGGATGTGAAATTAAAAAAAAAAAAAAAAACACAAGTGGTCGTATTTAATAGAAAAATTAACACTATATTTTTTAAGATTTCATTTTTATAAGTTTTTCGTGCATCGTACTGGTTAGCGATTAGTATCTATTAAACACTAACACAAAATATAATAATGATAATCATGTCAAATTTAAGAGTCATGTCAAACATTGTAACCCTTACCTAGAGCAAAAAAGTTCATTGTCCCCCTCCCACTTTATAGTTATATTTTTATTTTTGGAATAATTATTTAAGAGTGTTTGATTGCAAAGACTAAAGACTTTAACTCGTTTAGGTGATTAACACAAAAAATAATAATGATAATCATGTCATATTTAATAGTCATGTCACACATTGTAACCCTTACATAGAGTGAAAAAGTTCATTGTTCCCTTCCCCCTTTATAGTTATATTTTGATTTTTGTTATTTAAGAGTATTTGATTGCAAAGACTAAAGACTTTAACTCGTTTAGGTGATTACTAATTTTAATTAACGTGATACAAATGTGATTGTAGTAATACTCATATAAAAAAAAAAATGTACTAAAGTAAATTTCTGATTTACTTTTTGTTTTGTATTTAAAAATTAGACTTTTATTCAATTTATAATATTTACAGCTGTATTTTGTTCTTTGTTTTTTTTTTCCTAAAAAAAAAATCAACTTTGCTACAGTACAGAAAAATTTACTCCCTAACTCACAAGTTGAATTCGTATTTCACTTAAAGTTGGGATCATCATAACACAAAAAGATAGTAAATTTGCAGTGAAAAAATATACTTGTGGCCATAATATAGTTTACGTAACTCTCCCTTTCACTTTCAGGGCAGCTGAGTTTTTTCTCATCTCTAGAAACTTTTTGTGGATGAAGGGTTTGGTGCAAGCATTCTGCGAGAGGAAGGTTTTTCACCACCTTATTCTACTCTCTTTTTTCTTTTTTCTTTTTTTATAGAATTTGATAATTTGAGATGGAGGATTTGAATCTTAAATATCTCTATTAGAAATATAATGAGATGCAATTTGAACTACAATGTCTCTTTAAGATTTTTCACATTTTTATTCTTATTTTTGTTCCGTATATATACATATATATATATATATATATATATATATATACAATTTCAGAATTTTTTTTTAAAGTTTAAATTTCAAAACTCAAGGAGAAGGAACTAATTGGGAGCCCAAAGCCCACTTGGATTGCAACGGCTAGTTGTTTATTCCTTTATAATAAATCCAAAATGCACCGACCACAACCATCTTTTTTACAGCTTGGCTCCCCACCAGAAATCATTCAACTTTTTGTTACCTTAAAAAGCTTCTCTAACCATGACTCTAACCCTTGAAGGACTACCAAACCCATCCAACCTTTCTGCCACAGTAAAAAAGAGTGTTATCACTGAACCCCATACCTTTCATACTTCACCTAGCTTCCACAAAAAATGCCCAGAAAAAGATTACCCATGCTCCAAAAGGTCTCAAACCTTCTCAAAATTTCCATTTTTATTGCCAAAATGAGAAAACCCATTATTCCAAAACTCATTTCTCTTAAGAAAGCAGGAAGGCTTAAGAGGTTCAAGCATTACAACTATGGGTTCCTTCAAGATTACCAGTTCTCTGCTTCAAGCACTCCCCTCATTCATTACCACCACAGAAACCATTTCAAGAACAGAAGGCTTCGAGATATCTATTCGATGTTCTTTCTCTGTAGATGTTTGGGTAGCTTCAGAGATGCAGATTGCACATTAGAAGCTCTGCCTGCTTTCCCTGCCTTTGAGGATACCATTGCAGCAAGGCAGTTTTTGGAGCCATCAGATCCGGGTGATGAAGAAGATTCAGTTGATCAGAGGGCTGAGAGGTTTATTCAGAGGTTCTATGAAGAGATCAGAATGCAAAGGCAGGAATCAATTTAGCAAGTCAATGAAGTGGACATGGATTTGCTCAAAAGAGAAAAAAAACAAAAACAAAGACCAAAGAAAGAAAAAAGACAAAGTTTTGGACATGGAATGCTGTTCTAGCTAGAGTTCTTGTTAATTCGTTACTTTTGCCTTTAATTTTCTTTCCTTTTTTGTTTGTTTGTCAACTCTCCACTGGATTTTTGGATTGTGGAGATGGGTTTTGATTTCACTATTTGTTTTGGGATTTAGCTGCGTGGAGCTTAGAATTTTTTGAATTTTTTATTCAATGGCAGTGCAATTGTTTTGGAAATTGGATGTAATTTCAGCACAAATAAAATAAAAAATCATTTTATAATGCTATTCTAAGGAGAAACATATTTCAGAGTCCTTTTACAATACAATTTAGTGAAGTGTTAAGTTATGATTGATGGTTGCATGGATCCATCATTATTATTTTTTGGCGTAATTTCACTTTTAATTCCTACATTTTGGCTTTTCTCCATTTTGGACCTTACATTTTCATTTCACTATTTTCAGTCCCTAAATCAATTAACACGTGTTATTTTAGTCCTTTTCGTCAGTCAACAGACGGAAATAGCTGAAGTGGCTAACGGAGGGATTAAAATATTAATTAAAATCCACCATGCCACTCAGGCATATGTTTCCCGCCCCTTTATTTCATACATGACCCCCACGTGACCACCACTACCCTGTAAATCCCCCAAATCAGTACCAGAAACCCTAAACTCCCAAAATTCAAGCTTAGACTTCCACCCACCCAGCTAAGCCTCATCTCCCCAAACCACGATCAAAACAAACAATCTTCGAAGCCCAATGGAAGCAAGCTCTTCAACAAGTTCCAGCGTGAGGAGGAGAGCACCAATGATGTGCTACTGTAATAAAAAAACCTGTCTTAGTTGTGTCGTGGACAACAAATAACCCTGGCAGAAGGTTCTATGGTTGTCCAAACTACTAGGTATGTCAATTTAGTAAATTGTTTGAGTGGGTTTTAGTTAATTTCAGTATGTTGTTTCAATTTGTTGCTATAATAGTTTATGGATTTTCATTTTTCATTTTTCATTTTTCAATGCATTATTTGTGTTTCAGGTAGGGCGAAAGTGTAGGTTCTTCCAATGGCGTGATGATGAGATATGTGAACGTGGTAAGGTGCTTATCCCACAACAAAGGCAAAGGATCATCAAACTTGAGGCTGAGCTTGCAGAATGCAAGAAAAGAGAGAAGTTTTAGTTGTAGTTGTGGCATTGTTAGTGGTGATATTTGTAGTTCTATGTTTGCTTAGGTAGGGGGTGGAAATAATTTGTGCGGGTTGCTGTGGTTGGTAGTGCATGTAGGGTTGTAGTGTTTATGTAATAAAGGTTGGCAGTGTGCTCAATTTTGGTAGGATTAGTTATTAGCAATGACAAACCTGCTGCTTATTTTGTACTCTTTCTGTTAAGAAATAAATGAATACCTTTCTCATTCAATGTGTAGAAGTGTGGATGTGTGGATTGGAAATAGTAGGATTGGTATAACAGTCCCTTTTGAACCATGTTGTAGAGAAATGTGCATGCAACAAATAAAACCAGTATTAACAGATAACATATTCCAAGAAAGCACTATACTACACATATAAAACAAGACAGAAGAAAATAACAAGCTCAATCTTGAAATCCAAACATCTTAATTAACATACTGTCAAACTTAACCCAAACATCTTCTTAGTTATCATTAAAAAAAGAAAAAGAAAAGCAAAAGTATGTTTAAATAACAAAAGGGCATTGTTTAACTGCCAATCTTAACCCAAACAGCAGGGCATTGTTTAACTAATACCAATTATACAAAATAAGGGCTTAGCTGTAATTATACAAAACATAGGCCATTCATCAAAAGATATAAAGTAACAAACTATTCATTTTTTCTTTGGAGCATGCCATGATGATTGACTCCCAA
This sequence comes from Lithocarpus polystachyus, assembly GCA_033629205.1. Classification (NCBI taxonomy): domain Eukaryota; kingdom Viridiplantae; phylum Streptophyta; class Magnoliopsida; order Fagales; family Fagaceae; genus Lithocarpus; species Lithocarpus polystachyus. Next base: position 46,482,855 of record CM066162.1, on the reverse strand, counting down.
CAAACTTGATAGCTCTCATGTATCTAGATGCATTCTTTTCCGGGTCTCTAATGTGACCATCCTTTTCCTCCTCAGTCTTGGAGTTGGACTGCTGCCTAAAATGGGTGGTGCAATTGGATTGGAGTTTTACTGATCTTCATAAACCTGAAAGAAAGAGCTTCTGCTGGCCTGAACTGGATTGGATGATCCTGTGGGGGTCTGGTGTGCACTTGGACTGGAGCTGTGCATGCTAGATTGGGGTGATGGAAAAGGTGTGGTAGAGCTGTGCATGGTGTACTAGTATGGTGCACTTGGGCTGAATGAGAAGTGCATGCTAGTCTGGTATGGTGCACTTAGGCTGGATGAGAAGTGCATGCTGGTTTGGTATGGTGCACTTGGCCTAGAAGAGCTTATCCATAGCTGAGGAAATGCACTAGGAGTGAAGTTGTGCATGCTGGACTAGAATGATGGAAATGGACTGGGAGAGCTTGTCCGTGGTTGAGTTGGTGCACCAGGAGTGAAGCTGTGCATGCTGAACTGGGATGATACAAATGGCTAAAGTGGTGCAAATGGGGTGGCTGAGCTTGGTTAAGCTTGAGCTTGTCTTGTTGGCTTATTGATGTTGGAAGAGTTTCTGTATTTGCTGGTCAACAAACAAGAAATCCACATTTATTGACATGTAATATGTAAAACCTCTCACACATTTATTAACATGTAATATGTAAAAGTATTTACTTGACAGATATGGTAGAATGTTACCTTATTAGCAGCAATGGTTCTATTTATGGTGCCTAGTAGTGAAGAGTTTCCTCTAATCTCACCCTTGCAACTTCTTTTATTGTGTCCTATTTTACCACATGCCCTACACTATTTGGAGATACCAACTCTCCTACCTACTGGTTCACCAGGTTCCCTTGCTCTCTTCTTCTTGGGCCTGCCAGGTGGTTTTCTTTTAATAGGAGGCTAAATAGGTTGGACACCACTAGGCCTCCACATATTCTGCCAATTGATAAGTGCAATTACTGGCTCATAACAGGCCTTATATGTGGAGACATGAAAACACCTGTGCACATACTGCTCGGCATCTTGCCTGTTGAAGAATATGCAGGAAACTACATGGGCATATGGTATGCCAATTGTATCCCATGTCCTGCAACTACAATGTCCTTTGGCTAAGGCCATAGTGAAGCTTTGCAGTCCATTTTTAACCTCAAACTGTGTATGACCTGCCCAACAAGCAAGCCACCTACTGCTTGCAGTCTTTTCCCTATGCAACCTCTTAAGCACTTTAGGGCATATCTCTGATTCCACTTTCATGATCTTTTCTCTGTTCTCTTGAAACCTGGTCATAAGATATAACCTGATGGACTCCAACTGCAATCACACATAAACTGGTAATCAAACAATGTATCAGACAATGTATGTAACTAACTGTTACTTAAAGGCTTAGATTCATACTGTTGGGGTTAGTGTCCTTAAATCCTATTGTATGATGCTATGTATGATATTAAGTATGACATTATGTATGACTTAATATTGTGATTAATAAAATTATTTTATTATTATCTAAAATAATGGTAACATGAATATTCGGACATTATCATATAGTCGATGAGATGCATAGTACGTGATTTATGTGAAAAGTCACAAAAGATATAAATCACAAGTTCTTTATAAACTCAGAATTTTAGTTCGTAGTTGGTGATGAAATTGGGCATTTCATCTGCAAAGACTATAACATATCAACTAAGATGATTTGTCCTAATCATGAAAATGGAGACTTCTAGTTGATGTGTTGATATGTCTTAAGAGTTAAGACATATTGAACTGGACTACTGTAAGATTTGTTATTCTCCTAACAACGGTTAAATGAATAATAAATCTCATGACTTCTATTTACATGAACTCTTAATCCTAAGAGAATAATGAAAATAATCATGAAGTGTAGGTTACTTTGATATATCAAGAGTGAGATCTAAAGTAACAGTCAAAACCTCAGTATGTTGGGCAGCCACATTTAGTGTTGATGGAACATATATTTTCAAGATGAAATTCATAGTCTCTTAACGGAGATACAAAATATTCCCTTGAGATAAGTTTAATGGGTTTGTTATTCAGAATGTTAGGCCTAACTACTTTAGTAATTAGTTACTAAAGTATATATTTATGAAATTGGATTTCATAAATATATGATGAATAACTTTAAGGATTAAACCGAGTACTCAAGGATTAAGATGTAGTAATTTACAAAGTAGTCTACTTTCATGACTTTGTATTACTACGAATATTTTATGAAGGGGTTGCATGTATAATAAGGTCTCGGGATAAAATTTATTAATGAGGCCTAAAGTGCAATTATATTTATATAATGGTATTAAATATAATTAATGGTAACTTTGGACTTATCAAGAGTTGACAAAAAAGCCCAAGGCCCATTGGAGCTAGTGTCTTATTTGTTCCCTTTTGGTCCCACTCTAAGCCACATACTAGAGCCCAATTGGAAAGGCCCAAAAGGCTAGCCCAATTAAATAATTAGTTATAAAGAGAGAAACATACATAATTTTGTAACAACTAACAAGGATATGAAATGGTATGTATGTGAGTGTTGGACACTCTCTCATTCTCTCTAGAACAAACACATATAACTAATTGAGAGATCACACATCTTGAGTACAATTGGAATTTGAGTGAAGATTAAAAGTGCTCCCGAGTAATTCTGATCTTTGTTTTGAAATTCACTGCACCAAGGTACACTCTCTTTATTCTATATTCTGAAACTTACATGGTGCATGTTATTAATTGCGAATGAAGTAAATTCGTTAATTTTCCACTACGTATGTTTTGTATGCGATACAAACATGTTTTTCCGTCAAATGGTATCAGAACGATCTTCAATTTCGAATCGGTATCACATGTTTTGTGAATTTTAGAATTAGAGATTATAGTTTCAATATGTTAGAAGATTATATTTAAATTTAATTTTCTGCATGTTTGTTGATTTGATAAAAACTGATATTGATGTTATGATGTTATTTAAATTTGAATTTAAGTATGTTAAATTTGTTAGGATATGTGCCCTTAAATCCTATTGTATGATGCTATGTATGATATTATGTATGACATTATGTGAGAAATGATGTATGACTTAATATTGTGTTTAATAAAGTTGTTTTATTCTTATCTAAAATAATGGTAACATGAATATTCGGACATTATCAAATAGTCCATGAGATGCATAGTATGTGATTTATGTGATTTAGTCACAGAAGATATAGATCACAAGTTCTTTGTAAACTCAGAATTTTGGTTCGTAGTCGATGATGAAATTGGGCATTTCATCTGCGAAGACTATAACATATTAACTACGATGATTTGTCTTGATCATGGAAGTGGTGACTTCTAGTTAATATATTGATATGTTTTAAGAGTTAAGACATATTGAACTGGACCGCTGTGAGATTTATTATTCTCGTAACGACTGTCAATTGAATAATAAATCTTACGACTTGTATTCACATGAACTCTTAATCCTGAGAGAATAATGGACCTGATCATGAAATGTAGGTTGCTTTGATATATCAGGAGTGAGATCTAAAGTAACGGTCAAAACCTCAGTATGTTGGGCAGCCACATTTAGTGTTGACAGAACATATATTCTCAAGATGGAATTCATAGTCTCTTAACGGAGATATAAAATATTCCCTTGAGATAAGTTTAATAGGTTCAGTTATTCAGAGAGTTAGGCCTAACCACTTTAGTAAGACTAAAGTATATATTTATGAAATTGGATTTTATAAATATATGGTGAATAACTTAAAAGGATTAAATTGGGTACTCAAGGATTAAGATGTAGTAATTCACAAAGTGGCAGTCTATATTCATGACTTTGTATTACTACGAATATTTTATGAAGGGGTTTCATGTTTAATAAAGTCTTGGGATATAATTTATTAATGGCCTAGAGTGCAATTATATTTATATAGTGGTATTAAATATAATTAATGGTAACTTTGGACTTGTCAAGAGTTGACAGAAAGCCCAAGGCCCATTGGAGCTAGTGTCTTATTTGTTCCCTTTTGGTCCCACTCCAAGCCACACATTAAAGCCCAATTGGGAAGGCCCAAAAGGCTAGCCCAATTAGATAATCCGTTATGTGGAGAGAAACATACAGAATTTTATATAGAATGAAATGGTTTGTATGTGTAAGGTGATGAAAATAAGGGAGAGAGATACTCTTTCATATTCTCTCTAGAAAACATAGAACTGATTGAGAGACCACACATCTTGGGCATCAAGTGGAATTGGAGTGAAGATTGAAAGTGTTCCCGAGTACTTCTTCATTCGGTTTTGAATTTCACCGCATCAAGGTACACTCTCTTGTTCTAATATTCTGAAACCTACATAGTGCATGTTATCAATTGCGAATGAAGTAGATCCGTTTATTTTCCGCTGCGTATTTTTTGTATGCGATGCAAACATGTATATTTCCTAACAAAATTGAACTTTAAGGCTATAGCATCAATGGAATTTAGTTTTGATATCAATCTCTGTCTATCATGTTCATATGATGCTTGTTAGTTCATGAAAAGTCGTTAAAAACTGCCTTAGAAAAATTCTGGAAATTCAAAATTCGCGAAGCTCAATCGATCGAGAAGCGGTCGAGCATCGATCAAGCATCCAGAACTTTTCTCGATCGATCGAGATACATGCTCAATCGATCGAGACTAGATTTTCAGAGGCTCGATCGATCGAGAAGCGATCGAGAAACAGGAATTCAAGATTTTCTAAATGTTTTTCACATATATAAAGTGCAAGGCTATGTGTGATTAGTTTACACATGATTTCTTATTAAAAACCTTTAATTTAAAATATCTAGTGAGAGAGAGATACAAGGGTTGCATCTCATGGCCTCCATTGTTAGTTTATAGTAGTGTGATTAAGCACCTCGCATTGGCGTATATGCCTTACTCCTTTCGGAGCGTGTTTAATTCATGGTACTACAAGTTAAACTTCTTTATGATGGATGAAGTATGTTTTTACATTGAGAACGACCACGCTTCCATGGAGTTACTTGATGACTCACATTAATTCTAGGCAATAGTGTACACTAGACTAAGTATAATGTTAACCTCCCTTCGGAGATATGTCATTATTACTTAGAGGCTGAAGTTAAAGTGGCAAATTGTTTTTGTTTGGTAAGAGTTACCATGATAGCATTAATAATGAGAATAATTCTCATCTAATCATAGTGATTGCTATGATCTCGCTTATGAGGAATATTAATTACGGGATTGGGTTGTCATTGCATATATTATTTTATAATTTTATTAAGGTTCCATAATATATGCTTATATGCTAAATTGATAATGTCTAGTTTACTTATTATATTCATGTTTATTATTTTCAGATTTGAACATGGTATCATTCAGCCAACTTGTTACTATTCTTAATCAAAACAAATTGGCTGGATCCAACTATGTTGACTGGAAAAGAAATATGGATTTAGTTCCTACAGCAGAAGAGCACAAGTATGTGCTTACTCAACCGTGTCCTAGCTTTCCTTCATTAGATGCTCCTTCTGAGGAAAAATAACGATATAATCATTGGTAGAAATCTAATGAAATGGCCAGGTGCTACATCCTAGTATCCATCTCAAATGTTCTACAACATCAAATCCAAGATGTAGAATTAGCTTTGGACATTATACTAAGTCCGAAGGAAATGTTTGGTGAGCAAGGACATTTTACAAGGCAAGAAACCATGAGGCAAATTTATAATACCAAAATGGCTAAAGGTAGTTCAGTGAGGGAACATTGTCTTACAATGATCTCTAATCTAAATACATTAGAGGTTTTAGGTGCCGATATTGATGGAAAATCCCAATTGTATATGATACTCTTGTCACTACCGGAATCATTCAAGGAATACAGACGCAATTATAATATGAACAAAAAGATTTATTCATTGTCTGAATTAATGAATGAGTTGGTAGCGGCAAAAGGCATCCTTGGTACTTCTAGTGTTAGTCTTGAAGCCAATGTGTGTGAAGCTTCTACTTCTCAACTTAAGTCAAAAGGCAAGGGTAAGAAGAAGAAGAAGAAGAAGAAGAAGAAGAAGAATGACTTCACTAAGTAAGAGGGTAAGCAAATTGCCTTAGGAGTTGCCGACAAGGGAAAGAAAATCCAAGAAAAGTGTTTCTATTGTGGTGAGAAAGGACATTGGAAGAGGCATTGTCCAAAGTTCAAGGCTTCCAATAAGGGTATGAAAAGTTCATTCCTCCTTCAAATATGTTTAGTACAAAATCCCATAAATTTATGGTGTGTGGATTCAGATTGTACTAATCATATCTGCAATTCTTTGCAGGAGTTCTAGGAGACCAGAAGGCTTAATGAAGGGGAATTGTTTCTTTCTTTGGCTGATGGGAGCAAGATTCCAGTTGTAGCTGTTGGTGTTTATAATTTATGTTTTGAGTTAAGGGTTTTAATATTTGATGACTGTCTGTATGTACCTAATGTTCGTAGGAATTTAATTTTTGCAACTTATTTGGCTAAACATGGATATTGTGTTAACCTTAAAGACAATGTTGTAATAAAGAAATAATAAGAGTTTATCTATTCTGGCAATATTGTGGATGGTCTTTATATTTTGACTCCTGATAAGCATGAATTATATAATTCTGAATTAGGTAATGACTTTCATGTAAAATCATTAAAGAGAAAGTTTCCTTCTACTAATGATGCATATCTTTGGCACTTGCGTTTAGGTCATATTAATCCAAACAGAATTCAAAGACTGATCAAAGATGGTCTCCTAGAGCCATTGGATTTTGATTAATTTTCAGTTTTTGAATCTTGTTTAGAAGGCAAAATAACGAAACGACCTTTTAATGCAAAAAGTAAAAGAGCCCAAGATTTGCTTAAATTAGTTCATACGGATGTATGTGGTCCTATGTCAACCCAAGCAAAAGAAGGTTATGAGTACTTCATCACTTTTACCAATAATTACTCTAGATATGGTTATGTGTACCTAATGAAACGAAAGTCCGAAGCCTTTGAAAAGTTCAAAGAGCTTAGGGCTGAAGTTGAGAATCAATTGGGTAAACGCATAAAGACCATTCGATCCAATCGTGGTGGCGAATACCTTCTTGGGGATTTTAAGGATTACTTAACTCAAAATGGGATTGTATCCCAATTGACTGCACCTGGAACCCCACAACAAAATAGTGTTGTAGAAAGAAGGAATAGGACTCTTTTAGAAATGGTTAGGTCTATGATAAGTTACTCAACTTTACCGATTTCTTTTTGGGGTTATGCCTTAAATATAGCAATACATCTTTTGAATTTAGTTCCATCAAAATTTGTTCCCAAAACACCCATGGAATTGTGGAGTGGGCGTAAGCCTAGCACGAAATATCTCCACATTTGGGGTTGTCTAGCATATGTGTTAAAAGGGAAGCCTGATAAATTGGAACCAAAATCGGAAGTATGTTTACTTGTGGGTTATTCAAAAGAAACTAGGGGTTATTTATTCTATATTCGTAAAGATAACAAAGTTTTTGTTAGTAAAAATGCTAAATTCTTGGAAAATGACTACATGAATAATTTTACTCCTTGATTTCGCTGAAATGAATGAATCTATAAATGAACAACCAATGGATGTAACTAGGGATGATGTAGTTGTATTGGATACACCACAAGATACTACTTATGAGATGTCTAGTACACAAGTGCCTTGTCATAGTGGGAGAATTGTTTGGCCTCCTATAAAATTCATAGGTTTGGGAGAAACTTATGAAGCTATCTCAGAAGAGGCTGAATCGGATCCCTACACTTATGAAAAGGCAATAAATGATATAGATGCACATCATTGGGTCAACGCTATGAAATCTGAATTAGATTCCATGTACTCCAATCAAGTTTGAGATCTTGTAAAGGCGCCTGACGGTATTAAACTTGTTAGTTGTAAATGGATTTACAAGAGGAAGAGAGGGATAGATGGAAAGCTTGAAACTTTTAAAGCAAGGTTAGTGGCAAAAGGGTATACACAAAAGGAAGGTATTGATTATGAAAAAACCTTTTCACCAGTAGCAATGCTTAAATCTATGAGAATTCTCTTATCCATTGATGCTCATTATGATTATGAGATTTGGCAAATGGATGTCAAGACTGCATTTCTCAATGGCAATCTTGAAGAGAATATCTATATGATGCAACCGGAAGGTTTCATAACAAAGAACCAAGAGCATATGGTATGTAAGTTGAAAAGGTCCATTTATGGACTTAATCATGCATCTAGGTCATGGAACATCAGATTTGATCAAGCAATCAAATCATTTGGTTTAAACAAAATCTTGATGAACCATATGTGTACAAAAGACATCGAGATAAAGCAGTATTGTTCCAAGTGCTTTATGTTGATCATATTCTACTCATTGGAAATTATGTAGGGGTAATGTCATCAGTAAAGGTTTGGTTGTCAAGCCAATTTGATATAAAGGACTTGGGTGAAGCTAACTTTATTCTAGGGATCAAACTTTGGCGAGATAGCAAGAATAAGATGTTAGGTTTATCGCAAGCTGGGTATATAGATAAGGTTTTAGAACAGTTTAGCATGCAAAACTCCAAGAAAGGATTACTTCCTTTCAGACATGGAGTTCCTCTGTCTAATAACCAAAGGCCTAAGATACAAGAGGAAGAAAATATGATGAGACAAGTTCCTTATGCTTCTGTAGTTGGAAGTCTCATGTATGCCATGCTTTGTTCTAGACCAGATATATGTTATTCAGTTGGCATGGTCAGTCGATATCAATCAAATCTAGGACCAAAACATTGGCAAGCGATAAAGCATATTCTCAAGTATCTACGAAGAACGAGAGATTATATGCTTGTTTACCGAAGTGAGGATTTGATTCCTGTTGGCTATACAGATTCAGATTTTCAATCAGATCTTGATTTCAGAAAATCCATTTCAAGTTGTGTGTTCACCATGGGAGGTAGAGTCATAAGTTGGAGGAGTGTTAAACAATCTTATATTGCGGACTCCACCATGGAAGCTGAATATGTTGCTGCTTGTGAGGCAACAAAGGAAGCTGTTTGGCTCAAGAAATTCCTTTTTGATCTTAGTGCTATGAGAATGGAGAAAGTTCCTATCACATTATTTTGCAACAATAGTGGAGCAGTTACACAGTCCAAAGATCCAAGGAATCATAAGAAAGGAAAACACATTAAGAAGAAGAACCACATCATTCGAGACATTGTTGCTCGTGGAGATGTAGTAGTTACAAAGATTGAAAGTGCAAATAATCTAGCAGATCCCTTTACTAAAGCCTTGCCTCAAAAAACTTTCAATTCGCTTTTGGAGGGAATGGGAGTTAGATTAGTGCACAATAGTCTTTAGGGCAAGTGGGAGACTGTTGGGATTAGTGCCCTTAAATCCTATTGTATGATGCTATGTATGATATTAAGTATGACATTATGTATGACTTAATATTGTGATTAATCAAATTGTTTTATTATTATCTAAAATAATGGTAACATGAATATTCGGACATTATCATATAATCCATGATATGCATAGTATGTGATTTATGTGAAAAGTCACAGAAGATATAAATCACAAGTTCTTTGTAAACTCAAAATTTTAGTTCATAGTAGGTGATGAAATTGGGCATTTCATCTGCGAAGGTTATAACATATCAACTAAGATAATTTGTCTTGATCATGGAAGCGGAAACTTCTAGTTGATGTGTTGATATGTCTTAAGAGTTAAGATATATTGAACTGGACCGCTTTGAGATTTATTATTCTCTTAACGACTGTCAAATGAATAATAAATCTCACGACTTCTATTTACATGAACTCTTAATCTTGAGAAAATAATGGACTTGATCATGAAGTGTAGGTTGCTTTAATATATCAGGAGTGAGATCTAAAGTAACGGTCAAAATCATAGAATTTTGGGCAGCCACATTTAGTGTTGATGGAACATATATTCTTAATATGGAATTCAGAGTCTCTTAACGGAGATACAAAATATTCCCTTGAGATAAGTTTAATGGGTTTGTTATTCAGAATGTTAGGCCTAACTACTTTAATAATTAGTTACTAAAGTATATATTTATGAAATTGGATTTCATAAATATATGATGAATAACTTTAAGGATTAAACCGGGTACTCAAGGATTAAGATGTAGTAATTTACAAAGTGGCAGTCTACTTGCATGACTTTGTATTACTATGAATATTTTATGTAGGAACTGCATGTACAATAAAGTCTCGAGATGTAATTTATTAATGAGGCCTAGAGTGTAATTATATTTATATAGTGGTATTAAATATAATTAATGGTAACTTTGAACCTGTTAAGAGTTGATAGAAAAGCCCAAGGCCCATTGGAGCTAGTGTCTTATTTGTTCCCTTTTGGTCCCACTCCAAGCCACATACTAGAGCCCAATTGGAAAGACCCAAAAGGCTAGCCCAATTAGATAATCAGTTATAAGGAGAGAAACATATAGAATTTTGTAACAACTAACAAGATATGAAATGGTATGTATGTGAGTGTTGGAAACTCTCTCATTCTCTCTAAAACAAACACATATAACTGATTGAGAGACCACACATCTTGGGTACAAGTGGAATTTGAGTGAAGATTAAAAGTGTTCCCACGTAATTCTGATCTTTGTTTTGAAATTTTCTGCACCAAGGTACACTCTCTTGATTCTATATTCTGAAACTTGCATAGTGCATGTTATCAATTGCGAATGAAGTAAATCCGTTAATTTTTTGCTACGTATGTTTTGTATGAGATACAAACATATTTTTCCAATCACATACCATAGTAATTATAGGCTTAGATCTAAACTTCAAAATCCTGCTGTTAAAACTCTCACACATGTTGTTCAGTACTCTATCACTCAACCCTCCTTACTGAACATGTGTCTGGCCCATATGGTGGTTGAATGATCTTGCAACCAACTGTGTGCATCCTCATCAATTCCCTTCAATTCACATCAGCCTATCAAACTCAGCTTTATAAGCAGCTTTGGCTGCTTTCCAAAACAACTCTTTGATCAAAACACCGTGATGGTTCTTCTTGAGATTATTGTAGAGGTATCTGTAGCAGATCTTATACTCATATTATGGCCAATTATCAATGAAATTCTGCACCAACCCTTGTCAGTACAACAACAACAATTGTGGCGTTAGTAACTCTATACATCTAATATGGTAATGCATATAGATATGGTAATAAAGATACATACCTTCTTCTGGTCTGATATAAATGTTCATCTTGTGTTCTGACCTATGTCTGCAAGTAGCACATTTATGAACCAAGTTTAGGAATCTTTAGTTTCAGCCTCCACTACAGCATACACAAGTGGGAAGTACTCTTCATTAGGGTCTCTAGCAATTTCTGTGATTAATTACCCACTTGACTTAGTCTTCAAGTGGCAGGCATCCAAACCAATTATTGGTCTGCATCTAGCCATAAGCCCTTTCTTGCAACCCTTCAGGCATATGTACAACCTCTCAAAATAAGGAACCCCACAGACCAAGTCCATCTCAGCAGCAAATCACCTTCATTAAAGGTATGTACCTTCATAAGTATGGTACTACCAGGGCTAGCCCTCCTTAACTCCTCACAATACTCCCAAAGCTTATTGTACTACTGTGTGTGAGCCCCATCAACATATTCTTCTACCTTCTCCTTAGCCCTGCTAGATTTTCCTGCATTTATGTTTAATGTAAACTTCTCATGTACAACATCTTGGATGTCTTTTAGTTTCATATTAGGTTGTCCTCTCACATTCTTCATCAACTTCTTCCCAATGTATGAAGAAATGCACCTTGGATTCTTATAACTCCTAGAGCATGTGTGTTCCAGATTCAATGTTCTTGGTTGGTAGCTCTTCTCTCTTGGCAGCTTTGTTAGATATGCCACAAACTTCCAGTTTTCTTGGCAAACTGCTCTTACTCTCTACAAATCATTTTTTGCAAATATGATCCCTTAGCCACCATGAACTGCATAATCAGTTATAGCTTCTTTGAATTACTTAGGTGTTGTGAACAACATATCTTTCTCAAATCTGATATGTTTAGCCTTAGCAACTTGCTTAAACACTAGGAAGGTCCTCTTTTGTCCCCTTACCTTTCCCACAGGTGTTTTCAATTCATCCTCAGAGCTATCATCCCTAATATCATCATCAAATGATGATTCCTCAAGACTATGCAAGTCCTCACTCTCATAATCAGAGTTCATTGCACCAGCACCCATTTGTACTGGTTCAGTAACATCCTCATCAGAACCATCCCAACTATCACTAATGTCCTCTACAAACTTCCTCTCACCAGGATTCACTACATCTTTATCCTCTAGGCCACTTCCTTCACCCCATCACCTCCTCCACTGTCACTACTATTAGCTACATCCTTATCCTCAAATGGGTGTTGAGTCACAAGTTCCTTACCTGCTCTCCTAGAATACACCTCTGCAGTATCAACCTTAACAACATCATCGTCAACCTCCTCAACCATTGGTGTGTTACATTCTCTCCTAGAGTAGGCTTGTTCAGAATTTACTTCAATGGGATCCACATTATCATTGTTATGATCTTCACTACCAAAATTACTATTGTCAACATCTTCACTACCTTCATCATTACTGCCATCATCATTAGTGCCATATCTTAAAAGGTTTTGCTCCACTGCCAATGGCTGCACACTGCCCCAATATGCCCACCTTCATCCATTAGTATAGGATTATGCACAGGGTGCTCTACAAACACATGAATTTCTTCATGACCAATCACTAAATCTGTCATAAACATGGCATCATCATCATCATCAACTATCAAATGGAAATTAGCTCTCTCTAGATCATTACCAGGCATTTTATACCAATGCCTACTCATAGAGGTTTATCCAAAGTCCTTGCATATACTCTCAATCTCTGTCTTGGTCCACTTATTAGGGTCACAATTGTCCACTATATCCACTTTACCTCCCACGTATTTTCGAAGGTTATCAGTTCAATACCCACCATGATACACAGATAAACTAAATAGCTCACTCATGCTGCATGTAAAACACATATAAACCATTTAAATAATACTGATCCAAAACAGCACTCATTAGTTAACAAAATATCACACATTAATTATTTACCAAATCAGCACTCACCATTCCACAATCACCTCAGCTGTTTCGAATTATATAATATGGTAATGCACATTATCTTCAACAGGGGAATAGAGGGACCACATTAGAAAGCACAAACAAACACATTAAACAACAATTTCATAAAAAATAGACACATGCATAGTAATCCACAAACAAACACATGTTAACATTGTATATCATAAACTCACTTTAATAATGACTTAGCATTTTGGCTCATTAATTCAGTATACATCACACACAGAATCAACCATTACACGCGTCGTAGGTGGTTATAGTGAGGGTCACGTGTGACATAAAGGGGTAGGAAACCCATGTGACATGGGTGACGAGAGCCACGGTGGATTTTTTTAATATTTTAATCCCCCTGTTAGACACCTCAGCTATTTCCGGCTGTTGACTAACGGAAAGGACTAAAATAACACACATTAATTGGTTTAGGGACTAAAAGTAGTGAAATGAAAATGTAGGGACCAAAATAGAAATATGGCCAAAATGTAAGGACAAAAAGTGCATTTATGCCTTATTTTTTGGATTGAAAATAGTGACAACTTGGTGAAGTAAATAAGTTGTACATAAATTTACTAAGTTCAAGCACCATATATGGGTTCTAGGTAGCTCAACTAATAATATTTTTGATGTTTGAATAAGAGATTTGAGGTTAAATTCTCGTCTATACCAAAAATTGATTGATGTCTTAATCTAATGATAAAAGCTATCATCAAGAGCGAACACTATAGGTTGAAACTCTCTCAAAAATAAAATAAAAATAAAATAAAAAAAGAAGAAGAAGAAGAAGCTAGCACCATATGGTACCAGCTCAGGTGCTCAACTAAGGTATAAAATTATGAGTTTATTAAAGGCCTTGCAACCGGTTGCATCTGCAAGTTTTTAAACCTCAATGAACTTTTTAAGGGACGGAGGATGCTAAGTAGGTACGGTACGAGATCTAAGAGTCGAGGAAGTTGGTGAGTGTGATATAATATCTTATTTTGTTATACTCAATATGGTTGACTGGAAAGTAAGCACACAAAAACAATGGTTCAGAATTTATATGCCCTTTATTAATTGCATAAAAAAAATATTGTCTGCTGGAAGGTTGGGATTGTGTACTTCTTGGTCTCCTCAGTCGTGAAGTGAACTTCTAGGAGGCAATATTGCTCTTGAAAACACACTTCATCTCAATGGAATACCGCAAATTTAGTAGTTTCTATTGCTTTGATGTATAAATTGGTGTAAGGTGTACTTTGTTTGAACAGATGGCAATTAGTTGTAGTCCTGAGTCATTATTTATATTTACCAATGCTTGTATGTGATTGGGGAGGTAAGATGGAGGATGGAGCCTTTGCCACTACCACTGCATGTTAACTCTGCTAAGTTCTCAAATTTGCTTTTTGCTAGAATGTTAATACTTATAAACTTGAGGCACGGACAGTGCTAGGATTTCATCTTTAGGAGGCTAAGGTATGAAATTAAAAAAAAAAAAAAATAATTCCATTTAAGAATAAGAATTATGCAATATGATGTTGCAGAAAAAATCATCAATGGGCCAATGGTCCAAATAGAGATTTCCGGGAGATCTACAAGGACGAACACACTCTTGAAGTACGTCAATGTGGGGTTGGCCTATTAGTCAATGACCCTCCGATAATTAAGTCAGTCTCTCACAGTGATCCCATAACCCTAAGGACTTGTCAATCAAGTTGTGAAGAGACTGGGGTTATTGGTTCCGAGAACTCTAGATCCAACTTATCGTGGGAACAAATTTGTAGGAGAATTTTTTGACGTAGAGATGATGGGACAAATGATAGGCTAGGGTTGGATATGATCATTCATTAGGTATGACTCATCCGTCAGACTGATTAATCATCTGTCAAGCTAAGGACTTGTCAGTCAAGTTGAGGATTCTTCAGTCACCAATGACAGAGCCAAGAATTTTGAGTTGGGGGGGGGGGGGGGGGGGAGGGGGGAAACAATTGTGTCAAAAAAAAAAACTCAAATCACATATATACACTACTTTAAAAAATCCACATAATATGTGTATGTATGAAAATATAAATGTTAATCTTCTTATACTAAAGTAAATTTTATATTTATATAAAATTATCGACTTTAATATGTATATTAAAATAAACTTATAATCTTTTTAAATTTTAATTAGTATACAAAAGTTGAATAATTGGCTATATAATATAAAAATATATAGAACCAAAAAACTCAAATACAATATCTTCCATCAAAGTCATGCCCAACAATAATACTTCACATAATAAACTTCATCAATTATTATTTTCATAGCAAAATTATTTATAACTTCCTTTTTAATACATAAACTGTTTGAAAAACTTCATCCATGTTTAACAAATCAAAAACATAATTTTCCAATTGAAGAGTCGTATGAGCTTTTTTTTTTTTTTTTTTTTTTGCTTGATAAAATCTTGAGAATAAAAAACTTCAACCAAATTGCAAATATTATCAATGTTGAATGATTTGCAAAAGCATTAATAGGATTTTGAATTGAGCTGAAAATTAGGGGTTCCACTATTTACTTACAAAATTTACTACCTAATTATTTCATTTGATTGCAATTTTATATCAACTCTAAACTCCTTTTTTTTTTTTTTTTTACCTTTTTATTTTAGAAAGGATTACTAGATTAGTTTTTTTTTTTTTTTTTTTTTTTGAGAAGAAGACTGTAATATTATTCAAGAATATCAGTCGTATCGGCTAAGACTATGGAAGTAAGATGTAAAGGAATATCTTTCATTCACACCAAGAACTCGCTAACATATCTAGCATGTCTAGCAATGATATGAGCAGTAGAATTACCCTATCTACTAAATTAATTGATCAATGCTTTCTTTTTGCAGGCCTGCTCCTATTTTTTTTATATATAACCTTTAAATTTTTATAAAATATACATATATTTAAATAATAATAAAAATAAAAATTTTGGAGGGGCCATGGTCCCCCAACCATACATGTGGCTCGGCCACAATCAGTCACCATGCTAGATGGGAAAGCATTGAGCTATTTGGGTTGGTTCACCAGGTGGCACTTATGGGCGCCTGATTACTCTCTTATACATGACAAGTCTTGTGTGTTAGACTTTCATGTACACAAGCTTCGAGTGTCCGAGGTAATCCATCTACTTGGGTGTTCAATTAGTAATTTGATTAACCCTATCAATTGAGTTCTTGGCATCGAACAACTAGACCGTGTCAGACAATTAGGGTTTAGTCGGATGACTAATCTTGAGTTGATCTCCTTTTGGCGTTGTAGAAATATTCCTTATTACAATAAATTGATGCCTTAAAAATAAAAACAAAATATATCTATTGTTAACAATAAAATATAAATAAAAATTGTTAAAACATAACTCAACACCTTTAAATTATAAAAATCATCAATAACTGATTTTGTACTAAATTACGCTGCAATTAAAGTTAGAGACTATCTGGATTCTTTTAAATAAATAAAAAATAATGTTATTATATATCATCTAAATTCAAACTAAAAAAATAATTAAAATTTAACAGCTTTGAGAACGAAAAAATAATGACCATGGCAGTTAGAGAAACATATTATGTCAAAACCAAACAATTTGGCTTGAAAATAACGCTTCCAATTTGACTTTGTCGAAACTATGAAATAGTTTATTTTAATCACTAAAATTGGCACACACAATATATATATATATATATATATATATATATATATAATTTTCAGAGCATAATTTGTTTCCCTTTCTTTTAGCTATATTAACACTTGAACACAGACATAGTTAGCCTCCACTTTCGTAGGGTCAGTCTTAGCAAGTAAAGTATAACTATGGTTTCATCTAGATGGAAGACACCAACTCAAGTCACCCATTTTACCTTTTTTTACTCTAAAAAAAAAAAAGAAAAAAAAAGAAAAAAAAAAAGAAAAAGAAGAAGTTAGCCTCCACTTTATTTTATATTTTTACTTTTGTTCTTATAACCGAAGTTGGGAAAATAACTAATAAAAATTAATGAAAAAGAAAAGAAATGATTGTTCGTGGATGAGTTAACCACACTTTTGGGGATGACTAAACGTTTTCAATATGATAGTATCAATTGAGTTTATGTATTAATTAACTAAAAGTTTTTAACTTTTAATTTTTATATTAAGAGGGGAACATAAATGTGGGCATGGTTGTCAGAATTAGGAGTCAGATCATAGGATATTATGATCCTACTAGGCTAAATTAACTAGGATCGCAGTCCAAAATTTGCTTGAAGTTGGCTTAAAATAATAGGTATCCAATCAACCTATTGGATAGAATCATAAAAACGACCCAACAGGCCCTAGACAATGATGATGACTATAATTATGGTGACTATGATGAGAATTTTAGAGTGGATGATTAAGGTCCTGTTTGTTTGTTTTTTTTTTTTTTTTTTTTTTTTTTTTTTTTTTTTTTTCATCACTCATCACTATTCACTCAATTTTTGTCACTTATTTTTTATCACTCATCACCCATCACTTAAAATGCCCTAATTTTCCTAAACCCTTCCAAACGCACTCATCACTCAGTTCTTTTATTTCAAAAAAAAAAAAAAGAGAAAAGTCAAAGATTGCAGCAAATTGCGGCAATCTTTGAGCGATGTTTCAAAAAATAATAATAATAAATAGAGGTGTTTCAAAGATTGCGGCAAAACAGAGGTGTTTCAAAAAAACATATAATAATTAAAAATAAAAAAAGTTAAACATTGTAGCTAAAAAGTTAAAAATTGTGGTTGTAATAACGAAAATACCATTAAAAATTGAGTTATAGAAACTGAAAATACCTAAAATGTGTTTTCAGTTTCCATAACTCATCACTAAAAAATCAGAGAATTGAGTGATGGAAACAGAGTTATGGTGCTCCCAAACGGACTTTTCGCTATGAGTCCCACCATTTTTGAGTTATGAGTTATGGAAACAGAGTTATGAGTTATAAAACTAGAAATCCAAACACCCCCTAAATCTTCACTCCACCCTTATTTACATATTGCTTTTGGATTTTATATCATAGTTAGCCCATTGCCATTTGCAAGCTTATTTGGGATTTTGAACTTAAAACTTAGAACTTAATAGTTGTTTTGGCTCTTGGTTACTAATTAAACATTTGGTGAACTTTTTGGATATTGTTGATGCTCACTTTGGCAGAAAGGCCCAATAGCAGGAAGAAGCCCAACAATATGGGAGGAAAAAAGTTAGTAAATTGGGAAGAAAGCCATTATGCCCGAATGACAGGAATAATGAATCATAGGCCTAGAAAATAATAAATGGGTCTTAAAGAAAGCAAGCGGGCCCAAAGGAGCCCAAAGAAAAGAAGTAGTAAACTCATAGACATTATATGAAAAAGAAAGTAAGCAAGAATGGGCCAAAAATGCCCGAAGTAATGAATTAAGTGAGTAAGGGGTTGATGGAAAGCCCATGAACCCCAAAAGTAAAGGATATGGTAATTTGGGTTAAAGAAGCCCAAAAAACTTAGCAAAGACTCATGGAAGTAAAATGGGTCGAGGATGCTCAAGAAAAGGAAACATGCTAAAGATGCCTAAGAAAAGGAAATATGCCGAGGATGCCCAAAAGGACGAGATAGGCCAAGGATGCTCATAAATAGTATGAATACTAGCCCAATGGTAATACTGGGCCACGGGAATTAAATAAAAGCAAAGTATACAGCAGACCCAAAAGGAGCCCAACAAGCACAGCTCATACAATAGCATAGTAGGAATGACAGAATGACATAGCAAAAGTGCTAGCAGACCTACGAAAGAGGCAAAGGATGGATTAGAGAAGAAATAAGCCGCAATCAAGCAAGGCCCAACCCAGGAAGGAAGTAAGACATAAAGAACGAAGGCTCAGAGAACCATTCAAGCCACAAGAGGTCAAGAACGAGCAACAGAATGTATAGATAAGCTTTCAAATCATGGCAAACGCAAGAGCAGCAAACAAGCCATTGACACATATGGAAGTGGAGTACACACAAAGCTCAAGCACCACCAACCTGCACCCAGCCAATACCAGAAGTGGTGGGCCATGAGTTAGAGGTAAAAGAGGGTATGGTCTGGCAGTAGAAAGAAGGGGGGAGCCTATTCTGAGGTTCCACTCAAACTCTTTTGGAGGAAGTATCCTGCTAAGATGACATACCACCCAAAAGAGGGAAAGATAAGTTGGAATCACTAGGTGCATGCCATGAAGGATAGTGAGAGAGATTGTCCACCTTTATCCGGATGGAAATGCCACGGTGAGCAAGCAAACAAAATAAGACTCTTTGTCTGGTAATGGGAAGTGGCACGACTAGCATAGGTAAGTGGTGGTGACTGGGCAGCTAACAAACCAATGGGTAATCTAGAAGGACACCTACACCCAAACAAAAGCGGGTAAGGGGCAAAATGGTAAAAACCCATCACAGCAAGCAGTATAAAAGGGGTCCTCCGCCGTGCACAGAAGGAAGGGGGGAGGAACAAGAACACGGAAGCAAAGTGATAACATAACAGCACTACAAAAGAAGAGAGAGGAAAACAAAGTAGCAAAACTTAAAAGAGAAAGAGAGTTAGAAAGAAAAACAGAGAGTGGGCAAAAGTGAGACGGTATGCATACACCAATAGGCTAATCCCTTCTCTCCCTCTAAAAGCCTACCCTCTATTAAGGATTAAGGAATCTAAGCATAAGCCATTTAGGCTCATCCTCTCAAAGTGGGTAATTTTCATGGTAGGATCTCCCTGTGAGGTTACCCACATTGAAAAAGTGGTTCCCTTCTTGGACTTAACTCCATGAGACAACCAAGCACAGTAGACTAACTATTTCTTCTTCCATTTTATTGATTAAGCATTGGTGTTATCTCCCTCTTATTATTATCATCTTATTTATATTGCATTTATACTGCTGCATTGCTTTACCTTTTATTTCATTCAATATTTTACACTTTTCAGTTGACAGTGAGCATACCCCTTTTATTGTTGCTATATTATATCTACCTACTATAAACCTTTTGTAACAGTTTCCTCTGTCATGGGCATGTCACTAAAGTTTTAGCAAAGGGGCCTTAGTTTGCGCATAAACCAGTTTAGGGTGTGTTGCAGCCAAGCCGGTCCTAACTCTCCTACCCAGAACCTTTGGGCCATAGCGTGGCAGGAGGCAGCCCAGTCCGCAGTTGCTAAAAGGCCCACCACAGATATATTGTGTAAAAATTTAAGTGTATTTGTTTTGTTAGTTTATGACCGCAACAATTAATAGTATAGAAATGACATTAGATTGATGCAAATATTTATTTTTTAATGGATGAATTAATAAATTATGTGATTATTCAACATATAAAGTCATTACCAATATGTTTTTTTTTTCAAAAAAAAAAAAATATAGAATTTTACAATCCACGATTCCACCAGTCTCTCGTGATTCTACATTGGATCCTGACTTTAATAACCTTGGGTGTGGGTTAGTTGGTCTTTTTCTTTTTTTTTTTTTTTTTTTTTTGACTAATTTAATAATTGAGACAGGTTTAGGTGTCAATTTTGGAAGTCTAAAATTTTAATTTTAATTTATATACTATATTTTTTTTATAGCTACTATAAGTATAACGAAAATATAATAAAATATACTTACGCTCTATTTTTTTTTATGGAAAATCCAGTATAAAGATAATTTTTTGTTTTTTCCAGTATTTGGTAGCATCAGAAAAACTAAGTCAAAGGAAAACTATCTTTGGTCAACATAAAAACTATGGCTTATTTTAAAATTTTTTTCTATTAAAATTTTTTGAAAAACAACTTTATCTCATAGCAAACTAAATAAGGGAAGTTATGAGATTATTTTTTAACTCATTTAAAGTTGCTACCAAATATAAAAAAATGAGATAGTTTTATAGAAATATTTTTTAGAAAATAATTCATTTTCTAGAAAGCATTATTGTCAAATCAAATGCGTAAGTGGAACAAAAATAGTCATGGACTTGGGGGGCAATTTCCCTTCTTGGTATAAATGTGACTTCAAACCTTAAAGCATGAGCATTTGAGGATGCAAAAAAATTTCTATTTTACATCCTCAAAACTTACTTTATCTATTTTATCATCAAATTTTACAACTCACCCAACATGCAAGTTTTATTTTTACATACAGCTAATTAAAATAATATAAACTATACCAACAAATAATATAAGCAAATCAAATTTCTCTCTTCTCCTCTATCTATTTTTTATTCTTTCTCCCTCTTCCTTTCTATCTATTTTTTTTTCCCACTCTGCTACTGCCTACTAGAAAGTCTTCCTCTCCTCTCCGTCTTTTTCTGCTCCTAGCAACCAAACCCATCCATACCAAAATCAACAAGCCGAGCAACAAAATCTATCCACACCAAAATCAAGAAGCATCCAGACCTAAAATAAACACAGCAAAATCCCAACAAACCTATACTAAAATCACCTAAAACCAACAAAAATAATACAACAAACCCAAAATCATATCAACCCAAAATCACCGAACACACCACGACATCGCCGCTGCACTACCACAGCAAACCCAACACCACTAATAACCACCTACAACTAAAACTTGGCCACCACTGAAACACCAAAATCAACCACACCAACCACAAAAACACCCAAATTAAATAACCATCATCCACTGAAACAAAAAACAACCAAAACCACACCACCAAAAACCAAATCGCAAACCACAATCACCAACCCAACTACCACCAAAAATCGGCTAGCCACCACCACATCCAAATCCACAACCAAACCAATATCAAAACCACAAACCCAAAGCAAAATTATCCCACAAAACCTATGGTGAGAAGTCTAAGAGAGAGAGAGAGAGAGAGAGAGAGAGAGAGAGAAGAGAGAAGAGATAGGTGAGAGGGTGAGAGAGGTGAGGTCTATAAGGAGAGAGACGTAGCTAAGATGGGAGATAGGAGAGAGAAGTGCAATGAGAAAGGGGAGACACAAGTGAGAGGGAGAGAAAAGAGAAAGATATTTTCAATAATATATATATATATATATATATATATTTTACGTCCGAAGGTATAGTTGGTTCTATATATGAGAACTAACTATTCACAGTTGGTAAAAAAAATCCATTACCACACCCAAATGTAGCTTATTTTTGGCTTTTTGGTTGCTAAAATAGCAACTGGAGAGTATTTGCACCCCCCAATGCTAGTGCTCTTACTTGTAGGGATAAAAACTTTCACCCACCCATAACTCCTATATACTCATGGGCAAAAAAACCATTAGCTGAAAGGCCATTAATATCGTTAGGATCCATAAATGTGCAGGCAAGGCCTAGTGTTGACGCATATCAAATTTGGATTGTGTCATTACTCAGTTGAATTTTGGTACGGTTGGTTCTAGTTTTTGATTTATAACAGATTTGAATCTAGATATATACTTTGTTCGATAATAAAACATTTTACACCAATTGACCTAATTGGGAACCTTCGGCATATTATTTAAGTGAGTTTTATTATTATTATTATTTAAGTGAGTTTCTCAAAAAAAAAAAAAATCACTTAAATAATATACCAAAGGTTCCCAATTAAGCTAATCTTATTACTAAAACAAAAAATTTACTACTACTATAAGAAGCATTTAATGACTTTGATTTGGTCTATTTTTGTCTTGAACCATTAAGAAGTACAGAAAATACGATATGTACATACTAGCTAGGTCCAAATTGGTTGGGCTAGGCCTTCACTAAAGTTGAGGTTGGGCTGCTGGCTTGGTTGAAAAGCTTGAAATAATATAAACATGGCATTGACAAATGACTTCCGTTTGGGAGTTTATAAGGGAATGGAATGGAATGGAATGATCATAAGGGAATAGAAAGGAAATGAATGGAATAGAATGTATTTAAGTAAGGGAAAGGAATGAAAAAGAATGGAATTAAGTAACCTTGATTGGATGTTTTAAAATGAAGGAATGGAAATGAATGAAAATGAATGGAATGTAAGTAATCTTGTTTGGGAGTAACATGGAGGGAATGGAATGAAATCATTTTATGACAATATTACTATTAGACCCCTATTTTAAATTAAAAGGTTGAATATATAGGGGTATTTTGGGAGTTTTAGTAAAAATTTCATTAAATCTAAATCTATTCCCTCCCATTCCTCTCAATTTTGAGGGGAACAAAAATTTGAGGTTTTGAGGGAAAATGGAGGAATGAGCATTCTCTCTTAACTATTTCATTCACTCCCACTTAAACTCTCAAACAAGAGAATGGACATTCTATTCCCTCCGTTAAAACTCCCAAACAAGAGGAGGGAAGAATATTCTAAAAATATTCTTTTTATTCCTTTCCATTCCATTCCATTCCCTCCTCTCAAACAGACCCTTAAGAGTACAGAGCAGGAGAAGACCAAAAAGGAAGGCAAATAACATAAGTCCTTTTGATGATATTGGAAGTTTTCTATAGTTATTCAATTATTGAAAATATAATTTTTGACTAATTAAAAACTATTCAAAGCTTTTGTTTATAAATAATATTTCAAATTTATGGTGTTTGTTTCATAATAATATTATTGTGTTCAGTTGTGCTTCTCCTTTGAAATTTTTTTGTTATTACATATTTACATTCATCTCTCTTAAAATGTAAACTTTTTAAAATGACCTCTCTAAATGAATTAAAAAAGACGTAAGAAAATATAGAATTTTCTATTTATTCCCGACTTAAAGTATCATCCATGTCCTCTAAAATAGGAAAGTAAATTTAAAGCCTTTGTTTTTGTTGGATTTTTCAAAAACGTTTTTTAGTCATCTAGGGAATGTTAGTATAAATAACTTCCATTTTAGGGGAGCTGAGTGTTTCAAACTAGAAGAGAGGTGGGTATAATAACGAAAAACCTTAGTGGAGGTTAGTGTAATTTTATCATATTTTAAATATTATAGTTTTGTTTTACTAATTAAATTAATCTTGAAGTATTTTTAAAATTAAAATATACACTCAAATAATGTCAAATATATTTGTGTGAAGTAAAAAATATATTTTTTAAATGAATTCATTATTCTTTTTGCAATAAATAAAAAAATAAATAAAGTTATATGTATGTTTCACGTGAAAGCATTCCATTTTTTTTCCCTTTTTGCTTTAAAAGGTGGGAGTAGTAGGGTGGTTTTTTTATTTTTTATTTTTTGAATCACTTTGCTACTTCTTGGGAGGTTTCTCTATCACTAAGAAAGCTGGTTTTTCCACCTTCTCTTAGGCTTTAGAACTGCCGTCCCTCCTAGGAGGTGATTTTTTCCTCTTAGGTACCTAGTGTGCTTATAGAGCTAGTGGTTTTTTCTTTTGGGGTTATTGGGAACAGTTTTTTCTTAACTTTTTTAGTATTCTTTCGAGGTTATCCATATGGAAGACCTATCTAGATCTTGGAGTAAACTCTCTCTTTCTGAAAGGGAAGATTCAGGTTTTGTTCTCCTAAAGGCTCGGAGAAAAAATTAGTTCATCATAGCGGCAAAATTTCTTACTACTCGTGCTTTGAATTGGATGCAGTGGGTAGAACTTTCAAACAGTTGTGGAGATGTAACGATGGTTTTAATATTCGTAATGTAAATGATCATAAAGCACTCTTCGTTTTTGATGATGAACGTGATGTAAACTGAATTTTGCTTAGCGAGCCTTGGAATTTTGATAAGCATTTGGTGGTGCTTCAGAGATATGAGAAAGATGTTCCATTGGGTGATCTGAAATTCGAAAAGGTGATGTTCTGGGTCCAGGTCCATGATATTCGTTTTCAATTCATGGCTACGGATGTGGCCAAAGGTATATATGAGATTATTGGTGAGGTTACATTGAATAATTGGAGCTGAAAATGAAGAAGGCGGAAGTTTTATTTGGGTGAGAGTAAATATAGATATCTCTTTGCCTCTACGCAGTGGGAGAGCTCTCACGTTAGAAAGTGGGGAGAAGACTTGGGTGTCTTTCAAGTACGAATGTTTGCCAAACCTTTGTTATTGGTGCGGTCACTTGAATCATGAAGACAAGGATTGCCCACTATGGATTTAGAGTAGAGGAACTCTTAATGAAGTTCAAAAACAATTCAACTCAAGTTTAAGAGCCCCTCCCTATTTACCCTCCAAACAAAAGGTGATCTTTGTTCCGGGGTACTTTGACAGATCAGGTTCAACTAGGAAGGAAGTTCGGAGGTCAGAAGTGCCCACCCCAACCACGGTGGTTGAGAACCTTGAGAAGGCTTCTCCAGAGGAGAAGAACTCAGATTTGGAAACTGACGAATTCGGGAGAGCGTTTAATGCTGAGATAAATGTTAGTCAGGATTCAAATCAAACAAACGACCTCCACAAAATCCGGATGGTAATGTTCAAGGTAATTTATTCCTTTTTGAAAATACAGATTTGAATTCAGATTTGATGTGAGATTCAATGAGGATTGACATTGAGTGTGATTGGAGTAAAGAGCCACATTTATTACATGGCCAATCTTTTGGGTTTCCTTTTGAGAATATTTTTTTTTTCGTGTTGATCCTATGCCCTAGTGGGGCTGTGGAACGTGTATGTCCTAATGAACTCTTTCAACAAAGGATTGATGAAATTGACAAAGATCTCAGTAAGTTACATAATCCTGTGGGTACAGAGCTGGATAAATTCTCCTTATCATCTAGTACTCCTCATCCTGGGACTACGTCGAGGGTGGTAAAGAAGATAGGTGCATGTGTTAATGAAAAATCTTCTCTACCTTTACAGGATCCTACAAAATGGAAAAGAAAGCAAAAACTTAACGATACTTCCAATTTTTCCACAGAAGCAGAAATTAGGCATAAGCAGAGTCATCTCCCAGAAAATAATCACCTAGAGCTACCTACTAAAAACGACAGGTTTCAAAGGGAGATGAGAATTCAAACAAGGTATTGATGGAGGCTGGTTCCCAACCCTGTTAGACACAATAAGTATTCTCTATTGGAACTATCGTGGGCATAGGAACTGAAAGACAGTTCAAGAGCTCAAGGACTTAGTCTAGGCACAAGATCCTACGGTGGTGTTTTTAGCCAAAACATGGCTGGATAAGGCAAGGCTAGTTGGTATTTGTGATAAATTGCAGATGGGGGATTATTTTGGGGTTTCAAAGATTACGAGGGGAGGTGGATTGGCCCTTTTCTAGAGAAAGTATGTTGAGATAGATGTTGTATCGTTTTCTCGAAACCATATTGATGCTTTAATCAATAAAGGGAAGGAGGATACTTGGAGATTTACAGGTTCTTATGGAGCTCTGGAGACTCACTTAAGAATGGAGTAATGGGATCTTTTAAGGGATTTACATCAACGGCTCTCAATATCATGGCTATGTGCATGCGATTTTAATGAGATTGCAAAGACTCAAAAAAACAAGGAGGGAGGTTAAGACCATATACACATGAAAAATTTTCGAGATGTTTTGGATGAATGTGGTCTCATGGATTTGGGTTTCGTGGGGAGTAAATTTACGTGATTTAAAATTTTGCAAATGGGATTTTAGTGTGGGAAAGATTGGATAAAGCAGTGGGAACTACAAAATGGTGTGATTTTTTTCCCACTACTAAGGTTGTTCTGATGGAGTGTGGCTCTTCGAATCATAAGCCTATAAGTAATCATCCTTATGGGGTACCTATGAAGTTAAATAAACCTTAGAGGTTTAAACAGATTTGGCTGGAGGAGGTTGGATGCTATAAGGCTATTGCTTTAGCTTGGAGTGGTAGTATGAAGGGTGCACCAATGAACAAGGCGATGAATAAGTTGTGTGTGTGTGTCAAAATAAGCTTTAATGGTGGAGTATGAGGATGTTTTGGGAATATTACCAAGGAGCTGGCCAAGAAGAGGCGGTAGCTGAGGAGGGCAAAAGAGGCAGCCTTGAATGGAAGCGGTGCCTAGTTGGTGATGAGACTAAAAAGTGAGCTCTCTGGTCTGTTGATGAAAGAAGAGAAGATGTGGCACAAATGCTAAAATATTCATTGTTGAAGTCGGGAGATAAAAACACTAGTTACTTTTATAATAAAGCCTCACAAAGATATAGAAGAAACAGGTTCTGGAGTTGCAAGATTCAAGCGAGTTTATGTGCACTGGTGATGATAATGTGGCAAGGCTGCTAGAAAATTATTATCAAACCCTATTTGCATCATCAAACCTGAGGGAGGTTGAAGAGGTAAATATTCATTCATCTAAGGTAGTAACAAATGATATGAACAATATGCTTGTGGGGGATTTCACATAGGCTGAAGTAGAGGAGGCTCTTAAGCAAATGGCTCCCTTAAAAGCTCCAGGGACGGATGGAATGCCTCTAATTTTTTACCAACACTATTGGCCTAGTATTAGAGATGAGGTTACATATGCGGTGCTCTCCTGTCTAAACTTGGGAAAAATTCTTCCAGGTTTGAACCACACCTTCCTTACACTCATTCCCAAAGTAAAAAGTCTTGAAAAAGTTTTTGAGTTTAGACCCATAGCTCTTTGTAAGTATAAACTCATTTCAAAAGTGCTTGCAAATAGGTTGATAATTTTTTTACCTTTAATTATTTCTGAGTTTCAAGGTGCCTTTCAATTTGACAAGGCCATCTCAGAAAATATATTAGTCGCCTTTGAAACTTTATATCACAAGAAAAACCAAAAAAAACAAAAAACAAAAAAACAAAAAAAAAATCTGGTAAAGTGGGTTTTATGACTATAAAGTTAGACATGAGTAAGGCGTATGATAGGATGGAATGGAATAAAAGTTTTTTGGTAATAATTATGGAGAAAATGGGTTTTCACTCAAGATGGATTGGTTGGATTTATGAATGCATTAGTTCAGTGTCTTTCTCTATATTGGTTAGTGGTGTACCAAGAGGTCATATTGTCCCATCAAGGGGTTTGGACAAGGGGACCCTTTATCTCCTTATCTATTTCTACTGTGCTCTGAAGGACTGAATGATTTGATTCAAAATGTAGTAAATGAAGGAAAAATTCAAGTGTTCTCTCTTTATAGAGGTGGTCAAAAAATTTCTCATTTGTTTTTTTTGCATATGCTAGTCTATTATTTTGCCGAGCGTAAATGGGAAACATCCAAACTATCAAAAATATTCTTCAAGTCTATGAAAAAACTTTGGCGCAACTAATAAATGCTAACAAGACTACTCTCTTCTTCGGAAAATTAGTATGTGAATCGTTGAAGAATTCTATTAAAGATCTTCTCGGTGTGCCAGAGATTAAACAATATGAGAAGTATTTAAGGCTACCGGTGGTGGTTGGGAAAGATAAAAAAGCTAGTCTGAATTATATAAAAGACAGGGTGTGGGGCAAATTACAAGGATAGAAGGAGAAGCTCTTATCATAAGCAGCAAATGAGGTGCTATCGAAGGCTGTTGTTCAAGCTATTCCCACCTTTTCCATGTCGTGTTTTAAACTTCCTTCGAGTCTATGCCGAGATATTGAGATGTTGATCAAGAAATTTTGGTGGGGTCAACGAGGGGTGTGGATTCCCCCCCCCCCCCCACCCAAAATCTTTTCGGGTTTTATCACACATTGGATCCTTGGCGACGTGACTCTTGTGTGCTTGTGTATCTAGAGTGGGGTGTGTGTGTGTGAGTCCCTTTTTCTTATTTTATTTTAGGAGTCACCACCAACCATTGGTTTTTTATTAGGTGTGATTGGTCACCTAGATGTCTAATATTATTTTAAGTTACCTAATTAACCAAACCAAATTTTAAAGGTTCATTAATTAAGGTAAACCAAAAGTCTTTGAACCAAAACTTGGACTCGGAAGTTTGGCTACATATGGGGAAGGTGTTAGGCACCCTACAACTTCTATTCGAAGATAGTACCTTATTTTAATTTATTTCAAATGTTTACTTTTTATGAAAAAATAGGATATTTGGCATTTTGATTTTTTGAAAAAGGTTTTTGCAAACAATATACACACACGCACACATGTGAATATTAACTCCAAAGAATATATACAATCAAAACATGTAAGATATATACATAGGTACCATTTGAGAAGGCATACAAGCATACTATACAATAGCATGTGAGTATTCATTTATTATATAACTAGCATGTGGATACTAAAAGCTATACAAAAACAAACACAATGTTAAAAAAAAAAAAAAAAAAAAAAAAAAAAAAAAAAAGATCGGAAGAGTAGCACCTTGTTGTCATTCACCATTTTCTCATTTTATTCATGCAAAAAGATTACAAAAAGAAATTCATTAGTGCCAAGAAATGTTAGGAACAATGTAAGCTTATAGGGTGTTCAAAGACTCAAGAGAGTGAGCCTTGAACACAAATCCACAAACTCCAACTATTCTAAGAAAAGGCTTGGAAATAAAAGTTACAACGTTAAATTTATTATTTTGGGAAGGGGCATTTTTTTGAAAAGATTTTATTGGGATATTTTGAGAAGAAACAATTATATATATATATATATATATATATATATATATAAAAGAAAACTCCAACATGGTAAAGCACATTTATCTTGTAAAACATTTCTCTTTTTTTTTTTTTTTTTTTTTCCCAAAAGATTCAGCTCTTTTAGGAATAACGAAGAGAACCTTTTTTTTTTTTTGAAAACAACTATTTGAAAACAATTTTCTTTAAAGTGACAAAAGTGCTTTTTGAAAAATGTATCTTTGAAGAGTCATTCCTTTTTTTTAAAACGTTTTTGAAAAAAAAAATTGACATATTTTGAAAAGACCTTTTGAATTTTTTTTTTTAAAAAAAGCAATTTTGAAAACACTTTGGAAAAACATTTTTGAAAAAATTTGTGTTATTACTTTTTTTTAATAAAAAAAAGTTTCAGGTTTCCCTCTTTAAAAAAAAAAAAAAAACCGATTTTCATTTTTCATTTGAAAACAGATTCTTATTTTGGAAACTGTTTTTAGAAAACATATTTTTATTATTTTGAAAACAGATTTTTTTTAGTTTTGAAAAATAGTTTTTGAAAACAGATTTTTTTAGAAAACAATTTTGTATCATTTTGAAAACAGTTTTTTTTATTAAGAAAACAGTTTTGAAAAAGTTTTTTTTTTTTTTTTTTTTTGAAAAACAGGTTTATAAATCAGTATTTATATTATGAAAACCGTTTTATAAAAATAGATTAAAAAAAAAAACAGTTTTACATTTTGATGTTGTAGAGAATCAGTAGACTAAATGTTCTGGTTTCGATGACTAACGGTTGTTGCGAAGACCTGTAAGGAAGAACACACAATCAAAAGGCGACCGGGGTAGACTGGCCAAGTCCCCTCCGATGACTAAGTTAGTTTCTCTCTTGAAGATTGCGTTCTGACTTAGGGGAGTAATGTTAGGAAAAACTTACTTTGATTTGATGCAGGCCAGTTTTTTTATAGAGAACCTTGGAGTGATTATTCACTTTGTAACTGCCCCAAGATTTGTGGGAATCAATGAATTCTGACATAACTTCCTCAACGGCTATAGAAGTTACAACTGCTTAAGGAAGTTAAGCATTTGTGAGAAATTTGCGGCGACATGTACGGGTTTGGTTTTTGCTCCTGAATTCTGTGGTTCGAATTCTCAAGACATGTGAGTGGAATCATACTTCTAAATTTCGTGTCATATGGTCGTCCGTGCACTTCCTTTATAGACGACCCCTTTGTTTATAGACGACACACGTGAATCTTTCGCCTTTGGCTCATGGACGACCCCTATGGACGACCAAGAGATGGTAATTTTTTGCTATCCCATCAGTTGCCCCCTTGTCCAGGGGTTGTCCAAGGAAATTGTTGGGATTTGTTGAACATCTTTATGGTCCTGGCCTAAACCCTTCTCTTTTTTTTTTAGGGCCACGTGTCAAGATTCTCTTGGTTGACCTGCTCCGTCGATTGCTTTTTCCAAAGGAACTGCCACGTATCATCTTCTTAATGGCGGGCGACGTTTCGCTGACCTCGCCTCTGGGACCTATAAATAGGTACATTCCCTTTCTTGCCCCTCACCTTTCTCATAATCTCCTCAACTATCTCATCCAAGAGCCTTGTCTACCCCTCGTCCTAGATCTTTCAGGTATTCCCTCTTCCTTCTTAGGTTTTCGTCTTAATCCTTTATTTGTCATGTCTTCGTCTAGTAGTAGTTTAGAGAGAGAGAGAGAGATAGACGAGTACCAAGACATTTCTTTTGGGAGTTATGAGAGTGGTAAGGATAGCACGAGTTATAGTAGTAGTTCCTCAGACGAGCTTTACTCGTCTGGGGTTCCTGGTATTCCCTTAGAAGAATTCCAAGAAATGCAACGCAGGATGGCCTCTGGGGCTGGGACTAGCTCGTCCAGAGAACCACTTAGCCTTTCTCTGGACGAGGAGGAGGAAGAGAATGTGATCTATAGCTGTGCTCCTAAAGTAGCGTCCACCCTAGACGCCTTTAAATTAAAAACTTTTGTAGATAGATATCAGATTCCTAGGGAGTTCGAACCTCGTCTACCCAAGGAAGGTGAATGGTGTTGTTCTCCTTCTTCTGGTTTAGGGGTATATACGTCTTACCTTTTAGCTGGCCTTAGGTTTCTCTTAAATTCTTTTTGTAGAGGTCTTCTCCATAGGTTGGGTATTGGACCTAACCAGCTTAACCCTAATGGATGGAGGATGGTAGTTGCCATGCAAGTGTTATAGCTTGAGGCATTGGAAGGGCACTGTCCTATCACAGTAGACGAGTTCCTCTACTGTTATAAGCCCTCAAAGATAAAGAAGTCTGCTGATTTTTACTAGTTCTCATCCAGAGGCTCTCACTATAGTTTGATAAAGGGCCGTAGCTCGTCTGACAGGCTCTGGAAAACAGAATTTTTTATTATTTCTGAAAATTGGGCTGGGGACCCAATTGACGTGAGTAATGCCCCCTTCCCACCTTTTACCAGCCCTCTAGGTCGTCTTCGTCCTGAAGGTATGTTTCCTTTCCATTTTATTTTGTCTTTTCTCTTTCTTTTATATATATTCTCAAACTTTTTGTCGTCTAACCCTTTCCTCTATCTGTGCAGCTGTTATTCGTCCACGCTTGGACAAGTTTCACTTAGACTGGATTGACCAAGTCCGTGCCTTCCCTGGGAGAACCTTCCACGACCTAGTCACTCTTAGTAGTCTAGCTGCGTGGGGTCTTGGACCAGTACCTACTGTTGAAAACCTTAGACACAAAGAGACAACTCGTCGAAGTAACTGCCGTCCTTTTCCTTTTCTCATTTTTTCATTTCATCATTTTTTATTATTATTTCTAACTTTCCTTGTTGCAGGAATGACTACAATGAGAGAGAACAGGGAGAAGAATGTAACCAATGGGGACGAGGATGTCACCACTCCTCCCGTCGTCCAGAGGTCCGCCGTCCCTGGAGGGAAGAGGAAATCTAAGTCTACTTCAAGTTCAGTGGATCTTGATGACCTTCCAAGTCATTGAGGTCCTAAGAAACAAAAGCCAAGTAAGACTCCTCTTCCTAAGGTTCCCAAGTTTACACCTCCGATGGTCAACTTAGACGATCCTGTGGACGACGTGGAGCCCGTTCAGATAATTCCACCCATCCAAACTGATCCTACTCCTCCAACCAAGACTCCTCGCAGGCCTTATCCTTCTAAGTCGTTTGAGCGTCCTCCTAACCTGGTGTTAGACGAGAGTTATGCTTAGAGGACGTTCAAAGGAATTATTTCTGACAATGAGGTGAACTCGTGTTACAACATGTCAGTAAAAGACTTTGAACGTTCCGTCATTCACGACCTCTTCAAGGTAAGCTAGTTTTACTCGTCTTTGTGTATCTTCAAGTTCTGAGTAAAATTTTTTAACTTCTCTTCGTCTATGCGTAGGCTATGTCCAAGTTTTATACAGCAAATTGCCAGGCTAAGGAACTCTTTGAGGAAGCCAAGACGGCTAAGGAGCTGAACACTGAGGTTTTACTAAAGAAGGGAGAGGTGATTAGGTTGACTGAGGATCTTAACCGTTTGCAAGGGAGTGAAACGAAGTTGAAGGACGAGGTGGAAGAGCTCAAAGCATATGTCATTGAGAAAGACACTTGCATTGCTCATTTGGAGGGACAAGTTTTTGAGTTTACTTCGTCCTTGGAGAAAGCACGTAAGGAAGCCGTTGCAGTTTTCAAGAAGTCTGACGAGTACAAGAATCGTCTAGACAGACACTATGCAGCTGGTTACAAGGACTTCCGTGCTGATGCCAAGGATGTTTTTCCTTACTTAGACTTTGACTCCTTTAACTTCCTCTTGCCACAGAAAGCTCCCTGCTGCAAACAAGCTCTGAAGACGTCAACGTGATGGATGACGCCAACAACAAAGTGACCCAGGATGATCCCAAGTCTGGAAGCAATGCCCCCAGTGGTTTATCCAAATGAATTTAACTTTAGAAAATTTTTCAATTTATTTCACTAGTGCCCGTTGTTTTGGGCTTTGCTTGCTCTTTTTTTTTTTTTTTTTTTTTTTGTTAAAAAATTTATCCAAGTACACTTCTCGTCCAAGCTTGTGGAGCTTTATATACAATTTTAAGGGTTTTTTTGGACGTTGATCGTCCACCCTTCTTTAAATGAATGAATGTCTTCTGTTCACTTTATTAATGTCGTCCATATTATTTTTATGGCTTTATGGTTCATCCATTTAGGAAAACATTTTATCTTGTCTTGACCCTATGAACAAATTTCTTATTACATCACCAAAACTAAGTACAACTCTTCCATGAATGGCGTGTCTTTTTGCCAGCTCTACTCGTTTCTCAAGCTTGGGATCATTTGTGTTTAGCGAAATTGTTCCCAGCGTATGCTCGTCCATGTACTGGATTGTTATGCTGGTTAGATTCGTCTATGGGCTTGTGGTGTTATTGCACGCACATTGTTCGCCGATGATTTAAACGATTATACCATTGGTGTTATCTCGTCTTGAGCTTAGACGGACATGCCTTAGGTTATTTTTCCTCATTATCCTTACTTTGAGGAAACTTATAGACGGTACATCCCTACGTCCAAGGATTTTATTCGTCTTTGGCTGCTTGCCTTCTATTGATTATTTTGAATGAAATCATAAAAATGAAGGGTTCCCATACAGTCATACGTGTACTTGAAAATACATCATATATATTCTGGAAATTCATAATGTAACCATTCGTCCACAGGCATGGCACATACTTAAGAGCTAGTGCCTTTAGGGAGTTAAAAATACTTAAACACAAATTCGTCCATGAGTAATACAACATACATATGCATCTAAAACATAGTAGTAATAATAAACAAATATAAGAAAATTACTGTAAACAAATCACTTCAAGCGTCCATGGCTTTCGTCTTATGGCACTATTCATCCATGACCACCCTTTATTGGTAGTACCTTCTTAGGTATTCAACATTCCAAGGGTGTTTTTAAGCTTCCATCCGTCCAGGACTTCCAAATAGTAGGATCCTTGCCTCTTGCAGTTGATGACCTTGTAAGGCCCTTCCTAATTTGGTCCCAGCTTCCCGTGGGCTAGGTTTCTGGTGGCCAACAAAACCCTTTTTAGGACAAAATCCCCAATGTTGAAACGCCTGGGTTTAACCATAGCATCATACCGCTTCGCCATAAGACTTTTGTACCTTGTTGCTCTCTGCTCCACGTCCATCCTTACCTCATCCACAAGATCAAGGTTAAAACGAAGTTGCTCCTTGTTTTCTCTGTCTTGGTACTTCATTACGCTATGGTTGGCCATGTGCACCTCTGCAGGTATAATTGCTTCACTTCCATAGGTTAGTTTGAAAGGAGTTTCTCCTGTGGGGGTCCTCACTGTTGTTCTGTAAGCCCATAAAACACCTGGTAACTCATCCAGCCATACTCCCTTTGCCCCCTCAAGCCGAGTCTTGATGATTTTCAACAAGAATCGGTTTGCTACTTCTGCTTGTCCATTGGCCTGTGGGTGGGAGGGTGAGGAATAATGGTTCTTGATTCCAAGTTGTTCACAAAATTCCCTGAAGGGTATGTTGTCAAACTATCGTCCGTCGTCAGACACTAGAACTCTTGGCACTCCAAACCTGCATACAATGCTCTTCTAGAAGAAATTTTTGACATTTTGTTGTGTAATTTTTACCAAGGGTTTAGCTTCCACCCACTTGGTGAAATAATCTATCCCCACCACCAAAAACTTCACTTGTCTACTCCCAGTTGGAAAGGGACCTAGTATATCCAAACCCTACTGTGCAAAAGGCCATGGGGCCATCATTGGGGTAAGATACTCCGACGGCTGTCTAGGAACGTTGTTGTAACGTTGACATTGATCACAGACCTTAACATATGCTTTAGCATCAGCTTGGATAGTAGGCCAATAGTATCCTGCACGTATGACTTTGTGGATGAGTGATCTGGCTCTTGAATGGTTACCACATGCTCCTTCATGAATCTCCCTCAATACATAGTTAGCTTCGTCTGGAGCTAAACATCTTAGATAAGGCTGGGAGAAAACCCTTTTGTAGAGCATTTCGTCTATGAGGATGTATCTGGCTGATTTGACTCTGAGCTTCCTAGCCTCGTCCTTCCCCTCTGGAAGCCTTTCATCCTTCAGGTATGATATTATCAGGGTCATCCAATTTTCCTCCCCTTCTACTTGCAATATCTCTAGAAGGTCTATTCGTGGCATATATTGTACTTCATCAACTTCGCCCACTACTTCATTCGCTATGGCTTCTTTCACCAGAGTATCTGCTTTCACGTTCTCTTCCCTTGGGATTTGAACGAAATCAGCTTCCCTGAACTTCTTCATTAGGTGTATCACCTTATTTAGGTATTTCTTCATTCGATCTTCCTTAGCTTCATGTATCCCATTCACTTGGCCTATGACTAACTGAGAGTCTCCCATGACGAGTATTGACTCTGCTTCCAAAGACTTAGCCAACTCTAGCCCTTTAAGAAGGGCCTCATACTCAACTTCATTATTAGTTTTTTGGTACTGTAACGAACCTTATGCTTCAATTTATCTCTTTCTGGTGATTGTAAGATGACTCATATTTCCCCTGCGTTCAGTGTAGACGATCCATCTACATGGACGATCCACTTCTTACTCTCTTCCATTCCGCCTTCATCCTCATAACTTGGTGTGAATTCTGCAATGAAATCTACCAAGGCTTGTGCCTTTATCGCACTTCTTGGTTTGTACCTGAGGTCGAATTCATTGAGCTCAACAGCCCACTGGATCATTCGTCATGTGGCTTCCAAACTATTTATTGTCTTCTTGAGCGGATGGTCTGTCATAACGTTGATGACATGAGCTTGGAAGTAGTGCCTCATCTTTCTGGAAGCTGTTATTAGAGTAAAAGCCAATTTCTCCATTAGTGGGTAACGTCCTTCCGCTCCTCTAAGTGCTCGGCTTGTGTAATACACAAGTTTTTTTACTTTCCCTTCTTCTTTGATTAAAGTTGAATTCACGACATGTGGGGACACCGCCAAGTACAAATACAGTTCTTCTCCCAGCATGGACGGACTTAGCAGTAGAGCCGTCGTTAGATAGTTTTTAAGATCTTGGAAGGTTTGTTGACATTCGTCCGTCCATTCGAACGCCTTCCTAAGGACATTGAAGAAAGGTAAACACTTGTCAGTGGCTTTTGATACAAACCTGTTCAAGGCTGTAACTCATCCTGTGAGGGACTGGACTTCCTTAATATTTTTTGGTGGTTCCATGTTCAATGTAGCTTGGATCTTATCTAGATTCGCTTCAATTCCCCTCTGTGAAACCATGAACCCTAAAAACTTTCCTGATGATGCTCTAAATGCACATTTGCTTGGATTCAACTTCATTTTATATCGTCTGAGTGTTTCAAAGGTTTCCTGAAGATCGTCCAAGTGTCTTCCCTCCTGCAAGCTTTTTACAAGCATGTTGTCGACGTACACCTCCACATTCCGTCCTATCTGTGGTCGGAACATAAGATTAACTAGCCTTTGATAAGTTGCCCCTACATTCTTCAAACCAAATGGCATCACCTTGTAACAGAATAAACCTTGACTGGTAACAAAGGAGGTCTTCTCTTGATCTGCCTCATCCATTTTTATCTGATTATATCTTGAGAAGGCGTTCATGAAGCTTAGAAACCGATGACCAGCCGTGGAATCTACCAATTGATCAATGCGTGGCAAAGGATAACTATCTTTAGGGCAGGCCTTGTTTAAGTCAGTGAAGTCTACGCACATCCTCCACTTGCCATTTGCCTTCTTTACTATCACTACATTAGCCAACCAATCCAGGTAATAGACTTCCCGGATAAACTGCACTGTGGTTAACTTCTGGACCTCTTCCTTGATAGCATTATCTCACTCGGGGGCGAACACCCTTTTCTTCTGATGAATAAGCTTGGAGGAGTGCTTTACATTTAAACGATGAGTAATTACACTTGGATCAATTCCTAGCATATCGTGATGACTTCATGCAAAAACGTCGATATTCTTCTTGAGGAATTGAGCGAGGTCTTTTTTTGTCTTCTCTTTCATACTTGTTCCAATTCTAGTAAACTTTTCAGGATTACCTTCGTCCAAAGGAATGTCCTGACGCACTTTGGTGGGCTCCGCGGCAACTCTTCTCTCCTCGATGCTCATTGTCTGTATGTGCTCGTCCATAGCCAACATAGCTAGATAACACTCCCTTGCTGCTAATTGATCTCCCTATACTTGTCCTATTCCGTACTCTGTAGGGAATTTAACTGACAGGTGGTAGGTAGATGTTACTGCCTTCCAACTGTTTAAAGTAGGTCTTCCAATGATGGCATTGTAGGAAGATGAACAATCCACCACGAGAAAATTCACTTCCTTGGCTATCTATTGTGGATATGATCCCACTACTACAGGTAAAGTAATGGTGCCCACAGATTGCACCTTCATTCCTCCAAATCCTATCAATGGTGAACATACTAGACGAAGTCGCTCCCGTCCCAGCCTCATTTTTTGGAAGGCGGGGTAGTACAATATATCTGCTAAACTTCCATTATCCACCAACATCCTCCTGGTCGTGTACTCGGTGATGAGTAATGTAATGACGATCGCATCGTCATGTGGGTGATGGATCCTTCCGGCTTCCTCATCCGTGAATGAAATACCTGGCTTGTCTATACCTCTTGTCCTTGGGGATCGTCCAAAAAGCTGGACGTTTTGCACCACTTTGAGATACGCCTTTTTTGATTTGGAAGAATGTCCCACAGAAGTTCCCCCTATGATAACTCTTATTTCTCCAAGTGGGGGTCGTGATGACTCTTCCATCTTTCCCTTCAACTTCTCATTTTTGTGGTCCCTTCTAACGAAATGCCTCAACTTTCCTTGTCTAATGAGATTCTCTATCTTCTACTTCAAGTCATAACACTCGTCCGTGTCATGCCCATGATCCCTAAGGAAGCGACAATATTTGCTCTTGTTGCATTTGTTGGGGTCTCTCTTCATCTTCTTCGGCCATTTCAAGGAAGGATCATTCTTGATTTGCATGAGTACCTGATCAAGTGGGGGTATTTAGGGGCGTGTAATGCTGATTCCTTCCTAAAGAAGAAACCATCTTCCTACTTTCTCGATCCTTCCTCTCTTCTGTTCATCCCTTCTTTGGGCGAGGACCCTGTTCGAAGTGACGCATGAGATTCGCTTCTGTTTTCTCAGCTCTCTTCCTCTTCTTAGCTATGATCGCATTTTCTGCATTCATAAAGTTTTGAGCTGAATGAACGAGTTCAGCCATGGTCTGTGGCTCTTGCTCATAAAGTTTGTGGATGAATAAGTCAGAATTAACCCCATTATGGAAGGCTGCCAATAGTAGCTTGTCATCCATCTCGTCCACGGTCGGGGCTTCTTTGTTAAAGCGAGTGATGAAGGACCGCAAGCTTTCATTCTCTCCTTGTTCTATGGTTAACAGGCTAGACGAGGAACATTTGTGCCTTTGCCCTCCAATAAAATTGTTGACAAACAACTTACTCAACTCTTCAAAAGAACTCACCATATTCGGGGGTATTTTACTGAACCACACTCGTGCTAGTCCTTTGAGGGTTGTAGGGAAGGCCCTGCATATAATCTCATCCAAGACTCCCTGAAGATGCATCGTAGTCTTGAAGGTTGTGATGTGATCGCAAGGATCGCACGTCCCATCGAATGAATCCAGGGAAGGGATTTTGAACTTAGCAGGGAGAGGGTGACTATTGATGGAAGTTACAAAAGGAGAGTCTGTGCGATGAACAAAATCATCTATGGGATTTGCCCTTCTCATGTTCTCCTTCATTTCGTCCATAGCCTTCTTCATTTGATCCATCTCTTTCTCCAAGTGCGGCACCCTCCGTGAAGCAGTACCTCGCAATTGGTTCTCAAGTTCAGTATTTACTCTAACTTCTTGACTCTGGGCTTGTCCTTCCGCGCGTCTTTCAAAGTGCTGCCTCCCCGTACTAATCTCTCTAGTCAACTCTTGGTTCTGACAGGTTAATTCCGCCATAGCGACTACCGTAGACTATATGTGTTGGATGGAAGGCGGCTGTACGATAAGCACTGACTAGCGATCATGGTGGGGAACGCTAGAGGCATTCGTACTTTCCTAGTGGCCTGGGCTAGTGGCCCTTGATCTTGTCCAAACCATGCAGCCATTTCTCAAAGGAAGACAAAACTACAAATTACGAATTTAATCTCCCCATAGACGGCGCCAACTGATGCTGTAGAGAATTAGTAGGCTGAATGTTCCGGCTTCGATGACTAACGGTTGTTGCGAAGACCTGTAAGGAAGAACACACAATCAAAAGGCGACCGGGGTAGACCGGCCAAGTCCCCTCCAATGACTAAGTTAGTTTCTCTCTTGAAGATTACTTTCTGACTTAGGGGAGTAATGTTAGGAAAAACTTACTTTGATTTGATGCAGGCCGGTCTTTATATAGAGAACCTTAGAGCGGTTATTCACTTTGTAACTACCCCAAGATTTGTGGGAATCAATGAATTCTAACATAACTTCCTCAACGGCTATAAAAGTTACAACTGCTTTAGGAAGTTAAGCATTTGTGAGGAATTTGCGGCGACATGTATGAGTTTGGTTTTTGCTCCTGAATTCTGTGGTTCGAATTCTCAAGACATGTGAGTGGAATCATACTTCAAAATTCCGCGTCATATGGTCGTCCGTGCGCTTCGTCTATAGACGACCCCTTTGGTTATAAACGGCACACATGAATCATTCGCCTTTGGCTCATGGACAACCCCTATGAACGACTAAGAGATGGTAATTTTTTGCTATCCCATCACATTTTTTAAAAAACTTTTTAAAAAACATTTTTTCTTTAGTTTCAGGTTCCCCCTTTTTAAAAACAGATTTTTTTAAAAAAATTTGAAAAAGAATTTTAAGAAGAACAAAGGAAAAACATTTTAAAAAGACTCCTTTTTTTTTTTTTTTTTGAAAAAGGCTTTATTTTCTAAGAAAGAGGTGGATAAAGATTTTAGAAAAAGCATTTTC
The DNA here is from genome assembly GCA_033629205.1 of Lithocarpus polystachyus. Taxonomy (NCBI): domain Eukaryota; kingdom Viridiplantae; phylum Streptophyta; class Magnoliopsida; order Fagales; family Fagaceae; genus Lithocarpus; species Lithocarpus polystachyus. The sequence continues at coordinate 46,442,348 of CM066162.1, read as the reverse complement.
TTAGGATGGTATGTAGGGGAAATGTTTACCTAAGCATATTTACTTTATGGAACATTATTAATGAAAAATGTATAGGGAAAACAAAAATAAAGTGCAAAAAATAAATTGCATGGCTTGAAATTTAAATGCCATAAAAGTAAAGAGTTTGGAATATAAATGAAATAAAAGTAAAGAGCTTGGAATATTGTAAAGATTGATTAAAAATGTTTTTTTTTTTTTTGTTTCTCTCTTAAATAGATTTTAATCTTTTTCAAGCCTTATAGATTCTTCAACATATAGAAATAGGAGTTTTAAGCCGTCACCATTCTTATTAGACATACCTATATTGTGCTCTAATGGAGGTTTAAAAACCATTTAAGAGGGATAGTTGAAAACCTTTTTTGTTTTTTAGGTGTCTATATATATGTGTGTGTGTGTGTGTGTCTGTGTGTGTGTGTGTGTGTGTGTGTGTGTCTGTGTGTGTGTGTGTACATACATACATACATACATACATAAATACATACATACATACATAAGTGCAATAAATTAAAGGGGAAGAGGGGATATGCAAGAAATTAATGGGATGACATAAAATAAAGGTAACAATAATAAAATCCCTAGATGCCTAGGTGGGATGAGATTTCTTCTCCCTAAGGGTATGAAAGTTCAAATAGCGTATAAAACACTATGAACGTTTAGACCCCAAATTTACAAATTATCAATTCAAGCTTTAACACAAACGACAAACGTGTGGAAAATGAATTAAAGCCTAAAACAGAATTGATAAACCATCTAGGTCAAATAAAATCACATCCATAACAGAAATTAAATGACAAAGATAAAGGGAAGAGAGATGCAAACACAAGGACAACACAAGACGTGTTATCGAAGAGGAAACCGAAGCCTTCGGCGTAAAACCTCTCCGCCGCCTTCCAAGCGGTCAAAATGATCCACTAAACAATGTAGTTGGGATATAAGGACAGCAATAGACCCTCCAAGCCTAATCTACCCAGGTACCTAAGCCCTCCAAACTTCTTGCCCCAACAAGGTTACGTCGAACCTATTTCTTCTTTAGCTTCCCGGATCCCGCTACTAGTCCATAGCATCTACCAATATAAATTGGCTCCTTCCTAACTGCTTCCCAAAGTACTAAAGAGCCTTCTCACAGGTATGGGCGAGGTGAGAAAATGTTTTGGCTAAAGTACCTCTCAAGGATTTACAATGGAGAGGAAGAGAGTAGAGGAATTTGAAGAGTCACAAGGCAAAGATTGTGGATGAGTTAATCTTTTTTTTCTCTAGGGTTTCTCTCTCAAAATTCTCTCTGGAAGCTCTCTACATTTCGTGGGTATAAGGGGTATATATACTGGTGGGTGTTTGGAATGCGAAGAGACAGATTTTTCATAACAGAGTTGGCTGGCGGCTTGACTGAGTCGCGGGTTCAAGTCGCGAACAAACTGAAAGGCCAGTCTGAAATTTTTGTCCTATAGTGCGACAGTTGGCAAGATAGTTCAAATTCTGGCAGCTTTCCAGTCGCGAGCCACCAGCGAGATCCAGTCGCGAGTTCTCCTCTGCACGCTTCTCTCGTGTGCAACATCTAGCGGCTTGCCAGTCGCGAGACACCAGTGAAGTCCAGTCGCGAGTCCCTGTTCTGCAACACATTCTTGAGCAATCCTTCACACTCTCTCACACACTACCCTTGCATGATTCCCACCTAAATACAGGGTTTCTAAATGCTGAAAATACAAGAAAATTGGTACGGAATAAAGCCAGCAAAATGGTTAATAAATTTCAACCTTACAATCTCCCCATTTGGCTATTCCGTGACAAAACCCTACAATAAACTCTAGACTTAACGCGTGAGTTGGGAACAGTTGAACAAAACTCACTCACACCTAACTCTAGGATCTGTGAAGCTCTTGAATCATAAGTACAAGTATCTCCTGAAAAGAAACCACACAATAAGTTCATTGTATGTAGAAAAACTTGTATTGCATATGAAGCAAGCACAATGCGATCAAGCAAAATGGATTAAAGCAATAGAGCATGGCTTGACCAAAAACAAACAATCACTATAAATAGTGATCACAATGCTCATTATCACAAGAAATAAACATCCGGACATGCAATCTAATAAGCTCAACAACAAGTATCATTTACATGTCCAACACTCAACCAATGCAACAACACTACGTAATTACATTAAGGATAAAAAAATCCAACATAGAGCACAAGAGTGATGTACTTAAAGATAAAAGCATAACATTTAAACACAAAGTACGAAAGCCACAAGGCAAGAAGATATAAAGCTTACAAAAGCCAGGTACAAAACATAACCAGAATGCCACATAAGCAAAGGTACAAAATAAAAGGCTACAGAAGTATAGGTACAAATTAAAACTGAAAAGCATCTAATATATAAACCATAGTGCCAAAACAAAGTACCATATCCAACAGATAAAACCAAAAGTGTTTTGTTGATGAAAGAACTGTAAATGTACTGAAGATAAATATGTCAATAACACCCCTGTACAACTTCCCTTTTTCTTTTACTATACTGTGTTCACTGCTCACTCCCCCTTTCAATGTACTCCCCCTTTCGTTGTTCTCCCCCTTTTTGTCACAAATAGCTAAAGACTGTCCTCAATCTTCTGTTGGATAGCATTTAATTGTGCCTCGATGCTGGTGAAGCGCATGTGAACAGAGTTGTTGTATTGGATAATAAGTCTCTCCAAAACGGAAATACACTGATTGACACCTTCAATCAGAGTGCTCAATCAATCAGTAGGAACACTAAGTTGAATGCTTGGTGTTTGTAACTCTAGAGTGGGAGTGAAAGGTGTCTCTGTATACATAGGAGTAGCTTGACCAGGTGTCTCTGTATTTGGCTCAGTCTTCGTACCCATAGAAGAGTGACTCTTGCTTGCTTGAAGAGTGAACATGGAAATTGGTCTAGGATGTGGCACAATTCTTCCATCTGATATAGAATGTATACCTTCTTGAATCATGATCTTCATAAGGAGACTACTGAAAGGAAGACCAGCTCTTGCTACTGATCGAGCCACAGTTTTCCCAATTATTTGAAAAATATAGGCACAGATGTCAATTGAGGCACCAGTAATAAGATCACACAAAAACTGGGCTCTTCCAAGATTTATGTAACCAGTATTTGTCAATGGGTAAAGATTTGAGAACATGATCAGTTTCAGAGTAGTCAGTTCAGGTGAAAATTTTGCAGTGCCTATAGACAATCCTTTGCTTCTAACTTCATGATTAGACCCAAGAACTTGTAGGATGTCTTGCACCTGAGGAACTCTATCATCATATGGAGTCTTGTCTACATTTTCTGGTCGGGTGATGCGAAGAACTTGTGTAAGGTAATCTGGATTAATAACAAATTCTTTTCCTCTTACCTAGCATTGTAGTTCAATTCCGGTGAATCGTGCATTTGAGTAAAACTCCCTCACTAACTCATCATATGGATCCTCAAAGTTCCCAAAAAGAGCAGCCCAATCTCTTCTTTCAAAAATCCCAAGGATAAATGTAGTTCCTAAGGTATCAAAATGCACTATCCGTTCCACAATAATGGTAGCATCGACAAAGATGTCTAAGTATGTTTGTGAATCAATGGGTGTCCTGAATCTCTTACTTTTCGAGACTTAAGATGACCGGGTTGATTGACGAGTTTGCTTAGCAACCGGAGTAGGAACGTCACTCACTATCTCCTTTCCTTTAGATGAATGGCGTGACATCTGCAAAAGAAGAGACACACAGCAAAGTTCCAAGAACAAACACTAGACACAAACATCAATTTGATTAGATACTAGGTATTTAGAAAAATGATATAGTAGTTAACTTATAGTATGAACCAAGCCCGCACCTAGTAAATAGAAGAAACACAAGTGCATTTTGTTAAAAGGTATGGCATAGATCAAAGTCACAAGTCAAGACTCAAATGTGAATGTCCATAAGCACCATAAAAAAGACAGAAACATCACATAGCCACAAAAACTCAGGCACATGTCAACTGGACATAGCATAAGGAGTGGAGTATGCACAACAAGGGTCAAAACGGCACAAGAACACAATGAGGGTAGATAAGTATGATAAAAGGCATAACATTCGTTAGATAAGATAAATTAACAGAACCTATACAAGTAAAATCAACAAAATGATTCAAACCCATAGTAGAAACCCAAAATAACTCAACCGATCAGAACAACCCAAAATCCAAGGAAAAAGGCTTATAATCATGAAATAGGTAATGAAAATATGAAAACCCATACCTTTTTCTTGAAGATTGATGAAGAAATGATGAAGAACATAGAGATCTTTGAGAAGAACACAGTGAGTTTGAGAGAGAACACGGTTGAGACAATGAACAGTCACTAATATTCGAGGGAAAACAGAAAAGTTTTGAAAAACTGACTTTAAAGGGGCAAAACATGCGTTTTTCCCGACTAAAACAAGTCGCAAGAAAGACGCCAAGTCCAGCCGCCAGAACACTTCAAAGAGAAATTTTGAAAAATTTGTCTAAGTGTTTTTCGCGACTGGAGGTTCAAACCACGAGATAATCGCGAGCTGAGCTGCGAAACTTTTTGTGTAAATCTCGCGACTGTACCTCCACTCACGACAAAGTCACCACATCAAGACGCGAGAAGCATAAATAGGACAGACCTACGAATAAGTCGCCAAAATAGGACAAAACAGTTTTTGAAATTTTTGACATTTTGCTAAAACAAAAAAACTTTTTCAAAAGCACCTAAAAATACTCAAAAATCTTTTTGTGCTTGACCAACAAAAATTGAGCATGTGAAACACATTTTAACAGGTACAATCACACAAATGAATAAGGCATTCATTGATCATAAGCATGTGTGATGTGTGTGGATATCAACAATGAGATAGTCCTTAGTCTAATGTGAAGCTTTAATGATCAATTCAACCAAGGTATACACAATTAGCACTAGATAATGTGATCCATCTTAATTATAGAAAATGCATATATGACCTCCCACAAGAACTTGATAACATCACATGGAAGCTTTTCATTTGGCTTCAAATACAACATTTCATTTGATCCTTTTGAAACAAAATATCTCATTTTGGAGATCGATGCCTAAAATTTTGATATTTCAACTTGATGAATAAGCCTTTGGCTTTTGGGCATCATACATTATATTTTGAGTCGCTTTCCCTTTTTCCTAGTCAAATACTAGTATGTGCGACAGGCTTTTGCAGCTCAATATCTCTTTTCATTTGGAGATTTACATTTGAAGAGCTCTTTTAAGCAAAAACAAAAATAAAGAGTGGGAAGATATATAGACACAAGTCTATGCATGTCTCAAGATCAACAAAATCATTGACTAATCATTCATGACAAGTTTGAAGATCTATTTACAACAATCACATAGATTTCAAGATTTTTCCTACATTGATATGAGTGCAATGAAAACAAGCTATGCTCATGAATGCACAAAGCCATTAGTACAAAGGTACAAGGCAAAATAAGTTTATGACAAAAACTCAACAACGTTGATCAAACCTTTTAGATTTTATACTTTTTATATGTTTTTGAATTTTTTACCAAAAAAAATATATCAAAAACAAATCATGTAAAGACATTTAAAGTATGATAAACAAACAAGACAGGCCATATAAATAGCCAACAAGTGAGTGTGTGTCCAACAACAAAGAAGTTAAGGTGTCATAGAGAGAGAGGACACACAAGAGAGTCAAGGAATTGTACCAACTCCAATGGTCTTACGGAGAGATTCAAACCGTGGACCATCGAGAGGCTTGGTGAAGATGTCTGCCTTTTGATTGTCTGTGTGTATGAACTCAAGGCACACCACTTTATCTTCTACCAGATCTCGGATGAAGTGATAATGGATCTTTATGTGTTTTGACTTTGAGTGCTGAACTGGATTCTTTGAAAGATTTATGGCACTGGTGTTATCACAGAATACACACATGGTATCTTGAGGAATCCCGTAGTCATGAAGTAACTTCTTCATCCAAAGAAGTTGTGTGCAGCAACTTCCAGCAGCTATGTATTCGGCTTCAGCTATAGAGAGAGATACGGAGTTTTGTTTCTTGCTCATCCAAGAGACCAAATTGTTACCGAGGTAGAAACAGCCCTCTGAAGTACTCTTTCGATCATCTACACTGCCAGCCCAGTCTGCATCCGAATATCTAGCAAGGCAAGCATTTGAATCTTTTGAATACCATAGCCCATAGTCTAGAGTTCCATTGACATATCGAATAATTCGCTTTACTGCAGTCAAGTGGGATTCCTTTGGAGCAGCCTGATATCTAGCACAAACACCAATGCTAAATGCAATATCCGGTCTACTGGCGATGAGATAGAGTAGACTTCCAATAATACTCCTGTACAAGGTTGGACTCATCTCTATTCCAGAAGAATCAACACTCAGCTTCGTAGATAAACTCATGGGGGTGGTGGCATGCTTTTTTGATTCAAGACCAAACTTCTTAACAATGTTTCTAGCATACTTTTCTTGTAAAATGAATATGCCTTCCTTCTTTTGTTTAACTTGAAGACCTAAGAAAAATGTAAGTTCCCCCACCATACTCATTTCAAACTCTTTCTTCATCTCTTCAGAGAATTCTATGGCTCGATCATCAATAGTAGCTCCAAAAACTATGTTATCGACATACACTTGAGCCATAAGAAGATAATCTTCATCGTTCTTAACGAATAGAGTCTAATCATCATATCCCCGTTTGAAACCTCTTCCCAGGAGATAATGAGTAAGACGATCATACCAAGCTCTAGGAGCTTGTTTCCGGCCATAAAGGGCTTTCTTCAATCTCAACACATGATCAAGAAAGTGAGGATCCTCAAATCCTTTGGGTTGTTCAACAAACACTTCTTCATTCAGGTATCCATTTAGAAATGCACATTTTACATCCATTTGATAGAGTTTGAAATTCATAGTACAAGCAATCGACATAAGGATTCGAATAGACTCAAGTCTTGCCACTGGTGCGAAAGATTCATCAAAATCCACTCCTTCTACCTGAGTGTATCCTTGAGCCACTAACCGAGATTTATTCCGGATAATCTCTCCATCTTCATCTGTCTTGTTTTTGAAGATCCATTTAGTACCGATGACATGAACATTTTCAGGCCTGGGAGCAAGTTCCCATACATCATTTCTTATAAATTGATTCAGCTCTTCATGCATGGACTTAACCCAACTTTCATCTTGGAGAGCTTCTTCTACCTTTTTTGGCTCAAATTGGGCAAGGTAACAATGGTATGTGACATGATTGGCCAAAAGTGTGTGGCCCTTTCTGAGGAGAAGACCTTCCTCTAAAGACCCGATGATGTTGCTCTCAGGATTGTTCTTGGACACTCTTGAAGAAGGCTTCTTAGATGAGAATACTTCATCATTCTGAAAGATGGGAGGATGAACTTCCGGAGGGGTAAGAGGACTAGATGTCATTGATCTTGTGTTCACTCTTGAACTCTTGGGAGTTTATTCCTTTTCCGATGTAGTTCCTTCAACTTCTATATCAAGAGCTTCAACTTCAATAGTGGAAGTTTTAGTGCTTGGCCCTTCTCCATCATCTACCATCTCTACTTTGGTTATGGCATCATCAATTTCTACATTGATGGATTCCATTACAGTCTTGGTTCTTTTGTTGAAAACTCTATATGCCCGGCTTGTAGTAGAATACCCAAGGAAAATGCCTTCATCTCTTTTAGCATCAAACTTCCCAAGGTTCTCTCTGTCATTTAGAATGTAGCACTTGCTTCCAAACACTCGAAAGTACTTCACTCTAGGTTTCTTTCCTTTCCAAATTTCATAGGCTGTCTTCTTTGTCCCCACTCAGAAGAATATTCTATTACCAATGTGATATGCGGTGTTCACGGCTTCTACCCAAAACTTTTGAGGGATTTGCTTATTTAAAAGCATGACTCTTGCCATTTCTTGAATCACCCGATTCTTCCTTTCAATCACCCCATTTTGTTGAGGGGTTTTAGGGGCTGAAAATTCCTTTTTGATGCCATTCTTTTCACAAAAGAATTCAAATCGAGAATTCTCAAACTCCTTCCTATGATCACTCCTTATCTTGACGATAGGAGCTCCTTTCTCGTTTTGTACTCTTTTGCACAAGATCTCCAATTTCTAACATGCTTCTAATTTTTCTCTAAGAAATTCAACCCAAGTGTACCTAGAGAAATCATCAACCATGACCATTATGTACCGCTTTCCTCCAAGACTTTCAGTTCTTGTAGGCCCCATCAGATCAACATGAAGAAGTTCTAGACAACGAGAAGTAGCGATAACATTTACTTTATGATGACTAGCCTTTGTTTGCTTTCCCTTTTGGCATGCACCACAAATAGTCTTCTCCACCTTTCCAAACTTTGGAAGACCCTCAACTGCTTCAAGTTTAGACACCTTGGCTACTTGTTTGAAGTTTACATGTCTAAATCTGTGATGCCGAAGTTCCAACATGTCGACACGTGCACTTCTACACGAAATGGGTGCCGTAGGAACTACTTCATAGCAATTATTAGTAATTCTATTTCCCTTTAAGACCTGAATCCCTTCTTCATTAATGATTAAGCACCCCTTCTTTGAGAATTGAACAAGGAAGTCCTCATCACATATTTGAGTGATGCTTAAGAGATTTGCCTTCAGTCCTTTAATGTATAAGACATCCTTTAATAGAGGTAATCCAAGTATCTCAACAATCCCTTTGTCGAGTACTTGAGCATGACTCCCATCACTAAAAGTCACATAGTCACCAACCTTCTCTTTAAGTGACTTAAACAGTGATTTGTCTCCTGTCATATGCCAAGAACAATTGTGGGAAAAAACTGGTTTTGTATCTCATACAAAACACACAGCGAAAGCAATAAACATGGATCTATTTTACTCATGATTGAGAACATGCACTATGTAAATCTCAGAACTTAAGAATGAAATAGCATACCTTGGTATGATGAAATTAAAAAAAATATATATTAGAAGTACTTGGGAACACTTTTAATCTTCACTCCAATTCCACTTTATGCCCAAGAAGTGTGGTCTTTCAATCAGTTTCTAAGCGAGAATAATTGAGTGGCTTCACTCACACATACACACCACAATACAATGATGTTACTTTTTCTAATGAAAAATTCTGTATGTTTCTCCTTTATAACTAACTGATTATCTAATTGGGTCGGCCTATTGGGCCTTTCCAATTGGGCTTTAATGCGTGGCTTGGAGTGGGACCAAAAGGGATCAATAACACACTAGCTCTAATGGACCTTGGGCTTTTCTATCAACTCTTGACAAGCCTAAAGTTACCATTAATTATATTTAATACCACTATATAAATATAATTGCACTCTAGGTTTTATTAATAAATTATATCCCAAGACTAAATTATACGTGCAACCCCTTCATAAAATATTCGCAGTAATACAAAGTCATGAATGTAGATTGTCACTTTGAAAATTACTACATCTTAATCCTTGAGTACCCGGTTTAATCCTTTAAGTTATTCATCATATATTTATGAAATCCAATTTCATAAATATATACTTTAGTATATCCTTACTAAAATGGTTAGGCCTAACACTCTGAATAACCAAACCCATTAAACTTATCTCAAGGGAATATTTTATATCTCCGTTAAAAGATTATGAATTTCATCTTAAGAATATATGTTCCATCAACACTAAATGTGGCTGCCCAACATACTGAGGTTTTGATCGTAACTTTAGATCTCACTCCTGATATATCAAAGCAACCTACACCTCATGATCAGGTCCATTATTCTCTTAGGATTAAGAGTTCATGCAAATAAAAGTCGTGAGATTTATTATTCATTTGACAGTCGTTAGGAGAATAATAAATCTCACAGCGGTCCAATTCAATATGTCTTAACTCTTAAAACATATCAACATATCAACTAGAAATCTCCATTTCCATGATCAAGACAAATCATCTTAGTTAATATGTTATAGTCTTCGCAGATGAATCGCCCAATTTCGTCACCGACTACAAACTACATTTTGAGTTTACAAAGAACTTGCAATTTATATCTTCTGTGACTTTTCACATAAATCGCATACTATGCATCTCATGGACTAAGATAATGTCCCATTTGTTCATTTATAATAGTCTCATATAATTAAACATTTTAATTATTTATGATACGCCAATAAATTGGATTTTAGGGCATAAACCCCAACAATCTCCCACTTGCCCTCAAAGACAATTTACCATATATCCAACACTTAGCTCTCTTTAGAGTAATTCATAGTCACTCTAAGGCAAGGTTTGGAAACAAAGCTTCAGTCAGATTTATTGCATAAATTATCTTTTCTACAACTACACACGTACGCATATCGATAATATTTACGCTTAATGTGTATTTTCACCACCTAAGATGAACACATATCTTAAAGTCCAACTTCATGAATCACAATCAAACTACAAGTCAGCATTTGTGCATCAAGTAACCATCAAAATCTCACTTTTGTGGACAAGCATATAATCCCTCATTCTCCTAAGATATTAAAGTATATGCTTTACTCCCACTAAATTAAGTGATCTTTGATTCAATTGATATTTGATTACCATGATCACCGCAAAATAGATATTTAACCTAGTATATAGCATAGCACAAAGACTTCCTATTGATATGGTATTAGGAACCATCTTAATATGCTTATATGTCTTAGGACTATAGTCCTATATAAAGGAACTTCAAACTTAAAAGGAAAGAATCCTTTCTTGAAGTATTACATGCTATACTTGGCTAGAATCTAATCTATTTAAGCAGTTTAAAATAGACCAAACATCCTAATTTTTGAATTTTAAACAAAGTTTAATTCTTAGGATGTAAGTACTTTATATCAAACTGGACTAGACAACCAAAATTTCATTGATGACAATAACTCTACATCATTTTAAATGATTAGAATGTCATCAACATGCATTAAGAAATTTATTATTCTATATAGCTTTCACACACATAAGGCATTTTAATACTTGATCAAAATCAAATAATTTGATTGCTTGATCAAAGATGATATTTTATGATTTAGATGCTTGCTTTAATCCTTAAATGAAATTTAAGCAACTTGCATACTAAGCATTACTGTTTCTTTGCTATGTACAAGTCTAGTAACATCATATAAATGTTTTCCTCAAGATTGCTACTAAAAGAAGCTTTCTTGATATCCATTGCCATATTTCATCCAAATGAAATATAATGGATAAGAGAATCTAGATAGAGTCAATCTTGACTATTGGTGAAAAAATATTTTTATAGTCGAACAATTTCTTTCTAAATAAATCTTTTCGCCACTAGTCTTGACTTTGAAGGTTTGCACCTTCAAATCTATCGATCTCATTTACTTGTAGACCTATTTGAGCACAATAGGCCCAATGCCATTAGACGCCTCTACAAGTTCTAGACTTTAAATATAATCTAATTCTATTCACATAACCTTTGATCCAGTAATTCATATTCATATCATCTATGCCTTTAAGTAGGACTGAGGATCAAATTCATATCCATTTGGAATGACTTCAAAAGTTTATCCCAAAAGTATGAATTTACTAGGTAATTAATAATCCTCCTACTACGATATTGTACCGGTGTACTAGCTATACATTTAGAATAATGCCTTGTAGTATATCTAATACAACCATCTCATTTCTAAATGTATTTTATAGTTGTCTCTTAACAAATTCTGACATTTTTCTTCTAGAACAATCTACGATTTGCTGTAAGATTATTCACATAGTCATCATCAAGAGCTTTGTAATTGAAGTTTACAAACATCTTGTTTTCTTTATAACTACCAAAATAATCTTATACCATTTCTTTTGGATACTCATCATAAACACACATTTTTCTATCTTTTGATTTTAACTTGTTAGACTTCCTTTCTAGCACAAGTGCTGGATATTTCCAAAAGTCGTAGTATCATATACTAGGTTTTCACCAATCCACGATTTGACAAATGTCTTAGGAACAAACTTTTGAAATTAACTTTAGAAAATGTATTGTAATTATTAGAGTATATCTCCAAAAAGAATAAGCAAATAGAAATACTTATCATGTACTTTACTTTTTCTAAAAGAGTCTTACTCCTCCTTCATGTATGCACTGACTTAAAGAAGTCAGTGGAACTTTATTCCTTTACAATAAAGGAGCCCTAGATCTTATTATCGTCTAAATAAAATTCATAGACTAGGAATATAACAAAATAATGGTTCTAAAAGCCCATCTTTCACCAATCTTGAATATCATTTAGATTAATAAGATCTAGGCATAAGTGCCAAATACATACAATAACAAAGGATGGAAACTTTCTCTTTAAAAAGTAAAACATGTAAATTTGCATTTAGAAAATAATCATAGACAATGCTTAGCTTTATTAAAACAAAAACGCTTTCCGTTTGGTCATGCTTTTGAGTCTAATTTCCTTTTGGCAACTAATAGGACAACTTGCTTATCCAACTATTTGGTATTGTAATTCATCTTCTTATCACCCTTACTTTTCGGTTCAGGCTAAGAATTTGAATTAAATCATATTGATCCTAGCTTTAGCTATTAGAATGTCTTCCGTTGCGTAGAACTCACTCATCAATTCAGATAATATAAAAATAATTTATTTTGAAAACAATCTGAATTGATCAAATGGTTCTAACAAGGACTTGTGGATTATATCCATATGAGATTAACATTTAATCTCTACATCCAAGAATTCCAATTAATTAATAAAATTAAAAAAAAAATTCATAAAATAAAATAGAATTGGAACTCTTTAAGCTTTTCTGAGCACTCAATATGATTGAACCAAACATCTCATTTAGACTTAACCTAAAGTCTGAATGTAGTACTAACTCTTGCATCTCATGCTGTAGCACACTTGAGATGGAAGCTAATGTAACATTTTAGCATTTCAATGGAGACTATGATCAAGTCATAAGCTATCTTCCATCAATGCATCGTGCATAGGAAATTATGACAAAACTGAATCAAAACATATTTATGTACTTCAGCTCCTTTAAGCACCATGTCCAAAATTATTTCTTAGTTAATATGATTCATTTAAAATAGTAGCTAGAGAACAAAAATTATGACAACTTTATTTTGAGACTATGAACATAATTACAAGGACATTTTATTTTGTATCCATAACCATATAGTATGGAACCCAAAAAATATACTATACTAGGTGCAATGACAACCTAATCCCGCAATTAATATTCCTCAGCATAGAGTGAATACCAACCACTATGATCAGGCGAGAAATATTCTCATTACTAATGCTATAATGGTAACTCTTACCAAACAAAAATAATTTGCCGCTTTTCCTTTAGCCTCTAAGTAATAATAGCAAGAACTCACCATAGAGGATACTATCAAATTTAGTCTAGTGTACACCACTGTCTAGAATCATGTGTAGCCACATTTCATTCCTTTAACAGGGTTATTTTGTAGTACCATGATAAAAATACCCTCCGCATGGAATGCAAAGCTCGAAGCTAAGACAAGGTGTTTGATCAAACCACTATAAACCAGGAAATTCAATCTTGTAGTACCATGAAATAAACATCCTCCACATGGAACGCAAGGCTCGAGGCCAAGACGAGATGTTTACCCCACACCACTATGAACCGACAATGGAGGCCGTGAGATCCAACCCTTGTATCTCTCTCCTACTAGAAATTTTAAAACAAGAAGATTGTTATGAAATCATTGTGAGCTAATCACAATTTTAACCCTACAATTAAATGTGTTTAATTTTTTAAATTCAATGTGATGTTACTAAGTCACGTCACTATAGCGTAACGAACATTCGCGCTATTACAAAGAAGTTTAACCTTGTAATCCGTGAAGTAAATACTCTCTGCATGGAATGCAAGACTCGAAGTCAAGACAAGGTATCTATTCACATTACAATAAACTTAACAAAAGGGTTATTTCAGCACTCCCACTTGTTATTTGGGTTTTTCTTAAATAATTGTGATCCCATCACAACTAATAACCTTGCACTTTATAAAGACTCTAATCTCATTAGAATCACTAACTAAAATGGAAGTACTAAACTATTTAGGATTCCTTAAACACTAATGAATCAAAAATTAGTTATATAGAACTCTATCCTTAATATATACTTTTTAATTAGAATTTTAATCTCATTAAAAACCTCTAATTAAAATAAATTAAGGACTTTTAATCATAAAACAATTTAGGACTAAGAGTTCTATTTAACTAACATCTTTGATCTCATTAGGTCTTTTAGTTAGATAGCGATTAATAAATGTCCTTAACTTTTAAGGACTACAAAATTAAACACATAGCTTGGTTTTTATCGAAGGTTTAACACTTAGTCAAAAATAAGTGAAAATTCAAAATTCGGTGTCTTCGATCGGTCAAACCTATTACTCGATCGATCGAATTCGCAAAACTGAATTTTTTTTTAGAATTTTCAGGTAACCGTATTTGACATCTTCATTGTTCTTCCATCAAAACAAAAACACCTTTTGATTTTATCAACGAAGATTTACAAATCAAACATAAGGGTTTTCAATATCATTATCAAGAACCTTAATAATGCTAGAAACCTTGAAAACATAATCCTAATCTCATTAGGAATAAATTTCATAATCCTAGCATTAACAAGATAGTATATATATTCATTTGCAACATATGAAAACACACTTTAATATACGGATCCAAGACATCCAAGGCATATAACACATGCTAGAAACATTGTATCATTCTTTTGTTTTCTTTGAATGCATTAATTAAGTTTTCGCATGTAAACCTATATTATATATAATTGTATATATAACAATCCATGCAAACCAAAAGCCAAGCGGTGCAATAACATGGCAGTTATAGAAAACTTGCATTCAATAACAAACTTGCAGGCATTGGACGGTTATTTAATAATACTGAAAACAAGTATTACTTCTTATATTATAACAACTTTTCGTTCCCACTTGCAATATATTTACGAATTGCATAATCATGGATAAAGTAACTGTTCAATCTCACTAGCAATATATATATATATATATATATATATATATATATATATATATATATACGGATTCAATATAAAAAACAAAGTAACTGAATCCTTATATTGCCAAGATTGTCATGCGCGTGAATAAAAACTCCAAGTGGTGCAAAAACCACTTTCACGCACATGGCAGTTACTTCAATAGTCAGTTAATATATATCCGTATATATCCATATATCCGTATTTGGCATATAAAATTGATGAAGTTTTGTAATATACGGATTGGATATATATATATAGGTCAAAACATTTTTCTTGTATTCTAAAATCCAATCACATGTTATACAATCATGAGATGAAAATCTAGGCTCTGATACCAATTGTAGGAAAAAACTGGTTTTGTATCTCATACAAAACACACAGCGGAAGTAACAAATATGGATCTATTTCACTCATGATTGAGAACATATACTATGTAAATTTTAGAACTTAAGAATGAAATAGCGTACCTTGGTGTAATGAAATTCAAAAAAAAAAAAAAGATTAGAAGTATTTGAGAACACTTTTAATCTTCACTCCAATTCCACTTTACGCCTAAGAAGTGTGGTCTCAATCAATTTCTAAGGGAGAATAATTGAGTGGCTTCACTCACACATACACACCACAATACAATGATGTTACTTTTTCTAATGAAAAATTCTGTATGTTTCTCCTTTTATAACTAACTGATTATCTAATTGGGCCGACCTATTGGGCCTTTCCAATTGGGCTTTAATGTGTGACTTGGAGTGGGACCAAAAGGGACCAATAAGACACTAACTCCAATGGGCCTTGGGCTTTTCTATCAACTCTTGACAAGCCTAAAGTTGCAATCAATTATATTTAATACCACTATATAAATATAATTGCACTCTAGGTCTTATTAATAAATTATATCCTAAGACTTTATTATACATGTAATCCCTTCATAACATATTTGTAGTAATACAAAGTCATGAATCTAGACTGTCACTTTGAAAATTACTACATCTTAATCCTTGAGTATCCAGTTTAATCCTTTAAATTATTCATCATATATTTATGAAATCCAATTTCATAAATATATACTTTACTATATCCTTACTAAAGTGGTTAGGCCTAATACTCTGAATAACCAAACCCATTAAACTTATCTCAAGGGAATATTTTATATCTCCGTTAAGAGATTATAAATTCCATCTTAAGAATATATGTTCCATCAACACTAAATATGGATGCCCAACATACTGAGGTTTTGATCGTAACTTTAGATCTCACTCCTGATATATCAAAGCAACCTACACATCATGATCAGGTGCATTATTCTCTCAGGATTAAGAGTTCATACAAATAGAAGTCGTGAGATTTATTATTCATTTGACAGTCGTTAGGAGAATAATAAATGTCACAGTGGTCTAGTTCAATATGTCTTAACTTTTAAAACATATCAACATGTCAACTAGAAATCTCCATTTCCATGATCAAGACAAATCATCTTAGTTGATATGTTATAGTCTTCACAGATGAATCGCCCAATTTCATCACTGACTACGAACTACATTCTGAGTTTACAAAGAACTTGCAATTTATATCTTCTGTGACTTTTCACATAAATCGCATACTATGCATCTCATGGACTAAGATAATGTCTCATTTGTTCATTTATAATAGTCTCATATAATTAAACAATTTAATTAGTTATGACACGCCAATAAATTGGATTTTAGGGCATAAACCCCAACAACAACCACTATCAAGATACCATAAGCATGAATTAAAAACCTTCAAAGAAGTGTGTACAAACAAGCAAGCATGAGACAAGCATTCTTGACCTTCAAACAAAAATTTATCCTCATGCTTCATATTTTTGCTAGATTGAATTTTTCTTTTCAGATTATCAACCTTCTCACATAAAAGTCTATTTCTTCTTTTATACTTCTCAATTAAAGAGTTAGACTCACGAAGACTATTGTGTAAACATGCACTCTTAAATTCAAAATATTTCAGCAAGTGAATAAACATCCTAGCATGTGTCTTTGTTTTTAATAACTCTAAGAGTTCATTGTTAGAGCACCCTTTAAACATACTCACATAGTCATTATTACAGGAACTTAAACCACACTTCAGCATAGTTAAGAACACAGCAACAACCAAAAACAGGGGTCAAGGATCGCACAAAGGTAATAAAACCACAGCAAGTGCACCCACTCTGATACCAATTGAAAGTTCAAATAGCGTATAAAACACTATGAATGTTTAGACCCCCAATTTACAAATTATCAATTCAAGCTTTAACACAAACGATAAACGTGCAGAAAATGAATTAAAGCCTAAAACAGAATTGATAAACCATCTAAGTCAAATAAAATCACATCCATAACAGAAATTAAATGACAAAGATAAAGGGAAGAGAGATGCAAACACAAGGACTACACAAGACGTGTTATCGAAGAGGAAACCGAAGCCCTCGGCGTAAAACCACTCCGTCGCCCTCCAAGCGGTCAAAATGATCCACTAAAGAATGTAGTTGGGATACAAGGACAGCAATAGACCCTCCAAACCTAATCTACCCAGGTACCTAAGCCCTCCAAGCTTCTTGCTCCAACGAGGTTACGCCGAACCTATTTCTTCTTTAGCTTCCCGAATCCTGCTACTAGTCCATAGCATCTACCAATATAAATTGGCTCCTTCCTAACTGCTTCCTAAAGTACCAAAAAGCCTTCTCACGGGTATGGGTGAGGTGAGAAAAGGTTTTGGCTAAAGTACTTCTCAAGCATCTACAATGGAGAGGAAGAGAGTAGAGGAATTTGAAGAGGCACAAGGTAAAGATTGTGGATGAGTCAATCTTGTTTTTCTCTAGGGTCTCTCTCTCAAAATTCTCTCTGGAAGCTCTCTACATTTCGTGGGTATAAGGGATATATATACTGGTGGGTGTTTGGAATGCAAAGAGACAGATTTTTCATAACAGAGTTGGCTGACGACTTGGCCTCGTGGCTTGACTGAGTCGCGAGTTCAAGCCGCAAACAAACTGAAAGGCCAATCTGGAATTTTTGTCCTGTAGTGCAACAACTGGCACGACGATTCAAATTCTGGCAGCTTTTCAATCGCGAGCCACCCGCGAGATCCAGTCGCGAGTTCTCCTCTGCGTGCTTCTCTCGTGTGCAACATCTGGCGGCTTGCCAGTCGCAAGACACCAGCGAAGTCCAGTCGCAAGTCCCTGTTCTGCAACACATTCTTGAGCAATTCTTCACACTTTCTCACACACTACCCTTACATGATTCCCACCTATATACAGGGTTTCTAAATGCTGAAAATACAAGCAAATTGGCATAGAATAAAGCCAACAAAATGGTTGATAAATTTCAACCTTACAGGGTACTTTCTTATCATAGCCTAAGAGATGGTCCAATACCCATCTAGGGATATAAACACAATAATATAAACCAACAACACTAATATGAACATTGAAATAACAAGTAGGTTGATAAGTATATACACAATATGTACAAGAGCATAGTAAAAATAAAGCAACTATGAACTAACTCATAATAAAAGGGTGGGATGGGTTTAGTTATTAAGGAACTAACTCATCCCTATAGTCTTACCCACAAAGATTGCAACAACAACAATAACAACAACAAAAAAAAAAAAGCATGAGGCTTTTTGTGTAGGGTTTCCTAGAGAGAGAGAGATTTTTATTTTCAGGGATATTTTTCCTGAATTTTCTCACTTTATCTAACTTTCCCCACTTTTTTCTCTCTATTTCACTCTTTCTTGTCCATAAAACTCTATATTTTTTCACAAAATTGGGTGGTACTTATAGGAGAATGTGGAAAATGGGGGGCTAGCATTAGTGTATCAAGATACAATAGTGCTAGCCTCCCACTTTTGCCACCTCATCAACCGTTTTTCATCTTTTTCTAATTTTTGGCCAAATATTTGTGCAGCTGTTTGGAGGCCTTTTCAAGCTCCATTTTTTTTAAAATTTTAAATTTACAAAAAGCTATGGATATCTAGTTTCCAACAATCCTGGCCACGCTCGATTTGGAGTTACAGTCGTCGAGATATCGTGCCCGGAAGGAAGGTGACACAAAGCTGAAAAATTCTAGACATATTCTCTTGAAAAAATCATCTCTTCCAATCCGAAGATGTTAGATTCTAAAAGTTTAGAACAATCGGCAAATCGTGAGCACACAAGAACATACAAGCTGCAGAAAGAAGATTTCAGAATTTGCCTGGTTCGATCGATCGAAAGACAGGCTTGATCGATCGAAAGTCGTATCTGCAGAATTTTAAGTTGGCCCAAACAGCAGCTCAAGCCCATTAAGGATTAGGGTTTCAGATCTACTTCTCCCACTATATAAAGGAAACCCTAAGCACGTTTTTTTCAAGGCTTTTTAGAGAGAGAAGAGTGTGCCTCTTTTGTATTTAGGGTTTTGTTCCTAAAACCTCTCTTATAACTTCTACCGGTGTTGTTCCTTGAAGAATCTCAAGATCCGGTATTGCTGAAGTTGCTGCCTTCTTTAGTCATCAAAGGTGCTGATGATCTAAACCTTCAAGGGTAGTCTTGGAGTCACAAACAGGAGAGTTTGTGTTGCTAAACCTTTGAGTGGGATCTCAAAGTCACAAGCGTGGTTGTTTGTGTTTTATAAAGATTAAGGAAAGAAGAAGTCTGTGATCTCGGAGCTATCATGGGGTCGTGGTAGTAAGTTTCCTACAAGCAGGTAGCAATAGGATGTTAGTGGTCTAAGTCGCTATTGTGTAAACTGTTAGGTTCTAAGAATTAAGAACTAATGTATTAGAACTTTAATTTGTAATGTTGGCAAACCATGATCAAAACATTCTTTTAGTCTTGTGTTAGACTTGCTCAAAGTATGGCTTTTTATGTAAAGTTGGAATCGAGTTGACTGCAGAATTCACTGTTCACTTTCTGCCTAACTCAATCGATCGAGAATTAGACTCGACCGATTGAAAATCGAGCAGAACGTTTTTCTGCAGAAAATTTCCAACTCAACCCAAGCCCATTTAATGTATAGGGTTTTATGTTTTGCCCTAGGTTTATAAGGGTAAACCCTAGCCACGTTTTTTACAGTTCTGAATGCTGTGTTTGTGAATCTCATTGTGAGATCTAGAGGTTTATACCTTCACATACACTTAGGGTTTCCAAACTCAAGATTCATGTCAATAGGTTGGTAAATCATACAGTTGCAGAATCAAGAGAACTTAAAGATATACAAGCAGGTACGCTTGTGGCTTGTTGAAGAATTCAAGGAAAGAAGGAGTCCGTGAATCTCGGAGCTGTCACGTGGTCGTGGTAGTAAGTTTCCTACATTGGGTAGCAATAGGATGTTAGTGGTCTAAGTCTTATTGTGTAAACTTCGATTCTTTCATAGTGAATTCGGTTTTACCTTGAGGATAGCTAGGTTAAATCCTCCCCAGGTTTTTTACCAGTTTGGTTTTCTTGGGTCATCATATCTTTGTGTTCTTTATTTTCTGCTGCTTTATTGTTTTTGATATATTTGTGTTAACCTAAATTTGTTTAAATTACCTAAGTTAATCACTTGACTAATTCTCTAGGTTAATCTGTTGGGTTTAAGGGGTCTAAATGAACTTACAAGTGGTATCAGAGCGGGTAGCTTTTGTTTTTGATCTTTTGATCTTTGAGCTGATCCTTGACCCCTGTTGTTATGGATTTCTCTAAAATCTTCTCTTTAGTTTGCCACATTGTCTACTTGGTGTGCTTGTCCTTTACCATTTGTGTTAAAATTTTTCTTGAGTGTCTTGCTATATTCACATATGATAATAACTACATGTGCTATACTGCTCTAACCACCCTAAAGGCACGTGATTCTTGTCTTTGGTATTTGGATAGTGGTTGTTCCAAGCACATGACAGGAAATAAAACCTTGTTCAAGACACTCTTCAAAGGAAAGATTGGAACAATTACTTATGGAGATGGAAGCAAATCTGTGATCAGAGGCATTGGCACTGTGGATATTCTAGGACTACCAGTCTTTGAAGATGTTTGGTATGTTGATGGGTTGAAGGCTAACTTACTCAGCATAAGTCAGATCTATGACAATGGACTGAATGTGTTCTTCACAAAACAAGAATGTGAAATACTTGATGAAGGAGGTGACTGTATGTGTGTTGGTGTGAGGACAGCTGATAACTGTTATGGTATCACCCCAAGTATAAGCAATAAATGCTTCAGTGCTAAGATCAATCAAGTTGACTTATGGCATCAAAGGTTGGGACATGCTAGTCTCAAGCAATTAGAGAAGATTTCAAAATGTGATGCAGTAATTAGGTTGCCCAAGTTTGAGAAGATTGAAAAATGCATCTGTGGACCATGTCAGATGGGTAAACAAGTGAAGTCCAAACATCCTTCTGTAGCTGATGTTCAAACTACAAGACCTTTGGAGTTGCTGCACATTGATCTCATGGGTCCTGCCAAAGTTCAGAGTTTAGGTGAAAAGAAGTATATTCTAGTTGTGGTGGATGACTTTACCAGATTCACATGGGTTGTACTTTTGAAAGCTAAAGCTGAGGCAGAATATATTGCTGCTGGAAGTTATTGTTCTCAGCTTCTTTGGATGAAAAAACTCTTGAGTGATTATGGAATATCACAGGACACCATGGTTGTTTATTGTGATAACTCTAGTGCTATAGATATCTCTAAGAACCCTGTTCAACACTCTAAGACCAAACACATTGAGATTAGGTATCATTTCATTAGGGATCTTGTTGAACGGAAAATTGTTGCTCTTGAGTATATTCCAACTGAACGTCAGAATGCTGATATCTTCACCAAACCACTTGATAGAGGAAAGTTTAAGACTCTTCGTCAAGTTATCGGTGTGATTCTTTGTCCTTAGACATTCTTGACTTCATGGTCCTTGTGCTTCATTGCTCTATCTTTTGTGACCTTTGTTTCTAGGATTTGCATTGCATAACATTCATGTATTTCATTCAAGGATGTTTATTGCTTTTATAAAAAAAAAAAAAAAAATTTGCAAATTGTGTTTTTGCAATTTTTTCCTTGAACTTGAAGACAAGGTTGGTCAATCAAATTTTGCATAACATGTTTATGTACCTTGTTTAACTTTGATGCACTTATTTCTATTGCACTTTACTAGCTGAAGTTTTGTAGCGCATGTTATGTGGGAAGATGCTATAATTGTTGATCACATGATCTTGATCTTGAAGTCTTATGTCTTTGATTGTCGGACTTGGTCTTATTGAGAAAGGCATAAATAACCATCTCACCACTGTCTACTAGCCAATCATGAACACCTTAGTGCATATCGTAAGATTTTGTGCTCGAGAAAGTGTAGCACATGCACAAAAAGAACATAAGGTGTAGCCTCTAAATAAAATTGGTGTGTACATTATTGGGCTATAATAATTTCACAATTCAAATAAAATTGGTGTGTACATTATCCCGGCTTTTATTAAGTTTCTAATCAATTAAATTGAATATTAATTTTGAGGCAAATCAAGAAACTTACATGATTGCAAGCTTTTATTCTAGGAGATGCGAGAGTTATATGATGTAACTCTTTAAGTAATAGTCTCTTTCAATTTGATGTGATGGATTTTGTAGAAATTGTGATTGATTACTATGTGCATATCACCTCACATGTTTCTCAAGCTTATGCTAGTTGCACACATTACACAAGTTATTCTTTGCTAAACTGTGTACATGTTATTGTGTGTGTTTTTGGTCTAACCAACCAAGGTTGAATATTTCTAGAAATTGATGCAGAACATGTTTGCTTGTTTAAATGGTTGAGGGATATTAAGAGAAAATCTTTCTTTGAGAGATCTGGGTTAAAAACATGGGTTTTTGGAAAACATTTCATCTCATACTCATGTATTCTTTTCATAAAATCTAATGCTTTGAGGAGTTTTTAAGCAAATAAGTTTCATTTTTCAAAAATTCAATTTTCCAGAATATCGATCGATCGAGTCTATTTTCGATCGGTCGAAATTGTTTTTAAAATCTCAGTAAAGTCTCTGTGTGTTTCGATCGGTTCTCAATTGGTAGTGGATCAATCGAAGGATTTTCGACCGATCGAATCTGTTTTTCGATCGATCGAAAATCGGGCTGAGTGTTTTTAAAAAAGGAACTTTTCTCACGTGTTCTTCACCTTTTCAAAACTTTTTCAAACATTTTTGTCTCCTGACCAACCAGTCAAAGCATTTTTTGGCGTTTTTTCATGCATTTTGGGTTATTTTCAGCATTTTAGTGTTTTGGTATTTTGGCAATGATTTTGGTGTTTCTTTCTCAAATCAATCATGGGTTTTTATGGGGACACCTTATCCAAGCACTACATGTGGTTTAATTTGATTAATTTGGTGCTTTGTGGAAAATTTGAAAATCTAGGGCTAGAAATTGATAAATTTGGGGTTTTTGTTCAATTTGATTTAAATTGATGAAATTGGCTTGTTAGATTGATTAATTTGATCATTATATTGTGTTATTTAACTATTGTGATTTCTCAATTTCTCAATTTGTTGTGTTTTGAAAATTGGGTTTTCCTAAATTGGGTATTTTTTATTTAAATTCTATGCTCAAGCCAATTTTGTTGATTTGGATCATTATTAACCTCTGTCACTGCATTAGTTCATGCATCATTTGAATATTTTGTTCATGCATCATATAGATTTTTTTTTTTATATTTTATGCTGTGCTAACTTGCAGTCTGCTCTTGGTTTTTGTTTTTGCTCTTTTCTTCTGTGTCTCTTTTTTCTATTCTTAGCACCATGCCTAGGAAAACTAGAGTCCATAGGACTTCTGACACTTCACCGTCATTTGATAGTGGTCGGTTCCCGAGTGAAAAGAACCAATAGACCTATGAGACCCTTAATCTTAGGCGTCATATTTAGGCTGAGCGTAGGGTTATTCTAGATGAGGTAGATCCTGAGGTGAAACGTAACTTTGAGCGTCGGGGTTGGTTATCTTTGCTCGATTTTGAACATCCTCCTCCTCCTGCCACCTTGATTAGAGAGTTCTATTCGAACCTCTCTATCTTCATCTATGATACCAACACCTTGGTTAAGGTTTGGTTACGAGGTGTAGAGTATCGCATTACCCCTTCAGTGGTGTCTGATGCTCTTGGGGTGCCCATTGTTGATCATCCCGTCTTTCCTTATGAGGAGTCTCCACCTCTAGATGATGTTATGTCATACATCACTGGGTCTTCTATCCAGTGGGGTTCTGATCCTCGGATCACGTCTGCTGAGCTCTCTGAGCTTCATTACCTTTTCTTTAGGATTGCTTGTCATTCCTTGTGGCCTATTTCTCATCTCCACACCATCCCTCTTGAGCGATGTGTGTTTTTGTATGCCCTTGTTACTGATGCTCCTATCAGTTTTCCTTATTTGTTCCTTCGTTCTTTGAACAAGGTACATCGGTCTAGTTCTACGGCTCATGCTTTATTCTTTCCTGTTTTTATTCATAGGATTCTCCTTTATCTCGGTTTAGGTGATTTTCCTGCTTCTGAGTCTGTTCATGTTATTGCTCCTATAAGTGCTACCTTTTTGAGGCAAAGGGCTGCTCAACTTCGAGCTAGCTCTAAGCGTCCTAGGGTAGAGTCTTCTGGTGTCATTCCACCCCTTTCTTCTTCTACAGATGCTCCTGCAACTGAGACGTCTGCTGTTCCTGCTGCTGCTGCTGATGATGCTCCTCCACCTTCTCCTTCGGATGTTTCTGATATTCGTCAGACTCTGGACACTATCATGACCGTTCAGGCGGCTCATGGTCAGCTTCTGGTAGATGTCCTTGATGAGCTTCGAGCTTTGAGAGCGGATTTGGCGAATCTTCGTCGTTCTCCTCCGCCACCTCCTTTTGATGATGAGTAAGTGCCCTTTGGCAATTCGTCACAAAAAGGGGGAGTGTATCTATTGAGGAGAGTCCATGTTCTGTAGAGGAAATTTTTGTCTTAGGGGGAGTTGAGTTTTGTATCTTACTGTGACATTGTTGAGCTTGTGGAGTTATTAGATTGTATCTAGATGCTTCACTTTGTATTTACATTTTTTGGCTCTTGTTAGGAGATATTTTTTTGTTGAGATACATCTTGATGTATATGTTTCTTATTTCACTATGCTACTTTGCTTATTGATTTATATTTATGATGTTATTCATGATATATCTCTTTATTTTGTGTCATGTGAAATCAAGAAGTTATTTTTAATATTCCTTGTATTTTCCACACTTGCATTTATGTGTTTGTTAAGTGTTACAGGAATATACAGGTTGATTCAGTCGTGTTACTGTCTACTTTACAACTGTTAGATAGTAGTTAGGTTGAATTGTTTAGTGGCTTTTTAATTTTGTAATGGGCTGTTTCAATTTGTAAACTTTGAGCTTTTTGTTTAGTCTATGTTTTGTCACGGATTGCCAAAGGGGGAGTTCGTTAGGTTCTAAGAATTAGGAACTAATGTATTAGAACTTCAATTTGTAATGTTAGCAAACCATGATCAAAACATTCTTTTAGTCTTGTGTTAGACTTCCTCAAAGTATGGCTTTTTATGTAAAGTTGGAATCGAGTTGACTGCAGAATTCACTGTTCACTTTCTGCCTGACTCAATCAATCGAGAATTAGACTCGACCGATCGAAAATCGAGCAAAATGTTTTTCTGCAGAAAATTTCCAACTCAGCCCAAGCCCATTTAATGTATAGGGTTTTATGTTTTGCCCTAGGTATATAAGGGTAAACCCTAGCCACGTTTTTGACAGTTCTGAATGATGTGTTTGTGAATCTCATTGTGAGATCTAGAGGTGTTTACCTTCACATACACTTAGGGTTTTCAAACTCAAGATTCATGTCAAGAGGTTAGTAAATCATACAGTTGCAGAATCAAGAGAACTTAAAGATATACAAGCAGGTACGCTTGTGGATTGCTGAAGAATTCAAGGAAAGAAGGAGTCTGTGGATCTCGGAGCTGTCACGTGGTCGTGGTAGTAAGTTTCCTACATTAGGTAGCAATAGGATGTTAGTGGTCTAAGTCTTATTGTGTAAACTTCGATTCTTTCATAGTGAATTCGGTTTTACCTTGAGGATAGCTAGGTTAAATCCTCCCCAGGTTTTTTACCGGTTTGGTTTTCCTGGGTCATCATATCTTTGTGTTCTTTATTTTTCGCTGTTTTATTGTTTTTGATATATTTGTGTTAACCTAGATTTGTTTAAATTACCTAAGTTAATCATTTGGCTAATTCTCTAGATTAATCTGTAGGGTTTAAGGGGTCTAAACGAACTTACATAAACTTCAATTCTTTCTAGTGGATTTGTTATTTTATCTTGAGGATAGCTAGGTTAAATCATCCCCAGGTTTTTTATCAGTTTGGTTTTCCTAGGTCATCATATCTTTGTGTTCTTTATTTTTTCGCTGCGTTACTTGATATAATTGTTATTGTTTCAACCTAGATCTGAATAATAAACCTAAGTATTCACTTGGTTAATTAATTAAGTTAAACAATTTAAGTTTATAGGGGTCTAATTTCTAACAAGTGGTATCAGAGCAGGTAGCTCCTTTATTTTAGATCTTTTGATCTAAGAGCTGATCCTTGATCTCTGTTATCATGGATAATATGAAATGTCTTTCTGCTCATGTTTATGATGATTTGAATAAAAAGGACACTGTTGTTTCTGTTGATCTTTTTGATGCCTGTGAAATTCTTCGTAAGGAATTATTGAAATCTATGAAAATTGCTAAGAAATTCAAGGAAGAGTTAAAATTGGCTAATCTTGAAAAAGAGGAATTGATTGTTAGATTAGATGAATCTAATAAAAAGAATGAATTTTTGAGAAATCAAATTTCCTCTCAAGATGAGAAGATGAAAAGCTTGGAACAAGACTTAGTTGAATTTAAGGCTAAAATTGAAAATTTGACTAGTACCAAGCCTGCTGTTGTTAACAGAAGTGTTTCTGTTTCTCTTAAACCTGAAGCTGAAAAAGTTTATATTCCTCCTTTCAAGAGGAATAATAAAGAAAAGGTTAATTTTGCTAGGTTAGACAGAGGTAAAAGTTCTGATGTAGACGCTGAAGTTTCTAAACCTATGTCTAAACCTACTGCTAGTGTGCAAAAGAAATCTGTTTTTGTGCCTACCTGTCACCTTTGTGGTGTTGTTGGTCATGTTAGACCAAATTTTTCTTTGTTGAGGCAAAAACCAAAATCTGAGACTAGATTTGCTGTTAGGAATACTGATGTTCCAAAATTTGTTCCTGTTTGTCACTTTTGTGGTGTCTCTGATCACATTCGTCCTAATTGTCATAAATTGAAATTTAAAAATTCTGTATTTCAATCTAGGATATGTGATAATATTTCTCCTGCCATAAGTCCAAACAAATTATTTCATATGCTTTTGAAAAATTTAAGCTTGTTGGCTTGTGAAGGGAAATTGCAGGATTTCAGTCTTTCTCAGAAGATTAGTGTAATCCCTCAAATACACTTTGCTTCACATGGATTTTCACCTACAAAGCCGAAGACTCGTGCTATATGGGTGAGAAAAGATTCTCTAAGGTGCGTGTTGTTGACTTGTCCTTAATTTAATTCTTTCAATTATTTGTAGACATATTTTGTTTCTGTTTTTGGTTATTTTGTTTTTTTAGGTTGTTTTTATTTAAAAAAAAAATCCAAAAACATTGAAAATTTTCAAAAAGACAAAAATATTTTATTTTGTGTCTAGTTTTATTTTTCTTGAGGATTACATGAACTATGATATCTCTCTCTTGATTTAGAACATGCTTGACATTGTGGAGAAACTTGAATAGCATGTGTTATATAAGTGCTAAGCTATTTATGATTTTGTATGAGTATGTACTAGTTTGTATATGTACTCATGGGTTAATTAAGAAATTGATATTTCTTGTTTGTGTACCCTCTATAGCTTAGTTAAGTACTGTCATGCATTGCATTTGCATTTTTAATCAATTAGCATAATGTGTGTTTTTAGTTTTGGTCATAAATTTTTTTTTAACCAAAAAGATTTTTGTGTTTTGTATTATAGATCTTGGATTTATAATCAAGGTTGGCTATATTATCTTTACATCACATGTTTATGTACATTGTTTAGCTTGGATGCACTTGTTTCTATTGCACTTTACTAGCTGAAGTTTTGTTATGCATGTTGTGTGGGAAGATGCTATATCTTTTGATCACATGATCTTGATCTTGAAGTCTTATGTCTTTGATTGTCGGACTTGAACTTAATGAGAAAGGCATAAATAACCATCTCACCACTGTTTACTAGCCAATCATGAACACCTTAGTGCATATTGTAAGATTTTGTGCTCGAGAAAGTGTAGCACATGCACAAAAGAACATAAGGTGTAGCCTCTATTAAAATGCTAAAATTGGTGTGTACATTATTGGGCTATAATAAATTCACAATTCTAATAAAATTGGTGTGTACATTATCCCGGCTTTATTAATAGAGTTTCTAATCAATTTAAATTGATATTAATTTTGAGGCAAATCAAGAAACTTACATGATTGCAAGCTTTTATTCTAGGAGATGTGAGAGTTATATGATGTAACTCTTTAAGTAATAGTCTCTCTCAAATTCATGTGATGAATTTTGTAGAAACTGTGATTGATCTCTATGTGCATATCACCTCACATGTTTCTCAAGCTTATGCTAGTTGCACACATTACACAAGTTATTCTTTGCTAAACTGTGTACATGTTATTGTGTGTTTTTTGGTCTGACCAACCAAGTTTGAAAATTTCTGGAAATTGATGCAGCACATGTTTGTTTGTTTAGAGTTTTTGAGGGATTTTAAGAGAAAATCTTGTTTTGGGAGATCTGGGGTAAATACATGTGTTTTTGGAAAACTTTTCAACTCATACTCATGCATTTTTCTCATAAAATCTAATGCTTTAAGGAGTTTCATCACTGAAATTGGTTTGTTTTTCAAAAAATTTGTTTTTCCAGAATTTCGATCGATCGAAGCTGTTTTTCGAACGATCGAAAATGTCTCAAAATCTCTGGAAAGTCTCGGGTTGTTTCGATCGGTACTCGATTGGTTTTGGATCAATCGAAGGATTTTTGACCGATAAAATCTGTTTTTCGATCGATCGAAAATCGGGCTGAGAGTTTTTAAAAAGAACTTTTCTTCGCGTGTTCTTCACTTTTTTAAAAACTTTTCAACTCTCTTTTGTCTCTCACCAACCGGTCAAGCCAACTTTTGCTTTTTTTGTCATTTTCCTCCGTTCTTTTTGCATAAATTCTCTCTCCCAAGGCCGGTAAGACTCTTTTGCCCCTCCTTTTGATTTTATTTTCATGTTTCATGCATAATTTTCATGCATTTTGGGTATTTTCGCCATTTATAGTTTTGGTATTTTTGGGATTGATTTTGAATCTTTTTCTTTCAAATTAATCATGGGTTTTTGTAGGGACACCTTATCCAAGTACTACAAGTGGTTTAATTTGATTAATTTAGTGCTTTGTGGGAAATTTAAAAATCTAGGACTTGAAATTGATGAAATTAGGGTTTTTTTTCAATTTGATATAAATTGATGAAATCGGCTAGTTAGATTGATTAATTTGATCATTATATTGTATTATTTAACTGTTGTGATGATCAATTTCTCAATTTGTTGTGTTTTGAAAATTGGGTTTTTTCCAAATTGGGTATTTTTGATTTAAATTTTATGCTCAAGCCAATTTTGTTAATTTGGATTATAATTAACCTATGTCACTGCATTAGTTCATGCATCATTTGCATATTTTGTTCATGCATCATATAGATTGGTATTTCTATTTTTTATGCTGTGCTAACTTGCAGTCTGCCCTTGGTTTTTTTTTTTTTTTTTTTTGCTCTTCTCTTTCTTTGTCTCTCTTTTCTGTCCTTAGCACCATGCCTAGGAAAATTAGAGCCCATAGGACTCCTGTTCCTTCTCCTTCCTTTGATAGTGATCGGTTTCCTAGTGAGAAGAACCAAGAGACATACGAGACCCTTAATCTTAGGCATCAAATTTGGGGTGAGCGTAGGGTCATTCTAGATGAGGTTGATCCTGAAGTAAGACGTAATTTTGAGCGTCGGGGTTGGTTACCTTTGTTGGATATAAAT
Source organism: Lithocarpus polystachyus (assembly GCA_033629205.1). Taxonomy (NCBI): domain Eukaryota; kingdom Viridiplantae; phylum Streptophyta; class Magnoliopsida; order Fagales; family Fagaceae; genus Lithocarpus; species Lithocarpus polystachyus. The sequence goes on along the minus strand of CM066162.1, from coordinate 46,412,252 downwards.
CATCCACCTCCGGCTACCTTGATTAGAGAGTTCTACACGAACCTCTCTATCCACGTCTATGATACCAACACCTTGGTTAAGGTTTGGTTACGAGGTGTGGAGTATCGCATTACTCCTTCGGTAGTGTCTGATGCTCTTGGGGTGCCTATTGTTGATCATCCCGTCTTTCCTTATGATGAGTCTCCGCCTCTTGATGACGTGATGTCTTACATCACTGAATCTTCTATCCAGTGGGGTTCTGATCCTCGAATCACGTCTGCTGAGCTTTTTGAGTTTCATTATCTTTTCTTTAGGATTTCCTGTCATTCCTTGTGGCATATTTCTCATCTTCATACTATTCCTATTGAGCGGTGTGTCTTTTTGTATGCTCTTGTTACTGATGCACCTATCAGTTTTCCACACCTGTTTCTTTGTTCTTTGAACGAGGTACATCGGAGTAGTTCTACGGCTCATACTTTATTCTTTCCTGTTTTTATTCATAGGATTCTCCTTCATCTCGGTTTAGGTGATTATCCTGCTTCTGAGCCCGTACACATTATTAGTCCTATAGGTGCTACCTTTCTGAAGCAAAGGGCTGCTCAACTTCGAGCTAGCTTTAAGCGTCCTAGGGTAGAGCCTTCCGGTGTCACTTCACCTCCTTCTTCTTCTACAGATGCTCCTGCAGCTGAGACGTCTGCTGATCTTGCTGCTGCTGCTGATGATGTTTCTCCACCTTCTCCTTCAGATGTTTCTGATATTCGTCGGACTTTGGACACTGCCATGACCGTTCAGGCGGCTTATGGTCAGCTTCTGGTGGATGTCCTTGATGAGCTTCATGCTTAGAGAGCGGATTTGGCGGTTTTTCGTCGTTCTCCTCTGCCGCCTCCTTTTGATGATGAGTGAGTGCCCTTTGGCAATTCGTCACAAAAAGGGGGAGTGCATTCTATTAAGGAGTTTATATCTCGTAAAGGAGATTTTTGTCTTAGGGGGAGTTTTGTACCTTGCTGTGATACTGAGGAGCTTGTGGAGTTATTAGATTGTATCTAGGTGCTTCACTTTGTATTTACATTTTTGGCTCTTGTTAGGAGATATTTTTCTTGTTTCACTATGCTACTTTGCTTATTGATTTATATTTATGATGTTATTCATGATATATGTCTTTATTTTGTGTCATGTGAAATCAAGAAGTTCCTTTTTATATTCCTTGTATTTTCCACACATGCGTTTATGTGTTTGTTAAGTGTTACAGGAATATACAGGTTGATTCAGTCGTGCTGCTGTCTACTTTGCAATTGTTAGATAGTAGTTAGGTTGAATTTGTTTAGTGGCTTTTTATTTTGTAATGGGCTGTTTCAATTTGTAAACTTTGAGCTTTTTGTTAATTCTGTGTTTTGTCATGAATTTCCAAAGGAGGAGATTGTTAGATTCTAAAAGTTTAGAACAATTGGCAAATCGTGAACACACAAGAACATACAAGCTGCAGAAAGAAGATTTCAGAATTTTCCTGGTTCAATCGATCGAAAGACAGGCTCGATCGATCGAAAGTCGTATCTACAGAATTTTAAGTTGGCCCAAACAGCAGCTGAAGCCCATTAAGGATTAGGGTTTCAGATCTACTTCTCCCACTATATAAAGGAAACCCTAAGCACGTTTTTTTCAAGGCTTTTTAGAGAGAGAAGAGTGTGTCTCTTTTGTATTTAGGGTTTTGTTCCTAAAACCTCTCTTATAACTTCTACCGGTGTTGTTCCTTGAAGAATCTCAAGATCCGGTATTGCTGAAGTTGCTGCCTTCTTTAGTCATCAAAGGTGCTGATGATCTAAACCTTCAAGGGTGGTCTTGGAGTCACAAACAAGAGAGTTTGTGTTGCTAAACCTTTGAGTGGAATCTCAAAGTCACAAGCGTGGGTGTTTATGTTTTGCAAAGATTAAGGAAAGAAGGAGTCCGTGGTCTCGGAGCTATCATGGGGTCGTGGTATTAAGTTTCCTACAAGCAGGTAGCAATAGGATGTTAGTGGTCTAAGCCGCTATTGTGTAAACTTCAACTCTTTCTAGTGGATTTGCTATTTTACCTTAAAGATAGCTAGGTTAAATCCTCCCCAGGTTTTTTACCAGTTTGGTTTTCCTGGGTCATCATATCTTTGTGTTCTTTATTTTTCCGCTGCTTTACTTGATATGATTGTTATTGTTTTAACCTAGATCTGAATAATAAACCTAAGTATTCACTTGGTTAATTAATTAGGTTAAACAATTTAAGTTTATAGGGGTCTAATTTCTAACAGAAGAAGATATCGTCGAGCCTTTTTTATGAAAATTAGCTAAGACCTTGTTCTTCAAGATGGCCTAGCCCACTCATTCTAGTTCTTGCCCAATCAATATAGTTTATTGCGTGAAGTCAAGTAAAAAACTACCAGTTTTCCTAAAAACAATAATGAAGATTTTATTAGGGTTTTCGGTATTTTAGTGATATCTCATCCGTTTTAACTCCGATTTTGACTCGTAAACTATCATTTCAAAGGGAAAAATATGCCCTACGAGAAAATCCAAAATTCAACACGATCCAATGGTTGGATCAAAAAGTCAAACTTTGACCATACTTAGTTAGGGTTTTGGTCTTAATTGCTGTAAAAAGGATTTTTAGATATTGTGACCTTTTGATCCACCGTTCAATCATGTTGAACTTATTTTTACCCTTTTTGGCTTTTAAATTCATGATTTTGCACCTTTTTCAATTTTTTGGCTTTTTTTAGTCTTTGTTTTGAAGCGTGTATCGGAGCTGGAAAAAATACGGTATCAACAAGGGGAATGAAGGAAAATACATTTGAAAAGTTGGGAAAATTTGTACAAGCCAAAAAGAGGTGGAGGTTTGGGTTTCAAGGAGCTAGACAAGTTTAACGACACTATGTTGGCAAAACATGTACGAAGACTTATTCATGATATGGATTCATTATTCTATCATGTCTTTAAGTCAAAATACTTCCCAACTTGAAATATCTTTGAAGCAAAACAATATTTGGGCTCTTATGCGTGGAAAAGTACTTTAAAGGCGAGGCGGGTAATAGCTTTAGGTGCTAAGTGGAGGGTGGAAAATGGGAGGTCCATTCAAGTCTTCAAAGACAGCTGGCCATTTGGAAATTCAGGTGGAAAAATCTCATCTTCCTCCTCTGATCTTGGCTGTAAGATTTGTATAGCTGACCTTATTGATGCAGAATCGGGGTGGTGGAATACTCGGATTATTGAATCATTGATGCTCACTTTTTCCATTTGAAGCCCGACGTATAACATCTATTCCTCTATGCGTGACTACTCAGTTAGATTTTCTTCTTTGGCCTTAAGGGAGAAATGGAGTTTATTTGGTAAATTCGGGTTATAGCTGCTCTGTGAAAATCTAGGAGGGAGGATAAGGCAACTCAAAATCAGAGAGGGAAAGTGATTTTTGGTCTGGTATATGGAAGCTCAAAGTTCTAGGGAAGGTGAAACATTTTCTGTGGAGGTCCTGCACAAACAGCTTACCAACAAAAGTTAATTTGGTCAAAAGAAAAATTTTCTTAGATTCTTCTTGTCATATGTGTGGTCAATATCAAGAGGACATATTACATGCGTTGTGGGGATGTGAGGCGATCAAAACAGTGTGGTGTGCAGACTTCAGCTGGGTCAACGACTTTGAAGCTTCGCATGGTACTTTTCCTAACTTGGTGGGTTAAATTTTTTCAAAACCATGGGATCTAGAGATCTTTGCTACAACTGCATGGTTTTTATGGTCACACAGAAATAAGTCCAAATTGAAGGAAAATACCTTATCGATTTGCAAAATAAGGGAATTAGTTCACGGCTATCTCCAAGATTTTAACTCCAATCAATTATCTTCACGGGTTGCAGTATATACCAGGAAAAGAACTTGGGTGCCCCTAAAACTAGGTGATTTGAATACAAATTTTGATGGGGCCATGTCTGGTGAGAGTGATTAAGCAAGAATCGGGGTTGTGGTTTGGAATTCAGTTAGCTAGGTAATGGCAGCTCTATCTAAAAAAATTCAGAAACCTCCCTCAATTGAAATTTTGGAGATGTTAGCGGCTAGGCGTGCGGCAATTTTTGTTCAAAATGTGGGTTTGCACTAGTCACATTTTGAAAGTGACTCAGAGATTGGCATCAGAGCACTTCAAAAAGGAGATATGTTGCTATCTTCTCTTGGTCATTTAGTCAAAGATACTATAGTTTGTGCTAGCTCCATAAGGAGATTCTCTTTTTATCATACTATGGGGCAAGGTAATGCAATTGCACATACCATAGCCTAAAGAGCGAGATTGTCTTTTTTGTTGTCAGTTTGGATGTAGTCTGTTCCTCCATATGTGGATTCTACTGTAATTGCTAATATTCCAACTCCGTAATTTTAATGCAAGTTTTGGTCTTTTTCCAAAAAACAAAAAACAAAAAAAAGGTGGGAGTTGTATTATTTGTTTCACATAAATCAAGATATTAATTAGAATTACAAATTTTGAGACATTTCTAATCACTAATACTAGCTTGTAACCTTTTTTTTTAATAGAAGAACTAGCTTGTAACTTTTTAACTTGTGCAAATGCACAAGATTTTCATTTATAAAACAAACCAATGTCTAATTCTCAAACCAATTATATAATATCCATTAGCAAACAACAATTTAGAAGATGTTGGTCTGTCAAAAAAAAAAAAAAAAGAGAGGTTTGGAAGTAATCTCAAAAGGAAAAGAAAAGAAAATCAAAATCAAAATTTGAAGAAAAATCAAAATAAATATATTCATTTTAGAGAGGTGATCGGCAAACATGCATGAACACACAAAGGAAATTTAAGTAATTATAATTGGTCTAGGGGAAGATCATACAAAAAGATATGACTAAATGAAGAATTAAATGATTTAAACATGAATGATTTAAAATCTAAATAGCATGATAGTTTGTTTTAGAGCATAATTAATTTATTAATAGATATTTATGGAGTGAACAGTTAATAGTATAAATATAATTATTTTGAAGCCAACCTTTGGATACTTACAAATAGGTAAACTAACAATTGTATTACAAACTAACAATTGTATTGCACGCACTACAAAAAACGCAGGCTATAACTGCGTTTTTTTAGCTGCGTTTTCAAAAAACGTGGCCAAAGGAGGACTTATAGCCGTGTTTTTTAAAATGCAGCTATAAGTAAAGTCTATAGCCGCGTTTGTAGTGTCTTTAGCTGCGGTTTTTTTTTTTTTTAAAGGGCCTATAGCCGCGTTTTTAAAAACGCAGCTATAGGCCCAGCCAAAATAATTTTTGTTAGTGGAGGACCTATAGTCGTGTTTTTAAAATCACGGCTATAGGTAACACACAAATCTGGAATATAATTTTTAAGGAAGATCTATAGCCATGTTTTTAAAAACACAGCTATAGGTAACACTGAAAAGGGGGATCTATAGCCGCGTTTTTAAAAACGCGGCTATAGGAAAAAAGGACCTATAGCTGCATTTTTAAAAACGCGGCTATAGGTCTAATCAAATAACATATATATATATATATATATATAATTTTTAAAAAATATGAGGACCTATAGCCGCGTTTTTAAAAACGCGGCTATAGGTAACATACAAAAAAAAAAAGGAATAGCCTGATCAGGATATAAAATTTTTTAAAGGAAACCTACAGCTGCATTTTTAAAAACGCAGCTATAGGTAACACCAAAAACAAAAAAAGTTTGACCTGACCCCCCACCTACCCCATTTGCTCCCAACCACTCAATTTCAAGATATCTCTTTGTTTTTCTCTCTTTGGCCGGGCACACTTGTTCTTCTTTTCTTTTCTTCTCTTTTTCTCTCAACGCAACGCGCACACTGCTCTTTATATACTTCATTTTTTTGGCAAGGATCACTGAAAGCTTCATAGGAAATGCTAAGGCTCACTCATCTCTACTATTTGAGGTAAAAAATTTCTAATCTTTTTATGGGTACTATACTTTTGCTAGAGGTTTTTTTTTTTTTTTTTTTTATCTAAGCTTTAATAATAAAACTCATGTGATTTATGAGCATTGAGAGTAATATTTATGTGTTTATATGTATAGGTTTTACATTGGTGGAATTATTTGATTTTGAATTTTTTTTATCTGTGCTTGAATTTGTGCTATTGTGTTGCTGATATTGTGCTTATGATTAAATGGGTTTGTGTTCTTGAGCTTGTTCTTTTGTGTTTCTGAGCTTGTGCTTTTGTGTTTCTTGAATGGATTTAGTGTTAGATTTGGCTTGGTTTTGTTGAATGAGAGGAGATTCATGGGTTTGTGTTCTTATATTTTAAAGGACATTGTGTTTGATTTTGAATTTTTTGGGTGTGAATTTTGAATTTTTTGGGGAAAAAAACCTAGAATTTTTTTATTTTTTTTATTTTTTGGGTTTCTGTTTAATTTTGAATTTTTTTTTTTGTTGAATTTTGAATTTTGGGGGGGGGGGGGGGGGGGAACCCATAATTTATTTTTGTTTTAAAGTAACCCTATAGCTGCATTTCAAAAATACAGCTTTAGGAGGCTTTAGCCGCGTTTTTAAAACGCAGCCAAAACTACACCTATAGCCGCGTTTTAAACACAGCACAAAGCGGGTCTATAGCTGCGTTTTTTGCAAAACGCAGCTATAGATCCCACAGGGGGCTATTGCCATGCAGGATAGGCCGTGTTTTTAGAAACACGGCCATAGAAAACACAGCTACAGCCTATGGCTGCATTTTTAGGGTCTATAGCTGCGTTTTTCAAACGTGGCTATAGCCCTTGTTTTTTGTAGTGACGCACTATTGCACACAAAATAGAAATTATCTAAATGAGGGCAAACTTGTAAAAATGGGGACAAGCTTGCAAAAATGCAAATAATAAAAAATATTAATATGATATCTTGCATGGGGAAGGCAAATCTAAGCCACTGAAAAATTTCACAAAACATAAAATTTACTTATATGGATGATAAATAGAACAAACTTGCTTATTATGGTTCTTTGAAAGTTTTAAAGTAGCATTCCCTTGCAGGCGACAAGTTGGAGTAATCTTAGCTCCAAAATTATGACTTATGGATTTAAAACTAAGTTTTTTTAAAAATGGATTTTAGTAGAGTATATTCCAATGGTGTTGGTTATTGGGGGTGGTGGATTTATACAAATGGTTAGAGTAGTTATTTATATAAATACTAATGTCGATTTTTGGAACTTAAAGGATGTTGATACTAATTTTCACGATACATTTTCTACAAGCCCGATTCAACCAAGCTTGACTTTCTTGTGGGCTCAATTCATGTATTATATTTTATTTTATTTTTTTAAGCATGGTCCAAGCCCATGCAACTTATGAGGGAAATTGTGGAAGTGTGGTTTGGAGGATATGGGTCGGTTCCTTTCAGACCTTTTGCATGAACCCAACACATGCGTGCTACCAAATGGGCAAGGGACACTGGTAGCAGCTCAAGCTCATGGAGGAGGTCTTGTACCCAAAATTTCCACCTCAAAATAGTTTTTATACTCTAGCTAACTGTGGCCCAAAGTTTCTGCCCGAACCCTTTTTTCCTTTAAAAATGGTTGGCTCTCATTAGCCAACTTCAGCTGCTAGCTCTCATTCAGGGGAGCCTCCCAATGGTCCGAAACAACTAAAAAAAGGGGGAGTCAATAAGGGTTTAGTCAAGAATTTCCCAAATCATGTTAAAAGCATGCCAAACTCTTTCCTACACAAAAGCAACCCAAGCCAAGATACCAAATTAGTGTCATAAAGGATAAAAGCCTTTCCTACTACCAAAAACCCAGTCATTAGCAACACCCCAAGCTCTATATAAAACTCTTTCTTCAGCTCAAAAATGAACCAACTACGTTTTCCCCCACAGAGCTGAAACTTGAGACCAAAAGCTCATTTAGCTAGCTAACATTCTCACAATTCTGAGGCTTAGGGGTGGAAATATGGATATATGGGAACCTTCCCTCTCTTCCTCACAAACTCTCTCAATTTCCTCTTCTCGCTGATTGTGGGTCGAAATTTCGGACCTGCGTACTTTTTCAGTATTTTCTTGTATTTCAGTTATAGCATTTTCATTTCTCTCTTATTAAAGCACCGTTAACCTTTTATTCATTATACATTTGGAAGTTTGGGCTTGATTCTCCACAAATAAATATTTCTAAAGAACCCAAGGGGAGATTTGAGCTAATCTCGCATTTTGGCCCTTGTCGCAAAAACATCCCCAACATTTTGGCAACTTTGTTGGGGAGTCAAGCAGCTGAAAGAAGAGAAATGGTGCCTTCAAAGATGCAAACAGCAAAGGGATGGTGTTTCTCACCTTAACTTGCCGTTTTTAAGAGAAATCATATGATACTTTGCTACGCAAGAAGAGCGTTGTGAAGTTGAGCTGAAAAAATGTCTATCCTTAGCTCATTGAGCCGCTGGAGATGCTCCCAAACATGCGATGAAATCACTCCAACCTCTAGAAACCATCCAAGTGAAGGATATTGTGGATGGAGGGAGAATCAACTTTCTTATTAAAGGGAAAATTTTTCTTCTAGTCATTTATATTCTCTTTTAGCTATTATATTTATGGATGAATCATCTTATATCTCTTGCTTTACATTTTTTGTGAAATTTTTTATTGTAGCTTGAAAATGCAAAAATGGTGAGCCACAAGTCCAACCACGAAGGGAATGATAGCTCCGGCCAATAATCAACAAAGCAAAGCTCTAAACATCAATTTCAACCCAAGAACCCCCCACGACAACGCTAAAAGCTCATTATCAACATTTCCTCAGCATATGTCTCCTTTATTGTTGCTAGGGTTAACGCTGAGCATATAAGGGCTGTCACAGGTGATTGACTCGTGTTGGGGACGAGTATAGTTGAAGCTGTGTGCAACCTTTTGTAGTTAAATATTTCTCGCGTCACTACTAAATAAAGACTTTGCCAAATTCCTAAAGGGCATAGCTAAGCCCATCATAAGTCACTAGATATTCCACACACCAAGTCTTGAGATAGTGACATTTCATATGCCAAGCCTTGAAGTCATTCGAGCCATATACTAGCGCCAATGCACGCTTAAGCTAAGACTCCCAAGCACTTTCTTTGCTAATTCATTTTTTTATACATATTGTTTAAACCATTTTAACCCTTTAAATTTTTAATCAACATATTTTTTAAAAGTCGTGTATTCTATTTCGCTTAGCCATGAGTATCATTTACTAATGTAAATCACATTTGCACTTAGGGTGAAATGGAAACCTTCTCAGAGCACCCAACGACGAAGGAAATCCGAACTCAATCCCCTCTCACCAAAGCCATGACATGCTCATACACTCTAAGCCATGACAAGTTCACACATCCAAAGTCATGGTCAATCTGCGCATGTTGGAAAAATACATATTTGTATCATATACAAAACATATGCAGCAAAAAATTAACGGATCTACTTCATTCACAATTGATAACATGTACTATGTAAGTTTCAAAATTTAAGAACAAGAAAGCGTACCTTGGTGCAGTGAAATTCAAAACCAAAAGATTAGAAACACTTGGGAACACTTTTAATCTTCACTTCAATTCTACTTAATGCCCAAGAAGTGTGGTCTCTCAATCAGTTTCCAAGGAAAGAATAAGAGAGTGTCCAACACTCGCATGCAAACCATTTCATGTTCTCATGTGATCATAATGAAAACCACTTAGAAAACTCTCATGTGAATAAGCACTTATGAAATTCTGTATGTTTCTCTCCTTAAATATAACCGATTATCTAATTGGGCTAGCCTTTTGGACCATTCCAATTGGGCTCTAGTGTGTGGCTTGGAGTGGGACCAAAAGGGAACAAATAAGACTCTAGCTCCAATAGGCCTTGGACTTTTCTGTCAACTCTTGACAAGTACAAAGTTACCATTAATTATATTCAATACCACTATATGAATATAATTGCACTCTAGGCCTTATTAATAAATTATATCTCAAGACTTTATTATACATGCAACCCCCTCATTAAAATATTCGTAATAATACAAAGTCATGAATGTAGACTGCCACTTTGAAGATTACTACATCTTAATCCTTGAGTATCCAGTTTTATCCTTTATGTTATTCATCATATATTTATGAAATCCAATTCCAAAAATATATACTTTAGTAACTCCTTACTAAAGTGGTTGGGCCCAACACTCTGAATAACCAAACTCATTAAACTAATCTCAAGGGAATATTTTATATCTCTGTTAAGAGATTTTGAATTCTATCTTGAGAATATATGTTCCATCAACACTAAATGCGGCTGCCCAACATATTGAGCTTTTGATCGGGACCTATAGATCTCACTCCTAATATATCAAAGCAACATACACCTCATGATCAAGTCCATTATTCTCTCAGGATTTAGAGTTGATGTAAATAGAAGTCGTGAGATTTATTATTCATTTGACAATCGTTAGGAGAAAAATAAATCTCACAGCGGTCCAGTTCAATATGTCTTAAATCTTAAAACATATCAACATATCAACTAGAAGTCTCCACTTCCATGATCAAGAAAAATCATCTTAGTTGATATGTTATAGTCTTCGCAGATGAAATGCCCAATTTCATCACCGACTATGAACTAAAATTATGAGTTTACAAAGAACTTGCGATTTATATCGTTTGTGACTAAGTCACATAAATCGTATACTATGCATCTCATGGACTAAGATAATGTCCCATTAGTTCATTTATAGATAGTCTCATATAATTAAATAATTTAATTATTTATAACATGCCAATAAATTGAATTTTAGGGCATAAATCCCAACAAATGCCAAGCCAAGGCATGTTCATTTATTTCAAGTCATGACAAGTGCATGCATTCCAAGCCATGCCAACGCTTGGATTATTCTTGAATTTAGGATTATGCTTGAAGAGAAAAGCGCTAATGTCGCCAACCTCAAGAAAACTGTTCTTGTCACTTAACTCTTGCAAGGAGAATTGCTAATTAAGCCCAATGGTAGGGGGCTTGGCACGCACCTTTGAAGAATGTTTTGCTAGACCTCGCTCTAGATATTGATGTCAAATAGCTCAAAAGTACTCGCAAGTTTCTAGAAACCCATTAAGAAGACTTTGGAGTGGAATCTTAGTACAATATGGAAGCTTGGAATAAACAGCATAGAGGCTAATGAGAGAAATTGTTGTGCTATGGATACGACAACTTTATACCGACGTCTCTAATACTTAGCCCATCATTGTCCCAAAGTCGGAAGCCAAGCAAGCAAAGTATGAAGCCGCTATCTGCAATACCATGTATCTTCAACAAAAAGACTAACCGAAGCGTGGGAGAAAAACTGTTGTACTGGGATTGAAACAACTCTATACTAACTTCTCCAATGCTTAGCCTATTATTGTCTCAAAATTAGAAGCCAAGTTGGCGAAGTATGGAGATGCTGTCTACGGTACAACAAATCTTCGACAAAAATAAATCATATTCTACCCTCTATAAAGAAAATCAGGGACCCCATTTTTGGAATTCATCTTGGGCGAATACGGAGAATCCTAAGGGAGGAAGAAATCCCACCAACAACTCTTAGTGATGGGATACAATTAGTTTGACGCAACCAAATTTGCTAAAAGTTGCTGCACTTCCAAGCACACTCCAACCTTATACTCACATATCCTATAAGCCATCAAGACACGAGTGTCCCTAAGTGTTCCACACTTAGGGGCTTGATCTCATCCGACCTATTCATCCACCCTTGATCGGCTACATTCGGGTCTTAGCCACCACTAAGTAGGTGGAACCAATTCCACTCAAGAAAATCAATGGGAATGGTCGTAGCCAAACTCATCAAGAAGCATCTCATTTGTCGCTTTGGCATCTCACTCATAAGCGACAACAACACATCTCTCTCACATCAAATTTCGGAGGCAAGCCCTATGAAACATTAGGAACCCGACAGACTATAGGGAAAACCAATGGTTTTTCCCAATGGTAAAACTTATGAAGCGGCGAGCAAGCCTATAAATTACTCTTATGAAAAAACCTCTACATGGGAAAGTGAAAATAGTCTTAATAAGGTAGGGAAAGCCAAGCACATAATCTCTCAATGGTAAGCCCTATCAAATGGCTAGAAAGCCAATGAAACGTTTATGGCGATACCCCTACTTGCGAGGTTGCAACTAGCCCTCGATAAGGTAGGAAAGCCTATACATCCTCAAAGGTAAACCCTATCGAATGATTAGGAAGCCGATAAGATGTCATATCATTCATATGTGCAAGACCCCTAGCTGCGAGTGTTCAACGCCCTCAACAAGGTAAGGAAAGCCAACATTTTCTTAACAGCAAGCCTTACGAAGTAGTAAGGAAGCCAACATAATATTTTATAATTCAAGCATGATGATCCATTGCATGTGAGGACATAACCATCCCTCAAAAACATGAGAAAGTTAACACAAAAAATCACTACCTCAATGCCACATGGTAATTCGCTATATGCGAGGATAAAATTCCTTTTCAAGAAAATGGTAAAATTGTGCATTCTATAAGTCGCTATATACAAGAACATGATATCTTCAAAAGATGATAGCAATACAATCTTTATTCAAGCCGCTATCTATGAGAACACGATCAGTTTCTATGAAACGATGACAAACAAGTGCACCATAAGCCGCAATGCGCGAAATTGTAGCCCATATGTGGGGGCTTCTTGAACTAACAAAGTAGCAACCTAATACATGTTAAGAATAAGTCGACTACCAAGCAACGAGCCAAGTTTCAACATATATGAGCTGTTGTCTGTGAAATCAAAATCTGCTTGTCAATAGAGCGCTGAAAAAATGGTGCAAGATGTATGTTATACCAATACCTGTCCACAATAGCATATCAACGAGGCAACGTGTCTACCAACTTGCCCTTAAAAAGGCAAAGCCATATCCACAAGCTATCCAATCAAGCCCAAGTCAATCTTAAGAGACCAAGTGTGCATAATCTATCAACATTTTGCTGTTCAATAACAAGGTGCGCATGACCTTTCCAAACAAGCTTTTCTTAACATACTCAAATGGTCACAGTCATATAAGAGTTGTTTTTGCAGCAGAAACATGCTCATAGCCTATCGAAGAAGGGTACAAACTCATTTTCAAGGTACAAAATACAAACTATTCACATCCTTGAGGTACAAACCATTCTTTTCATTCCAAAATTCAAAATTACATGTTGAGACATCTTATATGTGTTTCTTTGTACAACATACAAATTGCATCCACTAACCAAGACAGCACAAGCTTAAAGTTTCCATAAATACAAGTAAAAGGGAGCTGGTTTATACATTTAAGTAGGCTGTTCACAAAAGTGAAATATAAGAGAATGTGTTACCAAGGCAGCAGCCCCTATAATACATTACACCCAATTCAAATTCTCAAGGTTTCAACAAATTCAAGATACAAAAGAAATGAGAAAGAAAAGAAGGACTCAAAGAAGATCAAGACTTACAACAATATCTAAAGCTATTGCATTTGAAACACTCACTTCCATTTGATCTCCCTCGGAATTCAAACTCCAAGTTTAGCTGATTGTCAAAAGATGCAAGTTGAAACTTTAAAGCCTCACTTGATCCATGTATCAACAAGGCAATGGAGGTAGTAGAGAAGAAATACAATCGGCCTATCCTCAATCAAGTTCTTGGCGACACTCTTTCATTCAAATAGCCGCTCCTCGGCCAAAGGAACAAACCAAATCCTATGCATTTTCATTACCATAGCCACTCTCTAGTCATTAAAGGGGAAAACTCCATATTTGTTGCTATTTTCCTCACCAAGCTCAACCAAAGAAGCCTTGCAATCTTCTTAAGGTGAGATAGGAGTGATGAGATTAGACAAAAGACACTCAATTTCAACTCGGCCACTCAATTTATAGCAACTTATGATATTGTCTCTTAACATTGGAACTTAAAGCAACCTGGCCCTACGCATAGATAGCAAGACGACAAGTTCATCAAATGTCCAACGCCAGTAAGAAATGGACCAAAAAGGGTTCAAAGTTACTAACAGTGGCTATGTTACCATCTATTGTAGCTCTATGTTGCTATCCGCAACGGCTTCAACTTTAGAAAATGATGCATTTGCAATGAGATTGGCCTCATGAGTGAAAGTCCCAACGATGGCACCACAATTGCCTAAGCCAAAGTCATCCTACGAGAAACCATAGTACAATGCACTTAATATACTATTATATGCAATCAAGAAAAGAAAACGAAGAAGATATGTGACTTACCAAGTGAGTTACAAGTTCCCGCTTAACAATGGCGTAGTGCCCAAAGTACATTTATTCTATGTAAAATGGAGAAGCATCACACTCAGCAAGTCCTATTAGCATGACAAGAAGGGGTGGCAGCGAGTTTTGACTTGCCACAGCAAACTCTGACTTGCCCAAAAAATTGCGGCTTCATTCTTAAGCAAATGGAGCTGCTGTATGTGTACTATCCTCAATATGTTAACAATAACATAAAAAGAATATTGGTTGCAACATCACCACAAGCGAAAGCATCTCAACATAGTGATGTTTCATTAAACAACATCTTTTATAGCCACACAACAAAGAAGAGCCTTCCATTTGCTTACAAGTTGTGCCGTTCATCACCTTTAACATACACAACGACTATTTTACAAGGCATCATCTCATGCCATCATGGTATATTTTTCCTTATCAAGGCCCCAAATGCGAGGGCTATTATGGATGGGCAGCACTATGATCAAAAAATAAACACTCTATGGAATCACCAATCTCGGCTTCATCAACACTTTCTAGTTACAAAGCTGTGGAATGCATGCCTTACTTAATAGTGTCAAGACTTGAAGCTTTACTATGATTAAGCAGCTAAACAAGTAACACAACAATGCTTTAGCTAGACCGACCGCGAGTTTCGACTTGCGAGTTTTGACTTGCCACAGCAAACTCTGACTTGCCCAAAAAATTGCAGCTTCATTCTTAAACAAATGGAGCTGCTGTATGTGTATCATCCTTAATATGTTAACAATAATGTAAAAAGAATATTGGTTGCAACATCACCACAAGCGAAAGCATCTCAACACAGTGATGTTTCATTGAACAACATCTTTTATAGCCACACAACAAAGAAGAACCTTCCACTTGCTTAAAAGTTGCGCCGTTTAATACCTTTAACATACACAACGACTATTTTACAGGGCATCATCTCATGCCATCATGGTCTATTTTGCCCTATCAAGGCCCTAAATGCGAGGGCTATTATGGATGGGCAGCACTATGATCAAAAAATAAACACTCTATGGAATCACCAATCTCAGCTTCGTCAATACTTTCTACTTACAAAGCTGTGGAATGCATGCCATACTCAATAGTGTCAAGACTTGAAGCTTTACAATGATCAAGCAGCTAAACAAGTAACACAACAATGCTTTAGCTAGACCGACTGCATCGTAATCTACTTGGGCGAAAACAACCCTTAGGAGTACGAAGGCATGGTCCCCAATACATTTGTGCAAATATGAGCTCATGTTAAGGATGTGGGCTGATCTCATCACTCTTTAGAACCAAGAAACAACGACACTATAAAATGATATTTCTTGCATATAAAGAGGGAAAGTAGCCAAGTGCGCCCCTCCTACCCTTTCATAGTCATCAATAATCTTATCTTCAACGTTGCACATTCAACAACACCTTCAAGTGTCCTATAGTTAACACCTATCCCAACGGTGTCTCAACCTACTACCTCCTTATCATTAAAAAAATTTAGAAGTGACAACGACTTTTGACTCTCACTTTTATTGGCATTCGCCACAAGAACACAATACTGGGGGCTGCCAGCACATACAACAGCTGTCACACCCCTATACTACATCGCCAAGTGATATCTTTGCTCTATTCCACCTCAAATACAGTGTTCCAAGGTGGCCAACAGTGTTGCTCATGACTACGGCTTCATCAAAACTAATCTTGATGAACACAATCTCACCAAATTGGCCAACAATAAAGCAACTAAAAAATTGAAGCATCTTTAATGTCTCGTTCATCATCATCTCCTCATATGGACCCAATTTGCTCATTCAAATTTATAGCAAAAAATGGGGACAATTTACTTCCAACATAATGGTTAACACAAAGTTAAGTATAGCTGCACTACAAATTGATTTCCAAGCCTTGCAACTATCAGAATCAATGGGAGTCGACTTCGATATGAATTTTGGCTCCAATTACAGCAATGGCTGAACCTCATGGGTCTCTAACTCGCAATAGGTCTGCGATTTCCCAAAGAAGATCTACATAAATCAACTATTTTAGGGCCATATTTTTATGTAATTGGCATATCCTTTGACAAAACGCACTTTATTTGTATTTGGGTAAATCTAAGTAGATTCAAGATGATCATTACAAGTGGTTGAATTGAAGACATGAAGATTACTCAAGAACTGCTCAAGAAAAGTGCAATTTGTAGGTCTCGATACCTCCTCGACAGAAGCTCGATTTGTCGAGATTCATTAAATCTCAACACATGTCTCGATCTATCGAGCTTACGGGATTCAGACTATAGCCAGCAACATTTTTACTCTAAAAGGCTATATGTTTATGGGTTTGTATAATCCTCATAGGACTAGGAAAACCCAAGGTTTGTGGGTTTGTATAATCCTTATTGGACTAGGAAAGCCCAGGTGTGTGTAAACCTATTTGGAATAGGAGAGCCCATTAAGCTTCTACTTAAAGGAGGTGGAAAAAGAAAAACCCTAGAGAGCTTCATAAGGTTTTTTTTTTTTTTTTTTTGAAACCCTAGCCTCCTTCTACAGAAGAAAGAGTTATTGCTGCATTTCTTGTATGCTTTTGGGTTTTGTAACCAAGCAAAGTCTCTTGCACCAATATTGAAGATCTTATTGGTGTTTTTATGTGAAGCTGCTGCAAATCAACTACAACAATCAAAGGGTTGCTGTAGAGTTAGTCACATACTTGGATTCGTGCAAAGGAGTAAGCCACGTACTGGGATCAGCGCGTCAGATTGGTTAGTCACGTACTGGGAGCCATGCATTGAAAAGGAAAGATTGTCACTTCAAAACAAGTCCAATTAGATATTGGGGTAAGGGTTTAATTGTAGGTTGGTATAAGGTACTAAGATTCCTTTACTTGTAACCGCTTCTTGTGATAATAGTGAATTATCGAAAGTGTTGACCTTAAAATCACCCAGTGGGGTTTTTCCTCGGTGGTTTTCCCCATTCGTAAATAAATCACCCGTGTCAAATTTAATTTTCGCTGCATTTAGTTATTTGGTGATTTGTTTGTGCTACCACGTGCTTTGCATGTTAATTGACTTAATTAATTCACTTGGCTAAATTAATTGGTTAATTTATCACAAGGGGTCAATACATTCTTGGCTTGTCAAATTGCACAACTTATTCAACACATCGCCCAATATAATAGAGAGATTAACAAAAACAAAATTAGCTCACCAAGATAGGCGTCGCATCTAATTTATCGAGCTTGCTTAAAGAATGGTTTTGACACATTGTCGCAGTATTCAGTGTCATTCTACTACAACAAAACCTTGCTCCTTTGTGACGAAGGTTCTTTTCTCTTTACCGATGGCACCACTTCACCACCATTGGTACCAACAAATTTTCCAATGGAACCCTCTTGCACTCCATCAACAGAGATCTCTTCCATTTCACCACCATCATCTCACCTCCCTTGGGTTTTAGCGAAATACAGGTGGAGGATTGAAAGTGGGTGTCACAAGATTTGACAGAGTTTAAAGGGTTTTGGAAAAAAAAAAAAAAAAAAAAAAAAAAAAAAAAAAAAAAAAAAAAGCTTGAAAAATCTTGATTTGGAAAGCTCGAACTTGAAAAGGGGGTCTGTTTAGGATCTGCTTATTGCTAAAAATTGAAAATACTGTAGCAAAATAATTTTTAAATGTGTGAATAGTACTGTGAGACCCATTTTTAATGAAAAAGTTGTTAAAAATTGATGTTTGTGGGTCCTGTGAATAGTGCACAGATGCACAGTTCACGGATGAGATGTCAACAAATGCGGCAAAAAAAAAAAAAAAAAAAAAAAGGCAAACGCAGGGCAATCTTAGGTGATGTTTGGTTCAGGTGTTTTCATCACTCAATATTCAGTTTTCATCACTCAATTGCAAGATGTTTTGTTTGGATGAGTTTTGAGTTATGGTTTTCATCATTCAATTCTCTGATTTTTTAGTGATGAATTATGAAAACTGAAAACACATTTTTTCAGTTTTCATAACTCATAACTCAATAACATTTTTGTAATTAAACACACATAGAAGACCCCACAGCCGCACTTTTTGACCGTTTGACTTTTTTTTTTTTTCTTTCTTTCTTCTCCTGGGTTCGGTCTTCACGTTTTTTTTTTTTAGGTTTTTTTTTTCTTTTTTTTTTCCTGGGTTCAATCTTCACCTCTTCTTCCTCCTTTTTTTTTTTTTTTTTTTCATCCAGTTCGTCTTCTTCGTTCTTTCTTCTTTTTCTTTTTCTTTTTCCTTTTCTTCTGATCTAGTTCGTCTTCTTTCTCTCTTTTTTTTTTTTTCCTTTCTTCTTTCACTCGTCTTCTTCGTTCTTTCTTCTTTTTTGTTTTTTTGTTTTTTTTTTTTTTCTGATCTAGTTTGTCTTCTTCCTCTTTTTTTTTTTTTTCACTGGTTTGGGTGATCTGGGTACTGGGAAAAAGAAAAAAAAAAACTGTAGCAATGCAGATATGGGACCCACAAATAGTGTGAAAATATTGAGTGATGGTAACTGAGTGATGATGTTGTTTGGGTGTGATATTTTAGAGTGACGAGTGATGAGTGATAAGTGATGGGTAATGAGTGATGGATGATGAGTGATGAAAATTGAGTGATGAGTGATAGTGACCATTTTTTTAAACCAAACAAGGCCTAATATTCCAAACGCTAAGTCATAGAAGATTGTTTTTAAGTCCCGCTTGAAGTAAACCAAAGGAAGGAGCCAAAAGCAATAAAAGAAAAGGCTATTGAAAGAGTAAGTTGAGGGGCTACTTGGCTTAAGGAAAATAAAAAGGAAGATATAAGTGGCCAATATGTCTTATCAGAGAAAGTAGCATGAAGGCCAAAGTCTCTAAAGAAAACAAGCCTAAAGCTACACGGCATTCATGAAAGGCAAGCCGTTTAATTTAAGTGCTATAAAGGGCTAAAGTTACCCTAAGTAGCATGAAAGCCAATATAAAGAGGTGCTGAAATCACCATGGTGATCACAAAAGTCATCAAGGAGAAGATTGTAAATCTACATGTGAGCATGAAAGCCAAGTCTTATACCTTTTCTTGAGGTACTTTGAATCTTATTATGCATAAGGTGCAACATGTATTGGCCGATTGATGTTCCTTAGTGGAACAAATAAACATCAAGTGCTTATGTCTGTGACCCACAATTTTTACAAGCGGACTTCTTTGACCCGATGTTTTTATGCAAGTGGGCTTCATTATCCATGACATTTCAATAAAAAATAAAGCATTTGGATAAATTAATTCCCAAACTCACAACATCTA
Source organism: Lithocarpus polystachyus (assembly GCA_033629205.1). NCBI lineage: Eukaryota > Viridiplantae > Streptophyta > Magnoliopsida > Fagales > Fagaceae > Lithocarpus > Lithocarpus polystachyus. The sequence continues at coordinate 46,392,784 of CM066162.1, read as the reverse complement.
CAAGCAATGGGAATCATCAACTACTCACACGCATGCTACAAGCACCATGCGTGCTTAAGGGGCTACTGTTGATGCTCATTTTTGTGACACATTTTCTACAATCCCAATTCAACCAAGCTCGACTTTCCTGTGGGCTCAATTCATGTATTATACTTTATTTTATTCTTTTAAGTATGGCCCAAGCCCATGTGACTTACGGGAGAAATTGAGAAAGTGTGGTTTGGAGGGTATAGGTCCGTTTCTTTCGGACCTTTTTCATGAACCCAACACATGCGTGCTACCAAGTGGGTAAGAGACAGTGCTAGCACCTTAGGCTCATAGAGGAGATCTTGTACCCGAAATTTCCACCCCAAAACAGCTTGTATACTCTGGCTGACTGTGGCCCAAAGTTTCTGCTCGAACCCTTTTTTCCTTTAAAAATGGTTGGCTCTCATTGGCTAACTTCAGCTGCTAACTCTCTTTGAGGTAAGCCTCCCAATGGTCTGAAACAACTGAAAATAGGGGGAGCTAATGAGGGTTTAGTCAAGCATTTCCCAAATCATGTTAAAAGCATGTCAAACTCTTCCCTAAACAAAAGCAACCCAAACTAAACAAAAGCAACCCAAGCCAAGACACTAAATTAGTGTTATGGGGGATAAAAGCCTCTTCTACTACCAAAAACTCAGTCATTAGCAACACCCCAAACTCTATATAAAACTCTTTCTTCAGCTCAAAAATGAACCAACTACGCTTTTCCCCCACAGAGCTGAAACTTGAGACCAAAAGCCCTTTTAGCCAGTTAACATTCTCACAATTTTGAAGCTTAGGGGTGGAAATATGGGTACAGGGGAACCTTTTCTCTTTTCCTCACAAGCTCTCTCAATTTCCTCTTCTCGCTCACTGTGGGTCGAAGTTTCGGACCTATGTACGTTTTCTGCATTTTCTTGTATTTCAGTTATAGCATTTTCATTTCTTTCTTGTTAAAGCACCATTAGCCTTTTGTTTATTACACATTTGGAATTTTGGGCTTGATTCTCTACAAATAAACATTTCTAAAGAACTCAAAGGGAGATTTGGGCTAATCTTGCATTTTGGCCCTTGTCGCAAAAACATCCCTGACAAGGGATAATATAGAAGTATAGATTGGATGAATAATTGGGTTTTTTATGGGTCATTTTTGCTGGATTCCTTGTCTTTTATACCAAATAACTCACTTGGCACCAAAAATTAAAAACTTTAGATGGACACGTGGCACAAAAATTAGACTTCAATTATAGAGTTTAATTGAATTTTCTCTTAACTTTGGCTTTAAATATATTTTTCAATTTGATTTCTTATAAATAATACATTTTAAAATTATAAAAACTCGATAGAAGAAAATAGAGCAATTGCTTTAGAAGAATGGCTATTTGTTTAGGCTAGGGCTTAAATTGGGAGATATTATTTAGTGCACTTGTAGGAACACATCACCAGTGCCTAATGGTCCTCCCATCCAATAAAAAAATTCCATGTGTTTTAATTTAATGACTAAGATCCTAGTCACACACCTAGCATAAATGAAAAAGATGAAAATAACCATCACTGGCTTCCAATAGCTCATTGCAACCACTTCTATCCCTGTCAATGGAAATGATAACAACTTTCAATCTCTCATCGCAACAAACTCTAGTGTTGAGAGGTTGTCAAAATATCTGCATAGATGAGATGAGGGGAGGCATAAAGTGAGACTAAGTGTCCATTTGAGAACAACTTATCTAACTTTTTTCTAGAAACATTTTTTTGAAAGTATGCTAAAGTATATTTATACCTTGAAAAAAGTAAGAAAAGTGGGGAAAAGTGAAAAAAAAAATGGAAAAAAAGTGAGGTTTTAAAAAACTATACATAAAAGTTAAAAGTTAAAAACTAATGCTAAAAGCTGATACCAAACTCACCCTAAATGTACAAAAATCCAAAGCCAAACCTAAACAATATTGTTGCTTTTATTGGTTATTGCTTATTATCATTGGGAAAAAACAATGGATGAAGAGGAGGTGTGAAAATGTCTAAAACACCCCATAAAGCTTTGCTGCAATTATAATTTCTTGATTTGCCTTTGCAACCACCTAGCCACCCTTTGCCCTGATTGCACAAACGTGTGCCCTCACACTTGCAGTGCCACTGCCACAATAACTTCGTTTTTATCTTCCTTCTATCACGTCTCACATGATACTGTCGAAGGAAATTGTCTAACCAAATTAGAAGAAAAGCTTGAATTAAATAAATTTGTTCAAATATTTTGTGGTCACTTGCAGGATATCAAATTGATTTTGCACGGGTTTGGAAGCAACATCATATTCTTTAATGGGCTGAGAGATCGTTACAAACATCAAATTGTTTGTCCATCTATGATCACAGGGTTTTGGAGAACATATCAGAAAGCATACTTGCAATTTCTACAGCTAATGTCCATTCAACGAAAACATAGTAGAAAGGAGATGGAAATATACGAGGAAGAGGCAATGAGATTTTTGGCTTTGTTAGTAGAGTTTTTTGTTATGCTTTTAGGAATATGCTCTCATAGGAAGTACAACGTGAAAGAACCATTAAGGAAATGTTTGAGGAATATCAATCTCAGCATCATCGTGTCATTTGTCACAGTGGATAATCGCCATGTGTGGGATGCTGACGTTAATATATGGTCCCAAGTTATGACTGTTTTCTCTTAAATTATGATGGGGTTTTTGGGTTATGTTATACTTTCTCATTATGCTTTGTTGTTTATGTACTTGGTGAGCAATTTTACTACATGGGTTGGTTTGATTTTCCTTTTGTTATGCCACTATTGTTAGGAATAGTACCCTAAAATCCTATTGAATGCTATGCATGACTTTATGTTATACGTAATAAAGTTGTTTTATTATTATCTAAAATAATAGTAACATGAATATTTGGACATTATCATATAGTCCTTGAGATGCATAATATGTGATTTATGTAATTTAGTCACAGAAGATATAAATCACAAGTTCTTTGTAAACTCAAAATCTTAGTTCGTAGTCGGTGATGAAATTGGTCATTTTATCAGCAAAGACTATAACATGAGATGATTTGTCTTGATCATGGAAGTGAAGACTTCTAATTGATATGTTAATATGTTTTAAGTGTATAAGATATATTGAACTCGACCACTGTAAAATTTATTATTCTATTAATAACTGTTAAATGAATAATAAATTTCACGACTTTCATTTACATAAAATTCTAAATCTTGAGGGAATAGTGAGCCCGATCATGAAATGTAAGTTGCTTTAATATATCAGGAGTGAGATCTAAACAAACGATCAAAACTTCAGTATGTTGGGCAACCACACATAGTAATGTTGAAGGAACACATATTTTCAAGATGAAATTCATAGTCTCTTTATAGATATATAAAATATTCCCTTGAGATAAGTTTAATGGGTTTGGTTATTCACAGTATTAGGCCTAACTACTTTAGTAAAGAGTTACTAAAGTTTATATTATATGAAATTAGATTTCATAAAATATTAACTTAAATAATTAAACCGGGTACTCAAAGATCAAGATATGGTAATCTTCAAAGTGACAGTTATATATTTTGACATTGTATTACTACGAATATTTTCATGAAGAGGTTAAATATTTAATAAATTCTTGAGATATAATTTACTAATAAGGAGTAGAGTGCAATTATATTTATATAGTGGTATTAAATATAATTAATGTTAACTTTAGGATTGTCAAGAGTTGACAGATAAGTCCAAAACCCATTGGAACTAAAACTTTATTTGTCCCTTTTAGTCCAACTCTAAGCCACACACTTAAGCCCAGTTGGGTTGGCCCAAAAGGTAAACCCAATTAGATGATTAGTTATTTATTTAATAAAAGTTATTAAATAAAGTAACTACCAAATGCAGAAAAATATGTATGATTAAAAAGAGAAAGATTCAAAGTCTTTTCTTAAGAGACACTTGGTTATTCTCTTGAAAAAATACATATAGAACTGATTAAGAGATCACACATCTTGGGCACATTGTGGAATTGGAGTGAAGTCTAAAAGTCTTCCCAAGTTTGATTTTCATTTGTTCTAAATTTCGCTACACCAAGGTACGCCTTCTTATTCTTTGTTTCTAAATCCAGATGTTGCATGTTATCTCTCATGAATAAAGTAGATCCGTTTATATTCCACTGCGTGTTTATGTATGAGATACAAAACTGTATTTTTTCCATGTGTTTTCCTAACAACTGTCTATCTTACTATATTATTGTGGTTGTTGCTATTGGGTTGAGAGTGTAGATTTTGGGATACCTTCTACTTCCTAGAGGGATACCTCACATATGCAGTTTTTATTATATGATGGTGATTGGCTGCATTTTATATGTGAATCTGACCCTAGGAATCATGTTTACTCACACAGTGTCTTAGTAAATCTCTGAATCGCCTATCTTGCTTTCACTTAGAATTGCACTTCTAAAAGGAAGCTCATCTCTCTGTCATGATATGTTTTTTCTTCCCCTTCATTTGAAAATTTTTCATTATATAAAGCTTATAAACTTGCACTCATTGTGAGCACTATTTGTTGTACATATAGGGTAGACTATAGGTTATCTTAGTTATCAAGTGACTAAGATCAAGTAATCAACTAGTTTTTTTTTTTTTTTTAATCTCTATGTAAATTGAACTCATTCATGTTAGTGAACACTGAGCAATAATGGTACATATGGTTTGTTTGATAAACTTGCAATGCTAGTGATGCCAGCAATAAATGTGTATTCATGCAAAGTAGCAAAAATAAGCTATTGTTGAAGATATGCTTGATTGGCTTAATTTCTGAAATGCTATAATGTTCTTTTCTTATTTTGGTAATTAGCTAGTTAGTATTGTTGTACTGCATAGGCTTCTTTAAGACAGAACATTAGGAAATGTTGGTGAAAGATACTAACTAAATAGGACAAAGAGAAACTACAACTTTAACTGTCTTTCAGATTATTCCAACTTACAACACAAGACGCTATTGCTGAAAATATGCTTGATTGGCTTAATTTCTAACTGGAGTATGGAATAATTGATTATGTGATTTCCTTGCAGAATGTGGCAGGGATTTCTCTGCTCCACTCTCTTCTTGGCAGACCTCGCATTGTTTGCCTTCTATATGTTTGTTATAGCACCAAGTGATTTAGAGAATGTCCCTAATCAGACATCTTCTTTCTGGTCCCATTGGAGCAACCATGATAAGAACCTATCTTACAGTATAGTTTGTGTCCTTGTTTTTTCTTTCCGCACTTGTTAGGTCTGTTGAAGAAGACAATTTAGACAACACTAGGAGCACACCCACTTTTTAATAATTACTAGGAATTTTTTATTGAGGTAAATTCTAGTTATTGACAATTAGGAAGACACTGAGAAAATGAGGTGAATTCTCCCATTGCACATGTGAGAGATCACCAAAACCAGAGTGCTCTCAAAAAAGAGATTTGGATACTTTTTAGGGCACCTCTATTTTTGGGTAAGTAGTGTGGAAGCGCCACTTATTTTTTTATACAAAAAATAAGAAAAACTAAATATAAAAATACATGACTGAATAGTTTCCTTTCATTGACTGAATAAAAATACATATTTGAGAAATTGAAAATTACATGTCTTTTGGTCCTAATTACAACTATCAAATAATTACATTGCTTTTGTCCTAGTTACAATCTACCCAAAATAAAAAATAAAGACAAGGCCTAGATCCACCTATCCAAAGAAACTAAATTTAGAAGCTAGGTTAACCAGACAGAGTCTGGTCTTCTAGACTCTTGTGACCAGTATACCCCTTTTATGCATGCTATGAATAATATGTTGTATATGTGAACAAAACTAAATCATACAAATTTATTTATGAATGCATCCTCTTCTTTGTTTAAAAAACTCAGATCTATTTTAGTGATTACAAAAATGGACTTTGGTTTAGAAAAATCAGATCTATTTTTGAGAACTTGAAAAAAAGGGTTTGTTAATGCAAGAATAATCAGATCTATTTTTATCAAACAAAACAAAATCTTTTGATTTAAAAAAAAATCAAATTTGTTTTTTAAGAACTAAAAAAAGTGATTTTTGATGACAGAAAAATCAGATATATTTTTATATGTTCAAAAAAAATTATGAAAAAGATTGCTTGAGAAGAGTATGTCATTCATGAAATAAATTTATGCTACATATATTGAATAAAACAACCACAACGAACGCAACCATTCATGATCTTTTTCTTTATTTCAAAAATGTTAGAAAAATCAACTCTGTATCTAAGAAAGATACAAATCAGTTTTTGATTTAAGAAAAATTTAGATTTGTACCTAAGGATAATACAAATCCATTTTTGTTTGAAGAAAAATTCATATCTGCATCTAATGAAGATGCAAATAATTTTTTATTTTAGGAAAAATTCAGATCTACATCTAAGGAAGATGCAGATCCGTTTTTATTTTGAGAAAAATTTAGATCTACATCTAAAGAGGATGCAAATCCGTTTTTATTTAAAGAAAAATTTAGATCGACATCTAATGAAGATGTAGATCTATTTTTATTTAAAGAAAAATTTAGATCTACATCTAAGGAAGATGTAGATCCGTTTTTGATTTTGAGAAAAAGAATTGTAAACGTGCAGATTTTTGAAAATAAGCAAGAGATCACAACAATAATAGAAGAATTAAGAACATGCTTTGACAAAATAAAGCAACAACTCATGATACGAGTACTTGAAACAACTAAAATAAATAATAATAATAATAATAATAATAATAATAATAATAATAATAATAATAATAATAATAATAATAATACAAACATGCATCATTCCAATAAGAGAAGCATAAAGAAAAGAAAAAGGGTAATCGGAAACAACCTCTTGCATGGAGCATTTCTTCTTCTTAAGGGGATATTTTAAGGTTCAAAGAAATTTATGCAATTATCTTTAAAATCTAAAACCCTAATTTTAGAGAGAATACCAAAAAAGGGGAGTTGGAAATTTGAGAGTGTGAAAATGTCTCTCCTAGAGCGTAAAAGAATGTCTTTGAGAGTGTAAAAGAGTGTGTTGAATTTTGGGATCCGGCCCCTATTTATAGAGACCATAATGCTTAAAAAATTAGCAACCATAGGTAGAATGCAAATCGGGACGCGTCTTTCTACGAAAAAGTCGAAAAAGATGTGCCTTATCGGCACCCGAAGAGAATTGCACCAAAACCCAAAAGAGTGCAATTCATCACTTTTAAAGTGCTGTTCGGCACTCCAAAAGTGTCGAATGGTACTCTTGGGTGCTGATCGCACTTACGTATTCGGGTGCATTTTGGACTCCTTTTTTAGGTTTCCTTGAGCAGGTCCTTGCACTTAGATGTGTTTTCAATCCATATTCTAAGAATTTTATCTCTTTTCTGGATAATTCAGGTCTTCTCAGGAACAATTATCTTGTAGATAAATATCCTTAAATAAACTTTGATAAAGTTCAGATTATCCACAATTTTATTGTTATCCAATTATCCCTTTTATTCCTATGCAAGCAATCCTATTTTAAACACTAATTGTCAACCAATCACAAAATTATTTAATTAATTTTAATTGTTTAATCAATCAGAATTAATTTAAATCAATCATGCATGGTCAACTCTACCTAAACACAATGCATGCTGACTATGCAATCTTGATCATGTGATATCTTTCAATCCAACTGTTCGATTTGGAAACCGAACACATCGTTGTGACCGTTAGAATCTCAAAATCATTTTTATGACATGCAATGAATGAATTAATGCATGTAATGCAATCATGATTTTTTGGGTACATGGATGGTCATTCCAGTCATCTTCCTTAATTAAATCATGGGTGCAAAATCGAGTGTTTACAGAATGCCCCTCATTGACAGAGCTTGGAAAATGAATGTCAATGTAAAACAAAGACACTGATTTTAGCGGCCATGATTTAATTAAGGTTGAATTTTCAAAGATTTCCCAGCCTTCGAACCTAAAACTTTGGAACATAGAACTAGTGCCTAACTGATAGCTAATGAATTTTGGAAATGACTCTTGACAATTGATGTGGCCAAGAGGCTTTTCCATCATGATCTTGATAATGGAGTTGTCTGCGACCAAGAGGCTTTTCAACCTCGATCTTGATGAAAGAACTGTCTGCGACCGCGATCTTGATGAAGAAACTGTCTGCGACTTCAATCTTGACGAAAGAAATGTCTGCGACCTCGATCTTAACAAAAGGTAATGTCTGCAACCTCGATCTTGACAAAAAAAAATGTCTGCAATCAAATGATCTTGATTTTGACAAAGGAAATGTCTGCGAACAAAGGATCTTGATCTTGACAAAGGAAATGTCTGTGACTAAAGGATCTTGATCTTGACTAAGGAAATCAAAGGCCTCTTATCCTTGAAACCTAGTTATTGCCAGCAAAAGTCAAAATTTGGAATTAGTCTTTAACTAGTGAGTGTTATTATTGTTCCCTTGCATTTTTGAAATGTGTGATTTTCATTTGTCTCTTCTTGATTTGAACTTTTTTCATTTTCATTAAGAAAACTTTGATTGTTTCTTGATGGTTCTTTGAAAAAGATTTTTTCTTGCTTTGAAAAAGATTTGATTTTTGAAGCTTGGAATTGGACACTAGAAATTTTGGAGACCTAAGATTTAGGAGACTTAAGATTTGGAATTTGAAACCTTGAGATTTTGTAATTTTAAACTTGAGATTTTGAAATTTTTGAAATTTAAAATTTTGAGACTTAAAGCTTGGGCTTTGAAACTTGAAATTTTGAAAAATTGAAACTTGGAATTTTGGAAATCTGTGATTTCATATTTTGAACTTGAAATCTGAGGTTTGAAATTTTTGCAACTTGAACTTTTGGGGATTTTAAATTTAAAAATTGGGCATTTAGAATGTGGAATTTTAAACTTGGGAATGAAAATTTTGAATTGAAAATTTGGAATTTGGAGTTTAAAATAACTTGAAATTTTGAACTTGAAGCTTTATCCTTAACTCATTCCAAAAAAAATTCATCCTTTCTTTTTTTGAAAATTTGATTTTTTGATTTCCATGATGTGATTTTGATTTTTTTTTTTTTTTCTAGGAATGGAAAAGAAAAGGAAATAAAAAGAAAAGAATTTTTTTTTTTTTTTGGGGAGTTGACTGAGGCAATGCAATTGGACTTAGTTGACTTAGCAACTCAGCTATAACTTTCATGTGGGGGCCGAAATCATCTTGTCTCTATTTTCTTCTTTTTTGCTTCTTCCTTCATCACCTTCTCTTCCTCTATTAACACTATTCACCTTCTTCTTCCACTTGATTTTTCTTCTTCATCTCACCATTTCTTCTATAAAAAAAAAAAAAAAAAACACTTTTCTAAGCTTCTCAACCTTCCATCATCCATCTCCCTCAATATTTCCTTAGATCCTATGTTTTTGAGCACTTTTGCCACACACCCATTTTTGGTGGAACCCATTTTCAAACCCATTTTTCTTTGCATCAAAATGTCTTCTTCTTTTGATGGATCCTCTTTTCTTACTTTTCATGGTAATATAATCCAACATTTGATTGGCATAATGAGGAGGGGCTCCTTCAAGACCCCAAGACCCATGCTCCATATTCTCACATAGACATCAAGGTGAGTTTTTCTTTGGTTTCTTTGTTTAGAAAAATGTTGTTTCATGCTTCATCAAAAGTTTGATAGTGAGACATTGTCATTTTGTTGTGTGTTCTTGTTGGAATTTGGGGCAATGTATGGTTGATCATGTTGTAACCTTGGCTTTGGAGCATGTTTGAATTGTTGTTGTTGTTGTGGTTTTTCTTTCATGGTGCAATTTGGACAATGTTGGTAGTTTGTGATGTTGTTGGATGAATTTTGGCCTGGATTTTGGGAGCATCGGCATTGTGTAAAATTTTTGTTGTGAGCTTGTATGAATATGCTCATGATTTATGTGGAAAAGTTTGTTGGCATGTGTAAACTTTGTTTTACGAACATGGCAAAATTTTTTGGGTATGTGCATGGATAAATTTGTGGGCATGGCCAAATTTTGTGGGCATGAAACTTTGAAATATGGAAAAATTTTGTTGGGTATATGATGTCGGTTCATGAAAAATTTTTGTGGTTATGATTTTGGCTATGTGAGAATTTACTTGTTGTGCATGGACACGTAGGAAATCATTGGTTGGCTATCTTGGTCATGTAGAAATTTTTGTGCATGGTTATGGAAAAAAAGATTTGGTAGTCGTGTATGGACATGTGAAAAATTTTGATTGTGGTAAAAGTTTTGGTGGAGCATTGGTTTTTTTTTTTTTTTGTTGTGGTGGGGCATTGACCTTTTTCGGCGCATGATTTTTGGTTGTGAACAATTTTTAGTCATGTGGGTTTTGGTTGTGGAATTTAACATGAGTTTTTTATCCTAGTATGGAATTTTTGGACACATGGGTAGCGGCTTGGGAATTTTTCTTTAACATATGAGTTTTCTTGTTGGCATGGGAAATTTTTGGACATGTGAGTTTTTTTTTTTTTTTTTTTTTTTGTTGCTCGGGAATTTTTTTTTTATATGAGAGTTTGGGCATGAAATTTCTTTTTTTTTTTGGCATGTGATTTGTCATGGAATGATGAGCTAAACTTTTGTGTTGCAAAGCCTCAAAAGTCGAGGTAGTTTCCAAATGCTAAAGAACACGTGGGAATCATTGTCTCCTAACATCAAAAATATCATCAATGAAGCGGGTTTTGGTACTTTCTTTGAAGCTCTGTTAAATCAAAAGACACATGAATACAAGGATCTTCAGTTACCCCTTACCTTAACAGAGCGCTTTTGGGACACTACATGTACCTTCCATTTCCCAAGCATTGGTGAGGTAATGTTGACACCTTACTACTTTTCTGTTACCACTGGTCTAAGGTTGGGTGGTGAGAGAATTCGTGTCAATGACTCCCTTACTTCAACTAAAATCAAGAAACTTCTAGGCGTAGTGCCTTCCAGAATGAAGAGTAAAAATATTCCTTTGTCTTAGCTATATGAGAATATTCCCTAATGTGATACTGTGGCAAAAGGTGCTCACATGTTCATGCTTCTTTTTATTGGGACTTTCTTGTGTCCGGATTTAGGCAGTACTGTGAATCTATGTTACTTGTGGAGTTTGAGAAAAATTGAGCGAATCTGAAATTATGATGAGGGCGGTATGGCTTATTCTACTCTGTTGCATTTCATGACTCAACTTTCTAGGCGAAGCATTTCAAGCTTGGGTGGGGCTTCATTTGTATGGCAGGTAAGGTTTGAAATTTTTGGCTATGTGTAGGTTTTGGAAAATTTTTTGGCTAGATTGTAATGGAAGGTTATCTTGGCTATGTGTGGTAATGGTGTTGTGAATTTTTTAGGTTTGGATGTATGAATACTTTGGAGTTGGTCCTGAAATCCGGGAGGAGGTTGCTGGCATTTTTCCTAGATTTCTCTGTTGGTTGCCCAAGCACCGTTTGTCGATGCCCTCCAAGCATTCTTTGGAAGCTTGGCGCTTGGTGATTGACAATTTGACTACTAATGATGTGAGTCTTATCCCCCCTTCTCTCTCTTTTTTTTTTTTTTTTTTTTTTGAATCTTTGGTACTTGGTTATGGCTTGGTCTTTTCTCATTCTGGGTTCCGTTGTCATTTTTCAGATGTCTTTAAATCCTTGGGCTGGATGTGAGGGGTATGTAAAGTGTGAGCAGGCTTTGGAGCTAAATGGTTGTCAAGTATTGTTTGAACATGGGCATGGAAGGTATTGGTATCTTGGTGATTGGGTGTTACCCCAGGTTCAGTATGTATATCCTCCTACAACAATTCCAATTCCTCCTTATCCCTTCATCCGGTGGGCTGACCTTCTGACTATTGAAGAGATTGCTCGGGCCGATGGTGGCTATGCTATTGTAGGAGTAGCAGGGGATTATTCTGGATTCATTTGAACTCATTTGCAAGGTTGCTTGGCTGGAATAACAGTACTTCTCTTCCCTTTTAAAGTCAAATTTTCATTTTGCATGTTCCTTTTCTATATTTCTGCTCAGTAACAACATTTGAATGTTAGATTTTCAACCTCTATCTTCTGAAGGAGAGGAAAGGGGAGAGGAAGAGGAAGAGATTCCCTCTCCTCACCATGCTGGTAGCTCTTCTAGTTTTTTTATGGAGACTTATCCTTATTTTCTAGCATGGCAATATGATGTGATGAATCTTGATGGAACATATAGTTCCATGCTTTTGAATAGGCCAGAGCATACACCAAACGTTCCTTGGCCCGATCTGGTACATTCTTGCATGTTCAGTTCTTTGTCCTTATTTCTTCTTGGCTTATTGAATGGCTCATGATCTGGTAGATTTGTGCTTCAGGTTGATGTCGATCTTGTGAAGGAAAGTATGCGAATGATTGGAGGCTTGCAATCATTGGCTTGTACTCAGTCCTCCCAATATGTGCTCAATGAGGCGAGCTGGGTATGCAATTATGCTTTCTGAGTGTCTTTGGTTTAGACTTTTCTTGATGATGAAATTAACACTTGATTTTACTGACTTTTTAGGCACATAGAATGGAAGCTACTGATTCCACCAAAAGGACTTTTGAGGAGAGGATCAGGAGCCTCGAACTTGAAAATCGTCAGTATGATCCTCGATTTTTCACAAGTCAAGAAGGAAATATTGAAGGCGGCTCCTCTAGAGGTGGGTCAAGGAGATCCTCATATAGGCGGACCCGAAGTCCCAATGATGTTTGATTTGTATTTTTAATTTTTTTGCAAAAAAAAAAAATGTTCCTTAAACAATCTTGTATTAATTTCCATGTTTAGCCTTTTGTCCTTGGAATCACTTTGGATCATGTAGAAACTTTAACTAAGACAAGTTTAGAATTCACCTGATGAGATCTTGTAGTACTAATTTAAACTTATCCTGATTGGCTCTGATGAAATCTGCACTTACTTGAATGAGGCTAAGCCGAATACCCCTAGTTTAAAATGAGCACACGATTTTTTTGAAATCTCAACGATTTTCTTCTTTTTTTTTGAAAAGATAATGATGGTGATTTTTCTTTTCTTTTTTTTTGAAAATGAATGAGAGATGGGCGAATGCTCCTAGTTTGCAACATGAAGTCATGAGTCTTAAAAAAAATCTTGATTTGATCAATTTTTTGAAAACAATGATGGAAGCAATGATTTTTGAAAACAAGTGAGTTAGGCACGTCATAATGCCCTAGTTTGACCCAAAAAAAAAATTTTTAAGTGTTAAATGATCCTAAAAAAAATGTCTGAGAACGCAAAATTGCATGTCCTTACGCTTTTCCAATGTGTGTTTCGCGTTTTTGTGTTTTTTGAAAAATATTTTCTTCGTTTGTGATCATGAAACACTGTCCTACTCAGCTACAAACTCTCTGAAACCTCTTTCATTCCTGATTAAAAGCTAGTGTAGCTCAATATAAATGAGTTCTCCTACGACAAATCTCTACATCAAGGTTAGCAAAACACAATAATCACAAGCAAAAGTCATTCATGGCTAGCAATCATAATTTTCTCACTCAACAATTCAAGATATCAACAGATGGGTACATAGCTTTGGTTTCAGTACCAAGACCAATTTTACAGCCTACAAACTAGAAGGAATCAAGGCTTTGGGGAATGTGAAAATCAGGTGGGATTTTCTTCGTGCTGTTGTGAAGTTTTGAGATCCTAAAGATCATATGTTCCGGTTTAAAATTGCTGAACTCTGTCCCACAATTGAAGAATTTTATGCCATCCTGGGCTATGATCCAGGCAGGAAACCTGTAGCGGTTTGTTGTGATCCCAGGCATAGGGAATCTTTGTCTGATACTCTTGGTCTTCCTACTTCCATTACCAGTAGTATGATTGAAGGACATATGGTGAATCTTCGTGTAATTGTTTCTAGGCTGATTGACAAACGTACCTTTGGAGTGATCAAGAGCATGCAGAAAAGCTTTGACTTAGCCCTATGCTTCGTGGGAGAATTTTTGCGTTGCTCTAGAAGGCACGGTTTTTTGGATGCTCGAGCCATAAGTGTTGTGAGTCAAATTAAGGATGGTGATAATCATATTTCTTTGATCTTAGCGGAACTCTTCTAGGACTGGATGCTGTCTTTCATGGTGGAGAATCTCAAAACTTCCTAAAGAGTCCCTTAACTTTGCAGATATGGCTAATGGAACGATTAGATATGATTGCCAAGCTTACAACTGGTAATTATGGGCCTAGAAGTTTTCTTAGCACGACTGTAATTAAAACTGAGTGCCAAACTGAAAGTGATTAGGTGAAGTTCTTGAACAAGAAATCTAGTACCTCAATCCAATGGAACTGTTATTGGTGGAAGTGCCCACCCCCTCAACTACGATCTTTAGGATCGGATCACATCTTCATTGTTGGGTTGCGGAGGGCAACCTTCTATAAGGCAAATAGACTCCTGAGGTAGTTCCAGTATGAGCAAGGAAATCCTGATGGAAAAAGAAGAAGAACTTTCATTCCTGTGGACACAAATCCTACATCTATAAAGAACATGCTCTTGGGCTTGGAGATGGCTGATCGAGTGGACCAATCTTTTGCCAAAGTCTACTTTCACTGGATGACTACAAAATACTCTAACTAGTTGGTGAACAAGATTGTTGACAAGGAAGCTGAGATGGTTGCTTTGAGAAAGCAGTTTCTTAGAGATAACCGGGAAAGACACGATGAAGACAACTATAAATTCAAAAGAAGGGACAAGATTGATGAAGTACCTAACACAAAAGAAAGTAGTGATAATAATAATAATAATAATAATAATAATAATAATAATAATAATAATAATAATAATAATAATAATAATAAAGGACTGAAGACAAAGTGACCTTCTTATTCTTTGGCTTTGAACATGTTTTATTTAAAAGTTCATGTAAAAACTCTTACGTTTAGGAATTATTTAGGATTTGCAGGTTAGGGATTCTGTTTAAAGTGTAGGCTTTTGGGGTTTTTTTTTTTTTTTTTTTTTTTTGGTTTGGTTTAGGTTTTGGGTTCTTGAGTTTTGGTTTGGTTGTAGGTTTGAATTAGGGTTTTGTGTAATGACCTGGTTTAATGGAATAATTGAATTTTTGAAAAATTTTGGTTAATGAGCAAATGGTGGTTTTGGGAAATTGTAATCGGACCAATGCATGGTTGCCTACGTACCCCCGCGGTAGCAGGATCAAGTCATCACGTAGTTTATTGATTTTTTTTATTTGCCTTAATTTTGGCCTAGGCCGCCCTTTTGAGTTTTCAACCTAGTAGGGTCTTTCACTCTTATCTTTTTTACGCTCCTTTTGCATAGATTGCCCTTTCAGGTTTTCAACCTACCTCTTTTCTTTTTCTTTTTTTGCTCTAATTTTTGCTAAGACTGTCCTTTCAGGTTTTCGGCCTAGCGAGCTTTTTATTTATTTATTATTTTTGTTCGTCAAGCCTAGGAAGGGAAATAACATAATTTACAACCACTTCAAATGTGGTGCTTTCTGACTACCGCCTTAGACGTGGTATTTCTTCAATTGATCCATGTTGGTTGGCTCAGTGAAAGGGTTTGTATCTAAGTCCACCAACCTTACTGCTCCTCTAGAGTATACCTATTTGATAATGTATGGGCCTGCCCAATTTTGCTTGATCTTCCCGTTTGCATCTTGAATCGGGGTTCAGATTTCCTTCAACACTAAATCCCCCAACTTCAAATCTCTAGTTTTCACTTTCTTGTCAAAAGCTTTCCTAAGCCTCTTTTGGTAACCTTGAATATGATACAAGGCCTTGAGTCTCTTGTCATCCAAAATGCATAACTGGTCATATCTGCTTTGCAACCAATCTACTTCAAGGATTTCACTTTCCAATACTATCCTTAGTGAACAGACACCCATTTCAATGGGAAGGACTGCTTCCATCCCATACACCAATGAATAAGGAGTGGCTCCTACGGAAGATTGAATTGATGTTTAGTACCCCCAAAGTGCATAGGGCAACTGTAGGTGCTAGTCCTTGTAGTTCTTTGCGCTCTTCTTCAAGATTAGCCCTATATTTTTATTAGTAGCCTCAACTGCTCCATTGGTTTAAGGATGATAAGGTGAAGACTTGTGATGTTGAATATTGAACTATCTTAGTAGCTTCTCTATTTCTCTCTTGAAATGTTTCCCATTGTTAGAGATAATTTCATGTGGTACCCCATATCTGCAGATGATATTGGTTTGGATAAATTAAGCCACTTTCTTTGAATTCAGAACCTTGTATGAGGCAACTTCTACCCATTTAGTGAAGTAATCAATGGCTACAAGTATGAATTCATGGCCATTGGATGCTGTTGGGTGAATCTTCCCAATAATGTCTATCACTCATGTAGAGAATGGCTAGGGTGATGTCATGGTATGTAGTGGCATGGGTGGCATGTGCTTTAGATCTCCATGGATTTGGCATTGATGGCATTTGCGAAAATGAGCCGCACAGTTGGCTTGCATAGTAGTCCAGTAATAACCTTGTCTCATTATCTTCCTTGACAACATGTGTGCATTCATATGTAGCCCATAAGTTGACTCATGAACCTTTTCAATTATTTGTTGTGCTTCCTTGGTGGTTACACAAAGGAGATGAATTCCATCATATGATCTCTTATAAAGCCTTTCACCACAAATAATGTAATTGGTAGACAATCTTTGGATAGTTAATTGATCGTTCTTGACTGCAGACTTCGGGTATTTCCTATCCTTGAGACATTGTAGGATGTTTGAATACCATTCACCTTCTCCATTCTTTTCCTTATCCTCTTCTATTGTCATGCAATAGGCTGGTTCTTCTTTCTGTTCCACCACTATTGGTCTGGCTTCATCTTCTTTTGGCCCATCCATCATGGATGCCATGGTTGCTAAAGCATCTGTAATTTGATTCTGCATCCTTGGCACATATTGATATTGAATCTTACTGAATTTTAAGGCCCACTTCTGAAGATATTCATGATAAGGCATCAGCCTTTCTTCATATACCTCCAACTCTTTCATTCCTAGGCCTAGGGTTGCTCGTAACCCCATGATGCAAGCTTTATATTCAGTGGCACTGTTGGTGGCAGGAAATTTAAGAGAACTCCAATTCCACTTCCATTTTGATTTGTGGCTTCGTCAAAGTACATCTTCCATGATTTTACCTTAATCCCCATGATGTCTTCATCTGGAAAGTCTCCTTGGATCTCTTCAGTTTCTTCTGGTGAACAATGGGCTAAGTGATTGGCAATTGCTCTCCCCTTCACAAATTTCTGAGTCATATACTTAATGTCAAATTCTGACAAAAGAAAAACTCATTTAGCTGTCTCCCCATCTTACACGGGCTTTTCCATTAAGTACTTTAAAGGATCCATTCTTGCAATCAACAAGACCTTGTAAGCCAGCATATAATGTCTGAATTTATGGGTTGCCTATACAAGTGCTACGTAGGTCTTCTTAAATGGTGAATACTTTTCTTCATAAGGCAACATCTTCTAGCTGATGTAGTAGATCGCATTCTCTTTTTATAGTTTCCTCAAGGTATTAAGCGAGTAGAGCCCCCATTGCTGTATTTGTAGTTGTAAGATACAACAACACTGGCTTTTTAGGTACTGGTGGGACAAGTATTGATGGCTTCATCAGATAATTCTTGATCTCTTTGAAGTCTTCTTGGCATTGTTAATTCCATACTGTAGGGACCTCCTTCTTAAGCAGTCGAAAGATTGGTTCAGATGTCATGGTGAGCTGATCTATGAACTTGTTGAAGTATTATATCCTCCCTAGAAATCCTCGAATCTCCTTTTCAGTTTTTGGAAGCTTTATCTCTATTATTGCCTTGATTTTGTCTGGATCAACTTCAATTCCCCTCTGGCTTACAATAAACCCTAACAGCTTTTCGGATGTGACCTCGAAAGTGCACTTCTAACTTGTAGAACCGGATCCTTTCAAAGAACTTCCATAAAGCTAGCATATGTCATTCAAGGTCTTTGGACTTAACTATCATATCATCAACATAAACATCTACTTCTTTATGGATTAAGTCATGCAACAAAGTGGTAGCTGCATGTTAGTAAGTAGCACCAGCATTTTTAAGGCCAAATGGCATGACCTTGTAGCAATATTTCCTCCATGGTGTAATAAAGGAGGTTTTCTCCATATCTTCTAGAGCCATCTTAATTTGATTGTACCCTGAAAATCCATCCATAAATGATAGCAAAGCATGACTTGCTGTATTGTCAACCAGGATGTCTATATGAGGGAAAGGAAAGTCATCTTTTAGGCTGGCCTTATTCAGATCTCGAAAATCTACACACATTCTGACTTTTCCATCCTTCTTTGGTACTGGAACCACATTAGCTAACCACTCTGGATAGTTGACCACCCTCAGGAATCCTACATTGTACTATTTCTCCACTTCTTCCTTGATCTTGAAAGCCCACTCTGGCTTCATTCTTCTTAACTTTTGCTTGACCAGCTTCATGGTTGGATCTGTTGGAATGTAATGTTGTACTATATCTGTATCAATTGTAGGCATGTCTTCATACGACCAGGCAAAGACCTCTTTGAACTCTGTCAAGAGTGCCACTAATGCGTCTTTCTCTAAAATGGTTAGAGTATTGCCCACTTGTATCATTTTAGGTTCATCATCAGTTCCCAGGTTAATGGGTTGGATTTCTTCTTTTATGGGTTCTAGGTGTCCATATTTTAATTCCTTATTATTAAGAGTTTCTTTACCAATTTCAGAAATAAAAATATTCAAAGCCAACAAATAAGCAGAATTAGAAATCATATTAAAAGGAAAATAGTTCTCAACAGACTCAATAGACTTAACAAAATCAGACTCAACTGGAAAACTATCTCAAACAGACTTAATAGGAATATAAATACTAGCATAAATAGACTTAATAGGGACAGAAACAATATTCTTGGCAGGGGTGATTGGCTCGACGGTCTTGATCTTCTTGGTAAGTGTGACTGACTTAACGGTCTTGATCTTTTTCACGGAGTCTTCCATGGGGTGGGCGGCTCCCTCCTATGCCCAGTTCTTCAACTTAGTCGTGGCTTCAACAATGGCAAGTGGCTCCTAGTAAGTTCCTTCTTCCCTCAGCATCAGTACTATGGAATCTTCATCCATATAATCTGTGACTTTTTCATCAATCTCCATGTCTGTAGGCTTATCGGTCACAAAAGCATCCAAGCGCTCTATGCTATCCATCAACTCATCAAACAAATCTTGCTTCCCTTTGTTGCCCAAGTAGGTGTGTTGAGGGAGATGTTCTGACTTGCCTCCTTCCATCCTCTCATTATTACATTTAGCATTCTCTATTGTCAGGATACTGAGACTGTGGACCATTAGGTCTTGGTCTAGAGCGGCCAACCTAGCATCTATATCATTTTCTTCTTCGGTATGTGGGGTTAATGAGCCAGGTTCTGAATCATAATACGACCCTAATTCTGGAATCTCTCTTCCATGCTTGTCATATTGAGGGCCAGACCTTGAACTAATATCAGTGATACAGCTCCAATCTAAAAGGTGCCCATAGGGGTATTCATCATAGTACATTTCATTGGCTTGTTCATTCTCCTTTCTTGCATTCTCTAACATATTTATCAGCATGTATTGATCACTATTAGTGTCATTCCACTTGTTAGCTTCGACATCATCTTCAATGTCTTCATCAAATAGTTCACACCGTCATCATATTCTTCATAGAACAAATCTGCATCTTCATCTTCTGTATCATTAGGGGGTTCACCCCAATCATTGCCATTGTATGGGCTATCATAATCTCTGCTGATGTTGCTTTTACTATCGATGCTGCTGTCATCATTATCATGTCCACTATTACTGCTACTACTATCACTACTACTACTATCGCTACTACTATCGCTACTACTATCACTCTTATCCTCACTTCCATCCTCATCATCACTAGGGGCTGCTCCCCCTTCCTCGTCTTCATCATTGGTTCTTAGTTCATACGGGCTTTTCAATGCATGCTGGCAAGCCTCCGAATATTCTCCTTCTTCTATATTACAAATAGGATCTCTAAGGAGTGTAGTCATAGCATCAGGGTCCATGTAATCAGCCCAATCAGTAAGAATCCAGGTTGTATCTTCTTTCTTCAATTCTGGAACCTTGTGGTTGCAATCAAATAGTATTTTGAACCCAAGCACCATTGTCCTTGTCACAAGATCAAATCTCAGTTTAGGGAATCCCCAATAGCGTTGACTCTCTCCAACTTTAACAAACTTTCCATTCAATGTAGGAGTATAGGGCTTCATAGGCTTTGGAGAACAAGGAAGTCCTTTTGCTTTGGCTTTGGCTCGAGCCATCTTTCTCACTTCCATCTCTAATAAATTATCATTAGTTGGCTTAGAACCTAGCCCAAAAGATGGTGTGGCAGTGGGAATCATCTGGACTTGAACAGTAGGCTTCTTCATAGTTCTCTTCACAATTCATCCCTAAAAGATAGTTCATTCTCCTTATCATTACTACCACATTGTTGTTACCATAGGGAGCAAAGTCCAGCAGGATCTTCTCCACTTCTTCTTCTCTCCTTTCAAAGCCAGGTCTCTCGATCTCAAAGCCATTTAAGGTCAATGGCTCTTTCTCAGAATCAATACCGAAGATGGGCTTAAGTACAGTCAAGGTATCACCATATATGGTCACAATAGCTCCTTCATGTGAAAACTGAACCTTTTGATATAGGGAAGAAGGTACGGCTTCTGATGTCATGGATCCACGGTCACCCAAGAAGCATATTAAAGCATGGAGCTATATTAAGGACTTGAAAATTCACCTTCTTGACCATCAGTCCTATAATGAGTTCTAATGTCACGGTTCCCAAGACTTTTCTTCTACTATTATCGTATGCCCTCACATGCTAATTGGTAGGCACAAAATCTTCAATGCTTAGACCCAAGCAACTTGCAGTTTTTAAAGGACACACGTTCAAAGCACTTCCATTGTCTATCAAAACCATAGGTATCCTCTTCCCCATGGCATCCATAGTGATATGCAAAGTGTCGTTGTGGTGCTTCCCCTTCTTAGTTAGATCCTTGTCAAAATAGGAAATAGTGAGTTCCCTGTTTATGGACCCAATCATAGCATTCAGATCTTGGGATGTTGTGGTCGTAGGGACTTGGATTTGGTTGAGTAGGTCTACTAGGTTTAAACGGTGCTTGTATGAGGCCATAAGTAAACCCTATAAGGATATGTTAACTTGTGTCTTCTATAGTTGCTTGAGGGCCTCATCTTCCTCAGCAAATGCTTGTTGGGTAGATTTATTATTTAGGGCTTCTACCGAGTTATTGGTCTCCAAATGTGGGGAATTTGAAGTGTCTCCCCTTCCTTGTGATGTGGGCAATTTTTGGTGGGTCATTAGGATCGACATCTTGGGGTTTGAAGTGTCTCCCCCCATTTGTGGATGTTAGGTTTCTAGATTGGGGTTCGAAGTGTCTACCCCCATTTGTGGGTATTTGGTTGTTTACTTGGGGTTTGCAGTGTCTCCCCCTATTTGTAGGTGTTGGATAACTGGATTGGGGTTCGAAGTGTCTCCCCCCATTTGTGGATGTTGAGTAGTTTTTGGTTTTTGGGGCCTCTTCATTCCATATATCATATCCTATGGTGGTGGTAAATGTCCTATCCATTAATTCTTCCTTCATCATCAGAAACCATTTAGGCAGGTCATAGATCAGGTCAAATGGGTCTTCTTTACTTTCCTCTTCGGTCATCAGACAATTAATCCTTGGTCCTTTCCCAAAATTGTGATTGGGCAAGAGACTATTAGTGATGTTAGGCCTTGTAGGCGACGCAATCACCTTGTTGTCTATTAGGTCCTAAATTGCATGACGAAGGCTAAAACAATTGTCAATATCATGGCCAAGGCCTTGGTGGTGAGCACATCTCTTATTCACATCAAACTTTGTGGGCAAGGGGTTTGGAATTGGTGTTGGTGCTAAAGGTTGTAGTAACCCTTTTGCTTTTAGCTTGTCAGACACTTGGCTTATAGGCATATACAACTCATGAAATTCCCTCCTAGGTCTAGGCCCTTGTTGTACTTGTACAAATGCAATGGGTGCAATCAATTGATAAGGATTATTTTTATGGATATTAGAAATTTCTGCAGCCTTAGAATTAGATCCTACATTCTTTTTAAACCTTGGTGGGTCATCATTCTTTATAGTGCCATTGTTTATTACATCCTCAATTTAGGTCCCAGCAACAATCAAAGCTTTAAAATTTGGAAAGTATTGTGCAAACAAGTACTTATGGTATACATAAATTCTTTACAATCATATCTAACTATACTTCTTCACTTGACCTATTTATCATTTATGCTGCCTTGGCTCTCCACTTGGTGATGAAAGTAGAGAAGGATTCTTTTGACTCTTTCTTAGTGGTCTCGAGATCTCTCCTTGTTACATCCACTTCTATATTGTACTTGTATTGCTTGTGAAATTCACGATAGATGCCCTTCCAACTTCTTGCTCTTGCATCATCCAAGCTGAGAAACCACCTAAGAGCGGCTTCGATCAGAGTGTTTTGGAACATTTGAGCAAGCACTTCTTCAGCCGCACCTAGGGGCTGCATGGCCCTTATATACATCTTCAGATGGGACTTTAGGCAACCGGTCCCGTCAAACTTGTCCAAAGTCTGCATCTTGAACTTAGGAGGTAGTCTCACATCAGGGAAAAGTGAGAGGGAATCGTAGTCCATAAGGTTTTCCATCTTATGAGCTCTTCTAATCATCTCCTCCATTTTGTTCATTCTCTCGTTGATCTTCTTCTCATTCTCCATAACTGGTGGATTATGATCATCCTTGTTCTCCTCTTGATTACTCTTCAGGTTCTGAAACTATTGAACCATATGATTCATGTCCTCCCTCAGCTGGATTTGACTAGCTACCATGAGTAGCTCTTGAGTGTTTATGGGTTCCTCGGTGTTTGGGTGTTCTCCCTCTTCTACCACACTACCACAGTGCTAGGAGCTTCAAACTTCTTATGGCTTGAACTGTCTTGTAAATCAAAGATGGGGTTGTGATGTTGTGGTAGCAGAGTTTCTTCTATGTTTAAGGGCTTCAATATCGTGATGAGAGTGGTGGGCTTGGAACTAGAGCTACTAGCTTGAGTATCAGCCTTGGGTTCTCTTTGTAGCCTTCCTTCGAATCTTGACCAAATTCTCCCCTAATGACAGGCTTGGTTGGGTTAATCAAAGCTAAGTCCCCATCCACATCAATCAATTAACCAAACAAACACATACAACATGCAATGCAATTTTAACCAAGACCGGCCTAAGGGTAGGTTCTAAGTCATTACGTTGTAGGGTGGGTTTGTTGTTTTATTGTTTCCTATAGCTAGGATGTTAAACCTCCCAACTTGTAATTTAATGAACATTGCGTTGGTCCAAACGGCATGTTTTGTCCTTTACAATCAACAGGAAATGATCTAGTGACTTTAGGCTATTGAGTTGGTGAGTTCACCACTGGGTACCCGAATCTAATGAAGACCGGTGATTCAAGGTTACCACCACCACAAGGTGTTGAAAGGGGTGCATACATATTTTTTTGGATGGCACACACTATGACAGTTAGGGAAAACTTTTAACAAACAATACAAACAACAAAATATCATACAACATCTCAAGACATAATTAAACAAATAAACAACAATATCATGCAAGACCATGCAAAAACAAGGGTATATATTTGGTCACTTAAGTCTAACATGAAACTTTAGCCCTTAACATCTCTAGCGAAGTCGCCACTGTGAGAGATCGCCAAAACCTAGGTGCTCTAAAAAAAGAGATTTGGGTACTTTTAAGGGCACCTCTCTTTTTGGATATGTGGTGTGAAGTCGCCACTTATTTTTTTATACAAAAAATAAGAAAAACTAAATATAAAAATACATGACTGTATAGTTTCCTTTCATTGATTGAATAAAAATACATATTTGAAAAATTGAAAATTACATGGCTTTGGGTTCTAGTTACAAACTACCAAATAATTACATGGCTTTTTGTCCTAGTTATAATCTACCCAAAATAAAAAATAAAGACAAGGCCTAGATCCACCTATCCAAAGAAACTAAATTTGGAGGCTAGATCCACCTATCTATAAATACAAATTAGTTTTTGATTTAAGAAAAATTCATATCTGTACCTAAGGAAGATACAGATCTGTTTTTGTTTGAAGAAAAATTCAGATATGCATCTAATGAAGATGCAGATCAGTTTTTATTTTAAGAAAAATTTAGATCTACATCTAAGAAAAATGCAAATTCATTTTTATTTTGAGAAAAATTCAGATTTACATCTAATGAAGATGCATATCATTTTTATTTTAAGAGAATTTCAGATCTACATCTAAAGAGGATGCAGATCCATTTTTTTTTTTTTTTTTTATAGAAAAATTTAGATCTACATCTAAGGAAGATGTAGATCCATTTTTGATTTTGAGAAAAAGAATTGTAAACGTGCAAATTTTTGAAAATAAGAAAGAGATTACAACAATAATAGAAGAATTAAGAACATGTTTTGACAAAATAAATCAACAATTCATGATACGAGTACTTAAAACAACTAAAATAAAAATAAAAATAAAAATAATACAAACATGCACTATCCCTATAAGAGAAGCATAAAGAAAAGAAAAAGGGTAATCAGAATCAACCTCATGCATAGGGCATTTCTTTTTCTTGAGAGCATATTTTAAGGTTCAAAGAAATTTATGCAATTATCTTTAAAACCTAAAACCCTAATTTAAGAGAGAATACTAGAAAAGGGGAGTCAGAAATTTGAGAGTGTGAAAATGTGTCTCTCCTAGAGCGTAAAAGAATGTCTCTGAGAGTGTAAAAGAGTGTGCTAAATTTTGAGATCCAGTCCCTATTTATAGAGACTAGAATGCTTAAAAAATAAGCAACCACGGGTAGAATGCGAATCGGGACGTGTCTTTCTGCAAAAAGTCGAAAAGGGTGTGCCTTATTGGCACCCGAAGAGAATTGGGCCAAAGCCCAAAAGAGTGCAATTCGGTACTTTTAAAGTGATGATCGAAACTCTAAAAGTGCCAAATGGTACTCTTGGGTGCTGATCGCACTTTCGTGTTTGGGTGCGTTTTAGACTCTTTTTTTAGGTTTCCTTAAGCCGGTCCTTGCACTTAGACTTGTTTTCAATCCGTTTTCTAAGATTTATATCTCTTTTATGTATAATTCAGGTCTTTTCAGGAACAATTATCTTGTAGATAAATATCCTAAAATAAATTTTGATAAAGTTCAGATTGTCTACAATTTAATTGTTATCCAGTTATTCCTATGCAAACAATCCTATTTTAGACACTAATTGTCAACCAATCACAAAATTATTTAATTAATTTTAATTGTTTAACCAATCAGAATTAATTTAAATCAATCATGCGTGGTCGACTTTACTTAAAC
This sequence comes from Lithocarpus polystachyus, assembly GCA_033629205.1. Classification (NCBI taxonomy): domain Eukaryota; kingdom Viridiplantae; phylum Streptophyta; class Magnoliopsida; order Fagales; family Fagaceae; genus Lithocarpus; species Lithocarpus polystachyus. Next base: position 46,367,395 of record CM066162.1, on the reverse strand, counting down.
ACAATGCATGCTGACCGTGCAATCTTGATCATGTGATATCTTTCGATTCGACGGTCCGATTTGGAAACCGAATACACCGTTGTAGCCGTTAGAATCTCAAGATCATTTTTATGACATGCAATGAATGAATTAATTCATGTAATGTAATTATGATTTTTTAGGTACATGGATGGTCATTCCAGTCGTCTTCCTTGATTAAATAATGGGTGCAAAATTGAGTGTCTATAGCACAACAACCATGTCAACATTTGTTATTAACAAATTCTGCAGTTGAGCCTCACCAAAGAAAAATGAGTAGGAAAGATCCACTAGTTGAAGTTGTTGTAGATATTGGTTCCTCTCTTAAAAGAGTATTGTTCTTCACTTTTAATTGTTAAGAACTTTGGAATAATTTTTTAGTTTGAGATTTTGAATGTTGTAAAAAAAAACCCATGTGTTTGGGTTCTCTCTATGTTTAACATATAGAACATTTTAGTTGTCAATAGCTAGCACGACATTTTTTTTTTTTTTTTGTTGGTTATAATGAAAGATATTTAGTCATTATTTTGGCAATTGGATTATCAATGCCTTTTTAATTACCTCATGTATTTATTAAAATTGTTACTAAAATTAAATTGTAGAAGGATTAAGAAAAAATAATAATTAAAAATATATTTTATTGATCTTAAATCCAAATCCAAATCCAAATCCAAATCTAAATTTAAGTATCCAAAAAATGGAATTTGAAATCCTTCATTATTTAAAAAGACCCAAACAAGAAATTTTAAAATCAATAAATTTCAAATCAAAGCATTTTAAATCAATGAATTTCAAATCCAAATCCAAATATTGCCATCCAAACACAATCTTGGTAGATTCAATTGAACAAAAGTAAAGTTAGAAGACTGAAATAAATTCCCACCAAACCCAAATGTGCTATTTAATATGAGTATGGAAGTTCAGGATTCTTCAATTAGATGCATTAATTCTTAAAAGAGAATAAAATAATTTGTTGTCCATTTAAAAATGGCTCGCATATTTTAAAGTAACTTTTATAAAACAACTAGCATGTAATTCGTGCGTACGCACGGAAATATTAATAATTGTGATGATAAAATGTTCATCTTGATAGATTCAGTTTCCACGTTAAATATTATGAATGGAGGTAACTTAATAACAACATTTAAAAATTAAATTGGACACATAGCACAAAATTAAACTACAATTAGAAATTGGACACATAGCACAAAATTAACGACAAGAACTGATTATTGAGCTTGGAATTTTCTTGGAGACGTCAATGAAGCGGTAATGTATGAGAGTGTGAAGCAAGGAAGAGTAGGATTGAATATTGTGTTTGAATCCGGCCTTACTCTTAGAAATTCGAAAGGAGGAGGAGAGGGAAGTGTGTGGATCTAGTTGGTAGAGGTTGAGAGAGAAGGATGAAACATAGGATGACAATATGGCATTAGGAGGAGATGATATTTTACTTTTATAATCTTCTCGTTGAACTCCTTGGTTCTGGTAGTGGGATTAGAAAAGCTCCAAACTTTATTGAGTTCACCCATAAAAGTGTGCAAGTGAGATGTTTTTGCTTAGGCCAATGAACATTATCATTGTGATTTTCTTGACTTTCGTGTTAAATGTTAATGCATCATATATTTGAACACAAAAAAATATAAAATTTAGATAAGATACATGACACAAAATTGGAGTCTAATTTATAATCTAATTAGATTCATTGTGATTTTCTTGGATTCCGTGTTAAATTTTAATGCATTATTTATTTGGGCACAAAAATTTTAAAAATTTAGATAATATACATGACATAAAATTGGAGTCCAATTTATAATTTAATTAGATTTTTTTTTTTGAGTTTTGGTCAAGACAAGCGGCACAAAATTGAGAATCTAAATCTAGACACATGGCACAAAATTGAAACTTTAATTTAAAATTCTATTTGAGTTTTTCTCTGTTTCACCTATTATTATATAATTTTATATATATAGATTAGGAATAACTTTTTTTTTTTACTAGGTTTGCATTTTAAAGTAACTTTTATAAAATAACTGAGAATAACTTCTTCTTTTTTTATTATTATTTTTTTAAATCATACCGTAAGTGGGGAATAAAAGCTTTTCTAATGACTCTTTTTTTTAACTTTTATAAAATAACTGAGAATAACTTCTTCTTTTATTATTATTACTTTTTAAAATCATACCGTAAGTGGGGAATAAAAGCTTTTCTAATGACTTTTTTCTTTTCTAGTGGGGAATAAAGAAATTTTTTTTTAAAAAAACTTTTTATCTTCTTGACAAGACTTTTGATTTGAAAAATAAATTTTTTTTAAGAAATATACACATAAAGGAGAGAAAAATGAGTTCTAATACAAAGACACATTATATCTTCACTTAAAAGTGATGATAACTTTTAAATATATGCATATATGAATCAATCTTTTGAAATAATACTAACGAACATTGGCCTTAGAAACACAAGATTTTGCTCATTAAACGACATCATCTTATTTTCTTTGATTGTCAATATGCCACTTATTACAAGAATTTAAATAATAATAATAATAATAATAGAATAAAAGATATTTAGAAACCATAATAACTTTTTTACTTGATAGGTATCATAAGATGCTCATTCGAAAGCTATTCACTAATTTCACTGTTTAGTGTTTACCACCAAATTCTTTGTTTATCTTTCTTCTAGAAAAAAAACGATTCTTTGTTTATCTTTTGTTTTATTTTATCAGTATACATTTTAAAAATTTTTAAAGTATAAGCACAATTTATTCCACTTATATATATATATATATATATAGAATTTTGGCACAATTTTAACAAAAAAAAAAAAAGTAATCTACAAAAAACCAAATAAACTAACTGAACTAAGTTAATATAGTTTATTAAACTAACTTATATTTTTAGAAAGAATTTATTTAGCTAACTTAGCTTGTAAAAAAATTAATTTATTTTTATTATTTTGATAATTAATTTGTAAAAATATTTAATAGTAATGTGAGGTCCACACTTTTTTACAATAAATTTATAATTTGTACCTATTACTGGCATCACTTTTTAACTAATTTGTTTAAGTTTTGTTGTAAGGAGTTTGTAAAAGTAATATTTATAAAAGAAAATTTTCATAACTAGAAGAAAAAAGAGAAAATTGGGAATAGTTACGAAGGCATTCAATTCAAGCGCTGTTGACACCTCAGCCGCTGATTTAGATACAATTCAATGTGCGAAGCACGCAATCTATCCCCACACTCGTTACGATACATTGAAGCTGAAGAACGAAGAATCTTCTCCAATTATATATTAGGGTTAGGGTTTAATTAAATTACGTTGCAGACACACACACACACACACACACACACAGACAAAGAGAGAAAGAGAGATAGAGCTATGGCGGAGAAAGAGGGATTTAGGGTTTACAACTCGATGACACAGCAGAAGGAGATCTTCAATACGCACGCGCCGGGGCGCGTGGGCATGTACGTGTGCGGCGTCACTGCTTACGATCTCAGCCACATTGGCCACGCACGCGCCGCCGTCAATTTCGACGTCCTCTACAGGTTTTATTTCTCTCACTTTTGATTTCATCTAATATTTTTTCTGTACAATTTGCTAATTAGGATAAGGATTATAAGTTAATTGCCTACAAGTATATGTTTCGTTGATAATCTTAGTTACTGATCCAACAAATTTTTTCTATTTTTGTGTGTAACGGTGACAATTTTTGAAGCACATTGTGTATGGAGCTTATGTTGTTAGTGAACATTTGTAATTTTTGGGATTAGATTTTGCATGGAAGATTGTGAATATGGTAAAGACTCAAATTTGGATTGGTTTGGCTTGAAGGGAAATTTTGAAGTGAGTTTTACGGTATTGGATGAAGGTTCCGGTTAAGTGGTGCCTTTAGGACATTTGTTAACGGATTATTTTAGAAATGTTTTGATATAAATTTTATGGGAAATTAGCCTCTAACCAGGCTCTTCTATGTTTTGGGTAAGGGTTAATTTAGAGCATTTATTATAATTTGAGATTATTACATTTTTCCAATTACAAAATACTTAGAAGTGTGGTGAAAAAACTTTTGGCCTCAGATATACATCCTAAATTGCTAATTTTTCACCATTGGAAATTCTTTGAATGATGAGCCTCTAAAATTTATGACATTAGAAGAGATGAATGAATTAAAAAATTATTATAATATACCCAAAAAACAAAAAGAAAAAAAAAGACCCTTATTGCATGGGCAAACAAATAAATATTTGAAGTAAAAATAAGAACTTTCAAAAGGGTTAACTAATTGGTGCCTTCACAGAATCTTACCTCTGTGTTGCAAAATAAACAGGAAGTGCAACAGCAACACCCTATAAAAGAGAACTGAAAAAAGTAAGACAAAATGACATATCTTATTTATTTTGTAAATAGTCACAAATACCCTACATTATTAGGATATTCAATTAATAGTTAATAGCATAGTAGTCTAAAACTGTGAAAGTATATATAAAAAGCAAAGAGGGCATACGGCATACCTATAAATGTGTTCAAAATTGAGGCCTCCAAAATTGTGATTGATCAAAATACTTGGATTGCATGCTCTAGAATCATCCACGTCTCCTTTGGGTAGCTTGGATCCACCACAGTGTTCTTGAATGTCACAAAGCTCTTCTTCATCTCAGCACTCAATGAAGGATTGGAGTTTTGGATAGATGTTGACAAAAATTGTATGAGATTTTAGAAAAAAAGAAAAAGAAAAAAAGAAGCAGCGTGATATATGTTAGAGAGTTGGAGATGGGAAGTAATTTGATAACATCATAACTACTTAATAACTGCTTAATGATAACGGGGAAATTTAAAATTGTTGGGTAGAAGTTTGGAGTTGTGTGTGACTAAAATGTGGGTGTACGTCTGTTTTTTTTTTTTTTTTTTAATAGTATGACAGATGCGTTTTTACAAAGAAATTTTGTGTCTGTTTTAATTTTAATTTTTTTTTTATAAATGGATAAAGCAATTTAAAAACCATCAGAAGAGTGGTCCTGTTTTGTAGGCAGTGTTTTAGTGGGAGTTAAAGATGTATTTTTACCAAGTTTTGCCCCTACTTACACTTAGGGTGTAGGGGTATTTTGGAATAAAAAAAAAATCTAGTCCAAACAAGAGAAGTTCCTTAAATAGTAGTATAAACATAAAAAAGCTATAAAAAAATTAGTTACTTTTTTTCTTTTCATATAAAAAATTTTAAAAAATATTTCTTAATCCAATGCCCTTAAGACATCTGTTAACTTTTCCCTTAGATGAATTGTTTGCTAGTTGCTGCTTTACAATCTGGCAAAGCTTTATGTGTTTGGTTTTAGCTGGAAGGCTTTAAAACATGAATTCTTTAGCCTAAAAGATCTTCTTCTTCTTTCTTTTTTTTCTTTCTTTTTTTTAATTTTTATGACATGGAACCTCACCAAGGCAAGGCCCTTTGGACCCACCATTTGGGAGTAAACCATAGATACATGACCCCACAGCTCAGCCCTTGCTTGAACCCTTGACCTGGGGCTGTTTTTACCCCTTAACCACAGGGTTTCTGTATATACAACACTTTTTGACCCTTTTTTTTTTGGTTACTTATTTATGGGAAAAGCTAATGGATTCCCTAAGGGCATTAGCTTATGAAATATTTTTAGAAATTTTATATGGGAAAAGAAAAAAACAATAAATTATTTTGATGACTTTTTTTATTTCCCATAAAAGTGGTTTCAAAACTTTTTAAAAATGGTTTCTTAACAATTTCCCTAAGGGCACCTGTTAACATGATTCTTTATTTATTTATTAACCTTTATCATACTTGGTAAACCCAATTTGTGGGTATTGCTGGGGTGGGACTAGTGGAACTTAAAATCATCATTGATTTAGGATGAATGATCTGACCACAATCAGCTCATTTCAAGCTGAAACTGAATTTAACCTTAATGCTTTCACACAGTACTGCTTGTCCCCCTTTTTTAGCTCTTGCCTTTTCTGTATACTGATACAATTATCATTTAGAAGGTTCAGTTAATTAGATCTGTAAAGAAGCTAGTGTGTTGACAATGTTCTGTGTTTTCTCTACTTTTAAAAAAAATGTTGTGTTTTCTCTACTGGAATTAGGCATATAGGCTTGAGAATTAATATGAATCTGAACTCTACAGATACCTACAACACTTGGGATATGAAGTTACTTATGTGCGGAATTTCACTGATGTTGATGACAAGGTGAGAATCATAAGTATTGGGATCTCTGGATTTACCACTTTATCTGTGATATCTTATTGTGGTGGAGTACTACCATGAATGCATTCTTATATATTAGTATTCATACATGTGTTTGTGCTTGTGTCTCTTTTCCTCATAGTATATAGCGTTTGTTATAGATTTGTGGAATTTCTTTTATTTAGATTGTTGTATTAAGGTGTTTGAAGCAATAGAAGATGTAAAGCTGATTTTTTTTTTTACTCCAATCCATCAATTATAATGGAAATTCAATTTTGTAAAGAACAGCCACTTTTACTTGATAACATGTTGGAACTTAACTGGGATGCATTCGTTTATTCTGCTTCCTTCCTATGATTTCTAGAGATCTAGTTCAAAAACCTTTAAATACTTTTATTTAAGAGAAATATAACAAAGGACAGGATATTTTATTCCTTGCATCTGTAGGATCTAGGTGCCATGGCAGGACCAGTTTAAATAAACTGTCTCAGCCAATATATGGTCAAAAACAATCATTAAGAAGAAGAGTTAAAATTTATAGAGGACAGTCAAATCTCTTGCTTTCCTGTTGATTTCCCAGAATTGGAGACTGCTTCCTTCTTTGAGCGATCCTTGTGAAAGTATTATTCTTATAAAAGATGGCTGGTTGAGCAGAATATTTAGCTGTTTTATAGCACATCTAAATCTTTTGTTTTAAGGGATTCATTTTTGTATTGAACCAAATGAATTCATGAAACCTTAAAAAGCATCAAAAGTAAACACAGGATAAAATAAATTTTTTTTTTTTTTTTTTTTTTCCAATGAGCTATAGCTCAATTGGTACTTCCTCTGCAAATTGTAGTGGATCGAGTGTGAGGTCGTGGGTTTTAGACTCTCTAGGTGTGTGTAACTTACCAGTAAAAAAGATATTTTCTTTTTATTTGAAAAAATAAACTACATTTAAGAAAAACTGAAAGCACTTGTAATAAATTTAGGAATTAAAACTTCCTGCAATAGGAGTGGGAAGAAATGCTAATGAGCTATTGCTCAAATGGCACCTTAAGTAGCACGGGTGCGTTTCCGGATTCGGGTGTGGGTGTGGGTGTGGGTGTGGGTGCGGGACTCTGCAATTTTTGAAAAGTAGGGTGCGGGTGGGGTGCGGCGCGGCGCGGCGATTAAAAAATTATTAAAAATATTTTTATTTATATTTTCTATATATTTTTACTATTAAAATATTCTTAAAAAACACATTACTATGCCTTGATTCACAAAACAAAGAAAGAAGAAGGCAAGAAACACAAAACAAAACACAAAATGATTGTAGTTTAAGTCAGTTAGTACGTTGGATGGGGGACGAAAGCTGAAGAATTGGGGGTTGAAATATATCCTGGCGTTGTTGCTGCTAGTTAGGTACTCTTGTTTTTGCTCTCTTGTTACCAATCAACATACTAGTGGACAGTTTTTAAAATACAAGGTATGGAATTGGTCAGATCTTATATGATGCAAATGACACAGTTATTGGCATTGCAACTAATGATATAGGAGTTGCCAAAGATGGTTCAAAGAAGGAAATTTTCCAGCGTGGTGTCGAATTGAAAGGCATCTCTCTCTCTCTCTCTCTCTCTCTCTCTCTCACACACATTCACACATTACATAAAATCTCTGAGGTGGGAAATTTGTCCCCCAAAGCCAATTTCGGCTGTACCGGCTTGATTCAAGGCCGATTTCGGCCGTTTTGGTCGCTGGCTGATATGACCCGATTCTGGTCAAATTGGCCCAGTTTGGCACGAATCCCAAAAAAAAAAAAAAAAAAAAAAAAACCTCAGACGCTGCACCGACACACGGGCAGCGGCATCGCCCACCGTACCCCGCGTCGGACGCGGGTTCGGCGGCCATTTCGCCACGTCGGTGCATCATAGATGGCACCTTGCATTGTAAGAGCAAGGTTGATGGTGAGATCATGGGTTCTATAAGAAGCCTACTCCTCACTTTAATGATTCGTCTACATTGAAAATTTTGGTTAAGCTACTGACATGGTAAGTGCAAAATTCAACTGAACCCTCATTGAGTAAATTTATTGACATAATATTGAGGCCTTCTATTGATTCTTTGCTTCAAATTGGTTAAAAACTTGCTGTTGGAGACTTATGTTGGAATGAAACTTGTGATCTAATCAATTTATCTTCATTGTGACTTAATAAAATTTTACCAAAAATATTTTCACTAATGGTAGGGAGTACTTGGACACGAAAAATTTTATCCTGAGCATCTATAAAGGAGTTTCCCCATTTTCTATGATTCCTTTTTAACTGTTGTTAAAACAAATATTTGATACCTTGGTTACTTTTTTATTCTTGGGTTGCTTAAAGCTTGGTTAGATACGACTAATATCTGGATTTTTGCAGATAATTCGCAGGGCAAATGAGCTTGGAGAGGAACCATTAAATTTAAGTAACCGTTTTTGCCAAGAATATCTTGTAGACATGGCTGATCTTCAGTGCCTCACTCCTACCCATCAGCCGCGTGTTTCTGAGCATATGGAGCAGATAAAGGATATGATAACTCAGGTTCATTACTTGCTCTGGTTCTCATATTATCTGAAAAAATGTTGGGAAATTCTGATCTCTCTCTCTCTCTCTCTCTCTCACACACACACACACACACACACAAACAAAGATTTGGACATTTCTGGAAATTGTAGCGGTTATTGTGAAAATATATTGGATATTGGCTTTTTAGGGGAGCATAATATAATAGGAATTCCTTCTTAATGGTTTGCCCTTTTTTTATTATTATTCATTTTGGGCGCACAATGCACCCAATGTTTGTCAAACTTTGAATTCTATGCCCATGGTTAGGTGTAGTGCTGTATATCTATATGATAATATCAGGGACATGCCTTATTCAGGTGTACTCTGATATCAAATGCCTGACACTGATTTTAAAATAAAATTTTGCCACTTATTCTCCTTCATTATTCCAATAAAACTGGCTACGCTCTTCCCCTTTTTTCTGGATTAATGAGGTCATTTATGTTTAACTACATTGGATAGACGGTACATAAATTGAGGTGAGGATCTGGTGCAGTGTGTCACCTATAGCCCTTACTGAATATCAACATTACAATTTCATATCTTTTTCAAAAAAAAAAAAAAAAACAAAGAAACAGAAAAACAATTTAAAATTTTGTGATATTTTCAGGTGATATTGAGCTGGACTTATTTTGTTGAGACGTGTTGAGATAGTGAAAAATGGTTGTACTTGGCTTGCATAAAAAGTTGTCAAAATATTTTTCTAAGGACTAAATATGAGACATTGAAATTTTGTCTGTATGAGCTGTGAAATATACATTTTAGTTTATTTCTGATGCATTCTTTCCCCCTTCCCCTCCTGGTCCCAATTATCTGGTCCTGACCCAGATATCTAGTTGCATCTGGCTTTTTCACAGAGTTATGCCTTCCTGTAATTGAATTAATTTATTTTTGTTGGAATATTATGGAAGGAAACAAGCATGACCATGATAGAAAATGGAAATTCTCTTTTGCTCCTGCACAATGAGGAATTTTTTTAATTCTATTTTTTGTTAACCAATGGCTTTCATATTATGTAGATCATCAACAATGACTCTGCATATGTCGTTGATGGGGACGTGTACTTTTCTGTTGATAAATCCCCAAATTATGGCCAGTTATCAGGGCAGAAACTGGAAAACAACAGGGCTGGTGAACGAGTTGCTGTTGACACAAGAAAGCGTAATCCTGCTGACTTTGCATTGTGGAAGGTGTGAAATCCCTTGCAAGTGACCTTATAGTCTTTTTCTATATTATTTGATATTTGACATTTTCTAATAATTACAGGCTGCAAAGCCTGATGAGCCAAGTTGGGACAGCCCATGGGGTCCTGGAAGACCAGGGTGGCACATAGAGTGCAGTGCAATGAGTGCTCATTACCTATCCTACAGTTTTGATATTCATGGTGGTGGAATTGATTTGATCTTTCCACATCATGAAAATGAGATTGCCCAGAGCTGTGCTGCTTGCCAAGAGAGCCGTGTTAGTTACTGGATGCATAATGGGCATGTCACTAATAACAATGAGAAAATGTCCAAGTCCTTGGGTAATTTCTTTACAATTCGTCAGGTAAAGCAAGGCCTAACATTTGGTTAATACTAACAACCTTTTGATGTTTTCAGTCTTGTTAGTATTTGTGTTTAAAATACTCTTATATTATATTCTTGTAGATTACTGAACGGTACCATCCACTGGCTTTGAGGCTTTTCTTGTTAAGTGCACACTATCGATCTCCTCTCAATTACACAGTATTGCTGCTGGAAAGTGCATCAGATGCTGTTTATTACATATATCAGGTTTAACGCAATTTTAAATTCCAATTAATTTCATTGGGAAGTCTGCCACCATTGTCCTCATGCACCAACCAGCATTGGATTGTTTTCTATTAATTTCTTTATCCATTTGGGGTTGTTCATGTGCGCATACATGCGAATGCACACGTGTTTCTCTAGCTTGGATTGTTAACTGGAGTGGATTTGAGCCAATATATTCTCCCTTGTACCATTGATGGATCAGTAATAGTTTTCCCAACTGCTTGATGAACTGCTACAACCATTCTGGCCAGATGGTTTAATTAATAATTTTGTCCTTTTGTTTTCTACTCTCTCTCTTTCTCTATCTCTGTGTGGAAAACTTCTGTTTGGTACTATTTCACAGGAAACGATGACTTAAGCTGTCAAATATGGATTTTTTGCCAATATAGTTTGGTTCATTGAGTGAAAATTATAAGATTACTATTTAAAAGACTAACGAAAAGAGTGTAGGACTACTTACAGGAAAAAGAAAAGAACATAGAATTAATAGTTTCTGGTTAATGACAAGAATAGAAATACTAATCCGTTTGGAATGTTTTGTATTGGTTAGAATTTTGTGGCAGTTTATGTTAACTAAAGCCTGATGCCATGTTTTTCTAAGTTGATATTCTGCAAGAATATCTAATCTGCTTGAATACATTGACTACACGGTAAGATGCACACAGGCATGTACACACACATGAATGGGTTTGTGTTTTAATCTTCAGAAATATCATGACCAACTATCTTGTGATTGTTAGACACTGCAAGACTGTGAAGATGCTTTATCCCCATTTCAACAAGAAAGTCTCAAGGAGGGGCCAGAACGGAAAAGCAAAACAGCTCGGGTTACTCCTGCTGCCCAAGAATGCATAAGTAAGCTACGTAGTGAGTTCCAGAGTAAAATGTCAGATGACTTGAACACTGCACAGATATTGACTTGTGCTTTTCAAGACGCCTTGAAGTTCATAAACAGTTCTTTGAACATACTCAAGGTACATATTTGGAACCCATTCCAAGAGGTCTATGATGTGCTCTCTCCCTCTGCTGTCTCTTCTTCTGTGTATATTGTGCGTCTGTGTGAAATGACTGGTTATCTTTTTGATATATTTTAGAAGAAGCAACAGAAACAACAATTATCAGTGGTTCAGTCTCTTATTGAATTAGAGAAAGAAGTTAAAGAAGTTCTAAATATTCTGGGATTGCTTTCCCCTTCCACTTACTTGGAGGTGATTTGGTTTCTAGCCTATGTTAAAATAATTTAATGATGAATATTCTGATGTATGGAATGTATCATTAAGTAGTTACTTTCCATTGGGCAGGTTTTGCTGCAATTAAAAGACAAGGCTTTGAAAAGAGCAGGGTGGGAGGAAAGTTATGTGTTGAATCAGATTGAAGAAAGAAAATTAGCAAGGGAAAATAAGGATTTCTTAAAGAGTGATCAGATCAGGGCTGCTTTAACTTTGAAGGGCATTGCACTCATGGATGTGGGCAAGGAAACTATTTGGAGACCATGCATACCAGTTGAACCTGTGCAGCCGGCACAGCCAGTTGAACAGGAACATAAGACCCTGCCAATTGAACAGAAAACAGGCACCACTGCTTGAACAAGAAAAAAACACACATCCCTTTAAACAAGAATACAAGTTACCGCTAATTGAACAAGAACGATGGGGACAACATTGTGGACTTGATGGTGGAAAGCCTTGTTCCTGCCCCAATTAGTGGTTGACAGATGATTGGTACAGTTATTATTTAATTATTAATTATATGGGGATATTTGTAATTTTTGATTCTATTTTGCTATTAATGTTGTAACATTTGGGACTATCACATGTTGGAAGCCCGAGTCCATGACCAAGTGTCATTTGGTCTTAAATATACAGCAATGTGGGCATAATATGGCTCAATTCCTGCATAAACAGCTATTGCAGTTCGCAGCAATACTATACAAGAACACGGGTTGGGGTGACCCTTTTGTTGTTTGACTACTACTACAGGAGTTTAAAGTTGATCAATTTTCCTTGTTCAATTTATTTCTTTGGTTTTGTTATTGGGATGAAATTGCATCTTAGTTAGATTCTTGCCTCAATAGCATAATCTTGTGGCGGATTGTTAATAAAACCTAGTTGCTTCTTGATTGTCAAAAGTTGTTGATTTAGCGGTTTGCTACCTTAGCATGTTCCTTATGGACTTGATGACTTACACAAGATGATGACTTACACTAGAGGTAGTAGTATCTTCTTGAAAATTCATCCATCATAGGTTGGGGTATAATCTGTAGACAATTTTTTTTTTGATGACAAGTTTCAAGACAAGGCCACTTCGTGTACACGCCCTGTTGAGTAAATCCCGGATGCACAACCCCTGCCTGCAAGAACTGTGTCCGCTAAAGTTTTGGTCCCTTCTCTCTCTCTCTCTCTCTGAGGTTGGCTTCCTTGAATTAGCCAAAAATAGAGGCAGGCTACCTTGAATTAGCCAGAAATTTTTTATTTTTTCTTTCCTGTTTTTTTAGAGAGAACATTGGGGTTGGAACTTGATTTTTTATTTTTTTATTTTATTGAATCTAAGTTGTTCCAACTTGTGGTTGAGGAAGGGGGGGATTTTTATTATTTATTTTACGTATGCAATCAGTGATTATGGGCAAGGAAGCGTCACAGTGGTTGATGAGGAATCTTGAGCAAATTGTAGTTGAGGTCAAACCAAAATAGATTTTCACATTTAAGGAGGGAATACGACTAGGGGTGTTTAGCAAACTGCATAAACCACAAAAATCACACCAAAACTATCTACCAAATGGCATAATTGCACCGCATGGTATAGTGCGGTTTTATAATAATAAAACCGCACAAACCACAACATACTGCACCCTCTCTATATCTTAATATATTTATTTATTAATTTTTAAAATTAAATATATTATTAATAGTTAAAAAATAATAATATAGACATAAGACAGGGAATGAAGAAGGAAGGAGTGGGAAGACAAGACTTATAATACTAACACTTACAAAAGGGCTTTATATTATTAATAATTTAATAATCCGAGTTTTCACAAAAAAAAAAATTTAATAATCTTAGCATGTGTTGATTAGGAAAACCAATCCAAAATAAAGAAAACTAGCTTAATAGTGTAAAACATGGCATAAAACATAAGAAAAAATTAGTTTTGGGCTGGTTAGGACAAACCCAAGATTTGAAAAATATACCGGCTTCAAACCATTCAAACCGCATCTTATACATCACACCGCACATGTGATTGTAAAAATGAGGTGCGATGCGGTTATGGTTTTAGCTAAACTCTAAAGCACACCGCACCGCACATGTGACCGCAAAAATAAGCTGAGGTGCGGTACATTTATGGGTTTAGCTAAACCGCACCGTAAAGTGCGGTGCTAAAAATAGCCCAAAACCGCACTGCACCGCATTGTGAACACCCCCAAATACAACATATACTTTTCAAAAATGTTCCAATACCTCTAGACAATATTTGGTATTGGTTGTGACTGAACTTAAAGTTGGTGGACGAAGGAGGTCTGTGATTATTCCAGAAGTAAAAGAGAAACGTGGTTGGAGCTTGGAGGTGTGTTTGAGGAAAATGTTGGATCCCAATCAATATACTTCTGGGATTGTTGATAAAACTCTCTCGTTTAGAAGCATAAGCAATTTTTAGAGGTGCAACCTGTTGGAAATACTAGTATTACATCTCATACAAAACACGTAGTGGAAGCAACATAATGATCTACTTCATTCATGAGAGATAACATATAACCTTAAATTCTAGAACAAAGAACAGAAAGCATACCTTGATGAAGTGAAATTCAAAAACAAGACTTGAGAATACCTTCAATCTTCATCCTAATTTTACATGGTGTCTAAGATGAGTGGTTTCTCAATCAGTTCTTATTTATGTTAGTTTTCCTTCGGAAAAGTGTATTCCAAAGATTTTACAGAGAAAAACTATTTTCTTTTCTTTTAATCATACGTATGTTTTGATTGCCTTGGTAGTTACCTTATTTAATAATTCTTATTAAATAAAAACTAATTATCTAATTGAGTTAGGCTTTTAGTGATGGGAAAAATATATGTTCGTATCATATACAAAATATACACAGCGAAAAATTAACGGACCTACTTCATTTGTAATTAACAACATGTACTATGTAAGTTTCAGAATTTAAGAACAAGAAAGCGTACTTTGTTGCGGTGAAATTCAAAACTCAAAGATCAGAAGCACTTGGGAACATTTTCAATCTTCACTCTAATTCCACTTAATGCCCAAGAAGTGTGGTCTCTCAATCAGTTTCCAAGGAAAGAATAAGAGAGTGTCCAACACTCACACACAAACCATTTCATGTTCTTATGTGATCATAATGAAAATCACTCAAAAACTATCATATAAATTATGTATGTTTCTTTCCTTATATATAACTGATTATCTAATTGGACTAGCCTTTTAGGTCATTCCAATTGGGCTCTAGTATGTGGCTTGGAGTGGGATCAAAAGGGAACAACTAAGACTCTAGCTCCAATGGGCCTTGGGCTTTTCTGTCAACTCTTAACAAGTCCAAAGTTACTATTAATTATATTCAATACCACTATAAGAATATAATTGCACTCTAGGCCTTATTAATAAATTATATCTCAAGACTTTATTATACATGCAACCCCTTCATTAAAATATTCGTAGTAATACAAAGTCATGAATATAGACTGCCACTTTGAAGATTACTACATCTTAATCCTTGAGTACCCGGTTTAATCCTTTACATTATTCATCATATATTTATGAAATTCAATTCCATAAATATATACTTTAGTAACTCCTTGCTAAAGTGGTTGGGCTTAACACTTTGAATAACCAATCCCATTAAACTTATCTCAAGAGAATATTTTAAATCCCATTAAACTTATTCATTTGATAGTCATTAAAAGAATAATAAATCTCACAGCGATCCAGTTCAATATGTCTTAACTCTTAAAACATATCAACATATCAACTAGAAGTCTCCATTTCCATGATCAAGACAAATCATTTTAGTTGATGATATAGTCTTCGCAGATGAAATGCCCAATTTCATCACCGACTACGAACTAAAATTTTGAGTTTACAAAGAACTTGTGATTTATATCTTTTGTGGCTTTTAACATAAATCACATACAATACATCTCATGGACTAAGATAATGTCCTATTAGTTCATTTATAAATAGTCTTATATAATTAAACAATTTAATTATTTATGACATGCTAATAAATTAGATTTTAGGACATAAACCCCAACAATCTCCCACTTGCCCTCAAAGACAATTTACCATATATTCGACACTTATCTCCCTTTAGAGCAATTCATAGTCACTCTAAGGCAAGGTTTGGAAAAAGTCTCAGCCAGATTTATTGCATAAATTATCTTTTCTACTACCACTTCTCACGTATTCATATCTCTCTAATGATATAATACTTACATATAATGTGTATCTTCACCACCTAAGATGAACACTTATCTTGAAGTCCAACTTCATGAATCACAATCAAACTACAAGTCAGTATTTGTACATCTAATAACTATCAAAACCTCACTTTTGTAGACAAGCATATAATCTCTCATTTTCTTAAGATATTTGAGTATATGCTTTTCTCCCACTAAATTAAGTGATCTTTTATTCAATTAATATTTGCTTACTATGCCCACCGCAAAATAGATATTTAGCCTAGTATATAGCATAGCATAAAGACTTCCTTTTGATTTGATATAAGGAACCGTCTTAATATGCTCTTCCTTTTATATGTCTTAGGACTATAGTCCTATATAAAAGAACTTCAAACTTAAAAGGAAAGAATCCTTTCTTGAAGTATTACATGCTATATTTGGCTACAATTTAATCTATTTAAGCAGTTTGAGATAGACCAAACATCCTAATTTTTGAATTTTAACAAGGTTTAATTTTTAGGATGTGACTAGTCTTTCCCAAATACTTTATATCAAACTGGATTAGACAACAAAAACACTATTGATGACAAAAACTCTATATCATTCTAAATGATTAGAATGTCATCAACATACATTAAGAAATTTATTATTCTATATAGCTTTTACACACCTCAAGCCTTTTGATACTTGATCAAAATCAAAAAATTTGAATCCTTGATCAAAGATGATATTTTATAATTCAGATGCTTGCTTTAATCCTTAAATAGAATTTAAGTAACTTGCATAATACACACAACTGTTTCTTTGCTATGTACAAGTCTAGTTACATCATATAGATGTCTTCCTCAAGATTGCTACCAAAAGAAGCTTTCTTGATATCCATTACTATATTTCATCCAAATGAAATATAATAGATAAGAGAATCTAGATAGAGTCAATCTTGACTATTGGTGAAAATTTTTTTTCATAATTGAACCATTTTTTTCTGAATAAATCTTTTCACCACTAGTCTTGACTTTGAAGGTTTACACCTTCTAATCTATCAATCTCAATTCCTTGCAGACCTATTTGAGAACAATAGGCTTAATGCCATTAGATGCCTCTACAAGTTCTAGACTTTAAATAGAATCTAATTCTATTTACATAACCTTGATTCAGTAATCCATATTAATATCATTTAATGCCTTTACGTAGGACAGAGGATCAAATTTATATCTTTATGGAATGACTTCAAAAGTTTATTCCAAAAGTATGAATTTATTTGGTAATTGATAATCCTCCATCTACGATATTGTACCTGTGTACTAGCTATACATTTAGAATAATGCCTCGTGGTATATCTAATACAACCATTTCATTTCTAAATGTATTTTATAATTGTCATTCAACAAATTCTGACATCTTTCTTCTAGAACAATTATACATTTACATTTAAAATTATCCACATAGTCATCATCAAGAACTTTGTAAATGTACTTTACAAACATCTTGATATCTTTATGACTACCAAAACAATCTTTTGCAATTCTTTTGGATACCATCATAAACACACATTTTTCTACCTTTTGATTTCAATTTGTCAAACTTCCTTTCTAGCACAAGTGCTGGACATCTCCAAAAGTGGAAATATCATATACTAGGTTTTCACCCAATCCACGATTTGACAAATGTCTTAGGAACAAACTTTTGAAATCAACTTTAGAAAATGTATAGTAATTATTAGAGTATATCTCCAAAAGAAATAAGAAAATGGAAATACTTATCATGTGCTTTACTATTTCTAAAAGAGTCTTATTCCTCCTTCATGTATGCCCTAACTTAAAGAAGTCATTGAAACTTTATTCTTTTACAATAAAGGAGCCCTAGATCTTATTATCCTTTAAATAGAATTCATAGATTGGGAATATATCAAAATAATGATTCTAAAAGCCCATCTTTCACCAATCTTGAATTTCATTTAGATTAATAAGATCTAGACATAAATGCCAAAACATACAATACCAAAGGATGGAAACTTTCTCTTTAAAAAGTAAAACATGTAAATTTCCATCTAGAAGACAATCATGGACAATGCTTAGCTTTACCAAAACAGGAACACTTATCTTTTGGTCATGTTTTTGAGTCAAATTTCCTTTTGGCAACTACTAGGGCAACTAGTTTGTCCAACTGTTTGATATTTTAATCCCTCTTTTTACCACCCTTTCCTTTTGGTTCAGGTTAAGAATTTGAATTAAATCATATTGATCCTAGCCTTAGCTTTTAGGATGTCTTTCGTTGCGTAGAACTCACTCATCAATTTTGATAACATAAAGAGAATTTATTTTCAAAACAATCTGAATTGATCAAATGATTCTAACAAGGACTTGTGGATTATATCCAAACGAGATTAACATTTAATCTCTATATCCAATAATTCCAATTCATTTTAAAAATAAAATATTTTCATAAAATGACATAGAATTGGATCTCCTTAAGCTTTTCTTAGCATTCGATATGATTCATACCAAACATCTCATTTAGACTTGAAATAAAGTCTAAGTCTTGTACTAACTCTTGTATCTCATGCTGTAGCATAATTGAGATAGAAGCCAGTGTAACATTTTAGCATTTCAATGGAGACTATGATCAAATCATAAGCTATCTTCCATCAATGCATCATGCATAGGAAATTATGACAATGTTGAATCGAAATATAATTATGTAGTTCAGTTCCTTTAAGCATCATGTCCAAAATTATTTCTTAGTTAATGTGATTCATTTAAAATAGTAGCTAGAGAACAAAAAAATTTATGACAATTTTATTTTGAGATTATGAACATAATTGTAGGGACATTATATTTTGCATCTATAACCATATAATATGGAACCCGAAAACCATACTATATTAGGTGTAGCGATAACCTAATCCCGCAATTAATATTCCTCGAAAGCGAGGTCATACCAATCACTATGATCAGGCGAGAAATATTCTCATTATTTATGCTATCATGGTAACTCTTACCAAACAAAAATAATTTGCCACTCTTCCTTTAGCCTCTAAGTAATAATGACATAGCTCCGAAGGGAGGTTAACATTACACTTAGTCTAGTGTATACCATTGCCTAAACTCTATGTGAGTCACCGAGTAACTCCACGGAAGCGTGGTCGTTCTCAATGTAAAAACACATTTCATTTATCATTAAGAAGTTTAATCTTGTAGTTCTATGAATTAAACACCCTCCGAAGGGAGCAAGGCATATACGCCAAGGCGAGGAGCCTAATCACACTACTATAAATCGGCAATGGAGGCCGTGAGAATCAACCTTGAATCTCTCTCCCACTAGAAATTTTAAAACAAGTGGATTGTCATGAAACCATTGTGATCTAATCACAATTTTAACCCTACACATCAAATGTGTTTAATTGTTTAAAATCAATGTGATGTTACTAAGTCACGTCACTATAGCGTAATGAATATTCGCACAATCACAAAGAAGTTTAACCTTGTAATCCGTGAAGTAAATACCCTCCACATGGAATTCAAGACTCGAAGTCAAGACAAGGTATCTATTCACATTACAATAAACTTAACAAAAGTGTTATTTCAACACTCCCACTCATTATTTGAGTTTTTCTTTAAATAATTGTGATCCCATCACAACTAATAACCTTGCACTTGATAAAGACTCTAATCTTATTAGAATCACTAACTAAAATGGAAGTCCTTAACTATTTAGGATTCCTTAAACACTAATGAATCAAAAATTAGTTATATAGAACTCTATCCTTAACTTATTAGATTAAGAATTCTAATCTCATTAGAAACTATATAGCTTTTAATTAAGCTTTAATCTCATTAAAACTTCTAATTAAAAAAAATAAGGACTTTCAATCATATAATAATTTCAATCTCATTAACTAGAAGTCTCCACTTCCATGATCAAGAAAAATCATCTTAGTTGATATGTTATAGTCTTCGCAAATGAAACGCCCAGTTTCATCACCGATTATGAATTATATTTTGAGTTTACAAGGAACTTGTGATTTATATCTTTTGTAACTAAATCACATAAATCACATACAATGCATCTCAAGGACTATGATAATGTCCAATTAGATCAATTACAAATAGTCTCATATAATCAAATAATTTAATTATTAATAACATGCCAATAATTGGATTTTAGGGCACAAACCCTAACAATCTCCCACTTGCCCTCAAAGTCAATTTTGCATATATCTAACACTTATTTCCCTATAGAGTAAATCATATTCACTCTAAGGCAAGGTCTGGAAAGAAGTTTTAGCTAGGTTACATAAATTATTTTTCTACTACTACATCTCACGCTTTAGTATCTTTTTAATGAGATGATACTTACGCTTAAAGTGTATCTTCACCACCTAGAGTGAACACATATCTTGAAGTCAAATTTCATGAATCACAATCAAACTAAAAGTTAGTGTTTGTGCAACTAGTAACTATCAAATCCTCACTTTGGTGGACAAGCATATAATCTCCCGTTCTCCTAAGATATTTGAGTATATGCTTTACTCCCACTAAGTTAAGTAATCTTGAATTTTAATTGATATTTTCTTACCATGTCCACTACAAAATAGATACTTAGCCTAGTATATAGCACAGCATAATTGAGACTTCCTATTAACATGGTATGAGGAACTGTCTTTATATGCTCTGCCTTTTATATGTCTTCGGACTAGTCCTTTACAAAGGAACTTTAAACTTAAAAGGAAGAAATCCTTTCTTGAAGTATCAACTGATATACTTGGCTAGAATCTAATCTATTTAAGTAGTTTGAGATAGACCCAACATCCTAACTTCTGAATCTTACCAAAGTTTAACTCTTAGGATGTGACCAATCTCACCCAAGTACTTCATATCAAACTAGTCTAGACAACAAAAAATCTATTGATGACTATATCTATAAATCATTCTACATAATTAGAATGTCATCAACATACATTAAGAGATTTGATGATGCATAAAAATCATCAGTGAGCTGATAGTCCTCGAATGCTCCAATGGGTACCTAAAGAGCAAAAAACCAATAATCTCACAGAGAGTACTGGTGAGGTACCGACCAAGGATTCTCCGAAGATCAAGTTAGTGAATGATAAATCTCTGAGAACTCTGTAGTGAGAGAACTAGGTAATTTCCTCGTACTTAGGAGAGGAGAAAATTTGATGCTTATATAGTGGGGAGTAATGAATCAAGAGCCCTTGGGCATAGGAACCTTTCCATGTAGAGGAGATCTATGGCTAGGGTTTTCAAGATTTTAGGGTGTTTTTTCCATATGGGGAAGATATGAACGTATAGAAGGGTCTTAGGATGTGGTGCGCAAGATATTCCTTTTTTGGGGATTTATGCGTGTAGATCACGTAAAGGATTATGGGACCCACCAATTTTGTCCGTCGGCTTGGCCAATCGTCTGTCAGTATGTCGAACAGAAGATGGGGACCTGTCTGGTCGTCGGCTTCCAATCGTCATTCGTCTCCTTTTGCAACTACGACGGGCTCGAGGGACAGTGATAGTGGAGGGAGGACAATCTAGACGGAGAGAGCATAATCTAGGACGGATGAAAAACTATTTCCTACTTAGATGAAAATGCCCTCATTAGCTGCCCCCTACTCTGTGACCTGTGGTAGCTGAAGGGCCGCAGAGTAAAGAGAACATTCTTTTCATTCAATGCTCCTTGTCTCGATGTCCAATGTCATATATAAGGTCAATAAGGTTTTCGTAGTCTTACTGAGGGGCACGTTGCGCCCTAAGATTGATGGAAATGAAACATCATGTTGCTTCGTTTTCCATGTCCTTTCATCCTATAAATATGTTTGTTCCCTTCAGTTCAGTTTCTTTATTTTTGTAGAGAATTCTACTCAAATCTCCTACATCAACACTAATTGTCTATCATCTACTATCCATCCGTTACTTCGGTCATTCCATCTGCGTATAACCTTTAAATTGCCATCTTTCTCTAGGTAGGTTTTTGTTTATTTTTTAATTCATCCTTTGTATCCGTCTTCCCTTAGCCCTTGGTCTAGTTTCTAATTTGAGTGACCGCCTAGTTTTTTGTCCGTCGCTTGTAGGTGAGAGAATGTCAGGAGGTAGTAAAGCGACAAGCGGTCACGTCTTGTCCCTCTATCCAGATGACGCGACGTTCATCCGTCGGAAAGTATTCCTTTGACAGAGGAGCAGATGAGTTCCTTGGAAAGGGAGCCGTCGGCTCATCTTTTAGAAGATGAGATAGAGGGAGAGTTGGATAAAGAGATTGAAGGGGAAGGAGAGGATGAGTGTGACGAGGAGGACGGAGAAGAAGGGGAGAATGAAGAGGAGGAAGAGGACGTAGAGGAAGAGGAAGGGGACAAAGAGGAAGCAGATGAAGAGGAAACTATAGCCCCTTGGTAGTCGGGTGATGACTATAGGCCGTTCATCCTTCCTGAGATTTGGTCTGTGAATGACTTTCTCTCGAATATGATGACTAGGGTTTTCAATAATCTGTGACCTCGTTACCAAATACCAGATGATGTCCCCATTAGGATGGAGGGCAAGAAAGAGAAGTGCTACTCTGGGCGAACCTCAGACGTCGGTTTTTATGACGCTGTTTTCATGGTTGGTCAGAGGTTACCCCTTATGAAATTACATTGACTGTTGGCTGACAGTCTTGGAGTGTCCATCTGCCAGATTTATCCCAATGCTTGAAAGATCTTCTTGGGGGCAGAAATATTATGGGGTTAGATGAGTGGAAGTCTCCATTATCTTACTCTGGACAAATTCTTTTTTTGCTATAAACCTCAGCAAATCACTGGCTCCAAGTGTTTTTATAATTTCATCCTTCGTAAGGCGGCGTTGAAGTTAGTGACAGACGTCCCTGACTTCAATCGTGATTGGAAGAGCCGTTACTTTTTTGTTCAATGCTCAAATTAGGTGCGTAGACCCGACAAATGGGATAGCATAGGGGATGAGTACGACAATACCTGGGGTATTTTGAGCAAGTCATGTGAGTCATCGGGCTATCTTTAATCTGTTTGTTTTTTACATATTTTACTAATCAGTCATTTTTTCTTTTCCTTTCAGCTTAGGTTCGTCCGTCCAATACTGAGGAAGAAGTAGATTTTCTTCAACGCATCCTTGCTATTCCTTTTACGTGTAGAAGTTGGAAGGGGCTAGGTACTCTAGACAGCTTGCACGTGTTCTGTGGTGGTCTTGTGCCGACAGACGAAGCAAGAAGACTAAACGTTCAATCCAAATGGCGTAAGTTTCCTTCTGTTTATATTTTTCCGTTACCTTTTCAATAGATTCGTCTACCTTAACCCTTTGGCCTATTGGGGTCTCAAGGTACGCAGTGGGTAAGGGCTTAATGACGGCTCACAATCCCGTCATCAATGAGCCCGTCGCCCTCTGCTCTGCTAGTGAAGGACAAGCAGCATGCCATCCAGATGGTGTACACCATCATCAAGGATCTTGATCTTGACGAGTGCTCGGAGCATGAGACGAACACTCTAGGGGATTCTAGCCTTTTTTATTTAATAAGGGTAAGTAGCTTAGTCATACTTTTGGTTCCATCATGTGTTGTTTTGGTACTAACTGTTTGCCTTCTACCAGGCTTCTGTAAGGATGTGTGCACTTCAAATTCGGTGCACCGCTAAAGAAGCCGTCATCAAGTGCTTGACGACCCATCTGGAGGAAGAATCTGACCGGTTGAAGAAGTATAAGGAGGGGGTGAAGACTCTTAGCCAAGAAGTCAAGGCCCTAACGGAGTAGGTGAAGAAGCTCGAAGGTGCCACCTGTTGGGCCGAAGAGCTGACGGAGGCTAACGCCATCCTGACAGCGAAAATGACCTCTCTCCGTGAATCCGTGAATAGAGCCAAGGCTGACACTGTCAAGGAGTATAAGGACTCGTAGCTGTTCTTCAACTTTTTAGGGTCTCAATATGATGAGGGCTTCGAGGATTTCAGGAAGTAAGCTGTCGCCCTCTTCCCCAACATGGATCTTTCTTTCGTCCAGATCAAGCTTACTGTTCCTTCGACCCCCAAACCGAACGATGAGGTTGTTGAAGTTGATGATGTGGAGGGGGACGCTCCCAAGAATACCGTCACTCCTCAAGTGGTGGAAGGTGACAGTCAGCCTTAAGTTGAAGAGACGACGATCAATGTGGAGAATGCTAACCCTGCTGCTTAGAAAAAATTTGTTGTATCTCCTTTTTTTTTTTTTTTTTTTTTGGAATTGTAAGATTAATTATAGAACAATATGGGTGCCTTGTTTTGACATGTGTGATATTTAATTTTTTTTTTTTTTTTTTTTTGGAATCATTGTCACCTTTACTTTGTGCAAAGAAATTTTCAAGTTTAGTTACTCGTTTGCTATGCTTGCGAGTAGTTGCCGGTACCTTTAATTATTCATCATGTGCTGTGACCTAGCGGATTTTAGGTACCTAACGGTTTAACTGATGGTGCGTCCACTTCTTTTAGGTAGGACTTAATGTACTGACTCAGGCCTGTCAAGGTCTTTGTTGATTCGTTCACCCCGTGGATAGGGTTTGATAATTTTTAGGAGAAAGGTGCCCATCCGTGTCCTCAATGATTCGTCCACCCTGTGGATTGGAGTTGATGAATTTTTAGAATTAAGGCACCCGTTGATGTCCCTGGTGATCTGTCCTCCATGTGGGTAGGATTTGACAAATTCAAGGCACCCGTCAGTGTCCTTGGTGATTTGTCCACCCTATGGGAGGACTTCGTGAATTTTAGGATCATGGCACCCGTTGATGTCCTTGGTGATCCGTCCACCCTGTGGGTAGGACAGTAAATTTAGGACCATGGCACTCATTGGTGTCCTTGGTGATTGGCACCCGTCGGTGTCCTTGGTGATTCATCCACCCTGTGGGAGGACTCAGTAAATTTTACGACCATGGCACCCGTCAGTGTCCTTGGTGATTCGTCCACCTTGTGGGAAGACTTAGTAAATTTAGGACCATGGCACTTGACGATGTCCTTGGAGATTTGTCGACACTATAGGAGGACTTAGTAAATTTTATAGACAAGAGGTAGATTTAGAAGTATACGAATAGTACAGAGGGATGTAGATATTGTTTTTGATAATTCTCAAGAGTTTTATTCCCATAATTGAAAAATTAAAATCCTACTTTAAGAATGAAAAAAAAAAATGGAGAAAGCGATAGCATAGTTTATGGTTGCCTCAACAAAAAGGAAGAGAAAGTGAAAACATAGTTTGTAGTCATCCACTACTAGTCGTATCTCCGTAGGTGCTCGTTGTTCCACAGGTGGTGGAGCCTTAGCCCATCGAGGGTCTCTAGGTGGTAGGTTCCCTTCCTATGGTAGTTAAAGATCCTATAGGGTCCTTCCTAGTTGGGGCCTAATTTACCCTAAGCGGGGTCCTCGGTAGTTGTCGTTACCTTCCTTAGGACTAGGTCTCCAATTTGGAAATGTCAACGCTTAGCTCTGGTATTGTAATGCTTTGCCATCAGGTCCTAATATTGCGCGATCCATTATTCAACTATCGCCCTGACTTCATCTAGAAAGTCTAGCTATAGGCGCTTTTCTTTACTGTTCATCCTTTCGTTATGGTGGGATACCCTATAGCTGGTCAGCCCAATTTCCGCTGGGATGATGGCTTCACTTCCGAACGCCGGAAAGGTATCTCCCTTGTAGGCGTGTGAGCTATTGTTCGATATGCCCATAGTACACTTGGTTGTTCGTCCAACCATATGCCCTTTACCCTATCGAGCTGAGTCTTGATCATTTTGAGCAAGGATCGGTTGGTAACCTTAACTTACCCATTGGCTTAAGGGTGGGTGGGAGAGGAGTAGTCATTCTTGATCCCCAGATGTTGACAAAAATTTCTAAACATGTTGTTATCGAACTGCTTTCCATTATCAGAGATGAAGACCCTAGGGATGCCAAAACGGCAAATGATACTTTTCCAGACGAAACCATGAACATTCTTCTCTGTGATGGCAGCCAAGGGTTCAGCCTTGACCCACTTGGGAAAGGTCCCATTATATCGAGGCCCCATTGAGCGAATGGCTAGGGAGTGTTCATTGGGGTAAGCTACTTCGATGGTTGCCGAATGATGTTACTGAACCTTTGGCATTTTTCGCATGCCTTTACGTAGGACTGGGTGTCTTTCTACATGGTGGGCCAATGGTACCTAATTCATATTAGTTTGTAAACTAGCAAATGCACCCCATAATGGTTTCCGCATACTCCTTCATGGATTTCCCTCATGACATAGTCTACTTCGCTAGGGACTAGGCATCTCAGATACGGTCGGCTAAAGCCGCTCTTGTAAAGGACCTCCCCTATTAGCACGAAATGAGATGACCGTACTTTTAGTCTTCGACTGACATCGTGATCTTGCAGAAGGGTCCCATCCCTAAGATAGGTGATGATAGGTGTCGTCCAGTCGGCCTCCATAGGGATCACCTGTATAACTACCTTGGCAATAGCTGGTGAATTTTGGACGAAGGATAGTACCCGGCCAGTGACAACCATGTGTTCTACAGATGCCGATTTGGCCAGACAATCAGCTTGCTTATTTTCTTCCTTCGGGATTCGCACAAACCTAACCGAGAACTTCTTGCTTATCCTTTCCCTAACCATGCTCAGGTTTTCTTTCATTCATTCCCTTTTGGCCTAGTAATCTCTGTTGATGTGCCTAACGATGACTTGCGAGTCTCTATGTATGATTACTGACGAAGCACCTGCTACTTTAGCCAGGTCAAGGCCTATGAGGACTGCCTCATATTCGGCTTCGTTGTTGGTTATTGGGAACTGAAGGTAGACTACGCATTCTATCGAGTCTTCTTCAGGGGACTGCAGGATGACCCTAATTCCCCCGAAAAGTTGGTTGGACGAGCCATCCGTCCGCACCATCCATGTTGCTGGTTCTTCATCCTCATCCTCTTTTGCTGTGAACTCAGCAACAAAGTTGGCCAAGGCCTAGGCCTTGACCGCAGTCCTTGGCTGGTGTAGGATGTCGAATTCACCCAACTCTATTGCCCAAAAAACCAATCGTCCAACTGCGTTAGGATTGTTCATCACCCTCCGCAATGGTTTGTTCATCTGTACCACTATGGTATGTGCTTGGAAGTATAGCCTGAGCTTTTGGGTGTCTGTGATTAGAGTGAAGGCAAAATTTTCCATTTGGGGGGCATCTTCCTTCTGCCCCCCGGAGTGCTCAGCTAGTGTAATACATCGGTAGCTGTACATGATTTTCTTCTCGAATGAGGGCCGAGTTGACGACCGTTAGTGACACGGCCAAGTAGAGGGAGAGCTCCTCCCCGATTTTAGATGGACTTAACAAGGGAGGGGAGGCGAGGTATGTCTTTAGTATCCTGAAAATGGCAAGCATTTGTCCGTTGCCTTGGAGACGAATCTATTGAGAGCTGCTACCTTACCATTTAGGCTTTGCACTTCCTTAGCATTCTTTGGTGGTGCCATTTCTAGTATGGCCCGAATTCTGTCAGGGTTGGCCTCTATGCCTCGTTTTGACACCATGAAACCTAGGAACTTTCCCAATGATACTCCGAATGCACATTTACTGGGGTTAAGCTTCATATCTTAGTGATGTAAGGTATCAAACGTTTCCTGCAGATAGTCAAGATGGATGTTTTCCTTCACGCTCTTTATGAGCATGTTGTCCACATATACTTCGACGTTTTGCCTGATCTGTTGGACAAACATCCTGTTCATGAGCCTTTGATATGTCGCCCCCACGTTCTTTAGTCCGAATGGCATGACTTTGTAACAAAAGAGCCCTTGACTTGTGACGAACGAAGTTTTTTCTTGGTCCGCCACGTCCAACTTGATCTGGTTGTACCCGGTGAAGGCGTCCATAAAGCTCAATAGCTGATGCTCAGCCGTTGAATCGATGACGAGGTCGATACGTGGCAGCGGGTAGTTGTCCTTCAGGCAGGCTTTGTTTAGGTCGGTGAAGTCTACACACATTCTCCATTTTCTGTTTTCTTTCTTCACCATCACCACATTGGCTAGCCACTCGGGGTAATATACCTCTTTGATAAAGTTAGCCTCTAGCAACTTGCGAACTTCTGCTGCTATGGATTTGTCTCTTTTTTAAGAAAAAACTCTCTTCTTCTGCTGGAAGGGAGGGAAGGATAGGTTCATATTGAGCTTATGCACCATGACGCTTGGGTTGATTCCCGACATGTCCTCGTGACTCTAAGCGAAGACATCCTGATTATTCCTTAAAAATAGGGTAAGCTCCTTGCGAACTACTAGATCTGCTTGCATATCGATACGGGTAACTTGGCCTTGGAGCTCATCATCTAGAAATATTTCTTCCAAGTCCTCAGTTTGTTCTATCGTGACCTGTTGATCCTCGATGTTCAACGCCTGAAGGTGATCATCCATTTCTAACATCGCCATGTAGCACTCACAAGCTACAATTTGGTCTCTGCGTGCTTCTCCTATTCCGTATTTTGTTGGCAATTTTACCAGCAGGTGGTATGTAGACGTGGCTACTCTACATGCATTAAGCGTAGGTCGCTCGATGATGGCGTTATAAGCGGATGAATAATCGACAACCAAGAAGACGACTTCTTTGGTAAGCTACTGGGGGTAAATTCCAATGGTTATCGGCAAGGTGATGGTCCCCACTAGGAAGACCTTGGTACTGCCAAATCTGACCAGTGGCATACCTAAGGGTAGAAGGCATTCCTTATCGATCTTCATTTGCTAGAATGCAGGGTAATAAAGATATCTGCCGAGCTTCCATTGTCAACCAATACCCGTCGGGTGTTAAAGTCCGCAATTGATAAGTTAATAACTAGCGCGTTGTCATGTGGATGGTGGAGTCGTCGGGCGTGTTCCTCTGTGAAGTTGATGGCTGGGTTATCAACACTGGTCACCTTGGATGGTCGCCTCGAAATCTAGACTCTCTGTACCATTCGTAAATACATCTTCCTTGCTTTCTTAGAAGAGCTAGCTAGCATGCTTCCTCCTACTATCACCATTATCTCCTCGAGCGGGGCCTTTGGCCTTTCTTCGACCTGCAAGTTAGGTTCAGGGTCCTCGCCCCTAACGAATCGCTATAGCTTTCCTTGCTTGATAAGGGCCTCAGTTTGCTGCTTTATGTCGTAACATTCATAAGTGTCATGCCCATGGTCCCGATGAAAATGACAGTATTTGTTTTTGGGTCTTTTGTTCGAGTCACTCTTCAGCTTATCTGACCATTTTAGCACCACATCGTCCCTTATTTGCATGAGGACTTGATCTAGTGGGGTGTTTAAAGGTGTAAAATTGGTCATCCTACCAGAGGGGGGTCTTGATCTCTTGTCATCCCTTCGATCACTCGTCTGCGCCAACTTTCTTCTTCTATCCTGACGGTGATCTTCTTGTCTTTCCCTCTTCTTTGGTTTGCCCCCTCGGGAAATCATGGCATCTTCCAAGTTCATGTATTTAGTAGCCTTGTATAACATGTCGGCCATTGTTTTCAGGTCATTCTTGTATATGGAGAAGAGGAATTCCCCTGATTAGAGTCTATTGGTGAATGCAGTGACCATGACCTTGTCATTAGCCTCGTCAATTAACAAGGCTTCCTTATTGAAGCGAGTCACGTAAGACCATAGGCTCTCATTGACTCATTGCTTGATGTTCAGTAGGCTTGCCGATGACCTCTTGTACCTTTGGCCCCTCATAAAGTGGGTGACGAAATGCCTACTCAGTTCCTTGAATGTGGAGATGGTGTTAGGGGCTAGCTTGCTGAACCACACCCTGGCGGGGCCTTTAAGCGTGGTGGGGAATGCCCTACACATGAGTTCATCTGGAACCCTTTGTAGGTGCATAAGAGTTTTGAAAGACTCTAAATGGTCCAACGGGTCCCGCGAACTGTCATATGCCTCCACCTGTGGCATCAAAACTTGGCCGGAAGGGTGAAAGAAGTCACCTCTATGGTGATGGGTGAGTCGGTCCACTAGTTCGTCCAAGTTGGTGGATACCCTTCCTCTCAAGGCATTCATCATTATGTTCATTTTTTCTTTCATTGTCTACATCTCATGTGCCGTGCACAATGCGCCGACTTCTAGCTCGAAGGGATAGCTGTTATCCTGCTGATCTCGTCTGCTGACGGCATTGCTTTCCTCTTGGTCGTCCCTTTCTTGGTGATCATTTTTCGGGGGACGATTGTTGTCACGTTCATCCCTGTCTTGTCTGTCATTCTGATCATTCAGCTCTAGATCATTCCGCTGCGCCAGCTATCGTTCTAACTCGTGGTTCCGTTGAGTGAGCCATTCAACCGCTGTGGCAAGGGTTTTTACCTGCCTCTCCAATGCGCTAGGTGGGTTTCCGATCTCTTGGTTAGTAGTGGCCATCGATCTTGTCTAGACCACGCAACTCTTTGTCTTTGAAACGGCAATATGGCTTATCACTCATCCCCATAGACAGTGCCAACTGATGATGCACAAAAATTGTCAGTAAGCTGATCATTCTCAAATGCTCCAATGGGTACCTGAAGAGCAAAAAACCAATAATCTAACAGAGAGTACCGGTGTGGTACCGGCCAAGGATTCTCTGAAGATTAAGTTAGTGAATGAGAAATCTCTGAGAACTCTATAGTGAGAGAACTAAGGAATTTATGTGTACCTAGGAGAGGAGAAAATTCGATGCTTATATAGTGGGGAGTAGTGAATCAAGATCCCTTGGATGTAGGAACCTTTCCATGTAAAGGAGATCTGTAGCTAGGGTTTCCAAGATTTTAGGGCGTCTTTTCCATATGGGGAAGATATGAACATGTAGTAGGGTCTTAGGATTATGGGACCCTCCACTTTTGTCCATTAGCTTGGCCAATCGTCCATCAGTATGTCTAATAGAAGATGGGGACCTGTCTAGCCGTCAACTTCCAATCGTCATTCGTTTCCATCTGTGGCTGCGACGGGCTCGAAGGACTGCGACGACGGAGAGAGGACAATCTAAATGAAGAGGGGACAATCTAGGATAGATGAACAACTATTTCCTACTTAGATGAAAATGCCCTCATCAAGATTTATTACTCTATATAGCTTTTGCACACATAAGGCTTATCACTACTTGATCAAAATCAAAAAAATTGATTTCTTGATCAAAGATGATATTTTATGATCTAGATACTTGCTTTAGTCCATAAATGGATTTTAAGTAACTTGCAAATATACACAACTGGATCTTTGCTATGAACTAGTTTAGCTACATCATATAGATGTCTTCCTCAAGATTGCTACTAAGAGAAGCTTTCTTAATATCCATTGTTATATTTCATCTAAATGAAATATAATGGATAAGAGAATCTGACTAGAGTTAAACATGACTATTGGTGAAAAAATCTTTTCATAATTGATCCATTCCTTTCTGAATAAATCTTTTTGCCACTAGTCTTGACTTTGAAGGTTTACACCTTCTAATCTATCAATTTCATTTTCTTGTAGACCTATTTGAAACAATAGGTTTAACGCCATTAGACGCCTCTACAAGTTCTGGACTTTAAAATGAATCTAATTCTGTTTACATAACCTCGATCCAATAATCCACATCAATATCATTTATTGCCTCTATGTAGAACTGAGGATCAAATTCATATTCTTATGGTATGACTTCACAAGTTTATCCTAAAAGTATGAATTTTTTAGGTAATTTGATAATCCTCCCACTACAATATGGTACTGGTGTACTAGCTATCTATAGAATAGTGTCTTGTGGTGTATCTAATACAACCATCTCATTTATAAATGTATTTTATAGTTGTCCTACAACAAATTCTGACATTTTTCTTCTAGAACAGTACAACGTTTAGCTTTAAGACTATTCACATAGTCATTATCTAGAAATTTTGTATTTGTACTTTACAAACACCTTGTTATCTTTATGACTACTAAATAATCTTCCATGATTCCTTTTGGATACCCAACATAGACAAATTTTTCTACCTTTTGATTTCAATTTTTCAAACTTCCTTTATAGCACAAGTGTTAGACATCTCCAAAAGTAGAAGTATCATATACTAGATTTTTCACTCAATCCACAATTTGTCAAATGTCCTAGGAACAAACTTTTGGAATCAATTTTAGAAAATGTATAATAATAATTAGAGTATATCTCCAAAAGAAATAAGTAAATAAAAATACTTATCATGTACTTTACAATTTCTAAAAGAGCCATATGCCTCTTTCATGTATGCACTAACTTAAAGAAGTCATTAGAACTATATTTCTTTACAATAAGGAGCCTTGGGCCATATTATTCTCTAAATAGAATTCGTAGACTGGGAATATAACAAAAGCTAATGGTTCTAAAAGCCCATCTTTCACCAGTCTTGAATATCATTTAGATTAATAAGACCTAGACTAAAGTTTCAAAACAAACAATACTAAAGGATGGAAACTTTCTCTTTAAAAGTAAAACATGTAAATTTCCATCTAGATTACAATCATGGACAATGCTTAGCTTTACCACAATGGAAACACTTTCTTTTTGGTCATGCTTTTGAGTCTCATTTCCTTTTTGGCAACTCCTAGGGCAACTAGCTTGCCCAATTGTTTAGTATTTTCATTCTTCTTCTTACCACCTTTACCTTTTGGTTGGGGCTTAGAAGTTCAATTAAGTCATATTGATCCTAACCTTAGCTTTTAGGATGTCTTCCGTTGCGTAGAACTCACTTATCAACTCAGATAATATAAAAAGAATTTATTTATTTTGAAAACAATCTGAATTGATCAAATGATTCTAACAAGAACTTGCGGATCATATCCATATGACATTAACAATTAATCTCTACATCCATGAATTCTAGTTCATTGTAAAATGAAAATATTTTCATAAAATGACATAGAATTAGAACTTCTTAAGCTTTTCTTAGCACCCAATATGATTCATACCAAACATTTCATTTAGACATAATATAAAGTCTAAACCTAGTGCTAATTTTCGCAACTCATGTTGTACCATAATTGAGATAGAAGCAAATGTAACATTTTAGTATTTCAATGAGACTATGGTCACATCATAAGCTATCTTCCAAAAAATGTATCATGTATAGGAAATTATGACAGTGTTGAATCGAAACATATTTATGTACTTTAGCTCCTTTAAGCACAATGTCCAAAATTGTTTCTTAGTCAATGTGATTCAATTAAAATAGTAGCTAGAGAACAAAAATGTATGACAACTTTAATTTGAGACTATGAACATAATTACAAGGACATTATATTTTTGCATCCACAACCATATAATATGGAACCCATAAAAAACATATTATATTAGGTGCAACAACAATTCAATCCCGCAATTAATATTACTCGATAACGGGGTAATACCAATCACTACAATCAGGCGAGAACTATTCTCATTATTAATGCTATTATGGTAACTCTTACCAAACAAAAATAATTTGCCGTTCTTCCCTTAGCCTCTAAGTAATAATGACATAGCTCCATTGGGAGGCTAACATTACTCTTGGTCTAGTGTACACCATTGCCTAGACTTTATGTGAGTCACCAAGTAACTCCACGGTAGTGTGGTCGTTCTTAATGTAAAAATACATATTATATTAGGTGCAATGACAATCCAATCCCGCAATTAATATTACTTGATAATGGGGTAATACCAATCACTACAATTAGGCAAGAACTATTCTCATTATTAATGCTATCATGGTAACTCTTACCAAACAAAAATAATTTGCCGCTCTTCCCTTAGCCTCTAAGTAATAATGACATAGCTCCGTTGGGAGGCTAACATTACCCTTGGTCTAGTGTACACTATTGCCTAGATTTTATATGAGTCACCAAGTAACTCCACGGTAGCGCGGTCGTTCTTAATGTAAAAATACATATTATATTAGGTGCAACGACAATCAAATCCCGTAATTAATATTACTCGATAGCGGGGTAATACCAATCACTACGATCAGGCGAGAACTATTCTCATTATTAATGTTATCATGGTAACTCTTACCAAACAAAAATAATTTGCCGCTCTTCCCTTAGCCTCTAAGTAATAATGACATAGCTCCGTTGGGAGGCTAACATTACCCTTGGTCTAGTGTACACCATTGCCTAGACTTTATGTGAGTCACCAAGTAACTCCACGGTAGCATGGTTGTTCTTAATGTAAAAATACACTTCATCTATCATTAAGAAGTTTATCCTGTAGTACCATGGATTAAACACCCTCTGTAGGGAGCAAGGCATATATGCCAAGGTGAGGTGCCTAATCACGCTATTATAAACTGGTAATGGAGGCCGTGAGACCCAACTCTTGAATCTCTCTCCCACTAGAATTTTTAAAACAAATGAATTGTCTTGAAATCATTGTGATCTTATCACAACTTTAACCCTACACATCAAAGTGTTTAATTGTTTAAATTCGACGTGATCCAACTAAGTCATGTCACAATAGCGTAACGAACATTTGCGTAATTACAAAGAAGTTTAATCATGTAATCCTTGAAGTAAATACCCTCCGCATGGAATGCAAGGCTTAAGGCCAAGACAAGGTACCTACTCACATTACAACAAACTTAACAAAAGGATCTTTTTGAATCCGACATTTCCACTTGTTATTTGGGTTTTCTTTAGATGATTGTGATCTCATCACAATTTATAATCTCACATTTGTTATAGGACTATTGTTAATCACTAACTAAAATGGAAGTCCCAAACTATTTAGGATTCCTTATAATTTAATGGATTAAAAATTAGTTATATATAGGACTCTATCCTTAACTTACTTGATAAATGATTCTAATCTCATTAGAAACTATATAACTTTTAATCCTACAACAATTCCAATCTCATTAGAATGTTTCTTAAAAGACAAGTCCTAAACAATTTAGGATTAAGAGTTCTATTTAACTAATATCTTTTAATCTCATTAGACCTTTTAGTTAGATAATGATTAATAAATGTCCTCAACTTTTAAGGACTTTTATAAATTAATCATTTTACATAGAATTATGTGTAATCTTATTACACAAAGCCTTGCTTTTAATCAAAGTTTTAACATTTAGTAAAAAACGATTGGTCGAACCTTTTTCTTGATCGATCGAAAAGTAAAGAAATTCATCACAAAGCCACTGCCGCATTCGATCGATTCTCTATTCTTGTTCAATCAATCGAAAGGAACATTCGATTGATTGATTGATTGAAAGGAATTCTTAATCGATCGAGACTCGTAAAACTGAATTTTTTCAGAATTTTTTGGTAATCGTTTCTCATGTTTTTATTATTTTCCTTCAAAAACACTTCTTGACGTTATAAATGACGACTTATAGATCAAACATTAAAGTTTTCAAGATCAAGATCAAGAACCCTAATAATGCTAGAAACCCTTGAAAACAAAATTCTAATCCCATTAGAAATAAATTTCATTAAAGGATTTCAACTAGTAAACATAAATACTTTAATTCTAGCATTGACGTAAATTGTTTGATTATAAATATATAATGCAAGACTAGCAACAGTACATGTTTATCATTCAAGAATGAAAAAATATTCATTCATACATGTACCTTGAGCAAAAATCAAAAGCAATTGGCAATGTTAATTATAAAGCTTTAACAAACATAAACACAGGCATGTTAATGGCAGATTAAATATGCCACATAGTCCACGATAGGTAACTATTAAGTACTCCTAGAGTACCATAAATGCGTACTCCCCGCTCTCACATAACTGTGGGTCCTACTAATTACATTTATGGTGAGACCCGCATGTGAGAGGAGGGAGTACGTATTTATAATACTCCTGGAGTATTCAATAATTTTCCGTCCATGATATACATTTGTAAAAGAACATATCTTGCCAAGATAGATATACGTTAATGGCAACATTAATTATTGAATAAAAAAACAATAACTATGCCAAAATACCAACTATATCCAACCGGTGCAAAATGAAGTGCACGCACTTGACTGCTATTCCAGTTACATTCATATTCTTAAACCTCAAACCATGTCTTTCACAAAAGAGCACGATCAAGAACACAATTATGCAGAAAATTTACTGCAGAAAATAAAAAATCAAGAAAACAATTTTCTTTGATTCTAAAACTCACTTAATTTGTTATACAAACACAATATTGAAGTTGGATCTGATACCAATTGTTGGAAAAACTGGTTTCGCATCTCATACGAAACACGCAACGGAAGCAACACAAGGATCTACTTCATTCATGAGAAATAATATATAACCTTGAATTCTAGAACAAAGAACAGAATGCGTACCTTGATGCAGTGAAATTCAAAAAACAAACTTGAAAATACCTTCAAACTTCATCCCAATTTCACGTGGTGCCCAAAATGAGTGGTCTCTCAATCAGTTCTTACCTACATTGGTTTTCCTTGGAAAAGTGTATTCTAAAGATTCTATGAAGAAAAACTGTTTTCTCTTCTTTTTAATTATACGTACATTTTAACTGCCTTGTTAATTACTTTATTGAATAATTCTTATTCTTATCAAATAAAAATTGATTATCTAATTAGGTTAGCCTTTTGGGCCAGCCCAATTGGGTTTAAGTGTGTGGCTTGGGATGAGACCAAAGGGACTAATAAGGCTCTAGCTCCAATGGGCTTCAAACTTATCTGTCAACTCTTGACAAGTCCAAAGTTACCATTAATTATATAACAAGTACCACTATAGAAATATAATTATACTCTAGGCCTTATTAATAAATTACATCCCAAGACTTTAATATAACATCATTTGACCCCTCTATGAAATATCCATAGTGAACAAAGTCATAATTAAACTGTCACTTTGTAAACAACTTTTTCATTCCTTGAGTCCCCGATTTAATTTTTTAGTTATTCATATTTATGAAATCTAATTTCATTAAATATAAACTTTAGTAACACTTTACTAAAATGGCCGGCCCTGAATAACTAGTTTCCATTAAACTTAGTTCAATGGGATATTTCATGTCTCTATAGAAAGAGATTATGGATTTCATTTTGAGAATATGCGTTCCCTCAACACTATCTGTGGTTACCCAACATATTGAGGTTTTAACCGTCAAATTAGATCTTACTCCTGATATATCAAAGTAACCTACATTTCATGATCGGTTTCACTATCCTCTCAGGATTGAGAATCTATGAAATTAGAAGTCGTGCGATTTATTAGGTGACAGTTCTTAATTGAATAATTAATTTCACAGCGGTCCAGTTCAACGTGTCTTATACACTTAAGACACATCAAAACATCAACTAGAAGTCTCAACTTCCATGATCAAGATAAACCATCTTAGTTGATATGTTATAGTCTTCGCAGATGAAACGCCCAATTACATCACTGACTATGAACTATATTTTGAGTTTATAAGGATCTTGTGGTTTATATCTTTTGTAACTAAATAACATAATCACATACAATACATGTCAAGTACTACGATAATGCACAATTAGTTCATTTACAAATAGTCTTATATAATCAAACAATTTAATTATTTATAACATGTCAATAAATTGGATATTATAACACAAACCCTAACATAACCATCACTTTTGTTTGCAGAGGAGGTGTGTAACAAGGAAAATGCTAATGTGGGGGAGAAGATCTCGGAAGTAATTAAGAAAAGATTTTCGTTGATTTTTTTTTTTTTCAAATTCAACCAATGAACTTAAATTTACAATGGTCGGTTGGTTGAGGAAAGGGTCGACCATTTGAGGGAGGTAATTTGTAAAAACGCGAGCTTATTGGGGTTCTAATAAAGGTCCAAATGGGTCCCAAGCCTTAAACCTTCTAAAGGCTTTGTAAACGTGGGCTCAAGTTCTCTGGGCCAACAACAAGGTCAACTGCAAGAAATTAAATCCAGCCCAATTTTTTTAAGTCCATGCTCGCATGAATTTGGTGAATGCTATCACGCCTTTTGGGCCAGTCCAAGACTTTAAGGAGTCTGAAGTATGTTCTATGGCTCATCACGAGAGCTTTATCTCTTTCCGGTTCAGGTAAAAGTTTAAATTGAGATACTGCGGCAGCGCATCATCTCCGATGGGCTTCACTTTTTGGTTTCATGTCGATGCTGAGTGGGCCAGTTACGGCGGTCCTGTGGTCGGTGATTCCTCGAACAGTATTGCGGTCTCTTCACCTCTCTTTTTCCGATCTTTTTATGGGTTGGACGGGTGTTGGATCTGTGAACTTGGACGAGAAGGTTGGGATCGAGGTAAAAGCAGTCCGGGTGGGGTCTGTATGTCTGGTGATGACTACATGGGTGGTCAGAATTGCACGAGTTTTGATTTTGAGTTTGATCTTTCCAATCTTATGGTGATACCTTTTGAGGATGTTGGGGGTTGTCCTGGGGTGTGGAATCGGCGAAGGGAGAAGTAAATTCTTCGGACAATTTTACTGACAATGTTCCTTTATTATCTGTTGCTCCTTTTGAGTTGGCTTTATGACACAGCTAGAAGTTGATACCAAGAGGGTGTTTAGTTTAGGTGTTTTCATCGCACAATTTTTAGTTTTCATCAATCATTTTTCAAATTTTGTGGCCCCACACGTACTTATTATGTTTGGATCAGGATCTTAACTTAATTTTTATGACTCAATGTTTAAAAAATTGAGTTTGAATTATAAAAATTGAAAACAATTTTTTAACATTCCAAGTGATGAGAACTGAGTTTAGGTGGCATTTTTTAAAAATTCAATGAATAAATGGGACCCAATCATCACATACGGTCTTTCTCTGAAAAACAGTTTGGCCTCATTTGTCAAAACGGTGAAGTTAAAGAATGAGCATAAAGATGAATCAAGTAGTTGCACTACATAGGCAAGCCAGGTAGAAGACTGAAACAGAGCACTAGAAGAGAAGCTATTCTGCTTGCTGCATAAACGATAGAGCTCTATTGATCAATACACTATTCTACTTGTACTTTAGGATTAGCTTAATTGGTAGTTTCTATTTATGTACACGTGTAAATGATTGATTGGTTGTAGAAGTCAGATCCATATTTGGAGTTAGGTAGAAGTTAGTTTCTTGAATGTGTATAAATATCCTGATGAAAATTCATTTGCTCCTTAATGAAATACAAAATTTCTTTCATCAAATTCTCACATGGTATCAGAGCACTCTGATTTCTTATAGATTTTTTTTTTTTCATTTCAAAATTTCTTTGTGTTTGAAGGTTCTCCAATGGCAACTAGTTCAGAGTCTGTCACCACAATTGATGAACCACATCCTTTTTTTTTTTTTTTTTTTTTTTTTTTTTTTTTTGCATCACTGAGAAAATCTAGGCGATATTCTTATAGCTCAGCCTTTGGTCAATGATAATTACCCTAGTTGGGCCAAACCAATGCAGAGAGGTTTCGGAGCTAAGAGCAAGTTAGGGTTTATTGGTGGAAGTCTCTCATTGGCCTCCACCATGGCAAAGAATCCATTACATGTTCAAGCTTGGACCAATTGCAATAACGTGGTAGTTTCCTGGATATTGAATTGTGTTTCCCTAAAGATTCTAGCAAGTGTTGTTTACAAGAACACTGCCTCGAAAGTTTGGACTAATCTTAGGAATCGATTCTCTTAGAAAAATGGTCCAAAAGCTCTTTCAACTTCAGAAAGAGCTTGCAACAATTACTTAGGGAAATCTCTTTGTAACAGATCCTTTCACTCAATTGAATGTTTTGTGGGACGAGATTAAGAATTACAAAGCTCCTCCATGTTGGACTTGTGGTTCTTGCACTTGCTTGATCAATGAGAAACTGACATAGTATCAGTTGCAAGATTCAATGATGCAATTTCTAATGGGACTCAATGAGTTATACAGTTAGATTCAAGGATAAATCTTGTTAATTGATCCTCTTCCTTCAATTAACATGGTATACTTTTTGTTAATTCAAGATGAGAGCCAAAGGTCAATTGGTTACTCAAATTGTGCTTATGAAGAATCCATGGCTTTGGTAGTCAAGTCACTTGCTGGATTTGCTAGCTTTGCATAAGGAAATTCCTATGGAAAGGTTCAGTAGGGAAAGGCACCAAGGGCAAATGAAAAGAAAGACTTGTCTATAGTCACTGTGGAATCACAAGTCATACAATGGAGAAGTGCTATAAGCTCAATGGGTATCCCCTTGGATACAAAGCCAAAGGAAAGAATCCGAAGGCTAATCAAGTTGCTGGACTTGAGTTTGGATCCATTTTTTGGTAGTATGAAATTAGATTCAATGCCTATGCAGCAGTCCTTTTCTCCACAGGCCTTTCCTTTTACTGCTGACCAATATCAAAAGATCTTGGCCTTGATTGGGGGTTCAAGCAACAATTTCCAGAGTTAAGGCAACATGGCAGCACCTGATGCTGTTCTAGCAGCAATGGCTAATAATGTTTCAGTCACTACTCCACTTGTAGGGAATTCTCTCAACTTAAAGCATTCTATTTTTGTTGCCAAGGTCGTGAATAGAAATGCTTATCTGACAGGCCAAAAATGTATTGACCCCTAGTGATAGATTAGTTGATTAATTTGTCAAGTTAATTAATTAATCAAATTAACATGCAATACGCGTGGTAGCACAAACAAATCACCAAATAACTAAGTATGCAGCGAAAATTAAATAGATATAGTGATTTGTTTACGAATGGGGAAAACCTATACGGCAAAAACCCTACTGGGTGATTTTAAGGTCACCACCCCCAAAAATTCACTATTATCACAACAAGCGGTTACAAGTAAAGGAATCCTAGTACCTTATACCAACCTACAGTTGAACCCTTACCCCAATACCCAATTGAACTTATTATGTAGTGACAATCTCCTTGTAATGCACGGCTCCCAGTACGTGACTAACCAATTGCGCGGATCCCAGTACGCAATTTAATCACCAACTTGAGAAAGATGTTGGCTGCAAAACTTTTCAGTTCATCTAAACTATGAAGATCAAGAAGTTGCTTGGTCACAAAACCCTACAGTGTACAAACACATCAGCTTCTTCAAAAGAAAGATGAACTAGGGCAAATTCTGTCTCCAGTCACAATTTGCATGAACTTAGGCAACTGTGTAACCTATGACAGCCCTTAAAGTAATCCATATATATATTTAGGGTTGTGAGAAAAGAAAGCCTAAACACATACTCACGGATTGTATGCAAAACAGAATTGAAAATCTGTTTTTCATAAACCTCGACAAATAGGGTATATATCGAGCTAACTGTCGAGTTTCGGGTTTCAGTAACTTTTACACCTCAATAGATGCTAGCTGTCAAGCTAGCTGTCGAGTTTTAATGAACAACACTTCACCACTTGTTTCTTGAATAGACTTGCATGGTTTTAACACTTGAACTTGAAATCTTGTTTCTTGAAGTATTAAACACATCCTAGATCTACCTAATTACAAGTAAGATGTGTTTTGTCAAAGAATTAGCCAATTACATTAAGTGTGCGTTTGGGAAGTGCGTTTTGCCCTTCCTAAACACATGTTTTGCGTTTCAGTTTTTTTTTTTTTTTTTTTTTTTTTTTTTTTTTTTTTGTTTTGAGCCGAAAAGTTTGACTTTTCCCGTGAACAATGCACACTGTGCACTTTTCACAGACCCACAAATTTCACTTTTCAGAAACTTTTTCATTAAAAATAGGTCCCACGATACTATTCACACATTTAAAAATTATTTTGCTATAGTATTTTTCAGTTTTCAACGGTATCCAAACGGACCCTTAATATTGACATATGTTCCTAACATAATTCACATATGTCCTAACATTATCAATGCAACACTTGGGTTTTAGATATTGGTGCCACAAACCGTATCATTTATTCAGTAAGTTTACTTACAACTATAACTAGTTTAGCTCAGTGCATTGTTGAATTTCCTAATGGAGAAAGTGCTCAAGTCACACACATTGGTTCAGTCCAACTTTTGAGTACTTTGGTCCATGATAATGTTCTTTGTGTACCTTCATTTTCTTTCAATTTTTTGTCCATAAGCAAACTCACTTAGAAAATGCCAAATTGCCTTGTCTTCCTTTTTGAATTTCGCTTTATCCAGGGCCTTTTCTCTTGGAAGACGATTGGAACAATTGAAGTGCATAATGGACTTTACTTGCTGCAAAGGTTAGATTGTGTCAACCCTTTATCCTTGACAAACCATCTCATTCCTTTTCTTTTGTCAAAGTTGTAACTAGTATGCCTAGAATTTCGCATTTTAGGTTTAGTCATCCTTCCATGAATATGTTGGTATCTTTGCAAGATACCTTGTCTGTTTCCTTTGATTCTTGTACTGATATTTGCAACATATGCCCTTTGGCAAAATAGAAAAGGTTGCCTTTTCCATTCAATAATAGCTTTTCAGCCTCTCCTTTTGATCTTATTCGTGATGATATATGAGGGCCTTACTCAATACCTACTCATGAAAGCTTTAGGTACTTCTTCTCCATTGTTGATGATGCTACTAGGTGTACTTGGATATATCTTTTGAAATCTAAATCTAATGTTAGGAGTTTCATCATTTCCTTTTGCAAAATGATACAAACACAATTTAAGCTAACATAAAATCTATTAGAACTGATAATGGACAAGAATTTGCAATGATTGATTTCTATTCTACTTATGGCATAATACACCAAAAGAGCTGCGTTTACACTCCCCAACAGAACTCTGTGGTGGAGAGAAAGCATCAGCATCTTTTATTTGTTGCTAGAGCACTTAGAATCCAGTCCAATATACCTTTATGCTATTGGGGGGATTACATTCTTACTAAAACTCATATTATCAACAGATTTCCATCTCCCATTCTACATAATCAATCTCCCTTTGAACTCCTTTTTCATGTTAAACTATCCTATGATCATTTGAGAGTCTTTGGGTGCTTATTTCTGTGCATAGAGACAAATTCTAGCTTAGAGTACAAGCCTGTGCCTTGTTAGGCTATCCACCTACCACAAAGGGTTATAAGCTTCTTAATCTTACTTCTGGGCAAGTTTTCATTTCTAGAGATGTAATTTTCCATGAGATGTAATTTTCCATGAGAATGTGTTTCCTTTTCTCTCCCTTGATACTATATACTCCACTTCATCCACTGTTCCTTCTCTTACCATTTAGATTCTATTTCCACTCTTAACACTTTGGCTACTGATCCTACTTCCTTACTTGTGTATCATGCTTCATACTTCCATGATCAACACTTTGCACTTGAGGTTGATTTAGATTCTGACCTTGAGGATGATATTGTTACTTCTCCTCTTCCCGTTCAATCTCTTTCACCTCAAGTTACATAACTTGATTCACCTCAGATTGTTCACCCTACTGAATCTCGTGTTTTAGATCCTCAACAACCTGATTCCATTATTGCTGCTTCAAATGATTTAGCTATAATTCCATTTGATTCTTCCCTTGATCACCAACCTGACCAACCCACTTCTCTATGATATGCTTCCATTGAAGCACAACCTGCTTTACAGCTTCCAATTCCTCATCAAGCTCTTAGAAGGTCCACTAGGGTTTCCACCAAACCTTCTTATCTCTAATCTTATCATTGCAACGTAAGTTCTACACTTGCCATTCCAACAATTCTGAAGAAAGGTACTTCTCATCGCCTTCAAAATTTCATTTCTTATTCTAATCTATCTCTTAAGCGTAGACATTCTTGCAATTCTATTTCTTCTATTGTGGAACCTACTACCTATGCCCAAGCTGTTAAGGATCCCAAGTGGAGAGAGGCTATGGCAACTGAGATTGCTGCTCTAGAGGCCAATCATACTTGGTCTCTCACGTCCTTGCCTACTTACAAACAACCTATAGGTTGTAAATGGTTTACAAAGCAAAGTTGTAGACACTCGATTTTGCACCCATAATTTAATTAAGGAAGATGATTAGAATGACCAATAATATACCCAAAATTCATGATTGCATTACATGAATTAATTCATTCATTGCATATTATAAAAATGATCTTGAAATTCTAACGGTCATGATGGTATGCCCGATTTCCAAATCGGACTATCGGATTAAAAGACATTGCATGATCAAGTTTGCATGGATAGCATGCATTGTGTTTAAGTAGAATCAACCACACATGATTAATTTAAATTAATTCTGATTGGCTAGACAATTAAAATTAATTAAATAATTTTTTGATTGGTCGATAGTGAGTGTCAAAAATAGGCTTGCTTGCATAGGAATAAAGGGGATAATCAGATAACAATAAAATTGTGGATAATCAAGACTTTTAGAGTGTTTATCTACAAGATAATCATTGCTAAAAAGA
Organism: Lithocarpus polystachyus; assembly: GCA_033629205.1. Classification (NCBI taxonomy): domain Eukaryota; kingdom Viridiplantae; phylum Streptophyta; class Magnoliopsida; order Fagales; family Fagaceae; genus Lithocarpus; species Lithocarpus polystachyus. The sequence continues at coordinate 46,323,211 of CM066162.1, read as the reverse complement.
CCTAAATTATCAAAAAAAGAGTTTAATTTTTAGAATATGGATTAAAAATGCGTCTAAGTGCAAGTCCCGGCAAAAAAATCCTCAAAAAAGGATTCCAAAATAGACCAAAATTTGAACATGGGACCGGCACCCAAAAGGGCCATTCAGCACTTTTTGAGTGCTGATTGACACTTTTCAAGTGCCGATTGGCACAAATTTGGGCCTTGGCCCGAGGGCACTTGGATTGAACTAAAACATATCCTTTTCAATTTATTAGAGATAAGGACGCGTCCCAGTTCATATTCTGATCATTTATCTGATTTTTTGAACATCTCAGCCTCTATAAATAGAGGCTACCTCTTAAAATTTAGCACACTTTTTCTCGCTCTCTAACTCCCTCTTTCTAACTCTTCTCTTCTTTTATTTTCTCTCTTACGTTAAAGACGTTTTGGAGGCTCTAGCCTTAAAAATCTCTCTGTTGTAAGCAAGATATTTAGGTTTCAAAGATAATTAAATAAATTTCTTTGAACCCTAAAATATTCCATTAATAAGAAGAGCACGTCCATGCAAGAGGTAGTCTTTCTTTTTCCTTTTTCTTTTTTTTTTTTACTTGATGGTGCATGAGTAGATGTATTCTTTTAGTTTTAATTTCTAATGTTCATACCATGTGTTGTTAATATTTTTGTTGAAATATGTTCTTAATGCTTTTGTTGTCATGACTTACCCTTTGAGTTTCAAAAATCTATTCATTAACAAATCTTTTTCAAAACTAAAAAAAAAAAAAAAAAAAAAAAAAAACTGATTTGTATCTTCCTTAGATGTAGATCTAAATTTTTTAAACACAAAAATTGATTTGTATCTTCCTTAGATGCAGATTTGAATTTAAAAAAAAAAACATAAAAATAGATCTATATCTTCCTTAGATGCAGATCTGAATTTTTTAAACATAAAAACTGATCTGTATCTTCCGTCGATATAGATCTGAATTTTTTAAAGAATAAAAACTGATATGTATCTTCCTTAGATGCAGATCTGAATTTTTTTAAGACAAAAACTGATCTGTATCTTCCTTTGATGCAAATCTGAATTTTTTTTAAACACGGTAGATTTTGATATAAAAAGGAAGTCATAGCGATGTTTTGTTTGTTTTGTTTGATGCAAGTAGCGTAGGTTTATTTCATGGGTGCATTCCTCTTCTAAAAAAAATCCTTTTCTTATTTTACATAAAAAATAGATTTGATTTTTCTAGTTCTCTACAAATCTAGATTTTCTTATTTATAAAACAAATCTAATTTTTTTTACATACAAACCAAAAACCAATTTTTTTTTTACTTTGTTCCAAAACAGATCTGATATTTTTTAGCAAAAAGCCTTGTTTTATTTAATAGAACAAATCTGATTTTTCTTCACCAATTTTTTAGCAAAAAGCCTTGTTTTATTTAATAAAACAAATCTGATTTTTCTTCACCAAAACTTATTTTTTTCCTATACCAAAACAGTTTTGGTTCTTTTTTTTATTTTTAATGAATCAAATCATTTTTTTATTCACAAAAAAAGATCTAAATTTTTCTTAAAATAAAAAGGACACATTCATAAATAGATTTATGTGACTTAGATTAGAATTAAGTTTGTCATGTATGCAACATATCATTCATATCATGCATAAAGGGTATATTGGTCATTAGAGTCTAGAAGACTAGACTCTGTCTGGGTGGAATGGGTGCCTAACACCTTCCCATTCCGTAACCTAGCCTCTGAACTTAGTTTCTTTTTGATAGGTAGACCTATGCTTTGTCTTTCTTTTATTTTTGGATAGATTGCAACTAGGATTCAAAGCCTTGTAATATTCAATCTATCAAGTTTGTATTTTTTTTATTCAATCAATAACAATGAAGCATTTCAATAATGTAAATTTGTATTTAGTTTTTTTTTTGGTATAAAAAAAATAAGTGGCAACTCCACACCACTTACCTAAAGAGAGAGGTGGTTTGAAAAAACACTCGAAAATCTCTTTTTTGAGAGCCACCTTTGCCGGTCTCTCACAGTGACGACTCCGCTGGGGATGTCAAGGGCTAAGTTTCGTGTTAGAATTAAGTGACCAACAATATACCATTCTCTTTTGCATGATTTTGCGTGATATTGTTGTTTGTTTGTTTGTTTATTTATGTTTTGAGATGTTTGTATGATATTTTTGTTTATGTTGCCATGTTTGTTTGTTAAGAGCTTTCCCTAATTGTCATAGTGTATGCCATCAAAACAACAAATATGTATGCACCCTTCTCAACAATGTGGTGGTAGTAACAGTAGATCACCAGTCTTCATTAGATTTGGGTACCCAGTGGTGAACTCACCAACTCATAGCCTAAAGTCACTAGATCATTTCTTGTTAATTGTAAATGACAGACCATGCCATTCAGACCAATGCAATGTTCATTACATTACAAGTTGGGAGGTGTAACGTCCTAGCTATGGGAAACAATAAAACAACAAACCCACCTTACGACATAATGACTTAGAACCTACCCTTAGGCTGGTCCATGTTAAAATTGAATTGCATGTTGCATGTTGCATATTTTTGTTTGGTTGATTGATTAATGTGATGGGGACCTAGCTTTGATTAACCCGACCAAGCCTATCATTAGGAGAGAATTTGGTCAAGAATCGAAGAAAGGCTGCAAAGAGAACCTAAGGCTGACATTCAAGCTAATAGCTTCAGTTCCAAGCCCATCACTCCCATTATGGTACTGAAGCCCGTAGGCATAGAAGATATTCCACTACTGCAACATCATTATCCCATATTCGATCTACAAAACAGTTCAAGCCACAAGAAGTTTGAAGCTACTAACACTATGGCAGAAGAGGGAGAACATCCAAACACTGAAGAACCCATGAACACTCAAGAGCTACTCAACACCAAGGTAGCTAGTCAGATCCAATTGAGGGAAGACATGAACCTTATGGTGCAACAGTTTCAGAGTCTGAAGAGTAACTAAGAGGAGAACAAGGCAAACCATAATCCACCAACCAAGGAGAGAGAGAAGAAGATCAACGAAAGAATGAACAAAATGGAAGAGATGATTAGAAGATCCTGTAAGATGGAAGACCTCATGGACTACCAATCCCTCTCACTTTTCCCTAACGTGAGACTGCCTCCTAAGTTCAAAATGCCGACCTTGGACAAGTTTAACGGGACCGGTTGCTTAAAGTCCCATTTGAAGATGTATATGAGGGCCATGCAGCCCCTAGGAGCAACTAAAGAACTACTTGCTCAAATGTTCCAGAAAAATCTAACTGGAGTCGCTCTTAGGTGGTTCTTCAACCTAGAAGATACTAAAGCAAGGAGTTGGGAGGACATCTGTTATGAGTTCCATAAGCAATACAAGTACAACATAGAAGTGGATATAACAAGGAGAGATCTCGAGACCACGTAGCAAGAATCGAAAGAATCTTTCTCTACCTTCATTACCAAGTGGAGGTCCAAAGCTGCACAAATGATGAATAGGGCAAGTGAAGAAGAACAATTTGCTATGGTTGTAAAGAATTTATTACTTGTATACCATAAGTACTTGTTTGCCCAATATTTTCCTAATTTTAAAGATTTGATTGCTATTGGGACCCAAATTGAGGATGCAATAAATAATGGCACTATAAAGAATGATGACCTACTGAGGTTTAAAAAGAATTTAGGATCTAATTCTAAGGCTGCAAAAGTTTCTAATATCCATAAAAATGATCCTTACCAACTGATTGCACCCATTGTGCCCATGCAAATATCACAAGGGCCACTCCCAAGGGCTAGGAGGGAATTTCCTAAGTTGTATATATGCCTATGAGCCAAGTATTTGAGAAGCTAAAAGAAAAAGGGTTACTGAATCCCTTAGGCCCAAGACTAATTCCAAACTTGCTCCCTTCAAGATTTGATGTGAACAAGAGGGGTGCCGACCACCAAGGCCTTGGCCATGATACTGACAAATGTTTTGGCCTTCGTCATGCAATTCAAGACTTAATAGACAACAAGGCGATTACACCACCTTAAGGCCTAGCGTCACTAATAATCCCTTGCCCAACCACAATTTTGGGAGAGGACCAAGGATTAATTGTTTGATGACTGAAGAAGAAGGTAAAAAGGACCCATCTGAATTAGTCTATGACCTACTTGAATGTTTTATGATGACCTGGGAAGAGTTAATGGGAATGACATCCACTGTAGGGTATGACATATGGAGTGAAGAAGTAACCGAGACCCCAAATTACCTGACATCCACAAATGGGAGGAGACACTTCAAACCCCAATCAAACTACCAAGCACCTATAAATAGGGGGGGGGGGGGAGACACTTTGAACCCCAATCAAACAACCCAATACCTATAAATGGAGGGAGACATTTCAAACCCCAATCAAATTATCTAACACCCACAAATGGGAGGAGACACTTCAAACCCCAAGACACCGATTTAAATGACCCAACAAAAATTGCCCATTTCACAAGGGGAGGGGGAGACACTTTAAACCCCCATAACCTCTCAAGATCTAAATGCTATGATTGGGTCTATAAGTAGGGAACTCACTATTTCCTACTCTGACAAAGATTTGACAAAAAAGGGGAAGCATCACAATGACCTATTGCATATTACTATAGGTGCCAAAGGCAATAGGATTTTGATGGTTCTCATTGATGATGGAAGTGCCTTAAACGTGTGTCCTTTGAAGACTACAAGTTGCTTAGGTCTAAGTATTGAAGACTCTGTGCCTACTAATCAGCATGTAAGGGCATATGATAATAGTAGAAGACAGGTTTTAGGAACCACGACACTAGAGCTCACTATAGAGCCAATGATCAAGAAAGTGGAGTTTCAAGTCCTTAACATAACATCATGCTTCAATATGCTCCTTGGGAGACCATGGATCCATGACACAGAGGCCGTACCTTCATCCCTATACCAAAAGGTTCGGTTTCCGCACGAAGGAGCTATTGTAACCATATATGGCGATACTTTGATTGTGCTAAAGCCTATTTTTGGTATTGATTCTAAGAAGGAGCCATTGACCTTGAATGGCTTTGAGATTGAGAAGCCTAGTTTTAAAAGAAAGGAAGAGGAAGTGGAGAAGATTCCTATGGACTTTGCTCCCTACAGCAATGGAGAAGCCAATTGTTCAAGATCCAATAATTCCAACTGCCACACTACCTTTTAGGCAAGGCTATAAGCCCACTGATGATGACTTGTTAGAGATAGAGGTGAGAAAGATGGCCCGAGCCAAAGCTAAATCAAATGGACTTCCTTGTCCCTCAGAACCCCTAAAGCGCTATACTCCAACATTAAACAGAAAGTTTGTCAAAGCTAGAGATAGTCAAAGCTGGGGATTCCCTAAACCGAGATTTGACCTTGAAACCAGACTATGATGCCTGGGTTTGAGCCACTACTTGATTGCAACAACAAGCATCTAGAACTGAAGAAGGAAGATACAACCTGGGTTCCTACGGACTAGGCTGATTACACAGACCCTGATGCAATGAATACACTTCTAGGGGATGCCATTTGCAATATAGAAGAAGAAGAATACTTGGAGGCTTGCTAGCATGCATTGAAGAGCCCGTATAAAGTAAGGACAAGTGATGAAGAAGGGGGAGAAGCCCCTTGATGAGGATAGCAAGAGTGATAGTAGTAGTGCCAACAACAGCAGTGATAGTGGACATGGTGATGATGACAGCAACAGTCATAGTGAAAGCAACAATAGTGAAGACTATGATAGCCAATATAGTGGCAATGATTAGGGTGAACCCATTAGTGATTGAGAATATGAAGATGAAAGGCTTCACTACGAAGACTATGATGATGATGTAGACTATTATAATGAAGATATAGAGCATGATGTTGGAGCTGAACCTATAGACATGGGAAGAGATGCCGGAAGTGATCAATATAGGTTAGTAAATTTGCTAGAGAATGCAGGAGAGGAGATTGAACAAGCCAATGACGTAGGCTATGATGATTACCCTTATAGGTGCCTGTCAGATTGGAGCTGTATCACTGATGCTAGTTCAAGGTCCGATCCTTGATATGACAAGCATGGTAGAGAGAAACCTGAGTTGGGGTCATTTCATAATTCAAAGTTTGGCTCACTAACCCCATACATTGAGGAAGAGGATGACATAGAAGTTATATTGGCCATTCTAGATCAAAAACTGATGGTCCACAGTCTCAGAATCCTAACACTGAAGAATGCTAAAGGTGATAATGAGAAAATGGAAGGGAATGAATTAGAATACCTCCCTCAATACACTCGTCTGGGCAACAAAGGGAAGTAAGATCTGTTTGGTGAATGGATGAATAGCATTGAACGCCTGGATGCTTTTGTGACTGACAAGCCCACAGATATGGAGATTAATGATGAAGGCATGGATTATATGGATGAAGACCCCCGGTGTTAATGCTGAGGGAAGAAGGAATTCGCTGGGAGACGACTGCCATCATTGAAGCCATAACTGAGTTGCAAAATTGGGCATGGGAAGGAGTCGTCCACCCTATGGAAGACTCCATGAGGAAGATTAAGAACGTAGAGCCAATCACTCCTGTCAAGAAGATCAAGACCATCGAGCTAGTCACCCCTGCCAAAAACATAGTTTCTATTCCTATTGAGTCTGTTTCTACTAGTATTACTATTCCTGTTGAGTCTGTTTGTGATAATATTCCAATAGAGTCGGTTTCTGTTGAGTCTTTTGAGTCTGTTAAGGACTCTTTTCCTTATAATATGATTTCTGATTCTGCTTATTTATTGGCTTTGAATGTTTTTATTTTAGAAATTGGTAAAGAAACTCTTAATAATAAGAAATTAAAACAAGGGCATTTAGAACCTATAAAAGAAGAAACCCAACCAATTAATCTGGGAATTGATGATGAACCTAAAATGATACAAGTGGGGATACCCTAACTACCTCTGAGAAAATGCATTAGTTGCCCTACTGAAAAAATTCAAAGAGGTATTTATGTGGTCATATGAAGACATGCCTGGGATTGATACATATATAGTACAGCATTGCATTCCAACAGATCCAACCATGAAGTCGGTTAAGTAGAAATTGAGAAGAATGAAGACAGAATAAACTCTCAACATCAAAGAAGAGGTTGAGAAACAGTATAATGTAGGATTCCTAAGGGTGGTCAACTATCTAGAGTGATTAGCTAATGTGGTTCCGATGCCAAAAAAGGATGGGGAGGTCAAAATGTGTGTAGACTTCGAAGATTTGAATAAGGCTAGCCCAAAAGATGATTTTACATTGCCTCACATTGATATCTTGGTTGATAACACAGGAGTTCATGCCTTGCTATCTTCTATGAATGAGTTTTTAGGGTACAATCAGATTAAGATGGCTCCAGAAGATATAGAGAAAATCTCCTTCATTACTCCAAGGGGGACATATTGCTACAAGGTCATGCCATTTGGCCTTAAAAATGCTGGTGCCACTTACCAACGTGCAGCCACCACTTTGTTGCATGATTTGATCCACAAAGAAGTAGAGGTTTATGTTGATGACATGATAGTGAAGTCCAAAGACTGTGAAGCACACATGCAAGACTTGTGGAAATTCTTAGAGAGAATTCAATTCTATAAGCTGCGGTTGAATCCCAAGAAGTGCACTTTTGGTGTAACATTCAGAAAGCTATTGGGGTTTATGTTAAGTAAGAGGGGAATAGAAGTTGATCCAGAAAAAATCAAGGTCATTGTAGAGATGAAGCCTTCAAGGACTGAAAAGGAGATCCAAGGATTTTTTGGGGAGGATACAGTACATTAGCAGATTCATAGCCCAGCTTACCGTGACATGTAAACAATTTTCTGACTGCTAAAGAAGGAAGTTCCTACAGTATGGAATGAACAATGTCAAGAATTTTTTGAAAAGATCAAGAATTATCTAATGAAGCAACCAATCTGGCCCCATTGGTGCCTGAAAAGACATTATTGTCGTATCTCACAACTATGGATACAACAATGGGGTCTCTGCATGATCAATACCTAGAGGAGACTAGAAAAGAGAATGCAATCTATTACATCAGCAAGAAGATGTTTCCTTACGAAGAAAAGTATTCATCACTTGAGAAGACATGTGTAGCAATTGTTTGGGCAACCCGTAAACTTAGACATTATATGCTTGCTTACAAGGTCTTTTTAATTGCAAGAATGGACCCATTGAAATATCTTATGGAAAAGCCTGTGCAAGATGGGAAGAAAGCTAAATGTGTTTTGCTTCTGTCAGAATTTGATATTAAATATGTGACTCAGAAATCTGTGAAGATGAGAGCGATTGTTGATCACTCAGCCCACTGTTCACCTAAAGAAGCTGAAGAAATCCAAGGAGACTTTCTAGATGAAGATATCATAGGGATCGAGGTAGAATTTTCGAAGATGTATTTTGATGGAGCAACTAACCAAAATGGAAGTGGCATTGGAGTTCTCTTAATTTCTCCAAAAGGGACGAACATCCCATTTTCTAGTAGGCTTAGCTTTCTAGCCACTAATAGTGCCACTAAATATGAAGCTTGCATTATGGGGTTATGAGCAGCCCTAGGTCTTAGAGTAAAAGAGTTGGAAGTATATGGTGACTCAGCCTTGATAATCTCTCATATTCAGAATAAATAGAAGATCAAGGAAGAGAGGCTAATGCCTTATCATGAATGTCTTCAGAAGTGGGCCATGAAATTCAGCAAGATCCAGTACCAATATGTGCCAAGGATGCAAAATCAAATTGCAGATGCTTTAGCAACAATGGCATCCATGATGGATGGGCCTAAAGAAGATGAAATTAGACCAATAGTGGTGGAACAGAAAGGAAAGCGAGCTTATTGCATGTCAATAGAAGAGGATGATGAAAAGTATGGAGAAGGCGAATGGTATTCTGACATCCTACAGTACCTCTAGGATTGGACATACCCACCGTCTGCAGATAAGAATGACCAATTGACCATCAGAAGGCTATCTACTAACTATATTATCTGTGGAGTGAGGCTTTACAGAAAATCATTTGATGGAATTCATCTCCTTTGTGTGATTGCTATGGAAACACAACAGATAATTGAAGAGGTTCATGAGTCAAGCTATGGGCCACATATGAATGCACACATGCTATCTCGGAAGATAATGAGACAAGGTTATTACTAGACTACTATGGAAGCCGATTGTGCAGCTCATGTTCGGAGGTGCCATCAATGCCAAGTCCACGAAGATCTGAAGCACATGCCACCCATGCCACTACATACTATGACATCACCCTGACCATTTTCTACATAGGGGATAGATATTATTGGGAAGATTCACTCGATTGCATCCAATGGCCATGAATTTATACTTGTTGCTATAGACTATTACACTAAATGTGTAGAAGCTGCTTTGTTCAAGGTTTTGAACTCAAAGAAAGTTGCTTAATTCATTCAGAAAAATGTCATTTGCAAATATGGGGTACCACATGAAATTATCTCTAATAATAGGCTGCATTTCAAGGGAGAAACAGAGAAGCTACTACGACAGTTCAACATTCACACCATAAATCCTCACCTTACCGTCCTCAGACTAATGGAGCAGTTGAGGCTACGAACAAGAGTATAGGGCAAATCTTGAAGAAGAGCATAAAGAACTACAAGGATTGGCACATGCAATTACCCTATGCACTCTAGAGGTATAGGACATCAACTCGATCTTCCAAAGGAGCCACTCCTTATTCATTGGTGTATGGGATGGAAGCACTCCTTCCCATTGAAATGGGTGTCCGTTCACTAATGACAGTACTGGAAAGTGAAATCCCTGAAGTAGATTAGTTGCAAAGTAGATATGACCAGTTATGCATGCTGGATGAGAAAAGAGTCAAGGCCCTGTATCACATTCAGGGATATCAAAGGAGGCTCAGAAAAGCTTTTGACAAGAAAGTAAGAACTAGAGATTTGAAGTTGGGAGATTTAGTGTTGAAAGAGATTTGAGCCCCGGTTCAGGATGCAAATGGGAAATTCAAGCAAAACTAGAGAGGCCCATATATTATCAAGCAAATATACTCCGGGGGAGCAATACGGTTGGTAGACTTAGATGCAAATCCTTTTACCAAGCCAACCAACACGGATCGACTAAAGAAATACCACGTCTGAGGTGGTAGTCTAAAAACACTACGTCTGGAGTGGTTGTAAATTATGTTATTTCCCTTCCTAGGCTAAAAAAAAAAAAAATATGGGTGGGGGGGGGGGGGGTAGGTTGAAAGCCCAAAAGGGAGATCTACGCAAAACGAGAGTAAAAAAAAGAGGAGAATGAAAGAGTCCTCTAGGATGAAAACCCGAAAGGGTGGCCTAGGCAAAAATTAAGGCAAATAAAAAATGAACTACATGATGACCTGATCCTTTTGTAAAGGGGGTACGTATGCAACCATGCATTGGTCCAGGCACAATTTTCCCAAGTCCACCATTTGCCCATTAAGCAAATTTTTTTTTCCAAAATTCAACAATTCCATTAAACCATATCATCACAAAAAATCCAAAACCTAAACCCTAAATCAAACCATAAAATAAAAAAAAAAAAAAAAAAAAAAAAAAAACACCAAACCCTAAACCAAGCCATAAAAAACCAAACCCTAAAAAGCTGAACCTTAAACAGAACTTGCAAGTCCTAAATAATTCCTAAACATAAGAATTTCACATCAACTTTTAAAATAAACATGCTCAAAGCCAAAAAGAAGGTCATTTTGTCTTTAGTCTTTTCCCTTTTAGTTGATCATTGATTTCTTCTATGCTATGTACCTTGTCATCTTTGTCCCTTCTTTTAAATTCATAGTTGTCATCATCGTGGTTTTCCAAATTGTCTCTAAGAAACTATTTTCTCATGGCAACCATGTTAGCCTCCTTGTTAGCAATCTTGCCCACCAACCAGTTAGAGTATTCTGTAGTCATCCAATGAAAGTGAACCTTGACAAAAGACTGATCTACTCGGCCAGCCATCTCCAAGCCCAACAACATATTCCTTATAGAAGAAGGATTTGTGTCTATAGGAGTGAAAGGTTTTCTTCCTTTTCCATCGGGCATTCCTTGCTCATATTGGAATTGCCTCAAGAGTCTATCCGCCTTATAGAAAGTGGCCTCCCTTAATCCAACTATGAAGAAGTGATTTGAACCTGGGGACCGTAGTAGAGGAGGTGGATACTTCCACCAATAAAAATTCCATCGAATTGAAGCACTGGATTTCTTGTTTAGAAATTTCACTTAGTCGCATTTAGTTTGACACTTGGTTTTGATGACAATCCTATTGAGAAAGCTACTAGGACCATAATTACCAACTGTAGGCTTGGCAATCATATCCAGTCTTTCCATCAGCCATATTTGCAAAGTTAAGGGACTCCCAAGAAAGTTTTGAGACTCTCCACCATGAAATACAGAGTCCAATCCTAGAAGAGTTTCTGCCAAGATCAAAGAAACAAGATTATCACCATCCTTAATTTGACTCACAAAACTTATGCTCGAGCATCTGCAAAACCATGTCTTCTAAAGCAAAGCAAAAATTTTCCCACGAAGCATAGAGCCAAGCCAAAATTTTTCTGCATGTTGTAAGTCACTCCATAAGTGTGCTTGTTAATTAGTCTTGAAAGAATTGCACGAAGACTCACCATGTGTCCTTCAATCATACTACTAGTGATGGAAGTAGGAAGACCTAGAGCATCAGTCAAAAGTTCCCTATGCCTGAGATCACAAGAAACTGCTACGGAATTCTTGCTCGAATCATAGCCAAGAATAGTGGAAAATTCTTCAATTGTGGGGTAGAGTTCAACATTTTTAAACTGAAACACATGATCTTCAAGATCCCAGAACTTCACAACAACACGAAGGAAGTCCCACTTGACTTTGACGTTCCTCAAAGCCATAATTCCCTCTAATTTGTAGGCTATAAAATTGGTATTGGTACTAAAATCATAGCTACGAACCCATCTATTGATATCATGAATTGTTGAATGAGAAAAATTTTGATTGCTAGCCATGGATGATTTTTGCTTGTGGTTATTTTGTTTTGCTAACTTTGACACAAAGATTTGTTTGCAGATAAGATGTTAAAATAAGCTATCTCAGTTATTAATCATGTTTAAATAAGTTTTGAAGAGCTTGTAGCAGACTAGAAAAGTGTTTCATGGTCACAAACGAAGAAAAATCATTCAAAAAACTTGAAAACGCAAAACACATGTCAATAAAGCATGAGGAGTTGGACCACCGTGGCATAAGCCAGTTGGTGCTTTATAGTGTCATTTAGCACTCTAAAAGTGCCGATCAGCACTTTCAAAGTGCCGAACGGCACTCCCTAAGTGCCGAACGACACTCAACTCCACCAACACTCATTTACACAGTTTTGCATTTGCAAGCACTCATTAGATCCATTTTTGACCATATTTAACACTCAGAAAGATTTTTTTTTTTTGGGTTAAACTGGGGCATTTAAACATGCCTTACTCATTTGTTTTCAAAAAAAAAAATCATCATTTGCATCACTACTTTCAAAAAGAAGAAGAGAGAAAAATGGACCAAATTAAGATTTTTCAAAACCATAGATTCATGTCCCAAACTAGGGGCATTTGGCCATGCCTTATCCCCTCTTTATGGAACAAGTAAAAAACATTCATACTTTTCACACAAAAAAAAAAAAAAAAATTTTCTTGAAGAGTCATCATGCATAAATTTTCAAACTAGGGGCATTCGGCCGCCTCATTCAAATAAGCACAAATTCCATCAGAATTGGTTAAGATAAGTTTAAATTGGTACTACAAGACCTCCTTAGGTGAATTCTAAACTTGTTGCATTTAAAGTTTTTTGAGGTTCAAAAAATCACAATGTTGTACCAAGGCCCAAAACAACACAAAGGATTGAAATCTAGAAAACAACATTTGGGTTTTCAATAAAAAAGGGGGGGGAGGCCCAAACCCATTAAGGGTCCATAAGGAGGGACCCGAATCCATGGATGGCAAGGTTTGGACTTCACGAAACCAAGGAAAGAAAAAGTCCAGCCCAACCCTCAAGACCTTCTTGGAAAGAGATTCTTACATTAGGAAGTTCACACCAAGACCAGCCTTGGTCACTAGTGGACTATCTAAACTGTTGAAAAAGGGTAATGTTTTCATATGGGGAGCTAAACAACCAAATGTCTTTCATAAAACTTCAACAGATCATGAGTCATTTGCCTATCTTATGGGTACTAGTCCATGGCAAAATCACAATTGTTGTACCTGAGATCCCAATCCCAAGCATACAGAACATTGAAGGACATCGAAATGAGGTATCCCAACATAGAAAGGGTGTGTTTGGCGGTCATGCATCTCAACAACTGAATCATTGGTGTGCTATCGCAGGCAACCAAAAATAAAACCTATACTCCTAAAAATATATATAGTCGTGCGAGTAAGGATCATTCCCACGGAAAGTATCAAGCCTAATTTTATGCTACGTGAACAAGGAGGCTGGGGTTTGAGTATAATGAAAACAATTTTAAGAAAAACAACTACGGAACAATTCAAATTAAAATATAGAAATCAATCAAAAGAACAAACCTTGGTCCAAGTATATATCAATTCACAAATTGAATATTCACCATTGGAACTATTTTCCTATCTCTCCTTAGTCGCAGTTAATTAGAAAACAAGCAATCTAATTAACCCTAACTACTAAACAACCCAAGACAAGCGCTAAAGGTTTAATCTAGTAGCAGCCTTAAGAATTAGAGAGATTGATGAAGCTAAACAACACAAACACAAGAAGTTGCATTTAATTTAGTTAAGCGTTCTTCCTAAGATTTAATAATTTCTAACACAGCAAATCATTAAATCTTAGTTGCTTCACAAATTAGAGAGATCAAAAAATTACGGATTTGATATCTAACCTAGTAGTAGATTGCAACGAATAATAAACTAGTAGGCCTCCTAGTAATTAAAGGAGACAATAATGAAAATAGGCACAGAAGAACATCCGATATTCAAATCATAAATTGAACAATAAAAACAAATTATATCT